>CM046951.1:38188585-39432420 GCA_025698515.1 Gossypium sturtianum
GCATCATCTCGGCGCTGATCCGAAATTCTCCCTCTCTGTAAGCCCAGTCGGCGTTTCTTCTCTGACCCGTGGCGGACCCTCGGCTTTGACACGGTCCTCCTACCCCCCCTACCACGACCACGGCGGGCGACCTCGACCCCTTGTACTTATTCTTACGATTGGCGTTTATCGATTAAAAATTTTATGAATCATTAATTTTCTTCCACCGATTATCCACGAGCAGTCTTATGAATAGCTCTTTTAAGAGTAGTTCTTTCGAATTAACGCAACTATAACTACAATTCGATCTCAAGTTCACATCTCCTAGTTCTAGGAAGCACACACATACAATCATCAACCACCACATACAAGTAGCATTCACGAACTTACGTTTATCCCGTAGGGGTATCTTTGCCATTTCACTACCCAGGGGTATTTTTCGTAATTTATCCTCTGAGGCGTAATTTTCCAAAATAGGGTTCCTTGATGATTTCATGAAACAAAGGTATTTTGATAGTTTTTGCAATCCAGGGTATTTTGGTCATCTTACAAATCGAAGTATTTTGGCCATTTCTACGAATCGAGGGTAATTTGGTAATTTTACAAATTAGGGATATTTTGGAAAATTTTTACAAATCAAGGGTATTTTCAAAAATTTTACAGAACTACGGGGTATTTTTTTTTTTAAAACAGGGGTATCTTAGAGAATTTGATTTCAAAAGAATAATAGTGGCGTTCAAGTGTTTGTGGTTTTTGATTGATGTTGTGTGTTGTATGTTTTTTTAAACCGTTGACTTTGTAAATCGGGTATTTTTCGTAAATCTGGGGTATATTTGCAAATCATGGGTATCTTGGTAGTTTTCAAAATAAGGGTATTTTAGCAATTTTGTGAAAATAGGGTGGCATTGGTCCCTTCGGGTTTTAGTTATGGATTTTGGCCCACAACAAATCCTCGTCGCTAGGGTGAGCAGTCCTCTCGCACGCAGGTAGGATTCAGCGAGGAGGTGAGTCACTAGGGCTGCTTAAGTACCGAGCTCTTCCGGATCAATCCTGAGACATGCGCATGCATGTTGCCACACCCTAGTCTTGCGACTCGTTCACGGGTTTGTTTAGTTGACTTAAGTCTTATGAGATTTTAAGAAGTGGTTTAAGCTAAGTTTAGAGTCTATCAAGTTACGATCTAAATAGTCTCGTCCCATAAAGCCCATCAAGCCCACATATATAGCACACGGTGAGTTCGAATACCTACAGCGGACTTCTAGGAGACGGCAGTGCCATGCCAAGAGAACCATCTGTATCATTTATAAGTATACGTGTTTCAAAAACCCATTTTTAGAAAATGTTTTGAGCCCAAAACCCTAAAGCTGAGTTTTGAACCGGGCTCTGATACCAATTTGTAACACCCAAAACCCAGCCCAAACACCATGACCGGATCGGCATGTCACTTAGGAGATTTTTAAAGATGTCGCAATTTGGAAAATATTTTTCTTGAGTTTAACACTTTATTCGAGAAAACTAAATGGTTGGATGATTTGTAAAAGATATAAATTTTATATTTATGCCTTAGTGGATTAAAAACTGAAATTTGATACATGCCTTAACTTAATTAAAACGTAAAATGTAAATGTCTAATAATAATAAAAGCCCAAAACAAACGAAAATATGAAGCTAGTGGCCCATGGCCTTATTACAATGAAATTTAAACGCACTAATTAAAAGTATTAAAAATAAATAAACTAGTAAAGTCTTTTCTTTGAATCAAACTAATCCCTCGCATGGCCACCTTGCTCTCTTCTCCAACCGATGCAGTGCACTAGGTGCTACACGAAAGATGTTAAATAATGGGGTGAGTTGCGAGACTCGATTAGTGTGCAACCCTCGTGCACCATCAGTTGGGCCTTAGCCTCCACGAGCAGATATCAGAGTATAATATATATGATAATATGCAAAGCCCAACCCAATCCTAGGTTTCCATCCGCTACACACCACCCGTACTTGCCATTTACACCATTGGGGATTTCTACAATCAACCCACGCCGCTACACACCATCGATGGTAGTCAGGCTGCAGATAGCTACTCATTGTCAGATCATGGCAATAGCCACTACAACAGATCATGGCATAAGCCACTAGAACAGATCATGGCATAAGCCACTACAACAGATCATGGCAAAAGCCACTACAACAGATCATGGCAAAAGCCACTACAACAAAACACTTCCCCTTTCATCAATCACCCATCCCCATGCAATCACAGAAATTGGCACACATATAAAACAAATCATCTCAACAGAAACATTCACTTTAGAATGACAGAGATCACTAATCTGGTGATTCGTCTTTACCCCTTTTCGGGTTTTCAACAGCCATGCCGGTATTTTGGCATTTAACAGAATATACAGAATATAACAGGTTTATATGCATACTAATCAAGCAATCTAAATGGTGTGAGAGTGTTACACACGATTGATGTGTAAGACTACCCTCTATGTCGATACCTCGCTAATCGGATCTCATCGCCCTCTGCTTACAACTTTGCTCAAAAACCTAAGAAACCTTGAGATAAGGCTTCTCCTATATTTGACCAAGGGTTAGTGTTTACCGAATCTATACTTTTAGATTAACGAGATCTCCTTACCTAGATCGATTAAATCTCGAAAGTAGTATGATTTGTGTGCTACTCTTGATTTAGAAACCTAGGCGATTGGATCTCCTTCAAATCCTTTAATGCATATGAAAGATAATATGAGGTTAGTCAACCATCTAGCCATTTGGCTGTGGTCTCCAAGAGTCGAGAAAAGATTGAAAGAATAACGTAATCGACACTTACCACTTGAAGATTTGGATACCCCTTATAGGAAGATTCGCAAACACCGGAGAAGAGATCTAAGAATTTTGGCTTTTAAGAAAATCTCGAAAAGTATGAACAAAGAAGGATGATGCATTTTCGGCTTTTAGAAGAATGAGTGAAGAGTTTCAATTTCTAGAAAAGAAAGAAGAAAAGAAATCAAGAGAGAAGCTTGGAGATTTCGGCTAGGAAGAAAAAAGAATGGAAAGGATTTAAATCAACCGATAAGGCTTCAAAGGGTTTCGGTTCTTAATGAATGGAAGAAGAGATGAACAAATGGGTAGGGAGAATTCGGCTTTTTAGAGAAATCAGCACAATAGGAAAAGAATGGAAAAGAGAGTGAAGGGAGAGGTTTGACTTTTGAAGAAATTAAAGAAAAGAAATTGTAGAGGAGGCGAGGGATTTCGGCACGGGGAAGAGAATAAAAGGGTAGGGTTCAAATGCCTGAATTGATGAGCTATCCCCTATTTATAGAAATTTCTAAGCACACCTTTAGCCTATACTCAACCGATTTTCCCCTCTCTCTGTGTTTTATTTTTACGCCAACACTAGCCTTCTGATAGATCCTCATCCTATCCCTTATCCCTATCAAAACACCCATCCAAAAGAGGCTTAATTATCTCCAACTCTTCCCTCCTTTATCGACTTTAATTATCCACATATTAAAATAATAAAACCCCCTAAATAATAGCCTTGTTGTCGTCCAACCTACTCCTCCTTATAAGTGTCGAATTTGGCCCAAAAACATGGGCTCCAAACGGCCACAAATTGGGCCTCTCCCCTTGCCTATTGATGCCAACTCCCTTCCCTCTTAGTGGCGCCATTTTGCCACGGGCTACAAGCCCATTTTGCCATTTAAGCTACCAAAACTTTATTTTAAGCCTGGAGTATCTAAACAGAATATTTAATCAAGGCCTCATTTTCTAAGCTTTGAGCCCAATTTGCACCTCTAATTCTCAAATTAACACATTAAACACATCCACACCCTAAACACATAGCCCCAAAAATTCAGGATGTTACACCACCACTCCCTCCTTGAATCACTCCTGGCCTCCCATTCAAAATGATTGACCAAGTCTTCAACCAACCATGTAGAGTTTGATCCCAAATCTACCTCTTGCTCTCCCAAGTCACAAAATAAAAACCTCTCATTTGCAATCTGTGGGATTCGAACCCCAAACCTCCTTGCTCTCCCCTTGACGCCACACCATCACACCACATGCTCAACTTGTGTTAGCAAAACACACTCAAATTTACTTAAGCACTACCACTGCCAACCCTCGTCACTTTAGGGTCAAAAACCAAAATTTTTCCAAAGCTCAAACTCGAACCCAGGCCTTCTTAGGACCCCCAAATACACTCTGTAATATCCCGGGTTAGGGGCTATTTTGTTGTTGCATGTTTTTGCATGTGTTTAGTGTGCTGTGTTGCTATTTCGGTGTTTTAGGGGCTTAATTGTGGGTTAGGAGTGTGCTTGAGTGAATGGGAAAATTTTGATTTTTGGTGTTAAGTCGAGGGAGCTATTGGAGCTAGGGTATAAGGATTTTCTTTGATGTTTTATTGCACAAAAGGGAGCTGGTGTAGTGGCAAGCTAGACGCCACTAAGGCTTTGTGTGGGTAACGCCTAATGCAAGGGTGTAGGCCTTGTGTTCGAGCCTGGAGTGGCCACTTTTTGGCACTCATTTTGACGGCATGGAGGGAGGAGTTTGTGGCGGTTCAAACTCTGCCTAAGACTAAGTCTTCCCATTTGAATGGAGGGTGGAGAGGATTTTAGGAGGAAGACTTGGTAAACACATTTGAATGTGTGGCATGGAGTAGTTGGGGATCATGGCGAATTTTAGGGAGTTGGGAGGGGGAGTGACGGCATAGTAGTGTGATGTTGGTGGGGTGCCAAAATTTTTTGGAAATTTTGGCATTTTCTAGGTCACATTTGGTAAAAGCAAAAGTTCCCTTTTGATACTTGTAGCCGAATTTTCTTCAAGGTTTCTTCTCATTTTCTTCACTTCTTGAAACCAAGAATCCAAGTGAGTGACTCCATCTTTACTTTTTGCAAACCGAAAGTTTTCAATCATCTCTGTCCCTCTTTCATTGGTGTAGGCAGATGCTCCTCTCACCTATTTCTTTTGTTCATTGTGTTGAGCCGAAACCCCACCTCTCCAAAACCGTTTTCCACTTCTTTTCTTGCTAGCAAGAAACTCCATTCTCTTAGAACACATCTTCTTCTTCTTCTTTCATTTACAAGCCGAGAAAGTACCCTCCTTATCCAACTTTATTCCTCTTCTTTTCTTTAAACTCAATTGCCGATTTCCCCATTTCTTCCCACCTCTATTTTTCCTCCTTTTTCTTTCAAGGCCGAAAATAAGAGTGATAAACCCCTAGCCGTACCTTTTGTTTGATTGTGGTGCAAAGTGTGGACCGAACCTATCTTCTTCCCTAGTGGTGTCTTGGCCGAATAATTGGTTGGTGTTGGTAAGTGCTAGGCCGAATAGCCATTTCTTCCCTCTCTAGTGCTTAATGGGTGTTGATTGGATTATTAGCCGATTCTAGGCATGTGGTAAAGTGTGGTCTCTTATGATTGAACCGATTGTGTGATAGGGCAATTAGGGAGTTCCAAGCGATCAGTGGAGCCTTCTCCTTTGTTAACCAATTCGGTAAGTGATGGTGATATATCGTTCATGGTTTATTCGTGATTTCGATTAAGTCAAAGGTGATTTGTGATTAACTATTTTGATAGGGTGCCGATTGTTGAAGAAGGAACCACTCAGGGGTTCGGTTTGGTAGGAAACCAAATCAAGTGAAGGTAAGGTTGGTAGCAATTCTGTTGGCTTAAAATCCTTGGCCGAATGGCTTTAGCACCTAACCCTATGTCTTGGCGATTGTAGGAGCTAGTTAATCAAGGGACTTAGATCGCTTTTGTCGAGATTTCTAGACTCGTATTACAGTGTGTAAACTAACACATTGATATCTAGTAATGTTATTAATAAACTGTTTGCCTATTAAAATCATGGCGATTATGATGGATTATTGGATACCCAAGCGGGGTATGTGTGCGTATCCGGTAAGTCGGTATTGTTACTAGATTCTTGATGATCTATATGGTATCATGACTATGTATGTATGTGATATGGGGCATGAGTCAAACATATTAGCATGATATGCATAATTTGTATGATATGCATGATTACATGAGTTGGTTTGTTGATGGGTGATATGAGTGGAGAAGCGGTGATGATTTGTCTTGTGAGCACCGATGTTTTGGTAACACACTTTGTGACTTTGGGTCACCAAAGTGCTTTGGTAGCACATTTGTGTCTTTGGGACACCAGAGGTTGGGCACCTCATTGCGACTTGTCCTGTGGTAACACCACCGTGGGTTGGCCCCACTTTGAGATATGGGATCGTCACGCTAGTGATTGGGTATCACACGATGGGTTGGCCCCATCATTCGATTATTGTGACTACGGTCACGGTGCTTTGGTAGCACATTTGTGTCTTTAGGACACCAGAGGTTGGGCACCTCATTGCGACTTGTCCTCGTGGGTAACACCGAGTGGGTTGGCCCCACATGAGATATGGGATCGTCTGCTAGTGATTGGGTATCACACGATGGGTTGGCCCCATCATTCGATTATCGTGACTACGGTCACCACGATGCTTGGGTAGCACATTGTGTCTTTGGGACACCAGTGTTTTGGTAACACATTGTGACTATATGTCACCAGGTGGTTTAGCACCACCAGTGGTTTGGTACCACACGGGGTAGAAAAAGGAGATACGGATGGTTAGGATCGGGTTGCATTAATTATGTTGCTATGTATGATGTGTGTTAGCATGTTGTTTCATCGGGAGCGGAATTTATGCACTTGAGTCACTCGACTCACCCTCTCCTTTGACATTTCAGTGACTCGTGAGACGTGGACATGGAGCCGGGATGGACTCGGGTGCTCATGCCATGCTTAATAAAGTTTTACTCCAACTCTATCATTTGGGTACTTTAGTTTAATTACTTTTATTTGGGTTTTAATTTGGATCTATAAAAGGCCTTTAAATTATGTTTTATGATGGGTATGTTTTAATTAGATTCTCAACCTGCTTAACAAATAACTTGGCATGAAATTTTACTAAAACTTGGAAAAACAATGTTTTCAAACTTATATCGCAATGTGTTTTAAACTATACCATCGGGTATCTCGCTATGTTTTGCTATTCAATAAACTCAAATGATTTCCAAATCAAACTCGTTTTTTTTCCACTAAGTCTAAAATGTTTCAAAATGGCACTAAGAAACTATTGGAAGTCCTAAATGAAATTAACTCGTTTTAACTATATACTTGGATAAGTTTTCAAAATCTAATCAAACAAGCCTACTCAAACTTTCCTCAAATTCACTTTGTTTTCACCCCACTTCTAAACGAAAAAAAATCTGATCACTCAAAGACGTTTTCCCAGTAACATACCAAATTCGGGCGTGGTGTCTTGTCCGAGGAGTTTGGGGTGTTACAATTGTGGTATCAGAGCCAAGTTCAAAAGCTCGGCTGTGGGCCTGAGGCCCAAAAATGATTTCAAAAGATTGTTTTGTTAGTTTTTATTCTCAAAGTATGGTTTGAAAGGCATGGCACCGAGTCTCCTGGCACTTGATTCGCCAGTAAGTACCAGTACTATTGCTTGTGAATTGATTGGATGTGATATGATTTGATGAATAGCAATAGTATACTACTTTAGAGATTGAAATCGATAGGATTTTGTGAACTCGCGAGAACAAATCCTCTTAAAATATTCATAAGACTTGCTCTTAAACATGTGGAATAAATCTTGATGCATAAAAATTCTTAATCGAATCGTGGGAAGATTAGTCATGGCGCTAGAGGTGGGCGTGGTCGTGGGCGAGGTCGTGGTAGGATGACGGTTTCGAGCCCGTAGGATCAGTCGGGTTCAGAAAATGAGATACCGTCACCGCCACCACCGTGGGTGGTGAGTTCCAAGATCGACCCCGGGCGACGCAGCGTCACACGAGCGATCTTGCGAGTGTTGGAAAGAGTAGCCGGTGTTGGTGGTAATGCAGAGAGTTAGGAAATCTGCATTTACAGCGACTTCGGCCAATGGGGCGAATTCTTCCGAGTGTTTACGGTGTTGCTCCAGCCTCGCTGAATATTGGTTGGAGGCAAGCGAGCGGATCATGGGCGATCCGGACTTGACTGCTTTGAAGAGAAGTCTGAAGGGCATCGTATCGCTTCTCCGGATGAGTCATATCGGTGGTGGCTCACGGTTCGAGACATTAATGGCGTGAGAGGATCTAACATGGGATTATTTCAGTAATGTGCATATATAAAGAAGTACATCGGAGCTAGTTATATTGACTCCAGTGGAAGGCATTTACGAGGCTTGTTCGGGGAGTAAATCATTGCCGTCACGAGTGAGTTCCTGGTGAGTAGGTATGCCGGGGCATTGTGGCCACCGAGCATGAGAGGTGTGTTCGTTTCGAGGATGGTCTGCGAGACGACTTGAGGTCGCTGATTGCTCCTCGGCAGAGCGCGAGTTTGCTTGTCTTAGTTGAGAATGCTAAGGTAGCCGAGGTGTTAAGGAGTCGGTGAGGCGGTATGGACGAAATAGACATAAGAGGAGCTTTGGGTCTTACGGATCGTCGGGTAACCCGCAGAAGAGGCTAGACCGAGTGGGCGAACCACTGCTAGGTTTGTTCTTTGCTAGGCGGGGACCGCCGCAGATGTGATCGATGTGGGAAATCTCATTGGGGTGGTTCTTGGGTGGAGGAAAAGGTTGCTTCGAGTGTGGTTCTCTGGAGCACCGTGTGAGGGATCGTCGCGTGGGTTGGCTAGGATTCGATCCGAGAGTCGGGGCGTGTCGATTCAGAGGTAGTGGACCGCCACCGCGGAGGGCCGTGGTAATGGCAGAGGTGGTAATGGTTCTGGTCGGGCCGTGGAGAACCGGCGGAGGTGCGAAGTAGCTCGATGCTAGACGGCTGGATTAGTGTATCTTTGGCGGCGCCGAGAGGGAGAGCGGCACCGGACGTCATAACCGTGACGTTCTTGATTTTTGGTTCTCCTTATCTTTGCTTTGATTGATGTGGGTTCAACGCACTCTTATGTTGCCGATAGTATAAATGCAGACCATGGATTTAGACTCGAGATATCTTCTAGGCGGATGACCGTGATTAGCCCTCTAGGTCACTCTGTAGTAGTAGATAAACTGTTTAGAGAGGTACCCTTAGAACTTCAAGGGGTAGTGTTTGCTGCTGATCGATGGAACTTGCCGTTTGGGGAGTTCGATCCGATTCTTGGGATGGACTGGTTGGTCAAGTACCGAGCAAGGTTGGATTAACGCGCCAAGCGCATGGTTCTTAAGACGGTTGAGGGTGATGAGGTGGCTATGATAGGTAATAGGAGGGATTACTTATCAAATGTGGTATCTGCTCTGAAGGCGAGAGAAGATGGTCGAAAAGGTCAGAAGCGTATGTAGTTCATGTGTATGCCTTGGAGGCTAAGGAGTCTTTGCTGGAGAAGGTTCGTGCCGTTAAGGAGTTTATCGATGTTTTTCCCGAGGAGCTTCCAGGTTTGCCGCGATCGCGAGGTGGAGTTCGGGATTGATCATTGCCTTAATGCGCGCCGTGTCTGTTGCTCCGTATAGGATGGCGCCAAAGGAATTGGTGGAGCTTAAGGCTCGAGATCCGGGAGTTATTGGATCGAGGTTTTATTAGGCCAAGTGTTTACGCCGGTAAGTGCGCCGGTACTCTTTGTCAAGAAGAAAGATGGCACGATGCGGATGTGTATAGACTACCGCTTGATTGAACAAGTGACGATTAAAAACAAGTATCCGTTGCCACGGATAGACTATTTGTTTGATCACCGAAGGGAGCTACGGTATTTTGAAGATCGACTTGAGATCCGGGTATCACCGATTAAAGGTTAAGGAGGCGATATCCATAAAACAGCGTTTGGACTCGGTATGGGCACTCACGAATTTACGGTAATGCCGTTCGGGTTGACTAACGCACCGCAGCGTTTATGGACATGATGAATAGGGTGTTTCAACGATGATCTGGATCGATTCGTCGTGGTTTTCATAGACGACATCTTGGTGTACTCAAGGGCGAGAGGAAGAGCATGATAAGCATTTGCGAGTGGTGTTGCAGATTTTGAGGAAAAGCGGCTCTATGCTAAGTTCGGTAAGTGCGAGTTACGGCTTAGAAGTGACTTTCTTGGGTCATGTAGTGTCGGTGAGGGGATTCGAGTAGATCCTCGTAAGATTGAGGCGATTTTGGATTGGAAGCCGCCTAAGTCGATGGCTGAGATTCGGAGTTTTCTCGGTTTGGCCGGATACTACCGAAGGTTTGTTGAGGGTTTCGTTGATAGCAAATACCGATGACCAAGTTCTTTGAGGAAAGAAGTTACTGTTTGTATGGACCGAGAAGCGGCAGAAAGCTTCGACAAGTTAAAGAAGATTTTGACCGAGGCTCCGGTTCTAATTAAACCTGAGGCTGGTAAGGAATTCACAGTCTATTGCGACGCATCACATACGGGCTTGGGTTGTGTGCTGATGCAAGAAGGTAAGGTTGTGGCTTACGCTTCTCGGCGGTGAGGCCACATGAGGTCAATTATCCGGCCGCACGATTTGGAGCTAGCAACTGTAGTCTTCGCTTTAAAGATTTGGAGGCACTACTTATACGGAGAGAGATCGATAGTCTACACATCACAAGAGTCCGAAGTATCTACCGACTCGAAGGATTTGAATTTGAGGCGCGTATGAGATGGGTCGAGTTCTTTGAAAGATTATGACTGCTCGATTGAGTATCACCCGGGCAAGGCTAACGTGGTGGTGACGCGTTGAGTCGCAAGGTTGTTTTGGACTTAAGAGCTTTGTTTGCCCACTTGAGCTTGTATGACGATGGGAGTATTCTCGCAGAGTTGCGAGTTAAGCCTACTTGGGTTGAAGCGGTCGAGAGAAAGCAGATTATTGGATGAGGTTACGAGTGCGCGGAGGTTGCAAGTGCGAGATGGTGGTTTGGAGGGTTCTGACTTGTCAGTGATGGGGTTCTATGTTTTCAAGGAAAGGCTTGTATGCCTAAAGATGTTGAGTGAGGCAAAAGATTCTTGAGGCGCATTATAGCATGATCCTTATGCTATGCATCCCGAGGTAGCAAGATGTATAGGGATCTTAGAGAGCGCTTTGGTGGCTTTGGCTTGAAGAAGGAGGTGACAGTTTGTTTGTTGGGAAGTGTCGACTTGTCGTGAGTCAAGGCTGAACATCGATTGCCGTCGGGGTTGCTTCACTGTGAAGATTCCTCGATGGAAGTGGGAAAGGATAACCATGGATTTCGTCGGTGGAGTTACCGCTTCGCCAAGCAAGAAAGATTCGATTTGGGTAGTGGTGGATCGATGACTAAATCAGCTCACTTTATTCCGGTGAGGGTTGACTACTCACTTGAAGCTAGCGGCCGTATGTGTCGAGATATAGTGAGGTTGCACGGTGTGCGAGGGCTTCGATAATCTCGGATAGGGATCCTAGATTCACGTCAAGGTTCTAGAAAGCACCGCATCGGCTCGGGTACTCGTTTGGATTTCAAAGACGGCTTTTCACCCGCGATCGGCGGTCAATCGAAAAGGGTCATTCAGTCTTAGAGGATATCTTGAGAGGTTGTATCTTGGACTTGAGAGGTAGTTGGGAGGAGTTTCTACCATTAGTGAGTTTGCCTACAACAACGATTACCAAGCGAGCATCAAGATGGCACCGTATGAGGTGTTGTATGGTAGGAAGTGTCGCTCACCTCGTGTTGGGCGGAGTTAGGTGAACGTCGATTCTTTGGGACCCGAGTTGGTTCTTGAGACCGAAGACAAGGTTAAGTCGATTCATCTAGATTGAAGGAAGCTTGGACCCTGCAGAAGTCTTATGCCGATCTTAAGTGAAGAGATATAGAGTTCGCTGTGGGGATCGAGTTTTCTGAAGGTCTCGCCTTGGAAGAAGGTGTTGAGGTTCGGGAAGAAAGGCAAGCTAAGTTCGAGGTTTATTGGGCGTATAGGGTTCCGAGACGAGTTGGACCAGTGGCGTGTCGGCTTGAGTTGCCACGAGCTTAGTCGATTCACGACGTTTTCCACGCTTTGATGCTTGAGGTATCGTTCGGATCCGTCGCATGTGGTAGCAATGGAAGAGATCGAGGTAAATCCAGATTTGACTATGGAAGAAGAACCTGTGCAGATTCTAGATCGGGATGTGAAAGTTCTGCGTAAGAAGTCTGTGCCTTTGGTTAAGGTTCTTTGGCGGAATCATGGCGTGGAAGAAGCGGCGTGGGAGCCCGAGGATATGATGAGACAAAGAATACCCGCAACTCTTACGATCGAGTAATTTCGAGGTCGAAATTATTTTAAGAAGGGTAGAACCGTAATATCCCGGGTTAGGGGCTATTTTGTTGTTGCATGTTTTTGCATGTGTTTAGTGTCTTTGTGTTGCTATTTCGGTGTTTTAGGGGCTTAATTGTGGGTTAGGAGTGTGCACTGAGTGAATGGGAAAATTTTGATTTTTGGGTGTTAAGTCGGGGAGCTATTGGAGCTAGGGTATAAGGATTTTCTTTGATGTTTTATTGCACAAAAGGAGCTGGTGTAGTGGCAAGCTAGACGCCACTAAGGCTTTGTGTGGGTAACGCCTAATGCAAGGGTGTAGGCCTTGTGTTTGAGCCTGGAGTGGCCACTTTTGGCACTCATTTTGACGGCATGGAGGGAGGAGTTTGTGGCAGTTCAAACTCTGCCTAAGACTAAGTCTTCCCATTTGAATGGAGGGTGGAGAGGGATTTTAGGAGGAAGACTTGGTAAACACATTTGAATGTGTGGCATGGAGTAGTTGGGGGATCATGGCGAATTTTAGGGAGTTGGGAGGGGAGTAGCGGCATAGTAGTGTGATGTTGGTGGGGTGCCGAAATTTTTTTGGAAATTTTGGCATTTTCGGTCACATTTGGTAAAAAGCAAAAGTTCCCTTTTGATACTTGTAGCCGAATTTTCTTCAAGGTTTCTTCTCATTTTCTTCACTTCTTGAAACCAAGAATCCAAGTGAGTGACTCCATCTTTACTTTTTGCAAACCGAAAGTTTTCAATCATCTCTGTCCCTCTTTCATTGGTGTAGGCCGAATGCTCCCTCTCACCTATTTCTTTTGTTCATTGTGTTGAGCCGAAACCCCACCTCTCCAAAACCGTTTTTCCACTTCTTTTCTTGCTAGCCGAAACTCCATTCTCTTAGAACACATCTTCTTCTTCTTCTTTCATTTACAAGCCGAAAGTACCCTCCCTTATCCAACTTTATTCCTCTTCTTTTCTTTAAACTCAATTGCCGATTTCCCCATTTCTTCCCACCTCTATTTTCCTCTTTTTTTCTTTCAAGGCCGAAAATAAGAGTGATAAACCCCTAGCCGCACCTTTTGTTTGATTGTGGTGCAAAGTGTGGACCGAACCTATCTTCTTCCCTAGTGGCGTCTTGGCCGAATAATTGGTTGGTGTTGGTAAGTGCTAGGCCGAATAGCCATTTCTTCCCTCTCTAGTGCTTAATGGGTGTTGATTGGATTATTAGCCGATTCTAGGCATGTGGTAAAGGTGTGGTCTCTTATGATTGAACCGATTGTGTGATAGGGCAATCGGGGAGTTCCAAGCGATCGGTGGGAGCCTTCTCCCTTTGTTAACCAATTCGGTAAGTGATGGTGATATATCGTTCATGGTTTATTCGTGATTTCGATTAAGTCAAAGGTGATTTGTGATTAACTATTTTGATAGGGTGCCGATTGTTGAAGAAGGAACCATCAGGTTTCGGATTTGGTAGGAAACCAAATCAAGTGAAGGTAAGGGTTGGTAGCAATTCTGTTGGCTTAAAATCCTTGGCGAATGGCTTTAGCACCTAACCCCTATGTCTTGGCCGATTGTAGGAGCTAGTTAATCAAGGGACTTAGATCGCTTTTGTCAGGATTTCTAGACTCGTATTACCAGGTGTGTAAACTAACACACTGATATCTAGTAATGTTATTAATAAACCTGTTTGCCTATTAAAATCATGACAGTATGATGGATTATTGGATACCCAAACGGGGTATGTGTAATGTATCCGTAAGTCAGTATTGTTACTAGATTACTGATGATCTATATGGTATCATGACTATGTATGTATGTGATATGGGGCATGAGTCAAACATATTAGCATGATATGCATAATTTGTATGATATGCATGATTACATGAGTTGGTTTGTTGATGGGTGATATGAGTGGAGGGGGCAGTGATGATTTGTGCTGACGAGCACCAGTGTTTTGGTAACACACTTTGTGACTTTGGGTCACCAGTGCTTTGGTAGCACATTTGTGTCTTTGGGACACCGAGGTTGGGCACCTCATTGCGACTTGTCCCCATGGGTAACACCACCGTGGGTTGGCCCCACTTTGAGATATGGGATCGTCTGCTAGTGATTGGGTATCACACGATGGGTTGGCCCCATCATTCGATTATTGTGACTACGGTCACCAGTGCTTTGGTAGCACATTTGTGTCTTTGGGACACCAGAGGTTGGGCACCTCATTGCGACTTGTCCCCTGTGGGTAACACCACCGTGGGTTGGCCCCACATGAGATATGGGATCGTCGCTAGTGATTGGGTATCACACGATGGGTTGGCCCCATCATTCGATTATCGTGACTACGGTCACCAAGGCTTGGGTAGCACATTGTGTCTTTGGGACACCAATGTTTTGGTAACACATTGTGACTATATGTCACCGGTGGTTTGGCACCACCGGTGGTTTGGTACCACACGGGGTAGAAAAAGGAGATACGGATGGTTAGGATCGGGTTGCATTAATTATGTTGCTATGTATGATGTGTGTTAGCATGTTGTTTCATCGGGAGCGGAATTTATGCACTGAGTCACTCGACTCACCCTCTCCTTTGACATTTCAGGTGACTCGTAGACGTGGACATGGAGCCGGGATGGACTCGGGGTGCTCATGCCATGCTTAATAAAGTTTTACTCCAACTCTATCATTTGGGTACTTTAGTTTAATTACTTTTATTTGGGTTTTAATTTGGATCCGTAAAAAGGCCTTTAAATTATGTTTTATGATGGGTATGTTTTAATTAGATTCTCAACACGCTTAACAAATAACTTGGCATGAAATTTTACTAAAACTTGGAAAAACAATGTTTTCAAACTTATATCGCAATGTGTTTTAAACTATACCATCGGGTATCTCGCTATGTTTTGCTATTCAATAAACTCAAATGATTTCCAAATCAAACTCGTTTTTTTTCCACTAAGTCTAAAATGTTTCAAAATGGCACTAAGAAACTATTGGAAGTCCTAAATGAAATTAACTCGTTTTAACTATATACTTGGATAAGTTTTCAAAATCTAATCAAACAAGCCTACTCAAACTTTCCTCAAATTCACTTTGTTTTCACCCCACTTCTAAACGAAAAAAAATCTGATCACTCAAAGACGTTTTTCCCCGTAACATACCAGATTCGGGCGTGGTGTCTTGTCCGAGTTTGGGGTGTTACACACTCAAACAACTAGTCGAGCAAGCACAACATACAATTATGCAAAAAATTACAACCCCTAATTTTTGGGATGTTACATCACCGATATCGATAGTTTCGTACATAATGACTCCATCAGAATTGAAACAATTGAAAGCTCAATTGTGAGAATTAATAGATAGAGGTTATACACGACCTAGTTTTTCACCCTGCGGTGCACCAGTGTTGTTCGTAAAGAAGAAAGACGGATCAATGAGATTGTGTATTGATTATCGTCAGCTCAACAAGGTTACGATAAAGAACAAGTATCCTTTTTCGAGAATTGATGATTTATTTGATAAGTTGAAAGAAGCAACAGTGTTCTCGAAGATTGATTTGAGATCTGGCTATTATCAGTTACGAGTTAAAGATTCGGATGTGCCAAATACTGTGTTCAGAATAAGGTACGGGCATTATGAGTTTCTTGTTATGCCTTTCGGATTAACTAACGCTCCTGTAGTTTTTATGGATTTGATGAATCGAATCTTTAGACCGTATTTGGACAGATTTGTTGTTGTATTCATTGATGATATTTTGATCTATTCCCGAGATGAGTCTGAACATGCTGAACATTTGAGAATTGTGCTACAAACATTGAGAGATAAGTAATTGTTTGCTAAATTCAGCAAATGCGAGTTTTGGCTCTGAGAGGTTGGATTTTTGGGGCATATTGTTTCAGCAGAAGGCATACAAGTTGATCCGTGTAAGATTTTGGTAGTTGTTGACTGGAAACCACCAAGAAACGTATCCGAAGTCAGAAGCTTTTTGGGATTAGCTGGTTACTATCGGTGTTTTGTAAAAGGATTCTCGATGATTGCTACACCAATGACTAGATTGTTACAGAAAGATATGAAATTCAAGTGGTGAGATAAATGTCAATAGAGTTTTGAATAGTTGAAAGCATTGTTAACTGAGGCACTAGTTTTGGTTTAACCTGAGTCGGGTAAAGAGTTTGTGATTTAGGTTGTGTTTTGATGCAAGAGGGAAAAGTGATAGCTTATGCTTCCAGACAGTTGAAACCGCATGAAAAGAATTATCCAACGCATGATTTTGAGTTGGCTGCTATTGTATTTGCATTGAAAATTTGGCGACATCATCTATTTGGTGAGAAGTTCCATATTTTTACTAACCACAAGAGTTTGAAGTATTTAATGACTCAAAAAGATTTGAATTTACGACAACGAAGATGGCTCGAGTTGTTGAAAGATTATGAGTTAGAGATTGATTATCATCCGGGGAAAGAAAATGTTGTCGCGGACGCTCTGAGTAGAAAATCTTTGTTTGCTTTGCGAGCGATAAACACACAGTTAACCTTGTCTTATGATGGTTTGATTTTAGCTGAGTTAAAAGCTAAACCGTTATTTCTATAGCAAATTTATGAACCTCAGAAGTGTGACAATGATTTGCAAGCTAAAAGAGTACAATGTGAGTCGACTACTGATTTAGACTATCAGATCAGATCTGATGATTATTTAATGTTTCGAGGTAGAATTTCTGTACCAAAGAATCCGGAGCTAATTCAAAAAATTTTACACGAAGCACACAGTGGTTGTTTATCTGTTCATTCGGGGAGTACTAAAATGTACAATGATTTGAAACAATTATACTGGTGGTCGGGTATGAAACGAGAAATTTCAGAGTTTGTGTCGAGATGCTTAGTTTGTCAACAAGTTAAAGCCAAACATCAAGTGCCTTCGGGATTATTACAGCCTGTGATGATACCAGAGTGGAAATGGGATAGAGTTATGATGGATTTTGTATCGGGATTACCCCTATATCTGAAAAAGAAAGATGCTATCTGGGTTATCGTTGATCGACTGAAAAAATCTACACATTTCATTCCGGTATGTACAAATTACTCACTTGATAGACTAGCTGAGTTGTACATCTCTAAGATTGTTAGATTACACGAGGTACCAGTTTCTATTATTTCAGATAGAGATCCGAGATTTACGTCACGATTTTGGAAGAAATTGCAAGAAGCTTTAGGTACGCGGTTACACTTTAGTACCGCATTTCATCCCCAAATCGACGGCCAGTCTGAGAGAGTAATTTAGATTCTCGAAGATATACTTCGTTGATGTGTTTTAGAGTTTGAAGGCAATTGGGAGAAATATTTGCCATTGGTTGAATTCGCGTATAATAACAGTTTTCAATCAAGCATAAAGATGGCACCGTATGAAGCATTGTATGGTCGTAAATGTCAAACTCCATTGTATTAGACTGAGCTTAGTGAGAAAAAGATTCACGGGGTTGATTTGATTAGAGAGACTGAAGAGAAAGTGAAGGTAATTTGCGACAGTTTAAAAGCAGCTTCGGATCGATAGGAATCGTACGTGGATTTGAAACGTAAAGACATTGAATTTCAAGTCGGCGAAAAAGTATTTTTGAAAGTATCTCCGTGGAAGAAGATTCTTCGTTTTGGTCGCAAAGGCAAATTGAGTCCGCCATTTATCGGGCCGTATGAGATTATCGAAAGAATAGGGCCAGTGGCATATCGACTAGCTTCACCTTTGGAGTTAGAAAAGATCTACAATGTATTTCATGTGTCGATGTTACGACGGTATCGATCAGATCCATCGCATATAATTTCTCCGACAGAGATTGAAATCCAACCTGATATGACGTATAGCGAAAAACCGATTAGAATTTTAGCTCGAGAGGTTAAAAAATTAAGAAATAAAAACATAGCTTTAGTGAAGGTTTTGTGGCAACGACATGGTGTCGAAGAAGCTAAGTGGGAACCCGAGGAAGCTATGAGAAAACAGTACCTTAACCTTTTTTCTGGTAAGATTTTCGAGGACAAAAATTCCTAAGGGGGGAAGAGTTGTAACAGCCTGTTTTTAGTCAAATCGGAACAATGGTTTTGGGACCACAAATCTAAGGTCAAAATATATGTTTTACTATTATTTTAACGTTTACATCATGATAGAATGATTGTTTGAAAATTTCGTTAAGAAATTTTATTGTTTGAGTGCTTAATTTGATAAAAAAGGACTAAATCGCGTAAAGTGTAAAACTTGAGTTCTAATAGTTAAAGGTGTCTAATGGCTATGAAATTAAATAGTGGAGACCCTTATGTTGTAATTAGCCCATTTATAAAGTTAGTGGACATTCTTGGACATGTATTATGTGTTTTGAGTGATTAATTAGTAAGGTTAATTTTGTAATTTTGTAAATAATGATAATTAAAATAAGTAAAACAAAGTCATCATCTTTCTATTCTTTCTTCAACCGAATTTTCAAACAAAAAGAAATCCATGGAAGCTTGCTAGGTTCGGCCTTGGTGTTTGCGTGCATGGTATGATTTTTCATCCTGTTTTTAATGATTTCTATGTTTTTGGAATCGTTGTAGCTTAATCTAGCTAGCCCAAGGACTAATTTGCAAAATTGTTAAAGGTTTAAGGTTTTGACATTGATGAATGTATGTGTATTTTTGACGTTTGATGATAGAAAATGTATGCTTGTTGTTAGATAAACAACATTTGTAAAGTGATTTTTGACAAAACTGTCATTTAGGGATTAAATTAAGAAATGTTGAAATTTTGTAGTTAGAATGTGAAATAAATGAAAAATATGGGCTGTTAGGGACTTAATTGAAATTTGTCTAGCATGGGTATAAGTTGAATTTCATGAATTTGCATTTTTATGAGTTAAGGACTAAATTGTAAAAATGTTGAAATATTAGGGGTAAAAGTGTAAAGTTACTATAGTGTGTATTTTAGACTAAATTGAATTGATTGATGATTAAATAAGCTAAATTTGATATTATATAGATCAAGAAAAGTGAAATTCGGATTAAGATATGGGGAAAAACAAGGTGTTGGATTAGTCGATCTACTTTTTCATTTTTACATTCGAGGTAAGTTCGTATGTAATAAGCATTGTTATAATTATGTTTTAAATGCTTTAATATTGCATAAATTGTGAATACGACCTTGCATACATATTCGATGATGATTCGGCAAATGAGAAATCCCGATTTAACTTAGGAATAGATTAGGATACAAATGACATGTCAATAGGGGTTATGTGATTTGGGTACTGGTTCGTACGTCCTACCGATGGCTGAGTTATTCGACATGTGTTGCAGATTCTTGTCAACTTGTGTGAGCAGCACCATGTAGCTTCATCATGACCGTCAGCTTGTGTGAGAAGACCCGTTGATAGCTCGAGAGTGAGCATTATATGTGATACGAGATTGAAATAGCTTTGGCTATGTATGTGGCACTTAGGGTGCGAGATTCCCAAGTATCCGATAGTATTTCGAATGGTTCAACTGGTATATCAGAGATGTAGTTGAGTATAAGTTTGATACGAGATGGAACAGGTATGTACATGAACCGTACAATTATTGAAATGAGAAAATTTATGAAAGCTGTATCTAACTTTGTGAATGAAAATGTGGTAGGTTGGTGAATCAATATGAGACATGTTATGTTTTGTTTTATTTGCTTAGATTGTGCATATATGGTAAGTTGAGTTTAATGCTATACGAACTTACTAAGCTTTATAGCTTACATTGTTTATTTTTTCATGTTTTTATAGCGATATCGAAGCTAGCTCAAATTTGGGACTCGTCAGAGATCGCATCACACTATCAAGCTATCACTTTGGTACTTTTGAATTTATGTATTTGGTATATGGCATGTATAGGAAGTATGGTCATTTTGGTTATGGTTTGGTAATGAATTTAGTCATTTGAGTTGGCTTGTAAATGTTAAGTGTATGATATGTGTATAGCCATGTGACTCAAATTATTTGGTATATTTTTGGTGATGTATATATATGTGCATATGGCTTGTGTTATGTGTTTGATGGTGGATATGTGATGCTTGTTGATAATAGGTATTATAGATATCAAATGGTTGAGTTTTGAATATTGGTATCCTAGTGAATCTATGCAAATAATGCATATTTGAAAGTGGTTATTGATGATTTATTAAAGTGAGGTTTAGTATGAAATTGAATGGCAAAATGTGGTATTTGTGTACCTTGTATATATTGGTATTGAAATGGCATGAATTAAGCTTATTTGAGATTGGATGAATGCCTATTAATGTCATGTTTGGCGCTATTTGGTTTGGTGTAGGTGTATGCAAACTTGGGTGGCAATGTAACATCCTAAATCGGGGCCTTTGTATTTTATCTGATTGCATGTAGATAGTATGGTGTCATGCTAGTTTAGGGTATTTTGGGGACCAGGCATGAGCTAGGGGTAGGCTAGAGTCTTAGCGAAAATTTTCTTTTGGGCACTTTGAAGGGGGAGCTGAATGGGACAGGAGTTAAGGGTAATTGGTGGTATGTTTTGACACAAGGAATGCCTTGGTAAAGTGGCAAGGAGGCGCCACTTAGGGCACAAGGGAGTGACGCCTCAGGGAAGCTGAAAGGGACTTGGTTCGAGCTGCGGGAATCTCCTTTTGAGCATTTCTTTTTGACGCCAAGACCAAGAAGTGTTGTACTCAGTTGGGACTCTGGTGGATGAGTATTGAAGGAGTCAATAGATTTGAATAAGTGGAGAAGAGAAATATTAGGAGTTTGAAACATTCAAATTGGTTTGAATGAGTGAATAGGAGGAAATTTAGGAGGAAAAGAAGGGATTGAGGAGAGTGGAGGTTTAGCCGAATTTTGAAGGTAGTAGGTGGTGTTGGGCATTCGGTTCTTGTGTGTTTAGGGGTGTGCCGAAATTTGGGTGTGGGTTTCTTCCATTTTCTGTTTTTGTAAGTGCTAGTTGGG
Source organism: Gossypium sturtianum (assembly GCA_025698515.1). Classification (NCBI taxonomy): domain Eukaryota; kingdom Viridiplantae; phylum Streptophyta; class Magnoliopsida; order Malvales; family Malvaceae; genus Gossypium; species Gossypium sturtianum. Next base: position 38,209,701 of record CM046951.1, read on the forward strand.
GGGTGGCCGAATGTTGGTAAAGGCCTTGGGGAAGTGTTGCATATTCGGCTAGATAGGGAGCCTTAGGGTGTTTTTTTTTTCCTCTCATTCTTTTGGGCCGAAACCACACTTCTTATTTGGCATTCTTCTTTTCTCTCAAATACCAAAAGTGAGTGGCCTTCCAAGTTTCTTTTTCTTCTTCTCTTGGTGCATGGCCGAATCCTCCTAGCACATTACCATCTCTTCTTTCTTTCTTTTGGGTGCAGCAAGAGCCGAAACTTCATTTTCCATCTCTTCTCTTCACCTCTTTTCTTTGTTAGCCGAAACCTTCTGAAGCATTAACCTTTGTCGAAAAATTTGATACTCTCCTCTCTTCTCATTCAGCACTTTAGCCGAATATCTCTTGTTAAAGGGTACCTTTCTATTTCATCTCTTTTCTTTTCATAGCAGAACAATTTCGGCATTTGGGGTAAGTTCTTAGTATTTTGGTCGAATCTCCCTAACTCTCTCTCATTCTCTTTTCTCTTTCCCTATCGTTTTCTTTGGAAGGAAAATCTGAAATCTTGGGGCACTCAAACCTTCTCTTTTGACTCTTGGTTGCAGTGGATCACCGTCTTTGAGCTGTCGTCATTCCCAATTGGTTTTACTAGTGTTGTGGTAAGTGTTCTGTCGATTCAATCATCTATTATAGTGTTAAATGCCGAAGGCAGAGATCCAATTCTATTTGATGCTTGGCCGAATATAGATGGTGTGGTGATGCCTTCTTGTGGAGACTTTCGGGATTCGTTGGTTTGTGAATCAGGTCTGAGCCTCGGGATTTGCCGATTTTGGTAAGGGTTTAACTTTGGGTCTTAGTTCCTTACGATTCATTTCACTGCTTTAATCCGTTTAGTGATCAAGGTGTGTTCATGGACCCTAATGCCAGCCAAGCGGTAGGAGGGGTTGGATCTGTAAACCCAGCCCCTAAGTTTAAGAAACGGGCAGTGTCAGCGGTTCGGGATTGGCCACCGGGTTGTGGGCCAGCATCTGAGTAGATAGCAGTAGTGTCGATTAACGAGAGTGTCGACGTAGAAAGTATCGTGTTACGAGTAATCAGGTGTGTAACTCTTACACACTTCATATGTTTAATGTGCTGTTATTTGTGATTTGTCAAAAGTTGAGTAATCTGTGAAAATCGATAAGTTACCCTTGTGGGTAAAAGCGAGGACTCCGGGTAAGTCCATCTTGGTGGCTAACGTTAATTGCCTCTGTTAAATCTGCATATGCCATATTAGATTACTCCTAAATGTTAAGCATGATTATATTGTATTGAAAAGCATGTTTAGGGAAATGGGTATGATGAGAGGAGGGGGAAGGTATGATTATCAGACTGTCACCAGTGGTTATGTACCACACGTGGGTTGGCCCCACATATTAATATTTTGTGACTAAGTCTCAGTGGTTTGGAACCACCAGTGGTTAGGTACCACATATGCTTATTCTGTGACTCGTCCCAGTGGTTTGGCACCACAGTGGGTTGGCCCCACATATTGATATACAGGATCGTCACCAGTGGTTAGGTACCACAAGTGGGTTGGCCCCACACATGATTATTTGTGACTTCGGTCACCAGTGGTTTGGAACCACCAGTGGTTAGGTACCACCAGTGGCTAGGTACCACAAGGGGTAGAATTGGGAGTTTGGATGGATAGGTTGGGTGGATTGCATGACATACATATTTGCATATGAAACTGTGTAAGAGCTTAGAATCTTTCGGATGGGGATTTATATACTGAGTCTCAGTGACTCACCCCTTCCATTACTTTTTGTAGGTAATTCCTAGTTCGCGGATATGAAGCCGGGATCGGACTCGAGGTGGCCATGCACAGTAATTTCGATTTTTAGTTTAAAAGGTTAATTCGGGTTTATTTTACTTTAAGTTTGGATTTCCGCTATGTAATAAGGCCATTCAGATTTTATTTTGGGATTATTCATTTTGTTAAATTTCTTTAAACCGATGTTTAAACACTAAAGGCATGCCTAATAAACTCGTAAAATGGACGTTTTTAAAACTTTAACGAATTTTCAGAATTTCCAAAATTTTTACCGTCGTGTATTTATCAAACACGCAATAATAACAAGACAACACTGTCTTCTTTAAAACTAAGTTTCGAAAGAATTTTAACAAATGGCTTAACACAATTCAGGTTTTATAAAATCAAAGGTTTTCTTTTCAACATTGAGACGACAACTTGTTTTCCAAAAATGTTTTCTTCCCTGTGACATGCCGGATTCGAACGTAGCGTTTTGACCGGGTTTGGAGTGTTACAATTGTGGTATCAGAGCCAAGTTCAAAAGCTCAGCTGTGGGCATAAGGCCCAAATTGTTTTTCAAAGAAGGGGTATGCAAAATGGTTTGAATGAGAAACATGTTTTGGGAAGCATGGCACCGAGTCTCCGGCACCAATCCGCGACGGTAAGTCTCCTAACTACTGTTTATATGGTTTAAATGCTTGCACTATGAATGCTAGTAGTAGGACCTTTACCTTAGAGACTGAAGCCCGTAGGACTGTATGAACTTGCGAAAACAACTACTTTAATAAATTGCTCATAAGACTGTGCCGTAATAAATAGTGGAAGAAAGCTAACTCATAAAATTCTTAAATCAGATTAAATCGGGAACGCTAGTCATGAGCACTCGGGGACGCGGGCGTAATGTACGTGGTCGTGGTAGGGGTAGGATTACCGTGTCAGAATCGGTAGGGTCTGGTCATGGGTCAGAGAATGAGGTGCCGCCGTCGCCAGCTGTGGGCGCGGAATTTCAGGACCAAATGGGTGGTGACGACGCGGTGTCGCAGGCGATGCTGCGGGTTCTGAAGAGAGTTGCGGGTGTAGACGTTGGAACGGGGGCTCAGAAATCTGTGTCTGAACGACTCCGGGCTAATGGAGCAGAAGTATTTAGGGGTATTTTCGGTGTAGCTCCCAACACGGTGAGTCTCGGCTAGACGCATCGAGCGCATAATGGATGATTTGGACTTTACGGCTGAGGAGAAGCTGAAAGGGATAGTGTCTCTTCTTCGGGATGAGTCTTATCAGTGGTGGCTCAAAGTCAGGGATGGTACGATGGTCGATGATATCACTTGGGATTTCTTTAAGGCGGCTTACCAGAGGAAGTACGTTGGGTCTAGTTATATAGATGCGTAGTGCAGGGGGTTCTTGAATCTGGTCCAGGGGAGTAAGTCAGTATTTGAATATGAGGCGAAATTCTTAAGGTTGAGCCGTTATGCCCGGGGTATCGTGGCTACGGAACACGAGCCTGTGTCAGATTTGAGGACGGGCTGAGAGATGAGCTGCGGGTGTTGATTGCTTCACAGCGGGAGAGAGAATTTACTGTCCTGGTGGAGAAGGCCAAGATAGTCGAGGAGGTGAAACGGACTGAGAGGCAGAATCAGAACAGGAATAGGGATAAGAGGAGTTTTGGGCCATCAGGGTCCGCTGGGAATTCTCAGAAAAGAGTTAGATTTGGCGGATTGAGTCAAGTCAGAAAAACTCGCTGCTACTCGATGGCCGCCACGTGCGCTTCGATGTGGGAAGTCTCATTCGGGAGTGTTGGACGGGTAACAGAGGGTGCTTCGAGTGTGGGTCAATGGATCACCGGATAAGGGATTGTCCGCGAGGCCAGCTAGGACTCGACCGAGGGTCAATGACGTACACAATTCAGAAGAGATGGTCAGCAACCGCAGAGGGGTCGAGGATCAGCCAGGGGTGGTAACGGTAACGGGCGAGGTCGTGGGGCATCGGGCAGAGGTGCCGAGAATACTGATGCAAGACAGCCCGGGGTTGGTCTATGCGAAAGGCGGCGAGAGAGGAGAGCGACGACCGGAAGTCATAACCGTACATTTTTAATTTACTGGATTGCCCTATCTTGCTTTGATTGATGTTGGTTCTATGCACTCTTATGTTACCGAGTGGTATAGCGGGAACTCGAACTTAGCCTATGAGATTTCTTCTAGGAGATGACCGTAATTAGCCCTCTAGGTCATTCTGTGGTAGTGAATAAAGCGTATAAGGATGTACCCCTAGAACTTCAAGGGGTAGTGTTTCCTACCGAACCCAGATGGAACGCCATTTGGGAGTTCGATTTGATCTTAGGGATGGATTGGTTAGTGGAGTATCAAGCAAGTTTGGATTTGTGCGACCAAGCGCATGGTGCTAAGAAGCCGTCGAGGTGAAGAGGTGGTGATGATAGGTGAGAGAAGGAACTACCTATCTAATGTGGTGTCCGCTTTGAAAGCCGAGAAAATGGTGAGGAAAGGATGTAGGGCGTTTGTGGCTTATGTATGTGCCTTGGAGGCTAAGGAATCAACGATGGGGGATGTCTGAACGGTGAGAGAGTTTTCTGATGTTTTCCCAGAAGAGCTTCCGGGTTTGCCTCCAGATCGCGAGGTTGAGTTTGGTATCGACCTTCTACCTGGAACCGCGCCAGTGTCTATTGCCCCATATAGAATAGCGCCGAAGGAGTTAGTGGAGCTGAAAGCGCAGATTCAGGAGTTGTTAGATCGGGGTTTTATCCGGCCAAGTATATCTCATTGGGGAGCACCCATGCCTTTTGTTAAGAAGAAGGACGGATCGATGCGAATGTGTATAGACTACCGTCAGCTGAATAAGTTGACGATTAAGAATAAGTATCCGTTGCCGAGGATAGACGACCTGTTCGATCAACTTAAGGGAGCATTAGTTTTCTCGAAGATAGATCTGAGATCGGGGAATCATCAACTTAAGGTTAAGGAGGCAGATATCCATAAGACGACGTTTTGTACTCGTTACGGTCACTATGAATTTTTGGTGATGCCGTTTGGATTGACCAACGCACCAGCAGCATTTATGGATATGATGAATCGGGTTTTCCAACCGTATTTGGATCGGTTCGTTGTGGTGTTTATAGATGATATTCTGGTGTACTCGAAGTCTGAGGAGGAGCATGATGCACATCTTTCGTGTAGTTTTGCAAATTCTGAGGGAAAAGCAGCTATTTGCAAAGTTTAGTAAATGTGAGTTCTCGCTAAGGGAAGTTACTTTCTTGGGTCATGTGGTGTCAGCTGAGGGGATTAGAGTAGACCCTCAGAAGATTGAAGCTGTACTGGACTAGAAACCACCTAAGTCTGTGGCAGAGGTTCAGAGTTTTCTGGGTTTAGCGAGGTACTACAGAAGGTTTGTGGAAGGGTTTTCCTTGATTGCAGCACCGTTAACCAAGTTGTTGAGGAAAGGGGTTCCATTTGTATGGTCAGACAAACAACAAGAAAGTTTCGAGAAGTTAAAAAGGAATTTACTTGAAGCTCTGGTATTGATTCAGCCTGAAGCAGGGAAGGAGTTTACGGTTTCTTGTGATGCGTCGCATCTTGGTGCAGGATGTGTCTTTGATGCAAGAGGGGAAGGTAGTGGCGTATGCTTCTCGACGCTTGAGACCTCACGAAGTGAATTACCCGACGCATGATCCGAGTTGGGCTGCAGGTGGTTTTCGCCCTAAAAATTTGGAGACATTACCTGTATGGGGAGAATTCTATCGTGTATACGGATCATAAGAGTTTGAAATACCTTCTCACTCCGAAGGAATTGAATTTAAGGCAGCAGAGGTGGATCGAGTTGTTGAAGGATTACGACTGCTCGATTGAGTACCATCCAGGTAAGGCTAACGTGGTAGCGGATGCGTTGAGCCACAAAGTGGTAGCAGACTTAAGAGCAATGTTTGCCCACCTTAGTCTGTATGATGACGGAAGTCTGTTAGCGAAACTACAAGTGAAGCCGACATGGGTAAACCAGGTTAAGGAGAAACAGTTAGTAGATGATGTCTTAAGTGCTCGATGTTTGCAAGTGCAGAATGGTGGATTGGAGGGGTATAGCTTGAGCAACGATGGAGTGTTATGTTTTCAGGGAAAAGTTTGCATGCCAAAAGATGTGGAGTTGAGGCAGAGGATTCTTCAGGAGGCACATAGCAGTCCATACGCTATGCACCCTAGAGGTAGTAAGATGTACCGGGATTTGAGGGAGCGGTTTTGGTGGCCGGGTTTAAAATGGGAGGTAATTGAATTTGTGGGCAAGTGTTTGACGTGTTAGCAGGTGAAGGCAGAACATCAGTTACCTTCGGGATTGTTGCAACCGGTGAAGATTTCGCAGTGGAAATGGGAAAGAATTACGATGGATTTTGTCAGTGGGCTACCCCTTACGCCTAGGAAGAAGGATTCGGTTTCGGTGATTATTGATTGTCTGACAAAGTCTGCTCACTTCATACCTGTGCGTGTGGATTACTCTCTTCAGAAGTTAGCCAGATTATATATAGCGGAGATAGTAAGGTTGCATGGGGTGCCAGTGTCGATTATTTCGGACAGAGACCCTAGATTTACGTCATGATTCTGGAAGGCACTGCATCAGGCATTGGGTACAAGGTTGGATTTCAGTACGACATTTCATCCACAGTCAGATGGGCAGTCGGAGAGGGTGATTCAGATTCTGGAAGATATGTTAAGGGGTTGTGTCTTGGATTTCAGAGGTACTTGGAAGGAATTTCTACCATTGGCAGAGTTCGCGTATAACAACAGTTACTAGGCAAGTATTCAGATGGCACCGTATGAAGCGTTATATGGGCGGAAGTGTCGTACCCCTACGTGTTGGACGGAGTTGGGTGAACGGCAATTGTTGGGTCCAGAGTTGGTTGCTAAAATGGAAGATAAGGTTAAGCTGATTCGAGCTCGTCTGAAGGAAGCTTCGGACAGGCAGAAGTTCTATGCCGATCTTAAGCTGAAAGATGTAGAATTTGCAGTGGGTGACAAGGTTTTCTTGAAGGTGTCGCCGTGGAAGAAGGTGCTGAGATTTGGTCCTAAGGGCAAACTGAGCCCTAGGTTTATCGGGCCTTATTGAGTGTTGAAGCGTGTGGGACCAGTAGCTTACCAGCTCGAGCTACCATCAGAATTGAGTCAGATCCATGACGTATTTCATGTTTCGATGCTTAGACACTATCGTTCAGATCCGTCTCATGTTGTGCCGATAGAAGAAATTGAAGTAAGGCTAGACTTGTCTCTTGAGGAAGAACCAGTGCGAATTTTAGATCGGGATACCAAAATGTTGCGTAGGAAATCCATTCCTTTGGTGAAGGTGTTGTGGCGGAATCATGGAACAGAGGAGGCCACGTGGGAGCCAGAGGATGTGATGCGGCAACAATACCCTCAACTCTTTTGACCAGGTAATTTCGAGGCCGAAATTATTTTTAAGGGGGGTAGAACTGTAACATCCTAAATCGGGGCCTTTGCATTTTATCTGATTGCATGTAGATAGTATGGTTGTCATGCTAGTTTAGGGTATTTTGGGGACCAGGCATGAGTTAGGGGTAGGCTAGAGTCTTAGCGAAAATTTTCTTTTGGGCACTTTGAAGGGGGAGCTGAATGGGACAGGAGTTAAGGGTAATTGGTGGTATGTTTTGACACAAGGAATGCCTTGGTAAAGTGGCAAGGAGGTGCCACTTAGGGCACAAGGGAGTGACGCCTCAGGGAAGTTGAAGGGGACTTGGTTCAAGCTGCGGGAATCTCCTTTTGAGCATTTCTTTTTGATGCCAAGACCAGGAAGTGTTGTACTCAGTTGGGACTCTGGTGGATGAGTATTGAAGGAGTCAACAGATTTGAATAAGTGGAGAAAAGAAATCTTAGGAGTTTGAAACATTCAAATTGGTTTGAATGAGTGAATAGGAGGAAATTTAGGAGGAAAAGAAGGGATTGAGGAGAGTGGAGGTTTAGCCGAATTTTAAAGGTAGTAGGTGGTGTTGGGCATTCGGTTCTTGTGTGTTTAGGGGTGTGCCGAAATTTGGGTGTGCCGAAATTTGGGTGTGGGTTTCTTCCATTTTCGGTTTTTGTAAGTGCTAGTTGGGGGGTGGCCGAATGTTGGTAAAGGCCTTGGGGAAGTGTTGCATATTCGGCTAGATAGGGAGCCTTAGGGTGTTTTTTTTTCCTCTCATTCTTTTGTGTCGAAACCACACTTCTTATTTGGCATTCTTCTTTTCTCTCAAATACCAAAAGTGAGTGGCCTTCCAAATTTCTTTTTCTTCTTCTCTTGGTGCATAGCCGAATCCTCCTAGCACCTTACCATCTCTTCTTTCTTTCTTTTGGGTGCAGCAAGAGCCGAAACTTTATTTTCCATCTCTTCTCTTCGCCTCTTTTCTTTTTTAGCCGAAACCTTCTGAAGCATTAACCTTTGTCGAAAACTTTGATACTCTCCTCTCTTCTCATTCAGCACTTTAGCCGAATATCTCCTATTAAAGGGTACCTTTCTGTTTCATCTCTTTTCTTTTCATAGCAGAATGATTTTGACATTTGGGGTAAGTTCTTAGTATTTTGGCTGAATCTCCCTAACTCTCTCTCATTCTCTTTTCTCTTTCCCTATCGTTTTCTTTGGAAGGAAAAGTCAAAATCCCGGGGCACTCAAACCTTCTCTTTTGACTCTTGGTTGCAGTGGATCGCCGTCTTCGAGCTGTCGTCATTCCCAATCAGTTTTGCTAGTGTTGTGGTAAGTGTTCTGTCGATTCAATCATCTCTTATAGCGTTAAATGCCGAAGGCAAAGATTCAATTCTATTTGATGCTTGGCCGAATATAGGTGGTGTGGTGACGCCTTCTTGTGGAGACTTTTGGGATTTGTTGGTTTGTGAATCAAGTCTGAGCCTCGGGAATTGCCGATTTAGGTAAGGGTTTAACTTTGGGTCTTAGTTCCTTACGATTCGTTTCACTTCTTTAATCCGTTTAGTGATCAAGGTGTGTTCATGGACCCTAATGCCAGCCAAGCGGTAGGAGGGGTTGGATCTGTAAACCCAGCCCCTAAGTTTAAGAAATGGGCAGTGTCAGCGGTTCGGGATTGGCCACCGGGTTGTGGGCCGGCATCTGAGCAGATAGCAGTAGTGTCGATTAACAAGAGTGTCTACGTAGAAAGTATCGTGTTACGAGTAATCAGTGTGTAACACTTACACACTTCATATGTTTAATGTCTTTATTATTTGTGATTTGTCAAAAGCCGAAATAATCAGTGAAATCGATAAGTTACCCTTGTTGGTAAAAGCGAGGACTCCGGGTAAGCCCATCTTGGTGGCTAACATTAATTGCCTCTGTTAAATCTGCATATGCCATATTAGATTACTCCTAAATGTTAAGCATGATTATATTGTATTGAAAAGCATGTTTAGGGAAATGGGTATGATGAGAGGAGGGGGGAGGTATGATTATCAGACTGTCACCAGTGGTTAGGTACCACACGTGGGTTGGCCCCACATATTAATATTTTGTGACTAAGTCTCAGTGGTTTGGAACCACCAGTGGTTAGGTACCACATATGCTTATTCTGTGACTCGTCCCAGTGGTTTGGCACCACAGTGGGTTGGCCCCACATATTGATATACGGGATTGTCACCAGTGGTTAGGTACCACAAGTGGGTTGGCCCCACACATGATTATTTGTGACTTCGGTCACCAGTGGTTTGGAACCACCAGTGGTTAGGTACCACCAGTGGCTAGGTGCCACAAGGGGTAGAATTGGGAGTTCGGATGGATAGGTTGGGTGGATTGCATGACATACATATTTGCATATGAAACTGTGTAAGAGCTTAGAATCTTTTGGATGGGGATTTATACACTGAGTCTCGGTGACTCACCCCTTCCATTACTTTTTGCAGGTAATTCCTAGTTCACTGATATGGAGCCGGGATTGGACTCGAGGTGGCCATGCATAGTAATTTTGGTTTTTAGTTTAAAAGGTTAATTCGGGTTTATTTTACTTTAAGTTTGGATTTTCGCTATGTAATAAGGCCATTCAGATTTTATTTTGGGATTATTCATTTTGTTAAATTTCTTTAAACCGACGTTTAAACACTAAAGGCATGCCTAATAAACTCGTAAAATGGACGTTTTTAAAACTTTAACGAATTTTCAGAATTTCCAAAATTTTTACCGTCAGGTATTTATCAAACACGCAATAATAACAAGGCAACACTGTCTTCTTTAAAACTAAGTTTCGAAAGAATTTTAACAAATGGCTTAACACAATTCGGGTTTTATAAAATCAATGGTTTTCTTTTCAACATTGAGACGACAACTTGTTTTCCAAAAACGTTTTCTTCCCTGTGACGTGCCAGATTCGATCGTAGTGTTTTGACCGGGTTTGGGGTGTTACAGGCAAGATGGCTTGGTAAATAGCCTATTTTTGTCCACACGGGCGGAGACACGGGCGTGTGTGACACACGGTTAGGTTACACGACCGTGTGTCCCCTAGTGTTAAATTGGTAATCAAGTCAATATGCTCCACACGGCCCACCACACGGGTGTGTGACTTGGCCGTGTGGCATTAATCAGTATACCCTACAGGTTTTGCACCGCCTAGCACACGGCCTTGTACATGGGCGTGTGAGACCATTTCGAAGGGCACACGACCTGGTCACAAGGGCGTGTGGTTGGTCGTGTGACCAAGTCAGAGAGTTACATGGGGTCCGACACAGGCGGGGACAGGACCATGTGATTCCATTTCGAATGCCCACACAGCCCGTGACATGGGTCTGTATTTGGTCGGAATGCCGTTTTGTGAACATCGGCCTCCTTCACCCTTAATTGGTGATAACCCGACCTAAGGTCTATCTTGGCTGCACCGAGGCACCCTTGGTTGATCAAACAAGTCGTCAATCCGAGGCAACGGATACTTGTTCTTGATCGTTAACTTATTTAATCGACGGTGAGTCGATGCACATCCGCATAGAACCGCCCTTCTTCTTGACAAACAACACAGTGCTCCCCACGGAGATATACTTGGTCGTATAAACCCTCTATCCAAGAGCTCCTGAATTTGAGCCTTTAGCTCCACCAATTCCTTTGGTGCCATTCGGTATGGTGCTATGGACACGGTGTGCCGTTCGGTAGCAAGTCTATACCGAATTCGACTTCTCGATCCGGGCAAACCCTAAGTTCTTCCGGGAATACATCAAAGAAATTCCCCAACCGTTCGGACCTTTTCAATTACTAACCCCTTAGCTTCCAAAGCACGATTTGAACCAAATACGCCTCACAACCCTTCTTGACCATCTTTTCACCCTTCAAGGCGCCACTACATTGGATAGATAATTCTTTCGATCTCCTATCATAACCACTTCATCACCTTCTACCGTTTTAAGGACCATGCGCTTAGCCAGCAATCCAAACTAAACTTGGTACTTAACCAACCAATCCATACCAAGGATCAAATCGAACTCCCAAACGGTAGTTCCATTAGATCACTACAAATACTACCCTTTGAAGTTCTGAGAGTGCGCCTCTATAGAGTTTATCTACGACTACGGAGTGACCTAAGGGGCTAACTACGGTCATCTCCTAGAAGCGGTTTGATTTTAGGTCCATAGTTCCTACCACACTTTACAAGCAATGTGCGAGTGCGTCGAGCCCACATCAATCAATGCAACATAAGGAAAACCGAAAATTAGAAACGCATCTGGTTATTACATCCGGTGCGTCACCTTCTTCGCGACACCTCGGCTTGCGTAAACTAAGCCAGCCGCCTAGCCTCGTGTTGCTGAACCTGCGCCTTGAGTTCCACGACCTCGGTTAGGGCCGTTGTTTCCCCTACCATTACCACGACCCTCCGTGGTCCTACGTTTCTATCCCGAGCACGGTTACGTCATTCAGTCGCTTCTTAGCTAGTTTCGGGACAATCTCGACGCGATGCTCCAAAGACCCACACTCAAAACATCCTTTATCACCGGTCCAACATCCTCCCCAATGGGTCTTTCCACAGCGATTGCAGAGTCGGCCTCGATTAGCGATCGTGGGCCTTGCTTTGCGATTGGGCCCACTTGGCCTAGCCTTTTCGAGCACTCCGCTTGATCCAAATGACCCAAAACTTCTCTTACGATTGTTCTTACTATAGTTACGCCTCACGACCTCCTTGATTCCTTGGCTACCTTAGCCTTCTCCACTAGAGATGAGAACTCACGAACTCTTTGTGGGGCAATCAAGAACCTTAAATCATCTCGAGTCCGTCCTCAAAGCGGACACAGCGCTCATGTTCGGTAGCCCACGATGCCTCTCGCATATCTACTCAAATTTAGAAATTCCGCCTCATATTCGACACGGACTTAGTTCCTTGAACTAATCCCGAAAAAAGCCTTCTCTGCTGGCGTCGGTGTAGCTAATGCCCACATACTTTTCTCGATAGGCGGTTACAAATACTCCCAAGTCAAATCATCTGCTGTAGCCCCATCTCGAACCGTAAGCCACCACCGATACGCTTCATCCTTTAGAAGCGACAACGCCCTTTCGACTTCTCTTCCTCGGTCGGTCAAGGTCATCCATGATTCTTTCGGTGGACTCTGCTAGCCAATGATTCCATTGCCTTTGGGTGCCACTCCCGACACACCTCGGAATACCTCCGCTCCGTTAGATCGGAGTCGCTCGGGACGATTTCCGAGCTCCAACATTTCCACCGCCCCACCCACCATCTCCAAGACTGCAAACACGACTTGCGATCACCGACTCGCCACCGGTCTGCTCCGGCTCCTCGACTCTAAAAGTAGGAGGTGGTGGTGGCGATGGTACCTCATTTTCCGAACCTTGTCCCGACTGACGGGGTTCGGATACCGTCATCCTACCCTACCACGTCCACGGCGTCCCACGTCCTCTAGAACTCATTCTATCTACCGCGCTTTTAATCGATTAAGAAAAATTTTATGCGTTAGCATTTGTTTCACTTTATTACTCGCGAAGAAATTTTATGGATAAGGTTTAATCGTGAGATTCTTTCGAGCAAACAATGTTTCAGATTTCCTATCCTAGTTCACACAAAGAAGTCCATGCATCCATTCCTTAATACTTTCCATACCTATTCACTCATCTGGACATTTACGCCATTTCTAACCCGAGGTATTTTCGTCTTTTTCCTACAGGGGTATTTTCGTAATTTTCCAGAACCAAAATATTTTGCTGATGATTTCCAAAGCTAAGTTATTGAATATTTGTAGAATAGTTGAAATTTTTTGGGCAAAACCATCGAATTAATATTTTATGGGTCAGGGGCATTTTGGTAATTTTACTCCTAAGGGTATTTCTGTAATTTTCCACAAGTCAAGTTTTCCGTGAAAAACATTGTATACTAAGTGTTCTAGGGTTTGAGAGGGTTATTGGATAAGTTTTGAAAACATTAGGGCTGTTTATTCATTCCTTTCGAAAAACAAGGCTAATTCCTTCTCGGGTTTTAATCATTGTTTTTAGCCTATGACCGAGCCTTCACAGTCGGGTGAACCAAAGCTACGCACCAGTGCAGAATTCAAGTGAAGAGGAGGTGGGTCACGCGGACCGCTTAAATACCAAGCTCTCACTTTGAACCTTTCTAGACATGCGCACGAGGTTACCACACCATCGAGCCTTCCGAGTTAGGGTGAACCGGAAGCGCACGCACGGTAGGATACTGCGAAGAGGAGGTGAGTCACGAGGACCGCTTAAATACCAAGCTCTTCCGGATCCAATCCTAGACATGCGTCACGGGTTTACACACCCTAGCTCATTGACTAAGTCATAGGTTGGTTTAGTTCTTTAAGTCTTATGCTTCGTTGTGTTTGAGTAATCTAGCCTTAGGGTCCAAGTCCTATAAGTCTATCTACGTTCCATGCTTCCTACCCTTCTACGAATATAATTCACGAAAGGGTTTAGATGTACTTACAGGCGGATCGGTCTTGGAGACTCGGGCCATGCCGCTTAAAATCCAAAAATCATTTCATGAGGCCTACCAAAACATTTTTGGGCCTTGGGCCCTACAAAAGCTTTGAACTGGGCTCGATACCAGTGCAGTAACAACCCAAACCCGCCCAAACACTACGACCGAATTTGATTTGTTACTGAAGTAAAACTTGTGAACACCATTTCGAGAAACATTTAATTTCCATTGAAAACTCCCCAATTTTGGTTGTCTTGTCAAAGCTACACTGAGATTTAATTTGAAAATTTTAATTAAGTCCGTTTGTTATACTGGTTTCATGTGTGCTGCCCGATGGCACGAATAAACTTTTTCGTGTTACTAAAGAAAACATGTGATTTATTTCAATTTAATAGTATAGTCTAAGCAAATATCCAACATAAAAGAAAATAACACAAGTATAGTTTATGGAGGCCTTATTACAACCAAAGTAAAAATAAGCAAATATAAAGTTCTACAAATTTAAAACCACTTTGCATGGCCACCTCGAGTCCAACCGGCTCCTCCACCGCCATCTACGAGTCACCTGAAAAATGTTAAAGGAGAAGGTGAGTCACCAAGACTCGATATGTAACCCTTCCCCGGTTAATACAACGTTTCATACACAACATATAACGATTAATTATGCATAGTATCGTGTACCCAACCTAGCCAACCAAACACCTTTGCCTACCCCATGTGGTACCAAACCACTTTGGTGACCGTAGTCACGATGTGTTACCAAAACACCGGTGGTGCCAAACCACCGGTGACATATAGTCACAATGTGCTACCAAAGCACCGGTGTCCGTAGACACAAATCGGGTGATGGGGCCAACCCATCGTGTGATACCAAATCACCGCGCATTTATCCCATATCTCAAGTGGGGCCAACCCACGGTGGCGTTAACTACGGGGACAAGTCGCTATGAGGTACCAAACCTCTGGAGGTACCAAACCTCCGGTGACATATAGTCACGATGTGCTACCAAAGCAAATTGGTGCTCGTCGAAGACGATATCACCGCCCCCTCCTCTCATCAACCCATGTCAAGCGATTAACAACAGGACATACATATATCACATGTATCAAATAATCCATGCTTCCCAAAAGCATTATTATCAATCTCATACAAATAGAGACTTACCAGGATCCTTGCTTGTACCATTAAGGCACTACTTGCCATATCTACATAGAAGCGATTTACACATAACATACACTTAATACACTTTATTAACTATTATAAGTGTGTATGTACACACCTGATTTAAATGCTAACTCCAAATCCCAAAGAGTCAATCGGCCACCTCCTTTTCTTGTTCCTATATTCGGCCAAACTCAAAGGTTTAGAGTCCTTTGTCCATTCGGCCAAACCACCATATCAAAGGGTTAATTATTGAATCCCAAAACCTTACCTAATACCTTCGGTGCTAGACTTAGTACACTTTTTACACCTCCGTTTCCACCCTACAATCGGCAACCATTAATAGCCACTCAATAGCCTTGACTTATAACACTTAAAGAAATTAAACTATTAACACATCCTTACCACGACTTACCAACCAATTGCTCGAAGGTGACGGCTTCACTAGATCAACACCTCGAAGGCCCTACAACAACCGATTCCGAATCAGATGATTCATACTTGCAATCTAATGCCGAGATCGGCTCTTACCCTTGTTGATAGTCGATAGAGAAAAGAATGTGGGAGAAGAGTTTCTGATACTTACCTTCTTCTATGACCGATTGGAAAAACTAAAAAGGGATTACCCTTGCTTGATATTCGGCCAAAACTTCACAAAATAAGGAGAAAAGAATTCGGCTAAAGTGGAAAGAAAATAGTGAGAAAAGGGAGATAGGGATTCGGTTTTGAGAAGAAAGAAAAGAAACAGAGAGGAAAGAGAGTTTTCGGTACACCACTAGAGCATATTCGGCCAAGGGGGAAAGAAAATAATAGGGGAGGAAGGTGGTAGAAGATTCGGCTTTGAGAGCTTGAGAGAATGGTGAAAACGCAAGAGCAAAAGAGGGCTAGGGAATTCGGCTAATAGGAAAAGAAGTAAAAGAAAACTTGGGCACTCTTCTCCCCCTATACTCAGTCTCCTAGCCGTCCACTCCTCTTCACCAAGGAGTCCCACATTCGGCCATCACCTAGTTTTCCTCTAGGCCACCCACTTGATTTAATTCAAACACTTTCGAATTAATAAAAATAATCTCCTAGTAAACCTCATTTATCTCCCATTATCCTTGAGATTAAACAATTAAAAATCTAATTTCAATGCTCATATTATCTCTTATTAATACTATTTAATAAAAGAGTTTGAAGGAGAAAACTCTCCCCCTTGTGCCGTCCCAAAAAAACAAAAAAAGGGGATTTCCGTGATTCGAACACAAGCTCTCCCTTGCTCCTTGGTGGCGTCTCATGTAGCTCTTAAGTGGGCTTCTTTTTGCCACTTTACCAAGGCCTAATTAGTGTTAATAATACCCACATTTATTCTTATAACACCACTTACCAAGGCTCCCTTCTTTTTAAAAGTTAAAAACTAAAATTTCCTACCAAATCGAGCCAACACAAAGCCTTAAATTGATCATTATTATTCCATAAATAATGACTCAGCAGTTCATACATAAGAAAAATAATTTATTTCCAAATAGCCCCGTTTTTGGGATGTTACATTTTTATACAGTACTACTATCATGCTATAGGCAATAAAATAATAATAAAATAATTTTTTTGACTTCATATTTGTGGTCCCAAAACCACTATTTTGATTTTACTAAAAAAGGACTGTTACACTCTCCATCCCGTAACAGTATGAGCTCACCGTTGTCATTACTTATTACCATGACACCCCCTTTCTTGGGTACACATTGCACAGGACTTACCCACGAGCTGTAAAAAATTGGATTCAGTCGTCTCTGTTGTTCAATGGATTTGCTATGGTAATCTTCCAATACTTTTTTTTTTTTTGCATACAAAATGTAGGGCTAATTCCCTTTATATCGCTAAGGGTCCAACCCTGTAATAGCCCATTTTTTGTCAAATCAGAATAGTGGTTTCGGGATCACAAATATGAGGTTGAAATAATTATTTTATTATTACTTTAATGTCTACAGCATGATAGTATGATTGTGTGAGAATTTCGTTAAGAAATTTTATCGTTTGAGTTTTTAATTTGATAAAAAGGACTAAATCGCGTAACGTGTAAAACTTGAGTTCTATTAGCTAAAGGTGTCTAATAGCTATATAACCTTAAAGTGGAGGTCCTTGTGTGGTAAATAACCCATTAATATGTTAATGGATGATAATGGCTTGGTGATTTTAAATTTTGTGATAATTTTTATGGTTAAATTTGGTATTTAGTAATTAAAGTTAAATTAAATAAGACAAATGAAAATTTTGGTTCATTCTTCTCCAAGACAAAGTTAGGGCATAGAAAAGCCATGGAAATAGCTTGAAGAATTTGACCAAGTTCCTTTATGCATGTAAGTGCAATTTTGCTTGGTTTTTAATGATTTCTATGTTTTCAGAGTCGTTGTAACTTAATCTAGCTAGCCCAGGGACTAATTTGCAAAAATGTTAAAAGTTTGGGGTTTTACCATTAACGAATATGTGTTTACTTTGATGTTTGATGATAGAAAATTAATGGTTGTTGGAAGATAAACAATATTTGTTAAGTGATTTTGGGTGAAATTGTAAATTAGGGATTTATTTGTGAAATGAGAAAATTTTGTGGTAGAAATGTGAAATAATGAAAAATATGAGCTGCTATGATAATAAAGAAAATTTGGCTAGCTTGGGTAGGGATCTAATTGCATGAATTTGTATTTTTATGAGTAAAGGACTAAATTGTAAAGATGTTAAACTATTAGGGGAAAAAGTGTAATTTTTCCATAATGTGATTTTTGGGCTAAATTGAATAGAATTATAATTGAATAAGTTAATTTTGTTATTATATAGATCATGAAAAATGAGGTTCTGATCTAGATCGGGGGAAAAACAAAGTATTGGACTAGTCGATCCATTTCGTTGTTTTTGTGAATCGAGGTAAGTTTGTATGTTAATAAGCATTATTATAATTGTGTTCTAAGTGCTTTATTAATGAATTAATTATGAATACGACCTTACAGGTACGTTCGACGAAGATTCGGTAATGTGAAATTCTGATTGAACCTTAGGAATAGATTAGGATACGATTGACATGTCATTGGGGGTTATGTGTTTTGGGAGCTGGTCCGTACGTCGTACCGGTGGCTGAGTTATCTGTCATGTGCTGCAGATTCTCGTCAGCTTGTGTGAGCAGCACCGTGTAGCTACGTCATGACCGTCAGCTTGTGTGAGCAGACCCGTCGATAGCTCGAAAGTGAGCATTATATGAGATATGAGATTGAGATAGCTTTGGCTATGTATTGGAACTTAGGGTGAGAGATTCCTGAGTATCAATATTATTCCACATGGTTCAACGAGGATATCAAGGATATGGATGTGTATGAAATTGATACGAGTTGATACAGGTATATATATGAACCATACAAGCATAGAATCGAAGAAACTTGTGAAATTCATATCTAACCTTGTGAATGAATATGCGATAGGTGTGTGGATCGATATGAGTTATATTATGATTTGTTGAATTGCTTAAATTGTGTATATATTGTAAGTTGAATTTATTACTATACGAACTAACTAAGCTTTATAGCTTACTCTGTTTACTTTTTCTTGTTTTATAGTGTTATCGAAGCTTGCTCAGATTTCAGAGTCATCGGAGATCTCAACACACTATCAAGCTATCATTTTGGTACTTTTGAACTTATGGATTTGGTTATATGGCATGTATAGGAGTTTTGGTCATCATGGTATATATGTTGGTAATGGATTTAGCCATTTGATTTGGTTTGTAAATGATGAATGTTTGGTTATGTGTATAGCCATGTAATTTGGCTTATTTTGGCATATTTTGTGATGTATATATTTGTGCAAATGGCCTTTTGTGATGTGGTTGGTAATTGCTATGTGATGCTTGTTGAGAAGTGGTATCTTGAATACTAAATGGTGGAATTTGAGATATGGTATGCATGTGGATTTAGGTAATATAAGGTACATATGAAGTTAACCATTTAGGTGATTTGTGAACATGATACTGGTATGAGATTGAACGGCAAATCGTAATACTTGTGTGTCTTGTGGTTGATGGTATTGTTATAGCATGAATTGAACTTGGTTTAGAAGAGTTTAAATGCCATTTGAAGATGTAGTTATATAATTTTGGTATGTATAAGTTAATGAAAATTTGGTTGAGAAAGATGGCTTTGTAAATAGCCTATTTTTGTCCACACGGGCAGAGACACAGGCGTGTGTCTCAGCCGTATGTGACACACGGTCAAGTCACACGGCCGTGTGTCCCCTGGTGTTTAATTAGAAATCAAGTCAGTATGCTTTACACGGCCCAGCACACGGGCGTGTGACCTGGCCGTGTGGCATAAGTTAGTATACCCTACAGTTTTGGCATGACCTAGCACACAGCCTGGCACACAGGCGTGTGTAACCATTTCGAAGGGCACATGGGCTAGTCACACGGGCGTGTGGTTGGCCATGTGACCCACGCCAGAGAGTTACACGGGGTCAGACACGGGCTGGGACACAACCATGTGATCCCATTTCTAATGTCCACACGGCCTGTGACACGGGCGTGTCTTTGGCCGTGTGAGACACACCCCTGTATTTTGAAAAAAAATTTATGTTTTCAAAATATTTCCTAAGTTATCAGTTTAGTCCCAAACCAATTTTAATGTATGATTTGGACCTCGTAGGCTCGTATTAGGGACTGTATGATTGATTGTGAATGACTTCTATTGGGAAATGGAAAATGTATGTAAAATGTATGATTGTTTATGAAATAAGTTCAGTAATGCTCTGTAACCCTATTCTGACGACAGATACGGGTTAGGGGTGTTACATTTATTGGTATCAGAGCTACGGTTTAGTCGATTCTAGGACTAACGTAGCGTATGTGAGTGTCTAGTTATACATGCCATATATAACCTGTGATAGTGTGATATCTCCTGACAGTTTTAAATTGTGTTTTCATATATCTATGGATCCAAATCGAGCATTGGCTAATGATGTTGAAAGTAATGCGCCAGCCTTCATTCACGGAGTAGAGCCGTCTGAATCTAGACCTGTATCTGGTAGTCAGGGAGGAGAGGCTAAGGAAGCCTTCTTCCAAATGGTGAACGAGTGGTTCACTGAGTTTGTCTAAACAAATCTGGCTGCTTAGAAACCTCCACCCCTGTAATATCCTGGATTATGGCTTATGCATTAATACTAAATTAGATGATGTAGCATGCTTATGAATATTCTGAATGTGTTCTATGAATTTTTGTGAACCTTAGTGTATAGTTAAATGCCTTAGAAATTATTGGATTTTTAAGTTTAAAAATTATTGGATTTTTAAGATTAAAAGGGGAGCTAAGCTTGATAAGGCCTTAAGGAAATTTGTAAGGGAAATATGACACAGAAATGGGCTTGTCTAAGTGGCTTGGAGGCGCAACTTAAAGCCCAGTAAAGTGACGCCATATGCAGTACAAGGAGGTCTTGAGTTCGAGCCACAAGAAAAGCAATAAGGGAATTTTTATTTTTTTGGCAATGGGAAGGTGATGGACGGCATGGGGAGACTAGATGGATGAGGATTTGACTTGGATAATTCCTTATAAAAATTCGGCTAAATAGATAGATAAATGTAGATTTATTTTATTTATTTTGAATAAATAAAGATTAGAGATAAAGTAAGAGAAAAACAAGGGATTGGATTGAGAGAGAAGAGTTGGCCGATTGGGGGAGACTAAGGTTAGTATTTTCGGCCAAAGGAGGAATTAAGGCCAGTATTCATTCTTTTCCTTTTCCTTCCTTTCTCTCTGCCGAATTCTCTAGCAATATCCTCTTTTCTCTTTTTATTTTGTCAAGCCGAAATCTTCTTCCTTCTATATTCACCATTGCCGAAACTCCTAAGCTTCACACTCTCCCTCTCCATGTTCTTAAAAGGCCGAACCACAATGTTATTTTCCTTTTTCCATTGAATCCGAATCTTCATTGATTCCCCAAGCCATTACCGAAATTCTCCCACCTCATCTCTTCTCAGTCTTGGCCGAATAGCAACCAAGTTAGAGATCTTTTGTGAATCCTTCGCAAAGCGGTTTGGATAGGAATTTTGGGATTTGTTTTGGAATAGCCGAATTCTAGGGGAGAGAATTCAGAATTCGGTTATCTAAGGTAAGGCATGTATTCGACCAAGGGCCATTCATTATGATTAATTTGGATCTAACATATGCCATAATGGTTTCGACAGATACCCCCAATCAAGTGGTTGTTTCCGGGATTAAGATTCACAGGGTAAGTGAACATGTGTATTCAGCCAAGGCCTATTTAGCAACCTAGATCTATTCCTTATTTCATTAAAAAGCCGAAAACTAACCTAGTCAAGTGATTGAATGCAAGGAGGAAAGACTACAATTTTTGGGATTTGATTAATATTCAAATCGGCAGCAAGGTGAGGAATTGGTTTCGTTAATCCTTCGGGATTTGATTCTATAGCCGAATAGGCTTTTATTTAAATATTAAGATGTTGGCCGAATGTAGGGACTAAGGATCTAAAGCGTTAGATCAAAGTTTTCGGGTTTCGGAAAGCATTGATACAGTGTGTACCCCACACTAAACCTTATTAGATTACGGCTTAAATTAATTATGTGTGTTTACAATAATATGAATATGGCCAAAGGTACCATGCAATGGTACAAAGTACTCAGGTACGTTAATTTACTACTACTATAGTTATCTTATTATGGATATGTGATATGGCACCTATGTGAACTGTGATAAGAATGTGAAATAAGGCATGATATTGCATGAAATGTATGACATGGGCATATGGGTGATTATGAAAGGGGAAGTGATTGGCGGTTTTATACCCCAATATGTGAATGTGGTGACTTCGGTCACAATATATGAATGTGGTGACTTCGGTCACGTTATCTGAATGTGGTGTCTCATGACACAAAATAATTATCTGGTGGCTATGCCACGAAATTTATAAGGGCGATGAGCACGTCGTCTGCAGCGACTGCCTTCGATGATGTGTAGCGGATGGAAGGTTGACTTAGTAGTCCCCACGGTGTGCAGGTTGGTACGGGTGATGTGTAGCGGATGGTAACTAGGTTTGGGTTCGGGTTTGCATCATTTTATTATTTAATTATATGCATATGTATGAACTGATATGCCTAAACTATTGGGATTTAGTGTTGGTTACACATTGAGTCTGTTTGACTCACCCCGTTGGGGAATATTTTTCAGGTGACACTCAGTGATGGACCGGGTCGGCAGGAGCTTAGTGGTGGCCATGCTCGGTTCGGGATTTTATTTAATTTTGGACATGTTATACTTTATATACTTTGGTTTATTTTGGGTTTTAAATTTTGATGTAATAAGGCCATAGTATGAACTGTTTTATAAATGTTTTGTTTTTTTTTATTTGAAATTATTATGTTACGAAATTTTTATCAAATTAAAGACTAAGTAAGCTTATTTTAAAAATGGACTCTAATTGTTTTGGACACCCTAAAAACAAATGGTTTTCAATATAAGATAAGCTCGTTTTCAACCCAAGCCCAACACAATTTAAAATTTCTTTCAAACCCATCCGAATTTTTCAAAAGTAATCAAGAGGTTTTTGAATCACTTCATTCGAGGAACATACCAGATCTGGTCAAGGCTCGTGGGCCGGGTTTGGGGTGTTTCAACCCCCACCTATTCCCCAACCGGTCCCTGTAGCTCCTCAAGGTTTGGAACCTTTACGTTTAAGTAAGCCACCTGTTGATAAGATTTGAAAGTACGGGGTTGAAGAGTTTAGAGCTACCGTTGATGATGATCCTGAGAGAGCCGAGTTTTGGCTTGAGAATACGATCCGGGTATTTGATGAACTATCTTGTACTCCAGCTGAATGTGTAAAATGTACTGTATCACTTCTGAGAGATACTGCATATCAGTGGTGGAACACTTTGATATCTGTGTGTGGGAATTCTTTCAAACCGAGTTCAGAAAGAAATACATAAGCCAACGGTTTATTGATAAAAAATGCAAAGAATTTCTAGAATTGAAATAGTGTCGTATGTCTATGACTGAGTACGAAAGAGAATTTGTGAGGCTCAGTAAATATTCTCGAGAATGTGTCTCCACTGAGGCAATTATCTGTAAGCGATTCGAAGGCAGGTTGAACAAAGACATTAGACTTCTAGTCGGGATTCTTGAATTGAAAGAATTTGTTGTGTTAGTCGACAGAGCTTGCAAAGCTAAGGAACTTGGCAAACAAAAGAGAAAATCCGATTCTGATATTAGAGATTCGAGAAAGAGATCGATGAGTAAACCCTATCACTCGTCGTCAAAGAAATCATGGGATTCGTATAATCGTTCGAATGCTTCAGTAGGGTATTCTAATAAAGATCGTGCAAAGCAATACACGAGTCCTAAAGCTCAAGCCACTTCAGTATCGAGCGTTGGTAGTGTTAGAACCAACAAGCCCGAGTGTCAACAGTGTGGAAGACGGCATTTTGGAGATTGTTGGATGAATAACAAAGCTTGTTTCAAATGTGGCTCGCAAGATCACTTTATTCGAGATTGTCCTGAGTTACCCGAGAAAGATAAATATTAGAATGCAAGACCGAGTAATACAACTGCTAAAGGGAGACCACCTAGAAATACGAGAAATTTGACTAGTAGCAAAGGTGAGACAAAGGATTCTGCAGTGAGATCCGAGGCTCGAGCACCAGCCAGAGCTCATGCTATTCACGCTCGTGAAGATGCATCGTCACAAGATGTTATCATCGATACATTTTCTCTCTATGACACTGATGTAATTGCTTTGATTGATCCTGGCTCGACTCATTCATATTTTTGTAAAAATTTAGTGTCTAGTAAGAGTTTGCCTGTTGAGTCAACTGAATTTGTGATTAAAGTATCGAACCCCTTAGGCAAGTATGTCTTAGTTGATAAAGTTTGCAATAATTGTCCTTTGATGACTTGGGGTTACTATTTTTCGGCTAATTTGATGCTTTTACCGTTTGATGAATTCGATGTGATTTTAGGTATGGATTGGTTGACTCTGCATGATGCTGTTGTGAATTGTAGACGAAAGACTATTGAGTTGAGATGTCATAATAATGAAATTCTTTGGATTGAATTCGATAAGCCGAGTGGATTGCTTATGTGATATCGATGATGTTAGCTTAGAAATATGTGAGAAAAGGTTGTGATGCTTACCTTGCGTATGTACTGGATACAAAAATGTCTAAATCGAAGATTGAATAAATGCCAGTAGTTTGTGAATATCCGGATGTGTTTCTAGAAGAGTTACCTGGTTTGCCACCGATCAGAGAAGTCGAGTTTGCTATTGAATTAGTACCGGGAATATCACCGATATCGATAGCTCCATACAGAATGGCTCTGACAGAATTGGAAGAGTTGAAATCTCTGTTGCAAGAATTAATAGATAGAGGTTTTGCACGACCTAGTTTTTTGCCCTAGGGTGCACCAGTTTTGTTCGTAAAGAAGAAAGATGGATCGATGAGATTGTGTATTGATTATCATTAGCTTAACAAGGTTACAATTAAGAATAAGTATCATTTGCCGAGAATTGATGATCTGTTCGATCAGTTGAAAGGAGCAATAATATTTTCAAAGATTGATTTGTGATTTTGCTTAAATTCTGTATATATGGTAAGTTGAATTTATTAATATACGAACTTACTTCGCTTTATGTAACAGCCTGATTTATACCCTAGTCGAAATAGTGGTTTCGAGACCACAAATCTGAGGATAGAAAAATATTTTAATATTATTTTTGGTGTTTACAATAGGTGATTGAGCATGTGTGAAAATTTGGTGTGGAAATTTTATCGTTTGTGTGTCGAATTGAGAAAAAAGACTTAATCGCATAAAATGTAAAAGTTGTGTGCTGATTGTTAAAGTGCTTATTTGGCATGGCTTTCTAAATGAGAAGTCCTTATGTTGTTAATAAACCCTTAAAAGAATGGATGGACAAAAATGGGCTTTAGTTGGTGGAAATTTAAATGAATTAATAAAATGGCAAAATGGTAAAATGATTATTAATGTTTGTATAATAAAAAAAGAATTAAATGGCCATTTATCATCTTCTTTGGCCGAAAGTCACAAGAAAAGAAAATAAGCTTGTTAGGGTCCGGCACACATCTTGGGTTATTAAAGTATGTTTTGAGCTTGGTTTTTAGTGATTTTTACGTTTTTGTGATCGTTGCTTAGTGTTCTAGCTAGCCCATGTTTTAATTTTGGAATTTGTTGGTGATTTTGAGATATGCCATTGATGAATGTTTGAGCTTTGTGACAGTTGATGATGAAATATCAAAGATATATGAAAGATTAGCATGTTTTGTCTTTGGATTTTTGGTGAATTTGAGCAATTTGGACTAAATTGTGAAAATAATATTTTGAGGGACTAAAATATGAAATAAATGAAATATATGGGCTTGTATGAGCATAGGGAAAATTCGGCTAAGCATAAGTGAATGGAGATTTTGTGTATTTTGTGATTTGATGAATTAGGGACTAAAGTGTTGAAATGTGAAAATGTGAGGGCTATTTTGTAAAATGCCCTAAATATGTGTGTGTGGACTAAATTTAATGAATTGATGATTGAATGAGCTAAATTTGAATATGTATAGACCGAGAAAGGAGAGATTCGAATCGAGATCGAGGCAAAGACAAAATACTCGATTGATCGGCTAGTCTTGGTGTTTCGACATCCGAGGTAAGTTCGGATATAATGCATGCTCTTAAATTATGTTAAGATGCTATGAAATGAATAGATTGGTGATTATTAAATTAGAAATGCTATGCATGGAATCGAGTTGAGTAGCACTAAGTGTGCGTAATTAAAAAAGAGACCGAGATGATTAGCACTGTGTGTGCGAAATAATAAAAGCTTCGGCTTTTTGATTTGCACTGTGTGTGCGATACCAAATTAATTTCGGTATATACTGAGGCACTAAGTGTGCAATGTTGTTTAAGCTTCGGCTATGAATTGGGCACTAAGTGTGCGATTGAGTTGAAGAGATAGTGAACAATGAGTAAATTTTGGTATCGAGCATTGATTAGCAAGAACGTTAGTCAACTAAGTGTTGGCGAAGGTATGTTTCCAACCTACGTGGTTGATGATAATGTTTAAGATTGAATAGATGGATATATGAGTATATGATAGAGGATGATATTTTGTTTATTTATGAATTTATCTTAGTGATGGTTTATTTATGTATTGATATTGCATTATTGAGTAATATGTATTATATTACGAACTTACTAAGCTCTAAAGCTTACTGTGTGATTTGTTTCTCTGTTCTACAGTGTATTTAAAGCTAGCTCGGATCCGGGGATCATCAGCGACTCAATCACACTATCGACTATTTATTTTGGTACTTTTGGAAGATGTATATATATATAGTATATAACATGTATAGGCTAGTTAATATGGCATGTTTTGAAATGTTTAGACCTTGCCATGTGATATTGCTTAGAATTTGAATGATGTTGGTTCTTATATGTAGGTTATGAAAATGATGAATGTGGTATGAAATAGTGAGAATGGAAATGGTATATTTCATGCTTGAATTGGTTGATGAGAATGATGGTTTAAATGTGAACTTGTGGTATGGATTAAATGAAGTTTGATTAATATGATTTGAATGTGTGGGTGAAAAGTTAGATTGTCTTGTTAAGGTGAATTTGTATACGAAGATGAATGTTGATGTAAGTGATTAATTGGTGCATATATTGGTATGTTTTGGTTGCATTTGAGGCATGGATTGGTATTAGTTAGATGCTTATAGGTGATCCCAATTTGTGGATGGTAATTTGGCCTTGAAAATGGCCTATATTTGCCCACACGGTTGAGCACGGGCGTGTGACTGGCCGTGTGGTGCAAGTCAGGCTCGACCACGGGTGAGGCACACGTGCATGTCTTAGGCCGTGTGGACAAGTCAGTATGAATGCCCTGTTTTGACACGGCTCGGGCACATAGGCGTGTCTGAGGCCGTGTGAGGCACACGGCCGACCCACACGGGCGTGTGACCTCTATTTCTTAGAAAAATGTTTAAATTTCATAATTTTTCGTATGTGTTCGATTTAGTCCTGACCCCTTTCTAACACATGTTTAAGGTCTCATTGACCTATTTAAGGGACTATATGATTGTGAATTATTTTTTCTGATTGACTTTGTGTTGAAAATGTTATGGAATGTTCAGAAGTGATTAGTAATGCCTTTTAACCCTAGTCCGGTGACGGTTACGGGTTAGGGGTGTTACATTTGATTGGTATCAGAGCTACGGTTTAGTCAATTCTAGGACTAACGTATCACGTGTGAGTCTAGCTATACATGCCATATATATAATTGCGACAGTGTGTTGAATCCTGACAGTTAAAAATGTGTTTTTATATAGCAAAAGGATCCCGGTCGAGCAATTGCTAATGATGTAGAGAGCAATGCGCTTGCTCCCGCTCAAGGGACAGCGCCGACTGAGTCTAGGCAGATTGCTAGTAGCCAAGAAGGAGAGGCTAAGCAAGCCTTCTTCCGAATGATGAGTGAGTGGTTTTCAGAGTTCATTCAAACGGATTCGACTGCTCCACAACCTCCACCCCCACAAATACCTGTTGTGCCACAAGTTGCAGATCCGATCCGATTGAATAAGCCTCCTGTAGATAAAATCCGAAAGTATGGGGCAGAAGAGTTTAGAGCCACAGTTGATGATGATGCTTGAGCAGTGAGTTACGCTCGAGAATACCATTCGAGTGTTTGAAGAGATGTCGTTGACTCTTGATGAATGCATTAAATTTGCAGTTTCCTTGTTGAGAGATACGACATATAATTGGTGGAAAACGTTGATATCAGTGGTTCCGAGAGAGAGAATCACCTAGGATTTCTTTCAAGCTGAATTTTGAAAGAAGTATATTATTCAACGATTCATAGATCAGAAATGTAAAGAGTTTCTAGAGCTGAAACAAGGCCGCATGTCCGTTACTGAGTATGAACTGAAGTTTGTGAGATTGAGTCAGAATGCACGGGAATGTGTTTCGACCAAAGCTACAATGTGCAAACGTTTCATTGAAGGGTTGAATGAAGACATTAAGTTACTGGTTGGAATACTTGACTTGAATGAAATTGTTGTGTTAGTTGAAAGAGCCTGCAAAGCCGAGGAGCTTAGCAAAGAAAAGAAGAAAACAGATTCTGAGGCTAGAGATGAAAGAAAAAGATTAATGAGTAAGTCGTCTCAACCTTCGATGAAGAGATTTAAAGATGCAAGCAATCGTTCAAATGCTTCCTTTGGACATTCGGGTAGAGATCGTGTGAAACAAAATGTTGGTCCAAGAACTCAAATTTTGACTGAGTCAAGTGTTGGAAGTGTCAAAAGCAACAAGCCTGAGTGTAGACAGTGTGGAAGATGACATGTTGGAGAATGCTGGGGCAAGTACAATAATCGAACTTGTTATAAGTGTGGATCACGAGATCACTTCATTCGAGACTGGCCAGAGTTAGCTAAGAAAGAAAATGTTCAGAGTACGAGACCAAGTAATACGACTGTAAGATCCGAGGTGAGAGAACCTACCCGAGCCTATGCTATTCGCGCATGAGAAGAAGCATCATCTGCAGACATCATTACTGGTACTTTTACTCTATTTGATACTGATGTGATTGCATTGATAGATCCAGGATCTACTCATTCTTATGTATGCGTGAAAGTAGTATCAAGTAAGACTCTACCTGTTGAGTCTACTGAATTCGTGATTAGAGTATCGAACCCCTTAGGCAAGTGTGTTTTGGTTGATAAAGTGTGCAAGAATTGCCCGTTGATGTTTCGGGATATCTGCTTTCTGGCTAATTTGATGTTGCTACCTTTTGATGAATTTGATAACATTCTGGGTATGGATTGGCTAACCTTGCATAATGCTATTGTGAATTGTAAAAGAAATAGTATTGATTTGAAAAGTCAGAATGGTGAGATAGTTCGAATTGAATCCAGTGATTTGAATGAGTTACCAGCTGTTGTATCTTTGATGAAAGCTTTGAACTATGTGAAAAAGGGTTGTGAAGCCTATCTTGCGTATGTGATAGATACAAAAGTGACTGAAAAGAAAGTTGAATCTGTACCTGTAGTTTGCGAGTTCTCAAATGTGTTTCCTGAAGAACTACCGGGATTACCTCCGATACAAGAAGTTGAGTTTGGCATTGACTTAGTGCCGGGAACAACTCCTATCTCAATAGCTCCATATAGAATGGCACCGACAGAATTGAAATAGTTGAAGTCTCAGTTGCAAGAGTTGACAGATAGAGGATTTACACGACTGAGTTTTTTGCCCTGGGGTGCTCCTGTGTTGTTTTTGAAAAAGAAAGACGGCACTATGAGGATGTGTATTGATTATCAATAGTTGAACAAAGTGACAATAAAGAATAAATATCCTCTATCGCGAATCGATGATTTGTTTGATCAGCTGAAAGGAGCTACAGTGTTTTCGAAAATAGATCTGAGATCGGGATATTACCAGTTGAGAGTGAAACAATCAGATGTGCCAAAAATTGCTTTTAGAACGAGGTACGGGCATTATGAATTCTTAGTTATGCCTTTTGGACTAACGAATGCTCCTGCAGTGTTTATGGATTTGATGAATCAGATATTCAGACTGTATTTGGATCGATTTGTTGTGGTGTTTATTTATGACATTTTGATTTATTCTTGTTATGAGACGCAACATGCCGAGCATTTGAGAATCGTAACAAACTTTGCGTGAGAAGCAATTGTATGCAAAATTTAGCAAATATGATTTCTGGTTGCATGAAGTTGGTTTTCTAGGACATATTGTATCATCATTTGGTATACGAGTTGATCCGAGCAAAATTTTAGCTATTTTAGAGTGGAAGCCTCCGAGAAATATGTCTGAAGTCCGTAGTTTTTTGGGACTAGCGGGATATTATAGACGGTTTGTGAAAGGTTTTTCGATGCTTGTGACTCCGTTGACGAAATTGCTATAGAAAGATGTTAAATTCGAGTGGTCAGAAAAGTGCCAACAGAGTTTTGATAAGTTGAAAGCATTGTTGACAGAAGCACCCGTGTTAGTCCAACCTGAATCGGGCAAAGAATTCATAGTTTACAGTGATGCATCGTTGAATGGTTTGGGCTATGTGTTGATGCAAGAAGGCAAAGTCATTGCTTATGCTTCGAGGTAGTTAAAGTCGCATGAATAGAATTACCCGACACACGATCTTGAATTAGCCGCGATTGTATTTGCATTAAATATTTGGCGTCATTACCTATTTGGTGAGAAATGTCATATTTATACGGATCACAAGAGCTTGAAATACTTGATGACTCAAAAAGAATTGAATTTGAGACAACGGAGATGGTTAGAATTACTAAAAGACTATGAATTAGTAATTGATTATCATCCAGGAAAAGCTAATGTTATTGCTTATGCTTTGAGCCGAAAGTCTTTATTTGCTTTGCGTGAAATGAGTACTCAAATAGATCTGTGTGATGATAGTTTGGTTTTGGCTGAGTTAAAAGTAAGGCCGATGTTTATACGTCAGATTTGTTATGCCCAGAAAAGTGATGAAGAGTTGAAGGCAAAACGAGCTCAATGTGGTTTAAATTTCGATTCAGAATTTCGTGTGGAGAATGATGATTGTTAGAGATTCAAAGATTGGATTTGTGTTCCGAGGAATTCAGAGTTAATTCAGTTGATTTTAAACGAAGCTCATAATAGTCGTTTGGCTATTCATCCGGGAAGTACAAAAATGTATAATGACTTGAAACTGTCCTATTGGTGGCATGGTATGAAACGGATATCTCAGAGTTTGTTTCGAGATGTTTAGTTTGTCAACAAGTTAAAGCTGAACATCAAGTTCCATCCGGTTTGTTACAACCGATTATGATACCTGAGTGGAAATGGGAGAGAATCACGATGGACTTTGTGTCGGGACTACCTTTATCTCTGAGAAAGAAAGATGCAATATGGGTGATATTTGACAGATTAACAAAATCAGCTCATTTTTTCCGGTGAGAACATATTATTCGCTTGATAAATTAGCTGAATTGTATATTTCTGAGATTGTAAGATTGCACGAGGTACCACTATCTATAGTATCCGACAGAGATCCGAGATTTACGTCACGATTTTGGAATAAACTACAAGAGGCCTTAGGTACTAAATTGCCTTTCAGTACTGCATTTCATTCGCAAATCGATGGTCAATCCGAGCGGATCATTCAGATTCTTGAGGATATGTTGAGATGTTGCATCATTGAGTTTGAAAGTATGTGGGAAAAACATTTGCCGTTGACTGAGTTTGTGTACAATAACAGTTTTCAATCTAGCATCAAAATGACACCATATGAGGCTCTTTATGGTCGAAAATGTCGAACTCCATTATATTGGACTGAGCTTAGTGAGAATAAGATTCACGGGGTTAATTTAATCAAAGAGACTGAGCAGAAGGTGAAAGTGATTCGTGACAGTTTGAAAGTGGCTTCAGATTGTCAGAAGTCCTATACGGATTTGAAACGAAAAGATATTGAGTTTGGCTGACAAAGTGTTTTTGAAAGTATCTCCGTTGAAGAAAATACTCCGTTTTGGCAGAAAAGGCAAATTGAGTCCGAGGTTTATCGGGCCGTATGAGATTATTGAAAGAATTGGGCCAGTTGCTTATAGATTGTTGATGCCACCTGAATTGGAAAAGATTCATAATGTATTTCACGTATTGATGCTTCGACGATACAGATCTGATCCATCTCATGTGATTGCTCCTACTGAGGTCAAAATTCAGTCAGATTTATCATATAATGAAGAACCGATTCAAATTTTAGCACGAGAGACTAAAGAGTTAAGAAACAAGAAAATTTCTTTAGTGAAAGTGTTGTGGGACAAACACGGAGTTGAAGAAGCTACGTGGGAGCCTGGAAATGTTATGAGAGAGCAATATCCAAACCTATTTACTGGTAAGATTTTTGGGGACGAAAATCCCTAAGGGAGAGAGTTGTAACAACCCGGTTTATACCCTAGTCAGAACAGTGGTTTCGAGATCACAAATCTGGGGTCGGAAAAATATTTTAATATTAATTTTGGTGTTTACAATAGGTGATTGAGCATGTGTAAAAATTTGGTGTGGAAATTTTATCATTTGTGCGTCGAATTGAGAAAAAGGACTTAATCGCATAAAATGTAAAAGCTGTGTGCTGATTGTTGAAGTGCTTATTTGGCATGGCTTTCTAAATGAGAAGTCCTTATGTTTTTAATAAACCCTTAAAAGAATGGATGGACAAAAATGGGCTTTAGTTGGTGGAAATTGAAATGAATTAATAAAAGGGCAAAATGGTAAAATGATTATTAATGTTTGTATAATAAAACAAAAAGGAATTAAATGGCCATTTATCATCTTCTTTGGCCGAAACTCACAAGAAAAGAAAAGAAAATAAACTTGTTAGGGTTCGGTACACATCTTGGGTAATTAAGGTATGTTTTGAGCTCGATTTTTAGTGATTTTTACGTTTTTGTGATCGTTGCTTAGTGTTCTAGCTAGCCCATGTTTTAATTTTGGAATTTTTTTGGTGATTTTGAGATATGCCATTGATGAATGTTTGAGCTTTGTGAGAGTTGATGATGAAATATGGAAGATATGTGAAAGATTAACATGTTTTATCTTTGGATTTTTTGTGAATTTGAGTAATTTGGACTAAATTGTGAAAATAATATTTTGAGGGACTAAAATGTGAAATAAATGAAATATATGGGCTTGTATGAGCATAGGGAAAATTCGGCTAAGCATATGTGAATGGAGATTTTGTGTATTTTGTGATTTGATGAATTAGGGACTAAAGTGTCGAAATGTGAAAATGTGCGGGCTATTTTGTAAAATGCCCTAAATATGTGTGTGTGGACTGAATTGAATGAATTGGTGATTGAATGAGCTAAATTTGAATATGTATAGACCAAGAAAGGAGAGATTCGAATCGAGATCGAGGCAAAGACAAAGTACTCGATTGATCGGCTAGTCTTGGTATTTTGACGTTCGAGGTAAGTTTGGATATAATACATATTCTTAAATTATGTTAAGATGCTATGAAATGAATAGATTGGTGATTGTTAAATTAGAAATTCTATGCATGGAATCGAGTTAAGTAGCACTAAGTGTGCGTAATTAGAAAAGAGACAAAGATGATTAGCACTGTCTGTGCGAAATAATAAAAGCTTCAGATTTTTGATTGGCACTGTGTGTGCGATACTGAATTAATTTTGGTTTATACTGAGGCACTAAGTGTGCAATGTTGTTTAAGCTTCGGCTATGAATTGGGCACTAAGTGTGCGATTGAGTTGAAGAGATAGTGAACAATGAGTAAATTTTGGTATCGAGCATTGATTAGCAAGAATGTTAGTCAACTAAGTGTTGGCGAAGGTATGTTTCGAACCTACGTGGTTGATGATAATGTTTAAGATTGAATAGATGGATATATGTGTATATGATAGAGGATGATATTGTGTTTATTTGTGAATTTATCTAAGTGATGGTTTAATTATGTATTGATATTGCATTATTGAGTAATATGTATTATATTACGAACTTACTAAGCTCTAAAGCTTACTGTGTGATGTGTTTCTCGGTTCTACAGTGTGTTTAAAGCTAGCTCAGATCCGAGGATCGTCAGCAACTCAATCACACTATCGGCTATCTATTTTGGTACTTTTGGAAGATTTATATATATATATAGTATATGGCATGTATAGGCTTGTTAATATGGCATGTTTTGAAATGTTTAGACCTTTCTATGTGATATGGCTTGGAAGTTGAATGATGTTGGTTCTTATATGTAGGTTATGAAAATGAAGAATGTGGTATGAAATAGTGAGAATGTAAATGGTATATTTCATGCTTGAATTGGTTGATGAGAATGATGGTTTAAATGTGAACTTGTGGTATGGATTAAATGAAGTTTGATTAATATGATTTGAATGTGTGGGTGAAAAGTTAGATTGTCTTGTTAAGGTGAATTTGTATAGGAAGATGAATGTTGATGTTAAGTGATTAATTGGTGCATATATTGGTATGTTTTGGTTTCATTTGAGGCATGAATTGGTATTGGTTAGATGCTTATATGTGATCCCAATTTGTGGATGGTAAATTTGCCTTGAAAATGGCCTATAATTGCCCACATGGTTGAGCACACGGGCGTGTGGCTCGACCGTGTCATTCAGGTTGGTGAATTGATGCAAGTCAGACTCGACCACGCGCTGGACACATGGGCGTGTGACTGGCCATGTGGTGCAAGTCAGGCTCGACCACGGGTGAGGCACACGGGCGTGTCTCAGGCTGTGTGGACAAGTCAGTATGTATGCTCTATTTTGACACGGCTCGGGCACATGGGCATGTCTGAGGCTGTGTGAGGTAGACGGCCTACCCACACGGGCGTGTGACCTCTGTAACTTAGAAAAATGTTTAAATTTCATAATTTTTTGTATGTGTTCGGCTTAGTCCCGACCCCTTTCTAACACATGTTTAAGGTCTCATTGACCTATTTAAGGGACTATATGATTGTGAATTATTTTGTTTGATTGACTTTGTGTTGAAAATGTTATGGAATGTTCAGAAATGATTAGTAATGCCTCTTAACCCTAGTCCGGCGACGGTTACGGGTTAGGGGTGTTACATTTCATAGCTTACACTATTTACTTTTCTGTGTTTTATAGTGTTATCGAAGCTTGCTCAGATTTCGGAGTCGTCGGAGATCTCAACACACTATCAAGCTATCATTTTGGTACTTTTAAACTTATGGATTTGGTTATATGGCATGTATAGGAGTTTTGGTCATCATGGTATATATGTTGGTAATGGATTTAGCCATTTGATTTGGTTTGTAAATGATGAATGTTTGGTTATGTGTATAGCCATGTAATTTGGCTTATTTGGGGATATTTTGTGATGTATATATTTGTGCAAATGGCCTTTTGTGATGTGGTTGGTAATTGTTATGTGATGCTTGTTGAAAAGTGGTATTTTGAATACTAAATGGTGGAATTTGAGATATGATATGCATGTGGATTTAGGTAATATAAGGTATATATGAAGTTAACCATTTAGGTGATTTGTGAACATGAAACTGGTATGAGATTGAATGGCAAATTGTAATACTTGTGTGTCTTATGGTTGATGGTATTGTTATAGAATGAATTGAACTTGGTTTAGAAGAGTTTAAATGCCATTTGAAGATGTAGTTATATGTATTTTGGTATGTATAGGTGAATGAAAATTTGGGTGAGAAAGATGGCTTGGTAAATAGCCTATTTTTGTTCACACAGGCAGAGACACGGGCGTGTGTCTCAATCGTGTGTGACACACGGTCAAGTGACACGGCCATGTGTCCCCTGGTGTTTAATTAGAAATCAAGTCAGTATGCTTCACACGGCCCATCACATGGGCGTGTGACTTGGCCGTGCGGCATAAGTCAATATACCCTACAGTTTTGGCACGGCCTAGCACACGCCTGGCACACGGGCGTGTGTGGCCATTTTGAAGGGCATACGGGCTAGTCACACGGGCGTGTGGTTGGCTGTGTGACCTAAGTCAAAGAGTTACACGGGGTTGGACACGGGCTGGGACACGGCCATGTGATCCCATTTCGAATGTGCACATGGCCTGTGACACGGGCGAGACTTTGGTCATGTGAGACACACGGCCGGGCCACAAGGGGGTGTGACCCCTGTATTTTGAAGAATTTTCTGTGTTCAAAAAAATTCCTCAGTTATTGGTTTAGTCCCGAACCAATTTTAATGTATGATTTGAGCCTCGTAGGCTCGTATTAGGGACTATATGATTAATTGTGAATGACTTTTATTGGGAAATGGAAAATGTATGAATGTTTCTGAAATAAGTACGGTAATGCTCCATAACCTTATTTCGGCGACGGATACGGGTTAGGGGTGTTACAAACCCAATGCTCTTTTATATCATCGTAACACTTCTAACAACCTGTCCTCTTTCTCAGTTATTAGCTTAGTAGAAATTACAACGGGAAAAGTGTTGTTATTTCCCAAATACGCATATTTCAAATGTTGTGGCAGAGGCTTTAACTCTAGAACGGGAGATTCCTCTATAGATGGTTTAGGAGGCTTAAAAGATTGTTCTATTAAATCCAGGGATTCAAATTTCTTGCCTGGCCTATCCATTATCTTATGGGCTTCCATAAATTCACCAAGCTCTTCAAACCTTATTGCGTCACCTTGCTCCATCAAATCATCTTCACTATGAGAATTTTCGTAGAAAAATTTTGTGAATTCATCCACTGTTGCTTCTATTAAGCCAATGGTGTGACATTCCTCATTCTCATCCACTCATTTTAGCGCATTAAACACATTAAAAGTAACTTACTGATCATTTAATCTCATGGTTAGCTCACCTTTATGTACATCAATTAGGGTCCTGCCAGTAGCAAGAAACAGTCTTCCAAGAATTATTGGTTCATCATGGTCAGCTTCATATTCTAAAATAAGAAAATTTATAGGAAAGATAAATTTATCCATCCTTACCAATACATCTTCAATTTTACCTTCTGGATGGGCATAAGATTGGTCAGCCAATTGAAACGTTATTGTGGTAGGTCTCGCTTTCCTAATTCCTAACTTCCTGAAAATAGACATAGGCATTAGATTTATATTTGTGCCTAGATCACATAGTGCTTTTCCTACATAATGATTTTCAATTGAATATGGGATACTGAAACTCCCTCGATCCTTTAACTTTGAAGGCAACTTATTCATCAACATTGTTGTGCACCCTTCAATAGGAGCAACAATCTCAATATCTCCTAGCCTATGCTTTTTCGATAGTATATCTTTCATGAATTTCACGTAATTGGGCATTTACTCCAAAGCTTCTACTAGTGGTATGTTAATTTGGAGTTTCTTCAAAACCTCTAAAAATATTTTCAACTAAACATCTCGTTTGGAATTATGGAATCGCTGTGGAAAAGGTAGAGGCGGTTGTCCTTTAGGTTACTGATATTGTTTTGTTGTGACATTTCAGATGGTTCTGGGATCTTTACCTGATTGTTACTTGCATTATCCTCTTCTGTCGTAGCATTGTGAACAACATCACTCAACTGAGTCCCGCTTCTAAGGGTGATTGTTTTGGCATGCTCCTTGCCTTGTGTTATTGATTTCTCGGTATCACTCGACAATGCTCCTTGTTTCCTTGAATTTAGTGCATTCGCTATTTTCCCCAGTTGATTTTCAAGAGCTCAGAGAGATGCAGCCTAACTTTGAATTACAACATCATTCTTGGCCATATATTCCTTTAACAAAACTTCAATAAAAGTAGGAGATGGTGCTTGACCATATTGAATATTTTTCCTTGGCATAGGTAGAACATAACCAAGCGGTGCATTGTTGATATGTAGTCTTGCGGCATCGTTGAAATTTCTTGCACCTTGATTACCCCAACTGAAATTTGGGTGTTGCTTCCACCCTGAATTGTAGGTATTGGAATATGGATTGCTATTTCGATTGGAATTACCCATATAGTACACTAACGTTGGATTTGATGGGAATTCATCAAACACATGATTTTCCCCGTAAGAAAGACATGACAACTCTACTGATTTCAACTCATGGACTACAATCAGATTTTCATGGTTTTAAACATGTTAGCTAGAGAAGATACCTGGGTCGTTAATGAAGTGATTGCATCAAGCTTGATGGCACTGGCTGCTCTCTTACTCGTCCTAATTCTTGTGGTTAGATACTGATAATCGTTGTTGGAAATCTTTTCTAAGATCTCGTATGCTTCATGATAAGTTTTTTTCCAACAAAGTACCATTAGTAGACACATCAACTACCATTCTTGTATGCACATTCTACCTATTGTAAAACATCGCCATTTGAGTCCAGTGCTGGAATTCATGCATCAGACATTTCTGAATTAAGTTTTTAAATCATTTCCAAGATTCATATAGTGTTTCATCCTCCAATTGTTGAAAAGATGTGATATCATTTCTCAACTTGGCATTCATAGTAGGCAGGTTATACCTGTAACACCCCTCACCCATATTCAACGCCAGAATAGGGTTATCGAGCATTATTGAACATATTATACAATTACACTTACATTTGACATATATTTTCAAATTCCAAATAATCATCATTCAACAACATGCATATCGTCCCTAGTATAAACCTACGAGGCCTAAAACAATACAAACCAAACTTTAGACATTTACAAGCCAATTCAAATGGCTAAATTCATTATCAATCCATAACTAAAATGACCCAATATCCCTATACATGCCATATAATAAAAATACTTAAATTTGAAAGTACCAAAGTGATAGTTGGATAGTGTGATGAAGTCTCCGAAGATCCCCGAATCTGAGCTAGCTTGATTTCACTATAGAACATGGAAAAATAAACGATGTAAGCTATAAAGCTTAGTAAGCTCGTATGAAAATAATAAGCAAAACTCACCATTTAGTTACCATTCAAAATGTGCATATAACATACTACAAAAAATATATAACCACAATGTTAACATATATTCAATCATCTATTTAACCATGAACTCAATTCTTTCATATGTTTAATGCATATTAAGTTTACATACATACCTGTATTAATACGTATATATTTCTGACCATTTCATATCCTCGATGTACCCGTTGAACAATTTGGAATAATACAGGATACTCGGGAATCTCACACCCTAAGTGCCAATATATATAGCCGAAGCTATCTCAATAAAATCTTGCACCGAAGTGCCAATACATAGCCGAAGCTATCTCAATATCATATCTCAATAATGCTCACTCTCGAGCTATCAACGGGTCTGCTCACACAAGCTGACGACCATGACGTGGCTACATGGTGCTGTTCACACAAGCTGACATGAATCTGCAACACATGCTGGATAACTCGACCACCAGGGGGGACGTCTTTGAGCGGCCAAAACAATAATAATAACCCTTAATGGCATGTCATTTGTATCCTAATCTATTCCTAAGGTTCAACCGGGATTTCACACTTGCTGAATTTTCGTCGAACATGTCCGTAGAGTCGATTCACAGTTTATGCAATATCAAAGCATATAAAACACAATTATGACAAAGCTTATTACATACGAACTTACCTCGAATGCGAAAACGACGAATTAAGTCGATTAATCTGAAACCTTGTTCTTTCCTCGATCTAAATCCATAATTCTCTTTTCTTGATCTAAATTAATCAAAATTAACTTATTTAATATTCTCTCTATTCATTTTAGTCCAAATTAAACATTAAGGAAAATTTACATTTTTGCCCCTAACATTTCAACATTTTTACAATTTAGTCCTTATTTCATAAAATTACAAATTCATGCAATTTAATCAAAACCCATGCTATTTGAATTTCAATTAGGTCCCTAGCAGCCAATATTTTTCATTTATTTCACAATTTAACCACATAATTTACACATTTCACAATTTAACCCCTAATTGACAATTTTGTCAAAAATCACTTTACAAATGTTGTTTGTCTAACAACAAGCCTGTATTTTCTACCATTAAACATCAAAATACACCAACATTCACCAATGGTAAAACCCTAAACATTTAACAGCTTTGCATATTAGTCCCTGGGCTAGCTAGATTAAGCTGCAATGATCTCAAAAACGTAAAAAATCATTAAAAACGGGACAAAATACACTCACCAATTGAGCTAGGAAGCTTGGCCATTTTTAAAACCCTAAAAATAGATTCTCTTCTTGTTTAATTCGGCTAGGAAAGATGAATGAACCAATTTTTGTGTTTTTGTTTTATTGAAATTGTCACTTAATTATCTATTTATCAAATTAACCTTAAAAATTAATTCAAATTACAATATTACTAAGCCATTATCATCCACTATCTCATAAATGAACTAATTACCACATAAGGACCTCCACTTTAAAGTTCCATAGTATTAGACACCTTTAGCTAATAGAATACAAGTTTTACACTTTACGCGATTTAGTCTTTTTTATCAAATTAAGCACTCAAACAATAAAATTTCTTAACGAAAATTTCACACAAATATTCTATCATACTGTAAACATTTAAATAATAATAAAATAATTATTTTGACTTCAGTTTTGTGGTCCCAAAACCATTGTTCTGATTTGACTAAAAACGGGCTGTTACAATACCGTAGTAGGAATCTTTGGCAAAAATCATTCCATGATGCTACTGTTCCCGACGGTAAAATATTTAGCCATGTTCTCACACAATCTCTTAAAGAATATGAGAATAGATTAAGTCTCAAGGTGTCTTCAGGAACACCCTGTTGTTTGAATGAATCACATACTTCTAGAAAGAGTTTTAAATGTAAGCTTGGATCTTCGATGGTAGTCCATCGAATCTGTTCCAATTTGTTGTAACATCTGGAACATCACCGATTTAAACTCGAATTGTTGAGCTTGTATGGTTGGTCTGACTATCCCTGAATTCAAATCATCTAGTATTGGGACAACATCCTCTCTAGTTGGCCTATCTCGTTCATCCACCACATGTCTAATGGAAGGATTTTCATTGCGATCATTTGGATTACCATTAAGATCATTCCTATTTCCAGCAAATTTTCTCAAATCTTTTCTCTTTCTCCGTGAGGTTTTGTCAATCTCCAAATCAAAAAAGTATTCGTTGTTAGTAGGAATACCTCTTCTTATGCACTTATGGCAAACCTGTAAAAAGTAAATACACTAAGTTAAATAAAACTATCTCGTAAAATAACCAAACCAAATTTCACCAAATTGTCGATTCCCAGAAATGGCGCAAAAAACTTGTCACGTATGAAATGATATGCAATTTTGTGCAAGTATACGCGTTAGTTCAAGTAATAAAGTGATGACTGAAAATTATTCCCACGAGGATCAGATTGAGGCACAAAATTGGTCAAGTTATTATAATAAAGTGTGATTAATGCGATGGCAAAGTCAATGATAAATATGCAGTGGCAATTAGTGGAGTAATAATGTAAGCAATACGTGGAATTAATGAGTAACTGGAAATGCTATGGAAAAACTGAAAGCAGAAATGTAATGGCAATAACGAGAGTGATTATCTGAATAGACTGTAAATTAAGAAATAGACAACTAAATATGTTGTGACAAAGATACTATGACAAAGAATAAGGATAGAGTGATGTTGATTCGGAAGGTCAGGATTACCCAGAATCGATCCTTACTGTCAATAACACCTTGGCAAGATCATATCTACTTTACTGCACAGAAAAAGGCTAAAATGGCCTACCTCTCATGAAAGCAAGACCTCAAGTCACCTTGCTCGTGTCTATAGGCTTTTTAGATATCTTACATGAGTTCCTTCTATGTGATTGTGACCAAGTTTCTATCAAATACTTGCTCATTTCATTTAAATTTAATCAAACCAATCCAACTCATTCGGAATTAGAATCAATTTATAATTCTTCTATGTCTAGAGATTGTTGCATTTCAATTAATAAATAAGAACAATCAAATGGAATAGTAAAGTAATTAGATATATACGACATCCATAAAAATAATTAAGGTTTCATTAAAAGTAATCCAAACCCTATAAGATTGAGCTCATGGGCTTGGAAATAAAATTACAAACCAAAATATTATCCAACATTGCATTCAACTACTTGAATTTAATCTTTCAAAGGAATACTAATGGAAATAACGGAAGAACTTCAGAAAGCATCTTTCACTTGCCCAGTCCACAGTTCGATAGCACAGTGTCCTATGATGGCTAAGAAGGACTGCCTTTGACTTTCTATCCCTTGCGCATCCGAAACCTTATTCACACCTAAGGATCTCTCTCACCCTTTCTTTGCCGCTTTTGAGGTCCCCTTCATCGGTTTTTATAGATAGATTAGGCTAGGGTTGGCTAATAGCTCATGATTATATTTTCCTCTTTTAGGGGGATTTATTTGGTACAAGTTTGAATTTGAATTTGAACTGGGACTGCTACGTGAAAAATGTTGACTTGGTCTTCCCAGCATTTCCACGTCATCCGTGCTGGCAAAATGTTTGCACTGCTCCCTGACAAAACTTCACTCATTTATTTCCCCGTTCCAAAACCTGTTCCTACCACACCAATACAGAAAACTCCACCACAAGCAATTTAAAGCACCAAATTCCAACACAATCCAAGTCTTAATGCAATATTAGAAATGCTAACTAAAATGTCCTAAAATGCAACAAAATGTACTTAAGTGCAAGCAATTAGCTAGGTCTAATGGGACGAAATATAACTTTTTTCAAGATTTATCAGTTCCCTAAGTATTGTATTTTCATCGAAGAACACTTGTAATTTTTTGAACAGATTGGTAAATCGAATTCTTTATTAATACTTTGTATATTGTCCTCACATGGTTTTTCACACAAAGAAAATTAAAGAAAATGTTGCTCATTGGTTGTCTAATGTTTAACTAATACTAAGTGATATTACGTGGTCGGATGGGAACAAAGAAAGACAAATTGTATTAGTAGACAAACATAAAATGTCCTTAGTCTAGTAAAAAATGACCAAATTGATTGAAAGACTAATATGTCGTCTATAAAGTCCAATTAGGGAGATGATTTGTCTTGGGCATTGGTGCAAATGACTCCCAAAAGATAGAGACATAGATTTGATTGACTAGACTGATAGTACATCGGACTGGACCCAAGTAGAATAGATCTTGAATTTGTTTGTGGATCTATTTGCTTTTGATGTTCATAGTGTGAAACACCTAAATCCTGAGTGGATGAAAAACTATGTATGCATGACTCATACAGTTTGATATAAGTAAAAGCCTGAGTTCGAATAGATAAGGAACCGAAAGTTGGTGTGTTGGATGACGACATCTGTTGTATGTAGCGTCATTCACAACAGTGGAATACATAGCCCGAGATATGGGTAAATGACATCCTCTCATTGGTATTACATGGTTCATGAAATTTAAACTTGGCCATGGGTCTTTCGTCTTTGTGATGAATGACATAATTACTATCCGATAGTAATTGACTTTTCATGAAGGAAGATGTAATAATTACCATGAGATAAAATAGAATCATATTGGGAGAATGAATTTTATCCCAAAGAGATCAATGATATCCTATGACGGTAACACACTTATGACAAGGTCATTGGATGAGCACTGAGTAGTTACTTTCGTAATGGTATGTCATTAGGGAGATCTTAGTCATTATACTATAATGGAATGACTTCATTACTAAATAGTTTATAATTAATAGGGGAAAAGCTGAAACTTGATTATAAATCATTTAAGCCCTAATCACATATGTCCAATCGGTCCCTCCGTTAGCTCGTTGGAACAAGAAATGAATTGCGAGTTTGAATAGAAATGAATAGAATGAATAGGAAAAGAGAAATGGAAAACATTCAGGAATGATTATTGTTTTTTACAAAATGGAAAAATGAAATCATTTGGAAATGAATATAGGATTCCAAAAATGGAAACAAAAATGATCCATTTGCAATTCTATATGGATTACATAAAAATGATTGGAAGAATGAGTTTATGTTTTTGAGCTGTTTTGAAGCCCAAAAATAAAAATAAACAATTCGGTCAAAGT
This sequence comes from Gossypium sturtianum, assembly GCA_025698515.1. Lineage (NCBI taxonomy): Eukaryota > Viridiplantae > Streptophyta > Magnoliopsida > Malvales > Malvaceae > Gossypium > Gossypium sturtianum. The sequence goes on from CM046951.1 coordinate 38,253,073, forward strand.
GAACATATTGAGTTATGAAATATTGAACATATTTTTTCAAAATTTTAGCAAAGATAAAATCGTAAAAAAAATGTACTAGGGTAAAATCATCAAAATTTTAACGGGGGTAAAATAGAGATGAGAAAATTGTTTAATATAGAATATTACATTTATTTTAGGAAATAGAAAATTCGAATCGGGTTGGATCATATTACATAGTACTGGGTCAAAAGGCCCAAGAAGTACTCGTAATTGGACCCGGTGTGAGAACATTACCTTCGTCCCGGTCTGAATTATCCATGATAACATTCTTATTGCACATGAGTTGATGGATTACCTTCAGAGCTCAAAAAATGGCCCAAACAAAAGATTTGTCATAAAGCTCGACATGAGCAAGGCCTACGACCGCGTTGAGTGGGATTTTCTCGAAAAAGTTATGAAAAAGTTGGGCTTTGAGGATGCTTGGGTTGATAAGATCATGTGGTGTGTTCGGTCTATCAGATATGTGGAAAAATGTAACATGGTTCTTTCAGAGGTTATTGTTCCGGAGCTGGGTCTTCGAGAAGGGGACCCCCTCTCTCCTTATCTCTTTTTGTTTTGCATGGAAGCATTCTCTCGAATGCTTTTACATGTACAAAGTACTAATAATATTAGGGGCATTCAGGCTAGCCAGAATGGCCCTCGTATTAACCACTTATTTTTCACTAATGATGCCCCTGTCTTTGTCAGGAACAAAATATGTGAAGTCGATGCTTTCTTGAAAATCCTTAAGGAGTTTGCACAAGACTCGGGCCAGAAAGTAAACCATGACAAATCTATGGTGTTCTTCAGCCCGAATACTCCTATGAACCAACTCTAACAATATGTAGACTTGCTTAGAATGAGAGTAGTTGAAAAGCTAGATAATTACCTTGGTTTACCCCTCCCTGTTGGGAAGAAAAAGACCATGGCTTTTCATAGCATTATAAACCGATTTTCTTACAGGATAAATAGTTGGTCAAAGAGGCTCCTCTCCTACGGCGGTAAAGAAATTTTCATTAAGTCTATACTTCAATCACTCTCGACTTATGCATTTTCGGTCTTCCTTGCTCCTAGGGGTATCTTAGAGGACATGCAATCCAAAATTAGCCAAATGTGGTGGGTTGGTAAAGAACGAGGAAGGGGATGGTCAATGCTTGCTTGAGACAGAGTTTACCTTCCCAAGGGTATGGGGGGCTTGGCTTTTGTGATCTTCATCTCTTTAACTTGGCTCTCCTTAGCATACAAGTTTGGAGACTCTTCACATTTAAAGATACACTGTGCTATCATGTGTTAAGCTCGAAGTACTTCCCTAGTGTAGACATCTTTCACCCTAAAGTTGTTGACAAGCCGTCTTACATTTGGACCAGTATCGCTACTGATGCTAAATCCCTCGAGAATGGGTTCAGCTAACATGTGGGTGATGGTAGCAGTATCGATATTCATAAAGACAACTGGGGCTTTGAGGGCTTAAATGGTGACTCGTTGTGTTCTACTACTTTGACTATCCATGAAAGAAAAGTGAAAGACTTATGGAACAATAATCACACGTGCTGGAACAAAGAGAGGGTGCGTAAGCTTTATGGCTGCACTAAGGGGAACCAAATATGTAAAATTCCAATTCTTGACAATGGTTCGAATGGTAGAAGGGTTTCATTCCATAAGCCTCATTGCTTCTACAAATCCAAGTCTGTTTACTTGTGGCTCTTTCTCAAGTAGGTGGGTTTTGGCCCTCACAGGTTCTATTGGAAAACTATATGGAAGCTTCAAACTTTGCCAAAAATCCGTGTTTTTAGCTAGTGTGTGGGACATGAACTTCTCCCTACGAATGCCAAGATTCGGTGTGAAGGAAGAAACACTCATCCATGCTCTCAAAGACATCCCTACCGCTCGGGCTATTCTTTCTCTCAGGGGTCTCGATAATAGGCTTCTCACTGGATTGAAGACGTCATGTGTGTTGGATATGAAAGCGGTATTCAACTTTATAATGACGTTGTGGAATAGTTGGAACAACTGCAACAACTATGTTTTTCAGGCTAAAAAGGATGAAGTGAGAGTCGTCTAGGACAGAGCTAAAACCCTCTGCTAAGACTTTCGAATGCACAACCTGGTCAATAAGCCGGTGCTGCCTGTTACCCCTGCTTGTAAAAATTGGGAGAAGCCACCCTGCGGCTTTGCAAAGATAAACTTTGATGCTACTGTTTCTGACAATAAAGTTGGCTATGGTGTGACAATACGAGACTCTGACGGTTTCGTTCTTGGTGGGGGTGGGGGTTTAAAGATGAAGAATTGACTGCTGAATGGGCAGAGCTTTGTGCCTTTGAGGAAAGCTTAAGAATTGCGTGCTCCCTTAATATTTCTAAAGCTATATTCAAAGCTGACTGTGCCAGCTTGGTGAACAGGATGAAGAAGAGTGGAAAGGACATTACCATGTTGGGCTATCGCATTAACGAGGCCTGTAAACATATGGACAATTTTAATTTTGTTGTTGTAATTTGGGCCAACCGCAACTGTAATAAGATTGCATATTTTCTTGCAAAATAGCAATTAAAAATATTTTTAATTGGAACTTTGGAATGAATTATCCTAAGGAAATCCATGATTTGTAATTGGCTATTCTATTAATTGAGTTTGACGTTTTGGGTCTTTTTATCAAAAAAATGAAGGGATTGTCAGAAATAAACCACTACAACTCAACAATAGAACAACTCTTCCTATAACTATATGGCACCACTAAAACTATTAACACAACTATAAGAGATTGTTACTCTACCGAAAAATAGAGAGAATTTATTCTAAGCTATCAAATATATTTTTCCATAATAACATCAGTTTCAATTAAAAAGAGAGAATTTCCATTTTCATCTGAAATAAAAGATAGAAAGCTTTTTCTAGTTTTATGTTTCGGTTCAATTGATTCGAGCCTACACTCGATGCAATTTGTGGTACGAGAATAGCTGAGAAGATTATTTAGTTGAAAGTCAGGAACAACGAGCGTTGATAAACCGAAATAATAACATATTTTAATCCCAAATTTAGCATACTTTTGTTTGAATTATCCCTTATTTTATGTAAAAAGGTGCTCTTAATCCTTTCTTTTCATGTCTTATACTCAGGAAAGCACTAGGGGATGAAAAGAACGCAAAACAGGCTTAAAACGGGACAAATGGGCCAAAGAATGAAATCGACATGGCCTGGACGAAAGATCACACGGCCGTGCCTCCTTAAAGATCTCGAACACGGCTTGGACCATGATTTACACGGCCGTGCCTCGTCAACGAAGTCCACACGGTTTGGTCACGATTTACACGGGCGTGTGCCATGGCCGTGCCCCTGCCGCGGCCAAGAGGAGTTTTACTCGGATTTGGATGCTTGGAGGCAAAGAAACACACTTCAAAGTCTAATTAAACCCCCAAATAGGAATTGCACTCAAATTAGGATACTTGGAGGCCAAGTAACACATCTCAAAGCCTATATAAACACCCTAGGGGGCAACTTAATCGGGGAGTTCGGCAGAAGCCTTCTGCCAAGGCTTTTGTCGGGGCGGTGAGCTAGGCCAAGGAGGCAAGCCGGAAAGGTCAGATTTGTGGGAATCAATCGAAGATAGCTAGTTGATCCATCTCAAGAAGTCGGGATTCTACTTAAGACGGCGGATCTCTCCTTCAATTCCTTCAGGGAGTTTTAGGGATTTCTTATGTTTTGTTTTATCTTTTCTCTTGAGATGTTTTCTTATTTAGTTATGAACTAAATCCTTCGATACACAAGGGGATGAAACCTATGATGAATCTTGTTATTATTTTCTAAATTATATGATAAATACTTAGTTTGTTCTTAATTATGTGAGCTTTATCCAAATTTAATGTGTTTAGGTGGAGGAGGAATAGACCCTGCCTAAGAGTAGATCTAGCATAATTAAGCGGAGTTGATCGCACGCATAGAGATAGGGTGACGAGATTTTTCCAGATTAGGGTGAAACCTAATATGGGAGTCCATAGATCGATTTATTGCTATTCTAGGGGGTTATTATAAGAGAACGAGAGTTCCACTAATTAACCTAGGGTTAGACGTTATTCGCCTCGAGAGAGGGTTTAATATACGTTAGGGAGTCTTACGGATCAAACTAAGTAAATAAAATCATATGGTTCAGTGATAGATAACAAGTGAAGTCTAGGTGGATTCTTCCTGAGGGTATCATCTAAATCAACTGAGTTTTTCTAAACATTATCTCCCCAATTTTAGTCTTTTTTCGTCTTTGTGTCCTTAGCTTAGTAGTTCGTTAATTTTAGATTAAAAGAAACTTCACTTATTTTAGGTTAAATAATAAAAAGAGAGTTAGTATTAGTACTTTTAGTTCCTTTGGGTTTGATAATCCGGTCTTGCCTAAGCTATACTACTGTTCGATAGGTACACTTGCCTTTAATCGTTGTCAGAGTTAGTTTCCAGGTTTGATCGTTCTTTTTATAAATTTTAAAGCTCTGAATCACAGCGATCAATTTTTTGGCGCCGTTGTCGGGGAACTAAAATATTAAGAAAGCTCTATTTTTATTACTTTAGCCATTATATTTTTATTTTCCACAATTTATTTTTAGTTTTAATTTTAATTTTGCTAATTTTTTCTTTCTTTTCCTAGTAGGTACCTCTAGTTTATAACTAGAAGGAACCCGAGAGGACCATTAGAATACGACAGTGATATTGAAGCTACCGCTCAGAGAAATCGCGGAGAAATTAGGCGAGCCTTAAATTACAAAGAAGAAGAGCGAGAAGACAGATCCAATCCTACTAAAGGGATGGACGAAAATAATCTTCCACCACAAGATGTGGCAGAAAATAATGCTCCGCGTACTATGTATGATTATGCTAAACCGCATTTAACAGGAGCCAAATCTAGTATTGTTAGGCCTGCTATAGCTGCTAATAATTTTGAATTAAAGCCTAACACTATACAAATGATTCAACAGTTTGTTCAATTTCATTGTTTACAGGACGAAGATCCAAATACTCATATAGCCAACTTTTTAGAGTTTTGTGATACCTTTAAAATAAATGTCGTTTCTGATGATGCCATACATCTTCGGTTATTTCCTTTTTCATTAAAAAATAAAGCCAAACAGTGGTTAAAATCGTTACCATGAGGGTCAATCACTACATGGGATCAAATGACTGAAAAATTCTTATTAAAATATTTCCCACCGGCCAAAACTGCCAAATTATGCAATGATATATCTTCTTTTGTGCAGATGGATTTAGAGACATTATACGATGCATGGGAGAGATATAAGGATCTCTTGAGAAGGTGTCTACACCATGGTTTACCCTTGTGGCTCCAAGTCCAAACTTTTATAACGGTGTAAACCCCTCAACGAGGCAACTAATCAACTCACCACGGTGGGAACTCAATAATAATAAAACTCCAAGCAGCGACCTACGAATTTATAGAAGAGATGTCATTTGAATAACTATCAATGGCAAGTTACAAGAACAAGGCCAACAAAAACAAAGGAGTTTTCAACCTCGACGCAAAGAACCATGCTATCAAATCGGTAGAGTTGATGAAGCTTGATAGTTTGTGTTCTTCGCAGGTACATCCAGTCATGCAGTGCGACGCAAGTGGAACTCTGGCGAATCCTGAGTACCCACCCTACCAACCGGGCACAGAGAGCGAACAAATAAACTATATAGGTAATAATTTCAGATCAAATAATAACCCTTATAGTAACATTTATAATCCAGGTTGGAAAAACCACCCAAATTTTTCGTGGGGAGGACAAGGAAATCAAGAAAATCAAAGACAACAACCTCATCAAAATTTCCAAAATTAGCCTTATCCACAAGAGAAGAAGCCGAACCTCGAAGAGATATTGGCAAAATTCATGGCAGCTACTGAAGCCCGTTGCCAAAAAACTGAGACAACACTTATTGACCAACAAGCATCGATTAAAGCAATCGAGAATCAAGTAGGGGAAGTCACTAAGTCAGTGGGACATCTTGCCAAACTAATGTCCGAACGACCACAAGGGCGTCTACCAAGCAACACTGAGTGTAACACCCCTAACCCGTAACCGTCGCCGGATTAGGGTTGAAGGCGTTACCAGACAGATCAGAAAGCATTACAGAAATTCATACATTCATTCATCATTCTCATGCATAGTGACCCTTAATTCGGTCAACAAGACCCTAAGCATGCATATAAATCAAGTTGGGACTAAACTGAAACACATACAGAATCTTATGGAAAAATTAAAACTTTTCTAAAATACAGGGGAGACACACCTGTGGGAGGAGACCGTGTGCTCGCCACGGCTTCTAGACACCCCCGTGTGTCCATCAGTGTCTATATACTGACTATATCAACAGGGTCACTAGGCACGCCCGTGTGCCATGGCCATGTGCTACTAGGCCATATACTGACTTCCCTACCACGGCCACCAAGCACGCCCATGTGCCATGGCCGTGTGCTCTTAGCTAGCTACTGACTTGCACACCACGGCTAGCTGACACCCCCGTGTCGAGGCCGTGTGCTACTAAGCTACATTCTGCCAATTCACCCACGGTCTTTAGGCACGCCCGTGTGCCACAACCGTGTAACATTATAGGCCATTTACAAAGCCATAATGCCACCCATAAGGGTCAAACCTACAAGCAACATATATTATCCCATTTCATTCACATATAACCACCAAAATATACCAAATAGCCATCCCAAATCATGCATATTTGACAACTAAAGAAATCACACAATAATACATTCAATACAATTTCATCCTTTAGTCAAATTAAACATACAGACGGACTAATTAGCTTAGAAAATTTACCACATGCTCAATCACATTCCAACGACATAGAAAGTAATATTAAAATATTATACAGACTCGGATTTGTGGTCCCGAAACCACTGTTCCGACTAGGGTATAAACTGAACTGTTACAATTCTCCCCCCTTAGGGATTTTCGTCCCCAAAAATCTTACCATTAAATAGATTCAGATATTGCTGTCTCATTGAATCTTTCGGCTCCCATATTGTCTCTTCAATTCCGTGTCGATTCCATAATAATTACACTAACAGAATTTTCTTGTTTCTCAACTCTTTTACTTCACAAGCTAAGATACGGATCGGTTCTTCTTCATATTTCATATCAGATCGAATTTCAATTTCAGATGGGGCAATCACATGTGACGGATCGGATCGATATCTATGGAGCATTGAGACATGAAATACATTATGAATCTTTTCTAGCTCGGGAGGCAACAACAATCGATATGCGACAGGTCCAACTCGCTCAATGATCTCATACGGTCCGATGAACCTCGGACTCAACTTGCCTTTACGTCCAAAACAGAGCACTTTCTTCCACGGTGACACTTTCAGAAATACTTTGTCGCCGATCTTAAATTCTATATCTTTTCGTTTCAAGTCCGCATATGACTTCTCGGCGATCGAATCTTTCGCTTTCAAACAATCTCGGATCAGTTTTACTTTTTGTTCTGAGTCCTTTATCAAATCGACCCCATGTAGCTTATTTTCATTGAGCTCGGTCCAATACAGAGGTGTACAACATTTACTTCCGTACAAAGCTTCATATGGTGCCATTCTGATGCTCAACTGAAAACTGTTATTGTATGCAAATTCAATCAAAGGTAGATACTGTTCCCACGAACCATTAAACTCAAGTATACAACTTCTTAACATATCTTCGAGAATCTAAATAATCCGCTCAGATTGACCATCTGTTTGCGGATGAAAAGCTGTACTGAAATGCAGTTTCGTGCCTAAAGCTTCTTACAGTTTCTTCCAGAATCTTGATGTAAACCTCGGATCTCTATCTGACACAATGGATAGTGGCACCCCGTGCAATCTCACAATCTCTGAAATATAAAGCTCAGCTAATCTATCAAGTGAATAATTAGACCTTACCAGAATAAAATGGGCAGATTTCGTCAATCGGTCAATTACGACCCAAATCGCATCCTTCTTTCTCAGAGTCTGATAAACAAAGTCCATCGTTACTCTATCCCATTTCCACTCAGGAATCAAAATCGGTTGTAACAACCTGCACGGAACTCCGATGTTCAAATTTTCACTTGTTGACAGATCTAACATTTCGAAACAAATTCAGAAATATCACGTTTCATACCAGGCCACCAATATTGTTGTTTCAAATCATGGTACACTTTAGTACTTCCCGGATGAACAGATAGATGAGTATTATGTACTTCACTCAAAATCAAATGAATTAACTCCGGATTTCTCGGAACACAGATACGACCTCTAAATCTCAAACAATCATTAACAACTCGAAATTTAGATTCAGAATTCGAATCACACAGAACTCGTTTCGCTAATAACTCATTATCAAATTTCTGAGCATCACATATCTGCTGTATAAACAACGGTTTCGCTTTTAATTCAACTATCACAGAGCTATCATTTGACAAATCTAACTGAGCATTCAAAGCACATAGTGCAAACAATGATTTTCTATTCAATGCATCAGCAACAATGTTTGCTTTACCCGGATGATAATCTATCACAAGTTCATAATCTTTTAACAGCTCTAGCCATCTTCTTTCATGCAGGTTCAAATCTTTCTGAGTCATCAGATATTTCAGACTTTTATGATCCGAAAACACGTGACATTTCTCACCATACAAATAATGGTGCCAGATCTTAAGTGTAAACACAATCGCAGCTAACTCAAGGTCGTGCATCGGATAGTTCTTTTCATGAGGCTTCAATTGTCTCGAAGCATAAGCTACAACTTTGCCTTCCTGCATCAAAACACATCCCAGACCGTTTAACGAAGCATCACTGTATATAACAAATTTTTTGCCTCGATTACGTTGTACAAAAAGCGAGCTTCAAATAACGAGTTTTCAACTGATCAAAGCTTTTCTGACATTTATCGGACCATTCAAACCCTATATCTTTCTGAAGCAATCTAGTCAACGGAGTAGCTATCACTGAAAATTATTTCATAAATCGACGATAATAACCAGCTAGCACGAGAAAGCTACGGACTTCAGATACATTTCTCGGAGGTTTCAAATCCAGAATAGCAGAAATCTTGCTCGGATCAACTCGAATCCAGAAGCTGACACAGTATGCCCAAGAAAACTAACCTCATGTAACTAGAATTCACATTTGCTGAATTTCGCATACAATTTCTTTTCTCGCAGAGTTTGCAATACAATTCTCAGATGCTCAGCATGTTCAGTCTCATCACGTGAATAAATCAAAATGTCATCAATGAATACAACAACAAATCGATCTAGATACGGTCTGAAAATTCTGTTCATCAGATCCATAAAAATAGCAGGAGCATTGATTAGTCCAAATGGCAAAACTAGAAACTCATAATGCCCGTACCTTGTTCTGAAAGCAGTTTTCTGTACATCTGAATCTTTCACTCTCAACTGATAGTATCCCAATCTCAGATCAATCTTGGAAAATACAGTAGCTCCTTTTAATAGATCGAATAAATCATCAATCCTGGGCAACAGATATTTGTTCTTTATGGTCACCTTGTTCAACTGACAGTAGTAAATGCACATTCTCATCATGCCATCTTTCTTTTTTACAAACAGAACAGGAGCACCTTAAGGTGAGAAACTCGGTCTAGCAAACCCTCTATCGGTCAATTCTTGCAACTGTGACTTTAACTCTTTCAACTCTATTGGTGCCATTCTATACGGAGCTATCAAAATAGGTGTAGTACCAGGTAATAACTCAATACTAAACTCAACTTCACGTATCGGAGGCAAACCCGGGAATTCTTCAGGGAAAACATCAGAAAACTCACAGACAATAGGCACTGACTCAACTTTCTTTTTAGATACTTTAGAATCAATTACATAAGCAAAATATGCCTCATATACCTTTTTCACATATCTCTAAGCTTTTAATACAGATATCACAGTAGGCAATCTATCTAAATCAATAGACTCAACCCGTACAATTTCATTATTTGGACATCTCAAATCAACAGTCTTTCTTTTACAATTTACAACCGCGTCATGCAATGTCAACCAGTCTATACCCAGAATGATATCAAACTCATCAAATGGCAAAAGCATCAAATCAGCAGGGAAACAAATATCTTGAAACATTAACGGACAGTTCTTGCATACTTTGTTAACCAGGACACTTTTACCTAAGGGGTTCGATACTTTTATAACAAACTCATTAGACTCTACAGACAAAGTCTTACTGAATGCTAAATTCATGCATATATATGAATGCGTAGAACCAGGGTCTATCAATGCAATCACAGAAGTATCATAAAGTGTAAAAGTACCCGTTATAACATCTGGAGATGAAGCTTCCTCACGAGCTCGAATAGCATACGCTCTGGCAGGTGTTCTAGCTTCGGATCTCGCAACAGTCTCTCTCGTAGTTCTCTGACTACCACTGACATTTCTTACATTCTTCGAAGGTGTACCTCTCACAGGTGCATTATCAGATCTCAGATTCTGAACAGTCTCTGGCTCGACAGACTCAGGGCAATCACGAATAAAATGATCAAGTGATCCGCATCTGAAACAAGCTCTATCATTCATTCTACAGCTTCCTGGATGCCTTTTCCCACAATGCTTACATTCTGGTTTCTCAGATCGTACATTTCCAACACTTGCCACTGAAGTTGCTGGAGCTTTGGAGCTCATTTGTGATCTATCTCGATTTCTATTTGAATATCCCATATTAACTCTCGAACGGCTTTTATCATCTCTAAATTTCTTTGAAGCAGACTAAAATGATCTACTCTGAAATCTCTTTCTCACTTCTCGGGCTTTTGACTCAGCTTTCTTTTTATCTTTCCCAAGTGCATCAGCTTTGCATGCTCAATCAACAAGTACAACAAACTCTTTTATTTCTAAGATCCCGACAAACAAACGGATATCTTCATTAAGGCCATCTTCGAATCTTTTACACATTATTGCCTCAGTAGATACACATTCACGAGCATATTGACTCAGTCTGACGAACTCTCGTTCATATTTCGTAACAGACATACGGCCCTGTTTCAAGTCTAGAAATTCCTTCCGTTTTTGATCAATGAACCTCTCACTAATATATTTCTTTCGAAACTCAATCTAGAAGAAATCCCATGTCATCCGTTCCTTTGGAACAACAGAGATCAAAGTTTTCCACCATTGATAAGCTGCATCTCGGAGCAAAGATACAACACACTTTATGCATTCTTTCGGAGTCAAAGACATCTCATCGAATACCCGGATCGTGTTTTCTAACCAAAACTCGCCTTCTCGGCATCATCATCATTAGTAGCCCGAAACTCTTCACCCCATACTTACGAATTTTGTCAACTGGAGGTTTGTTTAACAAGTTCAGATTCATAGTCGGAGGCATAACAGATGTCTAAGGGTGATTAACAGGGGGCGGAGGTTGTGAAACAGTCGGGTTATTCTTTACGAATTGAGTGAACCACTCACTCATCATCTAGAAGAAAGCTTGTTTAGCTTCTCCCTCATGACCGCTCGTAGCCGGTCTCGAATCAGAGGGCGTTGTCCCTTGCACGGGAGTAGGCGCATTACTCTCTACGTCATCAGCTACGGCTCTTTCGGGATCCATTACTATACAGATTTCACATTTTATACGTCAGGATTAATCACACTATCACAATTCAGATATATGGCATGTATAGCTAAACTCTGACACGCTACGTTAGTCCAAGAATCGACTAAACCGTAGCTCTGATACCAACCAAATGTAACACCCCTAACCCGTAACCATCGCCGAATTAGGGTTAAAGGCGTTACCAGACAAATCGGAAAGCATTACAGAAATTCATACATTCATTCATCATTCTCAAGCATAGTGACCCTTAATACGGTCAATATGACCGTAAGCATGTATATAAATCAAGTTGGGACTAAACTGAAACACATACAGAATCTCATGGAAAATTTTAAACTTTTCTAAAATACAGGGGAGACACGCTCGTGGGAGGAGACCGTGTGCCCTCCACGGCTTCTAGACACCCCTGTGTGTCCATCCGTGTCTATATACTGACTATATCAACACGGTCACTAGGCACACCCGTGTGCCATGGCCGTGTGATACTAGGCCATATACTGACTTCCCCACCACGGCCACTAAGCACGCCCGTGTGCCATGGCCGTGTGCTCTTAGCTAGCTACTGACTTGCACACCACAGCTAGCTGACACCCCCGTGTTGAGGCCGTGTGCTACTAAGCTACATTCTGCCAATTCACCCATGGTCTTTAGGCACATTCGTGTGCCACAACCATGTAACATTATAGGCCATTTACAAGGCCAAAATGCCACCCATAAGGGTCAAACCTACAAGCAACATTTATTATCCCATTTCATTCACATATAACCACCAAAATATACCAAATAGCCATCCCAAATCATGCATATTTGACAACTAAGGAAATCACACAATAATACATTCAATACAATTTCATCCTTTTGTCAAATTAAACATACAGACGGACTAATTAGCTTATGAAAATTTACCACATGATCAATCACATTCCAACGACACAGAAAGTAATATTAAAATATTATACAGACTCGGATTTGTGGTCCCGAAACCACTGTTTTGACTAGGGTATAAACCAGACTGTTACACTAAGATTAATCCAAAGGAGCAAATCCAAGCCATAACAGCTCAAGAAAGTGAAGGATTCGACGAACCCAGTCCAATACAAGGAAACAAGGTAGAAAAAGGTAAAGCTGAGGTAACACAAGAAAAGCCAAAACCGGTAATCAAGGAGTACCAGCCTTGCATACCATATCCTGAAGCGTTAACGAGAGACGACACAGAGGAACAGTTCAGTAAGTTTCTTAAACTTTTAAAGAAATTACATATTAACTTACCGCTACTTGAAGCCCTTTCACGGATGCGATTCGAGGAAATTTTTAAAGCATCTCTTGATGAACAAACGCAAATTAGACGAGGATCCACATGTGGAATTAAACGCATATGCTCAAAGAATGTTACAAAATAGACTACCACAATAGCTAAAAGATCCAGGAGTTTTACAATTCCATGTTTAATTGGTATACTAACTATTGATAATGCGTTAGTGATTTAGGGCAAGCATAAATGTCATGCCTTACAAATTGTTTAAACAATTAGGTCTAGGGAAACCCAAACAAACTAGGATGAGCATTCAATTAGTGATAAAACTGTTAGAATTCCTAGGGGTATTATCGAAGATGTTCTTGTAAAAATTGATGATTCGTTTTCCCAAAGAGAGATTTTGTTGTCTTAGACATGGATGAGGATAATTCGATCCCCTAATTTTAGGAAGACCCTTTTAGCAACTGCCAGACTAAAATTGATGTTGATGCAGAGAACTCATACTTTGTGTAGGTAATGAGACAGTCACCATCAAGGCTCTCGACTTCGACTAGAACATCGAATAATCAAGGTGAGAAGGTAAATTCTACTGATAACCATTCGGTTAACCCCTATTTTCAGGAAGCACCACCAAAGAATACAACTGAACCCGATCCTAAACCCCAAGCCAACAAGGAAGTAGTTCATGAAGATCGAGGGATTCAGTTCGATGATCTAGACGAGTGGAAGACACACTTTAAGGAAAAATTAGGGTTACACGACGAAGAACCGGAACCACACAAGGTAAAACCGAAAGAGCCTCCAAAAGAGCTCATAGGAACAACAAATCACTTCAAAATAGGAGATCAAATCTTTTTGTCGAGATAAGGCAGATCCTCGAATATCTCCTCCTCAGACCCTAACACAAACAAAGAAACACCTTTTAGGGTAACCGGTGTTTTCCATACTTTAAACGATCGAGGTAAGCAACCCTATTTTTGGAAATTTTCATCAGAACGCATCTCAACTTATTTTTTTTCACGAGGACACAAATGATAGCCTGAGTAAGGACTTCCAACTCCTCAAACAACCCTGACAATGCAAACGAGAGGAGAGTCTAGCTTAAGACTATAAACGAGCGCTTCTTGGGAGGCAACCCTAGCACTAACCCCATTAACTTTTTATTTTTTTCTTACTCTATCTTATCCTTTCTTTATAATATCTAGCTTTAAACTAACAAGGGGTGCGAATTCCGTGCCACACGGCCGCACACACACACGCCGTGGCCGTGGCCGTGTGTACCTCAAGAATCTTGGTACTAACATGGCAGAACGGTACAAGTCAGAGCAACTAAATTTCAAACTCACGGACTCAACCACTCCCCCACGGACACCGATAAAGTGGCACGGCCGTGCCCCATAACCGTGTGAAGCTACTGACTTGCCAAACACGGGCTGAACACGCCCGTGCCTTAAAACCATGCGAACATACTGACTTTTCGAACACAGGCTAGACACGAGCGTGGGGTAACCAACACGCCCTAAAACACGACCGTGCGAGGCGGCCGTGTGAATCGACACACCCTCAACCCATGGGCGTGGGAAACTGCCAGACTTGAAATTTTATTTAAACACCATGCCCCTTTCCTTTCTCTTCTCAACCCACTCTCCTCTCTCTTTCTTTCTTTCTTTTCTCCCTCTTTCCTTTTCCCTTTTCCTAATAAATCCTTAGACTCTTGAGCTACAACAACATCATATCCATGGCAAAGAAGCGTAAAAGGCCAATCACAGTCTCCTCAAAGGAGACCGATTCAAATAAGTTCATGCTGGCCGCTTCAATCACTCGCCTAGCCAAGGGTCTTTGAGACCAATTATCTGTTATTCTATTTTTATCTTCTCCTTTATTTTCCTTATCTTTACTTCTCTTCTGCTTAATTTAGTTTATTTTATCTTAGTTTCTTAGTGTCAGATTCTAAAGGCTGTTTGGGAATCACACCACCTCAACCACCACCAGCACCACCACAGCCGTAGAAATCACACCCACCTCGCGAACCACCTACCAATAAGGATTCTCAAGCCCCTTTATCTTTTAGCATTAGTTTAATTCAATTTCTATTTTCTTTCTTTTTACCTTTCTTGTCTTTAATTATATATTTAGTTTATTTTAAATTTTTCTTAATAAATCCTGGCTAATCCTCCACGAGTTTCCCAATTTCCTCATCTAGCGCAGAACTCGTGGGCAACCACCGGCCCTCCAACTTATCTTTCACCACGACCACTGCCAACTCAAGGATTTCATCCATAATTCAGGGAGTTTCACTTATCCCCATATCTTCTGATCTGAACATTACATTTATATTATCTATCTTTGTACATTGAGGGCAATGTACATCTTAAATAATGGGGGTGAACAACCTAAAAAGGTGCCTAACTTTTTTCATTATTCTCAAATTTCTGAAATTAGGTACCAAACTTTTTGCATTGTTCTCAAAATCCTGAATTTAGTCTTGTTTTTAAGTAAATTTCTCATATTACTAATTAGGATGAAATTTCCATGATTTATGATTTTTATTGATATGTTTTAGATTAAGTCATTGATAATTATGCATTGATAATTAAATTTTAAGATACTAGAGAATCAAGCATGATAAGTCTATTTTTCAAAATTAAAATTTTCTAGCTTGTTAAACTAAGTTTAAATATTACTTTGAAATTTGAAATTTACGAGGTTGACATCAAAATACCCATAATTTTTGTGATATTTTGAGCCTTATAGAGCATATATTCTTTTTCTTGCTCACTTTATTGATTACGAGTGTGTCAACATTGATTTGTTATTCTAGAACTTGCCTCGTTTATGCATATCGAGACCACACCTATGATTTTATATACAGAGATGATTAAGGCATTTAGGTTTTAACCCACTAACTCCATTAAAAAGCCTACCTTCACAATTAACCCCTAGTGAACCCCTTTGATCCTAACAACCCTTTTTATTGACTCACCCACTAATATTAACCCAAAAGCCTTTGTATATTTGTATCACCATTCCTTGACTCCCTTTTTGTCGAGATTTGATTTTGAGCAGTTGCCTAACTATGTTCTATATTTAAGTTGTTAAAGTTCTTTATTATTACTTGATTTGTTCCTTAAAAAAATGAAGTATATTCATTATTAGTTTTTATTAGTTATGTGATTAAGTGAGCTTATACGTTTGAATTCCAAATATTGAAGAAGAAGCTCGTATTATTAGTTTCAAAGTTTCAATTCATGTAATTATTTATTTATCAGTTCATTTTTTCTAGTTAGGTAATTTGTCAATTTAGTCTCGATTCTAACCTTTTAATTCAGCCTTTATCCACACCTTAACCCAAGCCCCGTTACAACCCTGTTAAAGACCTTTTGATTTGTGCATCATCTCATATTATAGTGGTGGATACTTGATTTTCAGGCAAGCCTATGGGATTATCTTTTCATGTTCGACTTTTGAGTGCCTAAATTTTGAACCTTAAACACTTTGAGTAATTTGAGTGGATCTTCTGTGAGGATGTCAATCCTTGTCGATTTTGAATTAAAGGTAATTATTTAGATAAGGGGAGACACCTATATTTTCGAGATACAAAATCTATGACTTAGACTGTTTGAATTTTTAGAACTCTTTAAGTTAAATTATCCATGTGTAAATTATCTATGAATTATGATAAAACATTGTTGATAGGAATTATGAATTATAAAAAGTTCGTTTTAATTGTAAGTTGAGAATTTTGCTTGAGGACAAGCAAAAGCTTAAGTGTGGGGGTATTTGATAAACTGAAATAGTAACATATTTTAATCCCACATTTAGCATACTTTTGGATGAATTATCTCTTATTTCATGTAAAAAGGTGCTCTTAATCCTTTCTTTTCATGTCTTATACTCAGGAAAGCACCAGGGGATGAAAAGAACGCAAAATGGGCTTAAAACGGGACAAATGGGCCAAAGCATGAAATCGACACGGCCTGGACCAAAGATCACACAGCCGTGCCTCCTTAAAGATCTCGAACACGGCTTGGACCACGATTTACACGACCGTGCCTCATCAACGAAGTCCATACGGTCTGGTCATGACGTACACGGGCGAGTGCCATGGCCGTGCCCCTGCCGCGGCCAAGAGGAGTTTTACTCGGATTTGGATGCTTGGAGGCAAAGAAACACACTCCAAAGTTAAATTAAACCCCCAAATAGGAATTGCACTCAAATTAGGATACTTGGAGGCCAAGTAACACATCTCAAAGCCTATATAAACACCCTAGGGGGCAACTTAATCGGGGAGTTCGGCAGAAGCCTTTTGCCAGGGCTTTTGTCGGGGCGGTGAGCTAGGCCAAGGAGCCAAGCCGGAAAGGTCAGATTTGTGGGAATCACTTGAAGATAGCCAGTTGATCCATCTCAAGAAGCCGGGATTCTACTCAAGACGGCGGATCTCTCCTTCAATTCCTTCAGGGAGTTTTAGGGATTTCTTATGTTTTGTTTTATCTTTTCTCTTGAGATGTTTTCTTATTTAGTTATGAACTAAATCTTTCGAGATACACAAGGGGATGAAACCTATGATGAATCTTGTTATTATTTTCTAAATTATATGATAAATACTTAGTTTGTTCTTAATTATGTGAGCTTTATCCAAATTTAATGTGCTTAGGTAGAGGAGGAATAGACCCTGCCTAAGAGTAGATCTAACATAATTAAGCGGAGTTGATCGCACGCCTAGAGATAGGGTGATGAGATTTTGCCGGATTAGGGTGAAACCTAATATGGGAGTCCATAGATCGATTTTCCTGTTATTCTAGGGGGTTATTATAAGAGAACGAGAGTTCCACTAATTAACCTAGGGTTAGACGTTATTCGCCTCGAGAGAGGGTTTAATATACGTTAGGGAGTCTTACGGATCAAAGTAAGTAAATAAAATCATATGGTTCAGTGATAGATAACAAGTGAAGTCTAGGTGGATTCTTCCTGAAGGTATCATCTAAATCAACTGAGTTTTTCTAAACGTTATCTCCCCAATTTCAGTCTTTTTTCGTCTTTGTGTCCTTAGCTTGGTAGTTCATTAATTTTAGATTAAAAGCAACTTCAATTATTTTAGGTTAAATAATAAAAAGAAAGTTAGTATTAGTACTTTTAGTTCATTTGGGTTCGATAATCCGATCTTGCCTAAGCTATACTACTGTTCGATAGGTACACTTGCCTTTAATCGTTGTCAGAGTTAGTTTCCAGGTTCGATCGTTCTTTTTATAAATTATAAAGCTCTGATTCACAGTGATCAAGCGTCTACTAAGCCGAAAGCACTTGTATGAATTTAGTTAGGGTTTATTGTTATAGATATCACAAACTAAGTCAATTTTCAACATTTTAATTTTTGCTGTCTAAGAAAATCATTTTCAAACTAGGATTTTTTTCAACAATTGGTATCAGATCAAGATTGTGCTATGTTCATAGTGTAAACCAAGACCAAATCTCTCTCTTCATATTTTTTATTGATATTTGATAATATGTGACATTCTTGTAATTATTCGTATGTTTTAGGGAATATATGAGAATGAATGTGATATTATATATTTGTTATATAATTTTTATTTTTTGCCAAGGTTGTGGTTATTAGGAAATAGACCATGGACTATCATCTCTGTAACACCTCGCCCGATGAAACCTTAGTGTCTTGATATTGTTTAGGTAAATAAGGCGAATGAGATAAGTTTCGAATAGGTAGTGTTAGAACTAGACTATGTATAGAACCCTTTGAGCACGTTTGTGACGCTTTAATGTTGGCGAGCACTAGGTTGGCACATAGTGATCAAAAAATGTGTCTTGTTAGGAAAAAATCACCCCAAAGATAAGGGAAACAATCTTTATAATGCGAGTTTCCGTAAGCGGCGTAGAGTGTCCTATAAGATTGGCTTTGAGCCAGTCAAGATGGAAAGAACAATAGTCAAGAACCAACCAAACGAGAACCGAGATAGTTAAGAACTAAAGGTAGGTACCCGATTAGTTTTCTTGGAAATTGTAGATTTAGATAATACCATCCAATGATTGATGTGAAGTTTAACAAGTTTGAATAAAGACATAGGTTGAGTTAAGTGTTTAAGATAGGTTAAGGAGAAAAATACCTTCACTCTTCCTTTTCTTGAGATAATAGGACTAGAAGAAAGGTAAGGTACTCCTCTAAGTTAAATCTGAGAACACGATGTTTGAACAAAATTTCCTTAAAATTAAGGTGACGCCCAATATTTAGGTAAGCTTTGAACTTAATAAGAAAATTAAGTGTTACTTTAAAAGGGTAAAGTGTTGTCCACCCCACTGATGCTCTGGGTGTCTTAAAAGGGCGTGTAACCGATATTGGACTAAGGCAAGAAATTGCCTTAGAAAGGAACAAATCATTAGAAAAAATAAGTCTAGTAAGATACTAAGAAAATTTGGATGATAGGGTCATTTCCAAGAAGGCACTATGTGCCAAGTGTGATTAATTAAGATTCCAACTACGTTCTAATGTAATGGCTAAGGAAAAAGGATGGGTTAAGGCCAAAGGGTATGTTAAATAAATATATGTGTTCCCATACATGTCTATTTACAACTGTCAAGCATCGATCTAGTGAATTGTAAGGACTAGGATCCGTGTCAAAATATCCATAAGAACAAAGGTAAAATATCAAGGTAACCTAGGTAAGAAATGATAGACCTTTCTCCTTCTTCTTCAAGAAGTAATCTCTTTTTATAAAGGGGAGAAATGGAGAGAATCCCTATCATCCTTCAAGCTGAGTTAAAGATATGAATCTAGGCTTTGAGATGCCTCTTGTTAAGGTAAGATTTTTAAACTTACATACTAGGCTATTAAAAAGTAACTCGATTTACCTGGGTAAAATAAGCATGGTAAAGTCTTATCTAAGGATTTCTGATGTTCGAAGTGAAAGAAAGTGAGTTAAGTGTATAGATCTTGATGAGTTCCCATGTTTTGTAAATTAAGGGCTACCATCTTGTAACACCCCAAACCCGGTCAAGACACCACGACCGAATCTGGTATGTTACGAGGAAAACGTATTTGAGAAGTTGGGTTTTCGTTTAAAAACTTGATGAAAATTTTGTGAAAAGTTTTGAACGTGTAGAAATCTTGGGCATGATTGTTGAAAACTTCATGCGTCATTTTGAAAACTCAGAGATTTCGGAAACTTAATCAATTAAGAAGTTAAACAAGTTTATTTCATTTAGAAATTCAAGTTGCTTCTTGATGTTACTCAAACATTTAGACTTAGTAGGAAATCGAGTTTAGGTTTGAAAATCATTTGAGTTTCCTCGATACCAAATCATAGTGTGATACCCGATGGTATAGTTTAAAACACATTGCGTTATAGTTTTGAAACCGTTGTCCTTCCAATTTTTTAGTAAATTTTAACTCAATTAATTTGTTAAGGCATATTAGAAAGCTACTTTAAGCATAAACATAGTAAAACCTAATTTAAAGGCCATTTACAACCCAAAATAAAACCAAATAGTAATAAATAAGCTAAAGTACCAAATTTTATAAAGTCTCGAGCAAATCTTTATTAAAGCATGGCATGAGCACCTCGAGTCCATCCCGCTCCATGTCCGCGTCTAAGTGTCACCCGAAATGTCAAAGGAGAGGGTGAGTCGCAAGACTCAGTGCATAAATCCCACTCCCGATAATACAACATGCTAACACACATCATATCATAGCAACATAATCAATGCACCCCGATCCTAACCATCCATATCACCTTTCTACCCGTGTGGTACCAAACCACCGGTGGTGCCAAACCACCGTGACCCAAAGTCACGATATCCATAAGTGTGGTGCCAAACCACCGGTGACCCAAAGTCACGAATAATCCAATGATGGGGCCAACCCATCGCGTGATACCAAATCACTAGCGACAATCCCGTGTCTCATAAGTGGGGCCAACCCACGGTGGTGTTAACCACGGGGACGAGTCGCAATGAGGTGCCAAACCTCCGTGTCCCAAAGACACGATGCAGATACCAAATCACCGTGACCGCAGCCACAAATCCGATGATGGGGCCAACCCATCGTGTGATACCAAATCACTAGCGACAATCCCGTATCTCATAAGTGGGGCCAACCCACGGTGGTGTTAACCACGTGGACGAGTCGCAATGAGGTGCCAAACCTCTCCGGTGTCCCAAAGACACAAAGTGATACCAAATCACTCGGTGACCAAAGTCACGAATCCAATGATGGGGCCAACCCATCGTGTGATACCAAATCACCGGCTTCAATCCCGTATAATCAATCAGGGGCCAACCTACCGTGTGGTGCTAAGCCACTGGGACGAGACGAGGTGCCAAACCTCTAGTGACCCAAAGTCACAAAATATATCATCTGTGGTACCAAACCACCAGTAGGTGCCAAACCTCCGGTGTCCCAAAGACACAGTGTCCCAAAGACACGAATATCATCATCCCCCCCTCCTCTCATTTCACCCATCATCATGCCATACTCATGTAAATTATGCATATCATACAAGTCATGCATATCATGCCAACATGCTTAGCATTACATTTAAGTAGCATACATAGCATAGATCATAATATTAAATATATCATCAATAAAACTCGTAATGCTACTGGACTTACTCGGATCCGTACATATACCCCATTTGGGTACCAAATAATCCATCATACTTGCTTTTGGTTTTAACAAGGCAATCGAGTTATTAACAATATTACTAAGTATGGAGTGTGTTAGTTACACACACGGTATATAGCAAGCCTAAATCCCAAAGAACCCGATCTAACCCACGATCCTCTTGCTCCTAACAACAATCGGCCAAAACATAGGTTAGCCTTCTACACCATTCGGCTAAGACCAAATAAACCAAAGGGTTTAACTTTGATCCTTACCTTGCTATTGGTTTGGTTTCCTACCAAACCTCGAACCAACAAAGTGGTTCTCCTCCCAACAATCGGCTACACCTTAAAAGAGAACGGTTAATTCTTTGAACCCTTAAGCTTAATCGAAACCAAAAGATTGAACTAATAATAATAGTACCCAACACTTACCACTACTTACCAATCGGTTTACAAAGAAGGAAGACTCCTCTTGATTACTTCCAATATCCAAAGACCCCAACACCAACTATATTCGCCAACAACACACTAGGTGAGGGGATAGGTTCGGTCACCACCTTGAACCCGAGGGAGAAGAAGATTCGGCACTCCTATGTTCGGCTTAGGGTGAGAAGAGAAAAGAAAATATGTGAATAGGGAGTATAGCTTCGGCAAGATAGTATTGAGAAAAGAAAATGAAGATTAGGGAACAAAATAAGATGGTTTCGGCTTAATGAAATGGTAAGAAACAAATGAAAGATTCGGCTAAGAAGGAGATATGGATTAGGCACAAGAGTTGTAAAAGAATGGGAATATGAAAAAGAAGGATTACTAGTTTCGGGCTTCAACAAATGAATAAAAGAAGGAGATGGTTGAGAACTTTACGCCACACCAACTCAAAAGGGCAACACAGATTCGCAAATGAGAACTTGACTTTCGGTTTGCAAAAGAAAAGATGGAGAAACTCACTTGAATTTTTCGGTTTCAAGAAGTGAAGAAAATGAGAGGAAAACCTTGGAAAATTCAGCTGCAATTGACAAAAAGAGAAAGAACTTAGCTTACTAACCCTTGACCGAAAACACCAAAATGCCAAAATGAAATTCGGCACACCTCTCCTACCCACTACCAAAACCGCCACTCACTCCACACACACCCCAATATTCGGCCACTATCTCCAATCACTCACAACCACCCAATTCAAACTAGTTGAACTAGTCTTCCTCCTAAATTCACTCTCCACCTTTCTTTTGAATAATTTGACTTGGTCCATGGTAGAGTTTGAACTACCAACAACTCCTCCTCCTTGAGCCGCCAAAATGGAAGCCAAAATGGGAATTTCGCAGCTTGAACTCGGGACCTCTCGCCTCCCGCAATTGACGCCAACACCAGCTCCAAGTGGCGCATGCTTTGCCACTCCACCAGCTCCTCTTTTGTACTCTAAAACACCAAATAAAATATAAAACCCCCACTCCTCTCGGCTCCTCTCACCTAAGGCTTAAAAACTAAAATTTTCCTACCGCTCGGGCATAGTCCTAGCCTACAATTAAGCCCCTAAGACACCAAAACAAAGAACATAGCAAGCTCCTAACATGCAAATTATGCCATAACAAAAATAGCCCCTAACCCGGATATTACAGTTCTACCCCTTTAAAATAATTTCGACCTCGAAATTACTGATCGTAAAAGTTGAGGGTATTGCTTTGTCTCATCATATCCTCGGGTTCCCACATAGCTTCTTCTACGCCATGATTCCGCCAAAGTACCTTAACCAAAGGCACAGACTTCTTACGCAGAACCTTCACATCCCGATCTAGAATCGCACGTGTTCTTCCTCCGTGGTCAAATCTGAATTTACCTCGATCTCTTCCATCGCTACCACATGCGATGGATCCGAACGATAACGCCAAGCATCGAAACATGGAAAATGTCGTGGATCGACTTAGCTCTGCGGCAACTCAAGTCGATCACCACATCGGTCCCACTCGTCTCAATACCTTATACGGCCCAATAAACCTCGGACTTAGCTTGCCTTTCTTTCCAACCTCAAAACCTTCTTCCATGGCGAGACCTTCGAGAAAAACTTGATCCCCACAAAAACTCTATGTCTCTCTCCGCTTAAGATCGGCATAAGACTTCTCGCCGGTCCGGCTTCCTTCAACCGAGCTCGAATCAACTTAACCTTGTCTTGGTCTCAAAGAACCAACTCGGGTCCTAACAACTGGCGTTCACCTAACTCCGTCCAACACGTAGGTGATCGACACTTCCTACCATACAACGCCTCATATGGTGCCATCTTGATGCTCGCTTGGTAAATCGTTGTTGTAGGCAAACTCACTAATGGTAGAAACTCCTCCCAACTACCTCTCGAAATCCAGAACACAACCCTCAAAGCATATCCTCCAAGATCTGAATAACCCTTTCCGATTGTCCGTCGATCATGGGTGAAAAGCCGTGAAAATCCAACCGCGTACCCAGAGCCTAATGCAACGCTTTCCAGAACCTTGACGTAAATCTGGGATCCCTATCCGAGATGATCGATACTGGCACACCGTGCAACCTCACTATCTCTGAAAACATACGGCCGCCAACCTCACGAAGTGAGTAGTCAACCCTCACCGGAATAAAGTGAGCTGATTTAGTCAGTCGATCCACAATTACCCAAACTGAATCCTTCTTGCTTGGCGTAAGCGGTAACCCACTGACGAAATCCATGGTTATCCTTTCCCACTTCCACTGAGGAATCTTCACTGGCTGAAGCAACCACGACGGCTTAGCGATGTTCGGCCTTGACCTGCTGACATGTCAGACACTTCCCAACAAACTCTGTCACTTCTTTCTTCAGACCAGGCCACCAAAACTGCTCTCTGAGATCCCTATACATCTTACTACCTCCAGGATGCATAGCATAAGGGCTGCTATGTGCGTCCTGAAGAATCCTCTGCCTCAGCTCAACATCCTTGGGCATACAAGCTTTACCTTGAAAACACAGCACCCCATCACTAGACAAGTTGTAACCTTCCAAACCACCACTGCACTGCAACCTCCGCGCACTTTCAACCTCATCCTCTATCTGTTTCTCTCTGATCTGCTCAACCCAAGTAGGCTTAACCTGCAACTCTGCCAGAATACTTCCGTCGTCATACAAACTCAAGTGGGCAAACATCGCTCTTAAGTCCGAAACAACCTTACGGCTCAACGCGTCTGCCACCACGTTAGCCTTGCCCGGATGATACTCAATCGAACAGTCGTAGTCTTTAAGCAACTCAACCCATCTGCGCTGCCTCAAATTCAAATCCTTCTGAGTCAAGAGGTACTTGGACTCTTATGATCGGTGTAGACTATTGATCTCTCTCGTTACAAGTAGTGCCTCCAAATCTTCAACGCAAAGACTACACCGCTAACTCCGGATCGTGCGTCGGATAGTTGACCTCATGCGGCCTCAGCTGCCGAGATGCGTAAACCACAACATTACCTTCTGCATCAAAGACACAACCCAACCTCGTATGTGATGCATCGCAGAGACCGTGAATTCCTTACCACCTTAGGTTGAATCAAAACCGAGCTTACTTCACAAAATCTTTTTAAGCTTATCGAAACTCTCCTGCTGTTTCTCGGTCAAACAAATGGAACCTCTTTCCTTAACAACTTGGTCATTGGTGCTGCAATCAACGAGAAACCCTCTACAAACCTTCTCTAGAGTATCCTGCCAAACCCGTAAAACTCCGAATCTCAACATCGACTTAGGCGGTTTCAATCCAAAATCGCGCCTCAATTTTCCGAGGATCCACTCTAATCCCCTCACCGACACTACATGTCCCAAGAAAGTCACTTCTCTAAGCGAACTCGCACTTACTAAACTTAGCATAAAGTCGCTTCTCCTCAAAATCAGTAGTACCACACGCAAATGCGCATCATGCTCTTCTTCCGTTCTTGAATACACCAGGATGTCGTCAATAAAAACTACCACGAACTGGTCCAGATCTCTTTGAAACACCCTATTCATCATATCCATGAATGCTTTGCCACAGCGTTAGTCAACCCGAACGGCATTACCGTAAATTCGTAGTGCCCATACCGAGTCCAAACGCCATGTCTTGTGAATATCCGCTTCTTTCACCTTTAATCGGTGATACCTGACCTCGTGTCAATCTTATAAAATACCACGCACCCTTCAAATGATCAAACAAGTCATCTATCCGTGGCAACGAATACTTGTTTTTGATCGTCAGCTTATTCAACTGGCGGTAATCTATGCACATCCGCATTGTACCATCTTTCTTCTTAACAAAGAGTACCGGTGCACCCCACGGTGAAACACTTGGCCTGATAAAACCTCGGTCCAACAACTCTTGGATCTAAGCCTTAAGCTCCACCAATTCCTTTGGTGCCATCCTATACGGAGCAATAGACACCGGCGCGATTCCGGATATGATCTATCCCGAACTCTACCTCACGATCCGGCAAACCCGAAGTTCTTACGGAAACACATCAACAAATTCCTTAAGCTGTTCGGACTTTTCTACAAAGACTCTTTAGCCTCCAAGGCATACACATGAACCACATACGCTTCACAGCCCTTTCTCACCATCTTCTCTACCTTTAGAGCAGATACCACATTAGATAAGTAATCTCTCCTATTACCTATCATAGCCACTTCATCACCCTCGATCGTCTTTAGAACCATGCACTTAGCGCGCAATCCAACCGCTGGTACTTAACCAACGAGTCCATCCCAAGAATCAAATCGAACTCCCAAATGGCGGTTCCATCAGATCAGCAGCAAACACTACCCCTTGGAGTTCTAGGGGTACATCTCTAAACAGCTTATCTACTACTACAGAGTGACCTAAAGGGCTAATTACAGTCATCTGCCTAGAAGATATCTCAGAGTCTAGATCCATGGTCTCTACTATACTATCGCCATGTAAGAATGCGTCGAACCCACATCAATCAAAGCGATAAAGGGAGAACCAAAGATCAAGAACGTCACGGTTATGGCGTCCGGTGCGTCGCCCTCCTCTCGGTGCCTTGCTTCATACACTAACCCAGGCTGTCTAGCGTCAGAACTACCCGCACCCCTGCCCGGTGCTCCATGGCCCCGACCAGATCCATTACTACCTCTACCATTACCACGGCCCCTCTGCGGTGGCGGTACATTATTCTGAATCGAGTGCGGCCACGACTCTCGATCAATCTCGCCAACTTACACGACGGTCCCTCACGCGATGATCCAGAACCACACTCAAAACAACCTTTTCCACCGGTCCAAAGAAGCCTCCCCAATGATATTTCCCACAATGGTTACACCGCGGCGGTCCCCGACTAGCGGCAATAACCCTACCGGGCCCGATTCGGCCCACTCTGCTCTAGCCCTTTCTCGAGGGTTACCCGACGCGACCCGTAAGACCCAAAGCTCCTCTTATGCCTGCTCCTTCCCATGCCTTGCCTTACGGACTCCTTAACACCCTCGGCTACCTTAGCCTTTTCAACCAAGACAGCAAACTCACGCTCCTGCTGAGGAGCAATCAGCAGTCTCAACTCGTCTCTCAGACCATCCTCGAAACGAACACACCTCTCGTGTTCAGTAGCCACAATACCCCTAGCATACCGGCTCAGCTTCAAGAACTCAGCCTCGTACTCGGAAACAGACTTACTCCCCTGGACTAGCCTCAAAAATGCTTTTCGCTGCGCGTCGATGTAGCTAGCTCCAATGTACTTTTTCTGGTAGGCAGCCCTAAAATAATCCCACGTAAGATCCTCTGCTGCCACACTGTCCCGAACCGTGAGCCACCACTGGTATGACTCATCCCGAAGAAGCGATACTATGCCCTTCAGCTTCTCTTCAGCAGTCAAGTCCAGATCATCCATGATCCGCTCTGTCGCCTCCAGCCAATACTCAGCAGTGCTGGGAGCAACACCAGAAACACCTCGAAAGAATTCGGCCCCGTTTGCCCGGAGTCGCTCAGAGCAATTTCTAACTCCTGCACCACCACCTACACCAGCTACCCTTTCCAACACTCGCGGCGATCGCTGTGACATCGCTGCGTCATCCCCATCCGATCTTGAAACTCAAAGACCTCCAAAATGTGGTGGTGGTACCGGTATCTCATTTTCGACCCGACGACGGACCCTGCGGTTCGAGATCACCGTCATCCTACCACGGCCACGTCCACGAGTATTACGACCACGTCCACCTCGAGTGCTCATGACTAGAATTCGACTTATCTCGATTTAGGAGTTTTATGCATCAAAGAATTATTCCACTATTTTAAAGCAAAGTCTTATGAATATTTAAGAAGCTTTGTTTTCGCGAGTTCACGTAATCCTATCGGTTTGGTTTCTAAAGTAATCCACTATTGCAATCACCCAATCACATCAATAAATCACAAGCAATAGTAAGGGGGTACTTACACAGGCGGACCGTGGCGGAGACTTCGGTGTCATGCCTTTCAAACCATTTATTTCAAACAAAACACTTAAAATGCAGACTTTTGAAAACATTTTGGGCCTCGGGCCCACAAATAAACCTTTGAACTTGGCTCACGATACCACAATTGTAACACCCCAAACCCGGTCAAGACACCACGACCGAATGCGGTATGTTACGAGGAAAACGATTTGAGAAGTTGGGTTTTCGTTTAAAAACTTGATGAAAATTTTGTGAAAAGTTTTGAGCGTGTAGAAATCTTGGGCATGATTGTTGAAAACTTCATGCGTCATTTTGAAAACTTCGGAGATTTGGAAACTTAATCAATTAAGAAGTTAAACAAGTTTATTTCATTTAGAAATTCAAGTTGCTTCTTGATGTTACTCAAACATTTAGACTTAGTAGGAAATCGAGTTTAGGTTTGAAAATCATTTGAGTTTCCTTGATACCAAATCATAGTGTGATACCCGATGGTATAGTTTAAAACACATTGCGTTATAGTTTTGAAACCGTTGTCCTTCCAAGTTTTTAGCAAATTTTAACTCAATTAATTTGTTAAGGCATATTAGAAAGCTACTTTAAGCATAAACATAGTAAAACCTAATTTAAAGGCCATTTACAACCCAAAATAAAACCAAATAGTAATAAATAAGCTAAAGTACCAAATTTTATAAAGTCTCGAGCAAATCTTTATTAAAGCATGGCATGAGCACCTCGAGTCCATCCAGGCTCCATGTCCGCGTCTAAGTGTCACCTGAAATGTCAAAGGAGAGGGTGAGTCGCAAGACTCGGTGCATAAATCCCACTCCCGATAATACAACATGCTAACACACATCATATCATAGCTACATAATCGATGCACCCCGATCCTAACCATCCATATCACCTTTCTACCCCGTGTGGTACCAAACCACCGGTGGTGCCAAACCACCGTGACCCAAAGTCACGATATCCATAAGTGTGGTGCCAAACCACCGGTGACCCAAAGTCACGAATTATCCAATGATGGGGCCAACCCATCGCGTGATACCAAATCACTAGCGACAATCCCGTATCTCATAAGTGGGGCCAACCCACGGTGGTGTTAACCACGAGGGGCCGAGTCGCAATGAGGTGCCAAACCTCTGGTGTCCCAAAGACACGGTGTGATACCAAATCACCGGTGACCGCGATCACAAATCCGATGATGGGGCCAACCCATCGTGGTGATACCAAATCACTAGCGACAATCCCGTATCTCATAAGTGGGGCCAACCCACGGTGGTGTTAACCACGAGGGCGAGTCGCAATGAGGTGCCAAACCTCTCGGTGTCCCAAAGACACGATGTGATACCAAATCACCGGTGACCGGTCACGAATCCAATGATGGGGCCAACCCATCGTGTGATACCAAATCACCGCGTCAATCTGTATAATCAATCGTAGGGCCAACCCACTTTGGGTTCTAAGCCACTGGGACGACGACGAGGTGCCAAACCTCTAGTGACCCAAAGTCACAAAATATACCATCTCGTGGTACCAAACCACCGGAGGTGCCAAACCTCTCCGGTGTCCCAAAGACACAGTGTCCCAAAGACACGGATATCATCATCCCCCTCCTCTCATTTCACCCATCATCATGCCATACTCATGTAAATTATGCATATCATACAAGTCATGCATATCATGCCAACATGCTTAGCATTACATTTCAGTAGCATACATAGCATAGATCATAATATTAAATATATCATCAATAAAACTCGTAATGCTACAGACTTACCCGGATCCATACATATACCCCATTTGGGTACCAAATAATCCATCATC
Source organism: Gossypium sturtianum (assembly GCA_025698515.1). Lineage (NCBI taxonomy): Eukaryota > Viridiplantae > Streptophyta > Magnoliopsida > Malvales > Malvaceae > Gossypium > Gossypium sturtianum. The sequence goes on from CM046951.1 coordinate 38,282,743, forward strand.
TTGCTTTTGGTTTTAACAAGGCAATCGAGTTATTAACAATATTACTAAGTATGGAGTGTGTTAGTTACACACCTGGTATATAGCAAGCCTAAATCCCAAAGAACCCGATCTAACCCACGATCCTCTTGCTCCTAACAACAATCGGCCAAAACATAGGTTACCCTTCTACACCATTCGGCTAAGACCAAATAAACCAAAGGGTTTAACTTTGATCCTTACCTTGCTATTGGTTTGGTTTCCTACCAAACCTCGAACCAACAGTGGTTCTCCTCCCAACAACCGGTTACACCTTAAAAAGAGAACGGTTAATTCTTTGAACCCTTAAGCTTAATCGAAACCAAAAGATTGAACTAATAATAATAGTACCCAACACTTACCACTACTTACCAATCGGTTTACAAAGAAGGAAGACTCCTCTTGATTACTTCCAATATCCAAAGACCCCAACACCAACTATATTCGGCCAACAACACACTAGGTGAGGGGATAGGTTCGGTCACCACCTTGAACCCGAGGGAGAAGAAGATTCGGCACTCCTATGTTCGGCTTAGGGTGAGAAGAGAAAAGAAAATATGTGAATAGGGAGTATAGCTTCGGCAAGATAGTATTGAGAAAAGAAAATGAATATTAGGGGAACAAAATAAGATGGTTTCAGCTTAATGAAATGGTAAGAAACAAATGAACGATTCGGCTAAGAAGGAGATATGGATTCGGCACAAGAGTTGTAAAAGAATGGGAATATGAAAAAGAAGGATTACTAGTTTCGGCTTTAACAAATGAATAAAAGAAGGGAGATGGTTGAGAACTTTCGGCCACACCAACTCAAAAGGGCAACACAGATTCGGCAAATGAGAACTTGACTTTCGGTTTGCAAAAGAAAAGATGGAGAAACTCACTTGAATTTTCGGTTTCAAGAAGTGAAGAAAATGAGAGGAAAACCTTGGAAAATTCGGCTGCAATTGACAAAAAGAGAAAGAACTTAGCTTACTAACCCTTGACCGAAAACACCAAAATGCCAAAATGAAATTCGGCACACCTCTCCTACCCACTACCAAAACCGGCCACTCACTCCACACACACCCCAATATTCGACCACTACCTCCAATCACTCACAACCACCCAATTCAAACTAGTTGAACTAGTCTTCCTCCTAAATTCACTCTCCACCTTTCTTTTGAATAATTTGACTTGGTCCATGGTAGAGTTTGAACTACCAACAACTCCTCCTCCTTGAGCCGCCAAAATGGGGAATTTCGCAGCTTGAACTCAGGACCTCTGCCTCCTGCAATTGACGCCAACACCAGCTCCAAGTGGCGCATGCTTTGCCACTCCACTAGCTCCTCTTTTGTACTCTAAAACACCAAATAAAATATAAAAACCCCAGCTCCCTCAGCTCCTCTCACCTAAGGCTTAAAAACTAAAATTTTCCTACCTGCTCAGGCATAGTCCTAGCCTACAATTAAGCCCCTAAGACACCAAAATAGCAACATAGCAAGCTCCTAACATGCAAATTATGCCATAACAAAAATAGCCCCTAACCCGGGATATTACACATCTACTCGATATGAGCTTAGATATGGTGTTTAGAGCTATTAAAAGTACAAGTTAGATGAGTCTCTAAGCCAACTCTTTCAAATGTATTATACATGTTAGAAATTTTGTGAAAATAAGTTGAAATGCATGATGTGATGATTCTATGAGAAATGTATGTCTGATGAACTTGCATTAATGATTCATATGGAAAATTGATATGATCTCTGAAGTCAATGGTTAATATGTCTAAATGAGTAAAGTGTGTATATGTGTGTTTTGATGACATGAACAATTTTGTTGTGAAAGAGTCTGTCATAAGTTAGATGTGAATGACTCTGTCAAGTATGAGTCTGCATGAAGAGTCTGTGTCTATCTCCGGAGTCATCAAAAGGGGTTCGTCGGTACTAAAAACACGAATGTCTAAAAGGAAAAGTCTATGGCACCCTAAAGACCATATAGTGTAAGACCATGGCTAGGCTATGGCATCACGTGGAATATGTAAAGGACGATTTGGTAAGTACCAACGATAAGGGACAAACATTACGACGGTGAGTTTAGGCAAATTCCTATCATCAAAAACACCAATTTCCGTATAGGTGAGCCTTTATGGCTATCTCTAAATGGACTTCTTTATGGTTATCTCTAAAAGATTGCCTTTGTAGCGATCTCTGTTAAAAGGAAGCCTTTGTGGTGATCTCTGTTATAAGGAAGCCCTTGTGATGATCTTTATTATAAGAAAGCCCTTGTGGTGATCTGATCGACTATTTAACGTCACAGCAATAATGTGCAAGCGTACACTATCGATGCAAGTATAGTAGACAGATGTGAGTTTGTCAGATATCGATCCCACAGGGATGGTAGTCTTTTCTCTATTAATGTCAGCGCAATAATTGGATATAAACGAGATAAATTGTGAGGATAGTTGTCGATGCAATAACTTTAAAAACAATAAAATAAAATATGATGATGATAAACTAGGATCCCCAACATGAATCTTTAGCAGAATACTAAGTGCTCACAAGGTCTAAAAATGCAGGTGATTGTCGATGCAATAAAATTCAATGTATATCTTACCCAGCTTTACTCCTCTATTTAATCTGAGACTTAAACATGCATATTAACCTCACCTTCCGATGAAAGCAATACGACACTGTTAAGAACAAGTGGACTAAATTCCTCTAATCCTCACTCAACTTCCATTGAAATGCCTGTTGGCTCAAACTGTCACTGCCACTTTCCAGTGTTAGTGACTGCAATAACCCTTCCTTGTTAAAAAAATTCAAACCCTAAGATTAAACAATAAAAGCAAGATTAAATAAGATAACATTTCACCAAGAATTCATCAGTACTTCCATACAATCAAAAATCAAAGAGTAAGCACCAGCAATTAGAAGGAAATAAGAAAGAATCGAATGGAGAATACTATGCCTAAACAACTCGACTGAATCTCTCTATTCCCTCTTGTCGCGCACTTAGGTCTCCTCGTCAAGAGCTAGTCTACATCTGGTTTTCACGTTGGCTCGCCCGTGAGAGGCTTAAGCTACCATGGCTGTAAACTCCAAGGTCGAATGATGAAGATGATGATGAAGAGAAAATCTCTAGCCGCCATTTTTTCTTTTTATAGCCACCTTTTATGTCCTTCTCCACAGATGCAGTGTCCTTTCCTAAAATTATTCTCGTCCTTGTTCGATGCAGTTGGTTATACCAGACTGGATAGCTCAAGCAATTTTGGTTCTTATCCAGACAGCTATCAGGTGCGGCGACAATTTTGAATGCAATCTGGAATTAACCCATGCAGCGACACTACGGACATCTATCAAGTGTGGCGACAATTCTGAACTCAATCTGGAATTAACTCATGCAGTGACATTAATGCAATAAGATAGCAAAATTAAGGATAAAATAGGCTAGGATTTACTGAGTTATAAAATGCAATTTAATAAAGTGAAAATGCTAAAATATATGCTAAGGATAACTAAATGGGAACAATTTTACCAATAAGTAAGGGGAAAACCTATGTTCTTTCTAGTGCTATCACACCCCCAAACTTGAGTTTTCACTCGTCCTCAAGTAAAACAGAAACTAGCAAGGCTACAAAAATTTTACTAAGGCAAAAGATCATTCTAGCAAGTTGAACCCTCTAAATTCCCAATGGATGAATCACATTCAGGTGAAAGAATATTGCATCAACAATTCATAAGCATGAATAAATAAGGTTGAAACTTCATCAATGCTAGCATCATGCTCTAAACCCTAAACTCTATCTACCATTACAACATTTATTGTACAATACTAAGTATTTATATACATATATATATATATTATTTCGGAATAAAGGATATCGTTGCATTACTGTACCCTTGTTCCTAAGAAGTAACGATGGGGTGCAACAAACCCCCAGGGAGTACGTAATTGCTCCGACACATACTTATGCAGTGACAACCTGCATTGGAGTGTTGGAGTGTTCCCTTTGTCACATTCCATACTACACCCACTTTGGAATTGAAGCTACAATGTTCTATCAAATTTATCCAACTCATTCATTGATAATTCACACGATTCAAGAATTAGGCATCGAATGTAACAATAATTTTTGAACAATTTTTATTAATTAAACCTTGCATGCTTCATCAAAAAAATTGAAATGTGGGTGCATTTCCAATCCCCATGTGTATTTGCATTCCCCCAAACTTGCATTCCACAATTTTTATTAATTCAAGTTTGCATTGTCCCCAATGCACTAACATGAAAATGTAATGACAATGAAAATGCAATGACAATGTATACTTATCAAAATAAACCTCTGACTACATGCAATGCATGAATACTATAACTAAAGCTTAAAACAAACTAACTTAGTTATCTGCGATTTATCGATGTGGCTGCATAATGTTTCTTTCTCCTCCTTTTCTTCTCTTCCTTCTTTCGTTTTTTATCATTGGAGCGCTTCCTTTTCTTTTCTTTGGGCTTTGTGCGGAGTTCAGATTGCTCCTCGCCTCTGGCTCACCCCAGGCATCATCAATTCTTTGTTTGTGTAGGAGAGGCCACTTGGAGTGGTCCAGTATAGACCACTATTGCCCATGAATTACATTGCTCCTCACTGGTGATCTCAGGTGCAGTGACAACCTTTTCAACAAAATCTTCTTCTTCTTTTTCTTTCTCATTTTCAACAACTTTCTTCTTCAGGAACAACTTCCTCTCTTGCAACAACTTCTTCTGCAGCATCAACTCCTTTCTCTACAATAGTGTCCTCTTGATAAGCAAAAATGCCATCCTCAAATAAGCTATCAATATTTCACAGGCATTTATCGATGTCCTTAGATTCCTCTTCTTTTTCAGTATTAGAGAACTGCACAATGGGTTAGGATGCCACCGATCTATCTCAGTCTTCTAAGTCGTCATCCGAGGAAGACAGGTCATAATTTTGAGTGATTGGTAGAAACACAAGGAATTCCAGTAGTGGGGATGGGCTCAGTTGGCCTAATGTGGCTACAATAGAACTATTCCAGGCTCTGGTATAAATATAAAATAAATTCTAGGATCTCTCCATATCTTCCACTGTAGCGACAAGCTTGATCTGCCTATTGTTGATAGAATTTACCATTTTTCGTCATCCTTCAGTTTACGCCATAAGGATGTCTCTACATTCATGTTTGTTCCTTTTCTGTCGGCTTTGGCTTTGACCTTTCTTGTCTTGCTGGTCTCTGCCTCCTTCAGTATTAGTGTTTCCTTGCCTCGAGTCATTCTTTTTACAGAAGCTTCATTGATTGGACCCTTATTTTCCAGGATTTCCTGACCAGCACGGGGCACGATTTCTCTTTGCTGGCACAATAACATTACCAGTGATGGGAAAACTAAGATCCAAGTCTACCTTGTAGCGCTGTCAGCTATTTCTTGGTGAAGAATTGCGCCCACATCAATTTTTCGGCCCTTGACTATAGAATGTATCAGGCACATTCTGTCTAGGGTGACTGTGGTGCTGTGAGTGGAGGGCTTTAGTATGTAGTTAACAAAGTGAAACCGAATTCTACCTTGCAGTGTCAGGAATTGACTGTGCATCGTATAATTCTTTTGACGGGAACCCGTCCAAACTGCTCTCTCGACACACAAGTCTCTCACCAACAGGTCACATTTTTCATCTGTGATGTCATCCATGAACATGGAGTGTTCATCGACATCGACCTTGGTGTTGTACAGCTAGTTGATGTTTGCAGCGTCCCATGGTATTAAGCCTTCTTGAATGAAAATAAACTCTAACTCATGATCATAGAGATTGGCATAGAACTCATGTACCAGTGGAGGCGAGTAGCTTCCAGGATGGTTGCAAAAAGTTTCCCACTTTAACTTCAAGATGGTTTTGGAGACTTGTTTACCCAAATCCTGTTGTGGCGAAAGAGAAATGCCCTACTCGGGATGAAAGTTGCTCTTCAATATGTTGTTGTGAAATCATTCATTTGTCGCTTTATTCAAAAAGACTACTGACTCCTTTGCCTCACTAGCCTGGGGGATTCCGATTCACAGATTATGGTAGTAGAGGATGCATGTTCCTTAGCAGATTTGGTGGGTTTCTTGACTGAGTCTCTTATTTTTGGCATCTTTTGTTAAGGGAAAATGATTTCAAGGTAAAAAGATAGGATATTTAGAAGAGAAAAGAAATAAAAATGGTTACTTAAATGTGTTACAGTCGATACAGTGAGGGAGAATTTATAGTGAGAGAAAGAGGAAGATGGAGAGGTGTGTTGTTTTGTGGAGAGATATAGGGCTGGCGGGAAGAGTTGTGTCCAATAGAAATTGTGCCTGCTTAGAAGGATCAAATAGCTGAGTGAGTTTTGATCCAACGTTGGAATCAAAATTTCTCTAAATTCTAACGAGCTATAATTGGTAGTGGAGAAGTATGGGATGCGCTAACAACGAGATTTCAATGCGTCGACAATGGTACCTAATTATTTCGCAACAAAGAATCGCGGAGTACTAACTAAAAATTAAAACCTTTCGACCAATTTAATGGTCTCTGCTTGCTTTTGATCATTGTTGCTAAAATAGTGTTTCAGCCTATGTCCATTCACTTTGAATTGGTGTCCATCACGTAAATCTCGAATTGTGACTGCATCATGAGGAAATACGGTGACAACTTTAAAAGGTCCAGACCAACGTGAACGTAATTTACCTGGGTACAATTTGAGTCAAGAATTGAATAATAAAACCTGTTGACCTGCAATAAATTGTCGCTAGAAAATAATCTTGTCATGCCATCGTTTGGTTTTTTCCTTGTAAATTGCAGCATTTTCATAAGCATTTCTCCTAATCTCCTCTAGTTTAGTGATATCCAACAGTCTTTTCTTTCCAGTCGCTTCATATTCCATGTTCACTTATTTAATTTCCCATATTGCTTTGTGTTCCTGTTCGACTAGCAAGTGACATGCTTTCCCAAAACTAATTGATACGGTGACATCTCTAATAGAGTTTTGTATGTCATGCGCAATGCCCATAAAGCGTCATCCAATTGGAAAGACCAATATTTCCTCGAAGGGTTTACAACCTTCTCAAGAATGTTCTTAATTTGTCGATTCGATACTTCGGCTTGTCCATTGGTTTGCGGATGATAAGTAGTAGCCATTCTATGATTAACTCCATATCTCTTCAATGCGGTCGCCACTTGGTTGCAATCAAAGTGTGTACCCTGATCACTAATCAATGCCTTTGGTGTGCCAAAGCGAGTGAGTATATGCTTGTGAAAAAAATTTAGCATTGTCTTTACATCATACTTTGGGACTGCAATAGCTTCCACCCACTTCGAGACATAGTCAACAACTACTAATATATACAGATTTCCAAATGAACTTGGAAATGGTCCTATAAAATCCATACCCCAAACATCGAATAATTCAACCTCCATAATTTGCTATTCCAACATTTCATTGTGTCAGGATATAGAATCGGTGCGCTGACACCTATTGCATTGATTAACAAAATTGTGGGCGTTTTTGAATAATGTCAGCCAGTAGAATCCTGATTGGAGAAATTTAGCAGCAGTTCTCATACCACCGAAATGACCTTCATAAGGAGCATCACGACAATGCTTCAGCATTGAAAGCATCTTATCTTCCGGAGCACAACGTCGAATAATGTTGTCATTGCATACTTTGAATAAATATGGCTCGTTCCAATGATATTTCATTATGTCACGAAGAAATCTTTCTTTTTTTATGGCATGTGACACCCAATGGGAGTTTTCTACACACTAGATAATTAACAATATCTACATACCAAGGGGTTGTATCTATCGCAAATAACTTTTCATTTGGGAGTGCGTCGACAATTTGAAGTATGTTTCTATCTTCGCTACCAACTTCTAAGTGAGACAGATGGTCTGCAACTTGATTCTCTGAACCCTTACGGTCTTTTATCTCGATGTCAAATTCTTGCAATAGTAATATCCAGCGTATCAGTCTTGGTTTGGCATCTTTTTTCGTAAAGAGATATATCAACACCGAGTGATCAGTGAATACAGTAACCTTTGCACCGACAAGATAGGAACGAAACTTGTCGAAAGCAAAGACTACAACCAACAATTCTTTCTCGACGGTGGTATAATTGTGTTGAGCCTCTATAAGAGTTTTGGTAGCATAATAGATGGCGTGAAATATTTTTCCCTTCCGTTGTCTTAGAACTGCACCTACGGCAAAGTCGCTTGCATCACACATAACTTCAAAGGGTTGAGACTAATCTGGTGCAACGAAAATGGGTGCATTCACTAGCTTCTTTTTTAACTGTAGAAAGGCATCCAAACATGCATCGTCAAAGAAGAATTTTTTATTCTGTTCCAGCAATGAGCACAAGGGTTTTGCAATTTACAAAAAAATGTCTAATAAACTGTCGATAAAATCTCGCATATCCTAGAAAACTGCGAATACCTTTCACATTTATTGGTGGATGTAATTTCTCAATGATTTCCACCTTAGCTTTGTCTACTTGAATGCCTAGACTAGAAATGCAGTGTCCTAACACAATGCCTTCAGTTGCCATGAAATGACATTTTTTCCAATTTAGGACAAGATGTCTGTCCTCACATCGCTTCAGTACTTTATCCAAATTGTCAGCGCAATGATCAAAATCATTCCCATAGACTGAGAAATCATTCATAAATACTTCTAAAGAGTCTTCGATCATATCTGAGAATATTCCCATCATGCACCTTTGAAATGTGCCTGGTGCGTTACAAAGACCGAAAGGCATACGGTGAAAAATGAAAGTACCAAAGGGGTAGGTGAAGGTTGTTTTCTCCAGATCCTCCAGTGTAATAACAATTTGATTGTACCCAGAATAGCTGTCTAAAAAGCAACAATAGGCCTTTCTAGCAAGCTAGTCCAGCATTTGGTCGATGGAGAGAAGTGGGAAGTGATCGTTCTTTGTGGCCGCATTCAATTTGCGATAATCCATATAAACTCGCCATCCCGTGGAATGCGTGTAGGAATTAATTCATCCTTATCATTGCGAACCACAGTGATGCCACTATTTTTAGGCACAAATTGCACTGGACTTGTCCAATTGCTATTAGAAATTGGGTAAATAATTCCAGCATCAAGCCATTTTATGATTTCCTTCTTAACAACTTCCTTCATCTTCTTGTTTAATCTTCTTTGTTGTTCAATAGATTGCTTGCCTTTGCCTTCCAACTTGATCTTATGCATGCAAAAAGAAGGACTAATACCTTGAATATCAGCAACACTCCAGGCAATTGCTTGTTTATGTTGCTTGAGAATATGGACCAATTTCTCTTCTTGAGTTGCGTCTAGTGTTGCGGAGACAATAACTGGGAGAGTATTGTGATCACCTAGAAAGACATATTTAAGATGAGGAGGTAGTGGTTTCAATTCTAGAGTAGGAGCTTCTTCAATAGACGGTTTGAAAATTGGGGTTGTTCTGTTGGCTAGGTCTAAGGATTCAATCTGCCATCCATGCTTGAGTTCAAGATTATTAGCTTCAACCATGCTGTCACAATCATCTAAGCATTCGGCATCAGATGTCACTGCAAACTCTTTAGAAAGTGCTGTGCTTTGGTCATTTAATTCCTCCTCAATTAAATCATCTAGTACATCGACAGTATGGCATTCTTCTTTGTCCTTGCATTGAACAGATTCAAAAACACTGAAAGTGACTTGCTCATCATTCAGTCACAGTCAAGTATGATAAAATCAGCTGGAAAAATGAATTTATCCACACGAACTAAGACGTCTTTTATTTGCCCTTCAGGTTGAGCCAAGGATCGACCGGCTAGTTGTAATGTCACTGCAGAGTGATTTCATTTGACCAGCCTCCAACTTTCTGAAAGTAGATAGTGGCATTAGGTTAATGCCAGCTCCCAAGTCGCATAAAGCCTTACCCAAATAATTATTGCCAATTGAACATGGGATGGTAAAGCTCCCAGGATCTTTCAATTTAAGGGGCAACTTGTTTGTCAAAAAGCACTACAACCTTTTGTGAGTGCAATAGTTTCAATATCAGTGAGCTTTCTTCTTCTTAAACAAGAGGTCTTTCATAAATTTCCCATAACTTGGAATTTGTACCAGAGTATCCACTGCTTGTTTTGCAGTTGATTTGCAGTTGTTTCAGTGTCCAAGAACTGTTGATACTACTTGTCATGCTCATTCTTTCTGAATCTTTGTGGGAAAGGTAAAGGTAGAGAGATATCTGCTTACGCTGACACCTTTGATTGGTCGACAATTTTGAAGGTCTAACAGTAGGCATATGATTGACAAATTGTGGAACTTCTTTATCTGATGCATCGACAAATTCTTCAGATTCAACCTTCTCATCAGTGACCACTCCATCCGTATTTTGTGGTGCTACATTAGAGTGGATAATCGATTTGCTAGTTTGTTTACCACTCATAAGAGTGATAGCCTTACAATGTTCTTTTCACCTTGGACTAGGATTTTTCGTGTCACTAGGTAATGAACCAGGTGGTCGAGTATTCAGATTTGAAGCAAATTGTCCTAACTGTGCTTCTAATGCTCGAATGGAAGATGAATTCCCTTGTACGATAGCTTCTGTGCGAGTAATATGCTCCAGTATTAATGCCTCAAGAGTTGCTAACGGGTCAGAAGTCGAAGCTTGAATGTACGGTTGCTGTCGATGTCCTTCAACATGTTAATTTGGTATTGAAGCGTGTTGTAGCGGCAGCGGATTTTGATATGGATGTGTTTGGACTTGTTGTCGATGTATCTAAGTGTGCTGATTATAGTTCTGTTGCTGTTGATTGTAGTTCCCTTGCCTAGGATTATAATTGCCCTGAGTAGATGTATTCCCACATCTGAATGTCGCAGCATTTTGTCCAGCATTCTGAGTTCCCCAAAATGGTTGGTTGCGGGCAGAGTTGTTGTAAGAATTTCCATAAGAATTGTTGTGGATATTACTAATATAACAGGCATTCTCTGCATGTTGTGGACAATCTTCGTAGCTATGGTTGTCACCACAAATTTCACAACAAAAGGTAGGAACATCAACTTGCTGAGCGACTTGTATCAGTGCAACTCCACTCGTCCCTTACATATTTTTAATAATATTAGTGAGAGAAGAAAATTGAGCACTTAGTGCGGTTATTGCATCCAATTCAATAACTCCTGGAGTAGTTTCTGCTTGTGCAGGTCTAGAGATAGGGTATCGATAATCATTCTGAGCAATTCTCTCAAGAATTCTCACAGCATCGTTATAAGTACAATCCAACAGAGGTCCACTAGCTAATGCGTCGACAAGATTCCTTGTATGTAAATTCAGTCTATTATAAAAAAATCTCAATTTGGGTTTCTGGTTGAATGTCGTACATGGGATAACGTCAAAGTAAAGATTTATAACGTTCCCATGTGTTGTGAAGATTTTCATCATCCAGCTGATGATAAGCAGTAAAATCATTTCGAAGACGAGCATTCATTGTCGGCGGGTTAAATTGCAAAACGAACTATGTTGCTAGTGCATCCCAAGAAGTAATTGATCTGGCAGGTAATCCAAAAAACCAAGTACGTGCTCTTCCCTGTAAGGAATAAGGAAATAATTGCATTTTCAAGGCATCATCAGGAACGCCTTATTGACTAAAGGAAACATAGATCAATAAAAAGCTTTTAAGATGTTCTCTCGCATCTTCATGTGGCAGCCCAACATATTATCCATTAGAATTCATCATTTGAAGCATTACTGACTTGAGCTCAAAATTCCCAGCTCCGATTGCTGGCCTAACAACTCCTGGTTGTAAATCTGTAACACTCCTTACCCGTGTTCAACGCCGAAACAGGGTACGAGGCGTTACCGGACAATAACACTTGCAACTGAACAAATTCAAAGCATAAATTTTTGTTTAAAATTTAAAACTTTTATCTTATACCATCAAATCCCTAAAATGGGCCTACGAGGCCCAAAACATGCTTTGAGAGAGATTCGGGACTAAACCGAGAACTTTTAAAACTATTGGAACATTTAGAAAATTTTCTTGTTTTGGAGAGTCACACGCCCGTGTGGGCAGGCTGTGTGGTTACACTCGCCCGTGTCCTCCACCCATGTAACTCTCTATTTATGACATCATCATTCGTTTTGGATCACCCCACCAAGTCACACACCCGTGTGCTAGACTGTGTCTTCCACACGATTGAGACACACGGCCGTGTCTCTGCCTGTGTGGTCAAGAAGTTGGCTATTTTCCAAGCCAATTTCTACCCTATCATGCCCATACTTGAGTATAACTTGAATGACACATTTCATGACATAATAAAGCTACCAAAACGTCAACCACACACACGTAACAAATCATAGCATACAATTTACTCAACCGTGGAATGCATCATCATGAGTTTATAGCATAACCAAATTATTGGCCACATTAAATGGCCTTATACAACAATGAACTCCGAATATCATGTGTCATTATTGTAGGACAACTCATAGTAACATATACACATGACCAAGTTCCCTATACATGCCATAACCTTAAGTATAATATCATCGATACCTAAATTGTAAGCTTGATAATGTGATAGGTTCTTCGGCGACTTCCAACCCGAGCCAACCTGAGTACATTATAAACATGGAAAACAACTGAGTAAGCTATAAAACTTAGTAAGTACGTATGTAAATAATAAATAATTGATTACCATGCTTTTAAAAACCATCATTATAAGCTCTCAAGATAATACCATCATTATTGCATGAAATTTCACAATTCATTTATGTTCATCTTGAGTTGTTTACTCGAGTTACAGTTACTAAATTATTATTATCTGGAGATACGGAACTCCAAATTAAGATCCACTAATTTTACCTGAAACTAGACTCTCATCTCTTCTTACCATAAAATTTACAGAATTTTTGGTTTATCCAATCAGTACAGTTTATTCTTTAAAGTCTCCCCTGTTTCGCAGTCTGACAATTTCGACCCCTCTTCACTAAAAATTAATTATCTCGTTGTAAAGAACTTGAATGACGTTCCCGTTTGTTTCTCTTGAAAATAGACTCATAAGCTTAAATTTCATATCTTATTCAATCTCTAATTCGACTTCCACCATTTTTGGTGATTTTTCAAAGTGATACAACTGTTGCTATCCAAACTGTTTTATTTCTAATTTTACTCTTTCATGTTTCCTTTATATTATTTTTCATTTACACACATATTCATGCATCATAAGCATGAACTTATAATCACAAGGTCATTCTCATAGGTATAACTTACTCGTTTACATTCTTACCAAAATACGATCACATACCGAGCACATTGCTCATGAGTTTCGTATATGTACCTGTATCACTCCATCACATAACTTTAGCCCTTTTTCCATCTTTAACATAAACTTTAATTCTTTACCCCGTTGAACCACTTGGAATATCTAAGGATACTCGAAAATTGTCATACACGTTATAAGATGCCAATGCCATATCCCATATATGGTCTTACATGGGGATAACATGTTGGTGCCGAAGCCATATCCTAGATATGGTCTTATATGGGATCTCATATCGATGTCAACGCCATATCCCAGATATGGTCTTACACGAGATCGTATGTCGATTCCATGTCCAAGACATGGTCTTATACGATTTCATACCGAAGCCAGGTCCTAGACGTGGTCTTACACGGAATCACTATTTGATGCCGATGCCATATCCCAGATATGGTCTTACACGAGATCTCAATTCGGTGCCGAGGCCATATCCCAAATACGGTCTTATACGGGACCTTATTAATCTAATGTCGTGATAAGGGTATCTTTTCTATTCCTAAGGTTCAACCGGGACTTCGATATAGTAAATCTGCATCATTTTATTCATCGAGACCTCATTAACCAATTTCATAAAAAGAATATAAATTTCATGTAATATCAAGCATTTAAATACATAATAACATAATGTTGATTTATTACACACAAACTTACCTCGACTTAAAATGGCGAAAGGGACTAAGTCGTCCAATATTCGTCTTTCCCCGGTTCTAAGTGCGAAACTTGTTTTCTTTATCTAAAATATCACATTTGACTTGTTAAGTTATTATACTATTCAATTCAGTCCAAAAATCATATTATGGAAAAATTACATTTTTGCCCCTAAACTTTGTCATATTTACACTTTTGCTCCTAGGCTCGTAAAATGATTTTTATTCAATTTCCTTGTAATTTAGGCCTAGCCGAACCATTTTCATAACTATAGCAGTCCACAATTTGCATTCATTCACACATTTTCATACATTTTACAACTTTTTACAAACTAGTCCTTTTATGCAATTTCATTGAAAATCACTTAGTAAAAGTCATTTACTACACACCGAGCATTCATATTCTACCATTAGACATCAAAGCACATGAATTTCATCCATGGGTAAATTTTTAAACACAAACCCTAGCTAAAAATAATGGTAGAAATAGCTAAACCGAGTTACGAGGATTTCAAAAATGTAAAGAACATTAAAAACGGGGCTTGGATGCACTTACTATTAAGCTTGAAAGCTTGAAAACCCTAGCCATGGCTTCCCCCATGCTAAATTTGGCCAAGAAAGAATATGGACAAGGGTTTTTTGCTTTTATTTTGTCTTTTAGTCCATTTAATTACCAAATTACCAAAATGCCCCTAACTTAAAAATATCCTATTTCACTTATCTCATGTCCATTTTTGTCCAAAAATTTAACCAATGGTTTAATTACCATTTAAGGACCTCCAATTTAAAATTTCATAGAAATTGGACACTTCTAACATGTGGAATTCAACTTTTGCATTATTTACAATTTAGTCCTTTTGACTAAATTGAGTGCCCAAACATCGAAATTTTCGAGCAAAATTTTCATGAAATCTTTCGGTGAAGTCGTAGACCATAAAAATATAATAAAAATAAGATTTTCCTCGTCGGATTTGTGGCCCCAAAACCACTGTTCCGACTAGGCCAAAAATTAGTCTGTTACAAAATCATCCAAGACAGGTACTACAAAACCACGTATAGTCCTATTTTGTATGCAAGCATATTGCGGCAATAATGGGTTATTAACATTTTGCTGTTGCATCGGGGGTATGGCTGCATTGTTCCCTATTAAAGCCATACTTCTTTGTTCTCGAAGTATATTCGAAACAGTCCTTTCAATTTCTGGATCAAAATCGGCAAGAAAATCCAAATCTCTTCAGTTCATAAAACACCTAAATTGAAGTTATAGAAATAACAACAAAGAAAAATCAGTTAGTGAATACTAAATATTATAGAAAGAAAATAAAGTGCGAAAACACACAAAAACAAAAATAAACATAAAACAAATGCCATCCCTGGTAACGGCGCCAAAAACATGATCGATTGTTTAACATCATAGAAATAATGTGCAAGTATGCACTGTCGATGCAAGTATAGTAGACAGATGTGATTCTATTGGATATCGATCCCACAGGGATGGTAGTCTTTTGTTTGTTAATGTTGGTGCAATAACTGGATATAAACGAGATAAATTGTGAGGATAGTTGTTGATGCAATAACTTTAAAAACAATAAAATAAAATATGATGATGATAAACTGGGATCCCTAACATGAATCTTCAGTAGAATACTAATTCCTCACAAGGTATAAAAATGTAGGTTATTGTCGATGCAATAAAATTCAATGTATATATATTCAGCATTACTCCTTTATTTAATCTGAGACTTAAACATGCATATTAACCTCACCTTCTGATGAAAGCAATACGGTGCTATTAAGAACAGGTGGACTAAATTCCTCTAATCCTCACTCAACTTCCGTTGAAATGCCTGTTGGCTCAAACTATCACTGCACTTTCCAGTGCCAGTAACTGCAATAACACTTCCGTGTTTAAAAAATTCAACCCCCAAGATTAAACAATAAAAGCAAGATTAAATAAAATAACATTTCACCAAGAATTCATGAGTACTTCTATACAATCAGAAATCAGAGAGTAATCACCAACAATTAGAAGGAAATAAGAAAGAATCGAATGGAGAATACTATCCCTAGACAACTCGACTAAATCTCTTTATTCCCTCTTGTCGCGCACTTAGGTCTCCTCGTCAGGAGCTAGTTTGCATCTGGTTTTCATGTTGGCTCGCCCGTGAGAGGCTTAAGCTGCCACGGCCGCAAGCTCCAAGGTCGAATGATGAAGATGATGATGGAGACAAAATCTCTAGCCTTTTTCTTCTTATGGCCACCTTTTATGTCCTTCTCCACAGTACATGTGTCCTTTCCATAAAATTATTTTATCCTTGTTCGTACAGGTTGGTTATACCAAACTGGAAACTCACGTAATTTTAGTTCTTATCCGGACAGTTATTAGGTGCGGCGACAATTCTGAACGCAATCTAGAATTAACTCATGCAGCAACATTAATGCAATAAGATAGCAAAATTAAGGATAAAATAGGCTAGGATTCACTGAGTTGTAAAATTTAATTTACTAAAGTGAAAATGCTAAAATTTATGCTAAGGATAACTAAACGGGAACAATTTTACTAATAAGTACAGGAAAACCAATGTTCTTTCTAGTGCTATCATGATCTCTGTTGAAAGGATGCCTTTGTGGCTATCTTAGTGAAATGAATGTAGTTGTGGCTATCTTTATTAA
This sequence comes from Gossypium sturtianum, assembly GCA_025698515.1. Lineage (NCBI taxonomy): Eukaryota > Viridiplantae > Streptophyta > Magnoliopsida > Malvales > Malvaceae > Gossypium > Gossypium sturtianum. The sequence goes on from CM046951.1 coordinate 38,299,361, forward strand.
TAGGATGCCTTTGTGGTTATCTCTATCAGATTGTGGCCATCTCTGTTAAAGGAATGCCTTATGGTAAACTCTGTTAAAAGGACGCCTTCGTGGCGAGACTCTGAAAGGAAAGCCTCTGTGGCTATATTTGGAAAGGAACACCTTCGTGGCAGAATCTAAAGAATGGATCTCATAATGACCATCTGAAGACATTGCCTTTAGGTAGACATTGAATGAATGGTGAACCCTATATAGTTATAAGGGATGAATGAAAAGGCTAGTGTGCGCCAGAATACGTGGTGAGACAAAGATATGAGTTAAAAATAAGTATAGAAAGTGCACCAAAGTAAGTAAGATATGGGAAAATTCCTAGATAAGTATTAGGCGAAGTCTACCCTGCCCAAAGATAATGGTAAGACCAATAAGTATGGAATAAGTTATTAAATTTTATAATAAGGTAAATGATTAGGTTAAGGATTATGTAAAGATAAGATTTAAGAAATGATATAGAAGGTAAATAAATGTTAAGTATAGTACGTACAAGAGAAGAAAAATTGTTCTAAAGAAAGAAAGATGGTAGCTTCATTATTGTACTCGCCAAAGAAGTAAGAAAGGTCAAGAAATACTTTAAGGATGCGAAAAACAACATATGCAATGTAGAGTGAATGAAAAAGGTACTCTAAGGTTTAGCTCACTAAGTTCTTATGAACTTAAAATTATTTTTTCTGCCTTCAGGTTTATAAAGGAATGTACGTCGAGAGACGATGGCAGGGCTACGCCAAGGAAGCAGTGTGCTAAGTTGTTATGCATACAGAGAAAAACAAGTGGCGTGTCAAATTCTGCGCTGAAATTCATTAAGTAGCATCCTAAAGTATATCCAGTAGATTAAGAGATAAAGTAGGAAAGTTTGAAGTTTTATTGAGCTGAAATAATAGCCATACATTGTATTTTTACAAGAAAATTTATAATAGACATAGATAGTCATTTGTACATAGGCGAAATGTAAAAGTAACCATACAATGTATGCTAATAAGAAATTCTATTATACAAATATAGACGTTTACATCAATGAATAAGAAAGAAAAGTTTCAAGTTACATCTGTAAGAAGGATGTAACACCTGAGATTCGGATCTGGTAGATATGGTCGGGTTAAGGGTGTTACAATCTCCATGTAGGATTATTTTTTATATAGAGTTTACCAAAATGAGTGAAAATAAACATAGGACTTAAATGTAATTTTTCCCAAAATGAGTCCATGACAAGGAGAAGATAGAACGATGGCGGTTGAAGACACAAGGAATGCCTTGTGGTGAATAACTATGTAACCTTTGGATTTTGATTAATTTTCTAGAAATAAAACCATGGAAACCTTGGTTGACATTTTTATTTTAATTATCCATCTCTTTATACATCTATTTAGTAATTGTTAAATATATATTTGTTATATATTTGTATGACATGTTTATCTCATATATGCATGACAATCTATGGTAATTTTATAATATTTACATTCATTTATTCAAAAAAATCGACAATTTTGATTCTCCACAATTTTTCTCATATATGGCATGTTTATCTCATATATGCATGACATGTTTATGCCAGATAGAACTTGTCATGCATATATTAATCATTCATGATTGAAACCAGAAATAAAAAAACCTTGAATGTTTTCAAAATATTGAGTGGGAGAAGGTCCCTAAACAAGACATACGGCCTCTAACAGTCTCTTGTGATGGCATGGCAAGTGCACTACCCCACGGTAAGATTGCAATGTGGACTTCACTGAGGAGATTTCTTAAAAGAAAAAACAATTCTCTTGTAGTCAAATGATAATTGGACCAGCCATTGTGCTAGGCATTATCATACGATAGGTTAAGATATTCTATCTTTAAAATAGGACAACTAGTCAAAGCATGCTACTCGGTGAGGTTGTCCCACGATGACTCATTTTTGGTGCATGATGCGATAGATGTTGAGTTGATGGTTATACACTCAAGATTTTTTAGTTAAGTAACTCCCCATAGATCTCTATTTAAGTTAGAATGATGGCCAAACATTACATGATTATTTGCACGTATGAATGCCTAAGGAATTAGATTCATGTACTAATTGGATGGAAATCCAGGTTTCTACTAGTTGATCATGATCACCCCACAGTGACTTGATTCAATGGGTGTGGGAATTATCGTTGTAACGACTTACAAATGTTTTTCAAGGTTTAATGTAACACGCATGTGTCACGGACTTAGATTTTTCCCACGCGATCTGTGCGGCCTTAGGCAGTTTCTTCGCTCAAAAATGCCTAAGTCACTTAACTTTCAAACAATTTAGGATTCAACGAAATTCCTCTAAGGTACCCATGAAGAACAAATGAAGAACAAAGTAAGAATGAACTTGAAGGATGAACAAAAGCCACAGAAAAGCAAGAACACTTGAGAGAAAAGTTTGAGTGAAATCTCTCAAAATTCTATTAATAACTGAATGAATTACAATAAGGGGGAGAGGCCTCTATTTATAACTGAGCCTTCCCAAAATCAATGGTATAGATCAAAGTACATCAATGGCTAAGATTAAAAGCTATCTAGATATCAAAACTCTAAGATTACAGAATTGTATCTTCTAAAGATTACATTTAATGTCTAGGATCACATATCTTTGAAGATCACCTTCCTTATTTGCCTTCAGAAATGGGCTTTCAATCTCTCCAAGCAACGAACCGGTCTGATTGGGCCAAATGACCTCCTTCGAATATGATGGATCGTACAAGTTTGTCATGGTTGCGGGCTCCCATGCACAACCCATGACATTCTCTTCCACTTGTTCTAGAGACACCCTCATCGCGTCCTCTTCATGGAGTTAGCCTATCTTTCCTTGGAACTGGCACAATACCTCGACAGGTGCCCAACTTGCTTCGCTATCAGGAAGTCCCTTTCATTGAACTAAGTATTCATGCTGCGGTCAGTGGTACTTTTGTCCGATCGCATGATCTGCCTTAATGTTTTCAACTTCACAATCGTAGGAGACCTTTACCCCTATTAGTGCTCATTCGGACTTGCCTCGATTCGGATCCTCTTGATTCCCATGGAATTGCTTAAGCATGCTTATGTGAAACACTGGGTGGACTTTGAGCTTTGCTGGCAACTCAAGCTTGTAGGCCACCTTGCCTACTCTCTTCACAACTAGAAACAGCCCTTCATACCTTTACACAAGCCTCTTACGCAAACTCAGATATCGCAAAAAATCAACTCTAGTTTGGCAAGGACTGAATCACCCACCTGAAATTGCACATCTCTTTGATTCTGATAGGCCCACTTCTTGTTGCACTTACTTGCCTTGTGTAAACAAGCTCTAGCCAAGTCATTCTTCTCTAGCCAATCCTTCGCAAATCGATAAGCTGCTGGATTTGGTCCTGTATAATGGGTCACAACAGCGTTAGGTGTGAGTGGTTGTTGGCCCTTCACTATCTCGAACAAATTTTGATTCGTGACCCCACTTCACTGAAAGTTGTATAAAAATTGGGCCACATATAATAACTTTGGCCAATCCCTTTGTGTGGCACTCACATAGTGCCAAAGATATGTCTCCAACAACGCATTCACTCATTCAGTTTGCGCATCAGTTTGCAAATGCATGCTCATGGAAAAGTTCAAGTCCGAGCCTATTGACTTGATCAACTCTGTCCAAAATTGGCTCGTGAATCGCCCATCTCAATCACTGATAATAGACAATGGCACTCCCCAATATTTCACCATGTGCCTAAGGAATAAACGGGCTGCCTCCTCAGCAGGGCACTCCTTGGTAGCTGGAATAAATGTCGTGTACTTCGAAAACCTGTCCACCACAACAAGAATACTTGGAAACCCATCAGACTTAGGCAAACCAACAATAAAATCCATAGATACACTCTCCCATTGTCTTTCTAAAATAGGCAAGGGTTGTAGCAAACCGGCCAGAGTCTTTAACTCAATCTTGTCTTGTTGGCATGCTAGACAAGTTTTCACATAGGTTTCCACATCATCACTCATGTGAGGCCAATAGTAACGATCCTTCAAAAGGGCCAAGGTATGGTGCAGCTCTAGATAACCCGCCCATCTCGAATCATGACACTCCTTCATGACTTCTTTGCTCAATTTCCCGTAATGGGGCACATAGAGACGGTGCCCATAAGTGTATATCAGCTCCCCATCAAGCCAAAATCTCCTCGTTTTCCCCTCCTTGGCAAGCTCAATCAAATTTTTGGTTGTGGGATCATGGGACAATCTCTCTCAAATTCATTCCAATAAGGAACCATCAGGTTGGCTGATTGCCACAAACTCCATCTTTCGGCTAAGCGCATCAGCCATAATGTTGGCACTTCCCGGCTTACACTCCATTGTGAAATTAAACTCAGTTAGGAAAACCTACCAACGACCTTGTTTGGGAGACATCTTTTTCTGGGTTAGAAAATAACTGTTGGCAACATTATCGGTAAGGACCACAAACCTAGAACCCAGTAAATAATGTCTCCATCTGCACAAGCAATGCACCACAACGATCATCTCATTTTCTTGGATTGTGTACATCCGCTCTGTCTCATTAAGCTTTCGACTCGCGAAAGTAATTGGATGCCCATCTTGCATCAGTACTCCCCCAATGGCATAATCCGATCCATCCGTGCGTACCACATAAGGCTTTGAATAATTCGGCAAAGTAAGTACGGGCTCCCTCATCATCAGTTGCTTCAATTGATTAAAGGCCCTCTCACATTGTGGATTCCAATCTCATACCTTCCCCTTTTTTAACATGTTCGTCAAGGATGTGGTAATTCTAGAGTAGCCTTCGATAAAGAGTAGATAGTAATTCGCCAACCCAAGGAAAGATCTCAACTCTGTCACCTTGGTTGGAGGCTCCCACTCAACAATAGCCCGAATCTTGCTCTCATCCATTCAGATCTTGCCACCTCCCACAATGTGGCCTAGGAATGGCACATCTTGTTGGGCAAATGAACACTTCTCCTCTTTGACGAACAACTCATTTTCCCTCAAAGTTTGGAACACTTCCCTCAAGTGTCCTACATGATCCTCGAGAGACTTAATATACACCTCAATATCTTAAGGTAAAAAACAACGAAATGATCAAGGAAAGGTTGAAGTACCGTATTCATTAGGGCACAGAATGTCGCCGAGGCATTCGTGAGTCCGAAGGACGTCACAAGGAACTCATACGAACCATACCGCGTCACACAAGCTGTCTTTGGCTCGTCCCCCTCGGCTATCCGAACTTGATGGTACCCCGATCTCAAATCCAACTTGGTAAACCATCTTGCACTACCAAGCTGATCAAACAAATCCAAAATAAGAGGTATAAGGTACCTGTTCTTCATAGTGATCTTGTTTAGAGCCCGATAATTGATGCACATTCTCAACAACCCATCATCTTTCTATTGAAACAACACTGGCACACCATATAGAGATTTAGACGGCCTAATGAATCCCACATCTAAAAGCTCCTTTAATTGTTTTTGCAGCTCTTCTAATTCTGGCAAAGACATACGATATGAGACTATTGCTAGCGGCACCATGTTGGTCGCTAACTCGATCTTGTTATCCACCTCTCTCTTAGGTGGCAAACTTTTGGGCAACTGGGTGAGCATCACATCCTGAAAAGACTACAACAATTGGCCCACTTCTTTCAAGATCTCACCAACGGACTTAACAGTTTCCTCGATCTTCAAGATGGCTAAGTAGGGGACTTTATCTCTACGTACTCCTTTATCAAATTCGATTGTCGATAAGGTCTTTCCTTCCATACTTCCCTTTTTTATCATTCTCACCATGCATTGATTATTCGTGTCCGAAATTACCATGTGATAACCAAAAGGAACAATAGACACATTAATCGGTCAAGGAAACTTAATCCAACCACAAAATCATAGTCATAAAGTGGTATTACCTTAATGGATGCCTTACCGGTCCAATCGCCAAGTTGGAGATCCACTCCCTTTGCAACCACTTGATTGGAACACTTTTTGAGTTCCTCGTTTTGATCCAGCCTAGCTTGTTTTTAATCTTGAGGACAAGTTTACGAGCAGCCTCTTCGGACATGAAAAAATCAGATGCACCTATGTCGACAAGCGCATTCAATTTTCTGTCAGCCACCATGATGCCTACAAACATAAGCCCATGACTTTTCTTGTCTTCAACAGCCCCTAGTATCGAACCAAGATTATTATCATCTTCATCTGACTCCTCTTTTGCTTCAGTAGCAGAGAGTGCGGCCTTTTTCGGACAGTCCTTGATCATATGTGGACAATCACAATGGAAGCAACTTATAGGCCCATTCTTCTTTTCGTCCCAAGGCTTCTTACCGTTGCCATTCCTAGTGGGCCTTTCCTTGTCTCCCCCACCATTGCCCTTTGGTTTGAATTTGGGCTTGGAAGACTCAGGCTTGTCTCTCTTCCCACCGAATTTGATAAATGGTTCTGCCATAGATATGGTCTTGATAAGCTCTTGGACTCCTCGGCGTTGCAACTCTTGCTTCGCCCATGGTTTCAACCCATCCATAAAGGAAAGGAATGCCTCTTTCTCACCCATATCTGAGATTTGAAGCATGAGTTCGCTAAACTCCTGCACATACTCCCTCACAATGCCATGTTGCACAACTTCGCCCGAGCCTCATCCTCGAATACTCTGGATAAAACTGTGCTTTAAACTCACTTTGGAACTCCTCCCAAGTCCCAATTTCGATCCCACCATGTCTCATATCAGTGGACCTACGATGCCATCACAACAAAGTAATGTCAGTAAGATACATAGCAGCAGTAATTACCTTAATGGCATTGTCCTTGATGCCTTTGGCACAAAAGTATTACTCGATTCCCCACAGAAAATTGTCCACATCTCTTGCAAACATTATTCCCTTGAACTCCTTGGGCTTGGGAACATCCACACTGGGCTTGAGTGCGACATTGGCTAACCCTCCATTGCCCAAAGTAGCCTTATAGATTGTGAGCTCACCCTTGAGCTCCACAATATGCTCTTTCAAGGCCGTCATCATTGCCTCAATGGCATCATCCCTACCAGTCAGCTTTTCAACAGAGTCCAACACATAATCTCTAAGTTGCTCCTTCATGGACAGCAACCCATCATTGACCTTATCATCAACATCATCAATCCTCTCATTGACAACCCCCACGGATTCCTCGAGAGTGACAACTTGATCTTCCAAAGTCGACGAAGATGTCCCTCAAACGACTAGCTTTCCTAGCCCTCCCACGGGTCTCTATTCCCTCAACATTCTTAGCAACTTCTTTCGACATCTTTCAATGGTGCCTTCAAACGCTAGCTCGGATTCCAACTGTCATGGACTTAGATTTTTACCACGCGATTCGTGCGGCCTTAGGCATTTTCTTCGCTCAAAAATGCCTAAGTCAGCCTAACTCGCAACAATTGAGGATTCAACAGAATTTCTCTAAGGCACCCCCGAAGAACAGCGGAAGAACAAAAGTAAGAATGAACTTCAAAGATGAACAAAATCCATAAAAAAGCAAGAACACTTGTGAGAAAAGTTTGAGCTAATGCTCTCAAAATTCTATTAAAAACTGAATGAATTACAATGAAGGGGAGAGGCCTCTATTTATAGTTGAGCCTTCCGAAAATCAATGGTACAGATCAAAGTACATCAATGGCTAAGATTAAAAGCTATCTAGATATCAAATCTCTAAGATTACAGAATAGTATCTTCTAAAGATTACATTTAATGTCTAGGATCACATATCTTTGAAAATCACCTTCCATATTTCCCAAGCTTCGGAGATGGGCTTTCAATCTCTCCAAGCAATGTGCAGTTCGATTGGGCCAAATGACCTCATTCTAATACGATGGATTGTACAAGTTTGCCATGGTTGCGGCCTCTCATGCGCAACCCATGACACATGCATCATCTTAATCCATAATGTAATGTTGTAGAAATTTTGAAACATTTTATTATACAAAGATTTTAATAGATGAATATTTTATTTTCAGCTCAAAAATGGAACCTCTCTTATTGAACATACTCACTCAAATTAAACCGAACAGAAATAAATATAAAGAATGAAAAATGAAACTAATAATCATCCTGAGCTGTAAAAAACTTAAAATAGTTCTTGATACTAAGTGCCCTCTGACCACTCAAGTTGAGGCTAAAAAATGCTGGGAAGAGTCTAATGAGATAGCTCATTGCTATATGTTGGCAAGCATGACCAACACTCGGTATAAGCAAATGGAGAGCTGTAAGACTGCTAAAGTGATTCTAGATAAGCTAGAAGACATGTTTGGAGGCCAAGCTACCTTGGCTCAATAGTCTACCATAACTAGCTTAATGAATGCTTAGAAAAAGCCCGACACTCCAGTTAAAGACCATATGATAACTCTTATGGGATACTTTGCTGAGGCCCTGGACAATGAGGCCAATTTGTACCAGAACACCAAAATAGCGATGGTGTTCAAAAGCATGTCCAAGCATTTTACTTGTTTTTAGGCCGCTTATAACCTTGGAAACAAAAATCTAACTCTTACACAACTCATGAAGGAACTACAGTCCTATGAGTTGATGTTAACGGTGGTCAGTCGGTCTGAAGAGCAGAAGCAAATATAGTCATTGCTTCTTCCTCAAAAAGGAAGGGAAAACACACTAAGAAAGGCAATGCTAAAGTCTTTGGGCCACCACAAGTGGAAAGGAAGAAAACTAATAAGCCTAAAGACTTATCTAAGTCTAAATGCTTCTTGTAACACCCCAAATTTGGTGGACCTGACTTGAAGGCGTGTAGATATGAAGATACTTGATTGGCATAGTGTAGTTTGCCCATTTGGAGTTTAGGGAAAATAAGAATTTGGTGTAAGGTACCTGTGGTGTAAGTAATTAAAGATTCTATCTCAGGTTATTTTGCAATTTAAGAATAAAATGTGTCAAGAAAGGAGTAAGCCTGGTAAGAGTTACTGCCAAATGTATAGTGCGCCTAGTTGTCTGAGCACTTTGCTAATTGAGTTTGTAATGTGATATGGTTTAGAACCAACTGAATTGACTAGTCAAACATAATTTGCGTAGGATTTTCATTTGTGTTTCTCTCGAATCTTGTAGGCCATTTTTTGAGACAAATTCTAGACACCATTGACGCTTGTCAAGTTATTATTTCTAGAAGGTATATATATAGTGAGAAGAGTCTGTCAGGAGGTTTTTATTTCTGGAAAATTCTATTCTGTTGTTCTTCTTCCTAAATTTGTATGTTCTCTTCTGTGTTATTAAGACGGGGCTAAGGTTTTTAAGTTAACCTGTGGACGTTTCACCTCTTGGTAAGTCCAATAGCTCTGCATGTTAAGTTTTTGAAAGAAAAAGACTGTTAAGAAGTTTATGAACAGTAGGTTATGATACAAGGTATTGCATGGGGGTTTTCTATGATTGAGGTGTTCACAATTTGTATGTAAATGAGTTTTAATGGTGATTTTATGTTCCTTAAGTAGTTGTTGTTGCTGGTTCAAGAAGGATGTTCGAGTTTGAAACTTCAAGTTACAGTTTAGGTGAGTATCAGGTGATTCCCTATCCTGGAGCTTACATGTGAATAGTTGTAACACCCCACCCGGTGAAGCCCCAGTCCTCGAGTGTTGTTTTAGGAGTAAGAATTGTGGAATACCTCTTTAGTGAGTTAAGCATTGGACTTAACCAAGGGGTTGAAGTCTATGAGTGCAACCTTGGGTGAAGTCTTGATTAGGTGAACAAGTCAGAGGAAAGTAGTAGTGTAGTACTATCCGCCCAAATGATACTTTGGCTGATAAATTGGGTGAATCGTTAACATTGGGGCAACAAGTGAAAATGTATCAGAAAATGAGACATCATCAAGAGCAGAACATTTGAAGTGTTAAGAGAGTTAAAGAAGAATCGGGATATCCCCGAACTGCATTATAGGCCAACTTTGGCTAGTTAAAGTGCTGGTTATATTCTAACAAGACGGTTACGAATGAACGATGGATTTGACCTGAAAATATTTAATTACACATATAACCGTGGATTGTTGTACACGTTTTCTTACAGCTGTAAACCACCCATATGACATATAGAATAGGATTTTAATGTGTGTCAAGTTTTTATAAGGATAAAGGTTGTGTAACCCCCGAAACCTGACCCAAGCATTATAGTCGAATCTTGAGGATCACATTTGCTAAGTCGTTGGAGAAGAAAAACTCTTTTTCATTGTTTCTTAAAAATTATTGTATTTAAAATGTCCTTTTGTTTTGTTTGAAGAAAAAGAATCAAAATATCAATTTTTAGATACCTTGTTTAAGAGTAGTTTGTCAAAAATCATTTATTGTTAGAAAAGTTCGAATATTATGAATTTGATTATAAAACATCTTATTTTAAAAGAATGACGCAACGAAAAATCTCTTAACTAAATTTGTTTATCATTTTGTAAAATATAGATTGAATATATATATATATTTTTAAACCTTCTGTTTCGTGAGCACGTCGTCTTGAGTTTTGAAAACATAATATCGAGCTTAACAAAATCACTATCTTTGAGTGGTTTGGCCTTTTTTTCTGAAAATCTATTGTTTAGTTATTATTTATTGAAAACCCCTTAAGTATTAGTTTAAAACGTATGTCATGCAAAATCATCCAAAACAAAAATAATCCAAATTCCATGTCTAAAACCAAAGTCCAAAATAATTAAACACATCTCAGAATAACGAATACCAAAAAGATAGTTTTCTGAAAAATGACCGAGAGCACCTCCGTAGCCGAGCCCAGTGTGGCTTAAAAATCATAATAATAGAATTTAACACATAATAACAATAGTGTAAACAAATCATAAACACACAAAACATTTAGTCGAAAAATGACATTTATCAGAATGCATAGTGACGATGTCAATGCAACACTTTTTCAGAAATCAGTGAAGATTTTTAGAAAAAGATCCTACCCATCTCCACTACACACCTTAATGAGTTCCCCAAAACTCGTCCATCCAATAACACACCAATAATGTGGACAAGCCACTAGATAGTGCAGTCGAGCTGCCAGAAACAGAATATTATGGTCGAGCCACCATATAGTTTGCAGATATATTGCCAGATATAGAATATTATTGTCAAGCCACTAGAAATTTACAGTTCTACTGCCAGATACTTCCTCTGTACATATCATGTGATATGGCATACAAAATAGATTTTATGTAGGCATGTTTTACATACGAATCAAAATATCAAAAATATGACATGCTTAACAAGAAAATCATAATTTCAAAAATATGGCGTGCTTAACATGCGAATTAGAATATCAGAATAGTAACATATTTATCATGCGAATTAGAAGATCGATAATTCAATCTCACATCATTTGAACATACACATTCAAATCGTCACGTATCACATGTCATGAGTAATAAGAATCACATATAACATATTTTACAAAAAATCACCAAATCACAATCATCACCACAGATATGAAGTTTCGGGAATACTTACTCGGTATCCTCTTTTATCAGATTTTACCAATCCTTTATGAATACAAATGTATTAACCCAAATACCTCATTATTTAGAGAATCATATAAACGATAATATTATATTACTCATTTTATTTTTTTATCAAAACTAATATCAAACATTATTATTAAAATAAATCCCCACACCTTGCACATGTGATTGTACAAATCCTGATTCCAACATCAAATAGAAGATTTCAATTCTCGAGTCTGTAAATGTTCGTCTAAACACACCCTTCTACAAGTGGGACACGAATCTGAGATTTCAGCAAAAATAACAACGGAGGAAAATGGCTCGAGAACTTTTTCTGAAAAAATCAACTAGAGAGGAGGATTTGGAAGAGAAGAGGGGAAGAAAATAAGAGAAATAAAAATTTTAGGAGGTGGTCAACGGTAGTGGTGCGACGATGGTGGCGTGGTGGTTGTGGTTTGGTGGTGGTGAGGTGAAGGTGCGATGGCATTTAGTGGTGGAGGAATGGACGAGAAATGGGAAAGGACGGTGGTTGAACAAAGAAAATTAAAGGAAAAATAGGAGGAGCAAAGAAGAGGGACGGCAAAAGGAAAGGAGGAGGGAAAAATGAAAAAAACTAAAAGATAAAGTGAATTTCCTAGGTGCATGGCTGACCACGGTAACGTAAGGGAGTGGTTTTGGCAAGTGGAGGGGACAATGGCACCAAAAGTGGATCATGAGAGTGAAAAGGGGAGAACTTTGGGAAGGTTGACCTTGTAATCAAGGAAAGAATCTTTCTTAGTATGGTAATAACTGTTGGACGACAAGGGTGTTCACACTAGCTCAAATTGTCAAAAATTTAATTAAAAAGGTGTGATTGTAGGAGCTTGAACTTAGGGCATTATGGAAACAATTAGCATACTTAACTACTAGCTATTAATTCCCTTGTAACATGAACTAGTACAATTAAATAATTAAAATATAGGGCGCGATAAGTTGTATATTAGATAATCAAAAAGGGAAAGAGGGATAGTTTTTCCTCCTCATTCTTGAGTAAGAATTTCTTTGTTCTAGATCTGAAGTAGTCTGGAGTGCTTCCTTCTATCATGAAAGTTGAGGTGTTGATCTGGATCTCCACCTACGAGAGTTTCATGCTAAGGTAAGATCAATGATCATCCATGCTATGTTGCAAAAGAGTAGGTTCATTATATCGGGTAAGGGTAAGGAAGTAATGCTCTATCTAGGGGATTTTAAGTGTTAAAAATGACGAAAACAAGGGTTTATGAGTGACCTTGATGAGTATCCATGCTCTGTAAACGTGGTTGAAGCTAATCGTTTGAGGGAAGTCTGGATTTCGATTTTGGAGCTGAAAAAGGGGTAAAAACCAAGTGAGTCCCTAAATTGACTCTTTCATGTGTATTATGCTTATCTAGAAACTTCTATGCTAAATGGCTGAAGCATGAGATTGAAACTAGTAAAGTATGATGTGACGAATATGATAAGAAATGTAAGACTTATGAATATGAATGACAATGTTGTGCTTATCTTTGAAAGTAAGAACGAGTCTAATAAAAAGTGCATGTGTCTGGTAAGCATAAGAATGTTTGTCATTAATGATTCGATGCATGATGAGTCTGTGTCTATCTTCGGAGTCTTCAAAGGGGTCTATTGGGACAAAAAACATGAATCTCTGAAAGGACAAGTCCATGTCCATGGCTCTTAAGGACCATATTGTGTAATACTATAACTAGTGGGTTATGGCATCATATGGGAAAAATTATGGAAGGTTATTACTGTAACACCCCTAACCCGTCTCCATCACCAAATTAGGGTTACAGAGAATTACTGTACAATTCAAAACATTTAACATTGAAACAAAAATTAATAAATAATTTACATGTTAACATTTGATGATATAATTTAATTATAGCATAAATACTCTTATGGGCTTTAAATCGAGCCTAAGAGATCCTAAAAATAGTTTGGAAACATTTAGAGACTAATTCAAAACAAACTAGAAATTTTAGATAAAATTAAAAAAAATTATGAAACAAGGGTCACACGGTCGTATGACATAACCAAGACCGTGTGGGCATTTGAACTATGGGACACACAGCCATTTCACAGCCCGTGTGTCTGCCCGTATAACTCACTAACTTGGGTTACATGGCTATGTCGTAGGCCGTGTGCCAGATCATGTGAAACATGCACTTGAAATTAATATGACACATGGTTGTGTAGGGTGGTCGTGTGTGACACACGGCCATGTGACAGCCTATGTCCCAGGCCTTGTGCAGCACAAATTGCCCCTGAACCAAGCTATTTCTATCCCTATTCTTGCATACCAAAACACACCATTTCTACAAACATTCATATGATCAAAACATATTCCAATCACACGCAAAACATACCAAATCAATCATCCAATAGGTTTTAACCAATGTACCAACAATAGGTACCACAATCACAATCAACCTTGTTTCATTTCAACATTTCAAAATCAACCATTTAGCACATTTCTAGCGTACCAAATAACCATTTCTTCTTCATAACATTAACCCACAAGTCATTTTCTTTCAAGAGGCATGAATAAAGTGACCAAAACACACATCTCAATTGCCTATCCAATGTACCCTCATTGGTACCAAAATTTAAACGTCCAAACAAATCCATATTTAATATTTACAAGACATTATCAAAGTCTCCATTTCATCACAAATGTTTACCATATATCAAGCTAACCACTAAAGGTATTTTTGTAATAGCCCATTTTTCAGTGGTATTGGAAACAGTGGTTTAAGGGCCACAAATTCGATGAGTAATTTTGTAAATATTATTATTTAATATTTACGAGTCAATTATGGTATTAAATAAATTTTGAATTGACTAGTTATGCTATTTGAATGGATAATTAGGTTCAAGTCGTATGACCTTAAAGTCAAATGGTTTTAGAAAATAAGGTATCGGGACCCCGTTTCTATAAACTGAGTCGTTAATATTTTTATAAATATTTACAAAGTGTTATTAAGATTTTATTAAAGTTTCGTTAAGAAATTTTAATGTTTAGATAGTTAATTAATTGGAAAGGACTAAATTGTAAAAGATACAAAAGTTGAATTCTATTAATTAAAGGTGTCAAATATCTAAGGAAAGGTAATTAAATGGACTAAAATGGAAAATATACCATGCAATAAATTGGTGGGCGGTTGGTGACTAATTTATGTTACTTTATATGATATATTTTAAGTTAATAAAGTAAATAATAAGTAATAAATTAATTAAAAAAAGAAAAAAAAAACTATTTTTGCTTATGTCTTTCCTCTTCAACCGTGAGAACTCCATTTTTGGCGCAAGAGACATTCGTCCAAGATTCAGGTGCTACATGTAGGTGATATTCTTATCCATTTCTCGTATTTTTTATGTTTTTTAGATCGTTGCAACTAGGTCCAGTTAGCCTGTACCTTTATTTTTGAAACTGTTAAAGATTTTCAACATTACCATGGATAAATATTTGTGATTTTAGATGTTAAATGATGAATTTGAAGTATTAGTTGTTATTTATAAGTATTTTGTTAAGTGATTTTTGATGAATTTAATGATTAGGGATTAAATTGTGAAAATAGTAAAAATACAGGGACTTGGTGTGAAATTTTTACAAATGTGGGTTATGATAGATGCTATTAACATTCGGCTAATATGAATTATCAATAAAATTATCTTATTTGCGTGTTTAGGATGTAGGGACTAAATTGAATAAAAATGAAAAGTTGAGGGTAATTTTGTAAATATGTCAAAAATGACTAAATTGCATAAAATGAATTTGAATTACTATCTAAATTAATGAATTGAATGAAATTATTAATTTAGATAAAAACAAGTGGAAAATTGTGGAGAAGAGAAAATTACCAAACAGCCCCTATACTTAGTCATTTCTGCAATTTAGCTAAGTAAGTTTGTATGAACTATAATCACTAAAATGTTGACCAAATTGAATGTTTAATGTGTTTTCTAATGTGAATGAATCAATATATATATGTTATTATGCAATTTATCATGTAAAGAAATGATAGAAATCCAACGAACTTACGACGATTATCGAGCCCCTTTTGAACCTTAGAAATATATAGGGTACAAATGACATGTCATTAAGGTTACCATGTTACACGTGCTGGTCTTGAATGTCCTACCAATGGCAGAGGTCCTGCATTTGTTGCGGATGCTCATCAGCTTGTGTGAGTGATCGCTGTGAAGTTAGAGTTTTAAAATTTATAATGAGAATGATCGAACCTGGAAACTAACTATAACAACGATTTAGGCAAGTGCACCTATCGAACAGTAGTATAGCTTAGGCAAGACTGGATTGTCGAACCCAAAGGAACTAAAAGTACTAATACTAACTTTCTTTCTATTATTTAGCCTAAAATAAGTGAAGTTGTTTATTAATCTAAATTAACTAATTACTAAGCTAAATACGCAAAGACAAAAAGAACGAATTGGGGAAATACTTGGGAAAAACTCAATTGATTAAGACGATACCCTTAGGAAATATCTACCTAGACTTCACTTGTTATCTAACACTAAACAGACGATTTATTCACTTGACTTCATCCGTAGGACTCCCTAATTTATATTAAACCCTCTCTCGAGGCGAATAACATCTAACCCTAGGTTAATTAATTGAAATCTCTTTCCCACTAATAACCCCCTAGAATAGCAGTAAATCGATCTATGGACTCCCATATTAGGTTTCACCCTAATCCGGCAAAATCTCGTCACCCTATCTCTAGGCGCGCGATAAACTCTGCTTAATTATGCTAGATCTACTCTTAAGCAGGGACTTTTGCTCCACCACCTAAGCACATCATACTTGAATCAATATCTGCGAAATATCAACACAAGAATTAAGCACACATAATTAAGAACAAATCAAGTATTTATCATATAGTTCAAAAAACAATAACAAGATTCATCTAGGTTTCATCCCCCTTCAGGTATCTGAAGGGTTTAGTTTATAATAATAAAGAAAAACATCTCAGAAGAAAAGATAAAACAAAACATAAGAAATCCCTAAAACCCCCTGAAGGAATTGAAGAGGAGATCCTCCATCTTGAGTAGAATTTTGGCTTCTTGAGATGGATCAACTGGCTATCCCTTGAAAGTTTCCCACAAATCTGACTTTTTCAGCTCGGCTCCTTGGCCTAGCTAACCGCCCTCTTCTAGGTTATACCTAGGGTCTTTATATAGGCTTTTGAAATAGGTTTCTTTTCCCCTAAGTACCCTTTTCTGAGTGAAATTACTCTCCTCCACGGCAGGCGCACGGCCATGGCACACGCCCGTGTGAATCGTGGCTAGGCTGTGTTGGACTCCGTTAATGAGGCACGGCCATGTAGATTGACTTCGGGCCGTGTTCTAGTATATTTGAGGAGGCACGGCCGTGTTGGCTTTAGTCCAGGCCTTGTCGATTTCTTCTTTGGCCCATTTTGGTCCGTTTTGAGCCCATTTCTCGTTCTTTTTATTCTTGGGTGCTTTCTTGAGTATAAGATATGAAAAGAAAGGATTAAGAGCACCGTTTTACATAAATCAAGGTATAAATCATCCAAAAGTATGCTAAATGTGGGATTAAAATATGTTACTATTTCGGTTTATCAAATACCCCCACACTTAAGCTTTTGCTTGTCCTCAAGCAAAATTCTCAACTTACAATTAAAACGAACTTTCTATAATTTATAATTCCTATCAACAATGTTTCATCATAATTCATAGATAATTTATACATGGATAATTCAATTCAAAGAGTTCTAAGGATTCAAACAATCTAGGTCATAGATTTGTAGCTCGAAAATCTAGGCGTCTCCCCTTATCTAAATAATTATGATAAATCGAAATAGTAACATATTTTAGGCCCACATTTAGTATGTTTTTGGATGGATTATCCCTTGATTTATGTAAAAAGGTTCTCTTAATCCTTTCTTTTCATGTCTTATACTCAGGAAAGCACCAGGGGATGAAAAGAACACAAAACGGGCTTAAAACGGGACAAATGGGCCAAACCATGAAATCGACACGGCCTGGACCAAAGATCACATGGCCGTGCCTCCTTAAAGATCTCAAACACATCCTAGACCATGATTTACATTGCCGTGCCTCATTAAAGAAGTCCGAGCATGGCCTGGCCATGATCTACATGGGCGTGTGCCATGGCCGTGTCCCTGTCGCTGGAAAGAGCAATTTCACTCGATTTGGATGCTTGGAGGCAAAGAAACACACTCCAAAGTCTAATTAAACCCCCAATTAGGAATTTCACTCAAATTAGGATACTTGGAGGCCAAGTAACACATCTCAAAGCCTATATAAACACCCTAGGCGGCAACTTATTCGGGGAGTTCGACAGAAACCCTCTGTCAAGGGGAGCCCAAAGCCATCGTCTAGGGGCGTCGTGCTAGGCCAGAGAAGGCAGATTTGTGGGGATTCACTCAGGGATAGCCAGTTGATTCCATCTCAAGAAGCCAGAATTATACTTAAGACGGAGGATCTCTCCTTCAATTCCTTCAGGGGGTTTTAGGGATTTCTTATGTTTTGTTTTATCTTTTCTCTTGAGATGTTTTCCTTTATTGTTATGAACTAAACCCTTCGGATACCGGAAGGGGATGAAACCTATGATGAATCTTGTTATTGTTTTCTGAATTATATGATAAATACTTAGTTTGTTCTTATTTATGTGAGCTTAATCCAAATTTAATGTGCTTAGGTGGAGGAGGAATAGACCCTACCTAAGAGTAGATCCAACATAATTAAGCAGAGTTGGTCGTACGCCTTGAGATAGGGTGACGAGATTTTGCCGGATTAGGGTGAAACCTAATATGGGAATCCATAAATCGATTTACTGCTATTTTAGGGGGTTATTATAAGAGAACGAGAGTTCCACTAATTAACCTAGGGTTAGATATTATTCGCCTCGAGAGAGGGTTTAATATACGTTAGGGAGTCTTATGGATCAAACTAAGTGAATAAATCGTATGGTTCAGTGTTAGATAACAAGTGAAGTCTAGGTGGATTCTTCCTATGGTATCGTCTTAATCAACTGAGTTTTTCCCAAGTTATTTTCCAAATTCATTCATCTTTGTCTTAGAGTCTTTAGTTTAATAGTTAATTAATTTAGATTAATAAACAACTTCACTTATTTTAGGCTAAATAATAGAAAGAAAGTTAGTTTTAGTACTTTTAGTTCCTTTGGGTTCGATAATCCGGTCTTGCCTAAGCTATACTACTGTTCGATAGGTGCACTTGCCTCAATCGTTGTCAGAGTTACTTTCCAAGTTCGATCATTCTTTTTATAAATTTTAAAGCTCTGATTCACAGCGATCAAGTTTTTGGCGCCGTTGCCGGGGAACTAAAATATTAAGAAAGTTCTATTTTTATTACTTTAGCAATTATTATTATTATTATTATTTTTATTTACTTTGCTAAATTTTCTTTTATTTGCTTTTGTCAGGAAGATTTTAGTTTATAGAGAAAATGTCATTGAATAACTATCAGTGGCAAGTTACAAGGACAAGGCCAGCCAAAGCAGCTAGTGTCTTCAACCTCGACGTACACCCAATAATACAATATGACTCAAATCTAGGAGGCGTGGCGAATCCTGAGTACCCACTCCACGGATATGGCATGGAAAACGAGCAAGCTCACTATACGGGTAACTATTCTAGACCACAAAATAATTTTTATGATAACACTTATAATGCAGGTTAGAGGTACCATCCCAATTTCTCGTGGGATGATCAAAGTAGCCAAAGGCCGAAACTTACTCCAAACTATCAACAACCACCTCACCAACAGGAAGAGGAGTCGAACCTTGAAGAGATGCTAACAAAATTCATGGCAGCTACAGATAACCGTCTCCAAAAAACTGAGACAACACTTAATGACCAACAAGCATCGATCAAAGGGATCAAGAACCAAGTTGGGGAACTTACTGAGTCAGTTGGGGAACTTACTACGTTAGTTATACAACTTGCTAAGCTGATCTCAGAAATACAACAAGGAAGCTTGCCAAGCAATACTAAAACTAACCCGAGTGAGCAAAATTAAGCCATTTACGATAGTTAAGGGTTAGACGAACCAAACTCAAGGGAAGAACCTGTGGTAAGCGAAGGTAAGGTTGAAGTGTGCCATGATATACTGGCACCTAAGCAATTACAGAGTACCAACCTCGTGTGCCATATCCCGATGCAACAAAGAAAGACCACACAGAGGAAGAAGTCAGTGAACTCACACTTCGTCTAGACGACGAAACAATCACTCTTCAAGCTCTTGACTCAGTTAGGACATCAAGTAATAAAGGTACGAACATTAATTCTATTGATAACCATTTGGTTCAACCTTCTTTACAGGAAACATCACGAAATCACCTAGCTGAGCTAGATATTAGACCTCGTACCCATAAAGAAATAATTTATGAAGGACTAAGGCTTCAGGTCGATGAACTAGACAAGTGGAAAACACACTTTAAAGAGAAACTAGGAATACACGAAGTGAAAACGAATGAAACCCCAGATGAGCTGATAGGAACAACAAATCACTTCAAAATAGGGGATCAGGTATTGTTGAATAAGGAAGACCCTCAAATCACCAATTCAGATCTCAAGACAAACGAAGAAATCACTTTTGAGGTACTTAATGTCTTCCTATACGACACAGTCGAGGTAAGCAATCCTAAATTCAACACTTTTGAGGTAAACATTACTCGACTTAAACTATTTATCAAAAACCGAATTGATCGCATGAGAAAGGATTTTCACCTCCTCAAACCACCATGACCATATGAATGAGAGGTAAAGTGTAGCTTAAGACTATAAATGAGCGCTTCTCTGGAGGCAACCCGAGCACTAACCCCATTAATTTTTACATTTTTTAATTCTTCTTTTACTTTTATTTTTCCTTTTTATCACCTAACTATAAACTAACCAAAGTGCAGGTTTCCAGACCACACAGCCTTACACACGACCGTGGCCATAGCCGTGTGGCCACCACAAGAAGGTACAAGGGCGGGGGCAACCACCAGATCCATAATTTTTAACCCCCTTCTTCCGTTTTCTTTTCCAGTTGTTTTTTTTTCATTTTCCATTATTTGCTTTTATTTTTATTTTATTTTATTTTCTTTATTATTTTCTTCTTCTTATTCATTCCATTTAGATTTAGCTTAGGATACAATAAAATTAGGATGGCTGCTTCGAGGACTCAAACAGTTCGAGACGCTTCCCCGTGTTCACCTCCAATCCTATCCAGTTTCTTTTCATTGGCTTCATCCAAAATTCAGGAAGTTTCACTTCTCTCCCCATCTTACGATTTTATGATTATTTTGATATTATCTATCTTTGTACATTGAGGGCAATGTACATCTTAAGTGCGGGGGGTGAATCTTAGACGTGCCTAATTTTTTTCATTATTCTCAAAATCCCTGAATTTAGTCTTGTTTGAAAGTAATTTTCTCATATTACTAATTAGGATGAAATTTCTGATGATTTATGATTTTTATTGATATGTTATAGATTAAGTCATTGATAATTGTGAATTGATAATTAAATTTGAAGAATACTAGAGAATCAAGCATGATAAGTCTATTTTTTAGAAATTAAAAATTTTCTAGGTTGTCAAACTAAGTTTAAATATTACCTTGAAATTTGAAATTTACGAGGTTAATGTCAAAAATACCCATAATTTTTTTGAGTTTTTGAGCCTTATAAGAGCATAAATTCTTTTTCTTGCTCACTTTATTGATTATGAGTGTGTCAACATTGATTTGTTATTCTAGAACTTGCATCGATTATACATGTCGAGACCACATTTTTGATTTGATACACAGAGATGATAAAGGCACCTAGGTTTTAACCCACTTACTCCATAAAAAGCCTACCTTAATAATTAACCCCTAGTGAACCCCTTTTAATCCTAACAACCTTATTTATTGACTCACCCACTAATATTAACCCAAAACCCTTTGTAATTGTTATTACCATTCTTTCTAACTACCCCTATATCGAGATTTGATCTGATGAGTTGCCTAAGTATGAATTTTAGTAATTTACCCTTTATTATGTATTTAGTTTGTTCTTAAAAAAAAACACAAAGTATATTCATTATTAGTTATGTGATTAAATGAGCTTATACATTCATTTAAATTCCAAATATCGAAGAAGAAGCTCGTATTATTAGTACTATTAGTTTTCAATCGATGTAATTATTATTATTAGTTCATTAGTTCTTAGTTAGGTAATTTTTCAATTCAATCTCGATTCTAACCCTCTAATTCAGCCTTATTCCACACCTTAACCCTAGCCCCGTTACAACCCTAACAAAGACCTTTTGATTTGTGTTTCATCTCATATTTCATCGGTGGAGATTTGATTTTCATGCAAGCCTATGGGATTAACTCTTCATGTTTGACTTTTGAGTGCCTAAATTTTAAACCTTAAACACTTTGAGTGATTTGAGTGAATCTCTAGTGAGGATGTCAATCCTTGTCAATTTTGAATCAGAGGTAATTATTTAGATGAAAGGAAACACCTATGTTTTGTGCTACAAAATATAAGGCTTATAGTGTTTGAATTTTTTGGACACTTTGAGTTGAATTATCCATGTATAAATTATCTCTGAATTATGACGAGACACTATCAATAGGAATTATGAATTATAGAAAGTCCATTTTAATTGTAAGTTGAGAATTTTGCTTGAGGACAAGCAAAAGCTTAAGTGTGGGGGTATTTGAATAACCGAAATAGTAACATATTTTAGACCCACATTTAGTATGCTTTTGGATGGATTATCCCTTGATTTATGTAAAAAGGTGCTCTTAATCCTTTCTTTTCATGTCTTATACACAGGAAAGCACCAGGGGATGAAAAGAACGCAAAACGGGCTTAAAACGAGACAAATGGCCAAAGCATGAAATCGACACGGCCTGGACCAAAGATCACACGGCCGTTGTAACACCCCAAACCTGGCCCAAACAACACGACCGGATCTGGTATGTCACTAGGAAAAATTATAAAAACGTCATTCATTTTTAATGGAAATAGCGGAATCTCGAATATAGTGGTTATCTAGAAAACTTAGTGGTTTTAGGTTATCCGAGTTTAATTATACTGAGTTCCAAAAGAAAACAATCGAGTGGCTAACAGCAGTCCATGTTATCCATATAGGTTAGAAAAGTTTAATTTCAAATAGTAGTTCATTTGATAATTTGATCGTTGAAACTTATTGCCTTTGCGTTATCTTTCTTTTAAAACATATCATGAACCCAAACCATTGACTTGAGTATCTGAAATTTAAAAACCCGAAAACAAAAAAAAAAAACGATTACCAGTGGCCTTATTACAACGAAAACCCAAACCAGTTATTAATAAAAATAAAGTCTAAGTCCTTTACTGAAACCGTATGGAAACCATGCATGGCCACCTCGTGCTCCTCTCCAGCCCGGTCCAATGCACTATGTGCTACCTGAAAAGATGTAAATCAACGGGGTGAGTCATAGGACTCAATGTGCAACACTCATGCACCATCAGATCGGGTCTTAGCCCTATAGAACAGAATAACAGAGTATAGCATGTGCAGAAAATGATGCAAACCCATCCCAACCTAATTGCCATCCGCTACACACCTCCCGTACCTGCCAATCACACCAATGGGGATTTCTACAATCAACCCTCACCGCTACACACCAACGATGGCAGTCATGCTGCAGTTAGCTGCTCACCGGCAAAATTGTGACATAGTCACCAGAACAGATCGTGGCAGAGACACTACACACTTCCCCTTTCATTAATAACCCATGCCCCATGCAAACATATTACCTTTCATGACGAGCTGTCACAGATTTCAACATGCATATATGGCATACTCATAATATATATATCATATCATTTCATCAAATCTTTTACTAAGATATCACAAGAACCACTAACCTGATGAATCGCCTTTACCCTCCGCAGGGATTTCGATAACCATATCACATTTTCGGCATTTAATAGATTACACATATACATATATATACAGAACGCTACAAAACAGAACAATACCAATGGTGTGAGGAGTTACACACCTGATTACGTGCAACACTAGACTATCTACGACGTTGCTTTCACTAGCGGAAATCACGGCTATTTGCCCACTATCCTGCTCAAAAGCTGGCCCACACCTAGGTGGCCAATCACGAATAGCAGACACCGCGTGCTTCTTGAACTTTGGGACTGGGGCTACGGGTCTAACCCCATCCCTCGTTTGGCTAGCGTTTGGATCCATGAAACAGATCTTGGTCAGGAGACCAGGTTAAGGTATTGAAGAATATGGATCTGAGAACACACACTCAACGAAAAGATGCCTACCTAGATCGACAAAGTTCTAAAGCTTCCGGCTTTGGTTATGAGATCGATTGAGTACCTATATAAATGCCACATGAGAAATCGATTCCCCATAAAGAACTAAAAGCAGGAAAGTGACCCTCTCAGTCAACCAACAAAACCGAAACCCCTCTTAGTCTATTCGGCCATAACACTTACCAACACCCTCTTGGAAATAGGCCACTCTGATACAGATACGCCCTTCTATCACTGATCAATGCCACGAATACAAGTCAGTACCTTAGACAACAAAAGAAAGAGAAGCAAAAGAAATGAGAAAACGAAGAAGGTCTCTTATCGAACAAGAGTGACTCACTTCGAAGTGTACAATCGGCTATCAGGAAGTCGACGAGAAAGAGCGAGTTCGGCTAAAGCGAAAAAGAAGATCAAATAGAAGGAGTGATCAAGATTAATGATTCGTCAAGAGAAAAGAAATGGGATATGAGATTCGGCTCTTAGTGCTTAATAAACAAAACGGTTCCAAGGGACGAAAATGAGAGGTGACTTGCGGCTATGGAGAGCAATGGTAGAGATAGGAAGTATGAAAAGAGAATAAGCAATAGGTGATTAGAAACTACGTTAACAGATGAAAATGAAACAAGAGATGAGAAGAGTAGTTTGAGAGAATCAAGCTCACAGATTGAGAGCTTGGAAAAAAAATGAAAATAGGGGAAATGGAAGATGAGGATGCCTATTAAGTTTCGGCTAACACACAACAACATGCTTCCTCCTAATTTTTCTCCTACATTCCCTCTCCTCCACTCATTTGATTTGATTTGAATTGTTCAAACTCTTTGAGTAGCTCTCCACCACTCGTTTGAATATCTTGACCAGGTCTTCCCTCTCTCCTTCAGAGTTTGATTACCGTCCAAACACCTCCCTCGCCTGAGCCAAAAGAATTATTTTGACACTTTCACACAAATATTGTATCATACTGTAAACATTTAAATAATAATAAAATAATTATTTTGACTTCAGTTTTGTGGTCCCAAAACCACTGTTCTGATTTGACTAAAAATGGGCTGTTACAATACCGTAGCAGGAATCTTTGGCAAAAATCATTCCATGATGCTACTGTTCCCGATGGTAAAATATTTAGCCATGTTCTCACACAATCTCTTAAAGAATACGAGAATAGATTAAGTCTCAAGGTGTCTTCAGGAACACCCTGTTGTTTGAATGAATCACATACTTCTAGAAAGAGTTTTAAATGTAAGCTTGGATCTTTAGTAGGTAGTCCACTGAACTGTTCCACTGTTTGTAACATCTGGAACATCACCGATTTCAACTCGAATTGTTGAGCTTGTATGGTTGGTCTGACTATCCCTGAATTCAAATCATCTAGTATTGGGACAACATCCTCTCTAGTTGGCCTATCTCGTTCATCCACCACATGTCTAATGGGAGGATTTTAATTGCGATCATTTGGATTACCATTAAGATCATTCCTATTTCCAGCAAATTTTCTCAAATCTTTTCTCTTTCTCCGTGAGGTTTTGTCAATCTTCAAATCAAAAAGGTATTCGTTATTAGTAGGAATACCTCTTCTCATGCACTTATGGAAAACCTGTAAAAAGTAAATACACTAAGTTAAATAAAACTATCTCGTAAAATAACCAAACCAAATTTCACCAAATTGTCGATTCCCAGAAATGGCGCAAAAAAACTTGTCACGTATGAAATGATATGCAATTTTGTGCAAGTATACGCGTTAGTTCAAGTAATAAAGTGATGAGTGAAAATTATTCCCACGAGGATCAGATTGAGGCACAAAATTGGTCAAGTTATTATAATAAAGTGTGATTAATGCGATGGCAAAGTTAATGATAAATATGCAGTGGCAATTAGTGGAGTAATGGTGTAAGCAATACGTGGAATTAATGAGTAACTGGAAATGCTATGGAAAAACTGAAAGCAGAAATGTAATGGCAATAACGAGAGTGATTATCTGAATAGACTGTAAATTAAGAAATAGACAACTAAATATGTTGTGACAAAGAATAAGGATAGAGTGATGTTGATTCGGAAGGTCAGGATTACCCAGAATCGACCCTTACTGTCAATAACACCTTGGTAAGATCATATCTACTTTACTGCACAGAAAAAGGCTAAAATGGCCTACCTCTCGTGAAAGCAAGACCTCAAGTTACCTTAC
Source organism: Gossypium sturtianum (assembly GCA_025698515.1). NCBI lineage: Eukaryota > Viridiplantae > Streptophyta > Magnoliopsida > Malvales > Malvaceae > Gossypium > Gossypium sturtianum. The sequence goes on from CM046951.1 coordinate 38,325,340, forward strand.
TCGTGTCTATAGGCTTTTTAGATATCTTACATGAGTTCCTTCTGTGTGATCGTGACCAAGTTTCTATCAAATACTTGCTCATTTCATTTAAATTTAATCAAACTAATCCAAATCATTCGGAATTAGAATCAATTTATAAGTATACGAACAGTCTTCTATGTCTAGAGATTGTTGCATTTCAATTAATAAATAAGAACAATCAAATGGAACAGTAAAGTAATTAGATATATACGACATCCATAAAAACAATTAAGGTTTCATTAAAAGTAATCCAAACCCTATAAGATTGAGCTCATGGGCTTGGAAATAAAATTACAAACCAAAATATTATCCAACATTGCATTCAACTACTTGAATTTAATCTTTCAAAGGAATACTAATGGAAATAACGGAAGAACTTCGGAAAGCATCTTTCACTTGCCCAGTCCACAGTTCGATAGCACAGAGTCCTATGATGGCTAAGAAGGACTGCCTTTGACTTTCTATCCCTTGCGCATCCGAAACCTTATTCACACCTAAGGATCTCTCTCACCCTTTCTTTGCCGCTTTTGAGGTCCCCTTCATCGGTTTTTATAGATAGATTAGGCTAGGGTTGGCTAATAGCTAATGATTATATTTTCCTCTTTTAGGGGGATTTATTTGGTACAAGTTTGAATTTTAATTCGAACTGGGACTGCTACGTGAAAAATGTTGACTTGGTCTTCCCAGCATTTCCACGTCATCCGTGCTGGCAAAATGTTTGCACTGCTCCCTGACAAAACTTCACTCATTTATTTCCCCGTTCCAAAACCTGTTCCTACCACACCAATACAGAAAACTCCACCACAAGCAATTTAAAGCACCAAATTCCAGCACAATCCAAGTCTTAATGCAATATTAGAAATGCTAACTAAAATGTCCTAAAATGCAACAAAATGTACTTAAGTGCAAGCAATTAGCTAGGTCTAATGGGATGAAATATAACTTTTTCAAGATTTATCAGTTCCCTAAGTATTGTAGTTTCATCTAAGAACACTTGTAATTTTTTGAACAGATTGGTAAATCGAATTCTTTATTAATACTTTTTATATTGTCCTCACATGGTTTTTCACACAAAGCAAAATTGAAGAAAATGTTGCTCATTGGTTGTCTAATGTTTTACTAATACTAAGTGATATTACGTGGTCGGATGGGAACAAAGAAAGACAAATTGTATTAGTAGACAAACATAAAATGTCCTTAGTCTAGTAAAAAATGACCAAATTGATTGAAAGACTAATATGTCGTTTATAAAGTCCAATTAGGGAGATGATTTGTCTTGGGCATTGGTGCAAATGACTCCCAAAAGATAGAGACATAGATTTGATTGACTAGACTGATAGTACATCGGACTAGACCCAAGTAGAATAGATCCTGAATTTGTTTGTAGATCTATTTGCTTTTGATGTTCATAGTGTGAAACACCTAAATCCTGAGTGGATGAAAAACTATGTATGCATGACTCATACAGTTTGATATAAGTAAAAGCCTGAGTTCGAATAGATAAGGAACCGAAAGTTGGTGTGTTGGATGACGACATCTGTTGTATGTAGCGTCATTCACAATAGTGGAATACATAGCCTGAGATATGGGTAAATGACATCCTCTCATTGGTATTACATGGTTCATGAAATTTAAACTTGGCCATGGGTCTTTCGTCTTTCTGATGAATGACTTAATTACTATCCGATAGTAATTGAATTTTCATGAAGGAAGATGTAATAATTACCATGAGATAAAATAGAATCATATTGGGAGAATGAACTTTATCCCAAAGAGATCAATGATATCCTATGACGGTAACACACTTATGACAAGGTCATTGGATGAGCACTGAGTAGTTACTTTCGTAATGGTATGTCATTAGGGAGATCTTAGTCATTATACTATAATGGAATGACTTCATTACTAAATAGTTTATAATTAATAGGGGAAAAGCTGAAACTTGATTATAAATCATTTAAGCCCTAATCACATATGTCCAATCGGTCCCTCCGTTAGCTCATTGGAACAAGAAATGAATTGCGGGTTTGAATAGAAATGAACAGAATGAATAGGAAAAGAGAAATGGAAAACATTCAGGAATGATTATTGTTTGTTACAAAATGGAAAAATGAAATCATTTGGAAATGAATATAGGATTCCAAAAATGGAAACAAAAATGATCCATTTGCAATTCTATATGGATTACATAAAAATGATCGGAAGAATGAGTTTATGTTTTTGAGCTGTTTTGAAGCCCAAAAATAAAAATAAACAATTCGGTCAAAGTGAACATATTGAGTTATGAAATATTGAACATATTTTTTCAAAATTTTAGCAAAGATAAAATCGTAAAAAAATTGTACTAGGGTAAAATCATCAAAATTTTACCGGTGGTAAAATAGAGATGAGAAAATTGTTTAATATAGAACATTACATTTATTTTAGGAAATAGAAAATTCGAATCGGGTTGGATCATATTACATAGTACTGGGTCAAAAGGCCCAAGAAGTACTCGTAATTGGACCCGGTGTGAGAACATTACCTTCGTCCCGGGCTAAATTATCCATGATTATTGCACATGAGTTGATGCATTACCTTCAGAGCTCAAAAAATGGCCCAAACAAAGGATTTGTCATAAAGCTCGACATGAACAAGGCCTACGACCGCGTTGAGTGGGATTTTCTCGAAAAAGTTATGAAAAAGTTGGGCTTTGAGGATGCTTGGGTTGATAAGATCATGTGGTATGTTCGGTCTATCAGATATATGGTAAAATGTAACATGGTTCTTTCAGAGGTTATTGTTCCAGAGCTGGGTCTTCGAGAAGGGGACCCCCTCTCCCCTTATCTCTTTTTATTTTGCATGGAAGCATTCTCTCGAATGCTTTTACATGTACAAAGTGCTAATAATATTAGGGGCATTCAGGCTAGCCAGAATGGCCCTCGTATTAACCACTTATTTTTCACTAATGATGCCCCTGTCTTTGTCAGGAACAAAAAATGTGAAGTCGATGCTTTCTTGAAAATCCTTAAGGAGTTTGCACAAGACTCGGGCCAGAAAATAAACCATGACAAATCTATGGTGTTCTTCAGCCCGAATACTCCTATGAACCAACTCTAACAATATGGAGACTTGCTTAGAATGAGAGTAGTTGAAAAGCTAGATAATTACCTTGGTTTACCCCTCCCTGTTAAGAAGAAAAAGACCATGGCTTTTCATAGCATTATAAACCGATTTTCTTGCAGGATAAATAGTTGGTCAAAGAGGCTCCTCTCCTACGGCGGTAAAGAAATTTTCATTAAGTCTATACTTCAATCACTCTCGACTTATGCATTTTCGATCTTCCTTACTCCTAGGGGTATCTTAGAGGACATGCAATCCAAAATTAGCCAAATGTGGTGGGTTGGTAAAGAACGAGGAAGGGGATGGTCAATGCTTACTTGAGACAGAGTTTACCTTCCCAAGGGTATGGGGGGCTTGGCTTTTGTGATCTTCATCTCTTTAACTTGGCTCTCCTTAGCATACAAATTTGGAGACTCCTCACATTTAAAGATACACTGTGCTATCATGTGTTAAGCTCGAAGTACTTCCCTAGTGTAGACATCTTTCACCCTAAAGTTGTTGACAAGCCGTCTTACATTTGGACCAGTATTGCTACTGATGCTAAAGCCCTCGAGAATGGGTTCAGCTAACATGTGGGTGATGGTAGCAGTATCGATATTCATAAAGACAACTGGGGCTTTGAGGGTTTAAATGGTGACTCGTTGTGTTTTACTACTTTGACTATCAATGAAAGAAAAGTGAAAGGCTTATGGAACAATAATCACACGTGCTGGAACAAAGAGAGGGTGCGTAAGCTTTATGGCTGCACTAAGGGGAACCAAATATGTAAAATTCTAATTCTTGACAATGGTTCGAATGGTAGAAGGGTTTCGTTCCATAAGCCTCATTACTTCTACACATCCAAGTCTGTTTACTTGTGGCTCTTTCTCAAGTAGGTGGGTTTTGGCCCTCACAGGTTCTATTGGAAAACTATATGGAAGCTTCAAACTTTGCCAAAAATCCGTGTTTTTAGCTAGTGTGTAGGACATGAACTTCTCTCTACGAATGCCAAGATTCAGTGTGAAGGAAGAAACACTCTTCCATGCTCTCAAAGACGTCCCTACCGCTCGGGCTATTCTTTCTCTCAGGGGTCTCGATAATAGGCTTCTCACTGGATTGAAGACGTCATGTGTGTTGGATATGAAAGTGGTATTAAACTTTATAACGACGTTGTGGAATAGTTGGAACAACTGCAACAACTATGTTTTTCGGGCTAAAAAGGATGAAGTGAGAGTCGTCTAGGACAAAGCTAAAACCCTCTACTAAGACTTCCGAATGCACAACCTGGTCAATAAGCCGGTGCTGCCTGTTACCCCTGCTTGTAAAAATTGGGAGAAGCCACCCTGCGGCTTTGCAAAGATAAACTTTGACGCTACTATTTCTAACAATAAATCTGGCTATAGTGTGACAATACGGGACTCTGATGGTTTCATTCTTGGTGGGGGTGGGGGTTTAAAGATGAAGAATTGACTGCTGAATGGGCAGAGCTTTGTGCCTTTGAGGAAAGCTTAAGAATTGCGTGCTATCTTAATATTTCTAAAGCTATATTCAAAGCTGACTGTGCCAACTTGGTGAATAGGATGAAGAAGCGTGGAAAGGACATTACCATGTTGGGCTATCGCATTGACGAGGCTTGTAAACATATGGACAATTTTAATTTTGTTGTTGTAATTTGGGCAAACCGCAACTGTAATAAGATTGTAGATTTTCTTGCAAAATAGCAATTAAAAATATTTTTAATTGGAACTTTCGAATGAATTATCCTAAGGAAATCCATGATTTGTAATTGGCTATTCTATTAATTGAGTTTGACGTTTTGGGTCTTTTTATCAAAAAAATGAAGGGATTGTCAGAAATAAACCACTACAACTCAACAATAGAACAACTCTTCCTATAAATATATGGCACCACTAAAACTATTAACACAACTATAAGAGATTGTTACTCTGCCGAAAAATAGAGAATTTCCATTTTCATCTGAAATAAAAGATAGAAAACTTTTTCTAGTTTTATGTTTCGATTCAATTAATTCGAGCCTACACTCGATGCAATTTTTGGTACGAGAATAGCTGAGAAGATTGTTTGGTTGAAAGTCAGGAACAACGAGCGTTGATAAACCGAAATAGTAACATATTTTTATCCCACATTTAGCATACTTTTGGATGAATTATCCGTTATTTTATGTAAAAAGGTGCTCTTAATCCTTTCTTTTCATGTCTTATACTTAGGAAAGCACCAATGGATGAAAAGAACACAAAACGGGCTTAAAATGGGACAAATAGACAAAGCATGAAATCGACATGGCCTGGACCAAAGATCACACGGCCGTGCCTCCTTAAAGATCTCGAACACGGCTTGGACCACGATTTACATGGTCGTGCCTCATCAACGAAGTCCACACGGTTTGGTCACGATTTACACGGGCGTGTGCCATGGCGTGCCCTGCGCCATGACCAAGAGGAGTTTTACTCGGATTTGGATGCTTGGAGGCAAAGAAACACACTCCAAAGTCTAATTAAACCCCCAAATAGGAATTTCACTCAAATTAGGATACTTGGAGGCCAAGTAACACATCTCAAAGCCTATATAAACACCCTAGGGGGAAACTTAATCGGGGAGTTCGGCAGAAGCCTTCTGCCAGGGCTTTTATCGGGGCGGTGAGCTAGGCCAAGGAGCCAAGCCGGAAAGGTTAGATTTGTGGGAATCACACGAAGATATCAAGTTGATCCATCTCAAGAAGTTGGGATTCTACTCAAGACGGCGGATCTCTCCTTCAATTCCTTCAGGGAGTTTTAGGGATTTCTTATGTTTTGTTTTATCTTTTCTCTTGAGATGTTTTCTTATTTTGTTATGAACTAAATCCTTCAGATACCTGAAGGGGATGAAACCTATGATGAATCTTGTTATTATTTTCTAAATTATATAATAAATACTTAGTTTGTTCTTAATTATGTGAGTTTTATCCAAATTTAATGTGCTTAGGTGGAGGAGGAATAGACCCTGCCTAAGAGTAGATCTAGCATAATTAAGCGGAGTTGATCGCAAGCATAGAGATAGGGTGACGAGATTTTGCCAGATTAGGGTGAAACCTAATATGGGAGTCCATAGATCGATTTACTGCTATTCTAGGGGGTTATTATAAGAGAACGAGAGTTCCACTAATTAACCTAGGGTTAGGCGTTATTAAGCCTCGAGAGAGGGTTTAATATACGTTAGGGAGTCTTACGGATCAAACTAAGTAAATAAAATCATATGGTTCAGTGATAGATAACAAGTGAAGTCTTGGTGGATTCTTCCTGAGGGTATCATCTAAATCAACTGAGTTTTTCTAAACATTATCTCCCCAATTTTAGTCTTTTTTCGTCTTTGTGTCCTTAGCTTAGTAGTTCATTAATTTTAGATTAAAAGAAACTTCACTTATTTTAGGTTAAATAATAAAAAGAAAGTTAGTATTTGTAATATCCAGGGATAGGGGCTATTTTGTTATTGCATTGTTTTGCATGTGGTTGTTTTGCAATGTTGCTTTTGTGTTGTTTTGGGGCTTAGTTGTAAGCTTAGTATAAGCCGGAGTGGTAGGAAAAATTTTGGTTTTAAGTTCTATGTGAGTGGAGCTGAAGGAGCTGGGGTTTATAAATAATTTTAGGTGAAAAGTTAGCACAAGAGTTGAGCTAGTAAGATGGCAAAGCATGCGCCACTTGGGGCTTGTGTTTGGCGTCACTTGCGGGGAGGAGGTCCTGTGTTCAAGTTGCGAAAATCCCACATTTTGCTCTCATTTTGACGGCATGGAGGAGGAGTTGTAGGCGGTTCAAACTCTGCCTAAGACCAAGTCAAATGCTCAAATGGTGGGTGGAGAGTGATTGCAGGAAGTGGTCTTGTTCAAAATAATTTGAAGTGGTGGTGTGGAGTGTTTGGGGAGATGTGGCGAATTTTAGGAGAGTTTTGGGAGTGGCCGGTTGGGTGAGTGAGTTAGGGGGTGTTAGCCGAAATTCACTTAGGCTTTTGTGCATTTTCGGTCTTTGGAGTGTCAAGCAAAAGTTCTTTCTTTGGTCTTTTGTTAGCCGAATTTTCTAAAGAGTGTTCTCTCATTTTTTTCATTTTCTTTCTTGAAACCAGAAATCTTGACAACCTTTGCGAATTTGCTTTGTTCTTTGCTCTTGACTTTCATTGATAGCCAAGAATGTCATCTTGAAGACACAATTGTGTTTTGCTTCTTTTGCTATTCACCCTTCCATTTCTTTGCTTCTTCACTTTGTGTCAAGCGAATTTAGTATCTCTCCTTCTCACATTTTCTTTCTCCTTCTTAAACTTTGGTAGCCAGAATCTTATCCTCCAAAACACTTTCTTCATCTATTTGCTTTCAAACCGAAAGTCCCCACTCCTACTCATCTCTTATTCTGTCTTTTGTTTCAAAGCTCAAGCCGTTTGTCTCCATTTGTTTCTTCCATTCCTCTTGGCCGAAACTCTCCTCTCTCTTAGTAGTTCCTTGGTGGCCGAATATTAGAAGGGTGGTGAATGTGTTGGGTTCTTGTCTTCTTTCGGTTGGTAGTAGGTAAGAGTTTGGCCGAATGGTCATTTTCTGTCTTTCTTTTTCTCAATCGATTTGGGTTTGATTAAGGGCTGATTTCGGCATTGGTTGAAGGGTATTAATCTCTTGTGTTGTAACCGATTGGATTGTAGGACTTACGGATTTTGGGAGCAATCGAGAGGGCCCTTCTTTCTCTGTAAAGCAACGGTAGGTGGTGGTAAGAACGAGTTCTTTTAGTCTATTCTTTTTGTTTTCGTTAAAGTCATAGCCTTGTGAGACTGATTATTTGTGTTTTAGAGGAAGGCCGATTGTCAGAAGAACCACCGTTTGGTTCGGGGTTTGGTAGGAAACCAACGCATTTGAAAGGTAAGGGTTGAATGTTAACCCCTTTGGTTTATTTGGTTTTGGCCGAGTGGTATAAGTGACTAATCCTATGTTTGGCCGATTCTAGGAGCAAGGTGTGTTAAGATTGTAGATCGATTTGTTGAGTTTAAAGCTCGCGTGTTAGCAGGTGTGTAAACTAACACACACTTCTTACATAGTAATATATTTAATTAATCTGATTGCCTTGGTAAGACCAAAATAGTATGATGGTTTACATGGTACTCGATGGGGTATGTGTACGGATCCGGGTAAGTCCGTCTCATTATGAGTTCTATTAATGGTATAAGATATCATGATTGCGGATGTATGTGATATGAGATGCGATATTAAACATATTAGCATGATTGCATGATTTACATGATTTGCATCGAGTATGACATGTATGGGTGATATGAGAGGAGGGGAAATATGATATCCGTGTCTTTGGGACACGAGGTTTAGCACCTCCAGTGGTTTGGCACCACAGATGATATTTTGTGACTTTGGGTCACGGAGGTTTGGCACCTCGGCGTCTCGTCGTCGGTGGCTTAGCACCACGGTGGGTTGGCCCCCACAGATTGATTATCTGGGATTGACGCGGTGATTTGGTATCACACGATGGGTTGGCCCCATCATTGGATTCGTGACTTCGGTCACGGTGATTTAGTATCACATTCGTGTCTTTGGAACACCGGAGGTTTGGCACCTCATAGCGTCTCGTCCCGGTGGCTTAGCACCACGATGGGTTGGCCTCACGATTGATTATACGGGATTGGCGCCCGGTGATTTGGTATCACCACGATGGGTTGGCCCCATCATTGGATTATTCATGACTTTGGGTCACCAGTGGTTTGGCACCACATTGATGGATATCGTGACTTTGGGTCACGGTGGTTTGGCACCACCGTGGTTTGGTACCACACGGTAGAAAAGGTGTTATGGATGGTTAGGTCGGGTGCATTAATTATATTGCTATGATATGATGTGTGCTAGCATGTTACATTCTGGGAGGATTTATGCTGAGTCTTGCGACTCACCTTCTCCTATCGTTTGGTGACACTTAGATTGCGGACATGGGCCGGGTGGACTCGAGGTGCTCATGCCATGAATAAATTCAGATTTGCAATTGATTTAAATACTTGGTACTTTATTTCCTTTATTTCCATTTGGTTTCTTTGGAATTGTAAATGGCCTTTTAAAATTATGCTATGGTTATTTATATGTTTAAATGTGATTTTAAATATGCCTTAACAAAGTATTGGACTAATATTGGATAAAACTTGGAAAGATGAGGTTTTCAAACTACAACGCGATATGTTTAAAACTTTACCATCGGGTATCACCCTAAAACATTAAAAATAAATGCCACTCAAACGTTTTCTAGAACTAGAGATTTTTTTTTTCCACACTAAGCCCAAAATGTTTTTAAGCATCAGGAAGGAGATTACTTGGGATTCTCAAACGATATGGATTTGTCTTACTTATGGAGTCAACCAAGTTTTCAAATTTCCGGGTTTTCAAAATTCACTACCGAGTTTAAAGCATTCATGCCCAAGACTTTGACAAGTATTAAATATGACAGAGAGTTTTCATCGAATCTTTAACACGAAACCTAACCCCTCAAACGCGATTTTCCGTAACTTTGCCGTTTCTGTCGTGGTGTATTGACCGGGTTTGGGGTGTTACAATTGTGGTATCAGAGCCAAGTTCAAAGGCTCGGCTGTGGGCCTGAGGCCCAAAGTGTTTTAAATATGGGTTTTAAATGTTTTATTCTAAATGCATAGTTTGAAAGGCATGGCACCGAGTCTCCGGCACCAATCCGCCTAGGTAAGTACCCCTTACTATTGCTTGTGATTTTTTTTGGATGAGATGTGACAACTAGCAATAGTAGGTTACCTTAGAAACTGAAACTGATAGGACTGTGTGGACTTGCGAAAACAAAAATTTCTTTAATAAGAAATATTCATAAGACTGTGCTTTTAAATAGCAGAATAAATACTGATGCATAAAACTTCTGAATCAAATAAGTCGAGACTATAGTCATGAACACTCGGGGTGGGCGTGGTCGTAATACACGTGGGCGTGGTGGGGTAGGATGACGGTTTACGAACCGGTAGGAGTGCAGTCGGGGTCGAGAGAATGAGATACTGGCACCACCACCACCGTGGAGATGGTGAATTTCGAGGATCGGTGGGGATGACGCAGCGATGTCACGAGCAATCTTGTGAGTTCTAGAAAGGGTAGCTAGAGTAGGTGGAGGCGCAGGAGCTAGGAAATCTGTGCCTGAGCGACTCCGAGCAAATGGGGCCGAGGTATTTAGAGTGTTTACGGTGTTGCTCCCGGCCGGTGAGTATTAGGCTGGAAGCGACGGAGCGGATCATGGATGATCTGGACTGATCGCCGAGAGAAGTCGAAGGGGATAGTATCGCTCTTTTCGGGATGAGTCATACTAGTGGTGGCTCACGGTTCGAGACGAGGATGCGTGGAGGATCTCACTTGGGATTATTTTAGGGCCGCTTATCGAGAAAAAGTACATTGGAGCTAGCTACATTGGCGCTGTAAAAGCATTTTTGAGGCTAGTTTAGGGAGTAAGTGCGTGTCGAGTGCGAGGCGAAATTCTTGAAGTTGAGTAGGTATGCTAGGGGGCATTGTGGCTCACGAACACGAGAGGTGTGTTCGATTCGATGATGGTGCCGAGAGACAATTAAGACTGTTGATTGCTCCACGCCGGGAGCGTGAGTTTTCCGTCTGGTTGAGAAGGCTAAGGTAGCCGAGGTGTTAAAGAATCTGTGAGGCAAAACATGGATAGGAACAGGACATAAGAGGAGTTTTGGATCTTACGGGTCGTCGGGTAATCCGCGAGAAAGAGCTAGACAAAGTGGGCCAAATCGATGCAGGTAGGTGCATTGCGTGTCGAGGACCCGCACAGTGTAACCGCGTTGTGAAATCTCATTGGGAGGTTCTTTGGACCGGTGGAAAAGGATGTTTCGAGTGTGGCTCTTTGGATCACCGTGTGAGGGATCGTCGCGTAAGTTGACTAGGATTCGATCCGAGCGGGGCCGTACTCGATTCAGGAATAATGGACCGCCACCGCAGAGGGTCGTGGTAATGGCGAGAGGAGGTAATGGTTCGGTGGGGCGCGCGAGCACCGCGAGAGGTGCGGGTAGCTCTAAGGCAAGACGGCTGGGTTGGTGTATGTAGCGAGGCGGCCGAGAGGAGGGCGGCGCGCCGAACGTCATAACCGTGCGTTTTTGATCTTTGGTTCTCCATATCTTTGCTTTAATTGATGTGGGTTCAACGCATTCATACGTTGCTAGTAGCATAGTAGAGACCATGGACTTAAACTCAAAACTACTTGAGGCGGATGATAGTCATTAGCCCTCTAGGTCACTCTGTAGTCGTAGATAAGTCAGATATAGAGATGTACCCTAGAACTCCAAGGGGTAGTGTTTGTGGTCGATCGATGGAACTGCCGTTTGGGAGTCCTATCGATTCTCGGGATGGACCGGTTGGTTAAATACCGAGGCTAGATTGGATTGCGACTAAGCGTTTGGTTCTAAAGGCGGTGAGGTGATGAGGTAGTCATGATAGGTAATAGAAGAGATTACTTATCCAACGTGGTATCTGCTCTGAAAGCGGAGAAGATGGTCAGGAAGGGTGTGAAGCGTATGTGGTTCACGTGTATGCCTTGGAGGCTGAGGAATCTAATGTGGAAAAGGTTCGGACAGATTAAAGAATTTGTTGATGTGTTTCGGATGAACTTCCGGCTTGCCACCGGATCGTGAGGTGGAGTTCGGGATAGATGCATTCACGGAAGCTGCGCGCCGATGTCTATTGCTCCGTATAGGATGGCGCCAAAGGAGTTAGTGGAATTAAAGGCTCGAGATCCGAGTTGTTGGATCGAGGCTTTATTAGGCCAAGTGTTTCACCTTGGGGCGCGCCAGATACTCTTTGTTAAGAAGAAAGATGGTACCATGCGGATGTGTATAGACTACCTTGATTGAACAAGTTTGACGATCAAAAACAAGTATCCGTTGTCGCGATAGATGACTTGTTTGATCAGGTGAAGAAGTGCTTCGGTATTCTCGAAAATTGATTTAAGGTTTGGGTATCACCAATTGAAGGTGAAGGAGGCGGATATCCACAAGGCAAATGCGTTTACGTACTCGATATGGGCACTACGAATTTACGGTAATGCCGTTTGGGTTGACTAACGCCGGCATTCATGGATATGATGAATAGGGTGTTTCAGCGAGTATTTGGATCGGTTCGTAGTGGTTTTTATTGACGACATCTTGGTATACTCAAAGACGGAGGAGGAGCATGATGCACACTTGCGAATAGTACTGCAGATTCGAGGAAAAACAGCTTTTATGCAAAATTTAGTAAGTGCGAGTTACGGCTCGGGAGGTGACATTCTTGGGTCATGTAGTGTCGTGAGGGATTAGGGTAGATCCTCGGAAGATTGAGGCGATTTTGGATTGGAAGCCGCCTAAGTCGGTGGTGAGATTCGAGTTTTCTACGGGTTTGGCGAGGATACTCCAAGATTTGTAGAAGGTTTTCATTGATCGCAGCGCCCTATGACCAAGTTGTTAAGGAAAGGGGTTCCATTTGTTTGGGTGAAGCGCAGGAGAGTTTCGACAAACTAGAAAGATTTTGACCAAAGCTCTGTTTAATTCAACTTTGAGGTGGGAAGGCATTCACGGTGTATTGCGATGCATCACATACGGGGATTGGGTTGTGTCTTGATGCGGAAAGGTAAGGTTGTAGCTTACGCATCTCGGCGATTGAGGCCACATGAGGTCAATTATCCGACCTTACGACTTAGAGTTAGCAAACAGTAGTCTTCGCCTTGAAAATTTGGAGGCACTACTTATGCGGAGAGAGATCGATAGTCTACACAGATCACAAGAGTCTAAAGTATCTTTTGACTCGGAAGGATTTGAATTTGAGGCAAAGACGGATGGATTGAATTGCTCAAGGATTATGATTGTTCGATTGAATATCATCCGGGCAAGGCTAACGTGGTGGCAGACGCGTTGAGCCGTAAGGTTGTTTCGGACTTAAGAGCGTTGTTTGCCCATCTGAGTTTGTATGACGACGGAAGTATTTTGGCAGAGCTGCAGGTTAAGCCTACTTGGGTTGAGCAGATCAAAGAGAAACAGTTGGAAGATGAGGTTTTGAGTGCGCAGAGGTCTCAGGTGCAGGAGGGTGGTTTGGAGGGTTACGGTTTATCTAGTGAAGGAGTGTTGTGTTTTCAAGGCAGAGCTTGTATGCCGAAAGACGTTGATCTGAGGCAGAGGATTCTTCAAGACGCACATAGCAGCCCATACACTATGCATCCTGGAGGAAGCAAGTTGTATAGAGATCTAAGAGAGCAATTTTGGTGGCGGATGCGAAGAAAGAAGTGAGCGGGGTTTGTAGGGAAGTGTCGACATGTCGCAGTCAAGGCCGAGCATCGATTGTCGTCGGGGTTGCTTCGACCAGTGAAGATTCCACAATGGAAGTGGGAAAGAATAACTATGGATTTAAATCGGTGGATTACCTCTTCGCCGAGCAAGAAAGACTCGGTTTGGGTAATTGTGGATCGTCGACTAAATCAGCTCACTTCATTCCGTAAGGGTTGATTACTCACTTGAGAGGTTGGCGGCTGTATGTGTCGAGATAGTGAGATTGCACGGTGTGCGATGATCGATTATCTCGGATAGGGATCCCGATTTACGTCAAGGTTACGGAAAGCATTGCATCGAGGCTTTGGAGTGCGCTTGGATTTCAACGGCTTTTCACCCGCAATCGGCGGGCGATCGGAAAGGGTTATCTGATTTTAGAGGATATCTTTGAGAGGTTGTGTTCGGATTTGGAGAGGTAGTTGGGAGGAGTTTACGCCATTAGCCGAGTTCGCCTACAATAATAGTTACCAAGCAAGCATCAAAATGGCACCATATGAGGCGTTGTATGGTAGGAGGTGTCGCTCACCTACATGTTGGACGGAGTTGGGTGAACGCCAATTGTTGGGACCGAGTTGGTTGCGAGACCGAAGACAAGGTTAAGTTGATTCGAGCTCGATTGAAAGAAGCTTCGGATAGGCGTAAGTCTTATCGCTGATCTCAAGCGGAGAGATATAGAGTTTCTTTGTGGGGATCAAGTTTTTACGAAGGTCTCGCCATGGAAGAAAGTATTGAGATTCGGAAGGAAAGGCAAGCTAAGTCCGAGGTTTATTGGGCGTATAAGGTGCTTGAAACGAGTGGGACCGATAGCTTACCACTTGAGTTGCCAGTGAGTTGAGTCGATTCACGATGTATTTCACGTTTCGATGCTTAGGCGTTATCGTTCAGATCCATCGCATGTCGTAGCAGTGGAAGAGATCGAGGTGAATCCGGATTTGACCATGGAGGAGGAACCTATGCAGATCCTAGAGCGGGATGTGAAGGTTTTGCGTAGGAAGTCAGTGCCTCTGGTAAAGGTGCTATGGCGGAACCATGGCGTGGAAGAAGCTACGTGGGAACCCGAGGATGTGATGAGATAGCAGTACCCTCAACTCTTTTGATCAGGTAATTTCGAGGCCGAAATTATTTTTTAGGGGGTAGAACTGTAATATCCAGGGATAGGGGCTATTTTGTTATTGCATTGTTTTGCATGTGGTTGTTTTGCAATGTTGCTTTTGTGTTGTTTTGGGGCTTAGTTGTAAGCTTAGTATAAGCCGGAGTGGTAGGAAAAATTTTGGTTTTAAGTTCTATGTGAGTGGAGCTGAAGGAGTCAGGGTTTATAAATAATTTTAGGTGAAAAGTTAGCACAAGAGTTGAGCTAGTAAGATGGCAAAGCATGCGCCACTTGGGGCTTGTGTTTGGTGTCACTTGCATGGGAGGAGGTCCTGTGTTCAAGTTGCGAAAATCCCACATTTTTACTCTCATTTTGGCATGGAGGGGAGGAGTTGTAGGCGATTTTAAACTATGCCTAAGACCAAGTTAAATGCTCAAATGGTGGGTGGAGAGTGATTGTAGGAAGTGGTCTTGTTCAAAATAATTTAAAGTGGTGGTGTGGAGTGTTTGGGGAGATGTGGCGAATTTTAGGAGAGTTTTGGGAGTGGCCGGTTGGGTGAGTGAGTTAGGGGGTGTTAGCCAGAAATTCACTTAGGCTTTTGTGCATTTTCGGTCTTTGGAGTGTCAAGCAAAAGTTCTTTCTTTGGTCTTTTGTTAGCAGAAATTTCTAAAGAGTGTTCTCTCATTTTTTCATTTTCTTTCTTGAAACCGAAAGTCTCGACAACCTTTGCGAATTTGCTTTGTTCTTTGCTCTTGACTTTCATTGATAGCCGAATGTCATCTTGAAGACACAATTGTGTTTTGCTTCTTTTGCTATTCACCCTTCCATTTCTTTGCTTCTTCACTTTGTGTCAAGCCGAATTTAGTATCTCTCCTTCTCACATTTTCTTTTTCCCTTCTTAAACTTTGGTAGCCGAATCTTATCCTCCAAAACACTTTCTTCATCTATTTACTTTCAAACCGAAAGTCCCCACTCCTACTCATCTCTTATTCCTGTCTTTTTGTTCAAAGCTCAAGCCGTTTGTCTCCATTTGTTTCTTCCATTCCTCTTGGCCAAACTCTCCTCTCTCTAGTAGTTCCTTGGTGGCCGAATATTAGAAGGGTGGTGAGCGTGTTGGGTTCTTGTCTTCTTTCGGTTGGTGGTAGGTAAGAGTTTGGCGAATGGTCATTTTCTCTCTTTCTTTTTCTCAATCGATTTGGGTTTGATTAAGGGCCGATTTTGGCATTGGTTGAAGGGTATTAATCTCTTGTGTTGTAACCGATTGGATTGTAGGACTTCGGATTTTGGGAGCAATCGAGAGGGGCCTTCTTTCTCTGTAAAAACAGGTGGGGTGGTGGTAAGAACGAGTTCTTTTAGTCTATTCTTTTGTTTTCGTTAAAGTCATAGCCTTGTGAGGCCCGATTATTTGTGTTTTAGAGGAAGGCCGATTGTCGGAAGAACCACCGTTTGGTTCGGGGTTTGGTAGGAAACCAACCCATTTGCAAGGTAAGGGTTGAATGTTAACCCTTTTGGTTTATTTGGTTTTGGCCGAGTGGTATAAGTGACTAATCCTATGTTTGGCGATTCTAGGAGCAAGGTGTGTTAAGATTGTAGATCGATTTGTTGAGTTTAAAGCTCGCGTGTTAGCAGTGTGTAAACTACCACACACTTCTTACATAGTAATATATTTAATTAATCGATTGCCTTGGTAAGACCAAAAGCAGTATGATGGTTTACATGGTACCCGATGGGGTATGTGTACGGATCCGGGTAAGTCCGTCTCATTATGAGTTCTATTAATGGAATAAGATATCATGATTGCGGATGTATGTGATATGAGATCGATATTAAACATATTAGCATGATTTCATGATTTACATGATTTGCATCGATATGACATGTATGGGTGATATGAGAGGAGGGGAAATATGATATCCGTGTCTTTGGGACACGGAGGTTTGGCACCTCCGGTGGTTTGGCACCACACAGATGATATTTTGTGACTTTGGGTCACGGAGGTTTGGCACCTCAGCGTCGTCCCGGTGGCTTAGCACCACGGTGGGTTGGCCCCACGATTGATTATACGGGATTGACGCCGTGATTTGGTATCACCACGATGGGTTGGCCCCATCATTGGATTCGTGACTTCGGTCACCATGATTTGGTATCACATTCGTGTCTTTGGGACACGAGGTTTGGCACCTCATAGCGTCTCGTCCCGTGGCTTAGCACCACGATGGGGTTGGCCCCACGATTGATTATACGGATTGACGCCGGTGATTTGGTATCACCACGATGGGTTGGCCCCATCATTGGATTATTCGTGACTTTGGGTCACCATGGGTTTTGGCACCACATTGATGGATATCGTGACTTTGGGTCACCGTGGTTTGGCACCACCGGTGGTTTGGTACCACACGGGTAGAAAAGGTGTTATGGATGGTTAGGTCGGTGCATTAATTATATTGCTATGATATGATGTGTGCTAGCATGTTACATTACCGGGGGGGATTTATGCACTGAGTCTTGCGAATCACCTTCTCCTTATCGTTTGGTGACACTTAGATTGCGGACATGGGTAAGGGTGGACTCGAGGTGCTCATGCCATGAATAAATTCAGATTTGCACTGATTTAAATACTTGGTACTTTATTTCCTTTATTTCCATTTGGTTTTGCTGGAATTGTAAATGGCCTTTTAAAATTATGCTATGGTTATTTATATGTTTAAATGTGATTTTAAATATGCCTTAACAAAGTATTGGACTAATATTGGATAAAACTTGGAAAGATGAGGTTTTCAAACTACAACGCGATATGTTTAAAACTTTACCATCGGGTATCACCCTAAAACATTAAAAATAAATGCCACTCCAACGTTTTCTAGAACTACAGATTTTTTTTTCCACACTAAGCCCAAAATGTTTTTAAGCATCAGGAAGGAGATTACTAGGGATTCTCAAACGATATGGATTTGTCTTACTTATGGAGTCAACCAAGTTTTCAAATTTCCGGGTTTTCAAAATTCACTACCAGTTTTAAAGCAATCATGCCCAAGACTTTGACAAGTATTAAATATGACAGAGAGTTTTTCATCGAATCTTTAACTGAAACCTAACCCCTCAAACGCGATTTTCCGTAACTGCGCGTTCGGTCGTGGTGTATTGACCGGGTTTGGGGTGTTACAGTATTAGTACTTTTAGTTCCTTTGGGTTCGATAATCCGGTCTTGCCTAAGCTATACTACTGTTCGATAGGTACACTTGCCTTTAATCGTTGTCAAAGTTAGTTTCCAGGTTCGATCGTTCTTTTTATAAATTTTAAATCTCTGACTCACAGCGAACAAGTTTTTGGCGCCGTTGCCGGGGAACTAAAATATTAATAAAGCTCTATTTTTATTACTTTAGCCATTATATTTTTATTTTCCGCAATTTATTTTTAGTTTTAATTTTAATTTTGCTAAATTTTTCTTTCTTTTCCTAGTAGGTACCTCTAGTTTATGACTAGAAGGAACCCGAGAGGACCATTAGAATACGACAGTGATATTGAAGCTACCGCTCAGAGAAATCGCATAGAAATTAGGCGAGCCTTAAATTACAAAGAAGAAGAGCGAGAAGACAGATCCAATCCTACTGAAGGGATGGACGAAAATAATCTTCCACAACAAGATGTGGCAGAAAATAATGCTCTATGTATGATTGTGCTAAACCGCATTTAACAGGAGCCAAATCTAGTATTGTTAGGCCTGCTATAGCTGCTAATAATTTTGAATTAAAGCCTAACACTATACAAATGATTCAACAGTTTGTTCAATTTGATTGTTTACAGGACGAAGATCCAAATACTCATATAGCCAACTTTTTAGAGTTCTGTGATACCTTTAAAATAAATGCCGTTTCTGATGATGCCATACTTCTTCGGTTATTTCCCTTTTCATTAAGGAATCAAGCCAAACAGTGGTTAAAATCGTTACCATAAGGGTCAATCACTACATGGGATCAAATGACTGAAAAATTCTTATTAAAATATTTCCCACCGGCCAAAACGGCCAAATTATGCAATGATATATCTTCTTTTGTGCAGATGGATTTAGAGACATTATACGATGCATGGAAGAGATATAAGGATCTCTTGAGAAGGTGTCCGCACCATGGTTTACCCTTGTGGCTCCAAGTCCAAACTTTCTATAACGGTGTAAACCCTCAACGAGGCAACTAATCGACTTCAATTTGCCGGTGGAACTCGAATAATAAAACTCCTGAAACGACCTATGAATTTATAGAAGAGATGTCACTTTGAATAACTATCAATGGCAAGTTACAAGAACAAGGCCAACAAAAACAATGTAGGAGTTTACAACCTCGACGCAGCGATAACCATGCTATCAAATCGGTAGAGTTGATGAATAAAAAGCTTGATAGTTTGTGTTCTTCGCAGTACATCCGATCATGCGTCTGCGACGCAAGTGGAACGTGGCGAATCCACGAGTACCCACCCTACCAACCGGACACAGAGAGCGAACAAATGAACTATATAGGTAATAATTTCAGATCAAATAATAACCCTTATAGTAACATTTATAATCCAGGTTGGAGAAACCACCAAAATTTTTCGTGGGGAGGACAAGGAAATCAAGGAAATCAAAGACAGCAACCTCCTCAAAATTTCCAAAATCAGCCTTATCCACAAGAGAAGAAGCCAAACCTCGAAGAGATATTGGCAAAATTCATTGCAGCTACTGATGCCCGTTGCCAAAACACTGAGACAACACTTATTGACAAACAAGCATCGATTAAAGCAATCGAGAATCAAGTAGGGGAAGTCACTAAGTCAGTGGGACAGCTTGCCAAACTAATGTCCGAACGACCACAAGGGCGTCTACCAGGCAACACTGAGTGTAACAACCCTAACCCGTAACCGTCACCGGATTAGGGTTAAAGGCGTTACCAGACAGATCAGAAAGCATTACAGAAGTTCATACATTCATTCATCATTCTCATGCATAGTGACCCTTAATTCGGTCAACAAGACCCTAAGCATGCATATAAATCAAGTTGGGACTAAACTGAAACACATACAGAATCTCATGGAAAAATTTAAACTTTTTTAAAATACAAGGGAGACACGCCCGTGGGAGGAGACCTTGTGCCCGCCACGGCTTCTAGACACCCCGTGTGTCCATCCATGTCTATATACTGACTATATCAACACGGTCACTAGGCACGCCCGTGTGCCATGGCCATGTGCTACTAGGCCATATACTGACTTCCCTACCACGGCCACCAAGCGCGCCGTGTGCCATGGCGTGTGCTGTTAGCTAGCTCTTGACTTGCAG
The DNA here is from genome assembly GCA_025698515.1 of Gossypium sturtianum. Taxonomy (NCBI): domain Eukaryota; kingdom Viridiplantae; phylum Streptophyta; class Magnoliopsida; order Malvales; family Malvaceae; genus Gossypium; species Gossypium sturtianum. Next base: position 38,345,181 of record CM046951.1, read on the forward strand.
GACCACGGCTGGCCAGCGACACCCCATGTCGAGGCCGTGTGCTACTAAGCTACATTCTGCCAATTCACCAACGGTCTTTAGGCACGCCCGTGTGCCACAACCGTGTAACATTATAGGCCATTTACAAGGCCATAATGCCACCCATAAGGGTCAAACCTACAAGCAACATTTATTATCCCATTTCATTCACATATAACCACCAAAATATACCAAATAGCCATCCCAAATCATGCATATTTGACAAATAAGGATATCACACAATAATACATTCAATACAATTTCATTCTTTTGTCAAATTAAACATACAGACGAACTAATTAGCTTACGGAAATTTACCACATGCTCAATCACATTCCAACGACACAGAAAGTAATATTAAAATATTATACAGACTCGGATTTGTGGTCCCGAAACCACTGTTCTGACTAGGGTATAAACCAGACTATTACAATTCTCCCCCCTTAGGGATTTTCGTCCCCGAAAATCTTACCGTTAAACAGATTCGGATATTGCTGTCTCATTGAATCTTTCGGTTCCCACGTTGTCTCTTCAATTCCTTGTCGATTCCACAATAATTACACTAACGGGATTTTCTTGTTTCTCAACTCTTTTACTTCACAAGCTACGATATGGATCGGTTCTTCTTCATATTTCATATCAGATCGGATTTAAATTTCAGATGGGGCAATCACATGTGATGGATCGGATCGATATCTACGGAGCATTGAGACATGAAATACATTATGAATCTTTTCTAGCTCGGGAGGCAACAACAATCGATATGCGATAGGTCCAACTCGCTCAATGATCTCATACGGTCTGATGAACCTCGGACTCAACTTACCTTTACGTCCAAAACAGAGCACTTTCTTCCACGGTGACACTTTCAGAAATACTTTGTCGCCGATCTTAAATTCTATATCCTTTCGTTTCAAGTCCGCATATGACTTCTAACAATTAGATGCTGTTTTCAAACAATCTCGGATCAGTTTTACTTTTTGTTCCGAGTCCTTTATCAAATCAACCCCATGTAGCTTATTTTTATTGAGCTCGGTCCAATACAGAGGTGTACAACATTTACGTCCGTACAAAGCTTCATATGGTGCCATTCTGATGCTCGACTGAAAACTATTATTGTATGTAAATTCAATCAAAGGTAGATACTGTTCCCACGAACCATTAAACTCAAGTATACAACTTCTTAACATATCTTCGAGAATCTGAATAATCCGCTCAGATTGACCATCTGTTTGTGGATGAAAAGCTGTACTGAAATGCAGTTTCGTGCCTAAAGCTTCTTACAGTTTCTTCCAGAATCTTGATGTAAACCTCGAATCTCTATCTGACACAATGGATAGTGGCACCCCGTGCAATCTCACAATCTCTGAAATATAAAGCTCAGCTAATCTATCAAGTGAATAATCAGACCTTACCGGAATAAAATGGACAGATTTCGTCAATCGGTCAATTACGACCCAAATCGCATCCTTCTTTCTCGGAGTCTGAGGCAATCCAGAAACAAAGTCCATCGTTACTCTATCCCATTTCCACTCAGGAATCAAAATCAGTTGTAACAACCCAGATTGAACCTGATGTTCAGCTTTCACTTGTTGACAGATCAAATATTTCAAAACAAATTCAGAAATATCACGTTTCATACCAGGCCACCAATATTGTTGTTTCAAATCATGGTACATTTTAGTACTTCCCGGATGAACAGATAGATGAGTATTATGTGCTTCACTCAAAATCAAATGAATCAACTCCAGATTTCTCGAAACACAGATACGACCTCTAAATCTCAAACAATCATTAACAACTCGAAATTCAGATTCAGAATTCGAATCACACAGAACTCGTTTCGCTAATAACTCATTATCAAATTTCTGAGCATCACATATCTGCTGTATAAATAACGGTTTCGCTTTGAATTTAGCTATCACAGAGCTATCATTAGACAAATCTAACTGAGCATTCAAAGCACATAGTGCAAACAATGATTTTCTACTCAATGCATCATGAACAACGTTTGCTTTACCCGGATGATAATCTATCACAAGTTTATAATCTTTTAACAGCTCTAGCCATCTTCTTTCACGCAGGTTCAAATCTTTCTGAGTCATCAGATATTTTAGACTTTTATGATCTGAAAACACGTGACATTTCTCACCATACAAATAATGGCGCCAGATCTTAAGTGTAAACACAATCGCAGCTAACTCAAGGTCGTGCGTCGATAGTTCTTTTCATGAGGCTTCAATTGTCTTGAAGTATAAGCTACAACTTTGCCTTCCTGCATCAAAACACATCCCAGACCGTTTAACGAAGCATCACTGTATATAACAAATTCTTTGCCTGATTCTGGCTGTACCAAAACTGGAGCTTCAGTTAACAGAGTTTTCAACTGATCAAAGCTTTTCTGGCATTTATCGGACAATTCAAACTCTATATCTTTCTGAAGAAATCTAGTCAACGGAGTAGCTATCACTTAAAATTCTTTCATAAATCGACAATAATAACCAGCTAGCCCTAAAAAGCTACGGACTTTAGATACATTTCTCGGAGGTTTCCAATCCAGAATAGCAGAAATCTTGCTCAGATCAACTCGAATCCCAGAAGCTGACACAATATGCCCAAGAAAACTAACCTCATGTAACTAGAATTCACATTTGTTGAATTTCGCATACAATTTCTTTTCTCGTAGAGTTTGCAATACAATTCTCAGATGCTCAGCATGTTCAGTCTTATCACGTGAATAAATCAAAATGTCATCAATGAATACAACAACAAATCGATCTAGATACGGTCTGAAAATTCTGTTCATCAGATCCATAAAAACAGCAGGAGCATTGATTAGTCCAAATGGCATAACTAGAAACTCATAATGCCCGTACCTTGTTCTGAAAGCAGTTTTCGGTACATCTGAATCTTTCACTCTCAACTGGTAGTATCTCGATCTCAGATCAATCTTGGAAAATACAATAGCTCCTTTTAATTGATCGAATAAATCATCAATCCTGGGCAACGGATATTTGTTCTTTATGGTCACCTTGTTCAACTTACGGTAGTCAATGCACATCCTCATCGTGCCATCTTTCTTTTTTACAAATAGAATAGGAGCACCCTAAGGTGAGAAACTCGGTCTAGCAAACCCTCTATCGGTCAATTCTTGCAACTGTGACTTTAACTCTTTCAACTCTGTTGGTGCCATTCTATACGGAGCTATCGAAATAGGTGTAGTACCAGGTAATAACTCAATACTAAACTCAACTTCACGTATCGGAGGCAAACCCGGCAATTCTTCAGGGAACACATCAGAAAACTCACAGACAACAGGCACTGACTCAACTTTCTTTTCAAATACTTTAGAATCAATTACATAAGAAAAATATGCCTCATATCCCATTTTCATATATCTCTGAGCTTTTAATACAGATATCACAGTAGGCAGTCTATCTAAATCAATAGACTCAACCTGTACAATTTCATTATTCGGACATCTCAAATCAACAGTCTTTCTTTTACAATTTACAACCGCGTCATGCAATGTCAACCAGTCTATACCCAGAATGATATCGAACTCATCAAATGGAAAAAGCATCAAATCAGCAGGGAAACAAATATATTGAAACATTAACGGACAGTTCTTGCATACTTTGTTAACCAGGACACTTTTACCTAAGGGGTTCGATACTTTTATAACAAACTCATTAGACTCTACAGACAAAGTCTTACTGAATGCTAAATTCATGCATATATACGAATGCGTAGAACCAGGGTCTATCAATGCAATCACAGAAGTATCATAAAGTGTAAAAGTACCCGTTATAACATCTGGAGATGAAGCTTCCTCACGAGCTCAAATAGCATACGCTCGCAGCGCGTTCTAGCTTCGAGATCTCGCAGTCTCTCTCTCGTAGTTCTCGACTACCACCGACATTTCTTACATTCTTGAAGGTCTACCTCTCACAGTGCATTATCGATCTCGATTCGAGCGCCGCGCTCGGCGGACTCGGGGCAATCACGAATAAAATGATCAAGTGATCCGCATCTGAAACAAGCTCTATCATTCATTCTACAGCTTCCCGGATGCCTTTTCCCATAATGCTTACATTCTGGTTTCTCAGATCGTACATTTCAAACACTTGCCACTGAAGTTGCTGGAGCTTTGGAGCTCATTTGTGATCTATCTCGATTTCTATTTGAATATCCCATATTAAATCTCGAACGGCTTTGATCATCTCTAAATTTCTTTGAAGCGGTCGAAATGATCTACTCAAATCTCTTTCTCACTTCTCGGGATTACGGCTCGACTTTCTTTTATCTTTCCCACGTGCCTCAGCTTTGCATGCTCAATCAACAAGTACAACAAACTCTTTTATTTCTAAGATCCCGACAAACAAACGGATATCTTTATTAAGGCCATCTTCGAATCTTTTACAAATTATTGCCTCAGTAGATACACATTCACGAGCATATTGACTCAGTCTGACAAACTCTCGTTAATATTCAGTAACAAACATACAGCCCTGTTTCAAGTCTAGAAATTCCTTCCGTTTCTGATCAATGAACCTCTCACTAATATATTTCTTCCGGAACTCAATCTGGAAGAAATCCCATGTCATCCGTTCCTTTGGAACAACAGAGATCAAAGTTTTCCACCAATGATAAGCTGTATTTCGGAGCAAAGATACAACACACTTTATGCATTCTTCCGGAGTCAAAGACATCTCATCGAATACCCGGATCATGTTTTCTAACCAAAACTCTGCCCTTTCGGCATCATCATCATTAGTAGCCCGGAACTCTTCAGCCCCATACTTACGAATTTTGTCAACTGGAGGTTTGTTTAACAAGTTCAGATTCATAGTCGGAGGCATAACAGATGTCTAAGGGTGATTAATAGGGGGCGGGGGTTGTGAAACAGTCGGGTTATTCTTTATGAATTAAGTGAACCACTCACTCATCATCTGGAAGAAAGCTTGTTTAGCTTCTCCCTCATGACCGCTCGTAGCCGGTGTCGAATCAGAGGGTGATGTCCCTTGCACGGGAGTAGGCGCATTACTCTCTACGTCGTCAGCTACGGCTCTTTCGGGATCCATTACTAAGAAATCACATTTTATACGTCAGGATTCATTACACTATCACAATTCAGATATATGGCATGTATAGCTAGACTCTGACACGCTACGTTAGTCCGAGAATCGACTAAACCGTAGCTCTGATACCAACCAAATGTAACACCCCTAACCCGTAACCGTCGCCGAATTAGGGTTAAAGGCGTTACCAGACAAATCGGAAAGCATTACAGAAATTCATACATTCATTAATCATTCTCAAGCATAGTGACCCTTAATACGGTCAACAAGACCCTAAGCATGCATATAAATAAAGTTGGGACTAAACTGAAACACATACAGAATCTCATGGAAAAATTTAAACTTTTCTAAAATACAAGGGAGACACGCCCATGGGAGGAGACCGTGTGCCCTTCACGGCTTCTAGACACCCCCGTGTGTCCATCCGTGTCTATATACTGACTATATCAACACGGTCACTAGGCACGCCCGTGTGCCATGGCCGTGTGGTACTAGGCCATATACTGACTTCCCCACCACGGCCACCAAGAACGCCCGTGTTCCATGGTCGTGTGCTCTTAGCTAGCTACTGACTTGCACACCACAGCTAGCTGACACCCCCATGTCGAGGCCGTGTGCTACTAAGCTACATTCTGCCAATTCACCCACGGTCTTTAGGCACGCCCGTGTGCCACAACCGTGTAACATTATAGGCCATTTACAAGGCCAAAATGCCACCCATAAGGGTCAAACCTACAAGCAACATTTATTATCCCATTTCATTCACATATAACCACCAAAATATACCAAATAGCCATCCCAAATCATGCATATTTAACAACTAAGGAAATCACACAATAATACATTCAATACAATTTCATCCGTTTGTCAAATTAAACATACAGACGAACTAATTAGCTTACGAAAATTTACCACATGCTCAATCACATTCCAACGACACAGAAAGTAATATTAAAATATTATACAAACTCAGATTTATGGTCCCGAAACCACTATTTTGACTAGGGTATAAACCGGACTGTTACACTGAGATTAATCCAAAGGAGCAAATCCAAGCCATAACAGCTCAAGAAAGTGAAGGATTAGACGAACCCAGTCCAATACAAGGAAACGAGGTAGAAAAAGGTAAAGCTGAGGTAACACAAGAAAAGCCAAAACTGGTAATCAAGGAGTACCAGCCTTGCATACCATATCCCGAAGCGTTAACGAGAGACGACACAGAGGAACAGTTCGGTAAGTTTCTTAAACTTTTAAAGAAATTACATATTAACTTACCGCTACTTGAAGCCCTTTCACAGATGCCAGATTCGAGGAAATTTTTAAAGCATCTCTTGATGAACAAACGCAAATTAGACGAGGATCCACATGTGGAATTAAACGCAGTATGCTCAGCAATGTTACAAAATAGACTACCACAAAAGCTAAAAGATCCAGGGAGTTTTACAATTCCATGTTTAATTGGTAGACTAACTATTGATAATGCATTAGCTGATTTAGGGGCAAGCATAAATGTCATGCCTTACAAATTGTTTAAACAATTAGGTCTAGGGAAACCCAAACAAACTAGGATGAGCATTCAATTAGCTGATAAAACTGTTAGAATTCCTAAGGGTATTATCGAAGATGTTCTTGTAAAAATTGACAGATTCATTTTCCCAGTAGATTTTGTTGTCTTAGACATAGAAGAGGATAATTCGATCCCCCTAATTTTAGGAAGACCCTTTTTAGCAACTGCAAGGACTAAAATTGATGTTGATGCAGGAGAACTCATACTTTGTGTAGGTAATGAGGCAGTCACCATCAAGGCTCTCGACTCGGCTAGAACATCGAATAATCAAGGTGAGAAGGTAAATTCTACTGATAACCATTCGGTTAACCCCTATTTTCAGGAAGCACCACCAAAGAATACAACTGAACCCGATCCAAAACCTCAAGCCAACAAGGAAGTAGTTCATGAAGATCGAGGGATTCAGTTTGATGATCTAGACGAGTGTAAGACACACTTTAATGAAAAATTAGGGTTACACGACGAAGAACCGAAACCACACAAGGTAAAATCGAAAGAGCCTCTAGAAGAGCTCATAGGAACAATAAATCACTTCAAAATAGGAGATCAAATACTGTCAGATAAGGCAGATCCTTGAATATCTCTTCTAAACCCTAACACAAACAAAGAAATACCTTTTAGGGTAACTAGTGTTTTCCCATACGGAACAGTCGAGGTAAGCAACCCTATTTTTGGAAATTTTACTGTAAACGCATCTCAACTTAAATTTTTTCACGAGGACACAAATGATAGCCTGAGGAAGGACTTCCAACTCCTCAAACAACCCTGACAATGCAAACGAGAAGAGAGTCTAGCTTAAGACTATAAACGAGCGCTTCTTGGGAGGCAACCCTAGCACTAACCCCATTAACTTTTTATTTTTTTTATTACTCTATCTTATCCTTTCTTTATAATATCTAGCTTTAAACTAACAAGGGGTACGAAATTCCAGGCCACACGGCCGTGGCCGTGGCCTTGTGTACCTCAAGAATCTTGGTACTAACATGGCAGAACGGTACAAGTCAGAGCAACTAAATTTCAAACTCACGAACTCAACCACTCCCCCACGGGCACCAAAAAAGTGGCACGGCCGTGCCCCATAACCGTGTGAAGCTATTGACTTGCCAAACACGGGCTGAACACGCCCGTGCCTTAAAACCATACCAACATACTGACTTTTCAAACACAGGCTAGACACGAGCGTGGGGTAACCAACACGCCCTAAAACACGGCCGTGCGAGGCGGCCGTGTAAATCGACACACCCTCAACCCATGGGCGTGGGAAACTGCCAGACTTGAAATTTTATTTAAACACCATGCCCCTTTCCTTTTTCTTCTCAACCCACTCTCCTCTCTCTTTCTTTCTTTCTTTTCTCCCTCTTTCCTTTTCCCTTTTCCTAATAAATCCTTAGACTCTTGAGCTTTAACAACATCATATCCATGGCAAAGAAGCGTAAAAGGCCAATCACAGTCTCCTCAAAGGAGACCGATTCAAATAAGTTCATGCCGGCCGCTTCAATCACTCGCCAAGCCAAGGGTCTTTGAGACCAATTATCTGTTATTCTATTTTTATCTTCTCCTTTATTTTCCTTATCTTTACTTCTCTTCTGCTTAATTTAGTTTATTTTATCTTAGTTTCTTAGTGTCAGATTCTAAAGGCTGCTTGGGAATCACACCACCTCAACCACCGCCAAACACCACCACAGTAGTAGAAATCACACCCACCTCATGAAACCACCTACCAATAAGGATTCTCAAGCCCCTTTATCTTTTAGCATTAGTTTAATTCAATTTCTATTTTCTTTCTCTTTACCTTTCTTGTCTTTAATTATAGTATTTAGTTTATTTTAATTTTGTCTTAATAAATCTTGGCTAATCCTCCACGAGTTTCCCAATTTCCTCATCTAGCACAGAACTCGTGGGCAACCACCGGCCCTCCAACTTATCTTTCACCACGACCACTGCCAACTCAAGGATTTCATCCATAATTCAGGAAGTTTCACTTATCCCCATATCTTCTGATCTGAACATTACATTTATATTATCTATCTTTGTACATTGAGGGCAATGTACATCTTAAGTGTGGGGGGTGAACAACCTAAAAAGGTGCCTAACTTTTTTCATTATTCTCAAATTTCTAAAATTAGGTACCAAACTTTTTGTATTGTTCTCAAAATCCTGAATTTAGTCTTGTTTTTAAGTAAATTTCTCATATTACTAATTAGGATGAAATTTCCATGATTTATGATTTTTATTGATATGTTTTAGATTAAGTCATTGATAATGTGCATTGATAATTAAATTTTAAGATACTAGAGAATCAAGCATGATAAGTCTATTTTTCAAAATTAAAATTTTCTAGGTTGTTAAACTAAGTTTAAATATTACTTTGAAATTTGAAATTTACGAGGTTGACATCAAAATACCCATAATTTTTGTGATATTTTGAGCCTTATAGAGCATATATTCTTTTTCTTGCTCACTTTATTGATTACGAGTGTGTCAACATTGATTTGTTATTCTAGAACTTGCCTCGTTTATGCATATCGAGACCACACCTATGATTTTATATACAGAGATGATTAAGGCATTTAGGTTTTAACCCACTAACTCCATTAAAAAGCCTACCTTCACAATTAACCCCTAGTGAACCCCTTTGATCCTAACAACCCTTTTTATTGACTCACCCACTAATATTAACCCAAAACCCTTTGTATATTTGTATCACCATTCCTTGACTCCCTTTTTGTTGAGATTTGATTTTGAGCAGTTGCCTAACTATGTTCTATATTTCAATTGTTAAAGTTCTTTATTATTACTTGATTTGTTCCTTAAAAAAATGAAGTATATTCAGTATTAGTTTTTATTAGTTATGTGATTAAGTGAGCTTATACGTTTGAATTCCAAATATTGAAGAATAAGCTCGTATTATTAGTTTCAAAGTTTTAATTCATGTAATTATTTATTTATCAGTTCATTTTTTCTAGTTAGGTAATTTGTCAATTCAGTCTCGATTTTAACCTTTTAATTCAGCCTTTATCCACACCTTAACCCAAGCCCCATTACAACCCTGTTAAAGACCTTTTGATTTTTGCATCATCTCATATTATAGTGGTGGATACTTGATTTTCAGGCAAGCCTATGGGATTACTTTTCATGTTCGACTTTTGAGTGCCTAAATTTTGAACCTTAAACACTTTGAGTAATTTGAGTGGATCTTCTGTGAGGATGTCAATCCTTGTCGATTTCGAATTAAAGGTAATTATTTAGATAAGGGGAGACACCTATATTTTCGAGATACAAAATCTATGACTTAGACTGTTTGAATTTTTAGAACTCTTTAAGTTGAATTATCCATGTGTAAATTATCTATGAATTATGATAAAACATTATTGATAGGAATTATGAATTATAAAATGTTCGTTTTAATTGTAAGTTGAGAATTTTGCTTGAGGACAAGCAAAAGCTTAAGTGTGGGGGTATTTGATAAACCGAAATAGTAACATATTTTAATCCCACATTTAGCATACTTTTGGTTGAGTTATCCCTTATTTTATGTAAAAAGGTGCTCTTAATCCTTTCTTTTCATGTCTTATACTCAGGAAAGCACCAGGGGATGAAAAGAACGCAAAATGGGCTTAAAACGGGACAAACAGGCCAAAGCATGAAATCGACACGGCCTGGACCAAATATCACACAACCGTGCCTCCTTAAAGATCTTGAACACGGCTTGGACCATGATTTACACGACCGTGCCTCATCAACGAAGTCCATACGGTCTGGTCACGACTTACACGGGCGAGTGCCATGGCCGTGCCCCTGCCGCGGCCAAGAGGAGTTTTACTCAGATTTGGATGCTTGGAGGCAAAGAAACACACTCCAAAGTCTAATTAAACCCCCAAATAGGAATTGCACTCAAATTAGGATACTTGGAGGCCAAGTAACACATCTCAAAGCTTATATAAACACCCTAGGGGGTAACTTAATCAGGGAGTTCGGCAGAAGCCTTCTGCCAGGGCTTTTGTCGGGGCGGTGAGCTAGGCCAAGGAGCCAAGTCGGAAAGGTCAGATTTGTGGGAATCACTCGAAGATAGCCAGTTGATCCATCTCAAAAAGCCGAGATTCTACTCAAGACGGCGGATCTCTCCTTTAATTCCTTCAGGGAGTTTTAGGGATTTCTTATGTTTTGTTTTATCTTTTCTCTTGAGATGTTTCTTATTTAGTTATGAACTAAATCCTTCAGATACCTAAAAGGGATGAAACCTATGATGAATCTTGTTATTATTTTCTAAATTATATGATAAATACTTAGTTTGTTCTTAATTATGTGAGCTTTACCCAAATTTAATGTGCTTAGGTGGAGGAGGAATAGACCCTGCCTAAGAGTAGATCTAGCATAATTAAGCGGAGTTGATTGCACGCCTAGAGATAGGGTGACAAGATTTTGCCGGATTATGGTGAAACCTAATATGGGAGTCCATAGATCGATTTACTGCTATTCTAGGGGGTTATTATAAGAGAATGAGAGTTCCACTAATTAACCTAGGGTTAGACATTATTCTCCTCGAAAGAGGGTTTAATATATGTTAGGGAGTCTTACGGATCAAAGTAAGTAAATAAAATCATATGGTTCAGTGATAGATAACAAGTGAAGTCTAGGTGGATTCTTCCTGAGGGTATCATCTAAATCAACTGAGTTTTTCTAAAAGTTATCTCCCTAATTTTAGTCTTTTTTCGTCTTTGTGTCCTTAGCTTAGTAGTTCGTTAATTTTAGATTAAAAGCAACTTCACTTATTTTAGGTTAAATAATAAAAAGAAAGTTAGTATTAGTACTTTTAGTTCCTTTGGGTTCGATAATTTGATCTTGCCTAAGCTATACTACTGTTCAATAGGTACACTTTCCTTTAATCATTGTCAGAGTTAGTTTCCAGGTTCGATCGTTCTTTTTATAAATTTTAAAGCTCTGATTCACAGCGATCAAGCGTCTAGTAAGTCGAAAGCACATGTATGAATTTAGTTAGGGTTTATTGTTATAAATATCACAAACTAAGTCAATTTTCAAAATTTTAATTTTTTCTGTCTAAGAAAATCATTTTCAAACTAGGATTTTTTTTCAACAATTGGTATCAGATCCAGATTGTGCTATGTTTATAGTGTAAACCAAGACCAAATCTCTCTCTTCATATTTTTTATTGATATTTGATAATATGTGACATTCTTGTAATTATTCGTATGTTTTAGGGAATATATGAGAATGAATGTGATATTATATATTTGTTATATAATTTTTATTTTTTGCTAAGGTTGTGGTTATTAGGAAATAGACCATGGACTATCATCTCTGTAACACCCCGCCTGATGAAACCTTAGTGTCTGGATATTGTTTAGGTAAATAAGGCGAATGAGATAAGTTTCGAATAGGTAGTGTTAGAACTAGACTATGTATAAGAACCCTTTGAGCACGTTTGTGACGCTTTAATGCTGGCGAGCACTAGGTTGGCACATAGTGATCAAGAAGTGTGTCTTGTTAGGAAAAATTCACCCCAAAGATAAGGGAAACAATATTTATAATGTGAGTTTACATCAGCAGCGTAGAGTATCCTATAAGATTGGCTTTGAGCCAGTCAAGATGGAAAGAATAATAGTCAAGAACCAACCAAACGAGAACCGAGATAGTTAAGAACTAAAGGTAGGTACCCGATTAGTTTTCTTGGAAATTGTAGATTTAGATAATACCATCCAATGATTGATGTGAAGTTTAACAAGTTTGAATAAAGACATAGGTTGAGTTAAGTGTTTAAGATAGGTTAAGGAGAAAATACCTTCACTCTTCCTTTTCTTGAGATAATAGGACTAGAAGAAAGGTAAGGTACTCCTCTAAGTTAAATGAGAGCACGATGTTTGAACAAAATTTCCTTAAAATTAAGGTGACGCCAATATTTAGGTAAGCTTTGAACTTAATAAGAAAATTAAGTGTTACTTTAAAAGGGTAAAGTGTTGTCCACCCCACCGATGCTCCAAGGCCTTAAAAGGGCGTGTAACTGATATTGGACTAAGGCAAGAAATTGCCTTAGAAAGGAACAAATCATTAGAAAAAATAAGTCTAGTAAGATGCTAAGAAAATTTGGATGATAGAGTCATTGCCAAGAAGGCACTATGTGCCAAGTGTGATTAATTAAGATTCCAACTACGTTCTAATGTAATGGCTAAGGAAAAGGATGGGTTAAGGCCAAAGGGTATGTTAAATAAATATATGTGTTCCCATACATGTCTATTTACAACTGTCAAGCATCGATCTGGTGAATTGTAAGGACTAGGATCCGTGTCAAATATCCATAAGGACAAAGGTAAAATATCAAGGTAACCTAGGTAAGAAATGATAGACCTTTCTCCTTCTTCTTCAAGAAGTAATCTCTTTTTATAAAGGGGAGAAATGGAGAGAATCCCTATCATCCTTCAAGCTGAGTTGAAGATATGAATCTAGGCTTTGAGATGCCTCTTGTTAAGGTAAGATTTTCAACCTTACATATTAAGCTGTTAAGAAGCAACTCGATTTAGCTGGGTAAAATAAGCATGGTAAAGTCTTATCTAAGGATTTCTGATGTTCGAAGTGAAAGAAAGTGAGTTAAGTGTATAGATCTTGATGAGTTCCCATGTTTTGTAAATTAAGGGCTACCATCTACTCGATATGAGCTCAGATATGGTGTTTAGAGCTGTTAAAAGCACAAGTTTGGTGAGTCTCTAAGCCAACTATTTCAAATGTATTATACATGTTAGAAATTTTGTGAAAATAAGTTGAAATGCATGATGTGATGATTCTATGAGAAATGTATGTGTGATGAACTTGCATTAATGATTCATATGGAAAATTGATATGATCTCTGAAGTCAATGGTTAATATGTCTGAATGAGTAAAGTGTGTATATGTGTGTTTTGATGACATGAACAATTTTGTAGTGAAAGAGTCTGTCATAAGTCAGATGTGAATGAGTCTGTCAAGTATGAGTCTGCATGAAGAGTCTGTGTCTGTCTCCGGAGTCATCAAAAGGGGTTCGTCGGTACTAAAAACACGAATGTCTAAAAGGAAAAGTCTATGGCACCCTAAAGACCATATAGTGTAAGACCATGGCTAGGCTATGGCATCACGTGGAATATGTAAAGGATGATTTGGTAAGTAACAACGATAAGGGACAAACCTTACAACGGTGAGTTTAGGCAAATTCCTATCGTCAAAAACACCAATTTTCGTATAGGTGAGCCTTTATGGCTATCTCTAAATGGACTTCTTTATGGTTATCTCTAAAAGATTGCCTTTGTAGCGATCTTTGTTAAAAGGAAGCCTTTGTGGTGATCTCTGTTATAAGGAAGCCCTTGTGATGATATTTATTATAAGGAAGCCCTTGTGGTGATCTGATCGACTGTTTAACGTCACAGCAATAATGTGCAAGCGTACACTATCGATGCAAGTATAGTAGACAGATGTGAGTTTGTCAGATATCGATCCCACAGGGATGGTAGTCTTTTCTCTATTAATATCAGCGCAATAATTGGATATAAACGAGATAAATTGTGAGGATAGTTATCGATGCAATAACTTTAAATATATATATATATATATGATGATGATAAACTAGGATCCCCAACATGAATCTTTAGCAGAATACTAAGTGCTCACAAGGTCTAAAAATGCAGGTGATTGTCGATGCAATAAAATTCAATGTATATCTTACCCAGCTTTACTCCTCTATTTAATCTGAGACTTAAACATGCATATTAACCTCACCTTCCGATGAAAGCAATACGACACTATTAAGAACAAGTGGACTAAATTCCTCTAATCCTCACTCAACTTCCATTGAAATGCTGTTTATTCAAATCACACCGCCACTTTCCAAAGTCGAGTGATCGCAATAACTTCCTTCCTTGTTAAAAAAATTCAAACCCTAAGATTAAACAATAAAAGCAAGATTAAATAAGATAACATTTCACCAAGAATTCATCAGTACTTCCATACAATAAAAAATCAGAGAGTAAGCACCAGCAATTAGAAGGAAATAAGAAAGAATCGAATGGAGAATACTATGCCTAAACAACTCGACTGAATCTCTCTATTCCCTCTTGTCGCGCACTTAGGTCTCCTCGTCAGGAGCTAGTCTACATCTGGTTTTCACGTTGGCTCGCCCGTGAGAGGCTTAAGCTACCATGGCTGTAAACTCCAAGGTCGAATGGTGAAGATGATGATGAAGAGAAAATCTCTAGCCGCCATTTTTTATTTTTAGAGCCACCTTTTATGTCCTTCTCCACAGTACAGGTGTCCTTTCCCTAAAATTATTCTGTCCTTGTTTGTACAGGTTGGTTATACTAGACTGGATAGCTCAAGCAATTTTGGTTCTTATCCAGACAGCTGTCAGGTGCGGCGACAATTTTGATTGCAATCTGGAATTAACCCATGCAGCGACACTACGGACATCTATCAAGTGCGGTGACAATTCTGAACGCAATCTGGAATTAACTCATGCAGCGACATTAATGCAATAAGATAGCAAAATTAAGGATAAAATAGGCTAGGATTCACTGAGTTATAAAATGCAATTTAATAAAGTGAAAATGCTAAAATATATGCTAAGGATAACTAAATGGGAACAATTTTACCAATAAGTAAGGGGAAAACCTATGTTCTTTCTAGTGCTATCACATCCCCAAACTTGAGTTTTTACTCGTCCTCAAGTAAAACAGAAACTAGCAAGGCTACAAAAATTTTACTAAGGCAAAAGATCATTCTAGCAACTTGAACCCTCTAAATTCCCAATGGATGAATCACATTCAGGTGAAAGAATATTGCATCAACAATTCATAAGCATGAATAAATAAGGTTGCAACTTCATCAATGCTAGCATCATGCTCCAAACCCTAAACCCTATCTACCATTACAACATTTATTGTACAATACTAAGTATTTATATACATATATATATATATATATATTATTTCAGAATAAAGGATATCGTTCAATTAATGTACCCTTGTTCCTAAGAAGTAACGATGGGGTGCAACAAACCCCCAGGGAGTACATAATTGCTCTGACACATAGTTATGCAGTGACAACCTGCATTGGAGTGTTGGAGTGTTCCCTTTGTAACATTCCATACTACACCCACTTTGGAATGTCTCTATTTTATAACTATATATACATATATAAGCAGCTGTATAAAGCAGATTCATTGAAGATTTAAAGAATGATGGCAGTCATCCATTACTCATGCAACCTAATCCATTCATCAAAGAATTGAAGCTACAATGTTCTATCAAATTTATCCAACTCATTCATTGATAATTCACACGATTCAAGAATTAGGCATCGATTGTAACAATAATTTTTGAACAATTTTTATTAATTAAACCTTGCATGCTTCATCAAAAAAATTGAAATGTGGGTGCATTTCCAAGCCCCATGTGTATTTGCATTCCCCCAAACTTGCATTCCATAATTTTTATTAATTCAAGTTTGCATTGTCCCCAATGCACTAACATGAAAATGTAATGACAATGAAAATGCAATGACAATTTATACTTATCAAAATAAACCTACAGCTACATGCAATGCATGAATACTATAACTAAAGCTTAAAACAAACTAACTTAGTTATCTGCAGTTGTCGATGTGGCTGCATAATGTTTCTTTCTCCTCCTTTTCTTCTCTTCCTTCTTTCGTTTTTTATCATTGGAGCGCTTCCTTTTCTTTTCTTTGGGCTTTGTGCGGTGTTCAGATTGCTCCTCAGTTCCTGGCTCAGCCCCGGCATCATCGGCTGCTGTTTGTGTAGGAGAGGCCACTTGGAGTGGTCCAGTATAGACCACTATTGCCCATGAATTACATTGCTCCTCACTGGTGATCTCAGGTGTAGTGACAACCTTTTCAATAAAATCTTCTTCTTCTTTTTCTTTCTCATTTTCAACAACTTTCTTCTTCAGGAACAACTTCCTCTCTTGCAACAACTTCTTCTTCTGCAGCATCAACTTCCTTCTCTACAATAGTGTCCTCTTGATAAGCAAAAATGCCATCCTCAAATAAGCTATCAATATTTCACAGGCATTTATCGATGTCCCTAGATTCCTCTTCTTTCTCAGTATTAGAGACCTGCATAATGGGTTAGGATGCCACTATCTCAGTCTTCTAAGTCGTCATCCGAGGAAGAGAGGTCATAATTTTGAATGATTGGTAGAAACACAAGGAATTCCAGTAGTGGGGATGGGCTCAGTTGGCCTAATGTGGCTACAATAGAACTATTCCAGGCTCTGGTATAAATATAAAATAAATTCTAGGATCTCTCCATATCTTCCATTGTAGCGACAAGTTTGATCTGCCTATTGTTGATAGAATTTGCCATTTTTTGTCATCCTTCAGTTTACGCCATAAGGATGTCTCTACATCCATGTTTGTTCCTTTTCTATCGGCTTTGGCTTTGCCCTTTCTTGTCTTGCTGGTCTCTGCCTCCTTCAGTGTTAGTGTTTCCTTGCCTCAATTCATTCTTTTTACAGAAGCTTCATTGATTGGACCCTTATTTTCCAGGATTTCCTGACCAGCACGGGGCACGATTTCTCTTTGCTGGCACAATAACATTACCAGTGATGGGAAAACTAAGATCCCAGTCTGCCTTGCAGCGCTGTCAGCTATTTCTTGGTGAAGAATTGTGCCCACATCAATTTTTCGGCCCTTGACTATAGAATGTATCAGGTACATTCTATCTAGGGTGACTGTGGTGCTGTGAGTAGAGGGCTTTAGTCTATAGTTAACAAAGTGAAACCGAATTCTACCTTGTAGTGTCAGGAATCGACTGTGCATCGTATAATTCTTTTGATGGGAACCCATCCAAACTGCTCTCTCGACACACAAGTCTCTCACCAACAGGTCACATTTTTCATCTGTGATGTCATCCATGAACATGGAGTGTTCGTCGACATCGACCTTGGTGTTGTATAGCTAGTTGATGTTTGTAGCGTCCCATGGTATTAAACCTTCTCGAATGAAAATAAACTCTAACTCATGATCATAGAGATTGGCATAGAACTCATGTAACAGTGGAGGCGAGTAGCTTCCAGGATGGTTGCAAAAAGTTTCCCACTTTAACTTCAAGATGGTTTTGGAGACTTGTTTACCCAAATCCTATTGTGGCGAAAGAGAAATGCCCTACTCAGGATGAAAGTTGCTCTTCAATATGTTGTTGTGAAATCGTTCATTTGTCGCTTTATTCAAAAAAACTACTGACTCCTTTGCCTCATTAGCCTGGGGGATTCCGATTCACGGATTATGGTAGTAGAGGATGCATGTTCCTTAGCAGATTTGGTGGGTTTCTTGACTGAGTCTCTTGTTTTTGGCATCTTTTGTTAAGGGAAAATGATTTCAAGGTAAAAAGATAGGATATTTAGAAGAGAAAAGAAATAAAAATGGTTGCTTAAATGTGTTACAATCGATACAGTGAGGGAGAATTTATAGTGAGAGAAAGAGGAAGATGGAGAGGTGTGTTGTTTTGTGGAGAGATATAGGGCTGGCGGGAAGAGTTATGTCCAATAGAAATTGTGCTCGCTTTCGTATGGATCAAATAGCTGAGTGAGTTTTGATCCAACGTTGGAATCAAAATTTCTCTAAATTCGACGAGCTATAATTGGTAGTGGAGAAGTATGGGATGCGATAACAACGAGATTTCAATGCGTCGACAATGGTACCTAATTATTCCGCAACAAAGAATCGCGGAGTACTAACTAAAAATTAAAACTTTTCGACCAATTTAATGGTCTCTGCTTGCTTTTGATCATTGTTGCCAAAATAGTGTTTCAGCCTATGTCCATTCACTTTGAATTGGTGTCCATCACGTAAATCTCGAATTGTGACTGCATCATAAGGAAATACGGTGACAACTTTAAAAGGTCCAGACGAACGTGAACGTAATTTACCTGGGTGCAATTTGAGTCGAGAATTGAATAATAAAACCTGTTGACCTGCAATAAATTGTCGCTAGAAAATAATCTTGTCATGCCATCGTTTGGTTTTTTCATTGTAAGTTGCAGCTTTTTCATAAGCATTTCTCCTAATCTCCTCTAGTTTAGTGATATCCAACAGTCTTTTCTTTCCAGCCGCTTCATAGTCCATGTTCACTTATTTAATTTCCCATATTGCTTTGTGTTCCTGTTCGACTAGCAAGTGACATGCTTTCCCAAAAACTAATTGATACGGTGACATCTCTAATAGAGTTTTGTATGTTGTCCGCAATGCCCATAAAGCGTCATCCAATTGGAAAGACCAATAATTCCTCGAAGGGTTTACAACCTTCTCAAGAATGTTCTTAATTTGTCGATTCGATACTTTGGCTTGTCCATTGGTTTGCGGATGATAAGTAGTAGCCATTCTATGATTAACTCCATATCTCTTCAATGCGGTCGCCACTTGGTTGCAATGAAAGTGTGTACCCTGATCACTAATCAATGCCTTTGGTGTGCCAAAGCGAGTGAGTATATGCTTGTGAAAAAAAATTAGCATTGTCTTTACATCATACTTTGGGACTGCAATAGCTTCCACCCACTTCGAGACGTAGTCAACAACTACTAATATATACAGATTTCCAAATGAACTTGGAAATGGTCCCATAAAATCCATACCCCAAACTTCGAATAATTCAACCTCCATAATTTGCTATTCCAACATTTCATTGCGCCAGGATATAGAATCGGTGCGCTGACACCTATTGCATTGATTAACAAAATTGTGGGCGTTTTTGAATAATGTCAGCCAGTAGAATCCTGATTGGAGAAATTTAGTAGCAGATCTCATACCACCGAAATGACCTTCATAAGGAGCATCATGACAATGCTTCAGCATTGAAAGCATCTTATCTTCCGGAGCACAACGTCGAATAATGTTGTCATTGCATACTTTGAATAAATATGGCTCGTTCCAATGATATTTCATTATATCACGAAGAAATCTTTCTTTTTTTATGGCATGTGACAACCAATGGGAGTTTTCTACACACTAGATAATTAACAATATCTACATACCAAGGGGTTGTATCTATCGCAAATAACTTTTCATTTGGGAGTGTGTCGACAATTTGAAGTATGTTTCTATCTTCGCTACCAACTTCTAAGTGAGACAGATGGTCTGCAACTTGATTCTCTGAACCCTTATGATCTTTTATCTCGATGTCAAATTCTTGCAATAGTAATATCCAGCGTATCAGTCTTGGTTTGGCATCCTTTTTCGTAAAGAGATATCTCAATGTCGAGTGATCAGTGAATACAGTAACCTTTGCACCGACAAGATAGGAACGAAACTTGTCAAAAGCAAAGACTACAACCAACAATTCTTTCTCGACGGTGGTATAATTGTGTTGAGCCTCTATAAGAGTTTTGCTAGCATAATAGATGGCGTGAAATATTTTTCCCTTCCGTTAGAACTGCACCCACGGCAAAGTCGCTTGCATCGCACATAACTTCAAAGGGTTGAGACTAATCTGGTGCAACGAAAATGGGTGCATTCACTAGCTTCTTTTTTAACTGTAGAAAGGCATCCAAACATGCATCGTCAAAGAAGAATTTTTTATTCTGTTCCAGCAATGAGCACAAGGGCTTTGCAATTTACAAAAAATGTCTAATAAACTGTCGATAAAATCCCGCATGTCCTAGAAAACTGTGAATACCTTTCACATTTGTTGGTGGAGGTAATTTCTCAATGATTTCCACCTTAGCTTTGTCTACTTGAATGCCTTGACTAGAAATGCAGTGTCCTAACACAATGCCTTCAGTTGCCATGAAATGACATTTTTTTCCAATTTAGGACAAGATGTCTTTCCTCACATCGCTTCAGTACTTTATCCAAATTGTCAGCGCAATGATCAAAATCATTCCCATAGACTGAGAAATCATTCATAAATACCTCTAAAGAGTCTTCGATCATATCTGAGAATATTCCAATCAAGCACCTTTGAAATGTGCCTGGTGCGTTACAAAGACCAAAAGGCATACGACAAAAAATGAAAGTACCAAAGGGGTAGGTGAAGGTTGTTTTCTCCGGATCCTCCGGTGTAATAACAATTTGATTGTACCCAGAATAGCTAACTAAAAAGCAACAATAGGCCTTTCTAGCAAGCTAGTCCAGCATTTGGTCGATGGAGAGAAGTGGAAAGTGATCGTTCTTTGTGGCCGCATTCAATTTGCGATAATCCATATAAACTCGCCATCCCGTGGAATGCGTGTAGGAATAAATTCATCCTTATCATTGCGAACCACAGTGATGCCACTATTTTTAGGCACAAATTGCACTGGACTTGTCCAATTGCTATTAGAAATTGGGTAAATAATTCCAGCATCAAGCCATTTTATGATTTCCTTCGTAACAACTTTCTTCATCTTCTTGTTTAATCTTCTTTGTTTTTCAATAAATTGCTTGCCTTCGCCTTCCAACTTGATCTTATACATGCAAAAAGAAGGACTAATACCTTGAATATCAGCAACACTCCAGGCAATTGCTTGTTTATGTTGCTTGAGAATATGGACCAATTTCTCTTCCTGAGTTGCGTCTAGTGTTGCGGAGACAATATCTGGGAGAGTATTGTGATCACCTAGAAAGACATATTTAAGATGATGAGGTAGTGGTTTCAATTCCAGAGTAGGAGCTTCTTCAATAGATGGTTTGAAAATTGGGGTTGTTCTGTTGGCTAGGTCTAAGGATTCAATCTGCCATCCATGCTTGAGTTCAAGATTATTAGCTTCAACCATGTCACCATAATCATCTAAGCATTCAAAGATCGATGTCACCGCAAACTCTGTAGAAAGTGTTGTGCTTTGGTCATTTAATTCCTCCTCAATTAAATCATCTAGTACATCGACAGTATGGCATTCTTCTTTGTCCTTGCATTGAACAGATTCAAAAACACTGAAAGTGACTTGCTCATCATTCAGTCGCAGTCAAGTATGATAAAATCAGCTGGAAAAATGAATTTATCCACACGAACTAAGACGTTTTTTATTTGCCCTTCAGGTTGAGCCAAGGATCGACCGGCTAGTTGTAATGTCACTGCAGTAGATTTCATTTGACCAGTTCCCAACTTTCTGAAAGTATATAGTGGCATTAGGTTAATGCCAGCTCCCAAGTCGCATAAAGCCTTACCCAAATAATTATTGCCAATTGAACATGGGATGGTAAAGCTCCCAGGATCTTTCAATTTAAGGGGCAACTTGTTTGTCAAAAAGCACTACAACCTTCTGTGAGTGCAATAGTTTCAATACCAGTGAGCTTCCTTATTCTTGGACAAGAGGTCTTTCATAAATTTCCCATAACTCAGAATTTGTACCAGAGTATCCACTGCTTGTTTTGCAGTTGATTTGCAGTTGTTTCAGTGTCCAAGAACTGTTGACACTACTTGTCATGCTCATTCTTTCTAAATCTTTGTGGGAAAGGTAAAGGTAGAGAGATATCTGCTTACGCTGACACCTTTGATTGCGTCGACAATTTTGAAGGTCTGACAGTAGGCATATGATTGACAAATTGTGGAACTTCTTTATCTGATGCATCGACAAGTTCTTCAGATTCAACCTTCTCATCAGTGACCACTCCATCCGTATTTTGAGGTGCTACATTAGAGTGGATAATCGGTTCGCTAGTTTGTTTACCACTCATAAGAGTGATAGCCTTACAATGTTCTTTTCACCTTGGACTAGGATTTTTCGTGTCACTAGGTAATGAACTAGGTGGTCGAGTATTCAGGTTTGAAGCAAATTGTCCTAACTGTGCTTCTAATGCTCGAATGGAAGATGAATTCCCTTGTACGATAGCTTCTGTGCAAGTAATATGCTCCAGTATTAATGCCTCAAGAGTTGCTAACGGGTCAGAAGTCGAAGCTGGAATTTACGGTTGCTGTCGATGTCCTTCAACATGTTAATTTGGTATTGAAGCGTGTTGTAGCGGCAGCGGATTTTGATATGGATGTGTCTGGACTTGTTGTCGATGTATCTAAGTGTGCTGATTGTAGTTCTGTTGCTGTTGATTGTAGTTCCCTTGCCTAGGATTATAATTGCACTGAGTAGATGTATTCCCACATATGAATGTCGGAGCATTTTGTCCAGCATTCTGAGTTCCCCAAAATGGTTGGTTGCGGGCAGAGTTGTTGTAAGAATTTCCATAAGAATTGTTGCGGATATTACTAATATAATAGGCATTCTCTACATGTTGTGGACAATCTTCGTAGCTATGGTTGTCACCACAAATTTCACAATAAAAGGTAGGAACATCAACTTGCTGAGTGACTTGTATCAGTGCAACTCCACTCGTCCCTTACATATTTTTAATCATATTTGTGAGAGAAGAAAACTGAGCACTTAGTGCGGTTATTGCATCCAATTCAATAACTCCTGGAGTAGTTTTTGCTTATGCAGGTCTAGAGATAGGGTATCGATAATCATTCTGAGCAATTCTCTCAAGAATTCTCACAGCATTGTTATAAGTACAATCCAACAGAGGTCCACTGGCTAATGCGTCGACAAGATTCCTTGTATGTAAATTCAGTCTATTATAAAAAAATCTCAATTTGGGTTTCTAGTTGAATGTCATACACGGGATAACATCAAAGTAAAGATTTATAACGTTCCTATGTGTTGTGAAGATTTTCATCATCCAGCTGATGATAAGCAGTAAAATCATTTCAAAGACGAGCATTCATTGTCGGCGGGTTAAATTGCAAAACGAACTATGTTGCTAGAGCATCCCAAGAAGTAATTGATCTGGCAGGTAATCCAAAAAACCAAGTACGTGCTCTTCCCTGTAAGGAATAAGGAAATAATTTCATTTTCAAGGCATCATTAGGAACGCCTTATTGACTAAAGGAAACACAGATCAATAATAAGCTTTTAAGATGTTCTCTCGCATCTTCATGTGGCAGCCCAACATATTATCCATTAGAATTCCCTATACATTCCCAGCTCCGATTGCTGGCTTAACAACTCCTGGTTGTAAATCTGTAACACTCCTTACCCGTGTTCAACACCGAAACAAGGTACGAGGCATTACCGGACAATAACACTTGCAACTGAACAAATTCAAAGCATAAATTTTTGTTTAAAACTTAAAACTTTTATCTTATACCATCAAGTCCCTAAAATGGGCCTACGAGGCCCAAAACATGCTTTGGGAGAGATTCAGGACTAAACTGAGAACTTTTAAAACTATTAGAACATTTAGAAAATTTTCTTGTTTTGGAGAGTCACACGCCCGTGTGGGCAGGCCGTGTGGTTACACTTGCCCGTGTCCTCCACCCATGTAACTCTCTATTTATGACGTCATCATTCGTTTCACACACCCGTGTGCTAGACGGTGTCTTCCACACGATTGAGACACACGGCCGTGTCTCTGCCTGTGTGGTCAAGAAGTTGGCTATTTTCCAAGCCAATTTCTACCCTATCATGCCCATACTTGGGTATAACTTGAATGACACATTTCATGACATAATAAAGCTACCAAAACGTCCACCACACACACGTAACAAATCATAGCATACAATTTACTCAACCGTGGAATGCATCATCATGAGTTTATAGCATAACCAAATTATTGGCCACATTAAATGGCCTTATACAACAATGAACTCCGAATATCATGGGTCATTATTGTAGGACAACTCATAGTAACATATACACATGACCAAGTTCCCTATACATTCCATAACCTTAAGTATAAAATCATCGATACCTAAATTGTAAGCTTGATAGTGTGATAGGTTCTCCGGCGACTTCCAACTCGAGCCAACCTGAGTACATTATAAACATGGAAAACAACTGAGTAAGCTATAAAGCTTAGTAAGTACGTATGTAAATAATAAACAATTGATTACCATGCTTTTAAAAATCCTCATTATAAGCTCTCAAGATAATACCATCATTATTGCATGAAATTTCACAATTCATTTATGTTCATCTTGAGTTGTTTACTCGAGTTACAGTCACTAAATTATTATTATCTGGAGCTACGGAACTCCAAATTAAGATCCGCTAATTTTACCTGAAACTACACTCTCATCTCTTCTTACCATAAAATTTACAGAATTTTTGGTTTATCCAATTAGTACAGTTTATTCTTTAAAGTCTCCCCTGTTTCGCCGTCCGACAATTCCGACCCCTCTTCACTAAAAATTAATTATCTCGTTGTAGAGAACTTGAATGACGTTCCCGTTTGTTTCTCTTGAAAATAGACTCATAAGCTTAAATTTCATGTCTTATTCAATCTCTAATTCAACTTCCACCATTTTTGGTGATTTTTCAAAGTGATACAACTGTTGCTGTCCAAACTGTTTTATTTCTAATTTTACTCTTTCATGTTTCCTTTATATTATTTTTCATTTACACACATATTCATACATCATAAGCATGAACTTATAATCACAAGGTCATTCTCATAGGTATAACTTACTCGCTTACATTCTTACCAAAATATACGATCACATACCGAGCACATTGCTCATGAGTTTCAGATATGTACCAGATCACTCCATCACATAACTTTAGCCCTTTTTCCATCTTTAACATAAACTTTAATTCTTTACCCCGTTGAACCACTTGGAATATCTAAGGATACTCGAAAATTGTCATACACGTTATAAGATGCCAATGCCATATCCCATATATGGTCTTACATGGGGATAACATGTTGATGCCGAAGCCATATCCTAGATATGGTCTTATACGGGATCTCATATCGATGTCAACGCCATATCCCAGATATGGTCTTACACGAGATCGTATGTCAATTCCATGTCCAAGACATGGTCTTATACGATTTCATACCGAAGCCAGGTCCTAGATGTGGTCATACACGGAATCACTATTTGATGCCGATGCCATATCCCAGATGTGGTCTTACACGGGATCTCAATTCGGTGCCGAGGCTATATCCCAGATACGGTCTTATACGGGACCTTATTAATCTAATGTCGTGACAAGGGTATCTTTTCTATTCCTAAGGTTCAACCGGGACTTTGATATAGTAAATCTTCATCATTTTATTCATTGAGACCTCATTAACCAATTTCATAAAAAGAATATAAATTTCATGTAATATCAAGCATTTAAATACATAATAACATAATGTTGATTTATTACACACAAACTTTCCTCGACTTAAAATGGCGAAAGGGACTGAGTCGTCCAATATTCGTCTTTCCCCCGTTCTAAGTGTGAAACTCATTTTCTTTATCTAAAATATCACATTTGACTTATTAAGTTATTATACTATTCAATTCAGTCCAAAAATATATTATGGAAAAATTACATTTTTGCCCCTAAACTTTATCATATTTACACTTTTTCCCCTAGGCTCGTAAAATGATTTTTATTCAATTTCCTTGTAATTTAGGCCTAGCCGAACCATTTTCATAACTATAGCAGTCCACAATTTGCATTCATTCACACATTTTCATACATTTTTCAACTTTTTACAAACTAGTCCTTTTATGCAATTTCATCGAAAATCACTTAGTAAAAGTCATTTACTACACACCGAGCATTCATATTCTACCATTAGACATCAAAGCACATGAATTCCATCCATGGGTAAATTTTTAAACACAAACCCTAGCTAAAAATAATGGTAGAAATAGCTAAACCGAGTTACGAGGATTTTAAAAATGTAAAGAACATTAAAAACGGGGCTTAGATGCACTTACTATTGAGCTTGAAAGCTTGAAAACCCTAGCCATGGCTTCCCCCAAGCTAAATTTGGCCAAGCAAGAACATGGACAAGGGTTTTTGGCTTTTATTTTGTCTTTTAGTCCATTTAATTACCAAATTACCAAAATGCCCCTAACTTAAAAATATCCTAATTCACTTATCTCATTTCCATTTTTGTCCAACAATTTAACCAATGGTCTAATTACCATTTAAGGACCTCCAATTTAAAATTTCATAGAAATTGAACACTTCTAACATGTGGAATTCAACTTTTGCATTATTTACAATTTAGTCCTTTTGACTAAATTGAGTGCCCAAACGTCAAAATTTTCGAACGAAATTTTCATGAAATCTTTCGGAGAAGTCGTAGACCATAAAAATATAATAAAAATAAGATTTTCCTCGTCGAATTTGTGGCCCCAAAAACCACTGTTCCGACTAGGCCAAAAATCGGTCTGTTACAAAATCATCCAAGATAGGTACTACAAAACCACGTATAGTCCTATTTTGTATGCAAGCATATTGCGACAATAATGGGTTATTAACATTTTGCTGTTGCATCAGGGGTATGGCTGCATTGTTCCCTAGTAAAGACATACTTCTTTGTTCTCGAAGTCTATTCGGAACAGTCCTTTCAATTTCTGGATCAAAATCGGCAAGAAAATCCAAATCTCTTCGGGTCATAAAACACCTAAATTGAAGTTATAGAAATAGCAACAAAGAAAAATCAGTTAGTGAATACTAAATATTATAGAAAGAAAATAAAGTGCAAAAACACACAAAAACAAAAATAAACATAAAACAAATGCCATCCCTGGTAACGGCGCCAAAAACATGATCGATTGTTTAACATCATAGAAATAATGTGCAAGCATGCAATGTCGATGCAAGTATAGTAGACAGATGTGATTCTATTGGATATAGATCCCACAGGGATGGTAGTCTTTTGTTTATTAATGTTGGTGCAATAACTGGATATAAACGAGATAAATTGTAAGGATAGTTGTTGATGCAATAACTTTAAAAATAATAAAATAAAATATGATGATGATAAACTGGGATCCCTAACATGAATCTTCAGTAGAATACTAATTCCTCACAAGGTATAAAAATGTAGGTTATTGTCGATGCAATAAAATTCAATGTATATATATTCAGCATTACTCTTTTATTTAATCTGAGACTTAAACATGCATATTAACCTCACCTTCTGATGAAAGCAATACGGCGCTATTAAGAACAGGTGGACTAAATTCCTCTAATCCTCACTCAACTTCCGTTGAAATGCCTGTTGGCTCAAACTGTCACTGCACTTTCCAGTGCCAGTAACTGCAATAACACTTCCGTGTTAAAAAAATTCAACCCCCAAGATTAAACAATAAAAGCAAGATTAAATAAGATAACATTTCACCAAGAATTCATGAGTACTTCCATACAATCAGAAATCAGAGAGTAATCACCAACAATTAGAAGGAAATAAGAAAGAATCGAATGGAGAATACTATCCCTAGACAACTCGACTAAATCTCTTTATTCCCTCTTGTCGCGTACTTAGGTCTCCTCGTTAGGAGCTAGTTTGCATCTGGTTTTCATGTTGGCTCGCCCGTGAGAGGCTTAAGCTGCCACGGCCGCAAGCTCCAAGGTCGAATGATGAAGATGATGATGGAGAGAAAATCTCTAGCCTTTTTCTTCTTATGGCCACCTTTTATGTCCTTCTCCACAGTACATGTGTCCTTTCCATAAAATTATTTTGTCCTTGTTCGTACAGGTTGGTTATACCAAACTGGAAACTCACGTAATTTTGGTTCTTATCCGGACAGTTGTTAGGTGCGGTGACAATTCTGAACGCAATCTAGAATTAACTCATGAAGCAACATTAATGCAATAAGATAGCAAAATTAAGGATAAAATAGGCTAGGATTCACTGAGTTGTAAAATTTAATTTACTAAAGTGAAAATGCAAAAATTTATGCTAAGGATAACTAAATGGGAACAATTTTACTAATAAGTACGGGAAATCCAATGTTCTTTCTAGTGCTATCATGATCTCTGTTGAAAGGATGCCTTTGTGGCTATCTTAGTGAAATGAACGTAGTTGTGGCTATCTTTATTAAAAGGTTGCCTTTGTGGTTATCTCTATTAAATTGTGGCCATCTCTATTAAAGGAATGCCTTATGGTAAAGTCTATTAAAAGGACGCCTTCGTGGCGAGACTCTGAAAGGAAAGCCTCTGTGGCTATATTTGGAAAGGAACACATTCGTGGCAGAATCTAAAGAATGGATCTCATAATGACCATCTGAAGACAATGCCTTTAGGTAGACATTGAATGAATGGTGAACCCTATATAGTTATAAGGGATGAATGAAAAGGCTAGTGTGCTCCAGAATACGTGGTGAGACAAAGATATGAGTTAAAAATAAGTATAGAAAGTGCACCAAAGTAAGTAAGATATGGGAAAATTCCTAGATAAGTATTAGGCGAAGTCTACCCTGCCCAAAGATAATGATAAGACAAATAAGTATGGAATAAGTTATTAAATTTTATAATAAGGTAAATGATTAGGTTAAGGATTATGTAAAGATAAGATTTAAGAAATGATATAGAAGGTAAATAAATGTTAAGTATAGTAATGCATAAGAGAAGAAAAATTGTTCTAAAGAAAGAAAGATGGTAGCTTCATTATTGTACTCGCCAAAGAAGTAAGAAAGGTCAAGAAATACTTTAAGGATGCGAAAAACAACATATGCAATGTAGAATGAATGAAAAAGGTACTCTAAGGTTTAGCTCACTAAGTTCTTATGAACTTAAAATTCTTTTTTCTGCCTTCAGGTTTATAAAGGAATGTACGTCGAGAGACGATGGCAGGGCTACGCCAAGGAAGCAGTGTGCTAGGTTGTTATGCATACAGAGAAAAACAAGTGGCGTGTTAAATTCTCACAATAAATTCATTAAGTAGCATCCTAAAGTATATCCAGTAGACTAAGAGATAAAGTAGGAAAGTTTGAAGTTTTATTGAGCTGAAATAATAGCCATACATTGTATTTTTACAAGAAAATTTATAATAGACATAGATAGTCATTTGTACATAGGCGAAATGTAAAAGTAACCATACAATGTATGCTAAGAAGAAATTTTGTTATACAAATATAGACGTTTACATCAATGAATAAGAAACAAAAGTTTCAAGTTACATCTATAAGAAGGATGTAACACCTGAGATTCGGATCTGGTAGATAGGGTCGGGTCAAGGGTGTTACAATCTCCATGTAGGATTATTTTTTATATAGAATTTCCCAAAATGAGTGAAAATAAACATAGGACTTAAATGTAATTTTTCCCAAAATGAGTCCATGACAAGGAGAAGATAGAACGATGGCGGTTGAAGACACAAGGAATGCCTTGTGGTGAATAACTATGTAACCTTTGGATTTTGATTAATTTTCTAGAAATAAAACCATGGAAACCTTGGTTGACATTTTTATTTTAATTATCCATCTCTTTATACATCTATTTAGTAACTGTTAAATATATATTTGTGATATATTTGTATGACATGTTTATCTCATATATGCATGACAATCTATGGTAATTTTATAATATTTACATTCATTTATTCAAAAAAATCGACAATTTTGATTCTCCACAATTTTTCTCATATATGGCATGTTTATCTCATATATGCATGACATGTTTATGCCAAATAGAACTTGTCATGCATATATTAATCATTCATGATTGAAACCAGAAATTAAAAAACTTTGAATGTTTTCAAAATATTGAGTGGGAGAAGGTCCCTAAACAAGACATACAGCCTCTATCAACGGTCTCTTGTGATGGCATGGCAAGTGCACTACCCCACGGTAAGATTGATATGTGGACTTCACTGAGGAGATTTCTTAAAAGAAAAAACAATTCTCTTGTAGTCAAATGATAATTGGACAAACCATTGTGATAGGCATTATCATGCAATAGGTCAAGAAATTCTATCTTTAAAACAGGACAACTAGGCAAAGCATGCTACTCGGTGAGGTTGTCCCACGATGACTCATTTTTGGTGCATGATGCGATAGATGTTGAGTTGATGGTTATACACTCAAGATTTTTTAGTTAAGTAACTCCCCATAGATCTCTATTTAAGTTAGAATGATGGCCAAACATTACACTATTATTTGCACGTATGAATGCCTAAGGAATTAGATTCATGTACTAATTGGATGGAAATCCCGGTTTCTACTAGTTGATCATGATCACCCCACAGTGACTTGATTCAATGGGTGTGGGAATTATCGTTGTAACGACTTACAAATGTTTTTCAAGGTTTAATGTAACACGCATGTGTCACGGACTTAGATTTTTCCCACGCGATCTGTGCGGCCTTAGGCACTTTGCCCAAAAATACCTAAGTCAGCCTAACTCGCAACAATTTAGGATTCAACAGAATTCCTCTAAGGTACCCATGAAGAACAGCGGAAGAACAAATTAAGAATGAACTTGAAGGATGAACAAAAGCCACAGAAAAGCAAGAACACTTGAGAGAAAAGTTTGAGTGAAATCTCTCAAAATTCTATTAATAACTGAATGAATTACAATAAGGGGGAGAGGCCTCTATTTATAACTGAGCTTTCCCAAAATCAATGGTACAGATCAAAGTACATCAATGGCTAAGATTAAAAGCTATCTAGATATCAAATCTCTAAGATTACAGAATTGTGTCTTCTAAAGATTACATTTAATGTCTAGGATCACATATCTTTGAAGATCACCTTCCATATTTGCCTTCGGAAATGGGCTTTCAATCTCTCCAAGCAACGAACCGGTCTGATTGGGCCAAATGACCTCCTTCGAATATGATGGATCGTACAAGTTTGTCATGGTTGCGGGCTCCCATGCACAACCCATGACATTCTCTTCCACTCGTTCTAGAGACACCCTCATCGCGTCCTCCTCATGGAGTTAGCCTATCTTTCCTTGGAACTGCCACAATGCCTCAACAGGTTCCCAACTTGCTTCGCTATCAGGAAGTCCCTTTCATTGAACTAAGTATTCATGCTGCGGTCGGTGGTACCTTCGTCTGATCGCATGATCTACCTTAATGTTTTCAACTTCACAATCATAGGAGACTTTTACCCCTATTGGTGCTCATTCGGACTTGCCTCGATTCGGATCCTCTTGATTCCCATGGAATTGCTTAAGCATGCTTATGTGAAACACTGGGTGGACTTTAAGCTTTGCTGGCAACTCAAGCTTGTAGGCCACGTTGCCTACTCTCTTCACAACTCGAAACAACCCTTCATACCTTTACACAAGCCTCTTCTGCAAACCTGTATATCGCAAAATCAACTGTAGTTTGGCAAGGACTGAATCACCCACCTGAAATTGCACATCTCATTGATTCTGATAGGCCCACTTCTTGTTGCACTTACTTGCCTTGTGTAAACAAGCTCTAGCCAAGTCATTCTTCTCTTGCCAATCCTTCGCAAATCGATAAGCTGCTGGATTTGGTCCTGTATAATGGGTCACAACAGCGTTAGGTGTGAGTGGTTGTTGGCCCTTCACTATCTCGAACGGATTTTGATTCGTGGCCCCACTTCACTGAAAGTTGTATAAAAATTGGGCCACATATAATAACTTTGGCCAATCCCTTTGTGTGGCACACATATAGTGCCAAAGATATGTCTCCAACAACGCATTCACTCATTCAGTTTGTGCATCGGTTTACGAATGCATGCTCATGGAAAAGTTCAAGTCCGAGCCTATTGACTTGATCAACTCTGTCCAGAATTGGCTCGTGAATCGCCCATCTCAATCACTGATAATAGAAAATGGCACTCCCCAATATTTCACCATGTGCCTAAGGAATAAACGGGCTGCCTCCTCAGCAGGGCACTCCTTGGTAGCTGGAATAAATGTCTTGTACTTCGAAAACCTGTCCACCACAACAAGAATACTTGGAAACCCATCAGACTTAGGCAAACCAACAATAAAATCCATAGATACACTCTCCCATTGTCTTTCTGAAATAGGCAAGGGTTGTAGCAAACCGGCCAGAGTCTTTAACTCAACCTTGTCTTTTTGGCATGCTAGACAAGTTTTCACATAGGTTTCCACATCATCACTCATGTGAGGCCAATAGTAACGATCCTTTAAAAGGGCCAAGGTATGGTGCAGCTCTAAATAACCCGCCCATCTCAAATCATGACACTCCTTCAGGA
This sequence comes from Gossypium sturtianum, assembly GCA_025698515.1. Classification (NCBI taxonomy): domain Eukaryota; kingdom Viridiplantae; phylum Streptophyta; class Magnoliopsida; order Malvales; family Malvaceae; genus Gossypium; species Gossypium sturtianum. The sequence continues at coordinate 38,377,744 of CM046951.1, forward strand.
CTTCTTTGCTCAATTTCTCATAGTGGGGCACATAGAGACGGTGCCTATAAGTGTATATCAGCTCCCCATCAAGCCAAAATCTCCTCGTTTTCCCCTCCTTGGCAAGCTCAATCAAATTTTTGGTTGTGGGATCATGGGACAATCTCTCTCAAATTTGTTCCAATAAGGAACCATCAGGTTGGCTGATTGCCACAAACTCCATCTTTCGGCTAAGCGCATCAGCCATAATGTTGGCACTTCCCGGCTTACACTCTATTGTGAAATTAAACCCAGCTAGGAAAACCTACCAACGAGCTTGTTTGGGAGACATCTTTTTCTAGGTTAGAAAATAACTGTTGGTAACATTATCGGTAAGGACCACAAACCTAGAACCCAGTAAATAATGTCTCCATCTGCACAAGCAATGCACCACAACGATCATCTCATTTTCTTGGATTGTGTACATCCGCTCTGTCTCATTAAGCTTTCAACTCGCGAAAGTAATTGGATGCCCATCTTGCATCAGTACTCCCCCAATGGCATAAATCGATCCATCCGTGCGTACCACATAAGGCTTCGAATAATTCGACAAAGCAAGTACGGGCTCCCTCATCATCAGTTGCTTTAATTGATTAAAGGCCCTCTCACATTGTGGATTCCAATCTCATACCTTCCCCTTTTTTAACATGTTCGTCAAGGATGTGGTAATTCTAGAGTAGCCTTTGATAAAGAGTAGATAGTAATTCGCCAACCTAAGGAAAGATCTCAACTCTGTCACCTTGGTTGGAGGCTCCCACTCAACAATAGCCCGAATCTTGCTCTCATCCATTCAGATCTTGCCACCTCCCACAATGTGGCCTAAGAATGGCACATCTTGTTGGGCAAATGAACACTTCTCCTCTTTGACGAACAACTCATTTTCCCTCAAAGTTTGGAACACTTCCCTCAAGTGTCCTACATGATCCTCGAGAGACTTACTATACACCTCAATATCTTAAGGTAAAAAACCACGAAATGATCAAGGAAAGGTTGAAGTACCTTATTCATTAGGGCACAGAATGTCGCCGAGGCATTCGTGAGTCCGAAGGGCGTCACAAGGAACTCATACGAACCATACCGCGTCACACAAGCTGTCTTTGGCTCGTCCCCCTCGACTATCCGATCTTGATGGTACCCCGATCTCAAATCCAACTTGGTAAACCATCTTGCACTACCAAGCTGATCAAACAAATCCAAAATAAGAGGTATAGGGTACCTGTTCTTCACAGTGATCTTGTTTAGAGCCCGATAATCGATGCACATTCTCAACAACCCATCATCTTTCTATTGAAACAACACTGGCACACCATATGGAGATTTAGACGGCCTAATGAATCCCACATCTAAAAGCTCCTTTAATTGTTTTTGCAGCTCTTCTAATTCTGGCAAAGACATACGATATGAGACTCTTGCTAGCGGCACCATGTTGGTCACTAACTCGATCTTGTTGTCCACCTCTCTCTTAGGTGGCAAACTTTTGGGCAACTGGGTGAGCATCACATCCTGAAAAGACTACAACAATTGGCCCACTTATTTCAAGATCTCACCAACGGACTTAACAGTTTCCTTGATCTTCAAGATGGCTAAGTAGGAGACTTCATCTCTACGTACTCCTTTATCAAATTTGATTGCCGACAATGTCTTTCCTTCCATGCTTCCCTTTCTTATCATTCTCACCATGCATTGATTGTTCGAGTCTGAAATCACCATGTGATAACCAGAAGGAACAATAGACACATTAACCGGTCAAGGAAACTTAATCCAACCACAAAATCATAGTCATAAAGTGGTATTACCTTAATGGATGCCTTACCGGTCCAATCGCCAAGTTGGAGATCCACTCCCTTTGCAACCCCTTCATTGGAACACTTTTTGAGTTCCTCGTTTTGATCCAGCCTGGCTTGTTTTTAAATCTTGAGGACAAGTTTACGAGCAGCCTCTTCGGACATGAAAAAATCAGATGCACCTATGTCGACAAGCGCATTCAATTTTCTGTCAGCCACCATGATGTCTACAAACATAAGTCCATGGCTTTTCTTGTCTTCAACAGCCCCTAGTATCGAACCAAGATTATTATCATCTTCATCTGACTCCTCTTTTGCTTCAATAGCAGAGAGTGCGGCCTTTTTCGGACAGTCCTTGATCATATATGGACAATCACAATGGAAGCAACTTATAGGCCCATTCTTCTTTTCGTCCCAAGGCTTCTTACTGTTGCCATTCCTAGTGGGCCTTTCCTTGTCTCCCCCACCATTGCCCTTTGGTTTGAATTTGGGCTTGGAAGACTCAGGCTTGTCTCTCTTCCCACTGAATTCGATAAATGGTTCTGCCACAGATATGGTCTTGATAAGCTCTTGGACTCCTCAGCGTTGCAACTCTTGCTTCGCCCATGGTTTCAACCCATCCATAAAGGAAAGGAATGCCTCTTTCTCACCCATATCTGAGATTTGAAGCATGAGTTCGCTAAACTCCTGCACATACTCCCTCACAATGGCATGTTGCACAACTTTTCCCGAGCCTCATCCTCGAATACTCTGGATAAAACTGTGCTTTAAACTCACTTTGGAACTCCTCCCAAGTCCCAATTTCGATCCCACCATGTCTCATATCAGTGGACCTACGATGCCATCACAACAAAGTAATGTTAGTAAGATACATAGCAGCAGTAATTACCTTAATGGCATTGTCCTTGATGCCTTTGGCATAAAAGTATTGCTAGATTCCTCACAGAAAATTGTTCACATCTCTTGTAGACATTATTCCCTTGAACTCCTTGGGCTTGGGAACATCCACACTGGGCTTGAGTGCGACATTGGCTAACCCTCCATTGCCCAAAGTAGCCTTATAGATTGTGAGCTCACCCTTGAGCTCCACAATATGCTCTTTCAAGGCCGTCATCATTGCCTCAATGGCATCATCCCCACCAGTCAGCTTTTCAACAGAGTCCAACACATAATCTCTAAGTTGCTCCTTCATGGACAGCAACCCATCATTGACCTTATCATCAACATCATCAATCCTCTCATTGACAACCCTCACGGATTCCTCGAGAGTGACAACTTGATCTTCCAAAGCTGACAGTATGTCCCTCAAATGACTAGCTTTCCTAGCCCTCCCACGGGTCTCCATTCTCTCAACATTCTTAGCAACTTCTTTCGACATCTTTCAATGGTGCCTTCAAACACTAGCTCGGATTCCAACTGTCATGGACTTAGATTTTTACCACGCGATTCGTGCGGCCTTAGGCATTTTCTTCGCTCAAAAATGCCTAAGTCAGCCTAACTCGCAACAATTGAGGATTCAACAGAATTTCTCTAAGGCACCCCCGAAGAACAGCGGAAGAACGAAAGTAAGAATGAACTTCAAAGATGAACAAAATCCATAAAAAAGCAAGAACACTTGAGAAAAAAGTTTGAGTTAATGCTCTCAAAATTCTATTAATAACTGAATGAATTACAATGAAGGGGAGAGGCCTCTATTTATAGTTGAGCCTTTCGAAAATCAACGGTACAGATCAAAGTACATCAATGGCTAAGATTAAAAGCTATCTAGATATCAAATCTCTAAGATTACAGAATCGTATCTTCTAAAGATTACATTTAATGTCTAGGATCACATATCTTTGAAGATCACCTTCCATATTTCCCAAGCTTCGGAGATGGGCTTTCAATCTCTCCAAGTAACGTGCAGTCTGATTGGGCCAAATGACCTCATTCTAATACGATGGATTGTACAAGTTTATCATGGTTGCAGCCTCCCATGCGCAACCCATGACACATGCATCATCTTAATCCATATTGTAATGTTGTAGAAATTTTGAAACATTTTATTATACAAAGATTTTAATAGATGAATATTTTATTTTCAGCTCAAAAATGGAACCTCTCTTATTGAACATACTCACTCAAATTAAACTGAACAGAAATAAATATAAAGAATGAAAAATGAAACTAATAATCGTCCTGAGCTGTAAAAAACTTAAAATAGTTCTTGATACTAAGTGCCCTCTGACCACTCAAGTTGAGGCTAAAAAACGCTGGGAAGAGTCTAATGAGATAGCTCATTGCTATATGTTGGCAAGCATGACCAACACTCGGTATAAGCAAATGGAGAGCTGTAAGACTGCTAAAGTGATTCTAGATAAGCTAGAAGACATGTTTGGAGGCCAAGCTACCTTGGCTCGATAGTCTGCCATAACTAGCTTAATAAATGCTTAGAAAAAGCCCGACACTCCAGTTAAAGACCATATGATAACTCTTATGGGATACTTTGCTGAGGCCCTGGACAATGAGGCCAATTTGGACTAGAACACCAAAATAGCGATGGTGTTCAAAAGCATGTCCAAGCATTTTACTTGTTTTCAGGCTGCTTATAACCTTGGAAACAAAAATCTAACTCTTACACAACTCATGAAGGAACTACAGTCCTATGAGTTGATGTTAACGGTGGTCAGTCGATCTGAAGAGCAGAAGCAAATATAGTCATTGCTTCTTCCTCAAAAAGGAAGGGAAAACACGCTAAGAAAGGCAATGCTAAAGTCTTTGGGCCACCACAAGTGGAAAGGAAGAAAACTAATAAGCCTAAAGACTTATCTAAGTCTAAATGCTTCTTGTAACACCCCAAATTTGGTGGACCCGACTTGAACAAAGAAAATTAAAGGAAAAATAGGAGGAGCAAAGAAGAGGGGCGGCTAAAGGAAAGGAGGAGGGAAAAATGAAAAAAACTAAAAGATGAAGTGAATTTCCTAGGTGCATGGCTGACCACGGTAAGGTAAGGGAGAGGTTTTGGCAAGTGGAGGGGACAATGGCACCAAAAGTGGATCATGAGAGTAAAAAGGGGAGAACTTTGGGAAGGTTGACCTTGTAATCAAGGAAAGAATCTTTCTTAGTATGGTAATAAGTGTTGGACGACAAGGGTGTTCACACTAGCTCAAATTGTCAAAAATTTAGTTAAAAAGGTGTGATTGTAGGAGCTTGAACTTAGGGCATTATGGAAACAATTAGCATACTTAACTACTAGCTATTAATTCCCTTGTAACATGAACTAGTACAATTAAATAATTAAAATATAGGGCGCAATAAGTTGTATATTAGATAATCAGAAAGGGAAAGAATGAGAGTTTTTCCTCCTCATTCTTGAGTAAGAATTTCTTTATTCTAGATCTGAAGTAGTCTGGAGTGCTTCCTTCTATCATGAAAGTTGAGGTGTTGATCTGGATCTCCACCTACGAGAGCTTCATGCTAAGGTAAGATCAATGATCATCCATGCTATGTTGCAAAAGAGTAGGTTCATTATATCGGGTAAGGGTAAGGAAGTAATGCTCTATCTAGGGTATTTTAAGTGTTAAAAATGACGAAAACAAGGGTTTATAAGTGACCTTGATGAGTATCCATGCTCTGTAAAAGTGGTTGAAGCTAATCATTTGAGGGAAGTCTGGATTTCGAGTTTGGAGCTGAAAAAGGGGTAAAAACCAAGTGAGTCCCTAAATTGACTCTTTCATGTGTATTATGCTTATCTAGAAACTTCTATGCTAAATGGCTGAAGCATGAGATTGAAACTAGTAAAGTATGATGTGACGAATATGATAAGAAATGTAAGACTTATGAATATGAATGACAATGTTGTGCTTATTTCTGAAAGTAAGAATGAGTCTAATAAAAAGTGCATGTGTCTAGTAAGCATAATAATGTTTGTCATTAATGATTCGATGTATGATGAGTTTGTGTCTATCTTCGGAGTCTTCAAAGGGGTCTATTGGGACAAAAAACATGAATCTCTGAAAGGACAAGTCCATGTCCATGGCTCTTAAGGACCATATTGTGTAAGACTATAACTAGTGGGTTATGGCATCATATGGGAAAAATTAAGGAAGGTTATTACTGTAACACCCCTAACCCGTCTCCATCACCAGATTAGGGTTACAGAGAATTATTGTACAATTCAAAATATTTAACATTGAAACAGAAATTAATAAATAATTTACATGTTAACATTTGATAATATAATTTAATTATAGCATAAATACTCTTATGGGCTTTAAATCGAGCCTAAGAGATCCTAAAAATAGTTTGGAAACATTTAGAGACTAATTCAAAACAAACTAGAAATTTTAGATAAAATTAAAAAAAATTGTGAAACAAGGGTCACACGGTCGTATGACATAACCAAGACTGTGTTGGCATTTGAACTATGGGACACACAGCCATTTCACAGCCCGTGTGTCTGCCCGTATAACTCACTGACTTGGGTTACATGGCTATGTCGCAGGCCGTGTGCCAGATCATGTGAAACATGCGCTTGAAATTAATATGACACATGGTTGTGTAGGGTGGTCGTGTGTGGCACACGGCCATGTGACAGCCTATGTCCCAGGCCTTGTGCAACACAAATTGCCCCTAAACCAAGCTATTTCTATCCCTATTCTTGCATACCAAAACACACCATTTCTACAAACATTCATATGATCAAAACACATTCCAATCACACGCAAAACATACCAAATCAAACATCCAATAAGTTTTAACCAATGTACCAACAATAGGTACCACAATCACAATCAACCTTGTTTCATTTCAACATTTCAAAATCAACCATTTAGCACATTTCTAGCGTACCAAATAACCATTTCTTCTTCATAACATTAACCCATAAGTCATTTTCTTTCAAGAGGAATGAATAAAGTGACCAAAACACACATCTCAATTGCCTATCCAATGTACCCTCATTGGTACCACAATTTAAACGTCCAAACAAATCCATACTTAATATTTACAAGACATTATCAAAGTCTCCATTTCATCACAAATGTTTACCATATATCAAGCTAACCACTAAAGGTATTTTTTAATAGCACATTTTTCAGTGGTATTGGAAACAGTGGTTTAAGGGCCACAAATTCGACGAGTAATTTTGTAAATATTATTATTTAATATTTACGAGTCAATTATGGTATTAAATAAATTTTGAATTGACTAGTTATGCTATTTGAATGGATAATTAGGTTCAAGTCGTATGACCTTAAAGTCAAATGGTTTTAGAAAATAAGGTATCGGGACCCCGTTTCTATAAACTGAGCCGTTAATATTTTTATAAATATTTACAGAGTGTTATTAAGATTTTATTAAAGTTTCGTTAAGAAATTTTAATGTTTAGATAGTTAATTAATTGGAAAGGACTAAATTGTAAAAGATACAAAAGTTGAATTCTATTAATTAAAGGTGTCAAATAGCTAAGGAAAGGTAATTAAATGGACTAAAATGGAAAATATACCATGCAATAAATTGGTGGGCGGTTGGTGACTAATTTATGTTACTTTATATGATATATTTTAAGTTAATAAAGTAAATAATAAGTAATAAATTAATTTAAAAAAAAAGAAAAAAAACTATTTTTGCTTATGTCTTTCTTCTTCAACCGTGAGAAGTCCATTTTTGGCGCAAGAGACATTCGGCCAAGATTCAGGTGCTACATGTAGGTGATATTCTTATCCATTTCTCGTAATTTTTATGTTTTTCAGATCGTTGCAACTAGGTCCAGTTAGCCTGTACCTTCATTTTTGAAACTGTTAAAGATTTTCAACATTACCATGGATGAATCTTTGTGATTTTAGATGTTAAATGATGAATTTGAAGTATTAGTTGTTATTTATAAGTATTTTTTTAAGTGATTTTTGATGAATTTAATGATTAGGGATTAAATTGTGAAAATAGTAAAAATACAGGGACTTGGTGTGAAATTTTTACAAATGTGGGTTATAATGGATGCTATTAAAATTCGGATAATATGAATTATCATTAAAATTAGCTTATTTGCGTGTTTAGGATGTAGGGACTAAATTGAATAAAAATGAAAAGTTGAGGGTAATTTTGTAAATATGTCAAAAATGACTAAATTGCATAAAATGAATTTGAATTACTATCTAAATTAATGAATTGAATGAAATTATTAATTTAGATAAAAACGCAGTGGAAAATTGTGGAGAAGAGAAAATTACCAAACAAATTTCTCTATACTTAGTCATTTCGCAATTTAGCTAAGTAAGTTTGTATGAACTATAATCACTAAAATGTTGACCAAATTGAATGTTTAATGTGTTTTCTAATGTGAATGAATCAATATATATATGTTATTATGCAATTTATCATGTAAAGAAATGATAGAAATCCAACGAACTTACGACGATTATCGAGCCCCTTTTGAACCTTAGAAATATATAGGATACAAATGACATGTCATTAAGGTTACCACGTTACGCATGCTGGTCTTGAATGTCCTACCAATGGCAGAGGTCCTGCATTTGTTGCGGATGCTCATCAGCTTGTGTGAGTGATCGCTGTGAAGTCAGAGTTTTAAAATTTATAATGAGAATGATCGAACCTGGAAACTAACTATAACAATGATTGAGGCAAGTGCACCTATCGAATAGTAGTATAGCTTAGGCAAGATCGGATTGTCGAACCCAAAGGAACTAAAAGTACTAATACTAACTTTCTTTCTATTATTTAGCCTAAAATAAGTGAAGTTGTTTATTAATCTAAATTAACTAATTACTAAGCTAAAGACGCAAAGACAAAAAGAACGAATTGGGGAAATACTTGGGAAAAACTCAATTGATTAAGACGATACCCTTAGGAAATATCCACCTAGACTTCACTTGTTATCTAACACTCGAACTGCATTTATTTATTCACTTGACTTGATCCGTAGGACTCCTAATTTATATTAAACCCTCTCTCGAGGCGAATAACGTCTAACCCTAGGTTAATTAATTGAAATCTCTTTCCCATTAATAACCCCTAGAATAGCGATAAAATCGATCTATGGACTCCCATATTAGGTTTCACCCTAATCCGGCAAAATCTCGTCACCCTATCTCTAGGCGCGCGATCAACTCTGCTTAATTATGCTAGATCTACTCTTAAGCAGGGAGTTTTGCTCCACCACCTAAGCACATCATACTTGAATCATTATCTTCGAAATATCAACACAAGAATTAAGCACACATAATTAAGAACAAATCAAGTATTTATCATATAGTTCAGAAAACAATAACAAGATTCATCTAGGTTTCATCCCCCTACAGGTATCTGAAGGGTTTTGTTCATAATAATAAAGAAAAACATCTCAGAAGAAAAGATAAAACAAAACATAAGAAATCCCTAAAACCCCCTGAAAGAATTGAAGAGGAGATCCTCCGTCTTGAGTAGAATTCTGGCTTCTTGAGATGGATCAACTGGCTATCCCTTGAAAGTTTCCCACAAATCTGACCTTTTCGGCTCGGCTCCTTGGCCTAGCTAGCCGCCCTCTTCTAGGTTATACCTAGGGTCTTTATATAGGCTTTTGAAATAGGTTTTTTTCCCCTAAGTACCCTTTTCCGAGTGAAATTACTCTCCTCCACGGCAGGCGCACGGCCATGGCACACGCCCGTGTGAATCATGGCTCGGCTGTGTTGGACTCTGTTAATGAGGCACGGCCATGTAGATCGACTTCGGGCCGTGTTCTAGTATATTTGAGGAGGCACGGCCGTGTTGGCTCTAGTCCAGGCCGTGTCGATTTCTTCTTTGGCCCATTTTGGTCTGTTTTGAGCCCATTTCTTGTTCTTTTTATTCTTGGGTGCTTTCCTGAGTATAAGACATGAAAGGAAAGGATTAAGAGCACCGTTTTACATAAATCAAGGGATAAATCATCCAAAAGTATGCTAAATGTGGGATTAAAATATGTTACTATTTCGGTTTATCAAATACCCCCACACTTAAGCTTTTGCTTGTCCTCAAGCAAAATTCTCAACTTACAATTAAAACGAACTTTCTATAATTTATAATTCCTATCAACAATGTTTCATCATAATTCATAGATAATTTATACATGGATAATTCAATTCAAAGAGTTCTAAGGATTCAAACAATCTAAGTCATAGATTTGTAGCTCGAAAATATAGGCGTCTCCCCTTATCTAAATAATTATGATAAATCGAAATAGTAACATATTTTAGGCCCACATTTAGTATGTTTTTTGATGGATTATCCCTTGATTTATGTAAAAAGGTGCTCTTAATCCTTTCTTTTCGTGTCTTATACTCAGGAAAGCACCAGGGGATGAAAAGAACGCAAAACGGACTTAAAACGGGACAAATAGGGCAAACCATGAAATCGACACGGCCTGGACCAAAGATCACATGGCCGTGCCTCCTTAAAGATCTTGAACACGGCCTAGACCATGATTTACATGGCTGTGTCTCATTAAAGAAGTCCGAGCACGGCCTGGCTACGATCTACACGGGCGTGTGCCATGGCCGTGTCCCTGTCGCTGGAAAGAGCAATTTCACTCGGATTTGGATGCTTGGAGGCAAAGAAACACACTCCAAAGTCTAATTAAACCCCCAATTAGGAATTTCACTCAAATTAGGATACTTGGAGGCCGAGTAACACATCTCAAAGCCTATATAAACACCCTAGGGGGCAACTTATTCGGGGAGTTTGACAGAAACCCTCTGTCAAGGGGAGCCCAAAGCCATTATCTAGGGGCGTCGTGCTAGGCCAGAGAAGGCAGATTTGTGGGGATTCACTCAGGGATAGCCAGTTGATTCAATCTCAAGAAGCCAGAATTATACTCAAGACGGAGGATCTCTCCTTCAATTCCTTCAGGGGGTTTTAGGGATTTCTTATGTTTTGTTTTATCTTTTCTCTTGAGATGTTTTCCTTTATTGTTATGAACTAAACCCTTCTGGATAATTCGAAGAGATGAAAACCTATGATGAATCTTGTTATTGTTTTTTGAATTATATGATAAATACTTAGTTTGTTCTTAATTATGTGAGCTTAATCCAAATTTAATGTGCTTAGGTGGAGGAGGAATAGACCCTGCCTAAGAGTAGATCAAACATAATTAAGCGGAGTTGGTCGCACGCCTTGAGATAGGGTGACGAGATTTTTCCGGATTAGGGTGAAACCTAATATGGGAATCCATATATCGATTTACTGCTATTCTAGGGGGTTATTATAAGAGAACGAGAGTTCCACTAATTAACCTAGGGTTAGACGTTATTCGCCTCGAGAGAGGGTTTAATATACGTTAGGGAGTCTTATGGATCAAACTAAGTGAATAAATCGTATGGTTCAGTGTTAGATAACAAGTGAAGTCTAGGTGGATTCTTCCTATGGTATCGTCTTAATCAACTGAGTTTTTCCCAAGATATTTTCCAAATTCATTCTTATTTGTCTTAGATTCTTTAGTTTAATAGTTAATTAATTTAGATTAATAAACAACTTCACTTATTTAGGCTAAATAATAGAAAGAAAGTTAGTTTTAGAACTTTTAGTTCCTTTGGGTTCGATAATCCGGTCTTGCCTAAGCTATACTACTGTTCGATAGGTGCACTTGCCTCAAACGTTGTCAGAGTTACTTTCCAAGTTCGATCATTCTTTTTATAAATTTTAAAGCTCTGATTCACAGCGATCAAGTTTTTGGCGCCGTTGCCGGGGAACTAAAATATTAAGAAAGCTCTATTTTTATTACTTTAGCAATTATTATTATTATTATTATTTTTATTTACTTTGCTAAATTTTCTTTTATTTGCTTTTGTCAGGAATATTTTAGTTTATAGAGAAAATGTCATTGAATAACTATCGGTGGCAAGTCACAAGGACAAGGCCACCAAAAGCGAAACGTGTCTTCAACCTCGACGTACACCCAATAATGCAATATGACTCAAATCTAGGAGCCGTGGCGAATCCTGAGTACCCACTCCACGGATATGGCATGGAAAACGAGCAAGCTCACTATACGGGTTGCTATTCTAGACCACAAAATAATTTTTATGATAACACTTATAATGCAGGTTGGAGGTACCATCCCAATTTCTCGTGGGATGATCAAAGTAGCCAAAGGCCGAAACTTCCTCCAAACTATCAACAACCACCTCACCAACAGGAAGAGGAGTCGAACCTTGAAGAGATGCTGACAAAATTCATGGCAGCTACAGATAACCGTGTATCCAAAAAAGCGAGACAACACTTAATGACCAACAAGCATCGATCAAAGGGATCAAGAACCAAGTTGGGGAATTTACTGAGTCAGTTGGGGAACTTACTAAGTCAGTTATACAACTTGCTAAGCTGATCTCAGAAATACCACAAGGAAGCTTGCCAAGCAATACTGAAACTAACCCGAGTGAGCAAAATCAAGCCATTTACGATAGTTAAGGGTTAGACGAACCAAACTCAAGGGAAGAACCTGTGGTAAGCGAAGGTAAGGTTGAAGTGTGCCATGATATACCAAAACCGGCAATTACAGAGTACCAACCTCGTGTGCCATAGAATGACCACACAGAAGAAGAAGTCAGTGAACTTAGACTTCGTGTAGACGACGAAACAATCACTCTTCAAGCTCTTGACTCAGTTAGGACATCAAGTAATAAAGGTACAAACGTTAATTCTATTGATAACCATTTGGTTCAACCTTCTTTACAGGAAACATCATGAAATCACCTAGATGAGCTAGATATTAGACCTTGTACCCATAAAGAAATAATTCATGAAGGACTAAGGCTTCAGGTCGATGAACTAGACAAGTGGAAAACACACTTTAAAGAGAAACTAGGAATACACGAAGTGAAAACGAATGAAACCCCAGACGAGCTGATAGGAACAACAAATCACTTCAAAATAGGGGATCAGGTATTGTTGAATAAGGAAGACCCTCAAATCACCAATTCAGATCTCAAGACAAACAAAGAAATCACTTTTGAGGTACTTAATGTCTTCCTATACGGCACAGTCGAGGTAAGCAATCCTAAATTCAACACTTTTGAGGTAAACATTACTCGACTTAAACTATTTATCAAAAACCGAATTGATCGCATGAGAAAGGATTTTCACCTCCTCAAACCACCATGACCATATGAATGAGAGGTAAAGTCTAGCTTAAGACTATAAACGAGCGATTCTCGGGAGGCAACCCGAGCACTAACCCCATTAATTTTTACATTTTTTTAATTCTTCTTTTACTTTTATTTTTCCTTTTTATCACCTAACTATAAACTAACCAAAGTGCAGGTTTCCAGACCACACAGCCTTACACACGGCCGTGGCCATAGCCGTGTGGCCACCACAAAAAGGTACAAGGGCGGGGGCAACCACCAGATCCATAATTTTTAACCCCCTTCTTCCGTTTTCTTTTCCAGTTGTTTTTTTTTTCATTTTCCATTATTTGCTTTTATTTTTATTTTTATTTTCTTTTATTTTCTTTATTATTTTCTTCTTATTATTCATTCCATTTAGATTTAGCTTAGGATACAATAAAATTAGGATGGCTGCTTCGAGGACTCAAACAGTTCGAGACGCTTCCCCGCGTTCACCTCTAATCCTATCCGGTTTCTTTTCATTGGATTCATCCAAAATTCAGGAAGTTTCACTTCTCTCCCCATCTTACGATTTTATGATTATTTTGATATTATCTATCTTTGTACATTGAGGGCAATGTACATCTTAAGTGTAGGAGGGTGAATCTTAGACGTGCCTAATTTTTTTCATTATTCTCAAAATCCCTGAATTTAGTCTTGTTTGAAAGTAATTTTCTCATATTACTAATTAGGATGAAATTTCTGATGATTTATGATTTTTATTGATATGTTTTAGATTAAGTCATTGATAATTGTGAATTGATAATTAAATTTGAAGAATACTAGAGAATCAAGCATATAAGTCTATTTTTCAGAAATTAAAAATTTTCTAGGTTGTCAAACTAAGTTTAAATATTACCTTGAAAATTGAAATTTACGAGGTTGATGTCAAAAATACTCATAATTTTTGTGAGTTTTTGAGCCTTATAAGATCATAAATTCTTTTTCTTGCTCACTTTATTGATTATGAGTGTGTCAACATTGATTTGTTATTCTAGAACTTGCATCGATTATACATGTCGAGACCACATTTTTGATTTGTTACACAGAGATGATAAAGGCACCTAGGTTTTAACCCACTTACTCCATAAAAAGCCTACCTTCATAATTAACCCTTAGTGAACCCCTTTTAATCCTAACAACCTTATTTATTGACTCACCGACTAATATTAACCCAAAACCCTTTGTAATTGTTATTACCATTCTTTCTAACTACCCCTATATCGAGATTTGATCTGATGAGTTGCCTAAGTATGAATTTTAGTAATTTACCCTTTATTATGTATTTAGTTTGTTCTTAAAAAAAACACGAAGTATATTCATTATTAGTTATGTGATTAAATGAGCTTATACATTCATTTAAATTCCAAATATCGAAGAAGAAGCTCGTATTATTAGTACTATTAGTTTTCAATCGATGTAATTATTATTATTAGTTCATTAGTTCTTAGTTAGGTAATTTGTCAATTTAATCTCGATTCTAACCCTCTAATTCAGTCTTATTCCACACCTTAACCCTAGCCCCGTTACAACCCTAATAAAGACCTTTTGATTTGTGTTTCATCTCATATTTCAGTGGTGGAGATTTGATTTTCATGCAAGCCTATGGGATTAACTCTTCATGTTTGACTTTTGAGTGCCTAAATTTTGAACCTTAAACACTTTGAGTGATTTGAGTGAATCTCTAGTGAGGATATCAATCCTTGTCAATTTTGAATCAGAGGTAATTATTTAGATGAAGGGAAACACCTATGTTTTGAGCTACAAAATATAAGGCTTATAGTGTTTGAATTTTTAAGATAATTTGAGTTGAATTATCCAGGTATAAATTATCTCTAAATTATGATGAGACACTATCAATAGGAATTATGAATTATAGAAAGTCCATTTTAATTGTAAGTTGAGAATTTTGCTTGAGGACAAGCAAAAGCTTAAGTGTAGGGGTATTTGATAAACTGAAATAGTAACATATTTTAGACCCACATTTAGTATGCTTTTGGATGGATTATCCCTTGATTTATGTAAAAAGGTGCTCTTAATCCTTTCTTTTCATGTCTTATACTCAGGAAAGCACCAGGGGATGAAAAGAACGCAAAACGGGCTTAAAACGGGACAAATGGCCAAAGCATGAAATCGACACGGCCTAGACCAAAGATCACACGACCGTTGTAACACCCCAAACCCGGCCCAAACACCACGACCGGATCTGGTATGTCACTAGGATTCATTTTTAATGGAAATAGCAGAATCTCGAATATAGTGGTTATCTAGAAAACTTAGTGGTTTTATGTTATCCGAGTTTAATTATACCGAGTTCCAAAAGAAAACAATCGAGTGGCTAACAGCAATCCATGTTATCCATATAGGTTAGAAAAGTTTAATTTCAAATAGTAGTTCATTTGATAATTTGATTGTTGAAACTTATTGCCTTTGCGCTATCTTTCTTTTAAAACATATCATGAACCCAAACCATTGACTTGAGTATCTGAAATTTAAAAACCTGAAAACCAAAAAAAAATGATTACCAGTGGCCTTATTACAACGAAAACCCAAACCAGTTATTAATAAAAATAAAGTCTAAGTCCTTTACTGAAACCGTATGGAAACCATGCATGGCCACCTCGTGCTCCTCTCCAGCCCAGTTCAATGCACTATGTGCTACATCAAAAGATGTAAATCAACGGGGTGAGTCATAGGACTCAGTGTGCAACACTCATGCACCATCAGATCGGGTCTTAGCCCTACAGAATAGAATAATTGTAACATCCTAAAATTGGGGTTATTTGGGATTGAATTATTTTTTTCTCGTGTTTGAATTGCTGTGGTATTAATTGTGGTGTAGTAAGGCTTAATTAGGGGTCGTGAGTAGGCTCGGAATAGTGGAAAAATATTTTTATAAGCTTTAAAGGTAGGGAGCCTTAGTAAGTAGGGGTTACAAGATTAAAAGACGAAACTTTTGACACAGAAATGGCCTTGGAAAAGTGGCAAAAGGAAGGCCACTTAAGAGCTGGAGTTGACGCCACAGGGGAAGCAAGGGGAGCTTGTGTTCGAGCTGCAGAAATTCCCTTTTTGTTCTTTAATTTGGACGGCAATAGGGGGAGAGAATTTCTCACTTCAAACTCTTTTTGATAATAAGGATAATGTGGATAATATGAGCTTTTTAATTGAATTTTTATTTGATTAATTCCAAGGAGAAAATATAGGCATTTGAGTATTCAAATTATTTTGAATAATTTTTAAGCTAGTGGCCATGAGGAATTTTAGGTGATTGCCGAAATTTGGACTCTTCATGGAAGAGTGGACGGCAAGCATAGGGGGGGGAGGTGCCGAATTGTATTTAAGGCACATACCTATCATCTTGTTTCTCTTTTCTTCATTTTTGCACATAGCCGAAATTCCTCTGCTCATCTTCTACTCTCTCCTTCTCATTCTCTCAAGCTGAAATCTCCATCAACACTTTCTCTCCTATTTGTTTTGCTTCAACACCAAAAATCTCCTCTACTCTCTCCTTTGCCGAAACTCCATTCCCCTTATCCATTATTTTCTTTCTTCCACTATAGCCGAATCTCTCCTTCTTGGTGTGCCGAATTTATTTCCTCTACTTGGTGTAGTCTTGGCCGAATATCAAGCAAAGGTGACCTCCTCTAGTCTTTTCCCCAATCGGTTCATAAGGTGGGTAAGTGGTCAAATCCGAATGCCTTTTATTTTGTTCTCTTGACGATTTGGATGTAATGGGAAAAGCCAAAACACTAATGGTTGGTTAATCTTTCTGTTGAAACCGATTTCACCTAGGACTCCGGGATCTCAAAGCAGTAAATCTGATCTTCCATTCTTTTTCAAACCGATTGGTAAGTGGTGGTGAGGATCTATTTTAATAGAGTATTCTTTTAGTAACCGAAAGCCGAAGCCTACTAATATGTGATTGCCGATTTAGGGAAGCAGAAATATTTGGTGTGTGGTAGCTAGCATTCAAAGGTGTGTAGGTAAGGATTCGGGTTCAAGAGATAACCCTTTAGATTCAATTGGTTTGGCCGAATAGGCCATATCACTAACCCTTGTGTTTGGCCGAATATAGGGGCAAGGAAACTAGTATGGCCGATTGCCTCTTTGGGGATTTAGAGTTATCGCTAGAAATAGGTGTGTACATACACACTTTATGATTGATTAACTGTGCTAAATGTTGTGTATGCTAAATCTGATTTATGTAGCTTTGGATTTAATACCATAACGGTATAAGCAATGATTCAGGTAAGCCCCTGTCCGTATGAGTTTACTATTTGATGCTTTTGGGAAGCATGGCATATTTGGTATATGCGATTTAAATACATGTTGGCATGAATTCTGTTATGCATATCTTGACTTATGTGGGTTAAACAAGTGGAGGGGGAAGTGATATTCGTGTCGACGGACACCAGTGCGTAGCTTCGGTTCACCCTAACCAAGAGGACTCGGTCATAGGCTAAACATACTAAATAAAACCCGAAAGGGATTAGCCATGTTTTATGAAAACCCTAATTTTAAAATCATTAAAATATCTCTTTAAAATAGTAGGACAAATTTTTTTTTGGAAAAAAATTTAAAATATTCTTGGCTTATCAAAATTTACAAAATTACCCCTGTAGGAAAATGACGAAAATACCCCTGAGATAGAAACGTACAGAAATGCCCGAAGAGTGAATAGGTATGAAAAGTATTAGGGAATGGATGTGCTCTTCTGTGTAAACTAGGATAGAGGACTTAAAACTTTGATTGATCGAAGGAATCCCTATTGAACTTTTCATAAAATTTCTTTTCGAGTAACCAAGTGGAACAATTACTAATCCATAAAAATTTCTTAACCAGATTAAAGCGCGATAGTTAGAATGAGCTCTAGAGGACGTGGCCGCCGTGGACGCCAGTGAGGGGCAGGATGACCGTGTCAGAACCTGTTAGGTCGGGTCAAGGGTCGGAAAATGAGGTACCACCGCCACCACCACCTCTAACTTTTGGAGCTGAGGATCAGGATCGCATGCGGGGTGAGGCATGACGCAAGTCGTATTGTGAGTCCTTGAGATGGTGGTGGGGCTAGTGGAGGTATGGGAGCTCGAAAATCGTTCTCGGCGACTCCAATCCAACGGGCCGAGGTATTCGGGGAGTGTCGGGCGTGGCACCCAGTGCGAGAATATTGGTTAGAATCGACCGAGAGAATCATGGATGATCTTGACCTGACGGATGAGGAGAAGCTGAAAGGAGCGGTGTCGCTTCTAAAGGATGAGTCATATCAGTGGTGGCTCACCGTTCGAGATGGTGCTATGGCGAGATGATCTTACTTGGGAGTATTTCAAAACCGCTTATCGGAGAAGAAGTATGGGCACACCACTACACCGATGCTCGGAGGAAAGCCTTTTGGGATTGGTACAAGGAAATAAGTCGATTCGAGTATGAGGCGAGTTCTTAAGGTCGAGTCGATATGCTAGAGGCATCGTGGCTACCGAACATGAACATTGCGTCCGCTTTGAAGACGGACTTAGAGATGAGTTAAGGTTGCTTATTGCTCCACAAATGGGAGCGTGAGTTTGCCGCTACCGTGGAAAAAGCTAAGGTAGCCGGAAGGAGTCAAGGAGTCATGAAAATGTAACTATGATAGGAACAAGCGAAGAGAGGCTTTGGGTCGCCTGCAGGTCGTGTGGTAATGTTCGAGGAAAAGGGCTAGGCGAGTGGGTCAAATCGGCGGGAAGGCCCATGGCTACTAATCGAGAGACCGCCCAGTGTAATCGCGCGTGGAAAATCACATTGGGAGGTTGTTGGACCGGTGAGAAGGGTTGCTTTGAGTGTGGGTCGTTGGATCACCGTGTAAGGGATTGTCCTCGAAAGTTAGCCAAGAATCACCGGAGGGGGCAAAACCGTACTCGAGGATAGAACTATGGGACCACGGAGGGTCGTAGTAATAGTAGAGGAGGCAATGGTCCTAATCGAGGTCGCGAATTCAAAGGCGAGGCACAGGCAACACGCAGGCAAGGCGGCTGGCTTAGTCTATACAAATGAGGCGTCGCGAGGAGGGTGACGCACCGGACGTCATAACCGAATGACGTTCCTAATTTTTGGTCTCCCATATGTTGCATTAATAGATGTGGGTTCTGGCGCATTCATACGTTGCTAGTAGTGTGGTAGAGACCAGAACCTAGACTTTGAGATCGCTTCTAGGAGATGACCGTAATTAGCCCTCTAGAACACTCTGTAGTTGTAAACAAGCTATATAGGGATGTACCCTAGAACTCCAAGGGGTCGTGTTTATGGTCGATCTCGATGGAACTATTTGTTTGGGGAGTTCGATTTGATTCTTGGAATGGACTGGTTGGTTAAGTATCAAGCAAGGTTGGATTGTGCTGCAAAGCGTATGGTTCTTAAGATGGCTGAAGGTGATGAGGTGGTCATGATAGGTAATAGAAGAGATTACCTATCCAACATGGTGTCGGCCTTGAAGGCTGAGAAGATGGTCAAAAAGGGTTGTGAGGCGTTTCTGGTTCGAATATGTGCCTTGGAGGCTAAGGAGTCAGCAGTTGAGAAGGTTCGAACGGTAGAGGAGTTCGCTGATGTGTTCCCAGAAGAACTTCCGGGTCTGCCTCCGGATCGGGAAGTTGAATTTGGTATAGACTTGTTACCCGGAACGGCGCCTGTGTCTATAGCACCCTACCGAATGGCACCAAAGGAATTGGTGGAGCTGAAGGCTCAAATTCAGGAGCTCTTGGATAGAGGGTTTATCCGACCAAGTATATCTCCGTGGGGAGCACCTGTGCTATTTGTCAAGAAGAAAGACGGTTCAATGCGGATGTCTATCGACTACCGCCAGTTAAACAAGTTAACGATCAAAAACAAGTATCCGTTGCCTCGGATCAATGACTTGTTTGACCAATTGAAGGATGCAACGGTTTTCTCAAAGATAGATCTTAGGTCAGGTTATCATCAACTTAAGGTGAAGGAGGTGGATGTGCACAAGACGGCATTCCGTACTCGGTATGGGCATTACGAGTTTTTGGTGATGCCATTTGGGTTGACCAACGCACCTGCAGCGTTCATGGACTTAATGAATAGGGTGTTTCAGCAGTACTTGGATCAATTTGTCGTGGTGTTTATAGACGACATATTGGTTTATTCGAAGATGGATGAGGAGCATGATATGCATTTGCGTATAGTCCTACAAGTATTGAGGGAGAAGCAGTTATATGCCAAATTCAGTAAGTGCAAATTTTGGCTTAGGGAGGTGGCTTTCTTAGGTCACGTGGTATCAGCTGAAGGGATTAGAGTGGACCCTCGCAAGGTTGAAGCGGTATTGGATTGGAAATCGCCTAGGTCAGTGGCAGAAATTCGAAGTTTTCTGGTCCGGCAGTACTATCGAAGATTTGTGGAAGGGTTCTCTCTAATCGCAGACACCGTTGACTAAGTTGTTAAGGAAAGGAGTTCCATTTGTTTGGTCGGAGAAACAACAAAGAAAGTTTTGATAAGCTAAGGAAGATTCGGCGGAAGCTCGGTTAAATACGACTGAGGCGGAAAATTATTCACGGTTTATTGTGATGCATCCCATACCGTTTGGGATGTGTGTTGATGCGAGGAAGGGAAGGTAGTGGCCTATGCATCCCGTCACCTAAGACCGCATGAGGTTAACTATCCAACTCACGACTTGGAGTTAGCGGCGATAGTCTTCGCTTTGAAAGTATGGAGACATTACTTATATGGGGAGAAGTCGATAGTCTACGGATCACAAAAGTCCGAGGTATCTTTTGACCCGTAGGATTTGAACTTGAGGCGGGCGATGGATTGAGCTGTTGAAGGACTATGATCGCTCAATTGAGTACCATCCGCAAAGCTAATGTGGTGGTGACGCGTTGAGCCTAAGGTCGTGATGGACTTAAGAGCGATGTTTGCTCACCTCGGTCTATCTGACGATGGAAGTCTTTTAGCGTAACTTCAAGTTAAGCCAACTTGGATCGAGGAGATTAAGGAAAAGCAATTGGTGGATGATAGTTTGAATGCAAGGAGGTTGCAAGCTCAAGATAGTGGTTTAGAAGGGTATAGTTTGACCAGTGATGGTGTACTATGTTTTCAAGGGCAGCCTTGTATGCCAAAGGATGTGGAGTTGAGACAAAGAATTCTCCAAGATGCACATAGCAGCCCATACGCTATGCATCCTGGAGGAAGCAAGATGTATGGAGATTTACGGAAGTAGTTTTTGTGGCCAGGGTTGAAGCGTGAGGTAACTGAATTAGTCGGTAAGTGTCTGACGTGTCAGCAGGTTAAGGCTGAACATCAGTTGCCATCAGGGTTACTTCAACCAGTGAAGATCCCGCAGTGGAAATGGGAGAGGATTACTATGGATTTTGTCAGTGGGCTACCCCTCACGCCCAGCAAGAAGGACGCAGTTTGGGTGATTGTGGACCGTCTGACCAAATCAGCTCACTTCATACCGGTGAGAGTGGATTACTCACTTCAGAAGCTAGCTAAGCTGTATGTGTCAGAAATAGTGAGGTTGCATGGAGTGCCATGTATCAATCATCTCGGATAGGGATCCCGATTTACGTCAAGGTTCGAAAGCGTTGCATCAAGCTTTGGGTACACGATGGATTTCGATCTGACTTTCCATCCACACCGGCGAGGCGATCGAGAAAGGGTCATACTGAGATCTTAGAGGATATGCTAAGAGGATGCGTTTTGGATTTCAAATGGTAGTTGGGAGGAGTATCTACAGTTGGTAGAATTCGCTTATAACAATAGTTATCAAGCAAGTATTCAAATGGCACCGTCTGAAACCTTTGTATGGACGAAAATGCTTTGAACTCCTACATGTTGGGCGGAGTTGGGTGAACGACAAGTTAGGTCCAGAGTTGGTGACGGCCGAGGACAAAGTCAAGGTGATTCGGGCTCGTCTCAAGGAGGCATCGATAGGCGTAAGTCTTATGCGATCTTAAGCGTAAAGAAATGGAGTATGCGGTAGGAGATAAAGTCTTCCTGAAAGTGTCACCTTGGAAGAAGGTGTTGAGATTTGGGCGAAAAGGGAAGCTAAGCCCAAGGTTCATTGGCCCATATACAGTGTTGAAGCGAATGGGACCGGTAGCTTATCAGCTCGAACTACCGGCAGAGTTGAGTCAGATTCATAACGTCTTTCATGTGTCGATCTTTGAGACTCGGTATCGGTCGAGATCCATCACACGTCGTGCACTGGTGGCGAGATTTGAGGTAACCTTCGGACTTATCTTTCGAGGAAGAACCCGTTCAGATCCTAGATCGAGATGTCAAGGTTCTACAAAGGAAATCAGTACCTTTGGTGAAAGTGCTATGGCAAAACCATGGTGCAGAGGAAGCTACGTGGGAACCCGAGGATGTGATGCGGCAGCAATACCCCCACCTCTTCTAATCAAGGTAATTTCGAGGCCGAAATTATTTTAAGGGGGGTAGAACTGTAACATCCTAAAATTGGGGTTATTTGGGGTTGAATTATTTTTTTCTCATGTTTGAATTGCTGTGGTATTAATTGTGGTGTAGTAAGGCTTAATTAGGGGTCGTGAGTAGGCTCTTAATAGTGGAAAAATATTTTTATAAGCTTTAAAGGTAGGAGCCTTAGTAAGTAGGGGTTACAAGATTAAAAGAGGGAACTTTTGACACAGAAATGGCCTTGGAAAAGTGGCAAAAGGAAGGCCACTTAAGAGTGGAGTTGACGCCACGGGGAGCAAGGGGAGCTGTGTTCGAGCCACAGAAATTCCCTTTTGTTCTTTAATTTGGACTGGCAATAGGGGAGAGAATTTCTCACTTCAAACTCTTTTTGATAATAAGGATAATGTGGATAATATGAGCTTTTTAATTGAATTTTTATTTGATTAATTCCAAGGAGAAAATATAGGCATTTGAGTATTCAAATTATTTTGAATAATTTTTAAGCTAGTGGCCAAGAGGAATTTTAGGTGATTGCCGAAATTTGGACTCTTCATGGAAGAGTGGACGGCAAGCATAGGGGAGGTGCCGAATTCTATTTAAGGCACATACCTATCATCTTGTTTCTCTTTTCTTCATTTTTGCACATAGCCGAAATTCCTCTGCTCATCTTCTACTCTCTCCTTCTCATTCTCTCAAGCCAAATCTCCATCAACACTTTCTCTCCTATTTGTTTTGCTTCAACACCAAAAATCTCCTCTACTCTCTCCTTTGCCGAAACTCCATTCCCCTTATCCATTATTTTCTTTCTTCCACTATAGCCGAATCTCTCCTTCTTGGTGTGCCGAATTTCTTTCCTCTACTTGGTGTAGTCTTGGCCGAATATCAAGCAAAGGTGACCTCCTCTAGTCTTTTCCCCAATCGGTTCATAAGGTGGGTAAGTGGTCAAAGCCGAATGCCTTTTATTTTGTTCTCTTGACGATTTGGATGTAATGGGAAAAGCCAAAACACTAATGGTTGGTTAATCTTTCTGTTGAAACCGATTTCACCTAGGACTCCGGGATCTCAAAGCAGTAAATATGATCTTCCATTCATTGTCAAACCGATTGGTAAGTGGTGGTAAGGATCTATTTTAATAGAGTATTCTGTTAGTAACCGAAAGCCGAAGGCTACTAACATGTGATTGCCGATTTAGGGAAGCAGAAATATTTGGTGTGTGGTAGCTAGCATTCAAAGGCGTGTAGGTAAGGATTTGGGTTCAAGAGATAACCCTTTAGATTCAATTGGTTTGGCCGAATAGGCCATATCACTAACCCTTGTGTTTGGCCGAATATAGGGGCAAGGAAACTAGTGTGGCTGATTGCCTCTTTGGGGATTTAGAGTTATCGCTAGAAAGCAGTGTGTACATACACACTTTATGATTGATTAATCATGCTAAATGTTGTGTATGCTAAATCTGATTTATGTAGCTTTGGATTTAATACCATAACGGTATAAGCGATGATTCAGGTAAGCCCCTGTCCGTATGAGTTTACTATTTGATGCTTTTGGGAAACATGGCATATTTGGTATATGCGATTTAAATACATGTTGGCATGAATTCTGTTATGCATATCTTGACTTATGTGGGTTAAACGAGTGGAGGGGGAAGTGATATTCGTGTCGACGGACACCATGGTGGTTTGGTACCACATTGTGGCTACTGATCACGGAGGTTTGGCACCTCATAGCGCCTCGTCGGTGGCTTAGCACCACGGTGGGTTGGCCCCACGCTTTACATTATGGGATTGACGCGGTGATTTGGTATCACACGATGGGTTGGCCCCATCATTTGATTTGTGACTTCGAGTCACTAGTGGTTTGGCACCACCAAAGGGTTTGGCACCACAATATGACGGATTTCGTGACTATAAGTCACCGTGGTTTGGCACCACCAAAGTGGTTTGGTACCACACGGGGTAGAAAAGGTGTTTGGATGGCTAGGTTGGGTGCATGGTTTAGTGCATGTTAATTTGTTATAAATTGTGTATGTTGTTGCACTAAATGGGGAAGGGTTACACATTGAATCTTGGTGACTCACCTTCTCCTTTAACATTTTTCAGGTGACTCGTAGATCGCGGATGAGGAGCCTGATGGACTCGAGGTGGCCATGCGGTGGATATTTGAATTAAATGAACTTTAAATTTTAGTTTATTATACTTTATTGTTGGTTTTGTTTTAATCAAGTTGTAATAAGTCCTCCTAGGATTATTTTTATTATTTTTACATGTTTTGAATATTTCGTTTAAACTATTTAATAATATTAAAATGGGTGCACATGTTTTCTGAAATCAAACGCAAAATGTTTTAAAGTGCCATCAGGGACATTCAAAATCGGTAACAACCTGACTTAATAGATCTTTAAACATAACTAAGTGCGGTTTCTTCACACACCTAAATGGTTTTAACAAAATAATATAAAATGAGATGTTTTCACCCAAACTTAAGCGGCTAAAGGCATTATTACAAAAATGTTTTCCTCTGTAACATACCAAATTCGGCCGTAATGTTTGGGCCGGGTTTGGGATGTTACAATAATAGAGTATATCCTGTACAGAAAATGATGCAAACCCATCCCAACCTAATTGCCATCCGCTACACACCTCCCGTACCTGCCAATCGCACCAATGGGAATTTCTACAATCAACCCTCACCGCTACACACCAACGATGGCAGTCATGCTGCAGTTAGCTGCTCACCGGCAAAATTGTGACATAGTCACCAGAACAGATCATGGCAGAGCCACTACAATAGATCGTGGCAGAGCCACTACAGACTTCCCCTTTCATTAATAACCCATGCCCCATGCAAACATATTACCTTTCATGACGAGCTGTCACAGATTTCAACATGCATATATGGCATACTCATAATATATATATCATATCATTTCAGCAAATATTTTACTAAGATATCACAAGAACCACTAACCTGATGAATCGCCTTTACCCTCCGCAGGGATTTCGATAACCATATCACATTTTCGGCATTTAACAGATTACACATATACATATATATACAGAACGCTACGAAACAGAACAGTACCAATGGTGTGAGGAGTTACACACCTGATTACGTGCAAACACTAGATTATCTACGACGTTGCTTTCACTAGCAGAAATCATGACTATTTGCCTACTAGCCTGCTCAAAAGCTGGCCCACACCCAGGTGGCCAATCACGAACAGCAGACACCGCGCTCTTCTTGAACTTTGGGATCTGGGGCTCTGTGTCTAACCCCTTCCCTCGTTTGGCTAGTGTTTGGATCCATGAAATGGATCTTGGTCGAGAGACCAGGTTAAGGTATTGAAGAATATGGATCCGAGAACACACACTCTCGTGGCGAAAGATGCCTACCTAGATCGACCAAATCATCAAGCTTCCGACTTTGGTTATGAGATCGATTGAGTACCTACATAAATGCCACATGAGAAATCGATTCCCCATAAAGAACTAAAAGTAGGAAAGTGACCCTCTCAGTCAACCAACAAAATCGAAACCCCTCTTAGTCTATTCGGCCATAACACTTACCAACACCCTCTTGGAAATAGGCCACTCCGATACAGATACGCCCTTCTATCACTGATCAATGCCACGAATACAAGTCAGTGCCTTAAACAACAAAAGAAAGAGAAGTGAAGGAAATGAGAAAACGAAGAAGGTCTCTTACCGAACAAGAGTGACTCACTTCAAAGTGTACAATCGGCTGGCTATCGAAGTCGCGACGAGAAAAGAGCGAGTTCTGGCTAAGGCAGAAAAGAAGATCAAATAGAAGGAGTGATCAAGATTAATGATTCGTCAAGAGAAAAGAAATGGGATATGAGATTCGGCTCTTAGTGTTTAATAAACAAAACGGTTCCAAGGGACGAAAATGAGAGGTGACTTGCGGCTATGGAGAGCAATGGTAGAGATAGGAAGTATGAAAAAGAGAATAAGCAATAGGTGATTAAACTGCGTTATGAGATGAAAACGAAACAAGAGATGAGAAGAGTAGTTTGAGAGAATCGCTCTGATTGAGAGCTTGGAAAAAAATAAAAATAGGGGAAATGGAAGATGAGGATGCCTATTAAGTTTCTGGCTAACACACAACAACATGCTTCCTCCTAATTTTTCTCCTACATTCCCTCTCCTCCACTCATTTGATTTGATTTGAATTGTTCAAACTCTCTGAGTAGCTCTCCACCACTCGTTTGAATATCTTGACCAGGTCTTCCCTCTCTCCTCCAGAGTATGATTACCGTCTAAACACCTCCCTCGCCTGAGCCAAAAAATAATGCTCCCTTGTTGCTTGGGTGATTCGAACCCCTACTCTCCCCACTCCTTGTGACGCCATCACCCTTCCTGCTGAGTGGCGTCCCCTTGCCACTCTTCCACTGCACCTCTTTGTGCTCCCAAACGCGAACTAAAATCCCTTAAGTCCTACCCCTATTCGACTATCCCCTCTTAGGTGCCCAAAACTAATATTTTGCCAAGGCTTCAACTTAGCCCCGAGCCTCCCCGAGGCCCCCAAACACAACCAAACAACAACATACCACATCGATATACAGACATCATAAAAATGCAAAGCCCCCTAAATCCTGGATGTTACAGTTCTACGCCCCTTAAATTAATTTCGGCCTCGAAATTACCTGATCAGAAGAGATGCGGGTATTGCTGTCGCATAACATCCTCCGGCTCCCATGTCGCTTCTTCTGTACCGTGATTCTGCAACAAATCCTTGACCAAAGGAACCAACTTCTTTCTCATCACCTTTACGTCTCATTCCAAGATTTGCACTGGCTCTTCCTCAAAGGACAAGTCTGGTCTTACCTCAATCTCTTCCAATGGCACAATGTGCGAGGGATCAGAACGATAGCGTCTTAGCATCGACACATGGAACACGTCATGAATCTGTTTCAGCTCTGACGGCAACTCTAGTCGATAAGCCACTGGTTCTACACGTTCCAACACTCGATAAGGCCCGATAAACCTGGTACTTAGCTTGCCCTTGCGACCAAACCTCATCACCTTTTTCCACAGCGTGACCTTCAAGAAAACCCGGTCACCCACTACAAACTCTATATCTTTTCGCCTCAGATCTACATAAGATTTCTTCCGGTCGGACGCTTCCTTTAACTGAGTTTGAATTATCCTAACTTTCTCCTCTGTTTCGAAAACCAACTCCGGACCCAACATGTGTCGCTCACTCAATTATGTCTAACAAGTAGGAGTATGACACCTTCGCCCATACAGCGCTGCATAAGGCACCATCTGAATACTAGATTGGTAGCTGTTGTTATACGCAAATTCGGGCAAAGGTAAATACTCCTCCCAACTACCCCCAAAATCGATGATACAACCTCTTAACATATCCTCTAAGATCTGGATTACCCTCTCCGACTGACCATCAGTCTGCGGATGAAACTCTATGCTGAAGTCGAATCTTGTACCCAATGCCTGATGCAACGCCTTCCAAAAGCGTGACGTAAACCTAGAGTCTCTATCTGATATGATCAACACCGGTACCCCATGCAGCCTCACAACCTCCGCCGTATACAGGTTAGCTAATTTTACAGAGAATAATCCACACGTACAAGTAGGAAATGTGCAGATTTTGTCAGCCGATCCACGATCACCCATACCGAGTCTTTCTTAGTAGGCGTAAGGGGTAGCCCACTAACAAAGTCCATAGTAATTCTCTCCCACTTCCACTGTGGAATCTTCACCGGTTGTAGCAACCCCGAAGGCAAATGGTGTTTGGCTTTGACCTGCTGACACGTCAGACACTTCCCCACAAATTCTGTAACTTCTCGCTTCAACCCCGGCCACCAAAATTGTTCCCGCAGATCCCGATACATCTTATTTCCTCCAGGGTGCATAGCGTAAGGGCTGCTATATGCTTCCTGAAGAATCATCTGTCTTAACTCCATATCCTTCGACATGCAAATCTTCCCACGGAAACACAAAACCCCGTCACTGTTTAAACTGAAATCCTCTGTTCCACCATCCTGTACTTGCAGGAGTCGAGCACCCAGAACATCATCCGATAACTGCTTCTCTTTAACTTGATCTACCCATGTCAGCTTTATTTGGAGTTCAGCTAGTAAACTGCCATCCTCATACAGACTAAGATAAGCGAACAATGCCCTTAAATCAATTATCACCTTCCGACTCAGCGCATCCGCCACCACGTTAGCCTTACCCGGGTGATATTCGATCGAACAGTCATAGTCTTTCAATAGCTCAATCCACCTACGTTGTCTCAGATTTAGCTCCTTTTGGGTAAGGAGGTACTTCAGACTCTTATGATCGGTATAAATCACAGACTTCTCTCTATACAGGTAGTGTCTCCAGATCTTTAGGGCGAACACTACCGCAGCCAATTCCAGATCATGCGTGGGATAGTTCAACTCATGCGGTCTTAATTGTCGGGACGCATACGCAACAACCTTTTCGTCTTGCATCAACACACATCCTAAACCCGTGTGTGACGCATCACAGTAGATGGTAAACTCTTTCCCCGCTTCTGGCTGAATTAACACCGGCGCTTCCGTCAAAATCCTCTTTAACTTCTCAAAACTTCTCTGCTGCTCAACTGCCCAAATGAAAGGTACCCCTTTCCGCAATAACTTGGTTAATGGTGCTGCAATTAAAGAGAATCCTTCCACAAACCTTCTGTAATACCCGACTAAACCTAAGAAACTTCGAACCTCTTCCATAGACCTCGGCGGTTTCCAGTTCAATACCGCTTCTATCTTCCGAGGGTCAACCCTAATTCCTTCTGCAGAGACCACATGCCCTAAGAAAGTTACTTCCCTTAACCAGAACTCACACTTGCTGAATTTGGCATACAGCTGCCTCTCCCTCAAAGTCTGCAAGACCACTCGAAGATGCGCATCATGGTTCTCTTCTGATTTCGAATAAACTAGGATATTGTCAATGAAAACCACCACGAACAGATCTAGGTAAGGTTGGAACACTCGGTTCATCATTTCCATAAACGCCGCTGGTGCATTCGTCAACCCAAATGGCATTACCAAGAACTCATAGTGCCCGTAGCGGGTCTGGAATGCTGTTTTATGGATGTCCACCTCCTTGACCTTTAACTGATGATACCCAGACCTTAAATCTATCTTTGAGAAGACCGTAGCCCCTTTGAGCTGATCGAAGAGATCGTCAATTCTCGGCAGCGGGTACTTGTTCTTTATCGTTAGCTTATTTAGCTGGCGGTAGTCGATGCACATACGCATGGACCTGTCCTTCTTCTTCACAAATAGGACCGGCGCTCCCCACGGAGACACACTCAGTCTGATGAAACCACGATCCAATAGTTCTTGGATCAGAGCTTTGAGTTCTACCAGCTCCTTCGGCGCCATTATATAAGGAGCGATGGACACCGGAGCCGTACCTGGGAGTAGCTCGATTCAAAATTCCACTTCACGATCCGGAGGTAACCCTGGCAGCTCTTCAGGAAAAACGTCCTCAAAATCCTTAACTGTTCTAACCTCACTAATAGTCACCTCCTTTGCATCCAGCGCACTGATAAAAGCTAGAAATGCACTGCATCCCTTTCGAACCATTTTAACAGCCTTCAACGCAGAAACCACGTTAGTCAAATAGTTCCTTCTTTCCCCTATCACGGCCACCTCCTCATTTCCCGGGGTTCTCAGCACCATACGCTTAGTCTCACAGTCCAACTTAGCGCGATGTTTAACAAACCAATCCATTCCCAAAATGAGATCAAACTCCCCAAAGGGTAATTCCATTAAGTCCGCGGAGAATACTACCCCTTGAGTCTCTAGAGGCACATTCCTAAATAAATTGTCCACTATCATGGATTGTCCTAGCGGGCTAACTACAGTCATCTTTCTAGCAGTTATTTCAGATCCTATACTTAAAGTCTCAGATATCGAGCATGCAACATAAGAGTGGGTTGATCCAATGTCAATCAAAGCAAGAAATGGATTATCAGCAATAAGAAACGTACCGGTTATAACATCTGGTGCATAACCATCCTCCCGCCGACGAGCTGCATAAACTAAACCTGATTGTCTTGCGTCTGTATTACCGGCACCCCTACCAGATGCTCCACGACCCCGACCAACTCATTACCTCCTCGACTAGGCCACGACCCTCTCAGAATGGTTGACCACCCTCCTAACCTACTCAAAACCTCGTCCATTGCCATCGAGCTCGATCCACCCGTGTGGACAATCTTTAATCATATGTTTCGTAGACCCACACCTGAAACATCCACCAGTTCTTCTTCTGCATTCCCCGAAATTAACCTTCCCACACAGAGCACATGGTCGATACTAACCCCCTGTAGCAGATGTCTGAGCACGAGCTGGCCCATCGAACCTAGGCCTTTTCTGCAGACCCCCAGATGATCCTGACGGCCCAACACTCCTCTTGTTCTTATTCTGATCCTTATCTCTATTCTACCTCTCAGTCCGCTTAACCTCTTCATCTATTTTAACTTTCTCAACCAGAACGACGAAGTCCCTTTCCCGCTGTGGTGCTATCAATACCCTTAACTCGTCTCGCAGCCCATCTTCGAACCGTACGCAGCGCTCATAGTCAGTCGCCGCAATTCCTCGAGCGTAACGGCTCAAGCGTAGAAATTCTGCCTCATACTCAGACACAGATTTGCTCCCCTGAACCAAATTCAAAAATGCCTTCCGCTGGGCATCCACGTAGCTGGCCCCAACGTACTTTCCCTAGAATGACACCTTAAAGAAATCCCAGTCAATCCGGTCTACTGGAGTACCCTCTTTCACCGTAAGCCACCACTGGTAAGCCTCGTCGCGAAGAAGAGACACCACCCCTTTAAGCTTTTCCTCTATCGTGAAGTCGAGATCATCCATTATTCGCTCACTTGCCTCTAACCAATACTCCGCCGTGTTAGGGGCTACATCCGACACGCCCCTAAACATTTCCGCTCCATTGGCTCAGAGTCGTTCAGATACAGATTTCCGAGCCCCAGTACCCATGCTTGCCCCGGCAACTCTCTCCAAAACTTGCAACATTGCCTGAGACACTGCATCGTCTCCCCCCGTTTGATCGTGATACTCTACTTCCGCGACTGGTGGTAGCAGCATTTCATTCCCTGACCCGTGACCAGACCCTGCTGGTTCCGACACCGTCATCCTGCCTCTTCCGCGTCCACACGCATTACATCCACGTCCCCTACTACTCATCTCTATTATATCATCCTAATCTTGTTTAGAAATTTTATGTATTAGCATTTCTTTTCACTGTTTATTAAGGAAGAATTTTATGAAGTATAATTACGAGTAGTTTTCACGATTCACATACAACCTAAAGGTTTCTGTACCTGAGGTATAGTTTCTCAGTTCTAACATCCATAGCAATATATTCGTATAACACATGCAATTCATATTAGTCAGAAACTTACCTGGCGGACTTGGGCCGGAGACGCAGGAGCCATGCTAAGAGAACATGAAATTTTTTTTTTAGAAATCATTTTCGGAAAACGTTTTGAACCCAAAACCCAAGCCGAGCTTTTGAACTTGGCTCTGATACCAATTTGTAACACCCCAAACCCGGCCTAAACACCACAACCAGATCTGGTATGTCACTAGGAAAAATTATAAAAATGTCATTCATTTTTAATGGAAATAGCGGAATCTCGAATATAGTGTTCTTAAAAAAAACACAAAGTATATTCATTATTAGTTATGTGATTAAATGAGCTTATACATTCATTTAAATTCCAAATATCGAAGAAGAAGCTCGTATTATTAGTACTATTAGTTTTCAATCGATGTAATTATTATTATTAGTTCATTAGTTCTTAGTTAGGTAATTTTTCAATTCAATCTCGATTCTAACCCTCTAATTCAAATTATTCCACACCTTAACCCTAGCCTCAATTACAACCCTAACAAAGACCTTTTGATTTGTGTTTCATCTCATATTTTAGCGGTGGAGATTTGATTTTCATGCAAGCCTATGGGATTAACTCTTCCTGTTTGACTTTTGAGTGCCTAAATTTTGAACCTTAAACACTTTGAGTGATTTGAGTGAATCTCTAGTGAAGATGTCAATCCTTGTCAATTTTGAATCAGAGGTAATTATTTAGATGAAAGGAAACACCTATGTTTTGTGCTACAAAATATAAGGCTTATAGTGTTTGAATTTTTTGGACACTTTGAGTTGAATTATCCATGTATAAATTATCTCTGAATTATGACGAGACACTATCAATAGGAATTATGAATTATAGAAAGTCCATTTTAATTGTAAGTTGAGAATTTTGCTTGAGGACAAGCAAAAGCTTAAGTGTGGGGGTATTTGAATAACCGAAATAGTAACATATTTTAGACCCACATTTAGTATGCTTTTGGATGGATTATCCCTTGATTTATGTAAAAAAGTGCTCTTAATCCTTTCTTTTCATGTCTTATACTCAGGAAAGCACCAGGGGATGAAAAGAACGCAAAACGGGCTTAAAACGAGACAAATGGCCAAAGCATGAAATCGACACGGCCTGGACCAAAGATCACACGGCCGTTGTAACACCCCAAACCTGGCCCAAACACCACGACCGGATCTGGTATGTCACTAGGAAAAATTATAAAAACGTCATTCATTTTTAATGGAAATAGCGGAATCTCGAATATAGTGGTTATCTAGAAAACTTAGTGGTTTTAGGTTATCCGAGATTAATTATACCAAGTTCCAAAAGAAAACAATCGAGTGGCTAACAGCAGTCCATGTTATCCATATAGGTTAGAAAAGTTTAATTTCAAATAGTAGTTCATTTGATAATTTGATCGTTGAAACTTATTGCCTTTGCGTTATCTTTCTTTTAAAACATATCATGAACCCAAACCATTGAATTGAGCATCTGAAATTTAAAAACCCGAAAACCAAAAAAAAAACGATTACCAGTGGCCTTATTACAACGAAAACCCAAACCAGTTATTAATAAAAATAAAGTCTAAGTCCTTTACTGAAACCGTATAGAAACCATGCATGGCCACCTCGTGCTCCTCTCTAGCCTGGTCCAATACACTATGTGCTACCTGAAAAGATGTAAATCAACGGGGTGAGTCATAGGACTCAGTGTGCAACACTCATGCACCATCAGATCGGGTCTTAGCCCTACAGAACAGAATAACAAAGTATAGCATGTACAAAAAATGATGCAAACCCATCCCAATCTAATTGCCATCTGCTACCCACCTCCCGTACCTGCCAATCACACCAATGGGGACTTTTACAATCAACCCTCACCGCTACACACCAACAATGGCAGTCAAGCTGCAGTTAGCTGCTCACCGACAAAATTGTGACATAGTCACCAAAACAGATCGTGGCAGAGCCACTACACACTTCCCCTTTCATTAATAACCCATGCCCCATGCAAACATATTACCTTTCATGACGAGCTATCACAGATTTCAACATGCATATATGGCATGCTCATAATATATATATCATATCATTTCATCAAATATTTTACTACGATATCACAAGAACCACTAACCTGATGAATCGCCTTTACCCTCCATAGGGATTTAGATAACCATATCACATTTTCTACATTTAATGTGATTACACATATACATATATATACGTAACGCTATGAAACGAGCGCAGTACCAATGGTGTGAGGAGTTACACACCTGATTACGTGCAACACTGGACTATCTACGACGTTGCTTTCACTAGCAAAAATCACGGCTATTTGCCTACTAGCCTGCTCAGAAGCTGGCCCACACCTAGGTGGCCAATCACGAACAGCAGACACCGCGCGCTTCTTGAACTTTGGTACTGGGGCTACGGGTCTAACCCCTTCATTCGTTTGGCTAGCATTTGGATCCATGAAACAGATCTTGGTCAGAAGACCAAGTTAAGGTATTGAAGAATATGGATCTGAGAACACACACTCAATGAAAAGATGCCTACCTAGATCGACAATGTACTGAAGCTTTCGACTTTGGTTATGAGATCGATTGAGTACCTACATAAATGCCACATGAGAAATCGATTCCCCATAAAGAACTAAACGCAGAAAAGTGACCCTCTCAGTCAACCAACAAAACTGAAACCCCTCTTAGTCTATTCGGCCATAACACTTACCAACACCCTCTTGGAAATAGGCCACTACAATACAGATACGCCCTTCTATCACTGATTAATGCCACGAATACAAGTCAGTGCCTTAGACAACAAAAGAAAGAGAAGCGAAAGAAATGAGAGAACGAAGAAGGTCTCTTACCGAATAAGAGTGACTCACTTCAAGTGTACAATCTGGCTATCGTGAAGTCGACGAGAAAGAGCGAGTTCTCGGCTAAAGGCGAGTAAAGAAGATCAAATAGAAGGAGTGATCAAGATTAATGTTTCGTCATGAGAAAAGAAATGGGATATGAGATTCGGCTCTTAGTGCTTAATAAACAAAACAGTTCCAAGGGACGAAAATGAGAGGTGACTTGCGGCTATGGAGAGCAATGGTAGAGATAGGAAGTATGAAAAGAGAATAAGCAATAGGTGATTCGGCTTGCGTTAACAGATGAAAATGAAACAAGAGATGAGAATAGTAGTTTGAGAGAATCGGCTACAGTTGAGAGCTTGGAAAAAAATGAAATTAGGGGAAATGGAAGATGAGGATGCCTATTAAGTTTCGGCTAACACACAACAACATGCTTCCTCCTAATTTTTCTCCTACATTCCCTCTCCTCAACTCATTTGATTTGATTTGAATTGTTCAAATTCTCTGAGTAGCTCTCCATCACTCATTTGAATATCTTGACCAGGTCTTCCCTCTCTCCTCTAGAGTTTGATTGCCGTCCAAACACCTCCCTCTCCTGAGCCAAAAAAATAATGCTCCCTTGTTGCTTGGGTGATTCGAACCCCTACTCTCCCCACTCCTTGTGACGCCATCACCCTTCCTGCTGAGTGGCATCCCCTTACCACTCTTCCACTGCACCTCTTTGTGCTCCCAAACGCGAACTAAAATCCCTTAAGTCCTACCCCTATTTGGTTATCCCCTCTTAGGTGCCCAAAACTAATATTTTGCCAAGGCTTCAAATCAGCCCCGAGCCTCCCCGAGGCCCCCAAACACAACCAAAAAACAACATACCACATCGATATGCAGACATCATAAAAACGCAAAGCCCCCTAAATCCCGGATGTTATAGCCGTGCCTCCTTAAAGATCTCGAACACGGCCTGGACCACGATTTACACGGTCGTGCCTTATTAAAGAAGTCCGAGCACGGCCTGGCCATGATCCACACGGGCGTGTGCCATGGCCGTGTCCCTGTCGCTGGAAAGAGCAATTTCACTCGAATTTGGATGCTTGGAGGCAGAGAAACACACTCCAAAGTCTAATTAAACCCCCAATTAGGAATTGCACTCAAATTAGGATACTTGGAGGCCAAGTAACACATCTTAAAGCCTATATAAACACCCTGGGGGGCAACTTATTCGGGGAGTTTGACAGAAACCCTCTGTCGAGGGGAGCCCAAAGCTATCGTTTAGGGGCATCGTGCTAGGCCAGAGAAGGCAGATTTGTGGGGATTCACTCAGGGATAGCCAGTTGATTCCATCTCAAGAAGCCAGAATTATACTCAAGATGGAGGATCTCTCATTCAATTCCTTCAGGGGGTTTTAGGGATTTCTTATGTTTTGTTTTATCTTTTCTCTTGAGATGTTTTCCTTTATTGTTATGAACTAAATCCTTCGTATACCCAAAGGGGATGAAACCTATGATGAATCTTGTTATTGTTTTCTGAATTATATGATAAATACTTAGTTTGTTCTTAATTATGTGAGCTTAATCCAAATGTAATGTGCTTAGGTGGAGGAGGAATAGACCCTGCCTAAGAGTAGATCCAACATAATTAAGCGAAG
Source organism: Gossypium sturtianum (assembly GCA_025698515.1). Classification (NCBI taxonomy): domain Eukaryota; kingdom Viridiplantae; phylum Streptophyta; class Magnoliopsida; order Malvales; family Malvaceae; genus Gossypium; species Gossypium sturtianum. The sequence goes on from CM046951.1 coordinate 38,413,962, forward strand.
TTGATCGCACGCCTAGAGATAGTGTGACGATATTTTACCGGATTAGGGTGAAACCTAATATGGATATCCATAGATCGATTTATTGCTATTCTAGAGGGTTATTATAAGAGAACAAGAGTTCCACTAATTAACCTAGGGTTAGACGCTATTCGCCTCGAGAGAGGGTTTAATATACGTTAGGGAGTCTTACGAATCAAACTAAGTGAATAAATCGTATGGTTCAGTGTTAGATAACAAGTGAAGTCTAGGTGGATTCTTCCTAGGGTATCGTCTTAATCAGCTGAGTTTTTCCCAAGTTATTTTCCAAATTCATTCTTCTTTGTCTTAGAGTCTTTAGTTTAGTAGTTAACTAATTTAGATTAATAAACAACTTCACTTATTTTAGGCTAAATAATAGAAAGAAAGTTAGTATTAGTACTTTTAGTTCCTCTGGGTTTGATAATCCGGTCTTGCCTAAGCTATACTATTGTTCGATAGGTGCACTTGCCTCAATCGTTGTCAGAGTTAGTTTCCAGGTTCGATCATTCTTTTTATAAATTTTAAAGCTCTGATTCACAGCGATCAAATTACCTTTAATTCAAAACCGACAAGGATTGACATCCTCACTAGGGATTCACTCAAATCACTCAAAGTGTTTAAGGTTCAGGAAAAAGCGCTCAAATGTCGAACATGAAAAGTTAATCCCATAGGCTTGCCTAAAAATCAAATCTCCACCACTATAATATGAGATGATGCACAAATCAAAAGGTCTTTGTCAGAGTTGTAACGGGGCTAGGGTTAAGGTGTGGATAGAGGCTGAATTAGAAGGTTAGAATCGAGATTGAATTGATAAAATACCTAACTAGAAATAATAAACTGAATAATTACATAATGGATTGAAACTTTGAACTAATATTACGAGCTTCTTCTTCAATATTTGGAATTCAAACGTATAAGCTCACTTAATCACAAAACTAGTAATGAATAACGAATATACTTCATTTTTTTTATATATATAATACATCTATTCATATACTAAGATGGAATAATTAGGTAGCTTAATCAAATCAAATCTCGATATAAGGGAAGTCGAAAAAGAATGGTGATAACAAATACAAAGGGTTTTGGGTTAATATTAGCGGTTATGTCAATAAAAAGGGTTGTTAGGATTAAAAGGGGTTCACTAGGGGTTAATTGTGAAGGTAGGCTTTTAATGGAGTTAGTGGGTTAAAACCTAGGTACCTTAATCATCTCTGTATATCAAATCATAGGTGTGGTCTCGATATGTATAAACGAGGCAAGTTCTAGAATAACAAATCAATGTTGACATACTAATAATCAATAAAGTGAGCATGAAAAAGAATATATGCTCTATAAGGCTCAAAAACTCACAAAAATTATGGGTATTTTTGACATCAACCTCGTAAATTTCAAACTTCAAAGTAATATTTAAATTCAGTTCGACAACCTAGCAAATTTTAAATGAAAAAAAAATGGACTTATCATGCTTGATTCTTTAGTATCTTAAAATTTAATTATCAATGCACAATTATCAATGACTTAATCTAAAACATATCAATAAAAATTATAAATCATTAGAAATTTCATCCTAATTAGTAATATGAGGAATTTACTTAAAAACAAGACTAAATTCAGGATTTTGAGAATAATGAAAAAAGTTAGGCACGTCTAAGATTCACCCCCCACACTTAAGATGTACATTGCCCTCAATGTAAAAAGATAGATAATAGCAAAATAAAATCATACGATAGGGAGAGAGGTGAAACTTCCTGAATTTTGGATGAAGTCAATGAAAAGAAACCGGTTAGGATTGGAGGTGAACGTGGGGAAGCGCCTCGAACCGTTTGATCTTGAATCCTCAAAGTAGTCGGTCTGATTTTATTGTATCCTAAGCTAAATCTAAATGCCATTGAGAAAAAGGAAAATAATAAAGGAAGTAAAAATAAAAATAAAAATAAAAATAGGAATAAAATTAAATAGAGTAACGGTCCATGCCTATATGCCTTCCCGTGGTGTCCACACGGCCACGGCCACGGCCATGTGCTAGGCTGTGTGGCCTGGAAATATGCACTTTTGGTTAGTTTAAAGCTAGATACTATAAAGAAAGGGTAAAATAGAATAAATAAGAAAAAATAAAAATGTAAAAGTTAATGGGGTTAGTGCTCGGGTTGCCTCCCGAGAAGCGCTCGTTTATAGACTTAAGCTAGACTTTCCTCTTGTTTGCATCATCAGGGTGGTTTGAGGAGTTGGAAGTCCTTCCTCATGCTATCAGTTGTATCCTCGTGAAAAAATTTAAGTCGAGATGTGTTTATAGTAAAAGTACCAAAAATAGGATTACCTACCTCGACTGTTCCGTATGGGAAAACACTGGTTACCCTAAAAGGTATTTCTTTGTTTGTGTTAGGGTCCGGAGGAGATATTCGAGGATCTGCCTTATCTAACAGTACCTTGTCTCCTATTTTGAAGTGGTTTTTGTTCCTATGAGCTCTTAGAGGGCTCCTTCGCTTTACCTTGTGTGGTTCCGGTTCTTCGTCGTGTATCCCTAATTTTTCCTTGAAGTGTGTCTTCCACTCGTCAAGATCATCGATCTGAATCCTTCGATCTTCATGAACTACTCCTTGTTAGTATGGGGTTTAGGATCGGGTTCAGTTGTATTCTTTTGTGGTGCTTCCTGAAAATAAGGGTTAACCGAATGGTTATTAGTAGAATTTATGTTCTCACCTTGATTACTCGATGTTCTGGCTGAGTCGAGAGCCTTGAGGGTGACCGTCTCATTACCTACACGAAGTATGAGTTCTCCTGCATCAATATCAATTTTAGTTACGCGGTTGCTAAAAATGGTCTTCCTAAGATTAAGGGGATACCATTGTCCTCATCCATGTCTAAGACAACAAAATCTCTGGGGAATACGAATTTTCAACTTTTACAAGAACATCTTTGATAATACCCTAGGAATTCTAACAGCTTTATCAGCTAATTGAATGCTCATCCTAGTTTGTTTGGGTTTCCTAGACCTAATTGTTTAAACAATTTATAAGGCATGACATTTATGCTTTCCCCAATCACTAACGCATTATCAACAGTTAGTCTACCAATTAAACATGGAATTGCAAAACTCCCCGGATCTTTTAGCTTTTGTGGTAGTCTATTCTTTAACATTGCTGAGCATACTGCGTTTAATTCCACATGTGGATCCTCGTCTAATATGCGTTTGTTCGTCAAGAGATGTTTTAAAAATTTCCTCGAATCTAGCATCTGTGAAAGAGCTTCAAGTAGCGGTAAGTTAATATGTAATTTCTTTAATAGTTTAAGAAACTTACCGACCTGTTCCTCTGTGCCGTCTCTCGTTAACGCTTCAGGATATGGTATGCGAGGTTGGAACTCATTGATTACCGGTTTTGGTTTTTCTTGTGTTACCTCAACTTTACCTTTTTCTACCCCATTTCCTTGTATTGGACTGGGTTCGTCTAATCCTTCACTTTCTTGAGCTGCTATGGCTTGGATTTGCTCCTTTGGATTAATCTCAGTGTTGCTTGGTAGACGCCCTTGCGATCGTTTAGACATCAGCTTCGCGAGTTGTCCAACTGACTTAGAATCTTCCTCAACTGACTTAGTGACTTCCCTAACTTGGCTCTCGATCCCTTTGATCGATGCTTGTTGGGTCTTAAGGGTGGTTTCAGTGTCTTGGAGATGATTTTTTGTGGATGCCATGAATCTTGTCAGCATCTCTTCAAGGTTCGGCTTCTTCTCCTGTGGATAGGGCTGATTTTGGAAATTTTGAGGAGGTTGTTGTCTTTGATTTCCTTGATTTCCTTGACCTCCCCACGAAAAATTTGGGTGGTTCCTCCAACCTAGATTATAATTATTACTATATTGGTTATTATTATATCTGAAATTGTTACCTATATAGTTCATCTGTTCGCTCTCTGTGCCCGGTTGGTAGGGTGGGTACTCAGGATTCGCCACGGTTCTACTTACGTCGCACTGCATTACTGGATGTACCTGCGAAGAACACAAACTATCAAGCTTTTTATTCATCATCTCTACATGTGTTGATAGCATGGTTACTGCATCTATGTTGAAAACTCCGGCTGATTTTATTGGTGTGGTCCTTGTAACCTACCACTGATAGTTATTCAGTGACATCTCTTCAATAAACTCGTAAGCTGCTTCAGGAGTTCTATTGTTCAGGGTTCCACCGGCGGCTGAATCAATTAGTTGCCTCATTGAGGGGTTTACACCGTTATAGAAAGTTTGGACTTGGAGCCACAAGGGTAAACCATGGTGCAGACACCTTCTCAAGAGATCCTTATATCTCTCCCATGCGTCATATAATGTCTCTAAATTCATCTACACAAAAGAAGAGATATCATTCCGTAATTTGGCCGTTTTGGCCGGTGGGAAATATTTTAATAAAAAAATTTCGGTCAATTGATCCCATGTAGTGATTGACCCTTGTGGTAACGAGTTTAACCATTGTTTGGCTTTATTCCTTAATGAAAAGGAAAATAACCGAAGCCTTATGGCATCATCAGAAACGCCATTTATTTTGAAGGTATCATAGAACTCTAAAAAATTAGCTATATGAGTGTTTGGTTCTTCGTCCTGCAAACCATCAAATTGAACAAATTGTTGAATCATTTGTATAGTGTTAGGCTTTAATTCAAAATTATTAGCAGCTATAGCAGGCCCAACAATACTAGATTCGGCTCCTGTTAAATGAGGTTTAGCATAATCATACATAGTACGCGGAGTATTATTTTCTGCCACATCTTGTGGTGGTGGATTATTTTCGTCCATCCCTTCAGTAGGATTAGATTGTCTTCTCGCTCTTCTTCTGTGTAATTTAGGGCTCGCCTATTTTCTCTGTGATTTCTATGAGCGGTAGCTTCAATATCACTGTCGTATACTAGTGGTCCTCTCGGGTTCCTTCTAGTCATAAACTAGAGGTACCTGCTAGGAAAAAGAAAGAAAGAAAATTAGAAAAGTTAAAACTAAGATAAAAAAATAAAAGTAAATTGCAAAAAAAAAATAAAAAAATGGCTAAAGTAATAAAAATAGAGCTTTCTTAATTTTTAGTTCCCCAGCAACGGCGCCAAAAACATGATCGCTATGAAGTCAGAGTTTTAAAATTTATAATGAGAATGATCGAACCTGGAAACTAACTATAACAACAATTGAGGCAAGTGTACCTATCGAACAGTAGTATAGCTTAGGCAAGACCGAATTGTCGAACCCAAAGGAAATAAAAGTACTAATACTAACTTTCTTTCTATTATTTAGCCTAAAATAAGTGAAGTTGTTTATTAATCTAAATTAACTAATTAATAAGCTAAAGATGCAATGAAAAAAAGAACGAATTGGGGAAATACTTGGGAAAAACTCAGTTGATTAAGACGATACCCTTAAGAAAAATCCACCTAGACTTCACTTGTTATCTAACACTGAACCAGACGATTTATTCACTTGACTTGATCCATAGGACTCCCTAATTTATATTAAACCCTCTCTCGAGGTGAATAACGTCTAACCCTAGGTTAATTAATTGAAATCTCTTTCGTATTAATAACCCCCTAGAATAGCAGTAAATCGATCTATGGACTCCCATATTAGGTTTCACCCTAATCCGGCAAAATCTCGTCACCCTATCTCTAGGCGCGCGATCAACTCCGCTTAATTATGCTAGATTTACTCTTAAGCAGGGACTTTTGCTCCACCACCTAAGCACATCATACTTGAATCAATATCTGTGAAATATCAACACAAGAATTAAGCACACATAATTAAGAACAAATAAAGTATTTATCATATAGTTCAGAAAACATTAACAAGATTCATCTAGGTTTCATCCCCCTTCAGGTATCTGAAGGGTTTAGTTCATAATAATAAAGAAAAACATCTCAAAAGAAAAGATAAAACAAAACATAAGAAATCCCTAAAACCCCCTGAAGGAATTGAAGAGGAGATCCTCCGTCTTGAGTAGAATTCCGACTTCTTGAGATGGATCAACTGGCTATCCCTTGAGAGTTTCCCACAAATCTGACCTTTTCAGCTCGGCTCCTTGGCCTAGCTAACCGCCCTCTTCTAGGTTATACCTAGGGTCTTTATATAGGCTTTTGAAATAGGTTTCTTTGCCCCTAAGTATCCTTTTCCGAGTGAAATTACTCTCCTCCACGGTAGGGGCACGGCCATGGCACACGCCCGTGTGAACCGTGGCTAGGCCGTCTTAGACTCCATTAATGAGGCACGGCTATGTAGATCGACTTCAGGCCGTGTTCTAGTGTATTAGAGGAGGCACGGTCGTGTGGGCTTTAGTCCAGGCCGTGTCGATTTCTTCTTTGGCCCATTTTGGTCCGTTTTGAGCCCATTTCTTGTTCTTTTTATTCTTGGGTGCTTTCCTGAGTATAAGACATGAAAAGAAAGGATTAAGATCACCTTTTTACATAAATCAATGGATAAATCATCCAAAAGTATGCTAAATGTGGGATTAAAATATGTTACTATTTCGGTTTATCAGTGAGCAAACCCATTTTATGGCTTGAGTGAGCAACGATGTAAAGGAAAAGGAAAATGAATGGTTTCGACCATATGTTTAGCACAGTTTGTGTGATTTTTCCCGCGTATCCGATATTATTCTAAGTGGTTCAACAGGCATGAAAAGGGAAGGAACGGTAAGTGTTCCAATCGACTATGTTATGAACCGATGGAAAGGAATGAAATGATAATGTTAATGATCAATAAGTGTATATTTATGTTTATGGAAAGTTTGAATTCAATGGCCTTATGTTCATGTAAATCTACCTTACCATGTGATAATTTAATTAAGTTATGTGTTAAAGCACTAACATGTGTTGTCGATGATGCTTAGGCTTGGGCCAAGCTTATGGTTGGATTATATCATGCTTAATCTGAATGACATGCATTGAAATGGTAAGTGTCCAAATGTAAATATGCTTATGTTCATGAAAAGGTTGTATGAATCAAAAGATGTATTTTCTTATGAAATGGCTTATAATGTGGTTGATTCCAAAAGAGTTATGTATAAATGCACTAACTTGTGTATTGATGATGATGTTTAGGCTTGTGTCAAACTTGTGGTTATGGTTGATGTTTATGCTTGTGTCTTGTATTATGCAAATGAAACGGGTAAAAAAAGGTAATGAAATGGTAAGTTCATAATTGAGAAGTAATATGATGATAAAAGGATTGATGAATTGAATGGCGTACTTATATGTGAGAAATTTACTTATGCTATTGATGAATTTACCTATGTCATGATTAGATGCACAAATTCATGAATTAATAATGTTATTTAAGCTTAAGCTGAGTAAATGGAAGGGAAATTAAGTAAATGGAATGGTTCATAGTCTTATGGAAAGGTTAATGATTGTGTAATATGTCTTATAAAATCCTATTATGTTAGGAATGAAAAATATACGTGATGTTGATGGACTTACTCATTTGTGAGTTGAAGGTTGTATAGTTTGACAAATATTGTGGCATTGGTATAGATTTATATTACCCTATAAAGTTCATTATTGAAATGGAATGTTATGTTTATAGTTTACGAGCCTACTAAGCATTCATTGCTTACGTAATTATTTTCCTTTACTTTACAGATTATCAGAGGCTCGATCGGTTGGAAGTTTGCCGAAGATCTATCACACTATCCAATGATTATATCGATAGTTTTGATGTTTTGGTCAAGGTTACAATGGCATGTATATATTATTTTGGTTGATGAACCTTTGGTACTTTTTAATGCCTTGACGGTATATGTCAATATGGTAAAGTTTTAATGCATGTTTCAATGGCTACTATGCAATGTGGTAGAATAACTTAAATGTGGTCAAGATTAGGTAAGTTTTTAAATGGTATTGGACTTGACAAGTATGTATGAAATGTGGTAATGGTTCCTTGATTAGGTAAGATTTGGTTGAATGCAATTTAGGTGCCATGTTGGCATTTTGGTTGAATGAATTTGGATTATTTGATTGGCCATTTCAAGTTGGTTTATGTCATGTTTTGATGCTTGGATTAGGTGTGCTAAAGGTCTTTAAATGGATGCTTGAAATGGGTGATGGAAATGGCTTGATTTTGGCCAATTTCATGTCCACACGGCCTGAGGCATGGGCGTGTGTCTCAGCTGTGTGTGTCACACAGCCATGCGAAACAACCTTGTGTCCCTTATAGGTTTCAAATGTTACAAGTTAGGCAATTACACGGCCTAGCACATGGCCTGGCACACGGGCGTGTGAGGCCATTTCTAGAGTTACACAGTCGGGCACACGTGTATGTGTCTTGGCCGTGTGACCCAACTTTGAAAGTTACACGGGCACGGACACCGGCTGGGACACGACCATGTGTCCCTATTTCAATTGTTACATGGCCTGAGACACGGGCTTGTGTCTCAGCCGTGTGAGTCACACGGCCGTGTGACCCCTGCAGTTCAAAATTTTCAACTGCTTCTTGAACTTTCCTATTGATTCCAATTTAGTGACGAATTAATTTTAAAGTGTTTTTAAGGCCTCGAAAGCTCGATTAAGGGATGGTATGCATGTTGATGACTGATTTATGACATGTTTATGTTGAGGCTTGAAATGTATGTTTCAAAGTTATGTTTTTATGGTAATTCTCCATAACCCTATTCTGGCGATAGATACGAGTTAGGAGTGTTACATTTATTGGTATCAGAGCTACGATTTATTCGCTTCTCAGACTGAACGTAGCATGTATGACGTCTAAAAATACATTCCATTAAATAACCTGTGATAGTGTGATGTCTCCTAACTCTGATGGGATTTGTTTCACTTATTGACAAATATTCCTTTCAACCGAGCTAATTCTGATAATGCTTAAACCGATACTCAAGTATCTGATTAAAAAGTAGCTAATGATGAGTAGAAACTCATATAGGTAAGAGTAGAAGTTCATAATGTTATATTGATAATGAATGTTATGTTGATGTGTATATACGAGAATCAAATTTAGTGGCTTTACAACCTCCATCCCCTTCACCCTCAAAGTCCTATACAACAGAATTTATACAAGATTTATGTTGGTTAAGTCTACAAAAAGGGGAACCAGAGAGCTTAGCAGTTAATTGAGTAATAATGTGGTCAGAACCAAGAATTGGTTAGCAAGTAAAGAATAAGTTCTTCATCGGTAATCAACTTTATTAGGGATGGTATCTAAAGAACGGGTTAACTATGACTTCTTCTGAATTGATTTCTTGAGTGGAACGAGATAATGTGGGATCATCGATAACTATAGTAGTCACTAGGATAGTGATCGAACTGCAAATATATCTAAATGTAGTTGTTATGGCCGAATATCTTATAATGATCTCTTCTAGGTATTCTATATGTTGTTTTATCCTCAGAGACATATGCGATTGTTTATCTTCAGATGTGATTCTTATCATATGGGAATGCTAGCTAACTATAACGTTAGATAGAGGTATTGTTAGTCTTGTTGATTAATGATTGGCATTTTTCTATTTTTGTATCACCCCAAACTCGGCCTAGACGTTATGGTCGAATCTGGCGTGTCACATTGAAGTTTTTTTCGAAAACCATGTTTTCATTAAAAACCCTTCTTGAAATTTCAAACTTCTTGCCATTTAAAACTTGTACAAAACCTTAGTTTGCATTTGTTTATTTTCAATCATGGTTTATTAAAAAGTTATTCCCTTTTAAAATGTTATTACCTTTAAAACCTTATTTGTTGCGGAAGCTTAATATAAAACAAATGATTTACGAAAACGTGATATTTAAAAATTGAGTTGCGGAAACGTAGCGTTTGAAAATAGTTATTGTTTTGGAAAACGGTGTTCTACTTCTAGCAGATATAAATCACAATCCATAAAATCCAAAATTTAAAATCCAGAAATTATAGAGGCCTTATTACAACCCGAATCAAAATCAAAGTGCTTAAGTAGATGAGCAAAACAGAATAAAACTTGTGCAGTTGTGTGGCCTTCTCCGAGTCCCTCGCAGCTCCGAACTGTCTAACAGTGGGGATTACCTGAAAGGTTAAAAACGGGGTGAGTTTACGAAAACTCAGTGTGTAATCCCCTATCATTCAGTCAGTAATAAATGCAATAACAGTCTGGGCCTGAGCCCTTTAACAGTAACAGAACACTGTGGGCTTTAACCCAAAATAGTAACAATGTAGTATGGGACTTAGCCCATTACCACATCAGAATCAGAAACAGAATACATGTGGGCCTAATCCCAATACAGTGACAGTATCAGTAACAGAAATGCAACAATGCAATCATGCAACCCATCCCAACCAGCCAACACACCACCCGTACCAACCAACACACCATGTGGGGATAAACTCGACCCACCCAGCCAACACACCAATATTAGCGCCGGTTGTTGTAGTAATCAGTATCGCAGCAAAGCTGCCAGTAATCAGAATGGCTAAGAGTCGTAAACAGGATAGCTATAGCGCCATGAGTACAGTAATATGATTGGCACAAAGCCATCGGTAGTAGTAATATGATCGGCACACAGCCATCAGTAACGGTAATATTATCGGCACACAACCATCAGTAGCATCACATCAAAGCTGCCAGCAACGGTATCGCAGCAAAGTCGCGATGTGATATCGCGAGAAAGTCGCGATAATAAGATATGTAACACCCCAAACCCGGCCTAGAAGTTAGGCCCGAATTCGGCGTGTCACATTGAAGTGTTTTTGCGAAAACCTTGTTTTCATTGAAAACCCTTCTAAAGCAAAGTTAAGAAAAATGTAGTTTGCTTTCAAAATGATGTGTATCAAAAAAAAAACCATTTCCTTGTTACTATGAAAAAAAAACATTCCTTTGACAGCAGAAGCTCATTCTTAAATCACAATTATTTTCAAAAACTTGAAATATGCTTAAAAGAAATAAATCCAGGTTCCGTTTCAAAATTATAATGTATAGTGGGAGTAATGGATTAATAACTAGAGGGAAAGCCCTTTTTACAATTCGAAATAAAATAACTTAAAATAAATCACTTAAAATCTAGAATTTAGATATTAAGAAAAACAGGTCTAATCGTCTTGCTAGTTGGCCACCTCTGAGTCCCTCCATCCGTCGAACCGCCTACTGAGGATCACCTGAGAAAAATAAAAGAGGGAGTGAGTTTTCGAAAACTCAATGTGTACGACCCTCGTTAAACAAATAACATACATATCATATTATTAACATAATAATATCATACATGCAATGTAGTGCAAACCCTCCACAAATAATCCATCCGGTACAGATCATCTCCGTCTAACCGAAACACTTCTGTGGGGATTTCTAAATCGACCCACCCATCCACTACACAGCAATGGTAGCCCAGTTGCGGTACTACCTAACGTTGCAGCAAAACTGCTAGTCATATATTGGGCTTTAAAAGCCAACGGTGGATCCACGGTCGTCAAGCAACCATGCGATCCTCAAATTCTTCCTCCGTACCATAATTCCCACCCATTTGCATCCTAAACAGAATATCATATGAATGCAGCAAATATACAAGTAACATCCATAAAGCTTATATTCAACTCATAGGGGTATTTTAGTCATTTCACAATCAAGGTATTTCAGTAATCCTACCCTACAGGGTATTTCAGTAATTCTTAACAGTATGGGTCTTAATTACGAACCTTGGCCCGTCAACAAGTCCCCGCGGCTAAAGTGAACAGACACTCTACGCACTGTAGGATTCGGAGAAGAGGAGGTGGGTCATTAAGACCGCTTAAGTACCAAGCTCTCCCTAGATCCAATCCTAGACATGCATATGTCCATTGCCACACTGTACCCTAGCGACTTGTCCACAGACATGTTTGATTATTAAGTTAAGTTTTATGCTGTTTAAGAATTCATCAGAACTAAACCTAGAGTCCATTAAAACCCTAGCATGCATTTCTAAAATCCCATAAGGTCCACTAAGCCCAATCATGTCCATATAGCCCATTAAGCCCAATCGTGTATATGTAGCCCATTAGGCCCGATCATAATCAAATCATACAACCATCCATATCAATCCATCATTCAATTTCACATATCAACTCTTACCGAATCGGGCCCACGAGCTCGACAAGCCCATTTAGCCCCTTCTGGCCCGGTTGGCCAAATAGTGGCCCGAGACCATGAGATCGCTCTCTTGATCCCGGTAATCGTATCGGTGTTCCCACACGAATGTTCGCACGCTCGTGTGGTTGCCAGCGCCAACCTTTCGACTTTTCAGCTTTTTAGCATTCCGGTTTTTCGGTATTTTAGATTTTGTCGATTTGTCGTGTGTGAAGTGTATGTACACACCTGGTAAATGAGACATGTTACACTATCCTCAGCCTTGAACCAACAACCAATACCAACCTCCAATTAATCACACACTTAACCACAATAATTACCAAAAACCAAAGCCTTACCATAACCTTATCGTGTGCCACTAGTCCTAATAGCCCTTTCTTACCTACTACTCACGAATATCCCCTAGATCTGCATCAATCTTATTCGTTAAAGAGAAAATAGTAGGTGACTTGTATCCACTTAAGTCACCCTTTCCCTTACTATAGACTATTCGGCCAACTTATCCCAAAATCAAGAACACTTACCCAAAAGCCGAAACGTATGGATAGCTTTTCGGTAGAGACTTGTAGATCCAAGCTTAATTCCAATTTTTCCAAGATTCGATCCACCAAAAATCGAAGGAATGATGCCAGCACGATAGAGATTTGGTCACTAGAGTATTCGGCACAAGGTTTGGGGCGATGAAGAAATCGACTTCAAGAGCAGAGGTTTTCGACTTTTGAAGTCACGAATATTTGGTCCCCAACAATTGAGATGAAGGTGGGACGGCACAAGCAATGGAGAAAGAAGAGAATGATATTCGATTTAAGGCTTTAGGAGAGAAGAAAAGAAAACACATAAGGAAGAGGCGAGGTTTAGAACAGAAAAAGTGGAGGAGAATTCGGCAGAGCACTATAGCTGCCGAAATAGCACAAAGGGAATTCCAATTGTCGAAAGAGCACAGAGGGAATTCGGCACCCCCTATTTATACACAAACTGAAACTCTGCAAAGTCCCAATCGACTCCAACTCTTCCCCATCTCATCTCCTCATTTTTCTCCCTACTAACTCCCCAATCCTTTTCCTAATTTTTCTCTTCTGATCACTCTCCTTAGAGTCCATCACCACACCACTTCAACCTTCTAGAAGGCCAAAATTAAACTCCTAAAAAAAATACTAAGCTAGGATTCGAACCTAGGATCTCCTTGCTAGCCCATAACACCACCTCCCTATACCCTAAGTGGCGTCACTTAGCCACTCCACCACAAGACTCTTTGATGCCATTTTTTCCTATTTTTATTTAAAAGCCCAACTACTCACCACCCTGGTTCCTTTAATAATTAACTAAAAATTCCTTCTCCTCAAAGTTCGAACCCAGCACTTCTCCAATACCCCTAGACACTCCAAGTTTATTAAACACTTAAAGCCAACATGTCATTTGCCATTTTCTTCCTCGCATAAAAATTTTTTTGAGACCCAAAGCCCAATAGGCCCAATTCTACTAGGCCTAAATTCGGGGCATTACAGTATATGTGGCAAAGCCACGATGCAAAGATGATTGTGGCGAGCCACCATCTGATACTTTCTCCATAACAGTATCCCAACCCCATGCAGTATGTCGTGTATGCAAAATGCCATGCTCAGAATCAGTCACACAAATCAAAGGCAAATCAATCATTTACATCGCAGACAATTTAATCATTTACATCGCAGACAAATCAATCATTTACCCTCGAGGGGCAAAATAGTCATTTTACCCTTTTGGGGGTATATCGATCAATTCACCTAATAGAGGTATTACAGTCATTTTACCTACAGGGCATCACGGTCATTTTACCCTAAAGGGGTATTACGGTCATTTTACCTTATAGGGGTATCACGGTCAATTTACCGTACAGGGGTATTACGGTCAATTTACCCTATGGGGGTATTACGGTAATTTTACCCTACAGGGGTATTACTGTCATTTTACCCTACAATGGCATTACGGTCAATTTACCCTATGGAGGTATTACGATAATTCTACCTTACAGGGGTATTTCGGTAATTCTATCCTACAAGGGTATTTTGGTCATTTCACCTACCTTGGGGTCTCGTTACAGTTAACGACCTTTCCAAAGGCCTACAGTCACCTCGAGCGACATAAATAATCCATTTGGTCAAAACAGTGTAAATGGGCTCAAAGCCCAATACTTGTCCCAAATAGGCCCACACGCTCGTGTGGCCAATTTGGCCCAAATTCAATCACGGCTATGCGAACTTCATAGCCCAATCTAGTTTTTGCTACTTTTCATAAATTTCATCCGTGTGGGACCCACGAGGCCATTGAACCCACACGGCCCATTTCGGCCAAACGAGACCCATAACGGCCCAAGTGCACGAGAACCTTCGTGGTGGCCTCTTCAGTCTACCGCCCACGGTTGTGGGCTCAGTTTTACCACCCGAGTGATCGCACGCTTGTGAGGCCTCAAATGCCGAAGTTTTAGCTTTTCAACTTTTGTCGATTCACAGCGGGGATAGTGTGATTACACACCTGATTGCGAAATGTGTGAATAACCCACGAGAACTCCAACCTACATTCAATCAAGGCAAACCATTAATAACTTGTCAATTAGGTTAATCGAATCCCAATCAACTTATCAGAAACATCCTCTCCCAAAAATACTTTCCAACAGGTTACCTCTCCCTTGACTAGATCAGTCGGTGCAGCCACCCTGCGGCACCCTGGCAGAAAATCCCGAACAGCTGACACTTTACGCTGCTTAAATTTGGCGGCAGGGGCTACGTGCCCATTCTCAGCTGGCACCATTCCTGATCCTCCCTCAGAATGGCTACAACTCGCCACCATTGATATCTCTTTATGCAACATATTATCGGAAACCTCCATTTGAAGTGAAATATAATCTACGCTTACCGTTTGTCAGGAAATCTTATGAAGACTGAAATAGCAAAGCAATAGTAGAACAGAGGAGTACACGGCCAATCCCCTAATAGCAGAGTAACTAAAAATGGCTAGCAAAAAAGGTGAATGGTATTCGGCCTAAATAATATGAGTATATCGGAAGGAAACAAAAAAAGAGAATGAAGCAAAAGATGAAGGGAGAATTCGGCTAGAAAAGAAACCAAAAGAAAATCAAATAGAGAGGGAGAGATGAAGCTATATTCGGTCAAAGAAGAGGGTGAAAACAACAAGCAATTCGACCAAAGGCTTAATCGAATAGTAAGAGGAAAGAAAAGGTGAGAAAGAGGACAACTCAACTAGGTTGTGAAGAGGAGGAGTCGGCACTAGAATGGACAGAACAAAACTCGAAAGGAAAATGCTCCAATTGCAATATTCGGCTACTCGAAGAGAAAAAGAAAGAAAATGCGCTAAAGGTTGCAAAAAGTCACAATTCAGCACACCCAAAAACAACACAAAAATGCCCCCAAAACCAAACTAAGAGCAGAGAGAAGCACTTAGAAACCCCCTAGCCAAATTTTCATGTCCAAGACTCATTGTTTGGCTACACCACACCAACATTTGAATTTCCTTGGTTTTCTCCTTCTAAATCTCCTCCATAACCTTACCAACATTATCATATCCCTTGGTTTCCTCCCTTGACCAATTCCACAACCACCTAAATAGAGTTTCAGTCAAACTCTACCTCCCCGGCTGTAAAGAAATAAAATAAATACTCCTTTGCATGCCAAGGGATTCGAACCCAAGCTCTCACACCAGCCATTTCACGCCATCACCACTAGGCCACCAGCTCATTTGTGTCTCCTTTCTCCTACAATTATTCTTAAAGCCTACTCTCCAGAACCAATGCCTTACTCACTTGAAAATTAAAAATTTTGCTAAAGTCCAGGTTTGAACCCAGGACTTCCCAAACATCCCCAAACACTCCAAACCCACTTAACCATTAAGGCAAGCATTCAATTGTGCCATTTTCTTGCACAAATAAATACCTATGTGCAGTCTCCTAACTGTTCCCTTGTTTCAAAACCTATTTCCTTCTAGGCCCAAATTCGGGGCGTTACAATTCACCCATCTTTAAAGAAATTTCGTCCACAAAATTTCAAACTGTCAGAATTGTCACACCACACAGACTTCACCACGACACTTCCGCTGCGCACTCTGATTTCAAAGCATCATTACAGCCTCTTGAACCACGTCCGCGTGTATCTCTTGTTCCCATAGTCTATTCGCATTTTATCGTAACTAACGCTTTATATGCGGATCAGTTTCACTCATAGCCATTCTGATTTCCTATAGTTTCAGTTTGCTCTATCTAGAGTGGTATAGTCTAATTTCTAAAGTAGTCACAGTATTTCCCAACTTACCGCATTTCAATTTCTAAATAGACAAAAGTATTCAGAAAACTTACGGATTCGGCGCCGGAGACTCTGTGTGCCACACTTTTCAGAAGAAGTATCTAAAACCACTTCACATATTCGAAAAAACCTTTTGAAATCCAAAAATTTGAAAACCCATTCCACAGCTGAGTTTTGCAACTTGGCTCTGATACCACTAAATGTAACACCCCAAACCCGGCCTAGATGTTATGGCCGAATATGGCGTGTCACATTGAAGTGTTTTTCGAAAACCATGTTTTCATTGAAAACCCTTCTTGAAATTTCAAACTTCTTGCCATTTAAAACTTGTGCAAAACCTCAGTTTGCGTTTGTTTATTTTCAATCGTGGTTTATTAAAATGTTATTCCCTTTTAAAATGTTATTACCTTTATAACCTTATTTGTTGCGGAAGCTTAATTTAAAATAAATGATTTACGAAAACCTGATATTTAAAAATTGAGTTGCAGAAACGTAGCGTTTGAAAATAGTTATTATTTTTGAAAATCGGAGAGCTTAGCGGTTAATTGAGTAATAATGTGGTCAGAACCAAGAATTGGTTAGCAAGTAAAGAATAAGTTCTTCATCGGTAATATACTTTATCAGGGATGGTATCTAAAGAACGGGTTAACTAGGATTTCTTCTGAATTGATTTCTTGAGTGGAACGAGATAATGTGGGATCATCGATGACTTTAGTAGTTACTAGGATAGTGATCGAACTGCAAATATATCTAAATGCAGCTGTTATGGCCGAATATCTTATAACGATCTCCTCTGGGTATTCTATATGTTGTTTTATCCTCAGAGACATATGCGATTGTTTATCTTCAGATGTTATTCTTATCATATGGGAATGCTAGCTAACTATAACTTTAGATAGAGGTATTGTTAGTCTTGTTGATTAATGATTGGCATTTTTCTATTTTTGTATCACCCCAAACCCGGCCTAGACGTTATGGCTAAATCTGGCGTGTCACATTGAAGTGTTTTTCGAAAACCATGTTTTCATTAAAAACCCTTCTTGAAATTTCAAACTTCTTGTCAATTAAAACTTGTACAAAACCTCAGTTTGCGTTTTGTTTATTTTCAGTCGTGGTTTATTAAAAAGTTATTCCCTTTTAAAATGTTAGTACCTTTAAAACCTTATTTGTTGCGGAAGCTTAATTTAAAACAAATGATTTACGAAAATGTGATATTTAAAAATTGAGTTGCGGAAACATAGCGTTTGAAAATAGTTATTATTTTGGAAAACGGTTTTCTACTTCTAGCAGATATAAATCACAATCCATAAAATCCAAAATTTAAAATCTAGAAATTATAGAGGCCTTATTACAACCCGAATCAAAATCAAAGTGCTTAAGTAGATGAGCAAAACAGAATAAAACTTGTGCAGTTGTGTGGCCCTCTCCGAGTCCCTTGCAGCTCCGAACCGTCTAACACAGGGGATTACCTGAAAGGTTAAAAACAGGGTGAGTTTACGAAAACTCAGTGTGTAATCCCCTATCATTCATCGATAATATTTGCAGAATGATGCGGGCACGAGCCCTTTAACAATAACAGAACACTGTGGGCTTTAACCCAAAACAGTAACAATGTAGTATGGGACTTAGCCCATTACCGCATCAGAATAAGAAATAGAATACATGTGGGCCTAAGCCCAATACAGTGATAGTATCAGTAACAGAAATACAACAATGCAATCATGCAACCGATCCTAACCAGCCAACACACCACTCGTACCAACCAACACACCATGTGGGGATAAACTCGACCCACCCAGCCAACACACTAATATCAGCATCGATTGTGGTAGTAATCGATGATCGCAAAGAAAGCCGCGTCGAATCGAATGGCTAAGAGTCAGTAAACAAAGTTAGCTATAGCGCCATAAGTACAGTAATATGATTGGCACAAAGCCATTGGTAGTAGTAATATGAGTACAGTACTTCCTCCATAAAAGTATCCCAACCCCATGCAGTATGTCCTGTATGCAAAATGCCATGCTCAGAATCAGTCACAAAAATCACAGACAAATCAATTAATTGCATCGCAGATAAATCAATCATTTATATCGGAGACAAATCAATCATTTACCCTCGAGGGGCAAAATAGTCATTTTACCCTTTTGGGGGTATATCGATCAATTCACCTAACAGAGGTATTATAGTCATTTTACCTACAGGGCATCACGATCATTTTACCCTAAAGGCGTATTACGGTCATTTTACCCTACAGGGGTATTACGGTTAATTTACCCTATGGGGGTATTACAGTCATTTTACCCTATAGGGGTATTACTGTCATTTTATCCTACAGGGGCATTACGGTCAATTTACCCTATAGGGGTATTACGGTAATTCTACCCTACAGGGGTATTTCGGTAATTCTACCCTACAAGGGTATTTTGGTCATTTTACCTACCTTGGGGTCTCGGTACAGTTAATGACCTTTTCAAAGGCCTACAGCCGCCTCGAGCGACACAGATAATCCATTTGGTCAAAACAGTGTAAATGGGCTCAAAGCCCAATACTTGGCCCAAATGGGCCTACACACTTATGTGGCCCATTTGGCCCAAATTCATTCACTGTTATGCGAACTTCATAGCCTAATCTAGTTTATGCTACTTTTCGTAAATTTTATCAGTGTGGGGCCCACGAGCCCATTGGGCCCACACGGTCTATTTCGGCCCAACGAGGCCCATAACGGCCCAAGTGCACGAGAACCCTCGTGGTGGTCTCTTCAGTCTACCGCCTACGGTTGTGGGCTCATTTTTACCACCCGTGCGATCGCACGCTCGTGAGGCCTCAAATGCCAAAGTTTTGGCTTTTCGACTTTTGCCGATTCACAGCGGGGATAGTGTGATTACACATCTGATTGCAAAATGTGTGAATGACCCACGAGAACTCCAACCTACTTTCAATCAAGGCAAACCATTAATCACTTGTCAATCGGGTTAATCGAATCCCAATCAACTTATCAAAATCTGCCTCTACCGAAAATACTTTCCAACAGGTTACCTCTCCCTTGACTAGCTCAGTCGGTTGTGGTTTGCCCACTTGATCCAGAGATTGGTGTAGCCACCCTGCCGCACCCCGGCAAAAAATCCCGAACAGCTATCACTTTACACTGCTTAAATTTGGGGGCAGGGGCTACGTGCCCATTCTCAGCTAGCACCATTCCTGATCCTCCCTCAGAATGGCTACTACTCGCCACAATTGATATCTCTTTATGCGACATATTATCGGAAACCTCCACTTGAAGTGAAATATAATCTACGCTTACCGTTTGTCAAGAAAACTTATGAAGACCGAAATAGCAAAGCAATAGTATATCAGAGGAGTACTCGGCCAATCCCTTAATAGCAGAGTAACCGAAAATGGCTAGCCAAAAAGGTGAAGGGTATTCGGCCTAAATAATTTGAGTATATCGGAAGGAAACAGAAAAAGAGAATGAAGCAAAAGATGAAGGGAGAATTTGGCTAGAAAAGAAACCAAAAGAAAATCAAATAGAGAGGGAGAGATGAAGCTATATTCGGTCAAAGAAGAGGACGAAAGCAACAAGCAATTCGAGCAAAGGCTTAATTGAATAGTAAGAGGAAAGAAAAGGTGAGAAAAGGGACAACTCAACTAGGTTGTGAAGAGGAGGAGTAGGCACTAGAATGGACAGAACAAAACTCGAAAGGAAAATGCTCCAAATGCAATATTCGGCTACTCGAAGAGAAAAAGAAAGAAAACGTGCTAAACGTTGCCAAAAGTCACAATTCAGCACACCCAAAAACAACACAAAAATGCCCTCAAAACCAAACTAAGAGCAGAGAAAAGCACTTAGAAACCCCCTAGCCGAATTTTCATGCCCAAGAATCCTTGTTCGACTACACCACACCAACATTTGAATTTCCTTGATTTTCTCTTCCTAAATCTCCTCCATAACCTTACCAACATTATCATATCCCTTGATTTCCTCCCTTGACCAATTCCACAACCACCTCAACAGAGTTTCAGTCAAACTCTACCTCCCCTACAGTAAAGAAATAAAATAAATACTCCTTTGCATGCCAAGGGATTCGAACCCAAGCTCTTACACCAGCCATTTCACGCCATCACCACTAGGACAGCAGCTCATTTGTGTCTCATTTCCCCTACAATTATTCTTAAAGCCTACTCTCCAGAACCAAGCCCTTATTAACTTGAAAATTAAAAATTTTGCTAAAGCCCAGGTTTGAACCCAAGACTTCCCAAACATCCCCAAACTCACTTAACCATTAAGGAAAAACATTCAATTGTGCCATTTTCTTGCACAACTAAAAACCTATGTGTAGTCTCCTAACTGTTCCCTTGTTTCAAAACCTATTTCCTTCTAGGCCCAAATTCGGGGCGTTACAATGTTTCTTTGACATTCTATTCCATTATGTTCGGTAGAAGATTAGACGATAAGACTCATATGATGTTATTTTTCTACTTCTACTGGTTGTTGCTCTGCTTTATATATATGCAATTTGTGTTGTCTTTATCACAACTGGTTCCAGTGCTTATGAGCGATATTCTTCTTCTGGATTTTCTTTGGGGTATCAACAAATCTCTTTAACAACATGGTCTTCTAAAAAATAGCTTGTTGTGGACGAGTAAGTCGGGAAGGCTTATAAATTTCATATTCTGATAGGATAGACATGGATTGTATTTTTTGAAAATTCAGTAGAGCTTTATATCTTGGAATTCTTTGTCTTGGCTATCTTATTATTCTTATTGTTTAATCTATCAAACATGGTTCATCTGTAAAGTATATCCATTGGCAGAAGGTAATTACATCTGTGATGGTTATAATTCCTGGTTGGATCATTGGAGTATAATAATACAAATCTCAGATTTATAGAGGTTGTGTTACTGCACTGGTTGTTACTGGAACTACATTTGATTTTCTCTTTTGTTTTGGATTGCACTATAGATGTTTGAGGTATTCTTCCATCTATATGATTGTAACGTCGGTCTTATTATAGCACTATGGTTTTAATTCATCTGATGATTATGGCTTCGGTATGGTTTAAAGCTTTGATGGTAATAATTGAAATAGTTTCATTATATATCCCATTTCTAGCTTTCATGAAGGGGATGGTAATGGCAAAAGTATAGACGGTGGAAGTGGAAAGTTCATATTGTAGAAGACATGATACATGTATATATCAACCAGGTCAGTGATAATTGGGAAATATTATTATGGATTAAAATCGTCATGATAGTAACAGTTATCACAGTTGTATTTAAATGATATTGTTTGAAGCTTTCCATGAAATGGAACATTTATCAGTTGGAAGTTACAGATGCAGATGGGTCAGAAGCATCAGTTAGAATCTGATAATCCGGGTTTTTCGGTTATGTTTTGATAGATGATTACTGGGAATTTCTCGGTAGTTATACCACTAATGGTAAGGCTATGATAGGAGAGCATCAAAGTTGTTCAATTAAGTCAGGTATCTATTTCAGCCTCAACTATAGAAGAATTTATTGATTATAGTAATGTTTCACTCAAAAAATCAGAAATTAAAACGGGTTGAATATCATAAACTTGAGATTTCTGTTATGTCTATAAGTCCAGGTATAGCATCAAGTTCTGATATGAGTTCTAATTGGGAACGGGTTATGATAAATTTTTTTATGGACTACCCTTGGAAAGGTAAAAGAAAGACTTGGTCTGAATAACTATTATCAGGTGAGAAATTTTGAGGACAAAATTTTCGTAAGGGGGGAAAGTTGTAACAGCCTACTTTTCAGTGGTATCATAAATAGTAGTTTCGAGGCCACAAATCCGATGAGTAAGTTTGTAAATATTATTATTTAATATTTACGAGTCAATTATGGTATTAAATAAATTTTGAATTGACTAGTTATGCTATTTAAATGAATAATTAGGTTCAAGTGGTATGACCCTAAAGTCAAGTGATTTTAGAAAATGAGGTATCGGGACCTCGTTTCTATAAATCGAGCTGTAAATATTTTTATAAATATTTACAGAGTGTTATTAAGGTTGTATTAAAGTTTCGTTAAGAAATTTTAATGTCTAGATAGTTAATTAATTGGAAACGAATAAATTGTAAAAGATGTACAAGTTGAATTCTATTAATTAAAGGTGTCAAATAGCTAAGGAAAGGTAATTAAATGGACTAAAATGACAAATATACCATGCCATAAATTAGTGGGCAGTTGGTGACTAATTTATGTCACTTTATATGATATATTTAAGTTAATAAAGTAAATAATAAGTAATAAATTAATAAAAAGAAAAGCAAAAACCTATTTTTGCTTATGTCTTTCTTCTTCAACCGTGAGAACTCCATTTTTGGAGCAAGAGACATTCGGCCAACATTCTAGTGTTGCATGTAGGTGATAGTCTTATCCATTTCTCATAATTCTTATATTTTTGAGATCGTTGCAACTAGGTCCAGCTAGCCCGTACTTTCATTTTTGAAACTGTTAAAGATTTTGAATGTTACCATGGATGAATCTTTGTGATTTTAGATGTTAAATGATGAATTTGAAGTATTAGTTTTTATTTATAAGTATTTTGTTAAGCGATTTTTGATGAATTTAATGATTAGGGATTAAATTGCAAAAATAGTAAATATACAAGGACTTGGTGTGAAATTGTTACAAATGTGGGTTGTAATGGATGCTATTAACATTCGGCTAATATGAATTTTCAATAAAATTGGTTTATTTGCATGATTAGGACATAGGGACTAAACTGAATAAAAATGAAAAGTTGAGGGTAATTTTGTAAAAACGTCAAAAATGACTAAATTGCATAAAATGAATTGGAATTACTATCTAAATTAATGAATTGAATGAAATTATTAATTTAGATCAAGAACGAGTGGAAAATCGAGGAGAAGAGAAAATTACCAAAAAGCCCCTATACTTAGTCATTTTTGCAATTTAGCTAGGTAACTTCGTATGAAGTAAATCACTTAAATGTTGATTAAATTGAATGTTTAATGTGTTGTTCTAATGTAAATGAATCAATATATATGTTATTATGCAATTTTTCATGTAAAGGAATGATGGAAATCCAACGAACTTACGACGATTATCGAGCCCCGTTTGAACCTTAGGAATATATAAGATACAATTGACAAGTAATTAGGGTTAGCATGTTGTGGGTGTTGGTCTTGAATGTCCTACCGATGGCTGAGGTCCTGCATTTGTTGTGGATGCTCGTCAGCTTGTGTGAGTGGCATCGTGTAGCTTACATCTGGACCGTCAGCTTGTTTGAGCAGACCCATTTTATGGCTCGAGTGAGCAACGATGTAAAGGAAAAGGAAAATGAGTGGTTTTGACCATTTGTTTAGCATATTTTGTGTGACATTTTCTTGCATATCCTATATTATTCTAAGTGGTTCAACGGGCATGAAAAGGGAAGGAATGGTAAGTGCTCCAATCGACTATGTTATGAACCTATGGAAAGGTATGAAATGATAATGATAATGATCAATGAGTGTATATCTATGTTTATGGAAATATGAATTCAATGGCATTATGTTCATGTAAATCTGCCTTACCATGTGATAATGTAATTGAGTTATGTGTTAAAGCACTAACATGTGTTGTTGATGATGCTTAGGCTTGTGCCAAGCTTATGGCTGGATTATATCACGCTTAATATTAATTATATACATTGAAATGGTAAGTGTCCAAATGTAAATATGCTTATGTTCATGAAAAGGTTGTATGAATCAAAAGATGAATTCTCTTATGAAATGGATTATCATGTGGTTGATTCCAAAAGAGTTATGTATAAATGCACTAACTTGTGTATTGATGATGATGTTTAGGCTTGTGTCAAACTTGTGGTTATGGTTGATTTTTATGCTTTTGTCTTGTATTATGCAAATGAAACGGGTAAGAAAAGGCAATGAAACAGTAAGTTCATAATTGAGAAGTAATATAATGATAAAAGGATTGATGAATTGAATGACGTACTTATATGTGAGAAATTTACTTATGCTATGGATGATTTACCTATGTCATGAATAAATACACAAATGCATGAATTAATAATGTTATTTAAGCTTATGCTAAGTAAATGGAAGGGAAATTAAGTAAATGGAATGATTCACAGTCTTATGGAAAGGTTAATGATTGTGTAATATGTCTTATAAAATCCTATTATGTTAGGAATGAAGAATATATGTGATGCTGATGGACTTACTCACTTGTGAGATGAAGGTTGTATAGTTTGACTAATCTCGTGGCATTGGTATAGGTTTATATTACCTTATAAAGTTTATTATTGAAATGGAATGTTATGTTTAAAGTTTACCAGCACTAAGCATTCATTGTTTATGTAATTATTTTCCTTTGTTTTATAGATTATTGGAAGCTTGATTGGTTGGAAGTTTGCCAGAGATCTATCACACTATCCAGCGATTATATCGGTAGTTTGATGTTTTGGTCAAGGTTATAATGGCATGTATATATTATTTTGGTTGAGGAACCTTTGGTACTTTTTAATGCCTTGATGGTATATGTCAATATGGTAAAGTTTTAATGCATGTTTCAATGGCTATTATACTATGTGATAGAATAGCTTTAATGTGGTCAAGAGAAGGTAAGTTTTGAAATCGTATTGGACTTGACAAGTATTTATGAAATGTGGTAATGTTTCCATGATTAGGTAAGATTTTTTTGAATGCAATTGAGGTGTCATGTTGGCATATTGGTTGAATGGATTTGGATTATTGGATTGGTCATTTCATGTTGGTTTATGTCATGTTTTGATGCTTGGATTAGGTGTGCTAAAGGTCTTTAAATGGATGCTTGAAATGGGTGATGGAAATGGCTTGATTTTGGCCAATTTCATGTCCACACGGCCTGAGAGACGAGCGTGTGTCTCAGCAGTGTGTCACATATGGTCATGCGACATTGCTGTTACACAGCCTAGCAAATGTCCTGGCACATGGGCGTGTGAGGCCATTTCGATAGTTACACAGCCTGGCACACGGGTGTGTGGCTTAGCCGTGTGACCCAACATCTAAAGTTACTCGGGCACGGACACGGGCAGCGACACAATCGTGTGCGCCTATTTCAGTTGTTACACGGCCTGAGACATAGCCGTGTGCCTCAGCCATGTGAGTCACACGGCCGTGTGACCCCTATAGGTCAAAAATTCTAACTTCTTCCTGAACTTTCCTATTGATTCCAATTCAGTTCCGAATTGTTTCTAAAGTGTTTTTAAGGCCTCGAAGGCTTGATTAAGGGATGGTATGCATGTTGATAAATGCTTTATGACATGTTTATGTTATGGTTTGAAATGTATGCTTCAAAGTTATGTTTTTACGGTAATGCTCCGTAACCCTATTATGGCGACGGATACGGGTTAGAGGTGTTACAATTTTGATAATGACCAAAAGCACATCAAGTTTCAAACATACACCAAAGATATTAAACATTTATAACCACAAAGCTTACTCAAACTAACTTATAAACAACATCATCATAAACAAAATAACTTAAGGGCTCCTAGTTCATGCCATTTATAACCCGACATCAATATATCCAAATCTTCTACCGAGATAAAGTATGGATAGTGTGAATGTACTGCGACTTGATTCCAACCGATTGAGCTTTTTGAAAATCTACAAGACAAGGATAAACAACTACGTAATCAACCAGCGCTTAGTAAGCTCGTATAACGGAAATTTAACTTACCGAACATAAATGATTTAACCATTAAAACATTACTCATTTATAATTATGCATACTTTTCCTTCCAATTCACAACACACTACAATGTTAGTAGGTGTATTAAAGGGCATATCCAATCAATTGAACAAGAAACATATCAATATGAAGTTCAATACATAATTCCTCAATCAATTACTCAATTTGTTCCCTTTTCATTTCATATCATATACCAACATTTTGCATTCCATGTTTCAATAACACAGTTCTTTTCAAATACGCATCCATTCATTAAAACATAAATCATTCGTTGAATCAAATGAAATAACATCGAATACATCGAAAATACTCATATAACCATTTAATTCCCTAAACACACCACAACATCATGATTTAACATATTTATAGACATATAATGTATATACTCACACCAAGGCTTTAACATTCATTATCAAACTATACTAGTCAAATGTTCAACTCGTATTCATTCTTAATATACATACCTTATGTAACACCCCAAACCCGGCCTAGAAGTTAGGCCCAAGTCTGGAATGTCACATTAAAGGCATACTCCAAAATGATTTTATAATTTAAGAATTTAAGGCCTAAAAGCCCAAAACCCTTGTATCTTGTTAAGTTAAGAGGAAAAGCCCACATTTTAGGAAAATGTTCATATGTTAAGTTATTTCGAAAACCACGTTAACTTTAATAATTTTATGAAATTTATTAAGCGGATAGTTGAAACAATAATAATAATAATAAACCCAAAACCTAAAGTCAATTAGGAGTTACATGGCCTTATTACAATCCAATGAAAAAAGCAAAGTATTAAAAACAGATTCATTTGAACAAATTAAAACATTTGATCAGCTTGTAGTGTGGCCATCTCCGAGTCCTCTCCCACGTCTAGCCGTCTATTCAGGATTACCTGAAACATTAAATTAAAGGGTGTGAATTTTGAAACTCAGTGTGTACAACCCTTGGCAATCAAATCACATACAAATATTCACATTGGGCCCAAGCCCTATCAAAATTGGTGCTCTTGGGCCTTAGCCCACAATGACCTCGTATCATATCATATCGTATCATATACAAACAAGATAATGCAAAACCCATCCCAATAATCCATCTGCTACACACACCATTTCCCATCCAACCACTACACACCTGTTGGGATTTCTAAATCAACCCACCCATCCTCTACACACCAAAGGTAGCCCGGTTATGTGATTACTACCTAACGTTGCAAAGAAAGTCGCTAATCATATAATGGGCTTAAAGCCACAGTGGATCCATGGCCATACGACTATGCGATCCTCAAATCTTCCTCCGTAACATAATTCCCACCCATATGCATCCTAAGCAGAATATCATATGAATGCATCAAACACACGAGTAACATCCATAAACTCATATTCGTCACATAGGGGTATTTTCGTCATTTCACTACCCAGGGGTATTTTTGTAATTCTACTCTACAGGGGTATTTTGCTAATTTGGCAAAATAGGGGTATCTTGGTAATTTGCAAAATAGGGGTATTTTGGTACTTTTTCAAAATAGTGGTGTTTTGGTAATTTTGCAAAACAGGGGTATTTTGGTAATTTACAAATCTATGGGTAATTTAGTAATTTTTCAAATATAAGGGTATTTTAGTAATTTTACAAATATAAGGGTATTTGGTCCCTCTCGGGTTTTAGTTATGAACTTTGGCCCATCAACAAGTCCTCGCGGCTAAAGTGAACATACACTACGCACCAAGTAAGATTCCAGAGAAGAGGAGGTGGGCCACTAGGACCTCTTAAGTACCAAGCTCTCTCTAGATCCAATCCTAGACATGCGTATGCCCGTTGCCACACCCTAACCCAGCAACTTGTTCACGGACATGTTTAATTAGATTAAGTCTTATGAAATTTAAGAGTTGTTCAAACTAGACCTAAAGTCCATTAACCCTAACATACTTGTCTACGTCCCCATAAGCTCATCAAGCCCAAATCACATCCTTACGGCCCATTAGGCCCAAATCTCATCATATGGCCTATTAGGCCCAAAACAAATCCAGATCATGTATCATGCATGACTAACTCAATTCGTATAACCAACAAAACCATTTCATCAAACTTAGCCTCAGGGCCTACCGGGCCCATTTAGCCACTTTCGGCTTTTCGGCTTTTCGGCATTGCCGATATCGTGTGTGTAGTGTTTGTACACACCTGGTAACCTCGCGTGCTGCAAACCCTTTAGTCACGAACCTACAATCGATATTACTAGTGATTAACCAAAGCTTTAAAACATACTTATCAAAAACCGAAACCTCACCGTACCCTTACCGTGCGCCTCACGTTCTAGTAGCCCTTCCTTTGCTACTATTGGCGATTATCCTCTAGATCTTCACCCAAACACCTATATCGTCAAAACCAAGTCACCCATATTGATCATAAATCACCCCTATGAGCCACATTAGATTCGGCCATTTACTAAACCATGACTGGGTCGAGAACACTTATCACCTTGTTAGCAATCCTTACCTACCACGCTTGCAATTGCTGATCATTTCCCTTGTTAATACAAAGTTAACGACAAGGAGAGGTTAGATAGCCCTTCGGCTTTTAACAAAAAACACTAAGGAAGTTGACTGACTACTTACTGAAACCCTCCTTTGATCCTGTGGCCGAGATAGCTACTGAACAAGATCCGGCTTTTAAACTTGACTAAGAGTAGATAACAACCGATTTGTGATGGAGGAAAAATAACTAAGAATCGGCACAAGTGGGGATTTCGTCAAGGAAGGATGATGGTAATTTTCGCAATGAAGAAATATTGTGGGAGGGAAGGAGAATTCGGTCTAGGCACTTTTGTTTGGAAAAAGAAAGAAATTGTGATTACTCGGGTATTTGCCAAAGGGAAAGAAACTAAAAAGAATTGGGAGATTGGAAGAAAATTTCCCCTAATTAATCAACTAAAGCACACAAAAGAAACAAATGCCTACTTACCCATACGGCACACATATATATAATAAATAAATAAATAAACCTACACTCCCAAATCGACTCAAACTTATCACCAATTAAATTCCATTATTTTCTCCAAATTTTATCTTCATCCCCATCCAAAAATTCCTTTATTTAGCCAAAAATCCAATTTGAATTACATTCAATTTGCTTTCCCCGAATACCAGCCATCCGTTGGTGTTTCGGTCCACTTCAAACACCTTCCCCACGCCAGCAGCAAAATAGCAAGATATTGTGCACAAGGCAACTCAAAACCAAGACCTCCAGGCACCACCACACGCTTCTCGCTACTGCACCACAACTCTTCTTGTGATATGCTCCATTCTCAACTTCTTTTAAGGCCTATTTCCCAGCGACCGAATCATCCAAAGAAATCTAAAAATAATAGCCAACACCCAGCTTCGAACCTCCAACCTCTTCACTATGATACACGCCCCTTGCCACTGCACCGCCTACTTTATTTGAGTCATAATTCCTCCCTAATGAATTATAAACCTTTCTGCCGCGCTCCAGGTTTACTTAAAAAAAACCCAACATTTAGCGCACGCCGCGACTAGAAACACGCTCCCCCTCCTGCTCCTAACGCCTTTTCCACTGGGCCAGGCGTTTCTTTGTGTCGTGAATCAGCCCCAACTAATTATAAGGCCTAAACTCTGGCCTTCATACTAACATATGCGCAATAAAATTTTTTTCCAAGTCCAGGACTTGAACCTTTGACCACTAGCTCATTCAGAACGCCCCAGGCCACCAGACCACCTACTTCCTTGTGCTATCTTTTAACCCAACAATATTTTAAAAGCCTTCTGACTACCACCAACCTCACTTAAGGGTAAAAACAAAATTTTTGCTAAAGCCCTAGATCGAGCCTAGGACTTTTCCAACACTACCAGCCCTTCCTAAATCACCTAAAAATTAAACTAAACATGCAATCATAATTTTTTTGCACACTTAATTCATTATTCCCTTTCTTTCTTTTTCTGAACGAAAAAATCCATTCTCTCGACACACGAAACCCATTTACTCTAGGCCCAATTTTTGGGGCGTTACAACTCACCTCTCCTAAAAGAAATTTCGTCCCCGAAATTTCCAACTAACAGGGTGGTCGTGTATCAACTACCCCACCACGCTACCGCTGTGCACTCTGACCCTAATAATTTTAATACATATCCAAAACATCCACCTATCGCAACCATTCTCAAACATACACAGAATAGGTACCAAATTCTGATTCAAATGTTTACAAAGCCCTAACACTTCCACGGCCTCGGTCACGGCCGCTTGCACCCCTTCTAGCTCTCATCGTTGCGTATTTAAAAATTTTATGAAATTAGTTCGTAATTCCACTATTTAAAGCGCATGTCTTATGTAAGTAACAATTTTTTTTAAAGCTATTTCGCGGTCGTGACCCCACTATAGGCTTAAGTTTCCTACGGGCTTTAGCCTCTAAAAGCCTATTTTAAAGTAGCCCATTATCTATATAGTTCAATAATTTAAACAAATGTAGTATAGAAAACTTACTTGACTCGACATCGAGGGCTCGGTGAACCACACTTCAAGAATCCTGCAAAAACTTTTTAATCTACTTGTTTTAAAAACCAAACCCAAAACAGAAGGCCCATTTCACAGCCCGGGCTTTGCAACCGGGCTCTGACACCACTAAATGTAACACCCCAAACTCGGCCTAGAAGTTAGGCCCGAGTCCGAAATGTAACATTAAAGGCATAATCCAAAATGATTTTCTAATTTAACAATTTAAGGCCCAAAAGCCCAAAACCCTTGTATCTTGTTAAGTTAAGAGGAAAAGCCCACATTTTAGGAAAACGTTCATATGTTAAGTTATTTCGAAAACCACATTAACTTTAATAATTTTATGAAATTTATTAAGCGGATAGTTGAGACAATAATAATAATAATAAACCCAAAACCTAAAGTCAATTAGGAGTTACATGGCCTTATTACAATCCAATGAAAAAACAAAGTATTAAAAGCAGATTCATTTGAACAAATTAAAACATTTGATCAGCTTGTACTGTGGCCATCTCCGAGTCCTCTCCCACGTCGAGCCGTCTATTCAAGATTACTTGAAACATTAAATTAAAGGGTGTGAGTTTCAAAACTCAGTGTGTACAACCCTTGGCAATCAAATCACATACAAATATTCACATTGGGCCTAAGCCCTATCAAAATCAGTGGTCTTGGGCCTTAGCCCACAATGACCTCGTATCATATCATATCGTGTCATATACAAACAAGATAATGCAAAACCCATCCCAATAATCCATCCGCTACTCACACCATTTCCCGTCCAACCATTACACACCTGTGGGGATTTCTAAATCAACCCACCCATCCTCTACACACCAAATGTAGCTCGGTTGCGGTACTACCTAACGTTGCAGCAAAGCTGCTAATCATATAATGGGCTTAAAGCCACCGGTGGATCCATGGCCATACGACTATGCGATCCTCAAATCTTCCTCCGTACCATAATTCCCACCTATATGCATCCTAAGCAGAATATCATATGAATGCATCAAACACAAGAGTAACATCCATAAACTCATATTCGTCACATAAGGGTATTTTCGTCATTTCACTACCTAGGGGTATTTTCGTAATTCTACCCTACAGGGGTATTTTGGTAATTTGGCAAAATAATGGTATCTTGGTAATTTGCAAAACAGGGGTATTTTGGTACTTTTACAAAATAGGGGTATTTTGGTACTTTTGCAAACATGGGTATTTTGGGTAATTTTGCAAAACAGGGGTATTTTGGTAATTTACAAATCTAGGGGTATTTTAGTAATTTTTTAAATATAAGGGTATTTTAGTAATTTTGAAAATATAAGGGTATTTGGTCCCTCTCGGGTTTTAGTTATGAACTTTGGCTCATCAACAAGTCCTCGCGGCTAAACTGAACAGACACTACACACCAGGTAGGATTCCAAAGAAGAGGAGGTGGGCCACTAGGACCGCTTAAGTACCAAGCTCTCCCTAGATCGAATCCTGGACATGCGTATGCCCATTGCCGCACCCTAACTCAGCAACTTGTTCATGGACATGTTTAATTAGATTAAGTCTTATGAAATTTAAGAGTTGTTCAAACTAGGCCTAAAGTCCATTAACCCTAACATACTTGTCTATGTCCCCATAAGCCCATCAAGCCCAAATCACATCCTTACGGCCCATTAGGCCCAAATCTCATCATATGGCCTATTAGGCACAAAACAAATCCAGATCATGTATCATGCATGACTAACCCAATTCATATAACCAACCAAACCATTTCATCAAACTTAGCCTCAGGGCATACCGGGCCCATTTAGCCACTTTTGACTTTTTATGTAACACCCCAAACCCGACCCAAACATTACGACTGAATTTGGTATGTTACAGGGGAAAACATTTTGTAGAATCCCTTTTTAGCTGACTTAAGTTTGTCGAAAACGTTTCATTTTATATGTTTTTTTTATTTTTATTAAGTCAGGTTGTTACCGATATTGAATGTACCCGATGGCACGATAAAAACACTTTGCGTTTAAATTTTAGAAAACGTATGTACCCATTTTAAAGTCATTAAGTAACTTAAACAAATTATCCAAAATATGTAAAATAAGCAAAATAAAATCTTAGGAGGCCTTATTACAACTTGAACAAATGAAACCGAAAATAAATATGAAAATAGCTGAAAGTTCATTTAAATCACACTTTCACTGCATGGCCACCTCGAGTCCATCCGGCTCCCTATCCGCGATCTACGAGTCACCTGAAAAAAGTTAAAGGAGAAGGTGAGTCACCAAGACTCAATGTGTAACCCTTCCCCCAGTTTAGTGCAACATCATACACAATTTATAACTAAGTTAACATGCACAAAATTTAACATGCACCCAACCTAGCCATCCAATACACCTTTCTCTACCCCGTGTGGTACCAAACCACTGGTGGTGCCAAACCACTGGTGTCCAAAGACACGATATCCATCAATATTATGGTGCCAAACCACTGTGACCCGTCACGAATAGTAGTGATGGGGCCAACCCATCGTGTGATACCAAATCACCGGCGCCAATCCCGTTATATTATCTGTGGGGCCAACCCACTGTGGTACCAAACCACCGGGACGAGACGTTATGAAGTGCCAAACCTCCGAGGTGCTAAACCTCCGTGACCGTAGTCACAATGTGGTACCAAACCACGGTGTCCGTCGACACGAATATCGCCCCCCTCCACTCATATATCCCACATCAATCCATGATATACAAGAGATTTCATGCCAACATATATTTAAATCACATATACCAAAATGCCATGCTTCCCAAAAGCATCAAATAGTAACTCATATTGACAGAGACTTACCTGAATCATCGCTATATCTTTATTTACGGTATTAAATCCAAAGCTACATAAACCAGATTTAGCATATACAACATTTAGCACGCTTAATTAATCATAAAGTGTGTATGTACACACTGCCACCAACGTTATCCCTAAATCCCGAGAAACCAATCGGCCCACTAGCCTTCCTTACCCTATATTCGGCCATACACAAGGGTTAGTGACATGGCCTATTCGGCCAAACCAAATAAATCTAAAGGGTCATCTCCTGAACCCGAATCCTTACCTACACGCTTGAGTACTAACTTCGGCACACGGTATGCGATTCTGCTTCGCTTCCTACAATCGGCCATCATTAAAGTTAATAGCCTTCGGCTTTGAATACTTAAAAGTTTAATCTATGAAAATCGATCCTTACCACCACTTACCAACCGATTGATAACGAATGAAGGCTTGGTTTTGAAGATCTCAAAATCCCGGAGCACCTAGACAGATTCAGTTTCAACAAGTAATTAGCACCCTTGCTCACAAGTGCCGAAATCGGCTCTTATTTCTTTAGAAGTCGACAAGAACAAGAGAAACAAAATAAGGCATTCGACTTTGACCACTTACCCACCTTATGAACCGATTGGAGAAAAGACTAGAGGAGGTCACCTTTGCTTGATATTCGGCCAAGACTACACCAAATAGAGGAAAGAAATTCGACAAGGTGGTAGGGAGTAGGTTCGGCTAGAGGAAGAAAATAACGGGGAAAAGGGAGATGGGGTTTCGGTTTTGAGAAGATGAGGAAGAAAAAGAGAGGGAAAGAGGGTAGGTGTTTTGGCTAAGGGTCAAAAAGAATAAGAGAGGTAGATGGCAAATGGTATTTTCGGTTTGAGAGAGAATGAAAAGGAAGAACAAAAAGATGACAAATAGCCGAAAGTTATGAGGAAGAGGCTAAGAAAATTCGGCACTAACCCCTATGCTTGCCGTCCCACCCTATCAACAAGGAGTTCAAATTTTCAGCAATTTCCTTGAATTGCTCTTGACCAATCGTTTGAAGATATTCAAAATAATTTGAATAAATTAAAAGCCTAAATTTTCTCCTTGGAATTAATCAAATAAAATCCATTTAAAAACCAAATAATATCCTCATTATCCCTTATCATTTAAAAGAGTTTAAAATGAGAAAATCTCTCCCCCCTATGCCGTCCCAATTAAGAGCAAAAAGAGGAATTTCCGCGACTCGAACACAAGCTCCCATTGTTCTCCCTGTGGCGTCAACTCCAACTCTTAAGTGGCCTCCCTTTTGCCACTATTCCAAGGCCATTTCTGTGTCAAATAATCCCTCATTTATTCTTGTAACCCCTACTTACTAAGGCTCCCTACCTTTAAAGCTTATAAAAATATTTTTCCACTATTCCGAGCCTACTCAAGACCCCTAATTAAGCCTTACCACACCACAATTATTATCACAGCAATTCAAACACAGGAAAAATAATTCAATCACTGATAACCCCTATCTTAGGATGTTACGCTTCTACCCCCCTTAAAAATAATTTTGGCCTCGAAATTACCTGATCAGAAGAGGTGGGGGTATTGCTGCCGCATCACATCCTCGGGTTCCCACGTAGCTTCCTCCGCACCATGGTTTCGCCATAGCACTTTCACCAAAGGTATCGATTTCCTTCGTAGAACCTTGACATCTCGATCTAGGATCTCGAACCGGTTCTTCCTCGAAAGATAAGTCCGAGCCATACCTCAATCTCTGCCACAGGCACAACGTGTGATGGATCTGACCGATACCGTCTCAGCATCGACACATGAAAGACGTCATGAATCTGACTCAACTCTGCCGGCAGTTCGAGCTGATAAGCTACCGGTCCCACTCGCTTCAACATCAGATATGGGCCAATGAACCTTGGGCTTAGCTTCCTTTTCGCCCAAATCTTAATATCTTTTTCCAAGGTGACACCTTCGAAAAGACTTTATCTCCTATCGCATATTCCATTTCCTTACGCTTAAGATCGCATAAGACTTCTGCCTATCTGATGCCTCCTTGAGACGAGCCCGAATCACCTTGACTTTGTCCTCAGTTTCTGTCACCAACTCTGGACCCAGAACTTGTCATTCACCCAACTCCTTCCAACATGTAGGAGTTTGGCATTTTCGTCCATACAGTGCTTCGTACGGTGCCATTTGAATACTTGCTTGATAACTATTGTTATAAGCGAATTCCGCCAACTGTAGATACTCCTCCCAACTACCACTGAAATCCAAAACGCATCCTCTTAGCATATCCTCTAAGATCTCAGATAACCCTTTCCGATTGCCCGTCGATGTGGATGGAAAGTCAGATCAAATCCAATCGTGTACCCAAAGCTTGATGCAACGCTTTCCAGAACCTTGACGTAAATCTGGGATCCCTATCCGAGATGATTGATACTGGCACTCCATGCAACCTCACTATTTCGACACATATAAGCTTAGCTAGCTTAAAGTGAGTAATCCACTCTCACCGTATGAAGTGAGTTGATTTAGTCGACGGTCCACAATCACCTAAACTGCGTCCTTCTTGCTGGGCGTGAGGGGTAGCCCACTGACGAAATCCATAGTGATCCTCTCCCATTTCCACTGCGGGATCTTCACCGGTTGAAGTAACCACGATGGCAACCGATGTTCGGCCTTTACCTGGCGACACGCGGACACTTTCCCACAAGCTCGCCACCTCGCGCTTCAACCCCGCCACTAACTATTTCCGCAAATCTCCATACATCTTACTACCTCCGTGATACATAGCGTATGGGCTGCTATGTGCATCTTGAAGAATTCTTTGCCTCAACTCCACATCCTTCTAATACAAGGCCGCCCTTGACAAAGATAGTACACCATCATCACCAAACTATACCCTTCTAAACCACCATCTTGAACTTGCAACTTCCTTGCGTTCAAACCATCATCCACCAATTGCTTTTCCTTAATCTCCTCGATCCAAGTTGGCTTAACTTGAAGTTCTGCCAAAAGACTTCCATCGTCGTATAGACTGAGGTGAGCAAACATCGCTCTTAAGTCCACTCACGACCTTCCGGCTCAATCGCCGACCACCACGTTAGCCTTGCCCGGATGGTATTCAATTGAACAGTCGTAATCCTTTAACAGTTCAATCCATCGACGCTGCCTCAAATTCAAGTCTTTCTGAGTCAAAAGATACCTCAGACTTTTGTGATCCGTGTAGACTATCAACTTCTCCCCATACAAGTAATGTCTCCATATCTTCAAAGCGAAGACTACTGCCGCTAACTCCAAATCGTGAGTTGGATAGTTAACCTCATGCGGTCTTAGCTGACGGGATGCATAGGCCACTACCTTCCCTTCCTGCATCAACACACATCCCAAACCAAAGATGGGATGCATCGCAATAAACCGTGAACAATTTCCCTGCCTCAGGCTGTACTAGAACCGAGCTTCCGCCGAATCTTCCTTAGCTTATCAAAACTTCCTTGCTCGCTTCTCCGTCCATACAAATGGAATCGCTTTCCTTAATAGCTTAGTCAACGGTGCTGCGATTAAAGAGAACCCTTCCACAAACCTTCGATAGTACTGCCGCACTGCAAAGCTTCAATTTTCGCCACGCGACCTAGGCGGTTTCCAATCCAACACCGCTTCAACCTTACGAGGGTCCACTCTAATCCCTTCACCGACACTCACGTGACCCAAGAAAGCCACCTCCTAAGCCGCACTGCACTTACTCGAATTTGGCATATAACTCGCTTCTCCTCGCACTTGTAGAACTATACGCAAATGCCTGTCATGCTCCTCCTCCGTCTTTGAGTAAACCAATATGTCGTCTATAAACACCACAAAAATTGATCCAAGTATTGTTGAAACACCCTATTCATTAAGTCCATGAATGCTGCAGGCGCGTTGGTCAACCCAAATGGCATCACCAAAAACTCGTAATGCCCATACCGAGTTCGGAAGGCCGTCTTGTGCACATCCACTTCCTTCACCTTAAGTTGATGATAACCCGACCTAAGATCTATCTTCGAGAAAACTGATGCACCCTTCAATTGGTCAAACAAGTCATCGATCCGAGGCAACAGATACTTGTTTTTTATCGTTAACTTGTTTAACTGGCGGTAGTCGATACACATCCGCATTGAACCGTCCTTCTTCTTGACAAACAAAGACAGTGCTCCCACGGAGATATACTTGGTCGGATAAACCCTCGATCCAAGAGCTCCTAAATTTGAGCCTTCAGCTCCACCGATTCCTTTGGTGCCATTCGGTAGGGTGCTATAGACACAGGCGCCGTTCCGGGTAACAAGTCTATACCAAATTCAACTTCCCGATCCGGAGGTAGACCCTGAAGTTCTTCTGGGAACACATCAAAGAAACTCCCCTACCGCTTTGAACCTTCTCAATCGCGACTCTTAGCCTCCAAGGCACATATTCGAACCGTAAGCGCCTCACAACCCTTTTTGACCATCTTCTCACCTTCAAGGCCGACACCACGTTGGATAGGTAATCTCTTCTATTACCTATCATGACCACCTCATCACCTTTAGCCATCTTAAGAACCATGCGCTTAGCAGCACAATCCAACCTTGCCTGATACTTAACCAACCACTCCATTCCAAGGATCAAATCGAACTCCTCAAACGGCGCTTCCATCGATCGACCACAAACACGACCCCTTGGAGTTCTAGGGGTACATCCCTATATAGCTTGTTTACAACTACAGAGTGTCCTAGAGGGCTAATTACAGTTATCTCCCTAGAAGCAGTCTCAAAGTCTAGGTTCATAGTCTCTACCACACTACTAGCAACGTATGAATGCGTCGAACCCACATCTATTAATGCAACATATGGGAGACCAAAAATTAGGAACATACCGGTTATGACGTCCGGTGCGTCACCCTCCTCTCGACGCCTTGCTGCGTAGACTAAACCTGGCTGTCTCGCCTCTGTGTTGCCTGCACCTCTGCCCGGTGTACCGCGACTTCGACTAGAACCATTACCTCCTCTACCATTACCACGACCCCCTCCGTGGTGGTCCTTCGCCGTTCTAACCCGAGTACGGTTCGACCTCTGCGGGATTCTTAGCTAACTTCCGAGGACAATCCCTTACACGGTGATCCAACGATCCACATTCAAAGCATCCCCTTTCACCGGTCCAACAACCTCCCCAATGTGATTTCCCACGATTGCACTTGAGGCGAAATGTCTCTGATTAGCGACCATGGGCCTCCTGCTGATTCGCCCACTCGCCTAGCCCTCTTCTCGTGCATTATTACTCGATCCGCACGACCCAAAGCCTCTTTTTCACTCTTATCATAGTTCTGTCTTACGGACTCCTTGACCCCTTCGGCTACCTTAGCCTTTTCCACCAGAACAGCAAACTCACGCTCCTGCTGTGGAGCAATCAACAACCTTAACTCATCCCTAAGTCCGTCTTCAAAGTGGACACAGCGTTCATGCTCTGTTGACACAATTCCCTGAGCATAGCGGCTCAGCCTCAAGAATTCTGCTTCATACTCCGACACAGACTTATTTCCTTGAACCAACCCCAGAAAAGCTTTCCTCTGTGCATCAGTGTAGCTGGTGCCCACATACTTCTTCTGATAAGCAGTTTTGAAATACTCCCAAGTAAGATCATGTGCCGTAGCACCATCCCGAACCGTGAGCCACCATTGATATGACTCATCCTTTAGAAGCGACACTGCTCCTTTCAGCTTCTCCTCATCCGTCAGGTCAAGATCATCCATGATTCTCTCGGTCGATTCTAACCAATATTCCGCCGCACTGGGTGCCACTCCCGATACACCCCGGAATACCTCCGCTCTGTTGGATCGGAGTCACTCGGGTACAGACTTCCGAGCTCCCGAATTTCCTCCTGCACCGGCCACCAACTCTAGAACTCGTAGCACAGCCTACGATACAGCGTCATCCCCTGTTTGGGCTTGCTATTCAACGCCCACAGCTGGGGGTGGTGGTGGCGGTGGTGCTTCATTGTTTGATCCTTGACCTGACCTAACGGGTTCTGACATGGTGATCCTGCCTCTACCGCGTCCACGACGGCCACGTCCTCTAGAGCTCATTCTAACTATTGCGCTTTAATCTGGTTAAGAAATTTTTATGGATTAGTAATTGTTCCACTTGGTTACTCACGAAGAAATTTTATGAAAAGTTCAATAGGGATTCTTTCGATCAATCAAAGTTTTAAGTCCTCTATCCTAGTTTACACAGAAGAGCACATCTATTCCCTAATACCTTTCATACCTATTCACTCTTCTAGCATTTACATCCGCTTCTATCCTGTGGTATTTTCATCATTTTCCTACAGGGGTATTTTCGTAATAAATCAGAGAAATTTTAAAACTTTAATAAATCAGGACACTTTGAAATTTTCCAAGAATTAATTTGTCCTACTATTTAAAAGAGATATTTTAATGATTTTAAAATTAGGGTTTTCATAAAACATGGCTAATCCCTTTCGGGTTTTATTTAGTATGTTTAGCCTATGACCGAGTCCTCTTGGTTATGGTGAACCGAAGCTACGCACCAGGTAGGAATCCCGCGAAGAGGAGGTGAGTCACTAGGACTGCTTAAATACCAGGCTCTTCCGGTTCCAATCCTAGACATGCGTACAGGGGTTACCACACCCTAGCTCAGTGACTTAGCCATAGGTTGGTTTAGTTCATTAAGTCTTATGTTTTGTTTTTGTGTTTGAGTAGTCTAATCCTAGGGTTCAAGTTCCTATAAGACTATTCTACGTTCCATTCCTACCCTTTCTACAAGTAATAATTCACAAAGAAGTTGGAAGTACTTACCTAGGCGGATTGGTGCCGGAGACTCGGTGCCATGCTGTTCAAAACCATTATTACTTCAAGAAGGCCTACCAAAAACATTTTGGGCCTTGGGCCCCCACAGCCGAGTTTTGAACTGGGCTCTGATACCAATTTTGTAACACCCCAAACTCGGCCCAAACATTACGACTGAATTTGGTATGTTACAGGGGAAAACATTTTGTAGAATCCCTTTTTAGCCGACTTAAGTTTGTTGAAAACGTTTCATTTTATATGTTTTTTTTATTTTTATTAAGTCAGGTTGTTACCGATATTGAATGTACCCGATGGCACGATAAAAACACTTTGCGTTTAAATTTTAGAAAACGTGTGTACTCATTTTAAAGTCATTAAGTAACTTAAACAAATTATCCAAAATATGTAAAGTAAGCAAAATAAAATCTTAGGAGGCCTTATTACAACTTGAACAAATGAAACCGAAAATAAATTTGAAAATAGCTGAAAGTTCATTTAAATCACACTTCCACTGCATGGCCACCTCGAGTCCATCCGGCTCCCTATCCACGATCTACGAGTCACCTGAAAAAAGTTAAAGGAGAAGGTGAGTCACCAAGACTCAATGTGTAACCCTTCCCCGCTTTAGTGCAACATCATACACAATTTATAACTAAGTTAACATGCACAAAATTTAACATGCACCCAACCTAGCCATCCAATACACCTTTCTCTACCCCGTGTGGTACCAAACCACTGGTGTCCAAAGACACGATATCCATCAATATTGTGGTGCCAAACCATTTGGTGACCAAGTCACGAATAGTAGTGATGGGGCCAACCCATCGTGTGATACCAAATCACCGGGCGTCAATCCCGTTATATTATCTCGTGGGGCCAACCCACGTGGTACCAAACCACCGGGACGAGACGCTATGAGGTGCCAAACCTCCGAGGTGCCAAACCTCTGGAGGTGCCAAACCTCCGTGACCGTAGTCACAATGTGGTACCAAACCACCGTGTCCGCTCGACACGAATATCGCCCCTCCACTCATATATCCCACATCACCCATGATATACAACAGATTTCATGCCAACATATATTTAAATCACATATACCAAATATGCCATGCTTCCCAAAAGCATCAAATAGTAACTCATATTGACAGAGACTTACTCGAATCATCGCTTATACCGCTACGATATTAAATCCAAAGCTACATAAACCAGATTTAGCATATACAACATTTAGCACGATTAATTAATCATAAAGTGTGTATGTACACACCACATCACCAACGTTATCCCTAAATCCCGGAGAAACCAATCGGCCCCACTAGCCTTCCTTACCCTATATTCGGCCATACACAAGGGTTAGTGACATGGCCTACTCGGCCAAACCAAATAAATCTAAAGGGTCATCTCCTGAACCCGAATCCTTACCTACACGCTTGAGTACTAACTTCGGCACACGGTATGCGATTCTGCTTCGCTTCCTACAATCGGCCATCATTAAAGTTAATAGCCTTCGGCTTTGAATACTTAAAAGTTTAATCTATGAAAATCGATCCTTACCACCACTTACCAACCGATTGATAACGAATGAAGGCTTGGTTTTGAAGATCTCAAAATCTCGGAGCACCTAGACAGATTCGGTTTCAACAAGTAATTAGCACCCTTGCTCACAAGTGCCGAAATCGACTCTTATTCCTTTAGAAGTCGACAAGAATAAGAGAAACAAAATAAGGCATTCGGCTTTGACCACTTACCCACCTTATGAACCGATTGGAGAAAAGACTAGAGGAGGTCACCTTTGCTTGATATTCGGCCAAGACTACACCAAATAGAGGAAAGAAATTCGACAAGGTGGTAGGGAGTAGGTTCGGCTAGACGAAGAAAATAATGGGAAAAAGGGAGATGGGGTTTCGATTTTGAGAAGATGAGGAAGAAAAAGAGAGGGAAAGAGGGTAGGTGTTTCGGCTAAGGGTCAAAAAGAATAAGAGAGGTAGATGGCAAATGGTATTTTCGGTTTGAGAGAGAATGAAAAGGAAGAACAAAAGATGACAAATAAGCCGAAAGTTATGAGGAAGAGGCTAAGAAAATTCGGCACTAACCCCCTATGCTTGCCGTCCACTCCTATCAACAAGGAGTTCAAATTTTCAGCAATTTCATTGAATTGCTCTTGACCAATCGTTTGAAGATATTCAAAATAATTTGAATAAATTAAAAGCCTAAATTTTCTCCTTGGAATTAATCAAATAAAATCCAATTAAAAACCAAATAATATCCTCATTATCCCTTTTCATTTAAAAGAGTTTAAAATGAGAAAATCTCTCCCCCTATGCCGTCCCAATTAAGAGCAAAAGAGGAATTTTCGCGACTCGAACACAAGCTCCCTTGTTCTCCCCAGTATGTCAACTCCAACTCTTAAGTGGCCTCCTTTTTGCCACTATTCCAAGGCCATTTCTGTGTCAAATAATCCTCATTTATTCTTGTAACCCCTACTTACTAAAGCTCCCTACCTTTAAAGCTTATAAAAATATTTTTCCACTATTCCGAGCCTACTCAAGACCCCTAATTAAGCCTTACCACACCACAATTATTATCACAGCAATTCAAACACAGGAAAAATAATTCAATCACGAATAACCCCCTATCTTAGGATGTTACATTTTAGCTTTTCGGCATTGCCGATATCGTGTGTGTAGTGTTTGTACACACCTGGTAACCTCGCGTGCTGCAAACCCCTTAGTCACGAACCTACAATCGACATTACTAGCGATTAACCAAAGCTTTAAAACATACTTATCAAAAACCAAAACCTCACCTTACCCTTACCGTGCGCCTCACGTTCTAGTAGCCCTTCCTTTGCTACTATTGGTGATTATCCTCTAGATCTGGACCCAAACACCTATATCGTCAAAACCAAGTCACCCATATTGATCATAAATCACCCTATGAGCCACATTAGATTCGGCCATTTACTAAACCATGACTGGGTCGAGAACACTTACATCCTTGTTAGCAATCCTTACCTACCACGCTTGTGATTGTTGATCCTTTCCCTTGTTAATACAAAGTTAACGACAAGGAGAGGTTAGGTAGCCCTTCAGCTTTTAACAAAAAACACTAAGGAAGTTGACTGAGTACTTACCGAAACCCTCCTTTGATCCTGTGGCCTAGATAGCTACTGAACAAGATCCGGCTTTTAAACTTGGCTAAGAGTAGATAACAACCGATTTGTGATGGAGGAAAAATAACAAAAAATCGGTACAAGTGGGGATTTCGGCAAGGAAGGATGATGGTAATTTCGTCATTGAAGAAATATTGTGGGAGGGAAGGAGAATTCGGTCTGGGCACTTTTGTTTGGAAAAAGAAAGAAATTGTGATTACTCGGGTATTTGGCAAAGGAAAGAAACTAAAAAGAATTGGGAGATTGGAAGGAATTTTCCCCTAGTTAATCAACTAAAGCACACAAAAGCAACATATGCCCTACTTACCCATACGGCACACATATATATACAAAAATAAAAAATTAATAAATAAATAAACCTACACTCCCCAATCGACTCAAACTTATCACTAATTAAATTCATTTATTTTCTCCAAATTTTATCTTCATCCCCATCCAAAAATTCCTTTATTTAGCCAAAAATCCAATTTGAATTACATTCAAATTGCTTTCCCCGAATAGTAGCCATCCTTTGGTGTTTCGGTCCTCTTCAAACACCTTCCCCATGCCAGCAGCAAAATAGCAAGATATTATGCACAAGGCAACTCGAAACCAAGACCTCTAGGCACCATCACATGCTTCTGGCCACTGCACCACAACTCTTCTTGTGATATGTTCCATTCTCAACTTCTTTTAAGGCCTATTTCCCAGCGATCGAATCATCCAAAGAAATCTAAAAATAATTGCCAACACCCAGCTTCGAACCG
Organism: Gossypium sturtianum; assembly: GCA_025698515.1. NCBI lineage: Eukaryota > Viridiplantae > Streptophyta > Magnoliopsida > Malvales > Malvaceae > Gossypium > Gossypium sturtianum. The sequence goes on from CM046951.1 coordinate 38,458,081, forward strand.
CCAACCTCTTCACTATGATACACGCCCCTTGCCACTGCGCCGCCTACTTTATTTGAGTCATAATTCCTCCCTAATTAATTATAAACCTTTCTGTCGCCCTCCAAGATTACTTAAAAAAAAACCCAACATTTAGCGCACGCCGCGACTAGAAACCTGCTCCCCCTCCTGCTCCTAACGCCTTTGCCACTAGGCCAGGCGTTTCTTTGTGTCGTGAATCAGCCCCAAGTAATTATAAGGCCTAAACTCTGGCCTTCATACTAACATATGCGCAATAAAAAAATTTTCCAAGTCCAGGACTTGAACCTTTGACCACCAGCTTATTCAGAACGCCCTAGGCCACCAGACCACCTACTTCCTTGTGCTATCTTTTAACCCAACAATATTTTAAAAGCCTTCTGACTACCACCAACCTCACTTAAGGGTAAAAACAAAATTTTTGCTAAAGCCCTAGATCGAGCCTAGGACATTTCCAACACTATCAACCCTTCATAAATCACCTAAAAATTAAACTAAACATGCAATCATATTTTTTTACACACTTAATTCATTATTCACTTTCTTTTTTTTTCCGAACGACAAAATCCATTCTCTCGACACATGAAACCCATTTTTTCTAGGCCCAATTTTTGAGGCGTTACACCTTACTAGAAGCGTGTTACCTAAATAGCAAATGATCGAAGGGTGCCATGGTGTCTTTCAACCATAGTCTTATTTATTCTCGACTTGATGCCATAGTGTCTTTCAACCATGGTCTTATTCATTTTCCATCGTGTTTCCACAGTGTCTTTCAACTATGGTCTTATTCATTTTCCTTCATGTTGCCATAGTGTCTTTCAACTATTGTAACACCCCAAACCTGGCCTAGAAGTTAGGCCCGAATCCGGCGTGTCACATGGAAGTGCTTTTCAAAACCAGGTTTCCTGTTGTTAAAACTTGTTTGAGAGTTAAAGCCTCTTTTTTAAAACTCAAAACACTTGAGCAATTGTTATCCACTTGCAAACGTAATTACTTTTAAAATTTTATCTATTGCGGAAGCATATTTAAAATAAATAATTTATGTAAATGTGATGTTTAAAAATTGAGTAGCAGAAGCATTTTGAAAACGTTGTAGAAACGTAGTGTTTTGAAGACAGTTATCATTTTGGAAATCGTATCCCACTTTTAGCAGTTAGAAAACATCATAAATAAATATCAAAAATAATAAGTTAAAATTATAGAGGCCCTATAACAACCCAAATAAAAATATTTAAAAGTAAATAATCAAAACAGCAAGCATAAGCAGTGTGTGGTCTTCTCCGACTCCCTCGCAGCTCCGATTCGTCTAAGGCTGAGGATTACCTGCACAGTTAAAAACGGGGTGAGTTTATGAAAATTCAGTGTGTAATCCCCTTACTAGAGTAACAATCGATATCTGGCCCGAAATTGAAACGATGCAGGCCAAAGCCCTTTAAGAGTAACAGTACAGTCAGTTCAAAGCATACGTGAGTCAAAGCCCACTACAATATCATTTGGGTCACAGCCCATAACAGAATTAATTGGGCCTAGCCCAAACCAATATCAGAACAAGTGGCCTAAGCCCAGTACAGTGATAGATATCATAAACAGATATGCAATAGTATGAGGATGCATCCCAACCCATTCCAGCCAACACACCTCCCGTACCAACCAACACACCTCGTGGGGACCAAGTCGACCCACCCAGCCAACACACCAATAATGCAGCCTAGCTACTAATAATAACGCAGTAAAGCTACTAATAACAGTATACGTGGCTGAGCCACTAAAATTAGATTACGTGGCGATGCCACTATAATAGCAAAATGTGGCAAAGCCACTAGTACATAATACTAACGCAGCAGAGCTGCTAATAACAGTGAACGTGGCCAGGCCACAAAAATCAGTATACGTGGCGAAGCCACTAGAGCAGTAAAACGTGGCAGAGCCACTGGTACAGTACTTCCTCCAATTACAAATCCCAACCCCATGCAATATGTCGTGTATGTCATGCTCAATCATTACACGTGTATGCAAAATAGCCATGCTTAGTAACAATCATTTCAACACATATTAACAGCATATCAGTCACACGCCCACAGTCAAGTCAGTTAAAACACAGTCATACGATCACAGTTCGAATCAGCAAATCATAGCACAAGTCAGTCATTTACCCACAAGGGCAAAACAGTCATTTACCCCATAAGGGTATTTTGGTAATCCTACCCCTCAGGGGTATTTTGGTGATCCTACCCTATGGGGTAATTTGGTGATTCTACCCTACAGGGGTAATTTGGTGATTCTACCCTATAGGGGTAATTCGATAGTTCTACCCTACAAGGGTATTTCAGTAATTTATAAACCAAGGGTATTTCAGTAATTTTACAAACTGAGGGTATTTCAGTAATTTCATAACTCACGGGTCTTTCGGTAATTTCACAAATCAAGGGTATTTCAGTAATTGTACAAAATGAGGGTATTTTAATAATTTTACAACTCATGGGTATTTCGATAATTTCGCAAACCAAGGGTATTTTGGTAATTTTATGATTTGAGGGTATTTCGGTAATTTCGCAAACCAAGGGTATTTCTGTAATTTTATGACTCTAGGGTATTTTTGTAATTTTGCAAACCAAGGGTATTTCAGTAATTTTATGACCTCCTAGACGGTCTACAGTCACCTCGAGCGCCTTAAGAAACCTAATTTGACTTAACGGTGAAAATGGCCTGAGGCCCATTACCCTGCCCAAGTGGGCCCACACACTCGTGTGGCCCATTTAGCCTAGAAACAACAACGGCTGTGCGACGGCACAGCCCAAATCAATAACTTATCACATCACAGACATTTCATCTATGTGGGCCCACAAGCCCATTGAGCTCACACGGCCCCCTTTCGGCCTTACGCGGCCCAAACACCTAAGTCATGTGCGCAACCTGATAAGCTTGTCTATTTAACATTTAATAGTGAGATTCAACCCAATAGGCCCACGGGCCTATCGGGCCCTCTTGACCCATCAAGGCCCAAGACGGCCCATGGCATGTGCGTGTCATGACAAGCCTCCCTATCTCCCATTCGACAGTCTAACTTGCATTCGCGGGACCTATGGCCCATTGGGCCCATCGAGGCCCATTCCATCCCAAGTGGCCCACTACGGCCCAAGCCCATGAATTCGCTCATGGTGGCCTTCCTCATCACACGCTCATGCTCCGTTAGCTCGGTTCACCACACGTGCGATCGGACGCTCGTATGGCATCGTTCGCCGGTATTTTGGCTTTTCGGCATAATGTCGATCAACAGTCAAGATAATACAATATACGCACATTCGGCTTTTCAACCGATTAACAATCAGAATAGTGTATACGGATACACACCTTATCACGTAGAGTACTAAATAATCACATGCGCCTTCACCTTCACTAGAACGATCTACTGCGATTTGCCTAGTTAAACCAAAGTTTGATGCCGTCACCCTTCCGCATCTAAGCGAAAAGTCCTGAACCGCTGACACCCTATGCCGCTTAAACTTGGGAGTGGAGGCTATGTGCACAGTCTCGGCTGGCACCTTTGCCGCCACCCTCTGGCTAGAATCCCCTTTCCTCATTAAGAACACGATCTTATAGAATCGGAGTCAACACGAATGCTTAAATCACAACCACAAAGTAACCAATCACCCTAACATGAAGAAACGAGATAACGATGAGAATGGGCCTAGGGCCCATTCTCGGCCCAAATGAGCCCACACGCTCGTGTGACCCATTCAGCCCAAATCCAGCCACAGATATGAGATTCACATAGTCCAATCCAATATTTACTACACAATCATACAACTTATCTGATTGGGCCCACAGGCCCATTGGCCCCACATGGCCCCTTTCAGCCCATCGTGGCCCAAATAGCCTAAACCCACAAGAATACTCATGATGGCCTCAACTATCGCGTCGAAGCTCCCACACGTGCGCTCACACGCTCGTGTGGCTACCAACGCCGTGTGATCGGCATTTCGGCATTTGTCGGTCTACAGCTAGTGTAGTGCGAAATACACACCTGATAGGGATCTGGAGTTAGTCCGTGCTCCGAACACTCCTATGCCTAAATGCCAACCAAGGTATCCTTACTCTCCTCATAGATCGCTCTATTTAAAGCCAGCTTCTCGCCTACTCTCACGCTAGCTTCCAGATGTAGGATCCCTCCATCAATATTCCAAAACCGTCCCAAATTAGTAAAATAGTCACCTTTCGCATGCAAGGGGTTTCAAACCTCAGACCATTAGGACACTCCACACGCCACTTGCCACCTTTACCAATAGACTCCTTGTGTAACAAAACAAGCACAACTAAATATAAGTCTATGGGCCAAAGTCTAAGTTCATTTAAAAGGAAATCAAAATTAATTGCAAGCGCCAAGACTTGAACCCATGCTCCCTTGCAAACTTAATGACGTCTTGCCACTTGACCACTCACTTCCTTGTGTCATTTTTTCCCACAATTTATTCTTAAAGCCTACTTACTTACTCCCAGGGTTTTATTCACCTAAAACCAAAATTTTTCCTAAAGCCCAGGTTTGAACCCGGGACTTCATGGAAGCCCCCTAGCCGTCCAAAATCACTCACCTAATAGGTCCAACTCACATTAGTGCCGTTCTCTTGTTCTAAAAAAAAAATTTAAACACTCCCATGCCCAAGGCCCAAAAATTTAGGGCGTTACAACTATGGTCTTATTCATTTGATTCGTGATGCCATAGCATCTTTTAGCTATGATCTTACTCGATAAAATTGTGATGCCATACCGTATTTCAGTTATGGTCTTACTCGATAGAATCATGATGCCATAACGCCTTTCAACTATGGTCTTACTCGTTTCTGGTATGGTTCCATAGTGTCCTTCAACTATGGTCTTATTTATTTCTGGTATAGTGCCATAGTGTCTTTTAACTATGGTCTTAATAATTTTCTTCAAGCCAACGAACTCAATTCATATATAAACAATTAGGTATTAAGCAACCGAAACAACAACTAATTGATTTAACCAAGTTACGAACTTATCTCGACAATAATAGTTGTAAAAATGAAGCTGACGACTAGTCTAACACTTTAGCTTTTCCTAGGTTTAGATCCATTTGGTTCGTTTCTTGATCTATATAATAATTTTCATTCAATTAAACCATTCAAATAACTTAACATAATTAATTCAACTTATAACCCTTATCAATGGGAAATTTACAAAATTACCCCCAAATGTTTTACCTTTTAAGCAATTTAATCCCTAAACCTAAAACTTGCAAATTTACCATATTTAGCTAAAATTAATGTTAGTCAATTTTTGTAGGATTTCTAAATAGCCTAAGTTTAACAAAATTTCACATTAAATCCCATGAATTTTAATCCTTTAACAAATTAATCCTTTATCATTAAAATTACTAAAAATCATTTAACAAAGTACTTCTATTTAACAACTAAACTTAATAATCTATCAATTAAATCCATAAACACTCTTAAACCATTCATGGAAAGTCCCTAAACTTTTAACAATTTCACAAATTAACCCTTGGGTTAGCTAGATTAAGATAAAAAGATAACAAAAACATAAAAATCATGAAAAACGGACCTCAAAATCCCACACATGCATGGAAAAGAGCTTGGCCGAACTCCATGGTCTCAACAATGGTGTTTATTTGGCTGTAGAAGATGAACATAAAGCGAAGCAAAAAATATGTTTTAAGAGTTTATTTGGCTGTAGAATATGAACATAAAGCGAGGCAAAAAATATGTTTTACTTTTTATTTTATTTTAGCATAGCATTTCTTTTAATTTTTATTAAAATTTAACATATTTTAAGCACCAATCATGAATAACATTTGCCTATGGTATTATTGCCACATAAACCCTTGTGACATTATTAATTTAACTATTTAACACCCTAAGGTAATAGAATTTAACTTTTGTAGCCTTTACGATTTAGTCCTTTTCAATTAATTAACTATCTAAACATTAAAATTTCTTAACCAAATTTTAATATGACATTAATAACACTCCGTAAATATTTAATAAAATTTTTACGGGCTTTGTTTATAGAAACAAGGTCCCGATACCTTATTTTCTAAAACAACCTGACTTTAGGGACATACCACTTAACCCTAATTATTCTATACTTGACTCATAAATATTAAATAAAAATATTTATGGACTCACTCGTTGGATTTGTGGCCCCGAAACCACCATTTTTGACACTACTAAAAAATGGGATGTTACAATTACCTAATGTGGTTCTCTTTATGTCCCAGGACGATGAGGGGAAAACCTCACTAAGTGTGAGTCTAGGAAAATACCAATCGCCTAAATCACCAAGAGAGGAAAAGCCTTTGTGGGAATCCCTGTTTGAGGATGTCTTTGTGCCAAAACTCTAGAAAGGTAAGCCTTGTGGAAAACATTTGTGGAAAAATTATGGAAAGGTAAGCCTTTGTGGCGAACTTGTTAAAAGCAGCTTTTATGGCAAAACTCTAGAAAGGTAAACCTTTGTGGCGAACCTTTTAAAGGATGCCTTTGTGGTGAACCTTTTAAAGGATGCCTTTATGGTGAGACGCTGAAAGGAAAACCTTTGTGGCAAAACACTGAAAGGAAAACCTTTATGGCCAGTGCTTAATGAAAAGGAATCCTTTGTGGCAATCGCTGGATAAGTGATCTGCGACAAATCAATGTGGAAAATTAGGATGTTCCAACACACTTAAGGATATTTTTCTCGAGCAAAATAGAGTTTTTAGCTTAATTTTTTTTTATTTTTGTATTTTTATATTTTCTAGTAATAAGTGAAAATATTTCATTTTGTCTATTTTTTACCCAAAGTGGCTTATAGTGACATTGGGAGGTATAACGTGTATTTGAGTGATGTAGGGACGTGTATAAGGTCGAAAATGAGCGAGGCCGGCATCGGGGTAGGGGTATCGCGACATCCAACCCTTGGAATCGGGACCTCCCAGATAATATAGAAGACCAAGGATACCCTTTAGTGGTATCGCTACATACTACTTGGGTATCACAATATCCATCTCTCGAGGAAGACCCCCAATGTAACACCTTTAACTCGTCTCCGTCATCGCATTAGGGTTATAGAGCATTACCATACAAATTAGAACAATTAACTTCAAAATAGATCAATAATGTAATTTAATATTCATTATTTAAAACTCATTAAAAACCTAGCAAACATACACATTTGGGCCTTAAATCGAGAAATCGAGGCCCTAAAATTAGTTCGGGAGCAATTTGAAACTAATTTAAAACAATTCAGAATATTTGGGAAAAAGTTGAAAATTTTGAAAATAGGGGTCACAGGGCCGTGTGGCTAGGCAGTGTGACATAGCCCAAACCATGTGGGCATTTGAACAATGGTACACATGGCCATGTCCAAGCCCGTGTCTCAAACCGTGTAACTCATAGACTTGGATCACACAGCCGTGTCACAGGCCGTGTGCTAGACAGTAAAACTCACTGACTTGGGTCACAAGGCTGTGTCGCAGGCCGTGTGCTAGGCCATGTATAACATGCACCTAAAATAATAAGTGACACACGGCCGTGAGACAGCCTGTGTCCCAGGCCGTGTACTCCATAATTAGCCCCTGAAATAAGCCATTTTATGATCAAATCTTGCCCAATAAGCTACTTCATTTGTGCATATATTCAATGGACCTAAACCCATTTCAAAAACTCATAAACATACCAATTCAATCAACCTAGTTCTCCTAACCTATATGCCATTCAAAGTCACCTCATTTATACCAAAAGTACATCAATCAAAACAAAGTTATAATGCCACATCTCAAACACAGAACATAGGTAAAATAGCTACCTAATGACAATAATTGTTAATCCATTCACCATTCAAATTAAACATACCAAAATGACCATATTCATATAGCTTTTAACATATACAAGCCAACTATGCCATATGTGCATATAACCATTTATAAAAGTAACCAAAACATAACAAAAGTATAAATGACAATAAACCCTATACCTTCCATTTATAACAATAACCAAGATAAGAAAAAACTACCAAGTGACTACTGGATAGTGTGATAGAACTCCGACAATATTCCAACCGATCAAGCTTCCAATGATCTACAAAACAGAGGAAAAATAACTACGTAAGCAGCTACTGCTTAGTATGCTTGTATAAGACAAACTTAACTTATGGATCCCCAAACTTTTAATCATTCAACCATGCTCAACAATTTATATAAGTATTGATCGTGTCCAAACTAACTATGACAACGAATAAGGCAAGTGCACCTATCGTTCGGTAGTATAGCTATGGCAAGACCGGAAATATCGTATCCTCAAGGACCAAGAGTACTAGTAGTTACTATCTTTTTATTATTTAGCCTAAGTATTAAGGGAATCGATGTTTAATTAACTAATTACTAAACTAAGGATGCTAAGACACAGAGACTGAATTGGGAAAATACTTTTGGGAAAACCACTTGATTAAGATAATACCCGAAGAAGAATCCACCTAGACTTCACTTGTTACTTAACTCTGAACCAAACGATTTATTCACTTGACTTGATCCGTAGGATTCCCTAATTTATATTATTATCTCTTTCGAGACTAATGACGTCTAACCCTAGGTTGATTAATTGAAATCTCTTTCTAATTAAAACCCCTAGTGTTGCATTAACTCGATCTATGGACTCCCATATTATGTTTGACCCTAATCCGGCAGATTTTTGTCATCCTATCTCTAGGGTTGCGATCAACTCCGCTTAACTATGCTAGATATACTCTTAAACAGGGACTTTTGCTCCACTGCCTAAGCACATCAATACTTGAATCAACATCCTGAAATATTAAAACAAGAATTAAGAACACATAATTAAGAACAAATCAAGTATTTATCATATAGTTCAGAAAACAATAACAAGATCCGTCTTAGGTTTCATCCCCCTCAGGAATTTGAGGGGTTTAGTTCATGTTTAATAAAGAATACATCTCAGAAGAAAGTAAATAACAAAAAATAAGAAAAACCCTAAAACCCTGTAACACCCCAAACCCGGCCCATACGTTACGACCAGATCTGACATGTCACATAAGGAAGACGTGTAAAAACCTTGTAATTCGTACTAAAATAGGTATTATTTGGTTATGTTTAAGAAAACGAGTTTGATTAGAAATACTACTAATCCCGAGAGGTTTAATTGAAGAATCAATTTTCTAATTTATGATATTAAAACTGTGACTTTTGAAAATGACTTTGGTAATTTGAAAGAGAATCCGAGTTAAATTATTTGTTAAATTATTTGTACAAGTGTGTTTATGAAATCCATTTGTTAATCAACTTTGGAAAACATTATTTATGATTTTTTTTTAAAAAAATCCCCTTTTTAGACAATTTAAGTGAAATAATAAAATCATCCCAAACATAAAGCAAAATAAAAATAGTCCAGAGGCCTTATTACAACATTAAAATCCAAGATAGTAAAAGCAATGAAATAAACGAAAAAGGAAATTTACTAAAGTTTGAAACACCATTTCTAAAGTATGGCCTCCACCGAGTCATCCATGGCCCAAGTCCACATTACTGAGCATTACTTGCAAGGGTTAAGGAAAAAGGGGTGAGTTACTAGAACTCAGTGCATAATCCCCTTACCGTTATCCACTGGACCTGAATCCATTTAGCAATAACTTGGGCTTAAGCCCATTTACATAACAATATTAAAATGATATGAATGCAACCCAACCCATCCATCCATCACACCCCCGACCAGCCAATCACACATGTGGGGATCAAGTCAACCCACGCCGCCGCTCACACCAATTCGCAGGCAAGTTGCCATTTATAATATATTTGTGGCGAGCCACGGTATCATTGCGATCAAAGCCGCTTTCATATAGTATTTTCGTGGTCAAGCCACTGAAATCGTAAGTAACATTATAATGAATATTTTGTGGCAATGCCACCAGGCTACACTGCTCTTCATACATTTTTCCCAACCCATGCGATATGTAACATGCAACATACATAATAAAGCATAATATCCACATATATGTACAACAATCATTAATCGAATAATTTATTACGGTGAATCGACACATTATAGAACTTTGTAATTCGGCTCACTAAGGCATTCTAGCAATTCGGCCCAGAGGGGCATTTTCATAAATCGGCCCACTGGGGCATTTTTGTAAATCGGCCCATAGGGGCATTTTCTTAAATCGACACTTTAAAAGCATTTAAGCAATTCGGCCCGTTAAGGCATTTTGATAAAAACGGCCCATTGAGGGTATTTTCGTAATTCAGCCCATAAGGGCATTTTCGTAATTCTACAAACTAACTCCATTTTTGTCAAATATTATTATTAACGATGTTTAAGCAAATCACTCGATTAATACCATAATACCGTTATTAAGTTCATAAGCATCATCGATCGATTTTTCTAACATGATGATAAATCACAGATTTACGGGATTTCGGTGTGAGATTACACACCTGATTACGGTAAGGATTAATCCTTCTTGATCGTCGGCACCTAAATCACCATTACACTTGATTAATCCAACAAACGAGATTTTATTAATCTAAATATAAATCGAACAATCTATTGAAACGCTTACCCTTAGTATCGTGAACGACCACGATTTGTCTATTTTCACCGGATGATGGTCCACAACCCGGTGGAAAATCCTCAACCGCCGATACCGCACTTCGTTTAAACTTAGGAGTAGGTATTGCAAATCCACTCCTTTTGTCTCCTACTAACGCCTTTCCTTTCAAATCGGTTCCACTTGCCTCCATTGGAAAAATCTCTATTAGAAAACTACTATGAGAGAAAGTAGTTGTTTTAGTGATAGGAGTAGGCTTACCACAATTTCCGAAGGAACCACGAGTGAATAAGAACGAACGATCTAGTCCCTATAATAATCGATTAGCCAATCTTTCAATCCAATTAACAAAATAACCGAATAGCGAAATAAATCAAAATGAACCATGACGAACTCCTTACCTTATGATGATAAATCTGATTCGTACCGATTGGACTTATGACTTCGGATGAATTATCAAGGATGTAATATTCGGCTTCCCACTATAATACTACAACAAGAAGATGATCAAGATATGAGGGATTAGGAGGGAGTGATATTTTGATTTAAAACAAAGTGAAGTAACCAAATGATAATAGACATACATTCGGCTAGAGAAATGAAGATGAAAAGAATAAAATGAAATCACTTACCAATTCGGTTATTCGAGAGAAAAGGAGAAGGAAAATTCAGTCACAAGGTAATGTTGATTTAAGAGATGAAAGAAAGGTTGAAGAAATAATCAAAAAGAAAAGAGAAGATGGAAAAGAGGTGTTTAGAGGTTTCGGCCAATACCAAAAGAGAAATGAACCAAAGGATGTGAGTGTTTCGGCAACCAAAGGAGAATGAACAAAGATGGATTAAGGGTTACGGCATAGCAAGGGAACAAGATGAACAATGGCTAGAGTGATTCGGCCAAAACAAGAGAAAATATGCACACTTTTGACTTTAGAGTTTCGGAAAATGAGGGAAGAAGTTGGAAAAAGAAAACTCAAAAATGCTAAATAGAAACTAGCCTTTCAAGCACCGAAATTGCAAAATGCCTAAAGGAAATTCGGCTACCAAGTTTCCCCTCCCAAAACCGTGTATTTCCTATACCAGAAAGGTCTTGGTTGACCACAAACTCTTTCCAAAACACCTTCCACAAAATTGGCCAACATGTTCCCTTCTCTTTCATTTTCTTTCATTTCTTTCCTTCTTTTTCCCCTTATCTTCCTCCTTACCATATTCCTTAGCCTCCTTTCCATAAATAAAAAGTCTTCCTTACCTTAAATAGGACCATGGCCGACACTTGGCATAGGAGTACAAAAATAAATCCAAAATTTGCAAAAGATGGGATTTGAACCCCTTCCCTCCATGCTCTCACTTGACCCCATAACCTCCTTGCCATATGTTCATTTATGCTAGCAAAATACGCACTTATTTCCTTAAGCATTGATGCCACTTGCCTTCTCCCCTTAAGGGCTTAAACACAAAAAAAATTTCTAAGGCCCAACTTAACCCAAAGCTTTCTTAGGACCCCTAAACATACACAATTAATATTTTTAACTTGCCTATCGCATGGTATAATGCAACACATAAAAATTTAAATTTTAGGATGTTACAATTCTACCCCCTTAAAAAAATTTCGGCCTCGAAATTTACCTGATTAAAAGAGATGAGGGTACTGTTGCTGGATCGTCTCCTCAGACTCGCATGTAGCTTCCTCTGATCCGTGATTACGCCATAATAATTTGACTCACGGTACCGACTTCCTTCTTAGCACCTTAACATCTCGATCTAAAATCTGCAATGGCTCTTCTTCAAATGACAAGTCAGGTCTTATCTCAACTTCCTCTACTGGTACGATATGAGATGGATCCGAGCGATAACGCCTTAACATCGAGACATGAAATACACTATGTATCTAACTTAACTCCAGAGGTAACTCCAGCTGATAAGCCACTGGCCCAACACGCTTCAGTACACGATATGGTCCGATGAACCTAGGGCTTAACTTGCCCTTCCGTCCAAATCTTAAAATATTTTTTCCAAGGTGAGACCTTCAAAAAGACCTGATCTCCCACCGAAAACTCTATATCCTTACGCTTCAGATCCGCATACGACTTCTGTCTGTCTGAAGCTTCTTTTAACCGTGCCTGAATCATCTTAACTTTGTCCTCCGCCTCCAAAATCAACTCAGGACCCAAAAGCTGTCGCTCTCCTAACTCAGTCCAGTAAGTAGGAGTACGACACCTACGACCATACAATGCCTTATAAGGTGCCATCTGGATACTGGATTGATAGCTGTTGTTGTATGCAAACTCTGCCAATGGTAGAAAATCTTCCCAACTCCCTCTGAAGTCAATCACACAGTCTCTTAACATGTCTTCTAGAATCTGGATTACTCTCTCCGACCGACCATCTGTCTGCGGATGAAATGCCGTGCTGAAATTTAGTCTTGTACCCAAAGCTTCATGTAGAGCCTTCCAAAATCGTGATGTAAACCTAGGATCCCTGTCTGATATGATAGACACTGGTACCCCTTGCAACCTCACGATCTCTGCTACATACAACTTGGCTAACTTCTGCAATGAATAATCCGTACGAACAGGTAAGAAATGAGCAGTCTTCGTTAACCGATCCACTATCACCCATACAGAATCTTTCTTAGTAGGCGTTAAAGGTAATCAACTAACAAAATCTATCGTTATCCTTTCCCATTTCCATAATGGGATTTTCACCGATTGCAGTAACCCTGACGCCAGTTGATGTTTCGCCTTTACTTGCTGACATGTGAAGCACTTGCTCACGAAGTCGGTAACCTCCCGTTTCAACCCTGGCCACCAATACTGCTCACGGAGATCTCGGTACATCTTATTTCCCCTGGGGTGCATAGCATATGGGCTACTATGCGCCTCACTCAGAATCATTTGCCTCAATTTCGAATCCCTGAGCATACAAACTCTTCCGTAGAAACACAACACTCCATCACCATTCAACCAAAAATCCCCTATCTCACCACCTTCCACTTGTTGAAGCCGAGAACTCAATCTTTCATCTGACAACTTCTTTTCCTTAATCTGATTTACCCATGCAGGCTTCACTTGAAGTTCTGCTAAAAGGCTACCATCTTCATATAGGCTGAGATGAGCGAACATCGCTCTCAAATCCGATATCACCTTACGACTTAACCCATCTGCCACCACGTTAGCCTTTCCTGGATGATACTCAATTGAGAAGTCATAATCTTTCAACAGTTCTATCCACCTCCGCTGTCTTAAGTTCAACTCCTTCTGGGTAAGGAGGTACGTCAGACTCTTATGATCCGTATAGATAATCGACTTCTCATCGTACAGATAGTGTCTCCAAGTCTTCAGAGCAAACACCACTGCAGCTAACTCCAAATCATGAGTGGGATAGTTTATCTTATGCGGCCTTAATTGACGAGATGCATAAGCCACCACTTTTCCCCCTTGCATTAGCACACAACCCAAGCCCGTGTGTGACGCATTACAATAAACGATAAACTCCTTACCAGCCTCAGGTTCAATCAATACTGGCGCTTCTTTTAGAATCTTCTTCAATTTCTCAAAGCTCTCTTGCTGCTTATCTGACCACACAAACGGTACTCCCTTACGCAATGACTTAGTTAGGGTGCAAAGAATCAACGAAAACCCCTCAACAAAATGCGTGTAATACCCAAATAAGCCTAGAAAACTCGAATTTCGCCACTGCCTCTGGCGGCTTCGGTCCAACACGACTCGACCTTCCGGGATCAACTCTAATTCCTTCTACACACAACATGCCCTAAAAAGGTCACTTCCTTCACCCAAAATTCACACTTACTGAATTTGGCATACAGTTGCTTCTCCCTCAAAATCTGTAATACTACCCGTAGATACGAATCATGCTCTTCTTCAGTCTTTGAGTACACCAAAATGTCATCTATGAACACCACCACAAACCGGTCTAGACAGGGTTGGAAGACTTGGTTCATCATGTCCATAAATGCTGCTAGTGCATTAGTCAACCCAAACGGCATCACCAAAAACTCGTAATACCCATATTGAGTTCGAAACGTAGTCTTATGAATATCCCCCTCCTTGACTTTTAACTGATGATATCCCGATCTCAAATCTATCTTCGAGAAAATCGAAGCTCCTCGCAGCTGATCGAACAGATCATCGATCCTCGGTAACGAATACTTATTCTTGATCGTTAACTTATTCAACTGTCTATAATCAATGCACATACGTATCGACCCATCCTTTTTCTTAACGAACAAGACCGGCACTCCCCACGGTGATACACTTGGTCGAATAAATCCACGATCCAACAACTCCTGAATTTGAGCCTTAAGCTCCTCTAACTCCTTCGGCGCCATTCTATAAGGAGCAATGGACACCGGAGTCGTCCCTGGAAACAGCTCAATGCCAAACTCCACCTCTCGATCCGGAGGTAATCCTGAAAGCTCCTCGGGAAAAACATCTAAAAACTCTTTCACCATTCTAACACTCTCTACCGACAATTCTTTGGCATCCAAAGCACTGATAAAGGCTAAGAACACTCCACACCCCTTTCGCACCAACTTTTCTGCCTTTAAAGCAGATACCACATTAGACAGATAGTTTCTTCTTTCACCTATCATCATCACTTCCTTATCCTCCGAAGTTCTTAGTACCATCTCGCTGCTGCGGCCTGACCACGTTAAATGCGGTGTTTAACCAACCAGTCCATGCCCAAAATAAGATCGAACTCCCCGAATGGCAGTTCCATCAAATTTGCCAAAAATACTTCCCTTTGAATTTCTAAGGGTACATCCCTAAACAACTTATTTACTACCACTGACTGTCCTAAAGGGCTAATCACACTTATTTCCCTAGCAGTAATCTCAGATCTAATATTTAAAGTTCCAGACACAGCACAAGCAACATACGAATGGGTGGATCCAATATCTATCAAAGCAGTAACAGGTACATTAGCTATGAAAAACGTATCGGTTATGACGTCCGGTGCATCGCCGTCCTCTCGACGTCTGACCGCATAGACCAACCCTGGCTACCTTGCCTCCATGTTACCCCTATTACCGGTACCTCTACCCGGTCCACCTTGACCTCGTCCTACGCCATTACCACCTCGACCTGGCCCACGGCCTCTCTGCGGCTGTTGAACGCCTCCTGTTGGCTTTGCAAATCTGTTACGAGCCACCTGAGTCTGAGCAGGCTTTTGAGGGCAATCCTTAAACCGATGATCTTTTGAACCACATCTGAAACAACCACCGGTTCTCTTCCAGCATTCGCTCGAGTGAAGTTTCCCACAATCCACATAAGGCTGTGACTGATTAGTAGTAGCTTGAACTCTTACTCGAGCTGGCTCCTCATTCCTAGGCCTTTTCTAAAACCCTCTAGCAGGACCTGAGTACCCAGAGTCTCTCTTGTTCCTGCCCCTATCCTTGTCTCAGTTTTGCCGCTCTGAGTGCTTAACTTCCTCCGTAATTTTAGCTTTTTCTACCAGTCTAGCGAAATTCCTCTCCTTCTGTGGGGCTATCAATACCCATAACTCATCACGCAACCCGTCTTTAAAATGGACACAGCGTTCATAATTAGTCCGCACTATTCCCTAGGCATACCGACTCAGACATAGAAACTCCACCTCATATGCTGCCACAGATTTACCTCCTTGGACCAGATTCAGAAATTCCTTCCTTTGGGCATCTACATAGCTAGCCCCGACATACTTTCCTTAGAATGAGGTCTTAAAGAATTCCCAGGTAATAAGATCAGCCTGAGTGCCTTCCCGAATAGTGAGCCACCACTGATACGCCTCATCTCTCAACAACGACACCACCCTTTTCAGTTTCTACTCAGCGGTGCAATCTAGGTCGTCCATAATCTGCTCCACTGCCTCAAGCCTGTATTCTGCTACACTAGGGGCTACACCCGAAATACCCCTAAAACCTTCGACCCCATTCGATCTGAGTCGTTCAGATACCGACCCACGAGCTGCCGACCCAGTTCTTGCCCCAGCAACCCTTTCTAGAACTCGTAACATTTCTTGGGATAGAGCGTCGTCCTCTCTCATTCGTTCGTGTGACCCAGCTTCAGTCATAGGTGACGCAGGGGTGTCCATTTTCAGCATATGTCCCGATGCCTCCGATACAACTCTAGCACCTCGGCCTCTACCACGGCCACGTCTATCGCGTCCACGTCCTCTAGCGCTCATATTCACTAATATCAATTTAATCTGATTACAAGTCTTATGAATCAGTATACTATTTAATGTTTACTAACAGTGTTTTATGGAGTATAGGAAGTAAAGTCGTTTTCGCAAAACGTATCCTAAGGTCTCAATCTATATAGTTTCAGCTCCTAGAGGTAAAAGTTCTAGAGTATTTCTATCATGAGAAGTTTTCTTACTATAGTCGTACCACAATAATCATAAAATGAAAACATAAACTTACTTGACTTGATGCCGGATACCCGTGGTGCCTTACTTCCTTTAGAACATGCATTTATAAATTAAAATTTTAAACAGCTTTGGAAAATGCTTTTGAACCCAAACCACAGCCGAGTTTTGCAACCGGGCTCAGATACCATAAAATGTAATACCATAAACCCGGCCCATATGTTACGACCAGATCTGACATGTCACATAAGGAAGACGTGTAAAAACCTTGTAATTCGTACTAAAATAGGTATTATTTGGTTATGGTTAAGAAAACGAGTTTGATTAGAAATACTACTAATCCTGAGAGGTTTAATTGAATAATCGATTTTCAAATTTGTGATATTAAAACTGTGACTTTTGAAAATGACTTTGGTAATTTGAAAGAGAATCCGAGTTAAATTATTTGTACAAGTGTGTTTATGAAATCCATTTGTTAATCAACTTTGGAAAACGTTATTTATGATTTTTTTTTAAAAAATCCCCTTTTTAAACAATTTAAGTGAAATAATAAAATCATCCCAAACATAAAGCAAAATAAAAATAGTCCAGAGGCCTTATTACAACATTAAAATCCAAAATAGTAAAAGCAACGAAATAAACAGAAAAAGAAATTTACTAAAGTTTGAAACACCATTTCTAAAGTATGGCCTCCACCGAGTCATCCATGGCCCAAGTCCACATTATCGAGCATTACCGCAAGGGTTAAGGAAAAAGGGTGAGTTACTAGAACTCGATGCATAATCCCCTTACCGTTATCCACTGGGCTCGAATCCATTTAGCAATAACTTGGGCTTAAGCCCATTTACATAACAATATTAAAATGATATGAATGCAACCCAACCCATCCATCCATCACACCCCCGACCAGCCAATCACACATGTGGGGATCAAGTCAACCCACGCCGCCGCCACACCACCCGCAGGCAAGTTGCCATTTATAATATATTTGTGGCGAGCCACCGAGTATCGCCGAGTCAAGCCGCTTTCATATAGTATTTTCGTGGTCAAGCCACTTTGAAATCATAAGTAAACATTATAATGAATATTTTGTGGCAATGCCACCAGCTACTACTTACTCTTCATACATTTTTCCCAACCCATGCGATATGTAACATGCAACATACATAATAAAGCATAATATCCACATATATGTACAACAATCATTAATCGAATAATTTATTACGGTGAATCGACACATTATAGAACTTTGTAATTCGGCTCACTAAGGCATTCTAGCAATTCAGCTCATAGGGGCATTTTCGTAAATCGGACGATAGGGGCATTTTCGTAAATCGGCCCATAGGGACATTTTTGTAAATCGGCACTTTAAAGGAATTTAAGCAATTCAACCCGTTAAGGCATTTTGATAAAAACGGCCCATTGAAGGTATTTTCGTAATTCGGCCCAGAAGGGCATTTTCGTAATTCTACAAACTAACTTCGTTTTTATCAAATCTTAGTATTAACAATTTTTAAGCAAATCACTCGATTTATACCATAATACCGTTATTAATTTCATAAGCATCATCGATCGATTTTTCTAACATGATGATAAATCACAGATTTATGGGATTTCGATGTGAGATTACACACCTGATTATAGTAAAGATTAATCCTTCTTGATCGTCGACACCTAAATCACCATTACACTCGATTAATCCAACAAACGAGATTTTATTAATCTAAATCTAAATCAAACAATCTATTGAAATGCTTACCCTTAGTATCGTGAACGACCACGATTTGTCTATTTTCACTGGATGATGGTCCACAACCCGGTGGAAAATCCCAAACCGCCGGTACCGCCCTTCATTTGAACTTAGGAGTAGGAATTGCAAATCCACTCCTTTTGTCTCCTACTAACGCCTTTCCTTTCAAATCGGTTCCACTTGCCTCCATAGGAAAAATCTCGATTAGAAAACTACTATGAGAGAAAGTAGTTGTTTTAGTGATAGGAGTAGGCTTACCACAATTTCCGAATGATCCACGTGTGAATAAGAACGAACGATCTAGTCCCTATAATAATCGCTTAGCCAAACTTTCAATCCGATTAACAAAATAACCGAATAGCGAAATAAATCAAAATGAACCATGATGAACTCCTTACCTTACAATGATAAATTTGATTCCTACCGATTGGACTTATGACTTCAGATGAATTATCAAGGATGTAAGATTCGGCTTCCCACTATAATACTACAACAAGAAAATGATCAAGATATAAAGGATTAGGAGGGAGTGATATTTTGATTTAAAACAAAGTGAAGTAACCGAATGATAATAGACATACATTCGGCTAGAGAAATGAAGATGAAAAGAATAAAATGAAATCACTTACCAATTCGATTATTGGAGAGAAAAGGATAAGGAAAATTCAGTCAAAAGGTAATGTTGATTTAAGAGATGAAAGAAAGGTTGAAGAAATAATCAAAAAGAAAAGAGAAGATGGAAAAGAGGTGTTTAGAGGTTTCGGCCAATACCAAAAGAGAAATGAACCAAAGGATGTGAGTGTTTCGGTAACCAAAGGAGAATGAACAAAGATGGATTAAGGGTTACGGCATAGCAAGGGAACAAGATGAACAATGGCTAGAGTGATTCGGCCAAAACAAGAGAAAATATGCACACTTTTGACTTTAGAGTTTCGACAAATGAGGGAATAAGTTTGAAAAAAGAAAACTCAAAAATGTTAAATAGAAACTAGCCTTTCAAGCACTGAAATTGCAAAATGCCTAAAGGAAATTCGGCTACCAAGTTTCCCCTCCCAAAACCGTGTATTTCCTATACCAAAAAGGTCTTGGTTGACCACAAACTCTTTCCAAAACACCTTCCACAAAATTGGCCAACATGTTCCCTTCTCTTTCATTTTCTTTCATTTCTTTCCTTCTTTTTCCCCTTATCTTCCTCCTTACCATATTCCTTAGCCTCCTTTCCATAAATAAAAAGTCTTCCTTACCTTAAATAGGACCATGGCCGACACTTGGGATAGGAGTACAAAAATGAATCCAAAATTTGCAAAAGATGGGATTTGAACCCCTTCTCTCCATGCTCTCACTTGACGCCATAACCTCCTTGCCATATGCTCATTTATGCTAGCAAAATACGCACTTATTTCCTTAAGCATTGATGCCACTTTCCTTCTCCCCTTAAGGGCTTAAACACAAAAAACATTTCTAATGCCCAACTTAACCCCAAGCCTTCGTAGGACCCCTAAACATACACAATTAATATTTTAACTAGCCTATCGCATGGTATAATGCAACACATAAAATTCTGAATTTCAGGATGTTACAAACCCCCTGAAGGAAATTGAAGGGAAGATCTTCCGTCTTGAGCGTGATTTCGGTTTCTGGGATGACTCAACTGGCTGTCTTCGAGTGATTTCCTGTGTTCAGCCCTCTCTGCCTTCGCCCCCCTTTAGGTTGCCCTCTAGGGTGTTTATATAGGCTTTCGGGATGCCTTACTTGGCCAACAAGTATCCTAATCCGAATGAAACTCATCTTGGCCACGGTAGGGACACGCCCGTGTGAATCGAGCTCAAGCCTGTTCGGGCCTACTAAGGTGGCACGACTGTGTGGTGAACTCCAGGCCGTGTGAATTTCTTACTTTGGCCTATTTTCTCCGTTTTTGGCCTGTTTCTCGTTCTTTTCATCCTCTGATGCTCTTCTAAGTATAAAACATGAAATTAAAGGATTAGGAGCATCAAATTCCACAATTCAAGGGATTAAATCATCCAAAAGTATGCTAAATGTGGGATTAAAATATGTATATATTACGGTTTATCAAATACCCCCACACTTAAGCATTTGCTTGTCCTAAAGCAAAATTCTCAACTCACAATTAAAATCGAATTTCCTCAATTTATAATCCTCATCAATAATGTTTCGTCATAATTCATAGGCAATTCATACATTGATAATTTAACCAGAAGGTTCCTAAAGATTCAAACAATCAAAGTCATAGTTTTTATAGTACGAAAAATAGGTGTTTCCCCTTACCTAAATAATCACCTTTAATTCAAAATCAACAAGAACTGACATCCTCACTAAGGGTTCACTCAAATAACCGAAGGTGTTTAAGGTTTAAAAATAAGCACTCAAGAGTCAAACATGAAAAGTTAATCCCATAGGCTTGCATGAAAATCAAATCTCCACCACTGTAAAATGATATGATACACAAATCAAAAGGTCTTTTATGGGTTGTAACGGGGCTTGGGTTAAAGGTGTGGATAAAGGCTAAATTAAAGGGCTGTATCGAGACTTAATTGATAAATTACCTAACTAGAAAAGTAACTAAAACTTAAATAATTACATCAATTAAGAATTCATCATTAATAACACGAGCTTCTTCTAAAAATGTAAAATTAACTGCTTAAGCTCCAATAACAAAGAAGTAATAATGAATAGATTCCCAGAAAATTATTATTATTTTTAGAATAAGCACATACAGTAATAATAAGATAGAATTTAACAACTGAAATAAAGAAAATAGTTAAGCAACCAATCAAATCAAATCTCAATATAAGGGTAGTCAAGAGAATTGGTGATAACAAATACAAAGTGGGTTTTGGTTTAATATTAATGGTTGAGTCAAGAAACGGTTGATTAGGTTTCAAAGGGTTCACTAGGGGTTAGTTAAACGGGTAGGCCTTTTAGTGGAATAAGTGGGTTAAAACCTAGGTGCCTTTATCATCTTAGTATATCAAACCATAGGTGTGGTCTCGACATGTATGATCGAAGCAAGTTCTAGAATAACAAATCAATGTTGATACACTCATAATCAATAAAGTGAGCAAAAAAAGAATGTATGCTCTGAATGGCTCAAGATCTCACAAAAATTATGGGTTTTTGATGTCACCCTTGTGAATTTCAAACTTCAAGGTAATAATTAGATTCAGGTAGACAACCTAACAATTTTTTAATTCTGAAAATAAACTCATCATGCTTGATTCTCTAGGCTCTAAAGTTTAAATCATCACTGCACAATTACCTATGACTTAATCTAAAACATATCAATGAAAATCATAAATCAAAAGAAATTTCATTCTAACAGTAATATGAGAAAGTGGCTTGAGAGAAAGACAAAATTCAGGGAGTTGAGAATAATGCAAAAAGTTAGGAACTTGAATAAAATTCACCCCCCACACTTAAGATGTACATTGCCCTCAATGTACAAAAATATGTGTTCTAGAGATTAATAGCATGATATCATAAGAGAGAGATAGAGAAGTGAAACTTCCTGAATTTTGGATGGATTCCTTGAGTTGGAAGTGTAGAAAAACTTGAAGGAGGCATGGTAGATTTTCCTCATTAGAGTTGGGTATTCCAGAGTGCTATTTTAGGCTTTTTTAACTTCGATTAAATCAGTGGGTTCTTTAGAGTGTAAGGAATACACAAATATTACCAAAAGATATAAATTGGGTAATAGTAGTTATGAAACCAAAAAATAACTTAAAATAAACATGAGTCAAAAATAAATAAAAATAAAAATAAAATGAAAATTAGTATTCTAAAATTTAAAGGAAAATAACAAATGAAAGAGGACTCAGAAGTCCTCATCGCCAGATGGCTCGCGAGGTGGGGGTGGCGATGAAATGTGAAGGTGCTGACATATCTAGTGGAGGGTGGCGTCGATGTGATCGAAACGCTGGAAGCATTGTTGCTCGAATCGTGTTAGGCACTCAGATATGTCTGAAATAGAAGCTGCCACATGAGCTGGGCGATTGCTCGGTAGTGGCTCCTCGTGTGGTGGGGAGACATCGTCAGTAATGTCCCTAGGCTCTTCCTCCTCGGTGGTATGGGCTAGACGGTATTGGGGAGGATCGGTCCCATAGCGACGCTTGATCATCCTCATGTTTATCATGGTTGAGATGCCCTGCGGAGCCATCTGACCTATCAAGGTAAGGGAAGATGATTGTATCGCGGTGTTGAGGAGGCCAAAGTGTCTCATGAGTCGTGTCACATAGGGCCCCATGGAAATTACCCCCTTACGATGCCGCTCCGTCTGATGCTGGATGGCGAGAGCGATGAAGTAGGCAAGGTTGAAAACATGGCCGTGCACCATGTTCCACAGAAAATAGGCGTCGTGGGTATTAACGACACCGGTGCTCTTGCGCCTTCCTGTCAATGTATGTGCGAGGAGGGAATTGAGGTACCTCAGTGATGGGGGAAAAGCGGTTGCTTTGGTGCGACTAGGGTCGTATCTTACTTAAACTGGAACCAAGGCCTGCCAACATTTGGAAGGTGAATAGTGGATGTGGTGGTGGAGAGTGTCGAGTTCATTCTCTTCCATGAACTCTTCTATGGAGAGTCCCAGAGCGATTCCAAATTCAGGGACACTCATTTCGCGAACCAAACCTCCTAGGCAGAACTGTATGGTGCTTGGGTCATTGTGGTTCGTCATTACCTCATACAAATGAAAAGTAGAGCAAAGCTCTAATTTTAGTTCGAGGTGTGTGGGCTCGACAATACTGAAGAACAGCTCCCAAGGGTCGGTGGACAGTAGGGCCCGAACGGCATCAGCAAGTTGTACTTGCTCCAGGTTAGCCCAGTATTCATCTCCCCACGCCGAGGGGTCGCGCCCGTAGTATCTGAAAATGCTCCTCCTGGGTTCCCGGAGGAAACTGTAGAAATAGGTGTCGCACTTCGGTAGATGCGCGTACCGATGATGAACTGGGCCCCTTTCGTTTTTCAAAACAAGGACTGCGGTTTCCTTGCCACGGGAAGAAGACATGATGTGCCTAAAAATTTGAAAGAGTTTCCCTAAATCCAATATCATTACCATCCAAACAATTATTCTATTCTAGTAGAATCCTATTATATTTCATCAAATAGTGTAGAATGTAAATACTAGTCCTCATTCGAAGCAGGTTTGATAGCATTATGAACACCAAAATAATAAACTATTAAACTAACCGAAACTAAATAACACAAGAAAATGAGAAATAAATAGGAATTTAAATCATGAAAATATGAACAAGGGATAATATAAAATTTAAAGAAATAAGTAATCAATGTTGAATAGGGGAACCGATGGAGGTGTTGAAGGAAACGGCATGGTCGAGGTGGTGGCACACAGCCGTGGTGGTGGTGCACGGGCGTGGTCTATGGGAAAAGAGTTGCACGGGCGTGGTCTTGTGTAGAGAAGAAGAGGGGGGAAAAGAAGAAAGGGAATGAGGAAAAAGAGAGAGGAGAAAGCTTGGGCTGGGTGTTGACGGTGATGGCCGGACTAAGTAGGAGAGAGGGAGAAACGGCTAGGGTTTTGAAGTTAAGGATTTAGGGAGAAGATGAATAGGAAATAAGAAACACGGTTAGGGGCTACGCCCGTGTTTCCTTTATTTAGCCCGTGTGTTGCAAGAATTTTGAATTTAAGCGCGTCTGAGTTGTGTCCCACACCTATGTTACCTGGGCGTGTTGGATCACACGGTCGTATCGCACGACCGTGTACTATCTTGTTCGCTTCTCCCACGCCCATGTGACTGTTAGCACGCCCGTGTTGATTTAGTCAGTGTCAACCACACCCTATAGGCATGGAGGTGTTACTTGCTCGTGTCACTTACTCAGTGTCGACCACGACCATATTGCACGGCCGTGGCCTTTATCGCGACTTTGTGTTTTTGAGTCGATTTTCCACCACTACGTATTAAATGCGGCCGTGGTGTTTTATCGAAGCCTGTGTTTTGGGAAAAAAATTTTCCTTGGCTCGCACGGTCTCCGCCACACCAGTGTACAAATCTGTGATGTCCACACGGCCATGGCCATGCCCGTGTGCAAGGCCGTGTGGTACGGAAACCTACGCTTTATTTAACTTGGTTAGTCTTTAGTTAGGTGCTAAAAATAATAGATATGAAAATTAAAGGGGTTAGTGCTCGGGTTGCCTCCCGAGAAGCACTCGTTTAAAGTCTTAAGCTAGACTTACCTCTCATTCGCGTATTCATGGTGGTTTGAGGAGTTGAAACTCCTCTCCCCTGCTATCAGTCCTATGATTCTTATATAGTTTGAGTCGAGTGGTGTTTACCTTAAAAGTGCGGAATGTGGGATTGGTTACCTCGACTGTTTCGTATGGGAAAACATTGAGTACCGTGAGAGGAGTCACTCCGTTTGCTTTAAGCTCTGAGGTACTAATTCGAGGATCGGTTGCATCGAATAGTACCTGATCTCCAATTTTGAAGTGATTTGCTATTCCTATAGGCTCGTCTGGGGGTTCTCTCGGTTTTGCATCGTGTGTTCTTAATTTCTCCTTGAAATGTGTCTTCCACTCATCTAGTTCATCGGTCTGAAGCCTTCGTTCCTCATGAATTATTTCTTTATTGGCACGAAGTCTAGGATATGGCTCAGCTGTGTAGTTTTGTGGTGTTTCCTATAAAGAAGGTTGAACCAAATGGTTACTAATGGAATTTATGTTTTCACCTTGATTATTCGATGTCCTAGCCGAGTTAAGGGCCTGAAGAGTGATCGTTTCGTCACCTATACGAAGTGTGAGTTCACCTGTATCAATATCAATTTTAGTTCTGGGTTGCTAAAAAGGGTCTTCCTAAAATTAAAGGAACATTATTATCCTCATACATGTCTAAAACGACAAAGTCTACCGGGAATATGAATTTATCAATTTTTACTAGTACATCTTCAATTATACCCCTAGGAATTCTAATAGTTTTATCAGCTAATTGAATGCTCATCCTAGTTTGTTTGGGTTTCCCGAGACCTAGTTGTTTAAACATTTTATAAGGCATAACATTGATGCTTGCCCCTAAATCAGCTAAGGCATTATTAATAGATGAACTACCAATTAAACATGGAATTGTAAAACTCATTGGGTCTTTTAATTTTTGTGGTAGTTTATTTTGCAAAATTGCTGAGCATACTGCGTTTAGCTCCACATGTGACGCCTCGTCTAATCTCCGTTTGTTCGTCAATAGCTCTTTTAAAAATTTCCTTGAATCTAGAATCTGTGAAAGAGCTTCAAGGAACGGTAAGTTAATATGTAATTTCTTTAGAAGTTTAAGAAACTTACTGAATTGTTCATCTGTGTCGTCTTTCTTCATCGCATTGGGGTATGGCACTCGAGGTTGGTACTCTGTAATTACCGGTTTTGATTTATCATGGTTTACCTCAACCTTACCTTCCCCTACCACATTCTCTTGCCTCAGTTCTGGTTCGTCTAACCCCTCACTATCGTGAACAGAGACGACATGAATTTTCTCCTTTGGGTTAGTTTCAGTGTTGCTCGGCAAGCTGCCTTGTGGTCGTTCAGATATGATCTTAGCAAGTTGTCCTAATTGGTTTTTGATCCCTTGAATCGATGCTTGTTGATTTTTGAGCGCTGTTTCGATGTTTTGGAAACGTGTTTCTGACACCGCGATGAATTTTGTTAGCATCTCCTCAAGGTTCGGCTTCTTGTCCTGTGGGAAGGGTTGCTATTGGAAGCCTGGAGGGGGTTGTTGTCTCTGATTTCCTTGACGTCCCCATAAAAAATTTGGATGGTTCGTCCACCCTAGATTGTAAGTGTTACTATAAGGATTATTTTGAGGTCGAGGATTGTTACCCGTATAGTGAACTTGCTCGTTTTCAATGCTTGGGTTGTAAGGCTGGTATTCTATATTGCTCATCCCTCCTCCATTTACATCGCACTGCATCACTGGGTGTACCTGCGAAGAACCATGTAAACCATCAATTTTTTTACTTAACAGTTCTACCTGATTTGATAACATGGTTACTGCGTTGAGGTTGAAAACATTGGCAGCTTTTGTCGGCTTTGTCCTTGTAACTTGCCACTGATAGTTATTCAATGACATCTCCTCTATAAACTCATAAGCCGCTTCAGGTGTTTTGTTATTCGTGGTTCACCACGGCTGAATCAATCAACTGCCTAGTCGAAGGGTTCACACCATTATAAAAGGTTTGAACCTGTAGCCATAATGGTAATCCATGGTGAGGGCACCTTCTCAATAAGTCCTTATATCTCTCCCATGCATCGTAAAGTGTCTCTAAATCCATCTGCACAAAAGAAGAGATATCATTCCTCAACTTAGCCATTTTAGCCGGCAGAAAATATTTTAACAAAAATTTTTCAGTCATTTGCTCCCATGTAGGGATTGATCCTCGTGGTAACAAGTTCAACCATTATTTAGCTTTGTTTCTTAACGAGAAGAGAAACAACCAAACGCGAATGGCATCATCAAAAATGCCATTAATTTTGAAAGTGTCGCAGAATTCCAAAAAATTTGCCAAGTGATTGTTTGGATCCTCATCCTGCAAACCATCAAACTGAACAAATTGTTGAATCATCTGTATAATGTTAGGTTTCAGTTCAAAATTATTTGCAGCAATAGCAGGTCTAATAATACTCGACTCGGTTCCTGTTAAATTAAGTTTAGCATAATCATACATAGTTCGAGGAACATGATTTTGATTTACCGGGTTTGCGTCAACTACAGGAGGTAGCGGATTATTATCAGGCATCTCTTCGGTAGTGTTGGTATCGTCCTCTTGCTCTTTTACTATGTACTGTAGGCTTCGCCTTATTTCCCTACGATTTCTGCGAACGATACCTTTTATATCACTGTCAAAAATCAAGGGTCCTGACGGGTTCCTCCTAGTCATAAACTAGAATTACCTGCTAAAAGCAAATAAAAGAAAAATTAGAAAAGTTAAAATAAAATAAAAAAATAAAAATAAATTGCAAATAAATAAAATGGCTAAAGTCATAAAAATTTAGTGTTCCTAATATCTTAGTCCCCGGCAACGGCGCCAAAAACTTAATCGTGTCCAAACTAACTATGACAACGAATAAGGCAAGCACACCTATCGTTTGGTAGTATAGCTATGGCAAGACCGAAAATATCGTATCCTCAAGGACCAAAAGTACTAGTAGTTACTATATTGTTATTATGTAGCCTAAGTATTAAGGGAATCGATGTTTAATTAACTAATTACTAAACTAAGGATGCTAAGAGACAGAGACTGAATTGGGAAAATACTTTTGGGAAAACCAGTTGATTAAGACAATACCCGAGGAAGAATCCACCTAGACTTCACTTGTTACTTAACTCTGAACCAGACGATTTATTCACTTGAATTGATCCGTAGGATTCCCTAATTTATATTATTATCTCTTTCGAGACTAATAACGTCTAACCCTAGGTTGATTAATTGAAATATCTTTCTAATTAAAACCCCTAGTGTTGCATTAACTCGATCTATGGACTCCCATATTAGGTTTGACCATAATCCGGCAGATTTTCGTCATCCTATCTCTAGGGTTGCGATCAACTTTGCTTAACTATGCTAGATCTACTCTTAAACAAGGACTTTTGCTCCACTGCCTAAGCACATCAATACTTGAATCGACATCCTGAAATATTAAAAAAAGAATTAAGAACACATAATTAAGAACAAATCATGTATTTATCATACAGTTCAGAAAACAATAACAAGATCCGTCTTAGGTTTCATCCCCCTAAGGTATTTGAGGGGTTTAGTTCATGTTTAATAAAGAATACATCTTAGAAGAAAGTAAATAACAAAACATAAGAAAAACCCTAAAAGCCCCTGAAGGAAATTGAAGGGAAGATCTTCCGTCTTGAGTGTGATTTCGGCTTCTGGGATGACTCAACTGGCTGTCTTCGAGTGATTTCCTGTGTTCAGCCCTCTCTGGCTTCGCCCCCCCTTTAGGTTGCCCTCTAGGGTGTTTATATAGGCTTTCGGGATGCCTTACTTGGCCCACAAGTATCCTAATCAGAATGAAACTCATCTTGGCCACGACAGGGACACGCCCGTGTGAATCGAGCCCAAGCCGTGTTCGGGCCTGCTAAGGTGGCATGGTCGTATGGTGAACTCAGGCCGTGTGAATTTCTTACTGTGGCCCATTTTCTCCGTTTTTAGCCTGTTTCTCGTTCTTTTCATCCTCCGATGCTCTCCTAAGTATAAAACATGAAATTAAAGGATTAGGAGCATCAAATTCCACAATTCAAGGGATTAAATCATCCAAAAGTATGCTAAATATGGGATTAAGAAATGTATATATTACAATTTATCAAGTATCTTACTTTCCTAATCATAACAATCCACGTAGTTAGTAGATAAATTAAAATCATAACATCTATGAAACATGGTGTATAGCATAAAATGAATTACATCCATTACCTTTCTTTACATGGTTGATTAATGCCCTTTTTTCCATTCATTTGTACATATCAACCTTCCATTTCATTTGGTCATTAACATCAATAAATTTATATACAAGCCTTTTCATTTTACTTTACTTACCCGTTGAACCATCTAGAATTTCATCAGACACTCGGGAACGCTCACACATAGTGTGCCTTTTCATATAATAGTAACCTTTCCTTTTCAATAATGCTCACACGAGTTGTGAATTTGAGCCTACTCACATGAGGTTTGGATCGGAATGTGAGCTACCCGATTTTGGTCGCATGAGTTATGGAGTATCCGCAACAACCGCAAGACCTCAAGCGTCGGTAGGACATTTAAGACCAATACCTGAAACCATATAACCCTAATGACATGTCATTTGAATCCTAAGAATTCTTAAGGTTCAAACGGGATTAATTAATTGTCAACATTCTAAAATATTATCATATCATCGAGTCAAATTGAATCTAATATATTACAATAAATAAACTCAATTTAAAATATCAAATGACATTTTTTAATCTCTATACGAACTTACCTCAATTACCACAGTTGTTACAGCTAAGACGAAAGCTAATCCGAGACTTTCACCTTTCCCCGATTCAAGTCCGGTTGTTTCATTTCTTGATCTAAATAATAATTTAACTCAATTATTATAACTCCAGCATTCTAACAAGTAGTTTTATGCAGTTAAACCCTTCCGTCATCAATTTAGAAATCTACCCCCAATACTTTATCTTTCTTATAATTTAGTCCCTAAACTCTTAACTTGCAAAATTCACCATTTTTCTAACTAAAACATGCTAGTAGGGGTCTTAAACAACCTATATTTACCAAAATTTCACATTAACCTCAAGGAATTTTACACTTTTAACAAATTAATCCTTAACCCTATATCCATCAAAAATCACTTAACAAAACAAGTTTGTTTAACAACCAAGTTTAATAATCTATCAATTAACATCAAAACAAATTCAAAATCAATCATGGAAAGTCCCTCAACCTTTAAAAATTTTGCAAATTAACCCCCGGGCTAAGTAAATTAAGCTAAAACGAGCTTAAAAATGTAAAAATCAATAAATACAGAGATCAAACACATACCATGCAATTGGATGAACCTAGCCGAAACCTTAAGCTTCATTTTTAATGGTTTTTCAGTTGAACAAAAGAAAAAGAAAGAATATGATATCAGTTGTTTTATTTTTTATGCTTATTTAATAATTTACTCTTTTGCCCTTACAAGGCTTCATACGACACCATTTTAATACTTGTCTGATAATTATTATTATATGCAAATTCAACTAACGGAAGAAATTTCTCCGAACCACCCTCAAACTCTAAAATGCAACAACAGAGCATATCCTCTGTAACATCCTAGAATTAGGGGTTCTGCATGTTAGGCTTTTCTGTGTGTTGGTTGTTCTGCTGGTTATTTAAATGTGTTTGAGGGTCCAGGTGAGGCTCGGGTTCAAGCCAGAGCCTTGGTAAAATTTTAGTTTTGGGCACTTTAGGGGGGAAAGCTAGTAGGAGTAGGCCTTAAGTTTATTTGCATGTGGTTGTTCACACAAAGGAGCTTGTGTCCAAGTGGAGGTGGCGTCACTTATAGGAGCAGAAGGGGAGGAGTTCGAATCCCATAAGCCTCACTATGAAGCTTTATTTTTGGCGCCAAGAAGGAGAGAAGATGGATTCGGCAGGGACTCTTCAAGGGTGATGGTTGAATGGGTCAATGTATTCAAATGGATGGAAAATAGTGCTTGAAGGAATTTGAATTGGTCAAACCAATTTGAATGGGTGTTGGGGAGTGAAAATAGGAGCAAATTAAGGGATCTGGTGATGGTGGAGGTGTTGGCCGAATGTGGGGAGCTTGAGGGGGGATTTCGGTTTAGTTGCTAGGAGGTGAGTGTGCCGAAATTCCCATAGGTCTTAGGCATTTTTCATTTTTGGCATTTTCGGTCATTAAGGTTGAGTGCCAATTTGTGCAAAAGTCTTCTTGAGTTCTCTCTTTTCTCTCATTCAGCCTCCTACTTCTCCAAATCAAACCGCCAAACTTCTCCTATTCATCTCTTTTGCTTCTTTGACCTTAGCCGAAATCAGTGTGACCATTCGGGCATCCCTTTTTTTTCTTATTTTCTCCTTTAATTCTTTTTTTTTCTTTAGCCGAACCCTCTTCTACTTCTTAGCCGAATTTTGGTTCTCTTCTACTCATCTCTTTCACTTTTCTTTTCTTTCACCCTTTTTAAAAGCTGAAACTCTCTACTCCTCTACTTCTGTCTCTCCTAGCCGAATACTTTTTGCACTTCTCCCATATCTTTTATTTTCTCATTGTGCACCCCTATTTCTTGTTCTCTAGCCGAATCTTAAGAAGCTTTGTAGTTAATTTCTATCTGCTGAAATATCCTCTACATTCAGTAGGTGCGTTTTGCAAGGTAATGTTCTTCTTCCTTAATTATTTGCTATCGATTCTTGTTCTCTTCCCTTTAGTTGTTCGTTCTAAAAGCCAGAAGTCTCATTTTGGTGTTTCTTTTCCTATGGTCGAACCTGTTGGTGTTCTAACACACCCTTCTAGCCTTTTTTTAACGTCGGGTTCTCATTAGGGATTCATTAAGAATCACAAGCCGAATCTGTTGATAAGATTTTTTCGGTAGCCAAGGTAAGGGGTTTCTCTTTTATTCTTTGTGATCAACTTCTATTCATATTACTCTGCCGTAATCAAACCCCTTGTTGGGGCAATCCCTGTATTCGCTATAGTATTGTATTGATCAAGGTTCTTCATCATGGATATGAGTGCTAGCCGATCCAAGGAGGGTGCATCTAAGGAGTCTGAGGGGGGTGGACTCATAGTCTCTAGTCCGTCATTCAAACGACGTGCTGTGTCGGCCGTTCGTGATTTTCCGTCGGGTTGTGGAAGAGAGTCGACATCTGCCTTGGATAGACAAATCGCGGTTGCTTCTTCTAGTGAAAGTGTTGACGAGTTAGAGTGTATAGTCTTACGCGTTATCAGGTGTGTAATGCTCACACTTTACTTTATTAAATTACATTAATAATCGTGTTGGTGAAAAGTAAAAACGCATCAGATAGATAGTCGAGATACCCTCGTGGGTAAGGTTGGAGACGCTGGGTAAGTTCCGCTATGATGTTACTTTCTAATATATGCATGTATGAATTAATTATCCGCTGTACATTGAAAGTATGTTGCATTCATCTCAGTATGATAATATGTTGCATGGGTTTTGGGAAAAGATTGAAAGGGGGAAGTGTGATTCGATGATCGCCACACGCTGGTCTAGGACCACGGTGGGTTGGCCCCATATTTTATTCGGTGACTATGTCACAGATGGTGGTGCAGGACCATGGTGGTTTGGAACCACGATACATATGGTTATCGCGACTTATCTCGGTGGTGCAGGACCACAAAGTGGGTTGGCCCCACGTATATATATTCTGTGACTCACACAAGTGGTGCAGGGACCATAGTGGCTTGATGCCACGGGTGTTTGGGCGATTCAGGAGACCTAGAGGATGGAAAACTAGGATTGGGCTGGGCAGCATTGCATACATTCTTAATATGCCATATTGTGTGGGCTAAGGCCCAATGTGCATTTGTGGGCTTAAAGCTCGATTGCGTTATAAGGGGAATTACACACTGAGTCTCGGTGACTCACCCCTCTGCTTAATTTTGCACATAATCCCTAGATCGTGGAATTGGGAGCTGAGGTGGACTTTGGGGTGGCCATGCATGATTTTTCTCGCACACTTTCGTGTTCCTAATTAAACTCATTTTTTTTAATTTTGGGATTTTGCAATGTAATAAGGCCTGCATAACTTTAATTTGGGTTTTTGCTTTAATTGGTTATTACATATATTATGAATTGTCAAATATGGAGTTTTTCTAAAATAAAACCATAAACCATCATTTTTCTAAAAAGGTGAAAACAAGAAGATGACGTGTGAATAACTAATTAATTCGGAGATTTTAATAAAACCTCAACATTGTTTTCAAATGTCACGTTTTTAAAATCACTAAATGAAAAGTTTCCAAATTACGATGTTCTGTTGAAAATTTCAAAACTTCTTTTTCTGTAACATACCAGATTTGGTCGTAACATATTAACCTGGTTTGGGGTGTTACATCCTCGAGTATCTGTATCACTTGCTTAGACTTACCATCGGTTGGTGGATGGAATCTTGTACTAAAATGTAGTCGAGTACCCAAAGCTTCGTTCAATTTACCCCAAATTCTAGAAATAAACTGTAGATCTCTATCGAAAATAATAGACACTGGCACACCATGCAATCTAACAATCTCAGAAACGTATAATTCTGCCAACTTTTCAAGTGAATAATCCGTACATACTGGAATGAAATGTGTGGTCCTAGTCAAACGGTCAACAATAACCCAAATAGTATCTTTTTTTCGCGGAGACAAGGGTAACCCTGATACGAAATCTATAGTAACCCGTTCCAATTTCCATTCTGGAATCATAATAGGCTATAGCAGTCTAGAAGGTACTTGATGCTCGGCTTTGACTTACTGACAAATCAAATATTTCGATACAAATTCTGAAATCTCATGTTTCATACATGACCACTAATACATTGGTTTCAAATCACTGTGCATTTTGTTACTACAAGGGTGTATTGAATAACTACTTTTGTGAGCTTCTTATAAAATCCTCTATTTAATATAAGAATTTCTCAGAGCACAAATTCTGTTTCAAAAATATAAACCACCATTAGAACTAGTGTGAAATTATGAATCAGATGTCTTTTCAATCTGTTCCTATTTAACAATCAACTCGGGACCATTTTTCTGAGCTTCACAAATTTACTGTAAAAATGTCGGTTTAGCTTTTCATTTAGCTAAAATGTCATATAAGCCCTAGCTAGTGCCCGAGCCTTAGATCTAACCATAGAATTTTTCGTTCCACTTCGGTTATTACCTGCATTTCAACTATTTCTAGATGGTCTCCCTCTCGCAGTCGTGTTACTCGAGTGAGTGTTCTAAGCTTTCTCTCTATCAGATCTTTCAGGGCAGTCTCTGAGGAAATGATCGTAAGAACCACATTTAAAGCACGACCCGTCTCTCAATCAGCACTCCCCAAAATGTTGTCTATTGAATTGTTGACATTCAGGTTTATTATTTCGAACCCTAACCCCGATAGCTACAGGTGTAGCTTGAGGTATCGAACTCGAATGTTGCTTCCCTTTATCTCTTCCCGAGAATCCTACTGAAGCTGATGTACGACTGTGAAATTTTTTTCATTTCTTCAATGGATACGAAAATGTTTTTCTCATAGGTCATTTACCAGTGTCACGAGCCTTAGAATCTACCTTTCTTTTAGCTTTACTAAGTTCTTCCACTTTATGTGCTCGATCCACCAAAATCACAAATTTTTTCAACTCTAGAATCCCAACAAACAATTCAATATATTCGTTTAAACCGTCTTCAAATCGGGTACACATAACAGCCTATGATGGTATATATTCCCGAGCATACTTGCTGAATCACATAAAAATTCTTTTTCATACTCGGCTACAGACATACGGCCCTATTTCAATCCAAGGAACTCTTTCCGTTTCTTATTGAGATACCTCTGACTAACATATTTCTTTCTGAATTTTGTCTGAAAGAAATCCCAACTCACATAATCCTTCGGTACCACAGCAATCAAAGTATTCCACCACTGATACGCTGAATCTTTCAACAGAGATACAACACACGTTAAACATTTAACTGGTGTGCAAGACAATTCATCAAAAATGCTCACCGTGTTTTCTAACCAAAACTCGGCCTTTTCAGGATCATCTTCAGCTCTATTTTGAAACTCTTCAGCCCCATACTTACGTATCTTATCAACTGGAGGCTTGCTTACATGTAATTGTTCCAAACCTTGAGGAATAATGGGGACAAGTTGGGGTATGAGAAGGGGTGGAGGTCGTTGAGCTATCGGGTTCTATCTAACGAACTCAGAGAACAATTCTGACATCATTTGGAAGAAGGTTTCTTTTTCCTCACTTCCCCGGCCCTCAGCTATGGGCCCACTGCTAGCTACTCCATGTATGAAGGCTTGCGCATTACTCTCAACCTCATCGGAATCGGCTAAGTTGGATGACATCTTTTAGCTATATGAGAACATAGTTCAATTTGAGTCAGGAGATATCACACTATCACTAGTTATATAATGGCGTGTATTTTTAGACTCCATACACGATACGTTCAATCCGAGAATCGATAAAACCATAGCTCTAATGCCACTGAATGTAACACCCCTAACCCGTCTCTATTTCCAGATTAGGGTTACAGAGCATTACCGATCAAACAGAAAACATTTATCATCAAAATTTTTAAATAAATTAATCTCATTAAAAACATAATAAACATATGCATTTTGTCCCTAAATTGAGCCGTCGAGGCCCTAAAAATAGCTTAGAAAATAGCTTAGAAGCAAATCGTGACTAATTTGAAACAAAACAAAAGTTTTA
This sequence comes from Gossypium sturtianum, assembly GCA_025698515.1. Classification (NCBI taxonomy): domain Eukaryota; kingdom Viridiplantae; phylum Streptophyta; class Magnoliopsida; order Malvales; family Malvaceae; genus Gossypium; species Gossypium sturtianum. Next base: position 38,493,710 of record CM046951.1, read on the forward strand.
AGAAAAAGTTGCAAAATGTAACACCCCAAACCCGGCCTAGAAGTCTAGACCGAATCCGGGATGCCACATTGATCACCGAAGTGATCGTAGGTGAATTTTTGTAAAACAAGCTAACATGTTGAGTCGTACCATTTAATCGTTTAAAATTCGGTCAGAAAAAAATTCAGTTAAAATATATGTTTATATTAATCGTTTAAAATTCGGTCAGAAAAAAAATCAGTTAAAATATATGTTTATATTAACGGAATAAAAGTGTATGAAACTTAAAACAGAATTAGTACCACAGCTTTTATAAAATCTTACAGTTCAAAATGAACAAATACCAAGATAGTATCATTAAACAAAAAGTGCATGATTGTTGTTCACAAGTCTGTCCGAGACCTCCACGTACTGAGTCCAGCGTCCAAAATTCTGAAATGTACCTATAAGGGGAAACAGAAGAGGGGGTGAGCTACTCGAGCTCAGTGTGAGATCAGAACCAATTAACTACGTAATCAGACATAGAAAACCAATAGTAGTCCTAAAATGGAACATACTTACAGATTTGTACAGAAATAGTTGGTACGTTCGAATGGACGTACCGGCAGACAGCAATATTTTTTTAGAGCATATCGAAATTACACTCAGTTACACAATCGCAAATACTACTCAGTCCAGTAACAAAACTCTCAATAGTCACTAGTCTCAATTCAGCCAGTCAGATACAATCACAGTTTAACAATTTCATAGTGTCATAAATGCTTTTTAGTCGAACAATAAAATAGACAGTTGCACTCACAAAACAGTCAATAAGATGCATATGAATGCAGTTGAGTTAAAGAAAACCCACCCATCCAGCCAACACACCTCTCCGTCCCCCATCACTCCTCAATAGAGCTATTAAGCTAGTCCGACCAATCATTCCATATAGGACCTCGAAAAGCCCATCCAACCCTACACTCCATATGATGCCATCCCGGGTTGCCCGACAACGATGGCCATCAGCATTGTCCACGACCCTCCGGGTATTGGGACTGCCCTCGGCCCTTTGGGTATTGTGGCTAACAGTATGGAGATAGACTGCCAGTCACGTATATTACGCAGCAAAGCTAGCGTATAAGCTGTATTGTGCAATGCAGTAAACCGCGATACAGACATGCGATATGAACTGCCAGATCAGATAGTGGTACGTAGCGTAGCTAACGTATATTCGGTATAGTGCAATTCGGTAATCCGCTATACCATTATCAGTAAAGTCCATGACCCTAAGGGTATTGGGACCGCCCTCGACCCTCTGGGTATTAGGGGCTATCAGTAACCAGCAGAACAACTACCAGTTTAGTCAATCTTCATTCTCTTCAAAATCCCACCCAAAAACAGTATATGCATATGTATGTATGCAATCAGATGTACACGATCAGAATACCAGTTTCAAACAGTTAATCAAAAGCAGACACTCACATCCAATCAGTCAGTTACAGAATCAGACATGTGTACATTCATAACTCGAGTTTAGTATCAAGCTTATCGCACAACCAATCACAAATAACACACACATCAAGTCCAGGACAGAGTCATAATTACCCTCAGTAAAGCCCAGTTGAGGGTTGGAACACACAGAGTTGCGATTACACTTAAAATTTGACCTAAAACCATTATTTGGCGAGATAGGGCCACACACCCGTGTGCTCCAGCCGTGTGGAGCAATCCAGGCCGTGTGGGGGTCCAAACGCCCGTGTGAAGGGTAGCACACGACCATGTGACAGAAGCACATACCCGTGTGAAGCAGGGACGCGTCCGTGTGAACAGGCCGTGTAACTCACTGTCCAATTTCGCTAAAATCAAGTCAGGGTAGACACGGCCGTGTGTTCCAGAACACACGCTCATGTGGGATCCCTGAATCCCTAAATCAATCACACGACCGTGTGGCCAGGCCGTGTGACCCAAAAATTCTGGAACCCTAATTCCCAATCTCACACGCCCATGTGCCCGAGGGACACGGTCGTGTGAAAGTCGACAAAAATCCCCAAATCAGCCGCAAGGCCGTGTGGCACCCAATTTGGCCTGAAAACCCTCCTTCCCAAATCCACACGGCACACGCCCGTGTGGCCGTCGGGGTGATCATGAAACCACCCTACAACAGCCCTAAAACCGCCGTTTCAACCACCAGAACCGCCCCTAACCTTCGCCCTATCAAAATAATTCAGAAAGTGACGATTTTGCATCACTTCTATCGACTAAAACCCCAAATCCAACGGTTTAGCCTATAGTTAATAGAAACTAACATAAACTTTGCAAAAAATAAAACAGTGTAGTAAAAGTTTGAATCCCACACCTGTTTGCGATCGGAGATGACGGTAAAGGCACAAAATTCCCGAATCCACCAATCAACCGTTTTGAGAAATATTTAGAAAGCAGAAGAGAGGGGAGGAGAGGAGAATGTGAAAACTGAAAATCTGAAAATAAAATAAAAGAGAAAAAATAAAAGAAGCTTTAGTCATAAACGAATAATTTAATAATTATAAATAATTATAATTATTAACTAAATAAAATAAAATACCTACCAAAACGTTCACACTAAGACTCGAACCTGAAACCATGAGGTTCCCTAACACTCTCTCAACCACCAGACCAGCTGGCCCATTCTGACACTAGAAAGCACATCCACACAAATATGTGCAACCTCCCCACTGTCCCTACGCTTAAAACTCAAAACTTCTAGGCCCAGAATTTAGGGCGTTACACAAAATTTGGAAAATAGGGGTCACATGGCCGTGTGACTAGGCCGTGTAACAATCGAACAATGGGACACACAGTCGTGTCCCAGCCCGTGTCCTCACTCGTGTAACTAATTGAGTAGGGTCACACGGCTGTGAAACTCCCTGACTAAAAACACTAAGAAAATTTGAATGACACACGGTCTTGTGACAACCCATGATGTCCCAGGCCGTGTGATCCCAAAATTTATCTAAAATCAAGCCATTTCCTTGCCAAACCATACTCAATTAACCATTCCATTTGGGCTCACATGCAAGGTATTCAAACATCATTCAAACACACATAAACATGACATTTCAAACATCCTAATTCACCTAACCAATATGCCATTCAAAGGCACCACAATTGTTGTATCAAACATTATGAATTAAACCAAAGGAATTTGACCATATCTCAAACACACAACCTAGTTCACTTAACCACTACATTCTACCACAATTGACCATTTACAAGCCATCACAAACATACCAAAAGAACCTTATTTACAAGCACCTAAAAGTGACCAATACGACATAACTTGGTAAGGCATTAAAGTTCACCAAACTAAACAAAACTTCAAAAGCTTAAACATACCAAAACATCCATTACAAAGATCCTATACATGCCATTATTAACCTTCACCAAAACACTCAAAAACTACCAAAATTATTGCTGGATAGTGTGATAGGTCTCTGACGAGCTTCAAACCGGTTGAGCTTCCGATAATCTATAAAAACAAACGAAATTAACTACATAAGCAATGAGTGCTTGGTAAGCTCGTAAAAACTTAAACATAACTTACCATTTCATTTGCACAATTTATAGCATAAGCATAATATCAAGCAAAACCATAAGCTTAGCATAAGCCTATACAAGCATCATCAACTCACAAGTTAGTATACTTGTTCATGATACAAATGAATTCAACCTTAAGATAAGTAGATTTCCATATATATATACAACATTTAACTCATCAACATTTTCATAAGTTCATGATTCATTCCATTTGCATACTTACGATCTCATTTCCTTTTCTTACCTGTTGGACCATCTAGAATTGCATCGGATACTCGGGAATGCTTATACACATAGTGTTCCTTTCCATATAATCGTAACCTTTCCTTTACATCAATGCTCACACGAGCTGTGAAATGGGCCTGCTCACATAAGTTGTGGGTCAGAATTTTAGCTACACGATGTTGGTCACACGAGCTGTGGAGAATCCGCAACAAATGCAGGACCTCAGCCATCGGTAGGACATTCAAGACTAGCACCCGGTACTTGAAATCCCTAATGACATGTCATTCGTATCCTAAGAATTCTTAAGGTTCAAACTTCATTCATTATCCGTCAATTATTCTTATCATTGATACATTTAAATTCAAATTCATTTATATTATAACAACATAGAAAATAGTCAATTTAGCTAAAATTAAAACAATCATAGTTCATACGAACTTCCTCGATAATTAGGGTCGTAGAAGTGGAATTAGAACTAATCCGAAGCTTTAGCTTTTCCTCGATTTAAGTTTGATTGTGGTTCATCTTGATCTAAATAGATAATTTCAATCAATTAAGTACTTCTAATATTCAATCTAATCCATAGTTCATATTTATGCAAAATTACAAAATTACCTCTAATACTTTGACTTTTCATAATTTAGTCCTTAAGCTCATAACTTAAATATAACTCATTTTAACCATAATCCAATTTAACCAATGTTACAAGGGACCTTGAAGCAACCCATTATTACCAACATTTCATAATAAAACCCATAGATTTACACCTTTAACAATTCAATCCCTAATTACAAGTTCACTAAAAATATCACTGAACAAAACATGTCTATTTAACAACCAAAGTTAATAATCTATCAACTAACATCAAAACACATTAAAAAACATCCATGGAAAGTCCCTCAACCTTTGACAGTTTTGCAAATTAACCCCCGGGCTAGCTAGATTAAGCTATAAAACAAACTCAGAAACATAAAAATCATTAAAATGGGGCTTGAATTCACTTACATGCATCAAAGGAGCTTGGCCAAACCTAGCTTCTCCTTGGCTATGGTTTTCGGTTGTAAACATGAAAAACTAAAGGTTGAAGATGGCTACTTTTGTTTTATTTTATCTAGTTTATGTTATTTATTTCTTAATTTACTAATTTGCCCTTTAAAACTTAACAAAATTTCATGCATTTTCTCATCAAAGTCATCCACTATAAACTCAATTGGCATAATTACCATACTAATCCATTAGTTTAAGATTTCCTAGCCATTTAGCCCTTTTAACTAATAGAATTCAACTTTTACACCTATTTCAATTATGTCCTTTTCACTTAATTAACTAATTAAACTTCAAAATTTCTTAAAACTTTAATACGACCTTAATATAATCCTATAAACATTAAATAAATAATAAAATAATAACTCAATCGTTGGGATTATGGTCCCGAAACCACTGAAAACGGGCTGTTACACATTTTATACAGGGTATTGATATCGGAGAACTTCCCGGTACTAACTCAATAGCAAATTCAACCTCTCTGACTGGAGATAATCTTGATAACTCTTCTGGAAACACATCCGAGAACTCACAACTAGTTAGAACTAATTCTAATTTCGATTCTGAAGCCCTGGTATGAAGTATATAAGCTAGATACGCCTCACCAAAAACTCTAACGATATTTTCTAACCAAAACATGACTTTTTCAGGGTCATCTTCAACTGTTCCACGAAATTCTTCTACCCTATACTTACATATTTTATCAATCAAAGGCTTGTTTACACGTACTTGTTTCAAACCTTGAGAAATAGGGGGAACTGGTTGGTGTACTGGAGGTGGTGAAGGTCATTGAGCCATTGGGTTCATTCTAAAAAACTCAGAAAATTGTTTAGACATCATATGGAAGAATGCTTCTTTTGCCTCACTTCCTCGACCCTTAGATACGGGCCCACTATTAGCTGCTCCTTGAACGAAGGCTTGCACTCTAACATCCTGGTTTAGGGCCTAGTCAGAATAGTGGTGCGAGAACACAAATCTGAGGGTTATAAATGAGTTTTTGAGGTTTATGCCTTGTATGCATGCTAGTGTGAAAGTTTCATGAAGCAATTTTTTGAAATTATGGTTGAATTGTCCAAAAGGACTAAATTACAAAAGTTACAAAATGTGTGTTTCTAGAAGCTATATGTGTGAAATAGCTTTAGATTATTAATTAGAGGTCCTTAAATAGCAATTTATCCAATTTTTAATTTTTGGACAAATTTGGGCATGGATGAGTTAAAATAGAAAGTTTATCAAAAAGGGCATTTTGGTCATTTAACAAATAAGTGATTAAAAAGAAGAAAAGATGACAAAATCATGCTCATCTTCTTCCCCTCATTGTCGAAAATTTGAAGGAAGCCATAGCTAGGGTTTTTCAATTTTTCAAGCTTGCTAGTAAGTGCATCTAGCCTCGTTTTTTATATTCTTTGTATTTTTGAAGTCCCGGTAGCATGAGTAAGCTATTTTTAGCTATTTGATGAGCTATGAAGGATGTTCAAAAATGTGGTCATGTATGACATGCATGTATTTTGTTGTTTTATGTAAGATTATGAAAGCTTGATGTAGTAGAAACATCTTTTGATAAGTGATTTTCCATGGAAATGCATGTAGGGACTTGATTGTGAAAATCTTAAGTTTGGTCATACATGTGTGTTTTAGTGAGAATTGATGATAGCTATAGTTGAATAAGTGGTTCAACTAAGCATGAAAGACTAGAAAGTTGAATAAAAATCACTTTACGAGCCTTTGGGGCTAAAGTGTAAATATGAAAAAGTTTAGGGGAAAATAATAATTTTGCTAAAGTATGAGATGTGGGTCAATTTAGTCAATGTATGTATTGAATAAGCTGATTTATTCATTATAGATCAAGAAAGACGAAGCCCGGATCGAAATCGAGGTAAAAGCAAGGTGGTGGACTAAATTGCAAGTTTTAATACTTTTGAGTATCGAGGTAAGTCTATGCATAAACAATGCATTCATACTTACAATTTGTTGATGATAGCTAGTGTGTAGCTTGTTCGAGATTGATTGAGAACCTATGTGGTTCAAGTAGAATGAATGTAGTAGAATTGTGAATGGATGTTTAATTGAGTAAGTAGGCATGTGAATGGGTAGTGATAATGCTAGATCGTAGGCTAAGTGCGATACCATCCTAATGCATATTGACGATGAGCTGGCTATGTGCGATGCTATCGTTAGGTATATCGTTTAGTGGGCTGAGTGAGAAACCCTATTATTACCTTTGTGGTAGGCTAAGTGCGATACCACCATATTAATTGATTGTGGTGTGCTAAGTGCGAAACCACCGAGACATTTACTGTGTGGATTAGCCATGTGATGGCATTATTGAGTAAAATAGCTGTGTGGATGTATTATTAAGTTAATAAGCTGTGTGGATGAATTATTGAGAAATAATGATGTGTTGTATATTGTGTAAATGTGACATTGAATACAGGGGTGCATTTCGATAGTTATGAGTATGTAACTCATGATGTGTTGGAAATGTGGTAAGGGATAGAAAGAGTAAGCATAGTTGTTCATTACTTTTGGTAGTATAATGCTAATTGTTGTTTAGCTTATACTATGATGCTTAATTGTTTATGTGTAAACTTACTAAGCTCAAAGCTTACTCCTTTTCTTTTCCCTTGTCTTATAGAGTAAAAGTGTTGAACCGAGATACGAGGATCAATTGGAAGATCGCCCACACTATCAGCACACTCTGGTACATGAGACTCAATGTTTTGTATATGGCATGTATAGGGGCTAGACAAGTTAGTGAATTTTTGGTGTAAATGGCTAAGATATGTTGGCCTTTAGATGGATAGTGTATTTTGTATAATGCCATGGTTGTTGGCTATTACATTATATGAAAGAAAGATGTAGTTTTCTATGTGAGATTTAACTTCAATTTGAGTTGATTATGGATGTGTTGAATGAGTGCATGATTGTGTATGCTAGAAGGGTGAAAAGAACTTGGCAAATAGCTTTGTTCTTGTCCATGTGGATAGACACACGGGCGTTGTGTCTAGGCCATGTGTGACACACGGCCAGCCCACGGGCATGTGACTCACCGTGTGTCCCTTGCATGTTAGTATTTTAAATCAGAATAGACCACGGACTAGCCACACGGGCGTGTGTCTAGGGCGTGTGGGATTAATCGGTGTTGGCCACGGCTAGCCACACGGGCGTGTGTGTCCGGACTCTAGGCCGTGTTAAGGTAAGCGATGTGTACCACGGGTGGTAAGTAAGCACGGCGTGTGTCTTGGCCGTGGGGCATTGGCAGAATGTTGGGTTTTTAAGCACGGGTTGGGAACATGGGCGTGTGTGACTTCACACGGGCGTGTTGTATCTTGCACGGGCGTGTGAGATCTGTATAAAAGAGAAAAATTTTAAGATTGGAAAAAGTTCCAGTTTAGTCTCGAGAGCCCTCGTGTGTATGAGTGAGGCCTCGTAAGTCGAGAATGAGGTTGTTGAGATGACTTCAGAGAGTAGTTACGACGAGCCTAAGTGGCGATCAAGTGGTTTGAGTTTGGTAACGCCTCGGGCCCGGTTCCGGCGTAGAACCCGAGTAAGGGGTGTTACATGCGCATTACTTTCAATATCACCAGAATTAGCTCGGTTGGATGACATCTTTTATCTGTATAAAAACTTAATTCAATTTAAGTCAGGAGATATCAAACTATCACAGGTTATAAAATGACATGTATTATATACTCTATACCAGCTACGTTCAGTCTCAAAATCGACTAAACCGTAACTCTAATACCACTAAATGTAACACCCCTAACTCATCTCCGTTGTCAGATTAAGGTTATAGAGCATTACATACAAATCAGAACAGTTAATTTCAAAATAGATCAATAATGTCATTTAATATTAATTATTTAAAAATCATTACAAACCTAGAAAACATACACATTTGGGGCTTAAATTGAGCATTTGAGGCCATAAAAAAGGTCAAGATTAATTCAGAACTAATTTACAACAATTCAGAAAATTTGGGAAAAAGTTGAAAATTGTGAAAACAAGGGTCACACGGCCGTGTAACATAGCCCAGATCGTGTGGGCATTCGAACAATGGGACACACGACCGTGTCCCAGCCCATGTCTGAAACTTCGTAACTCACTGACTTGGGTCACACGGCCGTGTCGCAGGCTGTGTGCCAGACCGTGTATAACCTACACCTAAAATAAAAAGTGCAACACGGTCGTGTAACAGCTCGTGTCCCATGCCATGTGCTCCATAATTAGCCTCTAAAACAAGCCATTTTAAGATCAAATCTTGCCCAACAAGCTACTTCATTTGTGCATATATTCAATGGACCTAAACACATTTCAAAAACTCATAAACTAATCAATTCAATCAACCTAGTTCTCCTAACAAATATGGCATTCAAAGGCACCTCATTTATACCAAAACTACATCAATTAAAACAAAGCTATAATGCCACATCTCAAACACAAAACATAGGTAAAATAGCAACCTAATGACAACAATTGTCATTCCATTAACCATTCAAATTAAACATACCAAAAAGACCATATTCATATAGCTTTTAACATATACAAGCCAACTATGCCATATGTGCATATAACCATTTATAAAAGTAACCAAAACATAACAAAAGTATAAATGATAATAAACGCTATACATGCCATTTATATCCATAACCAAGATAAGCAAAAACTACCAAGTGACTGTTGGATAGTGTGATAGAAATTCGACAAGATTCCAATCGATCAAGCTTATGATGATCTACAAAACAGAGGAAAAATAACTACATAAGCAGCTAGTGCTTAGTAACCCTGTATAAGATAAACTCAAACTTACCGAACCCCAAACGTTAAATCATTCAACCATTCTCAATAATTTATATAAGTATCTTACTTTCCTAATCATAACAATCCACATAGTTAGTAGATAACTTAAAATCATAACATCTATGAAACATGGTGTATAACATAAAATGAATTACACTCATTACCTCTCTTTACATGTTTTATTAGTGCCCTTTTTCCATTCATTTGCACATATCAACTTTCAATTTCATTTGGTCATTAACATCAATAATTTCATATATAACCCTTCTCAATACACTTTACTTACTTGTTGAACCATCTAGAATTTCATCGGATACTCAGGAACGTTCACACATAGTGTGCCATTTCATGTAATATTAACATTTCCTTGTCAATAATGCTCACACAAGTTGTCAATGTGGGCCTGCCCACATGAGTTGTGGATCGGAATGTTAGCTACCTGATGCTGCTCACACGAGCTGTAGAGTATCCGCAACAAATGAAAGACCTCAACAATCGGTAGGACATTCAAGACCAGCACCCAAAATCATATAAACCTAATTACATGTCATTTGTATCCTAAGAATTCTTAAGTTTCAAATGGAATTAATTAACCGTCAACATTCTGAAATATTATCATAACATCGAGTCAAATTAAATCTTATTGTAACAGTCCGGTTCATACCCTAGTCGGAACAGTGGTTTCGGGACCACAAATCCGAGTTAGAATAATATTTTAATATTATTTTTACATACCTATGATATGTGTTTAAGCATGTGTGAAATTTCTGTGGAATAATTTGTTCGATTGGGTGCTTAATTTGATAAAACGATTAAATTGCATTGAATGCTAAAATAGCATGCCATAAGTTAAAAGCACTTAAGTGTCATGTCTTTTAAAGTTGGTGGCCTTATGTTGCCATTAAACCATTATTTGGTTAGTGGATGGTTAAATGACATATTAACCATAATGTTTATTTGTTTTATATGATTAATAAATGGGTAAAATAGGAAATGAATAATTAAACTATTATTCATAAAACAAAAGGCTTAAAATAAGCCATTATCATCCTTCACCTAGCCGAATATTGAAAGAAAAGAAAGAAAAAGAGTAAACAAGGGTTCAGCCATAGTTTTGGCTTAATTCAAGGTTAGTTTTTTATTCTTTTTTGATAATTTCTACGTTCATAATCATTTTTAAATCTACTACAAAACCCATGTCTTGATTTTGAAAATTGATGATGTTTTTTAGATGAGCCTTTGATGAACTCATGTGTTTTATGAAGTTTGATGAAGAATTATGAAAGATATGTGTTTGATTATCATAGTTTGTATTTGAGTTTTTGATGAATTTGAGTAATTAGGATTTAATTGAGAAAATAGCATTTTGAGGGACTAAATTTTGAAATAAATGAAATGTATGGACTTGCATGAGACACATAAACATTCGGGTAAGCATGGGTATATGGTAATTTTGTGAATTTTGTGATTTTGTGATTTTGTGAAATAGAGACTAAAATGTACAAATGTGAAAATGTGAGGGCTAAATTGCAAAATGCCCTAAACATGTGTATTTGGATTGAATTGAATGAATGGGTTAAATTTGAATATGTATAGATCAAGAATTGAAAAAATCGGACTTAGATCGCGGAAAAGCGAAAGTAGTTGAATAATCGAGTCCGAATGAATATTCGAATCCGAGGTAAGTCTATATACAAATAAATATATTTGAATTGACTTAATTGTGCATATATGAAATTTGAATTGCTATGAATATGCTCGAGATGAGATATATGTGAAATCTGAGAATTGGTATCGACTAAATATTGATGTCCGAGAAGCCCCGTCTGAACCTAGGAATAGATAGGATAGTATATGTCATGACATAGGTGTTCGTTACGTGATATCATGTAAGACCACGTCTGGGACGTTGGCATTGATTTGAGAATTCGTGTAAGACCACGTCTGGGACGTTGGCATCGATATGAGATTTCGTGTAAGACCACGTCCGGGACATTGGCATCGATATGAGATTTACGTGTAAGACCATGTCTGGGATATTGGCATCGTATTGATTCGTGTAAGACCCTGTTTGGGACAGTGGCATCGATATCTGGATACATGTAAGACCACGTCTGGGAGGTTGGCGTTGTACGATTATTTCGATCACTCTGAGTATCCTATTAGATTCCGAAGGGTTTAACGGGCAAGTCCGAGAAGTGAACGACTACGTGAGTTGTACATCTGTTTCAGGTACGTTGATACATATGCTTTGTATAAGCATGAAAGGTGAGTAAATATGTGCATTGATGCAAAGAAACATTTGAGATATATGCGTGTTTGAGATATGAGCAAATGAGATATTTGTGATATGGTGAATTTGTAAGCAATAGCAAATCAAGTGAGCCAAAGAGATTATTTATTTGCTTGTAAAGATGATATGTTAATGAATTCAAATGGCTATGCTTATGAATGATTTATGCTAAGTTTATTTGTATATGGCTTACTAAGCTTTTGGAAAGCTTACTCTGTGTGTGTTTGATCTGTTTTATAGATCGTCAAAGCTACTGAAGGCTCGGGAATCGTTGAGGATCGTCATCACACTACTCAAACTCATTTTGGTACCTTTTGGAAATGTATGTACTAAGTATGGCATGTATAGGCTAGTTATTTGGTATATGTTTGAGATGTAAATAGCCATGTGGTTTGGCTAGTTAATGTTGATAATGTGCATGAGTGAATATGGTATATGATGTATGTTTTGGTATGGCAAGTTACCTATTGAAATGGTCAAGGCTATGGTAAGCTTAAAAATGCATTATGAGTATGTATGTTTGATCAATGAAATGGTTACATGGAAGATAAATGTGGTTGACTCATGCTTGGATGTATATGTGTTTTGGTTGTACAAATTGGTATATAAGTTAGCATGATTGAAGTTGTGATTGGATGAAATTACATGTTTATCTTTTGACATAATTTTTTAATGTCAAATGTGTTTGAAATGAATTGGTATGATGCTTGTAGGGTAAACCCAAGTGAGGGTGGCATATTGGCCTTGCAAAGGGCCTGTTATGCATACACGGTTGTGGCACACGGGCGTGCCTAGTGACCATGGGATTAAGTCAGTATCTAGCCTAAGAGTACACGGCCATGGTACGGTGTGCACTCGGGGTGTGGGAATAAGTCAATATACATGCCTGCTTTTTTGCACGGCCAGACACATGGGTGTGTCTAGTAGCCGTGGGAGGCACACGTATGACTGCACGGGCGTGTGACCTCTGCAGTGTTCAAAAAGTTTTAAATTTTCAAGAATTTCTGTATGTGTTCAGTCTATTCCCGACCCTTCTCTAAAGCATGCTTAAGGTCTCGGTGACCTATCTAAGGGACATAGTGATTGCAATTGATGACTTGCATTATGAAATGTCTGAAAATGTTTCCGATCTGTCGGTAATACCTTTAACCCTAATCTGGCGACGGATACGGGTTAGGGGTCTTACACTAATATACTACAATAAATAAACTAAATTCAAAACATCAAATGGAAATTTTTAATCTCTATACGAACATACCTCAATCACTACGATTGTTACAACTAAGTCGAAAGCTAATTCAAGACTTTGGCCTTTCCCCAATTCAAGTCTGTTGAATCTTTTCTTCATCTAAATAATAATTTAACTCAGTTATTTTAGTTCCAGTATTCTAACAAGTAGCTTTATGCAATAAAACCCTTCCATCATCAATTTACAAATCTACCCCAATACTTTAACTTTCTTATAATTTAGTCCCTAAACTCTTAACTTGCAAAATTCTCCATTTTTCTAACTAAAACATGCTAGCCGGTTTTACTAAGGGTCTTAAATAGCCCATATTTAAGAAAACTTCACATTAACCTCAAGGAATTTTACACTTTTAACAAATTAATCTTTAACCCTAAATTCATCAAAAATCACTTAACTAAACAATTTTGTTTAACAACCAAGTTTAATAATCTCTCAATTAACATCAAAACACATTCAAAATCAATCATGGAAACTCCCTCAACCCATAACAATTTTTCAAATTAACCCCCAGGCTAAGAAAATTAAGCTAAAACGAGCTGAAAAACATAAAAATATTTAAAAACGGAGCTCAAACACATACCATGCAATTGGATGAACCTAGTTGGAACCTTAAGCTTCCTGTTTAATGGTTTTTCAGTCGAACAATAGAAAAAGAAAGAAGATAGCACTTGTTTTATTTATTCTATTCTTATTTAATAATTTACTCTTTTGCTCTTATGTTATAACGTAATAATTAACATAAAATGCCCATAATTGTCCACTATTAACAAATATGCTATAATTACAATCTAAGTATATTAGCTTGAGATTCCATAGCCATTTGAATCCTTTAACTAATAGAAATTAATTTTTACACATTTTCAATTTAGTCCTTTTTACCTAATTAACCATTTAAACTTCAAATTTTTTTTTTAAAAAATAATACTAGCTTAAATTAACCCATAGACATTAAATAAATATTAAAATAATAAGTCACTCATCGGAGTCATGGTCCCAAAACCACTGTTTCCAACACCACTAAAAATGGGTTGTTACACACAAGTTCAACACTACCCAACATATCACGATACCCTTGTCTAAGTATCGCGATATCGCCTTCATCAGAGGGACAAATTTGGACAACAAGGGCAACCTTTGTCTACCTGACCCACCAATCACAAAATGCCATTTAAGGGCAATTTTGGCATCAAAAAGTCATCAGAACACCCTTCAAAACAACCAAGAATTGTTGAGGAGTTGAGAGGCTTATTTAGCTTAGTTTTAGGTTTAGTTTTCTCTAGTTTCTCTTTAGTTTTTTGTCTACACTTTTATAGGGTTTTTATTTTTTTTTCTTTTACCTTAGATTAGAGTTTATTTTCTTGAATTTACTTCTTTATTTTGATGTTCTTTATGTTAGTTAAGTTAGTCAACACTGTATTTAAGGTTTATTTACATTTCCAACCCCTATACTTTGTTTTGAAGACTCTTTAAGCTTTAGTTTAATGTATTTCAGTTTATTTCACTTCAAATCTGTTAAAACTTGTTCCTTTTATGTTTCTTTCTTTAGATCTCTTTGTTAAATGCTTTTGGTTTCATGCTATTTAAGTTTTCTTGCATAAAAATCTAAACTTTCACATTTTTCTTAAGTTTTGCTTTTATGGTTGTTTTGTTTTCCATTGTTATGTTTATTTTCTTCACTTTGAGCATGTGTAGCTAAATCCTTAAGGAGGTTGGTTGATGGAGATGTGGATAAGCTAAAATATTTGAACAAAGAACAAAATTGTAACACATTGGACTAATTTGAATATTATTAAGAAATTAGGTTGTAACACCTCTAACCTGTCTCCGTCGCCAGATTAGGTTTACAGAGCATTACGGTATAATCGGAAACATTTAAACATTTAAACATTCAATAATTTAAATCATATTATAGATCATTCATACACATGCATACTATCCCTAAATCGAGCCCTCGAGGCCTTAAAAATAGCTTAGAAGCAAATCGGGACTAATTTGAAACAATTTGGAAAATTTAGGAAAAATTTGCAAATTTGCAAAAGAGGGTCACACGGTCGTGTGGCCAGGACACACGCCCATGTCTCAGGCCGTGTAACATTCGAACAAGGGACACACAGTCGTTTCCCAACCCGTGTCCTCACCCGTGTAACTCTCTCAGGAGGGTCACAGGGTTGTGTCACACGCCCATGTAACTCTTTGACTTGCATCTTGAAGAAATCATCAGATGACACACGGCCATGTCGCCAGGCCGTGTGTCTCACACGGCTAAGTCACATGCCCATGTCTCAAGTCGTGCAGACGCAAATTTACCTAAAATCAAGCCATTTCATAACCTAACCATGCATGAACATTTAACCTATTTGTGTACACTTAAAAGGGACTTAATCATCATCCAAACATACATCAAAATGGTGTTTCAAGATCCTAGTTCAACTAACCAATATGCCATTCAAAGGCACCATAGTTACATTCAAACACCATTTACCAAAACATGCTAGCAATACGTAATTCCATGTATCAAAACCAATCCCATTATGTGCTTATCCACAACATAAATACGTAATTCAAACACCTACCAAATTATACCATATTTATCACTTTCAAGCCATTACAAGCATACCATAACAACATACATTTCAGTTATCCTAAAGTAGTCAACACGACTTTACTTAACAAACTTTACAAGTTCATCAATTAAAATCATCTTCAAAGACACAAGCATAATAAAACAACCATTAATACTACCATGAGCCATCAATACAATAGACCTATACATGATAATATTTCCATTTCCATACATGATAACTTAGCTCATAAATGGACTTAACCATATCGGAAGTAAACATTTTCAAATCATTATCAACATGCCAAGATAACCTTAAAAACAAGCACATCAAGTAACCAAAATCACATAACTTGGTAAGGCATCAAAATGTACCAAACCAACCTAGCTTTCCAAAGCTTATACATGTTGAAACACTATTAAAACATACACCATAATTCCATCACAAAGCACCCTATACATGCCATTATAAACCTTAGCCAAATTACTCAAAAACTACCAAATTATTCACTGGATAGTGTGATAGATCTCCGATGAACTTCCAACTGATCGAGCTTCCGATAATCTATAAAGCAATAGAAAAGTAAAGTAAAAGAAAATAACCACGTAAGCAATGAATGCTTAGTAAGCCCGTATAAACTTTAAACTTAATATACCATTTCAATAATGAACCATATAGAATAAGTATAAACCTTTACCAATGTCATAAGCTTAATAAAAGCGTATATAACACCATCAAACTCACAAGTTAGCATACTTGTTCATAATACATATTAAATCAACCATATATATATAAACATAACATTTAATTCATCATCCTTACCATACGATCATGTTTCATTCCATTTGCTAACTTACCGTTTCCAATACCATGATTTTAATATAAGCCTTTTCAAGCATCATCAAGCTCACATGTTAGAAGATTCATTGACTATCATATAAACTCATTTATAACATAAATAGATTTCATAAGATACATTACATAAGTATCAACCTTTTCATACAGTTATGAACCTTCCCATTAATTCACCTACGATTCCATTCCTTTTCTTACCCATTGAACCATCTTGAATTACATCAGATACTCGGGAAAGCTCACACAAAGTGTGCCTTTACAATCTGTAACATTTCCTTTACATCATTGCTTACACGAGCTGTGAAATGGGCCTGCTCACACGAGCTGTGGGTCAGAATGTAAGCTACACAACGCTGTTCACACGAGCTATGGAGAATCCGCAACAAATACAGGACCTCAGCCATCGATAGAACATTCAAGACTAGCACCTAAAACATGAAATCCCTAATGACATATCATCTGTATCCTAAGAATTCCTAAGGTTCAACCGGGATTTGATATCCATCAATACATCATGGCATAAATTCATTTATACATAATTTCATTTGTTTCATAACAATGTAATAACATTCAAATTTAGCTAACATTAAAACAATTACAGTTCATACGAACTTACCTAACTAAACCGCAGCAATGACTAAGTATAGGGGTTATTTGGTAATTTTCTCTTCTCCTCGATTTTCCACTCATTCTTGATCTAAAATAATAATTCCATTCAATTCACTATTTCTAAAAAAAAAAAAATTTAATTTATGCAATTAAGTCTTTTTAAACATTTTTACAAAATTACCCCAACATTTTACCTTTATACAATTTATTCCCTAAGTTCAAAACATGCAAATTAACCATTTTTATTCAATTAATCCCATTCCAACATTTAAAATAATTAATTTAGCTTATAACCCATAATAATGAAAATTTACAAAATCACCCTCAATTTTTATCTTTTTTGCAATTTAGTCCCTAAACCCAAAACTTGCAATTTCATCGTTTCAAAATAAAATTCATGCAAACCAATTTTTACCTATTTTTATAACGGCCCATATTTATCATCCATTTTCAATATTTTCCTTTAATTTTACCATTTTCAAAAATAAGCCCTTATACCTTAAAATCATCAAAATTTACTTAGTAAACATGTCTATTTAATAACTAAACTTAACAATCTATCATAAAACATAAAAAATAAACATATCAAATCCATTCATGGCATAATCTATAACATTTAGCAATTTTACAAATTGACCCCGGATTAGTTGGACCTAGTTGCAACGATCTCAAAAACATAATATTTACGAAAAATAGATTAACAAAAGCTTACCATACATTAACAAAACAAAGGCCAAACTATAAGCTTTATTTCCATGGAGGTTCTGTGGAAGAAAAATTAAAAAGAAAGAGATGATGCTTTCTTTTATGCCTTTTTACTATTTTAACATTTAATTAATATAATAATATTATTATAAAACACTTAAATTTTGATCAAATTCTTCCACTTACCGCCCAAACTTAATCATAATGGTTTAATTACCATATAAGTGTAACACCCCATACCCAAGTCTGAGGCTAAGACCGGATACGAGACATTACTATGCTTGAACTTTCTTAAACATGTACTTACGGGCTATAAAATTTCGTTTTGAATTAAAAACTTCTCTTTCTTAGTCAAATCAGACATTTCATGGGCCTACGAGGCCTCAGACTTACGTCTCGAAACTTTCAAAACTTATCTGGAAACTTTCTCTCGAAACAGGGGTCACACGTCCGTGTGACTTGGGACACGCCCGTGCACCCCTAAAACATGCCTGTGTCTTTCATCCGTAGAGGATACTGGCAAAATCCACACGGCCTAGACACGTCCGTAGCCCTGGCCTGTGGGCCAAACCTTGGCATTCTGACTTATCTACACGGTCTGTACACACGCCCGTGTGCGAAAGCCGTGTGACAATTGAATTTTTAAGTGTCAAGTGCAGACGTCACATGGCCTTGGCACACGTCCATGTGCCAACCGTGTGTATCACACAGCCTGAACAAACGGCCGTGTGACCAGCCCGTGGTCTAATCTAACTTAAGGTACTAAGGTGCAGGAGACACACGGCCTAGACACACGCCCATGTGCCTACCCGTGTGGGCACTTAGAGGCTATCTTACCAAGCCTTTTACCACTCCCGTTTGCATACATTCATATACTACTTCAAAACATTCTCAAATCATCAATTAAAATCATGAATTAATACATTTAATCATTAAAGAGATAAAATCTTTATCCCATACACTAGGGAGAACTACTCCCAATACAAATACAGCCAACTTAAGCCATCATCTATGGTCATACACAACCAACTCTAGATTCTCTTAGGCCAATACCATTTGGCTACATCGGTTAGAACTTAATCAACTTTAAAAGAATCCCTATACATGCCATGACTCATGCCAAGTGTCTGCTTGATAGTGTGAAAACATCTCCGGCGGTCTCCAACCCGAGCTAGTTAAAATAACCTATAAGGGATGAGAAAACTAAAGGAGTAAGCAATAATGCTTAGTAAGCTCATCTGCATAATGTGTCAAATATTGATATTCATTGAATATACATAATTACAAAGTATCATGAAGAGTGTCTCTCATAAACTGATGGTTACTTGCTCAAATATTCTTGAAACTTACTCATTCAATGTCTTACCACATTCTTATCATGTCACAAGCCAGTTGCTTGTTCAATTAGCATACATTCCTGCACTGATCACCACATGATCATATAAAACAACACATCAAGCATTTTCAATAAGCCACTCATGCTACTAATATCTCGGTGGTTTCGCACTTAGCCCGCCATTGAATTTCTAATAGGGTGGTATCGTACATAGCCCACAAATCATTTATACTTATGGTGGTTCCGCACTTAGCCCACCTTTCATTTTACATTCATGGATAGTAATCCACATGTATATCTCTATTTCAAATATTCATCCGAGAACATTCTCACACACTTCTATTCTTACTTAACTTTCTATGATACTCGTTAGCATTCACACAATACATTAATAAACCTATCTCATGCAACTAAAGTGTATTGAATACACATAACCCACTAAGGGTTCATCATACACTTAATCCATATCAATTCAATTCTAACACATACTTGTGCTTTTCGTAGTACAACCACATACTTTCTTCCTTTCCACATATAAGTTGAATCACTCAAGTTATTAAATAACTCTCTTGAGTCTCATACTCATAATGTCACATAGAATTTATACCCCAATAGGGTCTTACTTGCATTAACATATCGATGCCATGTCCCTGACATGGTCTTATACGAATTCTTACATCGAGGCCATATTCCAATATGGTCTTACACGAGACTTTAACTATCATCATATCATTCTACATACATTTCCCATTACTCTTAGATTCAATTCTTTTGACCTCTCATCAAAGATATTTCATACATTCATAGAGTAAATATACATTCCATAAAAAATTAGAACATTAAATTAACTCATACGAATTGCAACATTTGCACATGAACTTACCTCGATGTCGAAAGGGCTGAAAAGGACATTTTTGCCCACATTTCTCTTTTCACCCGTTCTAGGTCCGAAACTCGTTTTCTTTGATCTAAAACAATTGAATTTACTGATTTAATCACTTATGAATCATAATGCACCATAATCTACACTTTAGGCAAAAATGATTATTTTGCCCCTACACTTTGGCAAAATTACGATTTTGCCCCTAGGCTCGTAAATAAATTTTCATCTCAATTTCTGATTAAGCAAGCCTAGCTGAACATTTAATCCACTTACAACTATCCACAATTCCATCTATTTCATGCCTTAATGAACAAATTACAACTTTTGCATTTTAGTCCCAATTAGGTGTTTTCATGGCAGCACCTTTCACAAAAGTTGTTTCTCATCATCCTATCATTCATTTTCTCCCATAAAAACTCATTAAACAACATGAACTCTAGCATGGTAAGTCCCTAGACTTTCACCCATATTGCAAACTAGTCCTCCCAATAGCTAGCTTAAGCTTTGAGGACTCCAAAAATACAAAAATCATCAAAAATAATCATCAAAGTGACTTACTTGAAGAGAAAATGAGCTGCTTAAATTTCAAGCTTTCAAAGCCCTCCCATGGTTGATATTTTTGGTTGGAGAAGAAGACTAAATAAAAAGATGATAACTTTAGCTTATATCATCTTATTTTATTCAATTTTCCAACTAATATCACCAATTTTCTATCAGAATAAATGCTCTTGTCCCCTATGTATTATTATGGCCGGCCAACTCAATTAATTAAGGAAAAATTGCACAATTGGGACCTCCAATTAATAATCCATAGCTATTTGGCACCTCTAGTAAATAAAATAGAACTTTTTCACTTTATGCGATTTAGTCCTTTTTCACAATTTAGCTAGAATTCGCTAAAATTAAGGCACCAAATTTTCATGCATCCTTATAAACATGTTATAACACATAACATATCATAAAAATAATTTTATCTAACCTCGAATTAGTGATTCCGAGATCACTGTTCTGACTATCCCATAAATCGGGCTGTTACAATTTTCCCCCTTAGGGATTTTCGTCCCCGAAAATCTTATCAGGAGGATTTGCTACTAACATTCTTAAAACGTTTCCATCTACTCTTCAAAATCGTGAATCCACTTATCCTCAAGTTTCTCTTGCCAATAACTCTTAAGCTGTGATACATAAGGTCGAAACGTAACTTAAGACCTAGGTTATTCTTCCTCTGGGGCATATACTCTGTAATCTACCAATTTGGAACTCTGCACATGTCCAAATGATCATTCGAATATTTATTGGTTGATTTACTACAATTCGAATGACATTTCCCTTTCTTGGAAATTTTGTCAAACCAAATTTGAAATCTATAAGGTTTTATCTCACTTTCTTATTAAAGCATTCACCAACTGTAGTAGTCTTGTCTTGTGTGCTTTGGAAACTCAGCTTTTAGTGGTCAACTACTTCTAACCATAACTCGATCATATTGTGAAATGTAATCTATTGTCAAAACATTTATCCACATAACTGTACTTCCTTATTCTTGCTTTATTAGATATGCTGCTACTAAATCTCATACCAAAACTCTGTATAAGTTCTGGATTCATCATCATTCCAATTCTATTTCGAGAAATCATGAACAACGGAAAACTTATACAACCTGTACTTACCATCTCAAATAAACTCATTCGGAGCTTATTTAAAATAACATTTACTATATCTCTTCTGACCCCTTTTTGTTCTGAAAAGAAAACTCGCTCTAGTCATTAACCTTGCTGAAACAAAGATGTTACCAACTAGGGTCAATCGAGTAACTAACTCGCATTGCTTAACATGGATCTTTTCATAACATCTAATGCATTACACAGACACAAAGGTGATTGCCTCTGGATCACCAATCTGGTAACTCTTTTTCTCGATTCAGACTGAACTCAGTACTAGAACTTTCAAATAAATAGTTCTTTCTATAGCTTTCAACTCAACCATCACGGTTTGAACATTTCGATGCGCATATCTTTGTATCATGCTCCCTACTCACGTACACACAGAATTTTATTCTCTTTACTGAATCATGCGTGAATATACACAGAACTTGAATCATATCTCAATACATTAATCTACTCTTTTCTCCATACTGAGAACCTATTTTAAGCACACCCTCATCTGAGTTTCTCTTGCTATGCTAATCTAGAACCTTTACTATCGTCATATCTCACGATAGCAGGGACATCTCGATCGAATTCATTAACTCTATCCATCTTATTTGAAAACTCATCATACAACGTGAAACTTGTGATTTCATTTCTTATACTAGAGTCATCACCAACTTCCTCCTCAAGGTACCCCATTAAGGTTACGAGGAGATAGAGGAATGTTGATTTTGATTAACTAAATCAACAACCGATTAGCCTACTTTTTCCGTCAGTTAACGTTCTCACACAATCACAATTTCCTGAAAAGAACAACCACATCAGCCTTCAAAGGCAACAGATATTTGTACATAATACTCAAGGGGATTATTATTATAATCCATCCATGGCATCAACTAACCATGCACAAACTACAGGCTTCGAGCCAACTTACTCATACTTGCCATTTATTTAGCACATATCGTGCCATACATCGTACTAGTTTCTTCGTGATTCATTCACGAATATCTGCATTCACTCCTTCACATGAATTTAGTGCTAATCTCATTTATACTTCTAGACTCATCTATTTGTCCCATTGATCACTAGGGATAATCAAAGACGCAAATTCATCATCATTCATGTAGGCACGAAACCAATGCCACACCCCCGGGGTGGTCATATATGGAGTCACCTCTAAATGCCAATGCCATATCCTGGATAAGGTCTTATATGGACTTCCACATCAAGTATCGATGCCATATTCTGAATATGGTCTTACACGATTCTCATATTCATTACTGATGCCATTTTCTGGATATGGTCTTATACAGAATCACAACTTGGTACCGAGGTCATGCCTCGAACATGATCTTATACGGGACCTTATCTATTTTATACCTCAATGATAGCCTTTTCATTATAGTCCCCCAGGACTTCAACCTCATGTTCAACAACGATTACTCTGTCTAGTAGAGTATCATGTATCAATGTGATACAAAGCATTCTCAAAATGCTAACATAAATACTGCATTAATCACATATAAACTTACTCAATTTGACTCTCATAACATCTCATCATAATTCAACAGTGGTAAGGAGGGTGAGGTTACAGAGCCCCTTAACTTGACTCTTGTGACTACATACATATGATTTAATATCCATCATCAATGAAATATCATCATAGTCACATAACTCGCTCCAAGTGAGTTTTCACATTTATCATGCTACAATTGTTTCTATCACTCATACTTTCGAATAGTGACTTCACTTATTCAAGTTCCACATTACTATCTACTTGAGTACTCAACATTTAACTTTACTTTCTCTTACCGTCACTTATCAATTAAAGAATGTCTTACGGGTTTGAGTACGTCGTTTACCTGATTGCCATAGTCTAACTATGGTCTTACTCGTATTACAACATCATAGCCCAGCTATTTCTTTACATGTCATCATGATGCCATAGCCTTGCTATGGTCTTACACGAAATCTCATACCAATACTAATGCCATATCCCTGATACGGTCTTACATAGAACTCATGTCGGTACCGATGCCATATCCCAGATATGGTCTTATACGGGATTATACTTAGATGTCGATGCCATGTCCCGGACATGGTCTTATATGAGATCTTTCTTTGGTGCCGAAGCCATGTCCCAGACATGGTCTTACACAGAATCACTATCCGATGCCGATGCCATATCCCAGATATGGTCTTACACGGGATCACGTATAGTCACCAATGCCATGTCCCAGACATGGTCTTATATGGGATCACATGTACTGCCATGGTCCTACCATGGTCTTATTCACCATTTTATCATTGAACAACCGTACTCATCTCCTGCATTCTACTTAGTCAAACTTCTCAGTTTTAACTCCCACACTACAATATGTGTGACTTCATAACAGGGCCTTGAAATAAAACACTATACATCCTCTACTTTAAGAGTAACACGTGAGACTTAATCATGTGGACATTTTTATTATAAACAATGGAATCACCAATCTCAAATGCTTACTTACTCTTACTGCTTCTCACATACATCATGGTACTTACTAGTCTCATGTTTGTAAGGTAAACAACGTACCTGTAACACTTGATCACATAGATCAGTATACTTTACTAATACAAGCATAATCTCAACATCATCATTCATAACATGAATTATACTTGTTAGTCAGCCTTCACTAGCATGACATAATATCAACTTTACTACTAACTTTCTTGCTATCTCATTTAAGCTTTACTCTTTTGCCCGATGAATTACTATGAATGACTGAGGATACTGAATCTCATTTCACATGTATCTTGATGCCAATGCTATATCCTTGATATAGTCTTACATGGTATTTCTTACTTGGTATCGATGCCATGTCTTGACATGGACTTACACGAAGTCTTGCTTGTGGGTTCCCTTGGGAACTTACCATTGCCATGTCTCGACATGGTCTTACTTGGTATCTTTACTTGTCAATGCCGAGCCTTGGCTTGGACTTACATGAAATCTTTCTTGTTACTCACCAATGCCATGCCTTGGCTTGGACTTACATGAGATCTCTATCTCTTTATAGCTTTTCAATGCCAAGACTTGTCTTGGACTTACATGATAACTTTGCTTGGAGACTCACCAATACCATGCCTTGGCTTGGGCTTATATGGGTCTTCATCTCATAATAACTCTTCAATGCCAAGACTTGTCTTGGTCTTACATGATAACTTGCTTGATTACCGATGCCATGTCTTGACATGGTCATATACAGACTTTCTTGTCTCATGTGGCAGATTAAGTATCCTAAGTAATTCATTTTCAATCGGGACTTTCATATACATGCTCTTAGTAACTTCTTTGTTTAATAAATCATTAAACATTTTCATGGAAATAATGTGCATATAACAACATCACAAGCAATTCAATGAAAATATCCATGAAGCTTTAAAATCATACAAACTTACTGAAATTAGCTCGGTTGGGAATCATCTCTGTCTTAACAAAACAATTTCGTTAGAGCCGGGAGACATCACACTATCACTGTCCACATATGGAATGTATAGCTAGACTCTTACTCGTGCTAGGTTAGTCCGAGAACCGACTAAACCATGCACTGATACCACTAAATGTAACACCTCATACCCGAGTCTAAGTCTAAGACCGGATACGAGACATTACTATGCTTGAACTTTCTTAAACATGTACTTACGGGCTATTAAATTTCGTTTCGAATTAAAAACTTCTCTTTCTTAGTCAAATCAGACATTTCATGGGCCTACGAGGCCTCAGACTTACGTCCTAAAACTTTTGGAACTTATCTGGAAACTTTCTCTCGAAACAGGGGTCACATGTCCGTGTGACTTGGGACACGCCCGTGCACCCCTAAAACATGCCCGTGTCTTTCACCCGTGGAGGATACTGGCAAAATCCACACGGCCTGGACACGCCTGTGCCCCTGGCCTGCATGCTAAACCTTGGCATTCTGACTTATCCACACGGTCTGTACACACGCCCGTGTGCGACAGCCGTGTGACAATTGAATTTCTAAGTGTCAAGTGCAGACTTCACACGGCCTTGGCACACGCCCATGTGCCAACTGTGTGTATCACACGGCCTAAACAAACGACCGTGTGACCAGCTCGTGGTCTAATCTGACTTAAGATACTAAGGTGTAGGAGACACACGGCCTAGACACACGCCCGTGTATCTATCCGTGTGGGCACTTAGAGGCTATCTTACCAAGCCTTTTACCACTCCCGTTTGCATACATTCATATACTACTTCAAAACATTCTCAAATCATCAATTAAAATACATGAATTAACACATTTAATCATTAAATAGATAAAGTCTTTATCCCATACACTAGGGAGAACTACTCCCAATACAAATACAGCCAAATTAAGCCATCATCTATGGTCATACACAACCAACTCTAGATTCTCTTAGGCCAATACCATTTGGCTACATTGGTTAGAACTTAATCAACTTTAAAAGAATCCCTATACATGCCATGACTCATAAGGACTTGATACCTCATGCCAAGTGTCTCCTCGATTGTGTGAAAACATCTCCGGCGGTCTCCAACCCGAGCTAGTTAAAATAACCTATAAGGGATGAGAAAAGTAAAGGAGTAAGCAATAATGCTTAGTAAGCTCATCTGCATAATGTGTCAAATATTGATATTAATTGAATATACATAATTACAAAGTATCATGAAGAGTGTCTCTCATAAACTCATGGTTACTTGCTCAAATATTCTTGAAACTTACTCATTCAATCTCTTACCACATTCTTATCATGTCACAAACCAATTGCTTGTTCAATTAGCATACATTCCTGCACTGATCACAACATGATCATATAAAACAACACATCAAGCGTTTTCAATAAGCCACTCATGCTACTAATATCTCGGTGGTTTCGCACTTAGCCCACCATTGAATCTCTAATAGGGTGGTATTGTACATAGCCCACCAATCATTTATACTTATGGTGGTTCCGCACTTAGCCCACCTTTCATTTTACATTCATGGATAGTAATCCACATGTATATCTCTATTTCAAATATTCATCCGATAACATTCTCACACACTTCTATTCTTACTTAACTTTCTATGATACTCGTTTGCATTCACACAATACATTAATAAACCTATCTCATGCAACTAAAGTGTATTGAATACACATAACCCACTAAGGGTTCATCATACACTGAATCCATATCAATTTAATTCTAACACATACTTGTGCTTTTCATGGTACAACCACATACTTTCTTCCTTTCCACATATACGTTGAATCACTCAAGTTATTAAATAACTCTCTTGAGTCTCATACTCATAATGTCACATAGAATTTATACCCCAATAGGGTCTTACTTGCATTAACATATCGATGCCATGTCCCTGACATGGTCTTATATGAATTCTTACATCGAGGCCATATTCCAATATGGTCTTACACGAGACTTTAACTATCACCATATCATTCTACATACATTTCCCATTACTCTTAGATTCAATTCTTTTAACCTCTCATCAAAGATATTTCATACATTCATAGAGTAAATATACATTCCATACAACATTGGAACATTAAATTAACTCATACGTAATTGCAACATTCGCACATGAACTTACCTCGATGTCGAAAGGGCCGAAAGGGACCTTTTTGCCCACATTTCTCTTTTCACCCGTTCTAGATCCTAAACTCATTTTCTTTGATCTAGAACAATGGAATTTACTGATTTAATCACTTATGAATCATAATGCACCATAATCTACACTTTAGGAAAAAATGACTATTTTGCCTCTACACTTTGGCAAAATTACGATTTTGCCTCTAGGCTCGTAAATAAATTTTCATCTCAATTTCTGATTAAGCAAGCCTAGATGAACATTTAATCCTCTTACAACTATCCACAATTCCATCTATTTCATTCCTTAATGAACAAATTACAACTTTTGCATTTTAGTCCCAATTAGGTGTTTTCATGGCAACACCTTTCACAAAAGTTGTTTCTCATCATCCTATCATTCATTTTCTCCTATAAAAACTCATTAAAAAACATGAACCCTAGCATGGTAAGTCCCTATACTTTCACCCATATTGCAAACTTGTCCTCCCAATAGCTAGCTTAAGCTTTGAGGACTCCAAAAATACAAAAATCATCAAAAATAATAATCAAAGTGACTTACTTGAAGAGAAAATGAGCTGCTAAAATTTCAAGCTTTCAAAGCCCTCCCATGGTTGATATTTTCGGTTGGAGAAGAAGACTAAATAAAAAGATGATAACTTTAGCTTATATCATCTTATTTTATTCAATTTTCTAACTAATATTACCAATTTTCTATCATAATAAATGTTATTGTCCCATATGTATTATTATGGCCGGCCAACTCACTTAAATAAGGCCAAATTGCACAAGTGGGACCTCCAATTAATAATCCATAGCTATTTGGTACCTCTAGCAAATAAAATAGAACTTTCGCACTTTATGCGATTTAGTCCTTTTTCACAATTTAGCTAGAATTCGCTAAAATTAAGGCACCAAAATTTTGATGCATCCTTATAAACATGTTATAAAACATAACATATCATAAAAATAATTTTATCTAACCTCGAATTAGTGATTCCGATATCACTGTTCCGACTAGCCCCTAAATTGGGCTGTTACAATAAGTCCTCTCACATTAACTAAATAAACCAATTAATTAATTAAAACCAATAGGAAGTAAATTTTGCAACTTTACAATTTACTCCTTTTTACTTAATTAACTATTTAAACATCAAAATTTCTCAGCGAAACTTTAATATGACCTTAATAACACTCCATATTAAATATTTATAGCTCGATTTATAGAATCAAGGTCCCGATACCTCATTTCCTAAAACCACTTGACTTTAGGGACATACCACTTAAACTTAATTATTCGTTCATTTAACATAAATCATTAAATCAAAATTTATAAATACTCTATATTCGACTCGTAAATATTAAGTGATAACATTTATGGACTTACTCGTCGAATTTTTGGCCCCGACACCATTGTTTCTGACACAATGGAAAAACAGGTTGTTACATAATTAGTGACGCCTTTAAGGGAATATTAGGATAAAATGAGATAGGAAGGTAATCTTTTTGCCACCCATTCGTTAGTCACGGACTAACCGGCGAGATTGGAAGATAAACCCGACCTAATTCATCTAAGTCGATAAAATTGAGATCAGAAAATAAAATAGATCCACTTGGTAATTTATGCAATTTATATCCCTAGTTCGAGAGTTGGTGAGCCACTTTGAAGTCAATCAACTCACATTAGTCATTTGCTAAATAGTCCCTCTAGTTTACATTTCTTGCAATTTAGTCTTTAGAGTAGAATATTTAATTTTCTTGCAAACTTATCTTTTATGAATAGCTATAATATAAAATTGTATTAGTAGCCACTTAACCTCTATTGTGTATGCTAGTTATTGCTCAATTGCCTCTTCCTTTGGGTTCGATCTTTGGAATACTTTGATGTTTCATTGTAACACTATAAATATTACAACTGGCCTGTATGCTTGTAGTAAAGTCGAATTTTAAAAATTATTTCATAAATTAGTTGTTTTAATGCGCACACGTGCAACCGATTAGTAAGGAAGCCTTTGGGGCTATCTCTGAAAAGGAATGCCTTATAAAGAATGACCATTACGACAATCAATTGAAAGAAACACCTCTATGATGGTCTCTTAATTAAAAGAAAGGAACCCATGGCGAACTCTGGTAAAATGACATATGAAGTCTTCTAGAAGAACGGTAAGTATGGCAAACTCTGAAAGAAAAGCTCTGTAAGAAGTGTTATTGCTAACCCAATATAGTAACATGGTAAGAGCAATAAGACTAGAGTGTGCCAGAGTATGTGGCGAACTTAGAATATTCTATTTGAAAGGCCCTCTGTAATGGAAATGGTTAAGGAATCACGAAAGAATAAGACGAAGAACGCGTGTGTGGTACAGAAGATATGAAAGGCAAGATATGAACTCAGTGCGAAGCGTGACACCCATAGTATAATGAATAAAATCTAAGAGATGTATCTGCTAGAGTTAAGCTGAAGAATAAGAGATAAGGAGTTAGATAAAAAAGTTCTCAGATGAGACTCAAATAAATGAAGGCTTACTCACTAGGCTCTATTGAACTTACCTCTTGCTCTTATGTCACAGGTAAGTTGATCGAGGCTAAGCCATAAAGGATGACGCCAGGGCAACACCCAAGAAGAGGTGCGTTAGGTTGTTATGCATGAAGAGCGAGTGACGCGACGTGTTCAAGTATGACAAAAATATTGTGATTAGGCTAGGCAAACTATTGTAAGCCTAGCAATGTAGATAAAATGTGTTTGCCAAATAAGTGGTGCCAATGATATTGTTTAACAGCGGGATAAGTGTCATATTTATATATTTGTACTTGTAAGTTCTTGTTGGGTGAAAAGTTTTGTTAAATAGTTGTAAGTATACATTGTGCACTCGAATAATTTGTTGGATGGGCAGCATTACTTAACAAGATGTATAAATTTAAAAATTTTGTATGAACAAGTTTAATTAAATATGGTAAGAGAGTGTAACACCTGAGATCCAGATCAAGTGAATCGTATCGTGCTAAGGGCATTACAAGTTTGGTATCAGAGCCTAGGTTTGGTCAATTCTCAAACAATGAAAGATGAAGAAACCCTGTATGCAGAACGCATCGAGCCTGGCAGAGTCTCTTAGGTATGTATAGATATTTTTGTTTGTATGTGAGGTAAATAATGAAAAAAAGGGGTAAATAAGACGGTAGAATGGAAAGTATTACATTATTGATAAAGAACGATATATACAAAAAGGGAAGAAAACAAAAAGAAAGTACAAAATAAGATAAAAGAGCATTTCAATCTCCTCCTTCAGTGGGCTGATTAGCGGGATTGATTGAAGCCTCTTCTGACTGAGGATATACTTCAGGGTTTTGCTCTGGGCCCGCCAAGTTCTCTACCTTGTCCTCAAATCTAGTGTGGTGGGGGTAGAAAAGATAATTAATTACTTCTAGTCTTCCAGGAAGGCCTCCTACTCCTCACCCTCTAGATCGTAAACATCGAAGTTGAGTGAATCAATAGAGACACCCTTTAGATACCCAAAGTCTACTTTGCCCAAGTAAAAAGGACATGTAGCCATTTGGGCGTGTAGGATTAAGTTTCCTTTCCACTCAGGTAGAGCCTTAATAAGGTTCTTTTGAGTATCTTCCTGGTATTTTTTGAGGACCTCTCCCTGGGATTGGTGCAGTTGCTCCAACTCTGCTTTGCACCTCTCCTATTGGGCTTTATACCTCTCTTTGAAAGCAAATTTTTCATTCTCTAAGTAGCCGATCTTATCTTTAAGCTAGTTGATTTCAATTTGAGCATACTTGTATTCACTTTTCAGAGTTGTAAGTTGGGTAGATAGCCTCGCCATCATACTACTTGAGTCTTGATACTTTCAATGGATATCGGCTAAGGCATCTTCCCTAGATTTTATAGATATCTCTAAATCTTCTATCTTGCATTTATAGTGCCTGCTAGCATCTCGGAAAGCCTCATCCCAAAGGTTGTGCTCAAGGGACGAGATTTCTAAAATTGGAGCCAAAAGGGCAATGAAATCCTCAATGGACTGGGAAGAAAGATAGGAGTAGAAGGCTTCTCTTAGCTATAATGCCAGCAAACTTAGCCACTGCTAAATGATTGAATCGGGAGGAGTAGAAAAGGTAACTGACTCTATTAGGCTATGCCAAGGAAACTTACTACTTAATCCTGTAGGGGTCACACCCTGTGATGAAGAGGGAATGACAGATGACGGGATTGGAGGGGCTGCGTCCATGAGATTCTCTAATAAAGGATTGGGGTTATACCTGTGAGAGACTGGTCAAGAAACAGAGCCTTTGGATACTTAAAGAACTCTTGGAGGAACTGGAACTAAAGAAGAATGAGTAATGGTTGCAATCGATTCCTTAATTGATGCCCCACCAAGGATGGGATGTAACATCCCGCCTGATGAATTCCCAATGACCAAACAATTTTATTGGAAGCAAGGCATAAAGAGTAAGATTTGAGTGAGTAAGAAATAACGATTTGCTTAATCATAAGAAATTCTTTGAAAATGCTTGTACGCTCTAGCTCGGCGGATTCTAAAAGAAAAGCTTCGTAAGAAGTGACATGGCGAACCAAAGGTAATCTATCTGTGAGGCCCTCTGTAATAGGAATAGCTAAGGGAAATCATGAACGGGATAAGGTATTACAAAACAAAGAAATAATAGTATGACAGTACGGATATATGGATAAGGTACATAGTCATAGAAGGGTACGATTAGCAAAACAGTGTTCGCCCAAACGCACTTCTTGGCGTTTAGAATGGGTGGACACCAACATGAGAACAAAGTAAGTAAGGATTTCATGTCCTATTACTATAAATGGTGAAATAAGACTTATGGTTATGTAAAATGACCTTTAAGATGTGAGTTCACACAAATGGTGTAGTACACCTCGTAGCCATTATGGTCATGTGCCAATAAAATTGTGAGGAAAGCTGGTTAGGAATTAATCAAACATGAAGTAGAAAGGTTAAAGGCTAAAGAGTAATCGAGGAAGTTTTTAGAGGTGGTATATTTTGATAAGGCCACTCAGTCTTGATGTGACGTTTACAAAGTTCCCATGCAGACTTGAGTTAAGTTAAAGGGACAATTCAGTTGAGTTAAGAAAGAGGTTATCTTCTTCACCCTTTTTCATATTAAAACATTAAGATCTAGGGCTAAAGAAAAATAGAAACATTTCTCTGAGTTAAGTTAGGAATCCTGGACCTAGTGATTTTCTTCAAATCAAGGTACGTTTCCTGGCTCTGTCTATCGAGGAAACATAGATATGTATGTATGGTTGAGGAAACATGACTTTGAAACATGTTTGGGTTTAAAATGATGATAATGGTTACCGAATGCATTCTAACAAAGTGTTTCTGTTCTACAAGGCAAAGGAGGTTATAGCATCCTATTGAATGATGGATCTGAAGGCTAAGCTACTTTTTGAGGTTATCAGGTAAGTCCCTAAACTGAATCTTGCATGTTTGATGTATGGTTAGAATCTTTTGAAAAAAATGAAGTAAAACCATGAAATCAAATCTAAAAAATCAATGTGTGAAGGATGAGCATAAGAGCAAAAAATTCAGTGGTGCAAGTGAGAAATAGAGATGTTGAAGACAAGAAATGTGTTAATGTGTCTAAAAGTATGAACGAGTCTGATGTAAAATGCATGTGTGTATGGTAAAAATGAATATGTCTATCATGAACATGTCATTTTCATGATGAGTCTGTGTCTATCTCTAGAGTAATCAAAGGGGTTTTTCGGGACTAAAAACACGAATCTCTGAAAGTACTAGTCCATGGCCATGGCATTGGAATACCATATTGTGTAAGACCGTAACTGGTGGATTATGGCATCATATGTGAAGAAGACCATATCGTGTAAGACCATAACTGGTGGGTTATGGCATCATATAGGAAAAATTAAATAAGGTTATTACCAAATGTGGTTCTCTTTGTGCCCTAGGACGATGAGGGGCAAACCTCCCCAAGTGTGAGTCTAGGAAAATCCCTATTGCCTAAATAACCAGGAGGAGGAAAGCCTTTGTGGTGAGCCATGGATGTTAAGGAAAACCTTTGTGGCAAAACTCTGGATAGGAAAGCCGTTGTGGCGAGTAATGGATGTAAAGGACAACCTTTATGGAAAATCTGTGAACAGGAAAGCCTTTGTGGCGAGTACTAGATGTAAAGGATAGCCTTTGTGGTGAAACTCTGGAAAGGTATGCCCTTGAGGCAACCTCTATTTAAGAACGCCTTTGTGACAAATCTCTAAAAGGAAAAACCTTTGTGGCGATCGTTTTCAAAAGAAAGCCTCTGTGGCAATCTTCGAAATGGAAGTCTTCGTGGCTATATCTAAAAAGAAACGCCTTCATAGCGCAACCTAATGACAGGATGCCTTAGTGGTAACTCTGTAAAGAAAGGACCATGCGGCAAACACAAAGGAAAACCTTGCATCTATTTAGATAAAGGACTGCCTTTACGGCAAAATTTTGAATGAATGACGTGTAAGGAATCAGGAAAGAATGACATGTATGGTACTCTGATGTCAACATAAAGGTAGGATTCTGAAGTTAAGGTAAGTGTAAGATATAATATATAGATAAGTAGAAGAAACTAAGTATCTAGCGGACTTCGAAAGAAAGGTACCATATGTTAATGAATAGGCGAACTTCGCATAGTAATAGAAAGTAAACAATAAAGCTAGAGAGCGCTGGAATAGGTAGTGAATTCGAGATATGTGTTATAGGCAGGTATGAATAGTACCCTAAAATAAGGAAGATCTAGGCGAGCTTTGTGTTAAGTAATGGCCGTAGTCTACCTCGCTCGAAGGTAGTGGAAAATTCAATAAGTATAAAATAAGATTTAAGTAAATGAAGTGGTTAAGGACTAAGTAGATATAAGATTTATGAAGGGACATAGAAAGTGAAGAATACATAGTATGCTCAAAAGAAAGAAATAGTCTGTTAACAGAAACCTCAATGAAGTAATCACCGGAAGGAATAAGGAAAAGTCAAAGGACACATGAAGGACATGCTAAGCAATTATCATACTCTAATATAACGAAAAAAGTATTTAAGGATTATCTCACTAAGTTCCTTTGAACTTACTAAAGTTATTTCCTGTTCCAGGTTGTAAAGGAGCGGCATGTTGGGTTGTTATGCATACAGAGAAATTTAAGTGGTGTGCTTAAGTTTGAGCATAAGTTTATTAAGTAGCATTCCAATATGTATACAATAGGCCGAGAGATAAAATAGAAATCGATGAAAATTTTATTATCATGAACTATAAATGTAACCATACAATGTACACACGTAAGAGACTCTGTTACATTTATAGATAGAACTTGTACACTGGAAAAAAGCTTAAGTTACATCAATATAAGGCATAACACCCGAGATTCAGATCCAGTAGATCGGGTCAAATCGAGGGTGATACAAGGGCACTCACTATTGTCAGGTTTCTGAGTGCCTTTGGTGGGCTTTCAATTTATACGGTGACATAGCTGTGGTCTTCCCTTGGCCATGAATCCTCTTAAGAATCGAAGAGATGTCCATGCCTTGAGATTGAATACACGATAAAGACACTGCACCAGTAACAGGAAAATTAGCTTGACCTAAAGACACTCTTATCTTATTACTTGGGTGTAGTTTACAGATACGATAAAAGTACGAAGGGGGCTGTCTGATGTGCCCCAATAGAACATGCGCCAGTTCACTATCTGAATTATAGGTCAAAGCTTGAAGGGCAGATGGAACAAAAGAATCAATCCTTCAACAGGTGGAAAATATTAAGACTTTGGTTCTGTAACAATGCTGGAACCACTTGTTGACATGCGTCGTATCTTTCGGGCTCATAAGTGACCTCTAGTTGTCATGTGTTATAGACACCTTCTCTAAGAAGGGACCACTTGGTGGGGAAACCAAAACTAGAATTGAGCTTACCCACCACCCTAATGTATTTATCTTTCCTTAAATGAAGACTAGAAATCTTATTTTTGCTAAGAGGCATGCAACCAAACCTCATGCTAAAGTGGGCATCACCCACAAAAGCTCCAAATCTCTGAACCTTAAGCTAGTAAAGTCTTTGGAAGACTCCCAAAAGTGGACGCTTATTGTGAATGCAGCAATTAATGAATAAGGCTACCAAGGTCTACCATGACATGGTCGATAATTGGCTTGGTGCGATACCATAACTGTTAAGTACGGTGCAAAAGAAGGGATTCAGAGGTAGATGGAATCCAACCTCCAATAAGAAAAGTGGCACGATAAAACCTAGGGAACTGTAGCTAAGACGATATCGATTGGGAAACTAGAAATCATAGGG
Source organism: Gossypium sturtianum (assembly GCA_025698515.1). NCBI lineage: Eukaryota > Viridiplantae > Streptophyta > Magnoliopsida > Malvales > Malvaceae > Gossypium > Gossypium sturtianum. The sequence continues at coordinate 38,529,362 of CM046951.1, forward strand.
AAAGTTTAGGGTTTGAAGGGCCCGGGCTCTCAAGAACCGAATCATCTCTTCTTTCGTAGTGTTGCAGTCACAAATCTCGGCCTCCGTGAATGGCGAGAATTCATGAGTAAAAACCCTAGAAGTTTGGTCACGACCCCCTTTTCTGATGGTGGTCCTCCTCATGGTAGGGATGAAGAGTTAAAAGTTTAAAAGAAGAAAAGAGGAAGAAATTACCTTGAGAAAAATTAGAAATGAAGGATGAAGATTGTAAACAAACTCAACAAAGGAAAGTTAGGGCCTCAAGTGATTATGTAAAGTAACCCAATGAAGGGTTTTTGAATTGGTTTTATGGAAACCACTTGCTCAGGAAATTATTCCATGAAGGAGAAACTGTTCAAATTCTCCAATGTATGTTTGACATCTATCTTAAGGACGTAAGTGAAATGTTTAAAAACTTTGTGATGACGAATAAAATTAAAAGGGCAACCAACTTATAGTACGCGCCTGGCAGAAAATCAATAGTTTTATATACAACTATTCGTCCAAATGATACTTTGGCGAATAGATTTGTAACACCCCAAACCCGACCTAGAAGTTTAGACCGAATTTCAGAAGTCACATTGATCACCAAAGTGATCGTTGGAAAAATTTTAGTTTAACAACCCGAAAAATATTACAGTATTAATAACAGAACTTACAATCCAAAATCGTCTACATAAAATCAAATTTATAGAAAACACTTTATTAACCAGTTTTTTTTTAAAAAATTGTGACGCTTTTGAAACCTCCACTGTGCCGAGTCCAGCAACAGCATACGGAATACCTGAAAAAGGGAAACTGAGGGGGTGAGCTACACGAGCTTAGTGTGATTTCGATACGTGATTAATAACAGAAATAAAAAACACAATTCAATATCAAAACAACTACATATTCATACAGAAACAAAAGGTAATTTCGAGGTGAACGTCCCAACAGAACGTAACATTTCAAACACACACCATGTCACACACAAACATTCAGTCATATGTGTTTTTAGTCAGACAGAATACAGTCAGATAAACTTGCACCCAGAACACTTAATTAGATACGTATGAAATGCAGTTAAGTAAAAACCCACCCACCCATCCAGCCAACACACCACTCCGTCCCCCGATCACACCCTATAAGAGTTGATTACACTCATCTAACCAAAACACACCACATAAGACCAGAAAGGCCCTCCGCTATACAAACATATTGTAGTTTAAACTACCAGATTAGATAATAATACTCAGCAAAGCTGTCGTATATGCGGTACACTGTTATAAACCGCTTTACAGATAGGTTGCAGTTTAACTGCCAAATCAGAACAGTCTTCCTTCTCTTCACCACCAAAACCTCAAATGTTTTTATCCAAATGTATGTATGCAGATAGACGTGCAGAACCAAAATACAAATTTTCCAGACAGTCATTCGAACACAGAAAATCACATCTAGACATACAATTACAGAATTCTGGTGCAGTCACATAATGCGCACCACACTCAAACACTCACACACCAATCACTCAGAATTAGGAATGTGTACAACCATTTACCCAAATTCAAAATCAATTGCATAGTAACCACAGGTAACAATCAAACAATCTGCTTAAATAAAGGTATATCTATATAAAGTTACCAATCTAGGCCGAAACAAAGTCCCGAACACCCTTACTATGACTTAGCAAGGAGTCGGAATTCACAAAATTTCAATCAAGCTTAAATTTGACACAGAACAAATTTTGGCATGGTCAAGCCACACGACCATGTGCTCCGGCCATGTAGAAATACCTAGGCCATGTGGGGGATAAACACGCCCATATGGAGGGACACACGCCCGTGTGACCTAGGGACATGGCCGTATGGTTCGTCCGTGTAACTCTCTGTCCAAATGTGTTAAAATAGAGCACTGGGTAGGCACAGCAGTGTGAGGGTCTCAAACGCCCGTGTGCCCACCAAACATGACCGTATGTCCAAAACACACGCCCGTGTGGGATCCCTAAATCTCCAAATCGGCCACACGGCTATGTGGCTAGGCCTTGTGGCACCAAAACACTAAATCCCTAATTCCCAAACACCCACGCTCGTGTGCTTAAGGGACACAACTGTGTGAAAATTGATAAAATCCCCAATTTGACCACACGGCTGTGTGGCAACAAATTTTGCCCAGAAACCCTAATTCCTAATTGCACATGGCCGTGTGGACTGCCCGTGTGGGGGCACACGCCTGTACGGCCACCTGTGTGGTCACGAAACCACACCCAAACTGGTCAAAATCTCAGTTTTGCGATATCAAAATAAACCCCAGTCGTTAACAACTTTTTAAACAACAGAATCTTACAGAAATCCTCTAGAATCAACAATAATTTCATGTCAAAAATAAGCAGTTTAGAACACACCCTCAAGATGTTGAATTTCACAGCAATTTGGTACCAATACACAGTTCAATACACACTCGATATTATCAAATACAACAAAATTGAATTAACAAATCAAAAATGGAAGAGAAGAGGTTCGAAACCCACACCTGATTTCTGAGATGAACACCTGAATCGTTCACTTCGCTCCCCAAGCCAATTTAGAGACCCACTGGTTAATAATGTTGAGCCCGAAGTTAATTTGGGAACCAACAGAGGGAAAGGAAGAGAAGAAAATTCTCGGTTGAAAAAAAAAAGAAGGAAGATGGAGGAAACGTTTAGGGAGAAAAAGAAGAGAACGTGCAATCTTTTTCCCAGAAATTAAAATAATAAAAAAATAAAATAACCAATAAAAAAAAATAAAGTTTAAAAATTAATATCTATCTTTAAGCCAAAACAAATAGAAGAAGGAAAAATAATTCCCCACTAACACACTTGGAGACTCAAACCCGAGACCCCAGACTAAACTAACACTTAACCAACCACCAGACCAGCAGGCCCATTCTGACACTAGAATACAGAAACAAACTCAATTGCCTGATCTATCCACTAACCCTTACCTACAAATTACAAAACTTCTAACCCCAAACCCGGGGCATTACAAGATTGGGCGAACCATTAACATTGGGGCAACAAGTGAAAATGTCTCAAAAAGTGAGACATCTTGAAGAGTAGAAGTTAGTGAAATGTTAACAAACTTCGAGAAGAATCAGGATATCGCCGAAGGGCGTTGTAAACCAAGTTTGGCTAGTTAAGGTGTTGGTTATATTCTAACAAAATGGTTAGGAATGAATGATGGATTTGACCAAGAAATATTCAATTATACATATAACTGTGAATTGTTGTACACGTTTTCTTACAACTGTAAACCACCCATATGGCAGATAGAATAGGATTTTGACGCGTGTCAAAGTCTTATTGGGATAAAGGTTGTATATTAGATAATTAGAAATGGGAAAGGAGGAGAGGTTTTCCTCCTCCTTATTAAGTATGAAGTTATTTGGTCTAGATCTGAAGCAATCTAAAGTGCTTCTTTTCTTCACGAAAGTTGAGGTGCTGATATGGATCTCCACCTATGAGAGCTTCATGCCAAGGTAAGATCCATGATCGTCCATGCTTTGTTGTAGAAAAGTAGGTTCATTATATCAGGTAAAGGTAAGGGTAAGGACATAAGGCTCTATCTGGGGGGATTTTAAGCATTAAAAATGACAGAAATAGAGGTTTATGAGTGACCTTAATGAGTCACCATGCTCTATAGAAGTGGTTGAAGCTAACCATTCGAGGGAAGTCTGGATCTGGAGTTTGAAGTTGAAAAAGGGGTAACAACCAGGTGAGTCCTTAGATTGACCCTTACATGTGTATTATGCTTATCTAGAAACTTTTATGCTAAGTGGTCAAAGCATGAGATTGAAACTAGTAAAGTATGATGTTATGAATCTAATAAGAAATGCAAGACTTATGAATCTAAATGACGATGTTGTGTTTATCTCTGAAAGTAAGAAAGAGTATGATAGGAAGTTCATGTGTGTCTGCTTGATCTACTGTAATTTGGTGTAGCAGATTAAACTAATTTTTGCACTTGTAGAGCTTGAATACAAGTATTTTTATTATGTTTTAATTAAGTTTTCTTAGTTTCATTTACATTAAATAAAAAGTGTAATTTGAGTCTTTTATTGACCTTAGAGGCTGAATGAGGTCTAAGGGTGAGCTAATATACTTTGTAAGTGTGCAAGAAACCATTAGAAGGAGTACCAACTCAATACTGGTCACTGTGTTGGAACACAGGGAGTTTGATGTCGCAACATAGGGAGCAGAGAACAAAAAATTTAAGACTACCTTCAGTGTCGCAACACACCCGTAAAGCTACCCTAAGTACGAGCATACTGCCTTCGATGTCGCGACACAGGCACTAGTGTGTCGCGACACCGGTCATGTACTAGAAATACTTACGAACTAGAGGCATTTTGGTTTGCATAATAATATATTAAACACAAGAGCGTCAGCTAACCTATGCTTGAGGACGACGACAACCCTAACTTTATAAATAGGCTCACTTAACACTTGTTATGGACGATTTGTCATATTGTATAATTTTCTTCATACTTTTAGTTTTTAGTTTTTTCCATTTTCTTAGGCTTTAGGTTATTTTCAGTTTTCTATTTGTCGGGAGATTTGATTTGTAACACTCCTATCTCGTCTCCATTATCGGACTGGGTTTTCAGAGTGTTACCGAGCAAAATAAAAATTTTAACTTTTAATAGAAACAATTTTATAATTAAAATCTTACAACAAATAAATCAATTCTTGACATAAATACACATACGAGCTTTAAGTCGAGCCTACGAGGCCTTAAAAACATTTTGAGAATAATCTAGGGGCAATTTGAAACAAGTTAAAAAATTTCAGAAAAACTTGAAAATTTGGAAAATAGGGATCACATGGTCGTGTGGCCAGGCCATGTGGCTTAGGGACATGGCCGTGTGGCCAAACCATGTACAATTCGAACTATGGGTCACACGACTATGTCTCAGCCTATGTGCCCGCCCGCGTGAGTGTTCGAATATGGTCACATGATTGTGTCATATACCATGTTCTGGATCGTATCAAACCTGCGTCTAAAATTAATAAGACACACGGCAGTGTGAATTGGCCATGAGTGGCACACGGCCATGTGACATCCCGTGTCCTAGGCGTGTGCACCCAAAATAACTTCCAAAATAAGTAATTTCATTGACCATTTCTTAAGAACCAAATCAAACCATTTCCATCTCTTTTCACCTATTCAAAACACATCTAAACATGCCAAAAACATACCAAAAACATGCAACCTATGTGCCTAACCAATATGCCCACATTGACACCACAATTTAAATACTATTCCAAATTCACATTTAACATCTTTATTTCAAGTACTCGTTTAAAATGTCCCTTTTTCCATATTTATATTCTTATAAATATTTTGTATAAACACTTCATAAAACTATTTTGTCCTAACCCGTGTGTCTGCCCATGTGAGTATTCGAAATAGGGCCACATAACCGTGTCACAGGCCATGTGCCAAACCGTGTGTATATTTGAATTATGGACACAAGATCGTGTCGCAGGCCATGTCTCAGACCGTGTCAAACCTGTACTTTAAACAATAATGATGCACGACCGTATGGAGAGGTCGTGTGTGGCACACGGCTGTGTGACAGCCCGTGTCCCAGGCCTTGTGAACCAAAATGTACATTAAAAATCAAGTTTACCAAAACATAACTACTTGGACATCAAGTAACCCAATTAACATAATTTAAACCTACTTAAAACTCATTTAAACATGCTCAAAACATGTCAAAAACATACAACCTAAGTGCCTAACCAATGTGTCCTCATTGACACCACATTTTAAGAATCAAATTTCAAATCAAAGTATATACATTCACAATGCTCAAACATCATTGACATTAAATACCAATACACTACTCCATTCAACATATAATTCTAATTGTCATATTCACTCTCTTTTATAAAGCTTATACCACATATACAAAATAAGTTCCATTCATATATATATACCACACCAACACATATTTACATGTATCCAAAAAGAACTAACTAAATGAAAACACCATTTATGTTTAACAACCTCACAAATAACAAACATAAAATCAATTCACCTATTACATGTCATATAACACAAGTTCTGTTTGAAAAAATGAGTTCAAAAAACACAACAGAAAATAAATTTAGGGAAAATAGAGTTTTAAATTTTTTTCCAAAACAAGATCTTGGTTGTCATATCTAAAGTAATAAATATTTAATCAAAATTGTACCTTTTCAATTCTTCTAGGATAAGGGCTTCGACCGAGTAGTCTTCTCTGCTATCCTCAAGCTCATGTTTGTGAAGTGTGGGCTCGCTTCGAATTAGAAATTTTTTCACAAAAATTACTAGTAGGATAATTTTGCAATTTCTCTAAATTTTGGGTCAAAATGTAAATCAAAAAAATATCTCTAGAAATTTTATGAAATAATTTCTTCAGAGAATTTTCTCTCTACAACTTTCTCTTGAATTCAAGTGTGTGTTAAATAATAACACAAGGCTCTCTTTATATAGGGAGAGTTTAAAGAGTTCAACTATAATTAAACTTAGTCACTTTAATATTAAATTAATATAATATTTATCTTGATAAATATTAGATTAAATTTAATATTAAATCTTATTAAAATAATAGAATATTTATTTACAAGATAAAATACTATTAAGATAAGTATTTAATTTAATTTAATATTAAACTATTAAAATAATATTATTTTTGGAATAGTTAATCTGAAATAAAATTCTCTAGTAGAGTCCCAGTAGGAGTGTAACTCTTCTACTACTCAACCACCGAAGACTAACTACCGGCAGCCACCGAGATGCCGCCAGCAGCCACTGAGATGCCGCCGGCACCGTTGTGTCTGGTGATGTAGGTACGACACCCTTCTGACACCCCAAGCTGGTTCAATCTGGGTCCTGTGACAACTCGACCAGTCCATTCTAGCCACTGGTTGGACCATCAGCTTGATTTCACAAACCGAGCCCTATTCGACTGGTTTTTGGGTCTTGGTCTTGATTTTTTGGCTCCCAAGCCCAATTTACAATGTCAGCTCCAATTTTCAAGTTCAATTACCCATTGGGTCAATTATCTGACTTGAAAATTAATTTCCAAAAATATCATATTATTTTTAATTAATTTGATTAATTTAATTTTTCTTGATCAAAATTAATTTTTTCAAAAATTACTTAGGTTTTCCTAATTAATTTTTCAAGAAAATTTTTTAATCAAATTCTCTAGTTGAAAAACTCTCACGACTACCTAATTTAATTCCACATCAGATAAATTAACTCAATTAAATTATTTCTAAAGTCGTATAATTTTCTTCTTATTCAAATGTAGTTTGATCGAGCCTTTGTTGAGCTACTAGAATGACCAATCAGACTTATACAATTAGGCTATAGTAATTGCAATTATGTCCACAAGTATCGTTTTGATAATTCGCAAGTACGTAATCATGGAGTTAGTCCACAAAAAGTACCATGATTGAAAACTCCTTATTGTATACTCTTTACAAAACAATTCATCCAATTGTTTTGTCCAATGACCTCATCATGTGTGTGTTATCCTCATATGATATCCCTGATTCCATTGAGTTAAATTTGCTTACTCAATACAATCCTATTTTATCTCATTGTCACGATTGTGTCTTCTTAATGATTAATATGATCACTGTCAACAAATGTCTTTGATTAATTGCTCGTTCGAGAACAAACAACCTGTGGCCACATTCCATATTTATCAATCCACACAATGCCAATGAAAGGATGTCATTAACTCTTTAATTGACCTATGAACTCCATTATTGCTAGTAAAGCCATACCATGCACAAGTCATGAACCCATATCGGCTATGGGCTCAATCATCTTTAGAGCATAAGTCTCCACTTATATCAAAGCACATGAGCTGCATATGCATGGTCAGTGACTAACTCAGGATTTAGGTAAATCACACCACGAATGTCACAAGTGAATTAATTCACAAACGGATTCAGAATTAATTCATCTTTGGTCCAGTACAATGTATCATTCTACCAATGAATATATCTATGTCTCTACTCGTGGAATCAACTACTCTGATAGCCAAGACTAGCAACCTCTGCAATTGGAATTGTAGATAAAATAATATTCCTTCTCAGTATTTGAATCAAATGCTCACTTCGATTCTTTTATGAGATTACAGACTTATTTAGATTATCTATTGAAGTAAGTTGTCTTTCTCGCAATGTAAACGTTCTTACAATGCCACTTATCTTCTATTTGAACTTAGACAACCAATGAGCTAATAATTGCTTGCCACAATTTCACTATGCACTAAAAATATAAAAGACAGAAATGCAAAAGACATAATAGTGAAATGTAAAATCAACTTTATTTATTCATCGTTCAAATAAATAGAAAATAGTTACATGTTTACTAAAATATGGGCACATTTCCTAACAATCTCTCATTTCCCCTAGTGAAGTAAATGTGTCATGTTTCGCATTCCCATATGCTCGACCTGTAGTAGCCCGAATTAGGGCCTAAACAAAACAGTGGTTTTGAAACCATGAATCCGAGGTCAAAATATTTATTTCGATTGAGTTTTAGTGTTTATTGAGTGATTGAATGTTTGTGTGAAATTTTGGTTGAGAAATTTTGTTGTTTGAATGTTCAATTTGATAAGTTGGACTAAATTGCAATGGGTGAAAAGTGTGTATTATAATCCATAAAGGAACTTGATTGAGATGGGTTTTCAAATTGAGAGTCCTTAGTTGGTAATTAGACCATTATATTATAGTTTGGACACAAAATGCCCATAGAGGGATAAAATAACTAAAGGATTAATGGAGGGCAATTTGGTCATTTGGTTAATAAAAGAAATAAAAGGGAAAATATGGCGAATATGTTTTCCATCTTCATCCTGCATAGCCAAAATTTGCAAGGAGCCATAGCTAGGGTTTTTCTTCACTTTCATGCTTGATTGTAAGTACCTCCTAGCCCCGTTTTTGATATTCTTCGTATTTTTGAAATCCTCGTAGCTTGATCTAGCTATTTCTACCACTATTTTGAGCTAGCGCTTGTGTTTAAAATTTTACCCATGGATGGCATACATGTATTTTGATGTCTAGAGGTAGAATATGAAAGTTTGAAGTGTGATAAACAACATTTGCTAGATGATTTTTGGTGAAATTGATAAAAAGGACTTATTTGCAAAAGATGAAATAATATGTGTATAAAATGTAAAATAGTTAAAATTGTGGGCTGCTATAAGAGAGAATATGAATCGGCTAGGTTTGGGTGTGTGAAAAATGAACACATTTCATTTTACAAGCCTAGGGACTAAAGTGTAAAAATTGAGAAAGTTAGGGGCTAAATTATAAATTTTGCCATAGGAAGATTTTGGACTGATTTGAATAATGTGTATATTAAATAAGCTAAATGTGTCATTATAGATCAAGAAGAACACGGAATCAACCTTGACCGAGGAAAAGGCAAGGTTTCAGACTAAATTGCAAATGTACACATTTTGTATCGAGGTAAGTTTATATGTAAACGATACATCCTTTTTATTTATGTTTTTACATATTAATGTCTTATGTGAAATGTGAGTTAATATTATTGATATTTATAGAAAAGTTAAAAAGTGGGGAAATTCCTGGATAAACCTTCGGAATAGAAAAAGGATACGGATGAACACCATATTTACTATTATTGGTGGGCTGTGTAACACCCCAAACCCGGCCCATACATTACGACCATATCTGGTATGCTACGGTTTTAAGGTTAAAAACTTTACTTGGAATGATTCTGAAAAACTTAGTCGTTTTTGTAGATAATCTTTAAATAGGTGGCACTGGTAGAAAATCTTTGAAATTTTATTTTTTTCTAAAACAAGTGTTATTTTAAATAATGTGTGAAAATCCCATTTTTATTTATTTTAATCATAAGTCCTTGATCATGAATGAAAAAGACATAAACATTGACAAATATCAACTGATAACCTAAGCGATGGAGGCCTTATTACATCAAATAATTCCAAAGTTTAAACTTAAAATAAAATGGAAATTTAATAAATAAAAGACTTGTTGGCCCCTCGAGTCCGCCTTTGCTCCCATGTCCACGATCTACTGCTCATCTGCAAAGTTAGGGAAAAATAATAGGGTGAGTCACCAAGACTCAGTGGGTAAATCCTGAAAACACATCAAAGGCTTGGCCCACAAACACATTATGGCCTTGGCCCGTATTCAAGGGTAACTATATATGCATCATGGCCCATCCCAGCCGAGAAATCCATCCTCTACACACCAACCCGTACCAACCATCACACCTTGGGGATTTTTACAATCAACCCTCCAACCGCTACACACCATATCGATAATTTGTCTTTGCTCGTCTTAAAGACCGATCATCAGTGACCTATGTGGCAAAGCCACCGATCGCCATGCGACCTTAATAATACATCGTAGCATTTCGACAAATGAGCCGCTCATCATAAAGACCGATCATCAGTGACCTATGTGGCAAAGCCACCGATCGCCATGCGACCTTAATAATACATCGTAGCATTTCGACAGCTGAGCTACCTGTCATAAAGACCGATCACTATGTGACCTATGTGGCAAAGCCACCGATCGCTATACGACCTTCTTCCCCTTCATCATATCAATCCCATCCCATGCATACATACATGCAGAATCAACACAATATACTACCTAAAAGTTCACAGTCTATCACATACACCGATACACATAGAGAAGATCCTATGATTACGTACCTGGCATCCCTTGCCTACCCTTTTTGGGTAATCCGACTGTTTATACAGCCTATTTCTGGCTTTTAGCCCATAACATATGTTTAGTACAGATTACTATACAGCCTTTTTCTGGCTTTTAGCCCATAACATATATTTAGTACAGATTAATTAGTGTGTTAGAGATCCACACACCTGATTACCGTTAGAATGACACTCTCTATGTCGACACTATCAGAAGTCGATACAACTGCTACTTGCCTAAGGTGTTGTTCAGATGCCGGTCCACAACCTGGTGGCCAATCTCGTACTGCTGACACAGCTCGTTTCTTAAACTTAGGGATTCTCTCCTTTGCCTGATCTATATTTAATTCCATCATAAGTCCTTGTCAGAACTACTATCACAACATATGATCGTTAATCCACATCATAAAGTTAAGGTCCCGCATGCGATGAATGAATCTAGTGAAAATCTTGGGAAAATCACCTTACCTTAAAATCCCGAAATTGGAGACTAGCGATTTTTGGCTTTTAAATCTATATGATCAGGTTTCCTTCAAATCCCAAAATGCCGCCCAAACGCAAAAGAGAGGAAATATTAGCTTTATTCGGCATCCTTAACAACCAAGTGGCCATTCGGCCTTGTCTCTTACAAACAGAAAGAGAGATTGAAGAGATAGGAAAATCGGCACTCACCTTAACGCAGAGAATTCGACTACCCCTTAGAGATTCTGGCTTTTTGAGAAGATCAGAAAGAGAAGATGATTCGAAGAAATCTATAGAGATTCGGCTTTTATAAGAAAGAAGAGAGAAGAATAATGGAGTTTTCGGCTTTCAGCTTTTTAGAAGAAAGAAGAGGCTTTTAGAAGAAAGAAGAGAATAATGGAGTTTTCGACTTTTAGAAGAAAGAAGAGAATAATGGAGTTTTCGGCTTTTAGAAGAAAGAAGAGAATAATGGAGTTTTCGGCTTTTAGGAGAAAGAAGAGAAAAGAATAATGGGGTTTTCGGCTTTTAGAAGAAAGAAGAGAAAGAAAAAGTGGAAACCCTAAATGCCAAAAATAAAGAAGAGAACCCTCCCTATTTATAGAAACTTTCTAAGCACTTACCTATGAAAACCTAAGTGCCCTTCCGATAACTAAAAATTAATCAAATAAAAGGAAAATTCGCACCCCCTTTGCCATAAAGAAACCGATTTCTTCACATCTCTAGGTGATGGAATTTCGCCAACTCCTAGCCTTGTAGATAGCTCCTATCTTTTCTCCTTTTTTTTTCTTCCATATTATCAACTATATTATCTACATTATCCCATTCACGTAAATCCTCCTATTTTTGAGCCTTGTTGCCGTCCACTCTACCTAACCCTAATGCCGAAATTTAGCTAACTTAAATTAAAAGAGTTGGGCTCCATGTAACTTAAATTTGGGCCCCTTACTCCCTTGTGTGGCGTCACCTCCTTTCTCTCTAAGTGGCGCCACTGAGCACTGGGCCACAAGCCCATTTTGATATTTTAAACTCAGATACCACCTTTTAAACCCTATAGTGCCCAAACAAAAATTTAACTAAGGCTTCAACCCAATCTCGAGCCCAATTTGGACCCCTAATGCTCAAATTAACTCATTACACATATTCACCCATTAAATGCATAGGCCCAAAAATTTAGGATGTTACAGTTCTACCCCCCTTAGAGAAATTTCGTCCTCAAAATTTCCAACTAACTACTAATCGTACTACCCAAGTCTCACCACTATGCTTTCGCTGTGCACTCTAATTTAATAATATATAACCATTGCACGCATACAATTTCTACACCCAAAAATATAGCATCCACATAAAACATACCCGACTTAATGGTGATTGAACAATCCCGAGCCTTATGCTCCTCAGACCCGCATCTTAAACACGTTCCTAACTTCCTCCAACATTCACCCGAATGACGCCTTCTGCAATATTCGCAAACCCGAAAGTTTGGACGTACCTTATCATGCTTCACAGAACAAGACTGCAACCCTAGAAAACTACGATCTCTTTTTTTCTTACAGTCCACGTACCCAACCCGAAATGTTTCACCGATTTCTTTAACCTCCTTCAGTACCTCCCTAACTAGTTGAGTCAGCATATCAGTCCTAATACTTTCACGGCCTCGGCCGCGGCCTCTTCTTCCTCTCCTAGCGCTCATCGTCGATTCTCGTAGTATCTGATTTAGAAATTTTATGAACTATTAATTTCTTTCACTGATTAACCACGAACAATCTTATGGAAAGTAGTTTTAAGAGTGGTTCTTTTGAATTCGAACCTATCTACAGTTTCAGTCTCAAGTTTATCTCCTAATTCTAGAAACCACATACATCAACCCGCATACATCAATCACACAAGTAGCATCCATGCACACAAATTCATCGCATAAGGTTTTTTTTTTTCGTCATTCCTCTACCCAGGGGTATTTCCGTAGTTTTGCCCTACAGGGTATTTTCCAAAATAAAGTGTCTTGGTGATTTTCTCAAAATAGGGTATTTTGGTGTTGTTGTTGTTTTGGTTTTTTTTAGCTGGGGTATTTTGGAAAATTTAATTTTTCAAACCGGGTCACATTTGTAAATCTAGGGGTTTTCGGGTAAATTTGCAAAACATGGGTATTTTATAAAATCACGGTTGTTTGGAAATTTTCACAAATCAAGTGTATTTTGGAAATTTTACAAAACTTGGGGGTATTTTGGTTGCGAAATAGGGTGGCTGGTCCCTTTCGGGTTTTAATTATAGATTTTGGCCCGTCAACAAATCCTCGTGGCTAAGGTGAACAGTCACTACGCACCAGGTAGGATTCTAGCGAAGAGGAGGTGAGTCACTAGGACTGCTTAAATACCAAGCTCTCCCTGAATCCAATCCTAGACATGCGTATGCCTGTTGCCACACCCTAATCTCGCGACTTGTTCACAGGTTTGTTTGGTTGGATTAAATCTTATGAATTTAGAGAGTTGTTTAAACTAAGCCTAAAGTCCATCAATGTCTAATATACTAGCCTACGTCCATCAAGCCCATCAAGCCCAACATACATATCACATCCAAAAGTTTAGAATGCTTACCTGCGTGGATCGAGTGCCGGTAGACTCGAAGGCCATTTCTCAACCCAAACTTTTCCAAATTCTTGTCAACTTTAAAACTGTACTAGACCCATTTCACAGCCCGAGTTTTGAACTGGGCTCTGATACCAAAATGTAACACCCCAAACCCGGCCCATACATTACGACCAGATCTGGTATGCTACGGTTTTAAGGTTAAAAACTTTACTTGGAATGATTTTGAAAAACTTAGTCGTTTTTGTAGATAATCTTTAAATAGGTGGCACTGGTAGAAAATCTTTGAAATTTTATTTTTTTCCAAAACAAGTGTTATTTTAAATAATGTGTGAAAATCCCATTTTTATTTCTTTTAATCATAAGCCCTTGATCATGAATGAAAAAAGCATAAACATTGACAAGTATCAACTGATAACCTAAGCGATGGAGGCCTTATTACATCAAATAATTCCAAAATTCAAACTTAAAATAAAATGGAAATTTAATAAATAAAAGACTTGTTGGCCCCTCGAGTCCGCCTTTGCTCCCATGTCCACAATCTACTGCTCATCTGCAAAGTTAGGGAAAAATAATAGGGTGAGTCACCAAGACTCAGTGGGTAAATCCCGAAAACACATCAAAGGCTTGGCCCACAAACACATTATGGCCATGGCCCTTATACAAGGGTAACTATATATGCATCATGGCCCATCCCAGCCTAGAAATCCATCCTCTACACACCAACTCGTACCAACCATCACACCTTGGGGATTTCTACAATCAACCCTCCAACCGCTACACACCATATCGATACCGTGTCGCTCTGTCTTAAAGACCGATCATCGTGTGACCTATGTGGCAAAGCCACCGATCGCCATGCGACCTTAATAATACATCGTAGCATTTTGACAAATGAGTGCTCATTCATAAAGATCGATCACTATGTGACCTATGTGGCAAAGCCACCGATCGCCATGCGACCTTAATAATACATCGTAGCATTTCGACAGCTGAGCTGCCTGTCATAAAGACCGATCACTATGTGACCTATGTGGCAAAGCCACCGATCGCTATGCGACCTTCTTCCCCTTCATCATATCAATCCCATCCCATGCATACATACATGCAGAATCAGCACAATATACTACCAAAAAGTTCACAGTCTATCACATACATCGATACACATAGAGAAGTTTCTATGATTACGTACCTGGCATCCCTTGCTTACCCATTTTGGGTAATCCGACTGTCTATACAGCCTTTTTCCGGCTTTTAGCCCATAACATATATTTAGTACAGATTAATTAGTGTGTTAGAGATCTACACACCTGATTATCGTTAGAACGACACTCTCTATGTCGACATTATCAGAAGTCGATACAACTGCTACTTGCCTAAGGTGTTGTTCAGAAGCCGGTCCACAACCTGGTGACCAATCCCGTACTACTGACACAGCTCGTTTCTTAAACTTAGGGATTCTCTCGTTTGCCTGATCCATATTTAATTACATCACAAGTCCTTGTCAGAACTACTATCACAACATATGATCGTTAATCCACATCATAAAGTTAAGATCTCGCATGCGATGAACGGATCTAGTGAAAATCTAGGGAAAATCACCTTACCTTAAAATCCCGAAATTGGAGACTAGTGATTTTTGGCTTTTAAATCTAGATGATCAGGTTTCCTTCAAATCCCGAAATGCCGCCCAAACACAAAAGAGAGGAAATATTAGCTTCATTCGGCAGCCTTAACAACCAAGTGGCCATTCGGCCTTGTCTCTTAAAAACTGAAAGAGAGATTAAAGAGATAGGAAAATCAGCACTCACCTTAACGCAGAGAATTCGACTACCCCTTAGAGATTCCGGCTTTTTGAGAAGATTAGAAAGAGAAGATGATTCGAAGAAATCTATACAGATTTGGCTTTTAGAAGAAAGAAGAGAAAAGAATAATGGAGTTTTTGGCTTTCGACTTTTTAGAAGAAAGAAGAGAAGAGAATAATGGAGTTTTCGGCTTTTAGGATAAAGAAGAGAAAAGAATAATGGGGTTTTCAACTTTTAGAAGAAAGAAGAGAAAGAAAAGGTGGAAACCCTAAATGCCAAAAAATAAAGAAGAGAACCCTCCCTATTTATAGAAACTTTCGGCACTTACCTATGAAAAACCGAAAGTGCCCTTCTTGATAACTAAAAATTAATCAAATAAAAAGGGAAAATTTGGCACCCCCTTTGTAATAAAGAAACCGATTTCTTCACTTCTCTAGGTGATGGAATTTCGGCCAACTCCTAGCCTTGTAGATAGCTCCTATCTTTTCTCCTTTTTTTTTCCATATTATCAACTATATTATCTACATTATCCCATTCACATAAATCCTCCTATTTTTGAGCCTTGTTGCCGTCCACTCTACGTAACCCTAATGCCGAAATTTAGCTAACTTAAATTAAAAGAGTTGGGCTCCATGTAACTTAAATTTGGGCCCCTTTCTCCCTTGTGTGGCGTCACCTCCTTGCTCCCTAAGTGGCGCCACTGAACACTGGGCCACAAGCCCATTTTGATATTTTAAACTCAGATACCACCTTTTAAACCCTATAGTGCCCAAACAAAAATTTAACTAAGGCTTCAGCCCAATCCTGAGCCCAATTTGGACCCCTAATGCTCAAATTAACTCATTACACATATTCACCCATTAAATGCATAGGCCCAAAAATTCAGGATGTTACAGGCTGTGTGCGATACCACCGTATTTACTATTATTGGTGGGCTGTGTGCGATACCACTGTATTTACTATAATGGTGGGCTGTGTGCGATACCACCGTTTATATGTATCCGGTATTATTTCGAAGTGTTCATCGAGAAAATTTGATTAAGTGAAATTATGTGTGACAATATGGTGACAAGTGTAGGGTTATAGATGCATGTAATTGTGAGCAATATTTATGATATGTATTTGGAATGTGGTAAGGTTTGAAATGAGTAAGTGCAACTATAAGGATCTGAATTGTTTTTGATTAGTATGTAATGTTCTTGATTGATAATTATGTGGTGGTGTTTCATTGTTTACGTATAGACTTACTAAGCTTAAAGCTTACTTCCTTCTCTTTTCCCTTATTTTATAGTGTCGCCAAGCTAGCTCGGGATATAGAGATCGTCGGAGGATCATCCACACTATCTACACATTTTGGTATATTGAGATTTACATTGAATTATGGCATGTATTGGAATTTGGTTATTTTGTAAGTGTCATAATTGATTGGCCAAGAATGCGGTCTATGTCATTTGATATATCATTTTGTATAAGTCCATGTGATGTGGCTAATATTGGTTGTGTTATAAGTCTATGATGAGGCTTTTCATGAATGAGTTTGCTATCCTAAGTGGGAATAAATGGTAGCATGAAATTTAAGTGTGGAAGAGGGATATGTGAATGGATTTGTAGGTGCATGTGAGATAGCTAAGTATAAGTTTTGTTATAAATGATGAGTATGGTTATTAAATGGTGCATGAATGCTCTTAATATGGACAAATAAATGTTTAATAATAGTATGCTAAGTTTGGTTGGAAATGGTATAAGTGTGGATGCTTATCAGGGTGCCAAAAGGCTTGGTAAATAGCCTTATAATTGTCCACACGGGTAGACACACGGGCGTGTAGCCTGGCCGTGTGTCCCCTGCACCTAATTTGTGAAAAATTAAGTTCGTCACACGGGCTAACACACGAGCGTGTGCCTTGGCCGTGTGACCTAAAATGTGTGCTGATGTCATAAATAGAATACCCAGTTTATTGCACACGGGCAAAGACACGGGCGTGTGTCTCGGTCGTGTTAGGACACGGGCCTGTGCTCAACCGTGTGAAAACCCCTGTAGGTTCGAAATGAAAAATAAAACCACACGGGCTTGGGACATGGGCGTGTGCGACCACACGGCCTTCCTACATGGGCATGTCCCTGTGCCACACGGGCGTGTGCCCAGTTTTTATGTAAATTTTCTAAATGTTTCTAAAGTTCTCGGTTCGGTCCCGAACTGTTCCCAAAGTATGTTTTGAGCCTCGTAGGCCCATTTTAGGGACTTTATGATTGAATATGAAAATTTTAAATTGAAGGAAATTTTATGGCTCTGTTTTGTATGAATGTCTGTGTTATTATCCGGTAATGCATCATACCCTATTCTGGCATTGAACAAGGGTAAGGGGTGTTACACGACCTGTTTGTTAAAACTCCTAATTGCAAGAGTCTTAGTAAACAGATCCGCAAGGTTATCTTCAGAAGCTACTTTCACCACATCTACAATTCCTTCAGCTATTGCCTCTCGTATCTAGTGATACTTATGACCAATGTGTTTTGTCCTCTTGTGACTTCTCATTTCCTTGGTATTAGCTATTGCAGCACTGTTATCACAATACAGTGTTCTAGCTTTTTCAATACCAGGAATGGCCTCAAGACCGATTAAGAACTTTCAAAGCCATATTTCTTCTTTCGTTGCCTCAGAAGCTGCCAGATACTCGGCCTCTATAGTAGAGTCAGCAGTATAAGTTTTTTTTTTTACACTTCTCCATACTATGGCTCCACAGCCTAGAACAAATACATTTCCCGATGTCGATTTCCTTAAATCTTTTCAAACTTGGAAGTTTGAGTCTGTGTATCCAACAGGAGTAAGGTTCTTCCTAAAATACACAAGCATATAATCTCTGGTTCTTTTAAGATAACTTAATATATGCTTTTCAGGTTGTCAATGCTTGAGACCTAGATTTGCCTAATATCGACTAACTATTCCTATTGTGAAATAGATATCTAGACGTGTGCACAGTATTCCATACATAAGGCTGCTAACTGCCAAAGCATATGGAACCTTACTCATATGCTCTCTTTCATCCGCTGTCTTAGTACAGTCATCTAAAGAAAGATGAAAATCTGATGCAGTCAGCTGAACGTCTGGCTTCGCATCAGTCATTGCAAAACGTTCCAGTACCTTATCGATGTATGAAGCTTGAGATAAATCTATCATTTTATTCTTTCAATCCCTAGGGATTCGAATTCCAAGAATATAACTAGCTTCACTCAAGTCCTTCATGCTGAATTGTTGAGCTAACCACAGTTTAACCGATGACAATTCTCCTACATCGTTTCCGATAAGTAGAATATCATCAACATACAAAATGAGGAAGACCACCTTTTTTTCCTTTATATGCTTATGAACACGAGGTTCATTAGCATTTTTCACAAATCCAAAAGTCTTGATAATTTTATCAGATCTTTTATTCCATGAGTAGGACGTCTGCTTAAGTCCATAAATGGATCTTAGCAGTTTGCAAACTTTCTACTCCTTTCATTTGACAATATAGCCAGTGGGTTGAGCCATGTAAATGGACTCATCAAGAAAGTCATTCAATAATATTGTCTTGACATCCATTTGTCAGATCTTGTAATTGAGAGCAGCGAAAATGGATAAGAGTATGCGGATATACTTGAGCATGACTACTAGAGAGAAGATCTAATTGTTATCGATGCCTTATTTCTCTGTGTAGCCTCTCTCTACAAGTGTAACTTTGTGTGTTTCCACTTTCCCTTCCTCATTTCTCTTTTTCTTGTAGATCCACTTACACCCTATGTGTAACACCCCAAACCCGTGTCCGTCGCCGGATTAGGGTTATGGGTATTACCATGTAAGTTAAAACTTCAGTTCACTCGATTAAATCTTAGTTGATCATCTTTATCAAATAAATTAATTATAAACAGACAAATCACACATGTGTAACACATACTTAATACATTAATCCAAGTCATATACGATATAATCATCGATGAACATAGAATGACCATGCAATGTATATTACGACATGACATTATCACATAACAATACAAATTTCATGCACCACATTTATCAAAATGATCTTGATCTATAAAATTTATAAACAACTAAACTATTCGTAACTAATTAATTAAGTATACTTCGAATGTCAATGCATAATACTTCCTATTAAGACCAATTTCATATGGCATAAAACCTATTTCCACATAACCGAATATATGCAACTTATTACACATCACATACATACTTATGTATTTGGCCGAATATACAAGGTCTCATTTATAACATTTCATGTTCGTTACCTAGCACAAACCGAGTTTGGTAGTTTCATGCACTCAATTAAATTAAGCAATCTCACAAGACAAATATATATATACATGTATACATCATAGTTATGCACATTTTCCATATTCGACTATGAGCCTAAACAATTAATTCTTTAAACATAGTAACTACATTTGCAACTATCACCTAGGTTTGGCCGAATACACATACACGAATTACTCAATATAATTCATACTTCGTAAATCGACTAAAGTTGACACACATACATAAATTCCGGATGATGCTCAACTAACACATACCTTCCTTGACTTATACATGCAAAGATTAACTTAAATGCCGAAACACCTGACTAATTTAACACAAACATTGGCATTACAAATAAGCAATCATATAGAACGCATAATACATAAGCTTGAAGTAAAGAAACAACCCATAGACGAATTGTTGAAACCAAACACTTTAATCACATAGTCAAGAACAAATAAAACCGAACTTATAATGAATGTTTAAGCCATTTTCGCATGGCTATTATATATATATAAACATAACATCATTCCAACATTTAGCTAGCCTATACATGCCTTTGATTCAAAATAACTAGCTTAAAAGTACCAAAAAGGGATGATAGTGTGGTTGACTTCACCAACGATCCTTCGAGCCCGTAGCTTGACCGTAATCTATAAAACGAACAATGAACACACACAAAGTAAGCTCACTAGCTTAGTAAGTCTCAAGCAACTATAAATGTAATGATCATACACTTAAATATTTTAAATCTTCAGGCTTATAGAATTGAACATAAATATTTCAATATGTAAAAACAATGTACATAGCCGAATACTAGTAATACCCTTGATTTAAATATTATCACTATATCACCATGAACATATACATTATCAAATCTCATGAATATCATATTTAATCGTATATTCTGAGTCACATGAACACATCTTAGGTATCGATCTCCTATATCTACATATACATATATGCAAACACTTTCAAACTCTTTCACCATTGATCTTTCCATTTGTAACTGAATCTTCAATGTAATAAGCATGTATATATCTCAATTTCACACACATATAATGTTTATACACATAAATGATAAGCTCAACATTATAAAATAAAATACTTATAGAATCATCCACTTCATCACATCGTACTTAACTAAAATGATAATAAATTAACTTACTTCATTCCTTACTAATATAGTAGGCTAACTCTTACCCGAGCTTTTAGCACATAGCACTATATATGTGTCACCTTGTTTGATTTTCAGATTCTCCGTTTATAGCATATCACCGGCATTAAGCCTGCTAGACCCGAAGTCTGAAGTTCGAACACCAAAGATTAAGCCTGCTAGGCAATAAGCCCAAATAATTCACCCGGGCACAAGGCCTGCTAGGCTCAAGCCCGAATATCAACACTATTAACCATTCAATTCGCATTACTTAGTGCTAAATTCACAAACATTTCGTATACTTCATATTTCTTTCACATATCAAACCGAACTTACTTATTCACATTACATTAAACAACATAAAGTCAATCCAATAATATACCACCACATTCGGCCATCACATAGATTTATACTCAAAATTATCAAATATCATCATTTACCATGTTCATAATTAATTCTTTAACATATATTTGCTTAAGGACTTACCTCGACTATCGACGGACAACGTAGACCGGCTATTCGATAACCTTCGCCTTTCCCCGATCCAAATCCGTTTTTCTTTGTTCTTGATCTAAACACATTAAAATTTAGCTCATTCAAGCACATTTCATCTCAATTTAGTCCCAAAACACATAAACATGCAAATTACCATTTTACCCCTAATGTTTCACATTTTTACAATTTAGTCCTATTTGCATAAAACACAAAATACACAAAATTCCACTATACCACTCAAGGGTCGAATATTCATAGGGACTATACAAGTCTATTTCTTTCATTTATTTTGCATTTTAGCCACTCAAAAATTTATTCTTTGTAATTTAGTCCAAAATACTCAAATTCACTAAAATTTCCAACACAAAACATGCTAATCCTTAACATAACTTTAATATAACATCATCAAACATCAAAAACTACAAGAACATGACAATGGCCGAACATCAAACATGCTCAAATTTAAAAATTCTAACATGGGTCAACTAATGTTCGAAGCAACGATCTCAAAAACGTAAAAATTAACAAAAATCAAAATCAAACTAACCTTGAATTTGAGCTTATATGTGCTGAAAATAAAAAGAAACCAAGTTCTTCTTCTTCCTCCAATATTCGACCAAGAGAAATAAGATGAAAATGGCCATTTCATTTGTTTTATTTTAACATATAATATGATTTTACTTAATTACTAATATAACCTTTCAAATAAAATAAAACTAATATATAACTTAAGGTTACTTATGTCATATACCACCCACTAACTTAAAAATGGGCTAATTACCTTTTTAATATCCCATATTAGAAAGCCATCATCATTTAAGCACTTTCCACTATAGTATGCAACTTTTACACTTACGCGATTTAGTTCTTTTTGTTATATTAAACACTCAAACGATAAAATTTTTATACGAAACTTTCACACATCATAAATCACATATAATTAGCACCAAAAATAATATTTAAAAATTTTTCGGACTCGGATTCGTGGTCCCGAAACCACTATTCTGACTAGGGTCAAATTCAGACTGTTACAACTCTCCCCCCTTTAAGGATTTTCGTCACTGAAAATCTTACCGTTAAACAAAGTCGGATATTGTTGCCTCATTGCATCCTCAGGCTCCCACGTAGCCTCTTCAACTCCGTGCCGATTCCATAGCACTTTCACTAACGGAATTTTCTTGTTTCTCAACTCTTTCATTTCCTGAGCTAAAATACAGATCGGTTCTTCCACATACGTCATATCGGATCGGATTTCAATCTCGGACGAAACGATCACATGTGACAGATCTGATCTATATCTACGAAGCATCGAAACGTGAAATACGTTGTGTATCTTTTCTAATTCAGAGGGCAACTTCAATCTATAAGCAACAGGCGCAATACGTTCGATGATCTCGTATGGTCCGATGAATCTCGGACTTAGTTTGCCTTTCCGACCAAATCGGAGTACTTTCTTCCACGGAGAAACTTTCAAGAATACCCGGTCTCCGACCTGGAACTCAATGTCTATACGTTTTAAATCAGCGTATGACTTTTGACGATCCGAGGTAGCTTTCAAACTATCTCTGATTATAGCCACTTTTTGTTCTGCCTCTTTAATTAAATCAACCCCGTGTATCTTATTTTCACTGAGCTCGATCCAGTACAATGGTGTACGACACTTGCGGCCATATAGAGCTTCGTAAGGTGCCATTTTGATACTAGATTAAAAACTATTATTATAAGCAAATTCAATCAAAGGTAAGTATCTTTCCCACGTACCTTCAAACTCAAGGACGCAACATCTCAACATGTCCTCAAGTATTTGAATGGTTCGTTCAGACTGACCGTCTGTCTACGGATGAAAGGCTGTGCTAAAGTAGAGTTTAGTACCTAAAGCATCTTGCAACTTCTTCCAAAATCGTGATGTAAATCTCGAATCTCTGTCTGAAATAATGGAACTCGGTACACCATGTAATCTCACAATTTGAGATACATACAACTCAGCAAGTTTATCGAGCAAATAGTCTGTACGAACCGGCACAAAGTGAGCTGATTTGTTCAGTCTATCCACTATAACCCGCATCGCATCTTTCTTGCTCGGTGTCGTAGGCAAACCGGATACAAAATCCATAGTGATTCGATCCCATTTCCATTCAGGTATCATGATCGGCTGAAGTAACCCAGAAGGCACTTGATGCTCGGCTTTTACTTGCTGACAAATTAAACACTTTGAAACAAATTTAGATATATCCCGTTTCATGCCAGGCCACCAATAGAACTGTTTCAAATCATTATACATTTTCGTGCTACCCGGATGTACCGATAGTCAACTATTATGAGCCTCGTTCAAAATCATCTGAATCAAATCCACATTCCTCTGAATACATATTCGGCCTTTGAAGTTCAAACAATCATTTGCATCAATTCGAAACTCTGACTCTGCATCATTTTCACACTGAACTCGTCTAGCAATCATATCTTTATCAATTTTTTGTGCATCACATATTTGCTGAATAAACATCGGTCTTGCTTTCATCTCGGCTATGATTGAACCAGCACCAGACATAACCATATGTGCGTTCAACGCATGGAGAGCAAACAATGATTTTCGACTTAAGGCATCCGCAACAATGTTAGCTTTCCCCGGATGGTAGTCAATTACTAATTCATAGTCCTTCAACAGCTCTAACCATCTGCGTTGTCTCAAGTTCAAATCTTTGTAAGTCATCAAGTACTTCAGACTTTTGTGATCTGAATAAACATGACATTTCTCACCGAATAAGTAATGACGCCAAATTTTCAATGCGAAAACAATGGCTGCTAATTCCAGATCATGAGTCGGATAATTTCTTTCATGAGGCTTCAATTGTCTCGAAGCATAGGCTATGGCTTTGCCTTCCTACATCAAAACGCAACCCAAACCATTCAAAGAAGCATCACTAAAAACAATAAATTCTTTACCCGATTCAGGCTGAGCTAGCACTGGAGATTCGGTCAAAAGGGCTTTCAACTGATCGAAGCTTTTCTGACACTTTTCCAACCATTCAAATTTAACGTCTTTCTATAATAGCTTTGTCAATGGGGTAGCTATTATAGAAAAACCTTTCACAAATCGTCTGTAGTAACCCGCAAGTCCTAGAAAACTTCGAATTTCAGAAACATTCTTCGGTGGTTTCCAATCAAGTATAGCTGATATTTTATTCGGATCAACCCGAATGCCTGATGCTGAAACGACATGACCCAAAAAGCTGACTTCCTTCATCCAAAATTCACACTTACTAAACTTTGAATACAACTATCGATCTCGCAAAGTTTGTAGCACCAATCTCAAATGCTCAGCATGCTCGGTTTCATCTCTGGAGTAGATCAGGATATCATTTATAAACACTACCACAAACCGATCCAAATACTGTTTGAAAATCCGATTCATCAAATCCATAAAAACAGCAGGTGCATTAGTAAGTCCAAAAGGCATAACCAGGAACTCAAAATGTCCGTACCTCGTCCGAAATGCAGTCTTTGACACATCAGAATCTCTAACTCGCAACTGATCAAATAAGTCATCAATCCAAGGCAACGGGTATTTATTCTTTATTGTCACCTTATTTAACTGCCGGTAATCAATACACATTCGCATAGTCCCATCTTTCTTTTTCACAAATAGAACTGGTGCACCCCAAGTAGAAAAGCTCGGTCGTGCAAAGCCCCTATCTGTCAACTCTTGGAACTGTGCTTTCAACTCTTTTAATTCAGTAGGTGCCATCTGATACAGAGCTATCGAAATTAGAGTCATCCCCGGTACTAACTCAATACCAAACTCTATTTCTCGAACTGGCGGTAAACCCGGTAATTCTTCAGGAAACAAATCTGGGTATTCACACACAACTGGTACGGATTCAATCTGCTTTTTAGACACTTTATTATCCAACACATAGGCCAAGTAAGCTTCACATCCTTTTCTCACATACTTACAAGCTAACATCGAGGATATAACTACCGATAACCCACTCAGATCATTAGATTCAACCCAGATGATCTCACCGTTCTGGCATCTCAAATCAATAATCTTTCTTTTGCAATTCACCACTGCATCATGCAAAGTTAACCAGTCCATTCCCAAAATTATGTCGAACTCGTCGAAAGGTAACAACATTAAATCAGCTGGAAAGCAGAAATCCTGAATCATTAACGGGTAACCTTTACACACTTTATCAATGAGTACACATCGACCCAAGGGGTTGGACACACGAATCACAAACTCGAGAGACTCCACAGCAGTAGTCTTATCGGATACTAGAGTTTCACACACATACGAATGAGTCGAACCAGGATCAATCAATGCAATCACATAGTATCATAAAGTGTGAAAGTATTGGTAATGACATATGGGGAAGAAGCATCCTCTCTGGCACGTATAGCATAAGCTCTAGCTGGTGCTCGAGCCTCTGATCGAACTGCAGTGTCCTTCGTTCCTCTCTGACTGCCACCTACATTCCCCGAATGATATGCGGGTGGTACGCCTCGTCTTTGAAGCGTTGCTCGGTTTAGTGTTCTGAGCCGTATTTTGCTCGGCTAGCATCGAGCACTCTCTAATAAAATGGTCCGACGATCCACATTTAAAGCAAGACTGATCACAAAATCTACAACTCCCAGAATGCCACTTTCCACAATGCTTGCACTCATCTCGGTTCTGCTGAACATTGCCAACACTAGCCATTGAAGTGGCTCGGGAACCCACTGGAGGTTGATCTCGTCTAGACAGGTCTGAAGTAGCTTTATGTCGGCCGAAGTCATCTTTGAACTTCTTAGGTGCGGTATGGAAAGTCTTACTCGATGATCTTTTACGAGTGTCTCTAGCTTCTATTTCAACCTTTCTTTTCTCTTTTCCAAGCTCTTCAGCATTGCAAGCTCGCTCGACAAGTACCACGAACTCTTTGATCTCAAGAATGCCCACAAGAAACTTTATGTCTTCATTTAGACCGTCTTCAAATCTTTTGCACATAATGGCTTCAGTTGATACACACTCTCGGGCATATCGGCTCAATCTGACAAACTTCCGCTCATATTCCATCACAGTCATACGACCCTGTTTTAGTTCCAGAAATTCTTTTCGCTTTACGATCGATGAATCTCGATCGATATATTTCTTACGAAACTCGATCCGGAAGAAATCCCAAGTCACTTTTTCTTTCGGAACCACTGATACTAGTGTATTCCACCAGTGATATGCAGTGTCCCGAAGTAGAGATATAGCACACTTCAGGCATTCATCTGAATTACAGGATAGCTCATCAAGTACCCGAATAAAGCCACATCTCAGCTCGCTTTGCGTCATCATCATCATTAGCTTTGAATTCTTCGGCCCCATATTTCCTGATTTTATCAACGGGAGGCCTACTAGATCTCATCGGATCTATCATCAGAGGTGCGAAAGGTGCTGGAGTTGGATTATTCGGGGTGGAGGTTGTTGTACACCAGTTAGTCCAATGATGACTGGGTGAACCATTCATTCATCATCCGGTAGAAGGCTTGCTTAGCCTCCCCTTCATGGCTACTCAAACAGTCGAGAGTCTCAGCGCCGATCCACGTACGCGATCAGGCGCTACACTCTCTACATCATCCGCTACGGCTCTGTCAGGATCCATTTACTATATAAAACATAGTTTGAAATGTCAGAAGTCACCACACTATCGTATATATAATAAAGGCATGTATAGCCAGACTCACACGCGCTACGATAGTCCTAGAATCGACTAAACCGTAAGCTCTGATACCAATCAAATGTAGCACCCCTAACCCCTGTCCGTCGCTGGATTAGGGTTACGAGTATTACCATGTAAGTTAAAACTTCAGTTCACTCGATTAAATCTTAGTTGATCATCTTTATCAAATAATTTAATTATAAATAGACAAATCACACATGTGTAACACATACTTAATACATTAATCCAAGTCATATATGATATAATCATCGATGAACATAAAATGACCATGCAATGTATATTACGAAATGACATTATCACATAACAATACAGATTTCATGCACCACATTTATCAAAACGATCTTGATCTATAAAATTTATAAACAACTAAACTATTCGTAACTAATTAATTAAGTAAGTATACTTCGAATGTCAATGCATAATACTTCCTATTAAGACCAATTTCATATGGCATAAAACCTATTTCCACATAACCGAATATATGCAACTTATTACACATCACATACATACTTATGTATTTGGCCGAATATACAAGGTCTCATTTATAACATTTCATGTTCGTTACCTAGCACAAACCGAGTTTGGTAGTTTTATGCACTAAATTAAATTAAGCAATCTCACAAGCCAAATATATATATACATGTATACATCATAGTTATGCACATTTTCCATATTCGACTATGAGCCTAAACAATTAATTCTTTAAACATATTAACTACATTTGCAACTATCACCTAGGTTTGGCCGAATACACATACACGCATTACTCAATATAATTCATACTTCGTAAATCGACTAAAGTTGACACACATACATAAATTATGGATGATGCTCAACTAACACATACCTACCTTGACTTATACATGCAAAGATTAACTTAAATGCCGAAACACCTGACTAATTTAACACAAACATTGGCATTACAAACAAGCAATCATATAGAACGCATAATACATAAGCTTGAAGTAAAGAAACAACCCATAGACGAATTGTTGAAACCAAACACTTTAATCACATAGTCAAGAACAAATAAAACCGAACTTATAATGAATGTTTAAGCCATTTCCGTATGGCTATTATATATATATAAACATAACGTCATTCCAACATTTAGCTAGCCTATACATGCCTTTGATTCAAAATAACTAGCTTAAAAGTACCAAAAAGGGATGATAGTGTGGTTGACTTCACCAACGATCCTTCGAGCCTGTAGCTTGACCAGAATCTATAAAATGAACAATGAACACACACAAAGTAAGCTCACTAGCTTAGTAAGTCTCAAGCAACTATATATGTAATGATCATACACTTAAATTTTTTAAATCTTCAGGCTTATAGAATTGAACATAAATATTTCAATATGGAAAAACAATGTACATAGCCGAATACTAGTAATACCCTTGATTTAAATATTATCACTATATCACCATGAACATATACATTATCAAATCTCATGAATATCATATTTAATCGTATATTCCAAGTCACATGAACACATCTTAGGTATCAATCTCCTATATCTACTTATACATATATGCAAACACTTTCAAACTCTTTCACCATTGATCTTTCCATTTGTAACTGAATCTTCAATGTAATAAGCATGTATATATCTCAATTTCACACACATATAATGTTTATACACATAAATGATTAGCTCAACATTATAAAATAAAATACTTATAGAATCATCCACTTCATCACATCGTACTTAACTAAAACGATAATAAATTAACTTACTTCATTCCTTACTAATATAGTAGGCTAACTCTTACCCGAGCTTTTAGCACATAGCACTATATATGTGTCACCTTGTTTGATTTTCGAATTCTCCGTTTATAGCATATCACCGCATTAAGCCCGCTAGACCAAGTCGATGTTCGAACACCTAGCATTAAGCCTCGCTAGGCAATAAGCCCGAAATAATTCACCGGCACAAGGCCTCGCTAGGCAATAAGCCCGAAATAATTCACCAAGACAAGGCCTCGCTAGGCTCAAGCCCGAATATCAACACTATTAACCATTCAATTCCCATTACTTAGTGCTAAATTCACAAACATTTCGTATACTTCATATTTCTTTCACATATCAAACCGAACTTACTTATTCACATTACATTAAACAACATAAAGTCAATCCAATAATATACCACCACATTCGGCCATCACATAGATTTATACTCAAAATTATCAAATATCATCATTTACCATGTTCATAATTAATTCTTTAACATATATTTGCTTAAGGACTAACCTTGACTATCGACGGACAACGTAGACCGGCTATTCGATAACCGTTGCCTTTCCCCGATCCAAATCTGTTTTTCTTTGTTCTTGATCTAAACACATTAAAATTTAGCTCATTCAAGCACATTTCATCCCAATTTAGTCCCAAAACACATAAACGAGCAAATTACCATTTTACCCCTAATGTTTCACATTTTACAATTTAGTCCTATTTGCATAAAACACAAAATACACAAAATTCCACTATACCACTCAAGGGCCGAATATTCATAGGGACTATACAAGTCTATTTCTTTCATTTATTTTGCATTTTAGCCCCTCAAAAATTTATTCTTTGTAATTTAGTCCAAAATACTCAAATTCACTAAAATTTCCAACACAAAACATGCTAATCCTTAACATAACTTTAATATAACATCATCAAACATCAAAAACTACAAGAACATGACAATGGTCGAACATCAAACATGCTCAAATTTAAAAATTCTAACATGGGTCAACTAATGTTCGAAGCAACGATCTCAAAAACGTAAAAATTAACAAAAACCGAAATCAAACTAACCTTGAATTTGAGCTTATATGTGCCGAAAATAAAAAGAAACCAAGTTCTTCTTCTTCCTCCAATATTCAGCCAAGAGAAATAAGATGATAATGGCCATTTCATTTGTTTTATTTTAACATATAATATGATTTTACTTAATTACTAATATAACCTTTCAAATAAAATAAAACTAATATATAACTTAAGGTTACTTATGTCATATACCACCCACTAACTTAAAAATGGGCTAATTACCTTTTTAATATCCCATATTAGAAAGCCATCATCATTTAAGCACTTTCCACTATAGTATGCAACTTTTACAATTTACGCGATTTAGTCCTTTTTGTTAAATTAAACACTCAAACGATAAAAATTTTATACGAAACTTTCACACATCATAAATCTCATATAATTAGCACCAAAAATAATATTTAAAAATTTTTTAGACTCGGATTTGTGGTCTCGAAACCACCGTTCCGATTAGGGTTAAATTCAGACTATTACACTATGGGTTTAATCTCAACCGATAAGTCTACAACTTCCCACACCGTGTTAGATTTCATATAATCCATCTCAGCATCCATGGCCTATTTCCAGAGCTTGGAATCAACGTCCTACATAGCCTCCTCGTAAGTGAGTAGATCATCATCCTCATGATTGTCTTCTATACTATAAATACTACCATCATAATGGAGAAGTCTGGTTTCTTAGAAACTCTCCCACTTCGACGGGTTCCCCTATGTTGTTGTTCGTTTGTAGGTCTTTCAACAACTTCCTCGAGAATTGAACTTGGTGAATGTTCTACCACACCCGAAAGTTCCTCGAGTACCACTATACATCAAGGCTTAAAGTTATCCGTGTAGCTTCCCTTAAAGAAAGTAGCATGAGTAAAAAATTTAATCGTATTATCTTTCAGATTGTAGAATAATCCTCCCTTCGTTCCTTTCAGATATCCTACAAACATGCACAATTCTGTCCGTGCATCCAACTTCTTTGCATCCTTATCCAGAATGTGTGCTAGACACCCCATATTCTAAAGTGATTTAGAGTGGGTTTATTCCCATGCGACAGTCCATAAGGTGCCTTACAAGCAGACTTAGTTGGCGCATCATTCAGAATATAGTAAGCCGTTTGTATCGCATATCCCTAGAAGGAGGAAGTTGTGAAAAGCTTAACATTGAACGAACCATGTCAAGTAAGGTTATATCCCTTCTCTCAGCTACGTCATTCTACTAAGGAGTGTCCGGTGCAGTCAATTGAGATAAAATCTCATTCTCTATGAGGTATCCGAAGAACTCATCGGACAAGTATTCCCCACCTTGGTCAGACCGAATATTTTTTATGGATAAATCTAATTGCTTGTCCACTGTCGCACGAAACTCTAAAACATTATCAAAGGTTTCGCATTTGCAGTGCATTAGATACACATATCCATATCGAGAATAGTCCTCGATCAAAGTCACGTAACAATTGTGACTTCCTTGAGCACTGGTGCTCATGGGACCACATACATCAGTATACACAAGTTCTAAAGGTTGGTTGGCCCTTGCATTAAAAGTCCTCTTTGTCATTGTACCTTCCAAGCAAGATTCACATTATGGAAGACTAACTTCCATAAGCATACTTAATGGACCATCTTTCACGAGTCTAGTGATTCTTTCTTGGTTAATATGACCAAGTCTTAAGTGTCATAGGTACCCCTCATTAGAGTGAGAAGTTTTAAGCTTTTTATTCATTATTTCAGTTTGAAGCATCGAGTAGTTATTTGGTTTGATAAAGTAGAGATTTTTTTCACTACATCCATTACAGATTAAAGAAAGCTTTCTATGAATAGCAATCTCATCTCCAATCCACAATGAGAGGCTCATGTCACGCAGATTTCTTGTTTTACCAAACCCCTATAAAGAAACACACACATGGTTAGTGGCTCCAGAATCAATAACCCAATTGTCAATTAATTCTTCTACCAAGAAAGCTTAAACCACAAAGAGTTTCATACATTTTCCCTTTTTGGCTATGTAATCCAAATACTCCTTGTAGTTTGATTTGAAATGCCCTTCCCTATTGCAGAAGAAACATTTGATCTTTTTAGGATCTTTTGACTTCTTAGCCTTTTTCCTATCCACAGGAGGTGGAACCAAAGACTTAGTCGGTTTCTTTTTTCCTTTAGCTTTTTGTTTTCCCTCAGAGGACGAGGGGCCCACAGCTATGTTTGCTTTAGGTTTCTCCTGAACCGACTTACCACCATTCAACATCAACTTATAGGATTGTAATTCCTTTATAAGTCGAGTCAAGTTAAGCGCCTTATTCCCCAAGTTGTAAGCAACCCTAAAACCAACAAACTCCTTGGTTAAGGTTTTGAACACTATTTCAATCTGAGTGTTAACCTCTAGTTCAACCCCATTGTTCTCTGCTTCCACAAAGAATCCCATAAACTTAAGCATATGTTCTTTGACCAGAGTACCAGTTTTTTGTTAAGAATTCATCAACTTTAGAATAACGGATTGTAGAGCCAATGCGACTTGACCTCCAAGCAAATCCTCCAAATTTATCATGATCTCATTGGCAATACAAAAATTCCCGTGTTGTTTTCGCAACACACTACTCATTATCATGATTTTAGTTGATGTTGCAATGATTTATGTGACGAATTTTTAATGTTCATTGTATTATGTTATGCTCCGGTAACACTTTGTAGCCCTAATTTGGCAACGGATACGGACTAGGGTGTTAAATCATTGCTCACACAAGCTGTGAAATGGGCTTGCTCACATGAGCTGTGGGCCAGAATGTAAG
Organism: Gossypium sturtianum; assembly: GCA_025698515.1. Lineage (NCBI taxonomy): Eukaryota > Viridiplantae > Streptophyta > Magnoliopsida > Malvales > Malvaceae > Gossypium > Gossypium sturtianum. The sequence goes on from CM046951.1 coordinate 38,562,190, forward strand.
CTACTCGATGCTACTCACACGATCTGTGGAGAATCCGCAACAAATACAAGAACATAGCCATCAATAGGACATTCCAGACCAGCACCCGAAACATGAAATGTAACACCTCTTACCCCTATTCGACGCTGGAATAGGGTACGAGGCATTACCGGACTCACATCATAAGCAATCACACAATTCCGAGATATAAAATTTGCGTCCAAATTAAAACCATTCATATTCAATCGTAAAGTCCCTTATACGAGCCTATGAGGCCCAAAATATGCTTCGAAAGTGGTTCGAAACTAAACTGAAAACTTTAGAAATTTTTACAAAACTTCAAAAAAATTTCATGTTACAGGGCTCACACGCCCGTGTGAAATGTGACACGCCCGTGTGTAGACACACACGCCCATGCTCGTCAACTGTGGTGAATGCTGGTTGCACTCACACGGTCTTAAATCCTAGTCACACGCCCGTGTTCGACACCCGTGGGCGACACTGACTTGGGTCACACGACCTGGACACACGCCCATAGGGCTGGTCCGTGGTCGCCTCTGACTATTTCTCCACGGCCTAGGCACGCTCATGTGCTTTAACCGTGTGACCATTCAAATTTTAATTTCAAGGTGCAGACTTCACACGGCCTGGGCACACGCCCATGGCTTGATCGTGTGTCGCACACGGCCTAGACACACGCCCGTTTGTCTACCCATGTGGACAGCAACAAGGCTGTTTGCCAAGTTCTTGCACCCCTATAGCTTACGCTACATGAATTCATTCAACATACTAACAAACATCATATAATTTCAACATGAACTCCCATATATAACTTTGTAATTTCATATGTGGTAAAATGAGCCATCATGCATGGCAAGTTACAAAATTAAATGTCTTAACAAGAGCCAATACACCTTTGGCCAAAATAACAAAATAATCTAACTAGTCTAGCCCCTATACATGCCATTTACAAAATCATTAAGTCTAGGTATACCGAGAGGAGTCGATAGTGTGGGCGGTCTTCAGTTAGTCACAGTATCCCTAGCTCGGCTCTTAAACTCTATAAAACAAGGGAAAAAGAGAAGGGGAGTAGGCTTTAAGCTCAGTAAGTTTACATATAAACAACACACATTATAACATGTATTAAACAAATACATAGCATTACATACTAAGCAAGGAGCAATTTACATTCATGACATGCTTACTCATTTTCTCCATTCTCACATTCCAACCATCTCACGATTTAATGCATACATTCATTAAGAGTTTCCCTGCACTTTGCATCACAAAGTCTCATAATACAACATATCACCATTTCTAATTCCATTACACCGAATCGAAACACTCGGTGGTTTCGCACTTAGCCCACCAAAAGATCGAGATCACGGTGGTATCGCACATAGCCCACCAAAAGATGAATAGACGATGGTATCGCACATAGCCCATCGTAAATTAGCAACAAGGTGGTATCACACTTAGCCCACCAAAAAGATTTTAGATGATGGTATCGCACATAGCCCATCATAAATTAGCGACATGGTGGTATCACACTTAGCCCACCAATAGGTGTCGTCATTACATATTTATATGACTATTTCATCATTCATACAATAATTATTCAACGATTTCAACATTTAATCCATTTGAACCACACATGTTCCCAATCATGCCATACACTAGTTAGCCACACAATGTTTACACAATCATGCATTGTTTACACATAAACTACCTCGGTGCAAAACGTGATAACCAACAATTTAGTCCGTCACCTTGCCTTTTCCACGGTCAAGGTTGATTCCGTGCTCTTCTTGATCTATAACAATGAAATTTATTCGTTTAGATCATTCTATGATCATAATACATCAAATTTTACACTTGGGCAAAAATGACCATTTTGCCCTTGTACATTGGCAAAATTACGATTTTGCCCCTAGGCACGTGAATCATTTTTCACTACATTTCCTAAATGAACAAGCATAGATGAAAATTTATTTCTCCTACAACTACTCACCATTACAACTATTTCATGCATTTATGACACAAATTAAATCTTTGCATTCTAGTCCCATTTAGGTGTTTTCATGCTAACACCATTCTTAAAAGTTGTCTCACACCTCCCTAACATTCATTTTCTTCCATAAAAACTCAGCTATCAACATCATTTCTCTCATGGTAAGTCCCTAGACTTTCAATCATATCACAAACTAGTCCCCTCTTTAGAAAGCTTAAGCTTTGGGGACTCCAAAAGTACAAAAAATATCAACTAAAACCATCAAAATCACTTACTTGTGAAGAAGATGAGTTGCTGAAATTTTAAGCTTCAAAACCCCTATTTTCTCTTCAAAATTTTGGTGGAAGAGAAGTGTGAATAGTAAAAGATGATAGTTTTTCTTTTCACTTTATTTTATTCATCTTTTCCCACCTAATTCACCCAATTTTGACCAAGAATTAAATGCCCTTGTCTCCCCTATGCACATGGCTGGCCATCGCTAGATAAATGGCCTAATTGCACTTTAAAATCCTCCAAATTACATTCTATAGCTACTAGGTACCTCTATCTTATAAAATAGAACTCTCGCACTTTATGCGATTTAGTCCTTTTTCGCAATTAAGCATGCTATCACTCAAATTAAAACACCAAAATTTTCATGAATCCATATAATCATGCTACAGCACATAAATTAACATCAAAATAATTTTCCTCGACCTCGGATTAGTGATCTCAAAACCACTTCTCCCCCTCTTTAGGTATTTTTGCCCTCGAAAATCTTACCGGTAAAGAGGTTTGGATATTGCTCTCTCATGGCTTCCTCCGGTTCCCACGTAGCCTCTTCTACACCGTGTTTTTTCCACAACACTTTTACTAAGGCTATGTCCTTATTCCTCAACTATTTCATTTCTCGAGCTAAGATTTTAATCGACTCTTCTCATATGTCATATCCGGTCTTATCTCAATTTCTGTTGGAGGAATCACATGCGAAGGATCGGAACGATAATGCCTTAGCATTGATATATGGAACACATTATGAATTTTCTCTAACTCTACCGGTAAAGCCAACCGATATGCTACTAGCCAAATCCTTTCAGTAATCTCATACGGCCCTATGAATCTCGGACTCAATTTGCCTTTTCGACCAAATCTCAATATTTTCTTCCACGGTGACACTTTCAGAAATACTTTGTCGCCCACTTGAAATTCAATTTCCTTTCTTTTCAAATCCAAGTCATTTACTTTTGTCGATCTCAAGCGACTTTTTAAACTATCCCAAATCACTTTCACTTTTTCCTCGGTCTTTTTAACCAGATCAACCCCATGAACTTGCTTCTCACTCAGCTCGGTCCAATACAAGGGAGTCCGACACTTACGACCATACAAAGCCTCATACGGTGCCATATGTATACTCGACTGATAGCTATTGTTGTAGGCAAATTCGACCAAAGGTAGATATCTCTCCGAACTACCTTCAAAGTCTAACACACATCATCGAAGCATATCTTCCAAAACTTGAATTACTCTCTCGAACCGACCGTCAGTTTACGGATGGAATGCGGTACTAAAATTCAACCTCGTACCTAAGGCCTCCTGCAACTTCTGCCAAAATCTCGAAGTAAATCTCAGATCTCTATCCGATATAATGGATACAGGCACACCATGCAATCTCTCTATCTCTGCCACATAAAACTCAGCTAATTTCTCTAAAGAATAATCAACACGTACTGGAATAAAGTGAGCCAACTTTGTTAATCTATCTACGACAACCCACACAGCATCTTTCTTTTTCGGGGTCATAGGCAAGCCCGTAACAAAATCCATGGTAATCTAGTCCCATTTCCACTCGGGGACCATCACTGGCTGAAGCAATCCCGAAGGCACTTGATGCTCCGCTCTCACTTGTTGACAAATCAGACATCTTGTTACATACTCCGAGATGTCTCCTTTCATTCCCGACCACCAATAGAATTTCTTTAGATCATTATACATTTTCGTGCTGCCCGAGTGTACTGACAAATAACTACTATGTGCTTCCTGTAAAATTTCTCAGATCAACTTGTCATCTTTAGGAACACAAATTCTATTATGGCACATTAAGCAACCATCCGAACTCACCCAGAATTCAGAATTAGTCCCTGATTCACATTTAGCTCTTTTAGCTAGTATCTCACTATCGTTCTTTTGAGCATCACATATCTGTTGAACAAATAGTGGTCTAGCTCTCAACTCAGCCAGTATAGCACCATCATCAGACAATGAAAAACTCGTGCTCATAGCTCTCAAAGCATACAAGGATTTTCCACTTAAAGCATCCGTAACTACATTCGCTTTCCCCGGATGGTAATCGATCACTAGCTCATAATCCTTCAATAGTTTAAGCCACCGTCGCTGCCGTAGATTTAATTCATTTTGATCCATCAAGTACCTCAAACTCTTATGATCAGTGAAGATTCGGCACTTCTCACCATATAGGTAATGGCGCCAAATCTTTAACGCGAAAACAATTGCGGCCAACTCCAGGTCATGAGTCGGATAATTTTTCTCATGTGGTTTTAGTTGTCTCGAGGCGTAAGCGATTACCTTACCCTCTTGCATAAACATACAGCCGAGACCATTTAACGACGCGTCACTGAAGACTACAAACTACTTTCTCGACTCAGGTTGTACCAAAATCGATGCCTTTGTCAACAACATTTTCAATCTCTCGAAACTCTGTTTGAATTTTTCAGTCCATCCAAACTTAACATCCTTGTTTAATAGTTTCGTCATTGGAGTAGCAATCATAGAGAATCCCTTCACAAACCGCCTATAGTAACCTGCTAAACCCAAAAAGCTTCTGACTTTCGACACATTCCTCGACGGTTTCCACTCCACAATAGTCGAGACCTTTCCCGGATCCACTCTAATACCTTCACCCGACACAATATGTCCCAGGAACCCTACCTCTCGTAGCCAAAACTCGCTTTTACTAAGTTTAGCATATAAATGCTTGTCTCTTAAGGTTTGTAAGACAATTCTCAGATGTTCTGCATGATCACTCTCATCTCGAGAATAAACCAATATGTCATCAATAAAGACAACCACAAACTTGTCCAAATACGGTCAGAAGACACGGTTCATTAAATCCACAAAAATCGCAGGAGCATTCGTTAAACCGAACGGCATGACCAGAAACTCATAATGGCCATACCTGCGTCCTAATACCGCTTTGGTACATCTTGCTCCTTAACCTCAACCGTAATAGCCGAACCTCGTGTCAATCTTGGAGAACACCGTAGCTCCTTTCATTGATCAAATAGACCATCTATCCTCGGAAAAGGATACTTGTTCTTCATGCTTACTTTGTTGAGTCGATCAGAGTGTATGCACAATCTCATTGACCCATCTTTCTTCTTTACAAAGAGTACTTTGGGCACCCCACGGTGAATAGCTCGGTCTTGCAAAACCCTTATCCAATCAATTCTTGCAACTCGAACTTTCGGTTCTTTCAACTCTAGCGGGCCATCCTATACGGAGCAACCGAAATAGGTGTTGTTCCCGAAATTAACTCAATTCCAAACTCAACCTCTCTTACTGGAGGTAATCTGGGCAACTCTTTCGGGAATACATCCGAATACTCACATACAACCGGTACTGTTTCAATCCTTACTTCAGATTCTTGAGTGTTTAATACAAAAGTGAGATAAGATTCGTGCACTTTTATCGATATTTCTCAAATATCATGGAAGAGATCATCACCGGTAAACTATCTGACTCACATGATTCAACCCGAATAACAACTCCATTTTCACAATTAAATTCAATAAATTTACTACCACAATTCACTAAAACACTATGGGCAGGCAACCAATCCATACCAAGAATCAAATCAAATTCATCAAACGGCAACAACATAAGGTTTACTGGGAAACAATGACCCTTAATTATCGTGAGGACGCTTCCTACACACCTTGTCAACTAACACCGCTTACCTAGTAAGTTTGACACTTTTACCACAAATTTAGTAGACTCAATAATCATACATAAACTAGATGCCAGTCTCATACAAATATAAGAATGAGTTGATCCCGGGTCAATTAAAGCAATAACAGAGGTGTCATAGAGGGAAAATGTACCCGTTATTACATCCAGTGATGACGCCTCTTCTCGAGCGCGAATAGCATAAGTTCTTGCTGGCGCCCGACCCTCTGACCTCACAGTGGTGTCTCGTGATACACCTCTACCACTAGTTCCACCTCTCGGGTTCTTTTGTGGCCTACCTCTGAAGGATGCACTGCTTGATCTTATCTCTTGCTTCCTCTCCTTGTCATCCCTTTCAAGATAATTGCAGATGAGACGGTCGGGGGATCCACACTTATAGCAATTTCGATTATTTCCCCAACACTCCCCAGTGTGATGTCTGCCACAACTTGGGCACTCTGGTTTGAACTTTGGGTTGCCCACACTTTCTATTGAAGTGGTCTGAACTCTTGAACCCGAATACATGTTGCCTCGCTCTCTCTGCGAATACCCGACTGATGTAGTCGTCCGAGGGTTCACTTCACTGGACCTCTTCGATTGAGCTTGGTATGATTTGCTCATATGCCTCTTCTTCGCATCTCGAGCCTCACTCAGGGCTTTCCTCTTTTCCTTACTCAATTCTTCGGCCTTACTAGCCTTATCCACCAATACCACAAATTCTTTTAGCTCTAAAATCCCGACTAAGATTCTGACATATTCATTCAACCCATCTTCAAATCTCTTGCATAAGATAGCTTCCGTGGATACACATTCTTGTGCATACTTGCTGAGCCTAACAAATTCGTGCTCATATTCTGCCACAGTCATTTTTCCTTGCTTCAACTCAAGGAATTCTTTCCGTTTCTGGTCTACAAACCATTGACTTATATACTTCTTTCAGAACTCTTCCAAAAAGAAGTCCCATGTTACCCTCTCTTTAGGAACCACTGATGTCAACATTTTCCACCAATGGTATGTCGAGTCCCTCAGCAAAGACACAGCTCATTTCAAACTCTCCTCAGGTGTGCAGGAGAGTTCATCAAAAACCCTTATTGAGTTCTCAAGCCAGAACTCCGCTCGCTCAAGATCATCATCGATATTAGCTCGAAAATCCTCGGCCTTTGCTTCCGAATTTTGTCTACCGGGGGCTTAGTCATCCTCACCATTTCTATACCTTAGGGAGCCACAAGAGTTGGCTGAGGTATAGGTGGGGGTGGAGGAGGTTGAGTATCGGGGTTTGCTCGTACATACTCAGTGTACCAGTTACTCATCATTTGGAGAAAAGATTCCTGAGCCTCTTCTCTTTGACGCCTAGTCTCGGGGCTACTCTGCACAGGCGTGGTCCCTTGCGCAGGAGCCGACGCATTACTAGCTGCATCATCAGCAGCCAATTGTTCTGGATCCATATACTACATAAAACAAGTTTAAAATTATCAGAAGCCACCATACTATCATCATACGCTTATGGCATGTATAGCTAGACTCCTACTCACGCTACGATAGTCCTAGAACTGACTAAACCATAGCTCTGATACCACTAAATGTAACACCCCTTACCCCTATTCGACACTGGAACAGGGTACGAGGCATTACCAAACTCACATCATAAGAAATCAAACAATTTCGAGATATAAAATTTACATCCAAATTAAAACCATTCATATTCAATCATAAAGTCCCTTATACGAGCCTACGAGGCCCAAAATATGCTTCGGAAGTAGTTCGGAACTAAACCAAAAACTTTAGAAATATTTACAAAACTTCAAAAAAATTTCATGTTACAAGGCTCACACGCCCGTGTGAAATGTGACACGCCCGTGTGTAGACACACACGCCCATGCTCGTCAACCGTGGTGAAACTGACTACACTCACACGGTCTCAAAGCCTAGTCACATGCCCATGTTCGACACCCGTGGGCGACACTGACTTGGGTCACACGACCTGGACACACGCCCATAGGGCTGGTTCGTGGTCGCCTCTGACTATTTCCCCACGGCCTAGGCACGCCCGTGTGCTTTAACCGTGTGACCATTCAAATTTCAATTTCAAGGTGCAGACTTCACACGGCCTGGGCACACGCCCATGGCTTGATCGTGTGTCGCGACACGCCTGAGACACACGCCCGTGTGTCTACCCATGTGGACAAAGAACAAGGTCAAGCTTCCCAAGTTCTTGCACCCCCTATAGCTTACGCTACATGAATTCATTCAACATAATAATAAACATCTCATAATTTCAACATGAACTCCCATAGATAACTTTGTAATTTCATAGGTGGTAAAATGAGCCATCATGCATGGAAAGTTACAAAATTAAATGTCTTAACAAGAGCCAATACACCTTTGGCCAAAATAACAAAATAATCTAACTAGTCTAGTGTAACACCCTGGTTTTAGGGGTTAGGCATTTGGTGCTTAGCTCAGGTGTTGGCACACTCTAGTGTGTGGTTGGGTAAGTTTTAGGAGCCCTGAGAACCCTAGGTGGTGGTAGGTTGCCTTAGAAAATCTTTAGTTTTAGGGGCTAAAAAGGGGAGCATGGCGAGGGGTGTCTTAAGAGAATTATTTGGGAGTTTATGTCACAAGAAAGGAGCTGGTAGAGTGGCAGGATAGACGCCACTAAGGCCTTATGTGTGTGACGCCATTTGCAGGGGGAAGAGGCTCAAGTTCTATTCGCAAGAGCAGCAAATGGGCATTCTTTTTTGCGTCATCTTGGTGGGGTGGATGGACGGTTTGAAAGGCTTAAAAGGTGGAAAGACTTGGTCTTTTTTTTTAAATTTTGGCTAGTTAGGTTTGACTCATTCAAACTTTTTGAATGGGTGGAAGCGAGATATTTTAAGAGGATTTTGGGGACTATTTTTGGGGGGTTGGAGCTTGGCCTTTTAGTATAAATAGGGGGGGAGAGTGCTCATTACTCATTCACCATCTGCCTTCTCTCCTTTCTCCTTCTCTCGCATTTTCTTCCAAGTGGCCGAACCCTCCACTCTCCCTATTTCCCTTCCTTTTCACTTCAAAACCGAAAATACACCCCACACCTTTCTTTCTCCTCTCTTTGGCTGAAACCAGTGTTCCCTACCCCTTGATTTAGTTAATAGCCGAATCTACATCCATCACCCCTTTGCCGAATTTTCTTCTAGCACTTGGGCCGAGTGTTAACTTAGATCCTTTCGAGTTCCGTGACTGAGATACTTGGGGTTTTAGTGGTCGCCAAGCCTCCGCTGTAGCAATCGGTTTGATCAAGTGGAGGTAAGATTATTTATTAAGGTTAAGTGCTTAAGTGGTGTTTTGGGGTTAACTGCTTACTGATTAAGCTTTTGCATGGAGGCCACAACCAATGTAGTGGGCAAGGAAAGGTCCCTATTCTCAAGTTTAAGAAGAGAGCGGTTTCTGCACAGATGCGAGATTGGCCACCGGGGTGTGGGCCAAAGAAGAAAAACGATAGGCGATAAATGTAGTTTCGCTAGACGATAGCATCGAGGATCGAGAGTCTAGTACTCCTAGTAGTAAGGTGTGTAACTAACCCACTGTTTCCGGGTTTTATGTGTTATATGTTTTGCTAACACGTGCAGTAATAAATGTGCCATATATATACCCCTAAAGGGTATAGCAATGATCAGGTTAGTATCGAACTTGTTGCAATGTGATTACTTGCTTGTATATGAGTATGTCTATGGATATTAATAAGCATGTGCATGCATTATCATGATTATATTTTATGTGGCATGTGCATGGGTGGGATATGAAAAGAAGGTACGGGTGTACTTCGAGTACGTGGTTGATGTCAGCTTTGTGCTACATCGTGGATTGGCGCTGACTGAGGTCGCGTTGTGGATCTTTGCGATTTGGTTCGCGTGGTTACCTTGATTGATATGAGCTTTATGCCATATCGTGGCTTGATGGATTGCTATGTGCTCCATCGTGGTTTGATGTTAGCTATACGCTACATCGTGGATGGCATTGGTTGCCTTTTTGGAGGGAAAAGGAGAGGGTGACTCGATAGTCCCCTGTGTGGTAGGTTTGGATAAGGGGTGTGTAGCGGATGGACCCTAGGTTGGGTTGGGAATCATGTTGCATTATTTTTGTAATAATATGGAAATGGGCCAAGCCCAATATGACATGAGGATAGGTATGTTTTGGAAACATACGTGGAAATGGGCCAAGCCCAGTTGATATGTGGTTTATTGGGAAATGGGCCTAGCCCAGTATTTGGGTATGATTTGAATGTGGGCCAAGCCCAGATTGTGGTAATGTTTAAATGAATATATATATATATATATACTTGTTGCCTTTGATAATTGGGATACCATGTGGCTAAGCATGTGGGTGGATTTCAGTGGTTAACTTACACACTGAGTCTGTATGACTCACCCAACTTTTTAATCATCGCAGGTGAGTCGTGACTAGTGGACGGGTTGGAGTGGATACAAGGTGGCCCATGCAGAAGGAGACTTTCATACAGAAGATGTTTTACTTTATTTAAGCATTTTATATTATCAGTATTTTGGTATTTTATTTGATGTAACAAAGGCCTTTTGACTCTTATTTATTTTTGTTATTATTTTATTAGTATTTATTATGGTTTGAAGAATTTGAAACACTATGTGAAGATGATTATGCTTTTCCAACCTACTTATTCAATTTGGCTTGTATATATTAATCTTTTAGTATGAGTATATTTTAATAACAAAGTTTTACTCATAGGTTTAAATAAACATGGATTTTTTTCAAAAGGTAGCAAGTTTTACTAATTTTTTCTAAGTTAAATAGATTTTTCCAACCGTCTTTCCCGGTGACATAACTCCAGATTCTGCCCGTAGTGAATGGGCCGGGTTTGGGGGTGTTACAATTTGGTATCAGAGCCAGGTTCAAAACTCGGCTTTGAGGGTTTTGGGGCCCAAAAACGTTTTCAAAATGGGCTTTTCAATGGGCTTTTATAAAAGGTTTTCAGTTACTCTGCATGGCACTGTACCTCAATTCAAGTCCACTGTAAGTACTTGGACTTTTGAAGTGATTTGTTTGTATGAATTGTTATGGGTTTATTTGGGCTCGTAGATTTGAATATTAGGGCTATTGGACCCTAGGACTAGTCTACTCAAACATATGCATAAAACTTAAGGTTACCAAAACAAACCCGTGATTAAGTCGCGAGTTAAGGTGTGGCAACCATTGTGCGCATGTCTAGGAGTGGATCCTAAGAGCCTCAGTACTTAAGCGATCCTCGTGACTCACCTCCTCTTCGCAGAATCCTGCAGTGTGTAGCTACGGTTCACCTTAACCAAGAGGACTTGTTCATAGGCTAAACCAGCTTATTAAAACCCGAAAGGGAATTAGTCTTGCTATTTTTTTAAAATTTCTGTTTCAAAATTTTCAACTCTACTCCTTGGGTTTGTAAGCTCTAAATCAATTTTTGAAAGATGTTTTCTCGATTTGCAAAATTACCAAAAATACCCAGAGGAAAATGACGAAATTACCCCAGGTAGGAAGGAAACTTTGATTGATCGAAAGAACTACTCTTGGAACCTTCATTGCATAAAATTGCTCGTGAATAAAACAGTTGAAACAATAATTTCTAATTCATAAAACTTTCTAAACAGATTAAGTCGAGCGCTAGAGATGAGTTCTAGGGGACGCGGTAGAGGAAGAATGACAAATTTTCGAACCGGTAGGGTCCAGCTATGGGTCGAAGCGAAGTGCCGCCAAGAGTGGATGTAGAGGAACAAGATCCGATAAGTGAAGAGGACGCAGTGTCGCAGCTATGTTACGCGTGCTTCACAGAAGTGGCAAGAGCTAGTAGGGAAATGGAGCTCGGAAGTCGCGTGCCGAGAGGCTTAGGTCTAACTGGGCTGAAGTTTTTAGGGAGTATCTGAGTAGCTCCGAACGTAGCGGAGTATTGGCTAGAAGGAGTCGAGAGAATTATGGACGACTTGGATTGTGCCCCGCAGGAAAAGCTAAAAGGTGCCGTTTCGCTTCTTCGGGATGAGGCTTATCGTTGGTGGCTCACCACAAACAAGGTGTACCGCAGATCGATTGGATTGGGACTACTTTAAGGAAAAGTTTGAAGGAAAATACGTTGGAGCAAGCTACTTAGATGCGCAAAGGAAGGCGTTTCTAAATCGTGCAAGGAAATAAGTCGATAGCGAATCACGGCGAGTTTTGTACGGCTAAGTCAATATGCTAAGGGAATTGTGGCCACCGACTATGAGAGGTGCGTCCGGTTTGAAGACGGATTGCGAGATGAGTTGCGAGAGTTGATCGCTCCGCAGAGGGAAAGACTTCTTCGCGGTGCTAGTGGAGAAAGCTCGTATAGCCAAGAAGTTAAGAGGACGGTAAGGGAAAACCGAGAAAAGAATAGGAAAGGGAATAAGAGAAATATTGGACCGTCAAAGATCGTTTGGTAATGTCCAGAAAAGACCAAAGATCGAGAATCCTGTGCATGCACTTGCCCCAGTGGATCGGAATCGTTCTTGTGCTCGATGTGGAAGACCTCACACGTGAGAGTCTTTGGGGAATAGTAAAGAATGTTTTCTGTGTGGATCTAAGGCACATCCGTTAAGAATTGTCCTCAAGCGACGAGGGTCGTGGTTCAAGTCATGGAAGGAGTGGTTCTAGTCTGAGTCAACCAAGGGTGTGATTCTAGGTAAGCTCCTTTGCTTGGGTACTTGCGTTAATTGCTTTGTTTGCTTATGAGTTAGCCTTTCTGTGTTGCTAAGAGAGGCGTCTCGAATTTTGAGCGAATTTGGAGATTGTGTAGGTACGATAGCCTTAGTAAGATCAAAGTGCGCAAAGATAAGCGTAAGGTGGTGAGATAGGTTGTATGGACGTTTGTTAGTAAAGTAATTTCGAGGACGAAATTATTTTAAGGAGGGTAGTATTGTAACACCCCGGTTTTAGGGGTTAGGCATTTGGTGCTTAGCTCAGGTGTTGGCACACTCTAGTGTGTGGTTGGGTAAGTTTTAGGAGCCCTGAGAACCCTAGGTGGTGGTAGGTTGCCTTAGAAAATCTTTAGTTTTAGGGGCTAAAAAGGGGAGCATGGCGAGGGGTGTCTTAAGAGAATTATTTGGGAGTTTATGTCACAAGAAAGGAGCTGGTGGAGTGGCAGGATAGGCGCCACTAAGGCCTTATGTGTGTGACGCCATTTGCAGGGGGAAGAGGCTCAGGTTCGATTCGCAAGAGCAGCAAATGGGCATTCTTTTTTGCGTCATCTTGGTGGGGTGGATGGACGGTTTGAAAGGCTTAAAAGGTGGAAAGACTTGGTCTTTTTTTTTAAATTTTGGCTAGTTAGGTTTGACTCATTCAAACTTTTTGAATGGGTGGAAGGGAGATATTTTAGGAGGATTTTGGGGACTATTTTTGGGGGGTTGGAGCTTGGCCTTTTAGTATAAATAGGGGAGAGTGCTCATTACTCATTCACCATCTGCCTTCTCTCCTTTCTCCTTCTCTCGCATTTTCTTCCAAGTGGCCGAACCCTCCACTCTCCCTATTTCCCTTCCTTTTCACTTCAAAACCGAAAATACACCCCACACCTTTCTTTCTCCTCTCTTTGGCTGAAACCAGTGTTCCCTACCCCTTGATTTAGTTAATAGCCGAATCTACATCCATCACCCCTTTTCCGAATTTTCTTCTAGCACTTGGGCCGAGTGTTAACTTAGATCCTTTCGAGTTCCGTGACTGAGATACTTGGGGTTTTAGTGGTCGGCCAAGCCTCCGTTGTAGCAATCAGTTTGATCAAGTGGAGGTAAGATTATTTATTAAGGTTAAGTGCTTAAGTGGTGTTTTGGGGTTAACCTGCTTACACTGATTAAGCTTTTGCATGGAGGCCACAACCAATCAGTGGGTAAGGGAAGGTCCCTATTCCGAAGTTTAAGAAGAGAGCGGTTTTTGCTGTACGAGATTGGCCACCGGGGTGTGGGCCAGCAGCAGAAAACGATAGGCAGATAGCCGTAGTTTCGCTAGACGATAGCATCGAGGATCGAGAGTCTAGTACTCCTAGTAGTAAGGTGTGTAACTAACCCATCAAGCTTTCCGGGTTTTATGTGTTATATGTTTTGCTAACACGTGCAGTAATAAATGTGCCATATATATACCCCTAAAGGGTATAGCAATGATCAGGTTAGTATCGAACTTGTTGCAATGTGATTACTTGCTTGTATATGAGTATGTCTATGGATATTAATAAGCATGTGCATGCATTATCATGATTATATTTTATGTGGCATGTGCATGGGTGGGATATGAAAAGAAGGTACGGGTGTACTTCGAGTACGTGGTTGATGTCAGCTTTGTGCTACATCGTGGATTGGCGCTGACTGAGGTCGCGTTGTGGATCTTTGCGATTTGGTTCGCGTGGTTACCTTGATTGATATGAGCTTTATGCCATATTGTGGCTTGATGGATTGCTATGTGCTCCATCGTGGATGGCATTGGTTGCCTTTTTGGAGGGAAAAGGAGAGGGTGACTCGATAGTCCCCTGGTGTGTGGTAGGCTGGATAAGGGGGTGTGTAGCGGATGGACCCTAGGTTGGGTTGGGAATCATGTTGCATTATTTTTGTAATAATATGGAAATGGGCCAAGCCCAATATGACATGAGGATAGGTATGTTTTGGAAACATACGTGGAAATGGGCCAAGCCCAGTTGATATGTGGTTTATTGGGAAATGGGCCTAGCCCAGTATTTGGGTATGATTTGAATGTGGGCCAAGCCTAGATTGTGGTAATGTTTAAATGAATATATATATATATATACTTGTTGCCTTTGATAATTGGGATACCATGTGGCTAAGCATGTGGGTGGATTTCAGTGGTTAACTTACACACTGAGTCTGTATGACTCACCCAACTTTTTAATCATCGCAGGTGAGTCGTGACTAGTGGACGGGTTGGAGTGGATACAAGGTGGCCCATGCAGAAGGAGACTTTCATACAGAAGATGTTTTACTTTATTTAAGCATTTTATATTATCAGTATTTTGGTATTTTATTTGATGTAATAAAGGCCTTTTGACTCTTATTTATTTTTGTTATTATTTTATTAGTATTTATTATGGTTTGAAGAATTTGAAACACTATGTGAAGATGATTATGCTTTTCCAACCTACTTATTCAATTTGGCTTGTATATATTAATCTTTTAGTATGAGTATATTTTAATAACAAAGTTTTACTCATAGGTTTAAATAAACATGGATTTTTTTCAAAAGGTAGCAAGTTTTACTAATTTTTTCTAAGTTAAATAGATTTTTCCAACCGTCTTTCCCAGTGACATAACCAGATTCGGTCGTAGTGAATGGGCCGGGTTTGGGGGTGTTACATCTAGCCCCTATACATGCCATTTACAAAATCATTAAGTCTAGGTATACCGAGAGGAGATGATAGTGTGGGCGGTCTTCTGGTTAGCTGCGTATCCCGGCTCGGCTCTTAAACTCTATAAAATAAGGGAAAAAGAGAAGGGGTAGTAAGCTTTAAGCTCAGTAAGTTTACATATAAACAACACACATTATAACATGTATTAAACAAATACATAGCATTACATACTAAGCAAGAAGCAATTTACATTCATGACATGCTTACTCATTTTCTTCATTCTCACATTCCAACCATCTCACGATTTAATGCATACATTCATTAAGATTTTCCCTGAACTTAGCATCACAAAGTCTCATAATACAACATATCACCATTTTTAATTCCATTACACCTAATTGAAACACTCGGTGGTTTCGCACTTAGCCCACCAAAAAGATCAGATACGGTGGTATCGCACATAGCCCACCAAAAGATGAACAGACGATGGTATCGCACATAGCCCATCGTAAATTAGAAACAAGGTGGTATCGCACTTAGCCCACCAAAAAGATTTTAGACGATTGTATCGCACATAGCCCATCGTAAATTAGCGACAAGGTGGAATCACACTTAGCCCACCAATAAGTGTCGTCATTACATATTTATATGACTATTTCATCATTCATACAATAATTATTCAATGATTTCCACATTTAATCCATTTGAACCACACATGTTCCCGATCATGCCGTACACTAGTTAGCCACACAATGTTTACACAATCATGCATTGTTTACACATAAACTACCTCGGTGCAAAATGTGATAACCAACGATTTAGTCTGTCACCTTGCCTTTTCCACGGTCAAGGTTGATTCCGTGCTCTTCTTGATCTATAACTATGAAATTTATTCGTTTAGATCATTCTATGATCATAATACATCAAATTTTACACTTGGGCAAAAATGACCATTTTGCCCTTGTACATTGGCAAAATTACGATTTTGCCCCTAGGCTAGTGAATCATTTTTCACTACATTTTCTAAATGAACAAGCATAGATGAACATTTATTTCTCTTACAACTACTCACCATTACAACTATTTCATGCATTTATGACACAAATTAAATCTTTGCATTCAAGTCCTATTTAGGTGTTTTCATGCTAATACCATTCTTAAAAGTTGTCTCACACCTCCCTAACATTCATTTTCTTCCATAAAAACTCGGCTATCAACATCATTTCTCTCATGGTAAGTCCCTAGACTTTCAACCATATCACAAACTAGTCCCCTCTTTAGAAAGCTTAAGCTTTGGGGACTCCAAAAGTACAAAAATTATCAACTAAAACCATCAAAATCACTTACTTGTGAAGAAGATGAGTTGCTAAAATTTTAAGCTTCAAAACCCCTATTTTCTCTTCAAAATTTCGGTGGAAGAGAAGTGTGAATAGTAAAAGATGATAGTTTTTCTTTTCACTTTATTTTATTCATCTTTTCCCACCTAATTCACCCAATTTTGACAAAGAATTAAATGCCCTTGTCTCCCCTATGCACATGGCCGGCCATCACTAGATAAATGGACTAATTGCACTTTAAAATCCTCCAAATTACATTCTATAGCTACTAGGTACCTCTATCTTATAAAATAGAACTCTCGCACTTTATGCGATTTAGTCCTTTTTCGTAATTAAGCATGCTATCACTCAAATTAAAACACCAAAATTTTCATGCATCCATATAATCATGATACAGCACATAAATTAACATCAAAATAATTTTCCTCGACCTCAGATTAGTGGTCTTAAAACCACTGCTCCGACTAGCCCCAAAATCGGACTGCTACATGAAATCCCTAATGACATGTCATTCGTATCCTAAGAATTCCTAAGGTTCAATCGGGGCACAATAACCGTCAATTCGCCGTAACATTGATATGTTTATATATATTTATCCATTTACATTAAGATTAACATAGCAAAACATTCAAATTAAATAACAATAACACAATAAACGTTCATACGAACTTACCTCGACGAATAGGGGCGTAGTCGAAGAATGAAAGACTAATCCAAAGCTTTCACCTTTCCACGATTTAAATCCGAGTGAGGTTTATCTTGATCTAAATAAATAATTATATTCAATAAAGTCCTTCAATTAACCTCAAACATTCAATTCAATCCATAACTCATAGTTAAGCAAAATTACCAATTTTCCCCTAACATTTTATCTTTTTCACAATTTAGTCCTTAAGGTTATAACTTAAAATTTAACCATTTTAATCTAAATAAATGTTAATTAAACATAAAAGGGATCTTAAAACAACTCACATTTACCATCATTTCATAATAAAACCCTAGATTTATACCTTTAACAAATTGGTCCCTAATTCCAAATTTCATCAAAAATCGCTTTACAAAACTTGTTTATTTTTCAACAAAGATTCATAATCTATCATTTAACATCAAAACTCATTCAATAACATACATGGAAAGTCCCTCAACCTTTAATAGTTTTGCAAATTAATCCCTAGGCTAGCTAGATTAAGCTAAAACGATCTCAAAAACATAAAAATCATTAAAAACGGGACTCAAAATATACCATGCAAGAGAAGCAAGATTAGCTGAATTCTCCCCTCTTTTAATGGATAAAATAGGTTTAGGTTTAATGAATGAAGAAGATGAACAATTTTTTTTTATTAACTTTAAGCTTTAATTACTCAATTACCTCATCTTTGTTTTATTAACTTTAAGCTTTAATTACTCAATTACCATTTCACCCTTTAAAAACTAACAAAAATTTAATAAAACCATGTCCATAAACATCCACTATCAAATCAATTTGTCTATTTACCCTTCAATTCCCTTAGTTTAAGATTGCATATCCATTTGAACCTTTTAACTAATAGAATTCAACTTGTACCCTTTTTACGATTTAGTCCTTTTCACTTAATTAATCACTTAAACATCAAAATTTCTTAACAAAATTTTAACACGACCTTAATATATTCCCATAGAAATTAAAATAATAAAAAATAATAATTTACTCATTGTATTTGTGGTCCCAAAATTACTATTTTGATATCACTAAAAATGGGCTATTACGCGTCCATCCAAACACTCCAATTTGTGAACAGTGTCACAGTAATGTAGATAAACTGCCACTTAATAATATTGTGGACAAGCCACCACTTCTGCAGATAAACTACCACTTAATAAAATTGTGGACAAGCCACCACTTTTGCAAATAAACTACCACTTTATAATATTGTGGACAAGCCAACACTTTTATAGATAAACTGCCACTTCTTATTGCTTTCACATATCTCACCCCATGCATGTTATATGGCCACAAAAATTATTTTTTCACTTTAAAAATCAATTTTTCACTTTGGCATGTGAGACATGCTCATTATATTACTTATCACTTAAAATCACATAGGCATGCTTAACATGCTAATCACGTATTTATACAATATACATATCATTATTTCATATTTTATAAAATCATGCGAAAGTCACATATGACATAACATCACATAACATGAGAATGAGATTTTCATACATTTTATATCAATAATAATAATCAAGATCACACATCATACAAATCACAAAAACAACGGTTTAGTTTCACTTGGATATTCCAATTCGATGGGTTTTTATTCATCTTTCCGAATACATAGAGTATTCTTGATAAGCACCATTTAATAATACTAATAAATTTTTAACAACATTAAACATATTTTCATATTTTTTTAATTAATATAGAACCCACACCTAATTGTAGATCCGATGTGTTACAACTCTCTAAGATGCCTACACTTGGATCTATCCAATGGGTCACCCTTGTGAATTAAGAATCGTGATTCCTTTCATTAGTTTGATGATTTTCTGTGTTGATGTCGACCGGCCCTTCAAAAAGACATCATAACTAAAAGTTAATAAACGAGTGAAAATTTCACCATAACTCATATGAATATTCGGTCAAGAGAGAAATAGTGAGGGAGGAGTGGTTCTCGTTCAATCCTTGTACTTATTCTATCTAGATAAAAAAGGAGAGATTGGTGGATTGTCTTGATTTTGATTCAGGAATATTGAACGATCTAAATAAGGGGTTGATTAATTGTAAGTTTACGAAATAAAGACTTGGAATTTAAGAAACTAAGTGAAATAAATAGTGAAGAATTTTATGTACTAAAAGAAATGATGTAGGTTGAAAAATGATGAAGAAAAGAGGAGGAAACGCAATCATTGGCTGTGGTGCTACGGCGGTGATGAGGGCGGTGGTCTGATGATAGAAGCGGAAGCTTGGCAGAGGAGAAGAAAAGAATATGGGTTCGGTCACTCACTTAAAAGAGGAGAAATAAGAAGAGAGAAAAATAAGAAAAAGAGAGGAGTTGTGCGGTGGTGGAGGGTGGCACTAAGGGGGCGGTGGAACAAAAAGAAAAGAACAGAAGGATGGGTGATGAAGTGGTGGTGTTTAGGTCGAATGGTGGTGGCTAACGGTGGAGGAAATGAGGACAAAATCAAAATAATGGTGGTTCAAAGTGGTACAAAAGGGGAAGGGGGAGAGAAAATAGAGGAGCAAAGGAGGGGAATGGCAACGAAAAGGAAAATAATGAAAAGATGAGATAAAAGGGTGTTGTTCATCTTGTCTAGGTTCAATGAACATCACACAAGGTAAGGGTGAAGAGAATGGTATGTTGAGGGGACAAAGGAACAAAAAAGGGATCATGGGACTAAAAAGGGGGCTTAATGAAGGAAGGTTGACTCACACACAAGGAAAGAATCTTTCCTTATGCATGTTAACTAGGTTGGATGGCAAGGAATGTTCACACAAGCTAAAGTTGTAAAAAAAATTAACTAAATATTTAGGAGTGTGGGGAATTGAACATAAGACCTTTAGGAAACTAATTAAGTTCTTAACCACTTAACCATTCACTTGCTTGTTATCATTTTAACAGAAATATTTAAAAATATGGGATGACCTTTGCTAAGGGTTTAAAATAAATTTGCACCAAATAGAAATTAACAAGAGGGAAGAGATTCGAACTCAGATCATCAAGGACAGCTCCACCACTACTCAATCATTATAATTGATATTTATTTATTATCAAATGTGCCAAGGTCATCTAAAAAAAACGGATGTGACCATTCTTGGTTCATTAATCCAATTTCTACTAACTCGGTTTTTGAGGTGTGACAATAATTCATCTTGAGTATTACGTCTTCCAAATTTAAAATTTTCAAAAATATTTATTAAAAAGTAATGTCATATTGGTTTCCTTTTCATGGTTTAATTAAGTTATATTTTTTTTCTTAGTTACACTTAGCAAAACAAGGTTAAGGTAATCATCCCACATGGACAATACAACATAATGAGCTCTAGAACATGTATAAATATTGGTACGTTTGTTTCACTTAAAATAGCTTCCGAAATATGATTTCTAAAAAATGACTTACTTTCCTAGAAAAGTTAATATTTTCTGGTGTTTGAATGAATTTATGTAAAATGTTTTTTGTTGTTTGACAGATTTTTTAAAATATTTCATAAAAGTTGTTTTCAATGAAAGAAACATACATTTGAGATTTTTTTATCTTTTCATTATTTAATTGAGTTTATTTTATATCTATAAAATTATATTTTACATTATTTTTGCATATATTAAAAGTATTTTGTTACATTCAGGTTCATTACAATATCATTTTTTAGTTACATGACTACCAAATGAGTATTTTTTTATTTAAAAATGTGACATCAACAAAATTGATAAAAAAATTTAACAACGCCAAAAATGGGACTTGATTTTAAAATCTGAAAAGTAGAGGGACTAAATGCTTGAAAATAAAAGTACAAAGACTAAATTGCAAATTTCTGAAGAGTATACAGACTTATGACATATTTTAACCTTTATACTACAAAACATTTATTATTAATATATTTATAATTGTAATAAAGATTTATTATTAAAAAATTAATATTGAATGTTTTCAATAAAATATGAAGAATATTATTTAAAATTATTATTTTTAAAGTTTATTATTAAAATATTGAAATATTAAAATAATAAATTATATTAATTATATTAATAATTTATTATATGACTAAATATAAATAATTAAATCTGTATGTTTAATAATATTGAAAAATATAATATTTTAAATTAATATTTTAATAATTTTAAGTATTTTTAAAATAAAAAATTATTATCAATATAATAATATTAAGTTTGATTTAAGTTAATTTTTATATAAAAAAAAATTACGATATCTTTTCCGAAAAATGACTTACGCTTTTCAAAAAGGTAAATTATTTTAAAAGAAAAATGACTTATTTTATATTGATCTGTAAGTCATTTTCTGTTGACCAAGTTTTTTTCTATTAAACAAATATAGAAAAATACAAAAAAATTTTCCGTAAAATCTTTTACATATAAATAAACGGAAATTATGTATCAATCATCCCAAAGAAACATGCAAATTTTGGGCGCTTTTTTTTTAACTTCCTTAAAGTTAAACTTAAAGCTTTAATTTGTTTGAACAAAAAAAAAATGATTATTTTAATAGAAAAAAATTAAACAAAATCAAATTTTAGAATGAAAATAAACTGATTAATTATTTTATTTCGAATTTTTTTTGCAACAAATAATTTTAGTAATCAAAATATTATCATTGTTTTAAAGATTTTGTAATGTATTCCTTATTACTAAAACATATTAAGTCATTCTCAAAAATTACTGTATTTGGTAATGAACAAAAATCATTGTTGGGGATCAACACGATTAAGCAACGAACAAGTAAAAATAGCAAAAGAAATTGAGTAATTGAACACACAAATTTAACATGGAAAAACTCCTCCAAAGAGGATAAAAAACCACGAGCAAAGATAATTTTACTATAATGGAAAAAGAACGAAGAGTACAAAAGATGGAGATAAAAACTAAACCCCGCAAAACCTGAAAACAAAAAACCCTCAAAACATAAACACAAAATTCTCTAAATGTCTTATGAGTTCTAATCTCTAATGGGTGTATTTTCTAAGGTTGTAAAAGAGCCTATTTATAGGCTAAATTCATAAGTCACATAATAATAAAATAATCTAGACTAATCAGAGTTTGATTAAAACAAATAAACAGAGTTTGATTGAAACAAATAAGCAGAGTTTATCTGGTAGATTATTTCTCAAATAGGAGTCATACTCAACAAATCTCCACCTTGACTCATATTTCCACAACACCATCTTTGCCAAAGCCCGCCACGAGCCTATCTTGAACTATGCAGGGAATTAACTGAGTCTAATCTATGCTTAGAAACTTAAAGACTTCTAGCCTTCGACTTGTACGTTGCCAAATCAAAACTAACCCGGGTCTGATTTTCACAAACACAGTGCCCTAACTTTTCAAAATCTACATCCAAAAGAGAACCTCTCTTCAACGAAATGGTCATACCTTTTTCCCTCCTATGACCAAGTTGCCTCCACTTCAAACAAGTTGACTTCTACACCGTAGCAGATGAAGGATGTTCGATTTCACCGGTCACTGTAGAACCTTCCAGAGTATAAAGATTGTCAGTCTTTTTACCTTTTAACAAAACGAGAGCTCCACGAGATACCTTAATGCCGCTCAACTCGATGTTGATTTTACATCCTTTCAAGTCTAAAATACTTAAGGAGATGAGATTCTTTCGTAAATCAGGTACATACCTAACATCTGAGAGAGTCCTAATCGTCCCATCGTGCATCCTAATTTTAATAGTACCAATACCAATTATCTTACTGGATGAATCATTTCCCATACGCACAACTCCACATTCAACCGAACTGTATGTGGAGAACCATTCTCTATTTGGACACATGTGGAAAGAACATCCCGAATCTAAGATCCACTCGGACGTAATCTTGGAGTTATCGCTCGTTGACACTAAGAAATCATCACCGCTTTCATCGGCCAAATTAGCACTAGCTACATTGTAACACCCCAAACCCGGGCTAGACGTTATGGCCAAATCTGGCGATGTCACATAATAGCATGTTGAAACTAAGTTGTTACGATAAAACTATTTTCATTTATTTACTCTTGTTGACTCCAAAATTGCTTACTTATTTAATCGATTGTTTTAAAACACAATTCGTTGCGGAAGCTTTAGAAATCATTTATTTTATGAAAAACCGAGTTAATTAGGTAAATACGTCCATCTTAGAAAACCCCTTTGTTTTAGAGAAAACCGTTTGTTCGTTGAGTTTGTGCAGTTTTTAAATCCACGAAAACAGTGAAAAATCTTAAATAAAAGCAAACAGTCCAAAAAGTTCAATTTACATAAAAAATAACCCAGAAAATAATTAAGAAATAAATACCAAAACTCAAATTAAAATAGTTTCAAATACGTGTGGCCACCGTCGAGTCCTCCGCTGCACCGATCTGTCAAGTCTGGGGATTACATGTGCACACTAAACAAAAAGGGTGAGTTTACGTAAACTCAGTGTGTAATCCCGCAAAAACAAACAAACAATCAAGATTCACAATTACGCAGTTTAATGATCTTGGGCCTAAGCTCTTTTCGAAGATCGGTGATAGTTTGGGCCTTAGCCCATCTCAAGATAAATGTCAAAATGCAAGTAAGGCCTTAGCCCATCACAAGATCAATAGCGATGCTAGCTTATGCAATGTAAAATCCTACCCAACCAGCCTCTACACACCATCTCTGTCCAACCCTACACTCCATGTGGGGATAAAATCAACCCACCCATCCCTACACTCCAAGTAGTACCGAATGCGGCACAATATAGTAGTTTGCAGCTGAGCTGCCAATAAATTAGGCTTAAAGCCTTTCAGTACACTTCCTCCGAATAACAACCCCCAACCCAATGCAATGCAACGCACAATGGATGGCATGCTATTATGCAATTTGAGTACATATATTCAGTTCATATATTAGCATGCTCAGTACAGATATCATTCAGTCAATTCCACACATTTAGGGGTCTAAGTAGTGCTTACCGACCCTGCAGTAGGTTCACAGTCGATTTGGGCGACCCGTGCAACCTTAAAAACATTTCGGTAAAAAAGGGCCCACATGCCCATGTGATCTACCTGTGTGGCCCCACACGCCCGTGTGGCCCACTCGGCCCAAATTGGCCTTGGCCGTGTGATCCATTTTTTAAGTAACCCATGCTAGCCGAATACTAATATATGTTCCCACTATTATCTTATATGTTCATTCAAAGATGTCTACTTGAGTCATTATTACTAAATTATTTATATCTTGAGCTACAGAATTCCAAATTAAGATTCGCTTGATGTTTTTAAAACTAGACTCAAATACCGTTCTACCATAAAATTTTTAGATTTTATAGTTTATCAAATAAGTACATTAAAATCTTTAAATTTATCCCTGTTCTATTGTTTGAGAGCTTCGACCTTTTTTTAATAAAAATTATTTATCTTTGTATGGAATTTAGATGATGATTCCATTTGTTTTTCTTGAAAATAGACTCATCAAGGATTTAAACATATAAATTTAAGCCCCTAATTATTTTTTAAAAATTTTTGATGATTTTCCAAAGCCAGAACAGGGGAACCCAAAATCATTCTGACCTTGTCTTACAAAATTTATTATAACTCATTATTTACAATTCCATTACTTACACTGTTTCTTCCATGAAATACTAGACTCAATAAAATTTAATTTCATATTTTATTCAACCTCTAACTCAATTTACACTATTTTTGATGATTTTTCAAAGTTAGACTACTGCTGCTGTCCAAAACTGTTTTAGTGCAAAATGTTGATTTCCTAGTTTTTAACACCCTTATTTCCTTTCTCTACAATTTTTTGCATCATTTTCTCTTATTTCTCTTATTTCTCGACAGCAAGAAATATTGGCTTTTCGCCGAACTCCGTTTTCTACGTTTTGGGTACACACATGGTATCGTTTTGATGCCTAATAACTCCCGAGCACTTCAAGGCCTAAAATCAAGATACTCAACATCAATTTAACGAATTTACAAGCGAATTGACATCCAAGAACGAATAGAAACCCAACTTACCGCCAACGATAACCCTCCGTTTAACTATTGTTGAGACGAGAACACTGAATTCACCAGTCCGAGCCTCTCCCTATGCCCAAATCGCAGAGAAAAAACATTACCACTTCAGTCGCTAAGAGATTCATGACAGAAACGAAGAGAAACACTTACCGAAACTAAGCGAGCACTAACCGCGTGCGAAAATGAAGGAAAATAAATAGATTACAGAAAAATCAAGAAGAAGAAAAAGAAGAGAAAGATGGAAAAACTCAGAGAATTTCGACAAGAGGAGAGGGAGAAGAATAGACGGCATAATTTTTTTTTTGGAAAAAGGAGCCAAAATTCGGTTATGGGAAAAAAAATAAAATAAAATCCCGATAACCCCCAAAATCCCTTAATCTTCTCCCCTAATTCTCACTTCACATCCACTACTCAGAATCCCCCTATTATACAACTCTATCCCAAAATATGAGAAAAAAAAATAACACCTTTGCTTGCGCAGGGATTCGAACACAAGACCTCCACCATAATAACACACCACTTAATCACCAGACCAGCAGGCCCATTCTGATGTAATTTACCCAACATTTAAACTTAAGCCCTTTGCATAAGGTTAAGGCTTTATTTATAAAAATACCATAATTTGCCCAAGTAAGGCTTGAACTTGGGACCTCTCACACACACCCAGAACACATAACCACTAAAGCAGATAGACATTGTGTGTCACACATATACGAAATTAAAAATTAAAATTTTGGGGCGTTACAATTCTACCCCCTAAAACAAAATTTCTTCCTCGAAATTTACCCAGTCAGAACAGATGAGGATATTGCTGATGCATCGTATCCTCAGGCTCCCACGTAGCCTCCTCAGTGCTATGATTACGCCAAAGAACCTTAACCAGTGGAATAGATTTCCTCCTTAGTACTTTTACATCTCGATCCAGAATCCGAACAGGCTCCTCCTCAAAGGTCAAGTCTGGCCTAACCTCAATCTCCTTAACAGAAACGATGTGAGTAGGATCAGAGCGGTAGTGCCTCAACATCGAGACGTGGAACACGCCATGGATACGATCCAACTCTGGAGGTAGCTCCAACTGATAAGCGACTGGTCCCACTCACTTCAAAATACGGTAAGGTCCAATAAACCTAGGGCTCAACTTGCCCTTACGACCAAACCTCAGTACCTTCTTCCATGGCGAGACCTTAAGGAATACAAAGTCCCCCACCGAATACTCAATCTCACGTCGCTTCAGGTCCGCATAGGATTTCTGTCTGTCAGAAGCCGCTTTCAGTCGATCCTGAATTAGTCTAACCGTATCCTCTGTATCATAAATGAACTCAAGACCCAGAACACGTCGCTCACCCAACTCAGTCCAACATAAATGAGTGCAACACTTACGACCATACAGTGCCTCGTAAGGTGCCATCTGGATGCTAGACTAGAAACTGTTATTATAGGCAAACTCCGCTAATGGAAAATACTCCTCCCAACTTCCACGGAAATCAAATCTCGCACTTGCTAAACTTAGCATAGAGCTGCCTTTCCCTTAAAGTCTGAAGGACAACTCTACGGTGCTCATCATGCTTATCCTCAATCTTCGAATAAACCTGTATGTCATCGATGAACACCACCACAAACCGATCCAGATAGGGCTGGAATACTCGGTTCATCAGGTCCATGAAAGTTGCCAGTGCATTCTTTAGCCCAAAAGGCATTACTAAGAACTCGTAGTATCCATAACGAGTCCTAAATGCCGTCTTAAATACATCAGCCTCCTTAACCCTCAACGGATGATACCCAGATCGGAGGTCAATCTTAGAGAATACTGAAGCTCATTGAAACTGGTCAAACAAATCATCTATCCTCGGTAGGGGGTACTTATTCTTAATGGTTAACTTGTTCAGTTGCCAGTAGCCGATACACATCCGCATGGATCCATCCTTCTTCTTCACAAACAGTACCGGCGCTCCCCACATAGACATACTAGGGCGGATGAACTCACGATCCAATAACTCCTGAATCTGAGCCTTTAGCTCCACAAGCTCCTTCAGTGTCATTCGATAAGGAGCGATGGACACCGGAGTTGTACCAGGTAGGAGCTCAATACCAAACTCCAACTCGCGATTCAGAGGTAACCCCGGTAGCTCCTCAGGAAAGACGTCCAGAAAATCCTTTATCGTTCTGATATCCTTAACTATAGAATCCCTAAAATCTGAAACACTTACGTAGGCCAAGAATGCCTCACATCCCTTACGAACCATCTTCTCTACCACCAGTACAGAGATCACATTAGATAAGTAATTTCGGTGTTCTCTAATCATGACTGCCCCAGTATCCTCCTCGGCGATCTTCGCCTTCTCCACCAGTGCAGTAAAATCTCGCTCCCTCTGCGGAGCTATCAGAACCCTCAGATTATCCCTAAGACCATCCTCGAAATGGATACATCGCTCATATTCAGTTGCCACGATACCTCGCACATAGCGGCTTAGTCGTAGAAATTCGGCCTCATACTCGACCACTGATCTATCTCCCTAAGTCAGATTCAGAAACTCTCTCCTATGGGCATCCACGTAACTGGCACCCACATATTTCCCCTGGAAGGCGGTCTTAAAATACTCCCAGGTCAGTCATTCGGGCTGAGTGCCCTCCTTAACAATAAGCCACCACTGATAAGCCTCATCACGCAACAGCGACACTGCACCCTTTAATTTCTACTCGGGGGTGCAGTTTAGATCATACATGATCCTCTCTGTGGTCTCAATCCAGTACTCAGCCACATTAGGGGCGACCCCAGTGACACCCCTGAAAAGCTCAGCTCCATTGGAACGGAGTCGTTCCGTAATCGACCCTCGGCCCCTAGATCTAGTATTGGGCCCAGTGACCCTCTCCAAAATCCTTAGCATAGCCTGGGACAATGCGTCGTCCCCAGCCATACGATCTTGAGACCCAATCTCAGTAGCAGGTGACACTGGCGTCTCACTCGTATCCAAATTTAGTATGCTACCCAGTGAAGAGGACTGAGCTCAAGCCCCTCTACGGCCTCTACCTCGGCCTCTAGTACCCCGTCCGTGGATACCTCGTGCGCTTATTGTCTAATCACATTTATCTCAGATACGCTTTTTTTATGAATCAAGCATTCTGATTCCAGTGTTTATTAACAAATGTTTTATGTAAAATAGTATCGATTATTCAGAGTTCATTTTCGTAAATCGCAGTCTCACTACGCTTTTGCTTTCTTTACAATTTTCAAAGATACACTAACTAGAGTGTTTTCAGTGATGATTTACTACCTATAGTAGTTTCGAATATACTATCCATAACAATTTCATTTTTAAAACAAATCACAATTCGTAGATACTTACAGGACCTGCACGAGACTCTGGTGTATCACTTACTCAGTAAAAACATTTCAAATCATTTGGAATCCAATCAATTTTTCGAAAGCCCATTTTTTTATAAAACCCATAATCCACAACCGAGTTTTGTAACCTGACTCTGATACCACTAAATGTAACACCCCAAACCCAGCCTAGACGTTATGGCCGAATCTGGCAATGTCATATAATAGCGTGTTGAAACTAAGTTGTTACGATAAAACCGTTTTTATTTATTTACTCTTGTTGACTCCAAAATCGCTTACTTATTTAATTGACTGTTTTAAAACACAATTCGTTGCGGAAGCTTTAGAAATCATTTATTTTATGAAAAAACGAGTTAATTAGGTAAATCCGTTCATCTTAGAAAACCCGTTTGTTTTAGAGAAAACCATTTGTTCGTTGAGTTTGTGCAGTTTTTAAATCCATGAAAACAATTTAAAATCCGAAATAAAAGAAACCAGTCCAAAAAGTTCAATTTACATAAAAAAATAACCCAGAAAATAATTAAGAAATAAATACCAAAACTAAAATTAAAATAGCTTTCAAATACGTGTGGCCACCGCCGAGTCCTTCACAGACCGATCCACAAATGGGGGATTACTGTGCACATTAAACAAAAAGGGTGAGTTTACGTAAACTCGGTGTGTAATCCTGCAGAAACAAACAAACAATCACTATTCACAATGCACAGCTTGAATGGGGCTCTCTTGGGCCTAAGCCCTTTTCAAGATCGATGATGATTTGGGCATTAGCCCATCTCAGTACAATGTCAAAATGCGTAGTAAGGCCTTAGCAATTCACGATGACGTGCGCAATAATGCTTATGCAAAGAGCAAAATCCTACCCAACCAGCCTCTACACACCATCTCTGTCCAACCCTACACTCCATATGGGGATATAACCAACCCACCCATGTAACACCCCTTACCCGTATTCGACGTCGGAACTGGGTACGAGGCATTACCGTACTTATCATACCTAACCATATAAAATCGGGCCATAAATTTTTGTTCCAACTTAAAACTTTTCATTCGTGTCCAAAATGTCTCTATTATGGTCCCACGAGACCCAAAACACACATATAGAGTGGTTCGAGACTGAATCGGATGCTGACTAACACTTAGAAATTTTTTACTCAAGATAGGGTCACACGCCCGTGTCTATGGCCCGTGTCCCTCACACGGCCATGACACGCCCGTGTATGAAAACCTTGACATTCTGTTTATGACGTCAACAAATATTCTAGGTCACATGGCCTAGTCACACGCCCGTGTGCTAGCACGTGTGACGAACTGAATTTTTCACAAATTAAATGCAGGGGACACACGGCCAGGCTACACGCCCATAAGGAAGACCGTGTGTTACACACGGCCTAGACACACGCCCGTGTGTCTAACCGTTTTGAAAAATATAAGGCTATTTACCAAGCCATTTGCCACCCTGAAAAGCCACCGCACTTATATCATTTCAATGCAACACACAACATGACAATAAGACACCTCTAATATCCAAAATCAAGACATCCACACCTTAATTTCACACTACGTTCAGCATGCATATACTTCACACATTACTCATTCAATTACACAAGCTTGCATTCATGAATTTCATTATCAATGAATAGATATAACTTAACTAGTATCGACCAATTCCAATGGCCATTTACAAAATAAATTGAGTAACATTAATAGCCAACACCTTGGCTAACCAATATGACATATAACAAAATGACCAAGTTCTTATACATGCCTTACCCAAAATAATCAAACTTTACTATACCAAAAGAATAGCTTGATAGTGTGAATCGAGCTCCGACGTCCTACGATCCCCGAGCTGGCTTGGTGATACTACAAGGAAAGGGAAAAGAGAGGGAGTAAGCATAAAGCTTAGTAAGTTTGCATCTAATAGATAGCAACATAAAAATCTTGTAATACATTAATACTTTACTTCAAGTAATAACACAAGTTCTCAAGCACATTGATATAACTTACTCATGCTTACTCTTACCAATCTCATAACACATATTGGATTCATTTCTCATGAGTTTCTCATATGTACCCGTATCACTTCATCACATAACTTTAGCACTCTTACCATCTTGAACATAAACTTAGCTCCTTACCCCGTTGAACCACTTGGAATATCGAAGGATACCCGGAATTTGTCATACACGTAGTAAGATGCCAATGCCATATCCCAGATATGGTCTTACATGGGATCAACTGTTGATGCCGATGCCATATCCCAGATATGGTCTTACACGGGATCTCTTATCGATATCGACGCCATATCCCAAATATGGTCTTATACGAGATCGTGTATCGATGCCATGTCCCAAACATTGTCTTACACGATTTCATACCGAAGCCAGGTCCCAGACGTGGTCTTACACGGAATCACCATTCGATGCTGATGCCATATCCTAGATATGGTTTTATACGGGATCTCAATTCGGTGCCATGGCCATATCCCATATATGGTCTTATACGGGACCTTATAAATCTCATGTCTTGACAAGGGTATTCTTTCTATTCGTAAGGTTCAACCGGGATTTCAACATAATATAACTTCATCATACTTTCATTGAGACCTTAATAACCACTTTCATAGAAATAATATACATTTCACGAAATGTTAAGCATTTAAAAGCATAGTAACTTAATGTTGAACTATTACACACCAACTTACCTCGGTACCAAAATATGTATAATTGTTCAATTTAGTCCACCACCGTGTTGTTTCCTCGGTTTCGGTCTGGACTTCGTGTTTCTTGATCTATAATGACAATTTCACTTATTTAATGATCGCATTGACTAAAACAACCCATATATCACACTTTGGCAAAAATTATAATTTTGCCCCTAAATTTTCACATATTTGTAAAATGGTCCCTAGGCTCGTATAATGAAATGTACTCATTTCCTTGCTTACCCAAGCCTAGCCAAACCCATCTTAAGCTTATAATTGCTCATTTTTTTCCTTCAAAACTGATTTTTACTACACATTTTATCATCTTTACAAATAAGTCCTTTTTATGAGTTTTCCAAGAAAATCAATTAGAAAAAGATGTTCATCACACATCAAACTTTCATATTCCTCCATTAAACATCAAAATATATGCATGTCATACATGGGTAAATTTTTGAACATGAAATCTAGCTCAAAATAATGGTAGAAATAGCTAAATCGAGCTACAAGGATCTCAAAAATACGAAGAACATCAAAAACGAGGCTAGGATGCACTTAGTTTGAGCTTGAAAATGAACAAAACCCTAGCTATGGCTTCTCCTCAAAATTTTGGCACTTAGGGAAGAAGATGGACACCATTTTTGACTTGTTTTTCCCTTTTTATTAATTAATTAACCAAGTGACTAAAATGCCCTTAAGGCTCTTCCTTGAGATTTTTCCCTTCCATGCCCATTTTTGTCCATCATAAAATATAATGGTCTAATTACTAAATAAGGACCTCTAATAAATTTTCTAAGGCTATCTAATACTTGAAACTTCTAGAATCTCATATTTTTCAACCTTTGCAATTTAGTCCTACTAGATAAATTGATCACTAAATCATAAAATTTCTTCATGTAATTTTCACAAAATCATGCAAACATGTCATATACCTCATAAAACTCATATTTCTACTTTAGATTTGTGGTCTCGCAACCACTATTCCGACTCGGCCCTAAATCGGGCTATTATAATTCTCCCCCCTTAGGGATTTTCGTCCTTGAAAATCTTACCGGTAAAAAGGTTTGGATATTGGTTTCTCATAGCCTCTTCAGGCTCCCATGTAGCCTCTTCTACTCCATGTCTTTGACACAATACTTTCACAAGAGCTATACTTTTATTTCATAACTGTTTGACTTCACGTGCCAAAATCTTAATCGGCTCTTCACCATAGGTCATGTCGGGTTGAATTTCAACCTCTTTCGGTACAATTACATGTGAAGGGTCTGATCGATAACGGCACAACATCGACACGTAAAACACATCATGGATCCTTTCCAACTCAAGTGGTATAGCCAACCGATAGGCTACCGGCCCTATCTCTCGGTAATCTAATACGATCCGATAAAGCGTGGACTCAATTTGCCTTTCTGGCCAAATCTAAGAACCTTCTTCCATGGTGACACTTTCAAAAACACCTTATCACCAACTTGAAACTCAATCTCTTTCCGTTTCAAATCCTCGTAGGATTTTTGTCTATCCGAAGCGACTTTTAAACAATCATGAATCACTCTTACTTTCTCTTCGATTTCTCTGACTAAATTGATTCCATGAATCTGACATTCTCTGAGTTTGGTGCAATACAAGGGCGTTCAGAACTTACGCCCATACAATGCCTCATAAAGCGCCATTTTCAAAGTCGACTGAAAACTGTTATTGTAGGCAAATTCCACTAACGGTAAGTACTTTTCCCAATTACCTTGAAATTCTAAAACACAGCATCGGAGCATGTCTTCAAGTATCTCAGATACCCTCTCCGATCATCCGTCGGTTTGTGGATGGAAAGCTGTACTAAAACTCAACTTTGTGCCCAAGGCTTCTTGCAACTTTTTCCAAAATCGTGATGTAAATCTCGGATCTCTATCCGAAATAATCGACAACGGTACTCCGTGTAATCTCACAATTTCTGACACATACAAATCTGCCAACTTATCAAGCGAATAGTCAATGCATACCGGTATAAAGTGAGCCGATTTTGTAAGCCTATCAACCACAACCCATACAATATCTTTCTTTTTCGGTGTCAATGGAAAACCCATCACAAAATCCATAGCAATGCGGTCCCATTTCCACTTGGGAACCATAATAGGCTGAAGTAAACCCGAAGGTACTTGGTGTTCAGCTTTCACTTACTGACAAATAAAGCATCTCGATACAAATTCAAAAATATCTTTCTTCATACTCGGCCACCAATACCATTTCTTCAAGTCATTATTCATCTTTGTACTACATGGTTGTACAGATAAACATCCACTATGTGCTTCATACAAAATTTTCCAAAAAAGTTCATCATCTCTTGGTACACAGACTCTATCTCGTGACATCAAACATCCATCATAACTATTACAAAAATCTGACTCCATACCCGATTCACATTGAACTCTTTTGGCTTGCAAATCACTATCGCCTTTCTGAGCTTTACAAATCTCTTGGAGAAATATCGGTCTAGCTCTCAACTCAGCTAGAATAGAACCATCATCTGATAAAGCCAACTGTGTGTTCATAGCTCTCAATGCAAACAAAGATTTCTTACTCAAGGCATCGGCGACCACATTCACCTTTCCCGGGTGGTAGTCGATCACTAACTCGTAATCTTTTATTAACTCTAACCACCTTTATTGCCTTAGGTTCAATTCCTTTTGAGTCATCAAGTACTTTAGACTTTTATGATCAATGAATATCCGACATTTCTCGCCATACAAATATTGTCTCCAAATATTCAACGCAAACACAATGGCAGCTAACTCCAAATCATGTGTCGGGTAATTCTTCTCGTGTGGCTTTAACTATCTAGAGGCATAAGCTATCACCTTGCCCTCATTCATACAACCCAATCCATTCAAAGATGCATCACTATAAACCACAAATTCTTTTCCCGGTTCAGGTTGTACTAAAACAGGAGCTTCAGTCAACATTGCCTTTAGTTTCTCAAAACTCTGTTGGCACTTTTTGACCTCTCAAACTTTACATCTTTTTGTAATAACCTCGTCATCGGTGTAGCTATCATGGAAAATCCTTTGACAAACCGTCTGTAATAATCAGCCAGGCTCAGAAAACTTCTAACCTCGGATACATTCCTCGGCTGTTTCCAATCAACAATTGTCGAAATCTTACCCGGGTCAACTAGAATACCATCACCCGAAACAATGTGCCCCAAAAATCCGACTTCTTTAAGCCAAAATTCACTTTTACTAAACTTGGCATATAACTGCTTATCCTGTAAAACTTGTAAGACTATCCTCAAGTGCTCAGCATGCTCGTTCTCATCACGAGAGTAAATCAATATATCATCAATAAAGGCTACAACAAATTTGTCCAAATATGGCCGAAAGATGCGATTCATTAAGTCCATAAACACGGCAGGGGCGTTTGTTAAATCAAAAGCCATAACTAAAAATTCATAGTGAACATACCTTCTCCGAAATGCGGTTTTCGGCACATCTGAGTCTTTGACTCTCAACTGGTAATAACCGAACCTCAAGTCTATCTTGGAAAACACAGTGGCTCCCTTCAATTGGTCAAACAAATCGTCGATCCTTGGCAGTGGATACTTGTTCTTTACAGTTACCTTATTAAGTTGTCGATAGTCTATACAAAACCTCATAGAACCATCTTTCTTTTTCACAAATAATACGGGAGCACCCCATGGAGAATAACTCGGTCTTGCAAAACCTTTATCCGTCAAATCTTGTAGTTGGGCCTTCAATTCTTTCAACTCGGCCAGAACCATCCTGTACGGAGCAATCGAAATTGGCGCAGTACCAGGGGCTAACTCAATTCTAAATTCAATCTTTCTAACTAGAGGTAATCCTGGCAATTCTTCAGGAAATACATCTAGATACTCGCATACTATCGGCACTGATTCAATTATTAACTCTGGGTCTTTGGCATTCATCACAAAGAAAAGATGGGCTTCATATCCCTTTCTTACGTATTTCTGAGTAGACATATAAGAAATCACTACAGGCAATCAGTCCTGTTCATCTGATTCAACATGGAGAATATCTCCATTTTCACATTTTAATTCAATAAACTTCCTTCCACAATTTACTATCACATCATGAACAATTAACCAATCCATACCAAGAATTACATCGAATTCATCAAATGGAAAAAGCATGAGATTTGCCGGAAAATAATGACCTCTAATCATCAAAGGGCAATCTTTGCATACCTTGTCAACTAACACGCATTTTCCTAGGGGATTTGACACTTTTATCACAAATTCTATAGACTCTACAGGCATGTTCATACAAGATACTAATTTCATACAAACATACGAGTTGGTAGATCCCGGATCAATTAAAACAACAACATGAGTATCATAGAGAGAAAATGTACCCGTAATCACATCAGGGGATAACGCCTCTTCGTGAGCGTGAATAGCATAAGTCCTCGCTGGCGCTCTACCCTCAGATCTTGCAGTCAGCTCTCTAGATGTATTCTTACTACTCGCTCCATTTCTCGGATTTCTCTGTGACCTCCCTCTAGTAGTACTTCCCGGTCTTGCATTCTAAAATTTCTCTTTTTCAACCATCTCGGGGCATTCGCTAATAAAATGATCTTGGGATCCACACTTGAAACATGCTCTCTCGTTTGCTCGACACTCACCGGGGTGACGTCTGCCACATTATGAACATTCCGGTCTACTTGGTCGAGCATTACCAACACTAGCAATTGAAGTGGTCTGAGCTTTAGAACCTGAGTATTGTTTACTTTTACTTCTGTTTGAGAACCCAACTGAAGCAGCTGATCGAGTAATGAACTCTCTTGATTTCTTGGACAAGGATTGAAATGACTTACCCAATTGTCTCTTCCTCGAGTCACGAAACTCAATTTCAGACTTTCTTTTCTCTTTGGCCAATTCCTCGGCCTTGCACGCTCTCTCTACTAGCACAACAAATTCTTTTAGTTCTAGAACAGCAACAAACAATCGGATATCCTTATTTAACCCGTCCTCAAACCTTTTACACATAATGGCTTCAGTGGATACACACTCCCAAGTATATTTACTAAGCCTTACAAACTCACGTTCATATTCGGTTACTGTCATTCGACATTGTTTTAGCTCAAGGAATTCCTTTCTTTTCTGGTCGATAAACCTTTGGCTAATATACTTCTTTCGGAACTCTTCTTGGAAAAATTCCCTATTAACTTTCTCCCTTGGTACGACCAACACAAGGGTGTTCCACCACTGGTAAGCTGAATCTCTTAAGAGAGACACCACACACTTCATACACTCTTCGGGTGTGCAAGATAGTTCATCAAATACTCTAATAGTATTTTCAAGCCAAAATTCTGCTCTTTCCAGATCGTCATCTTTATTTGCTCGAAATTCCTCAGCTCCTTATTTCTGAATTCTATCAACCGGGGGCTTTTCCCTTCTTACCACTTCTACGACTTGGAGAGCTACAGGGGTAGGCTGAGGGATAGGTGGGGGTGGAGGGGATTGAGCGTTCGGGTTTGTTCGAACGAACTCCGTATACCAAGCGTTCATCATATGGAGAAAGGCTTCCCTAGCCTCTTCTCCTCCTCTCTGACTCACAGTCATTGGTCTATTTTCATTTTCAGTTGGCACCGTCCCTTGGGCGGGGGCCGGCGCGTTACATTCTACATCATCCGCCACTGCTCTGTTGGGATCCATTTGCTATATGAAAACATAATTTAAATTGTCAAGAGTCGTCACACTATCATTATGTAAATACCTATACGTATGGCATGTATAGCTAGACTCGTCCATACGCTACATTAGTCCGAGAATCGACTAAACTGTAGCTCTGATACCACTAAATGTAACACCCCTTACCCGTATTCAACGTCAGAACTGGGTACGAGGCATTACCGGACTTGTCATACCTAACCATATAAAATCGGGCCATAAATTTTTGTTCTAACTTAAAACTTTTCATTTTTGTCCAAAATGTCCCTATTATGGGCCCACGAGACTCAAAACACACATATAGAGTGGTTCAACACTGAATCGGAAGCTGACTAACACTTAGAAAATTTTTACTCAAGATAGGGTCACACGCCCGTGTCTATGGCCCGTGTCCCTCACACGGCCATGACACGCCCGTGTGTGAAAACCTTGACATTCTGTTTATGACGTCAGCAAATATTCAAGGTCACATGGCCCAGTCACACGCCCGTGTGCTAGCCCGTGTGACGAACTGAATTTTTCGCAAATTAAATGCAGGGGACACACGACTAGGCTACACGTCCATGAAGAAGACCGTGTGTTATACACGGCCTAGACACACGCCCGTGTGTCTACCCGTGTGGACAAATATAAGGCTATTTACCAAGCCATTTGCCACCCTGAAAAGCCACCGCACTTATTTCATTTCAATGCAACACACAACATGACAATAAGACACCTCTAATATCTAAAATCAAGACACCCACACCTTAATTTCACACTGCGTTCAACATGCATATACTTCACACTTTACTCATTCAATTGCACAAGCTTGCAATTCATGAATTTCATTATCATTGAATAGATATAACTTAACTAGTATCGACCAATTCCAATGGCCATTTATAAAATGAATTGAGTAACATTAATAGCCAACACCTTGGCTAACCAATATGACATGTAACAAAATGACCAAGTTCCTATACACGCCATACCCAAAATAATCAAACTTTACTATACCAAAAGAATAGCTTGATAGTGTGAACCGAGCTCTGACATCCTACGATCCCCGACCAAGTTTGCATGTAATAGATAGCAACATAAAAATCTTATAATACGTTCATACTTTACTTCAAGTAATAACACAAGTTCTCAAGCACATTGATATAACTTACTCATGCTTACTCTTACCAATCACATAACACATATTGGACTCATTTCTTGTGAGTTTCTCATATGTACCTGTATCACTTCATCACATAACTTTAGCACTTTTACCATCTTGAACATTAACTTAGCTCTTTACCCCGTTGAACTGCTTGGAATATCGAAGGATACCCGGAATTCGTCATACACGTAGTAAGATGCCAATGCCATATCCCAGATATGGTCTTATACGAGATTGTGTATCGATGCCATGTCCCAAACATGGTCTTACACGATTTCATACTGAAGCCAAGTCTCAGACGTGGTCTTACACAGAATCACTATTCGATGTTGATGCCATATCCTAGATATGGTCTTATACGGGATCTCAATTCGGTGCCGAGGACATATCGCAGATATGGTCTTATACGGGACCTTATAAATATCATGTCTTGACAAGGGTATCCTTTCTATTCATAAGGTTCAACCGGGATTTCAACATACTATAACTTCATCATACTTTCATTGAGACCTTAATAACCACTTTCATAGAAATAATATACATTTCACGAAACGTTAAGCATTTAAAAGCATAGTAACTTAATGTTGAACTATTACACACCAACTTACCTCGGTACCAAAATATGTATAATTGTTCAATTTAGTCCACCACCTTGTTGTTTCCTCAGTTTCGGTCCGGGCTTCGTGTTTCTTGATCTATAGTGACAATTTCACTTATTTAATGATCACATTGACTAAAACAACCCATATATCACACTTTGGAAAAATTATAATTTTGCCCCTAAACTTTCACAAATTTTTAAACTGATCCCTAGACTCGTATAATGAAATGTACTCATTTCCTTGCTTACCCAAGCCTAGCCAACCCATCTTAAGCTTATAATTGCTCATATTTTTCCTTCAAAACTGATTTTTACTACACATTTTATCATCTTTACAAATAAGTCCTTTTTATGGGTTTTCATGAAAATCACTTAGAAAAAGATGTTAATTAGACATCATAAATTCATATTCCTCCATTAAACATCAAAATACATGCATGTCATACATGGGTAAATTTTTGAACATGAACTCTAGCTCAAAATAATGGTAGAAATAGCTAAATCGAGCTACGAGGATCTCAAAAATACGAAAAACATCAAAAATGGGGCTAGGATGCACACACATTGAGCTTGAAAATGAACAAAACCCTGGTTATGTCTTCTCCTCCAAATTTCGGCACTTAGGGAAGAAGATGGACACCATTTTTGACTTCTTTTTCCCTTTTTATTAATTAATTAACCAAGTGACTAAAATGCCCTTAAGGCCCTTCCTTGAGATTTTTCCCTTCCATGCCCATTTTTGTCCATCATAAAATATAATGGTCTAATTACTAAATAAGGACCTCTAAAAAATTTTCTAAGGCTATCTCATACTTGAAACTTCTAGAATCTCATATTTTTCAACCTTTGCAATTTAGTCCTACTAGATAAATTGATCACTAAATCGTAAAATTTCTTCATGTAATTTTCACAAAATCATGCAAACATGTCATATACCTCATAAAAGCCTTAAAACTCATATTTCTACTTCAAATTTGTGGTCTCGCAACCACTATTCTGACTAGGCACAATACAGTAGTACCGAATACGACACAATACAGTAGTTTAAAGCTGAGCTGCCAGTAAATTTGGCTTAAAGCCTTTCAGTACACTTCCTCCAAATAACAACCCCCAACCCAATGCAATGCAACACAAAATGGATGACATGCTATTATGCAATTCCAGTACATATATTCAGTTCAGATATTAACATGCCCAAAGATGTAAATCATTCACTAATTTCACACATTTAGGGGTCTAAGTAGCGCTTACCGACCCTACAGTAGGTTTACAGTCGACTTGGGTGACCCGTGCAACCTTAAAAACATTTCGGTAAAAATGGGCCCACATGCCCATGTGATCTGCCCGTGTGGTCCCACACGCCCGTGTGGCCCAGTCGGCCCATATTGGCCATGGCGGTGTGATCCATTTTTAAAGTAACCCGTGCTAGCTCAATACTCATATATGTTTTCACTATTTACTTATATGTTCTTTCAAAGTTGTCTACTTGAGTCATTATCACTAAATTATTTATATCTTGAGCTAAAGAATTCCAAATTAAGATCCGTTTGATTTTTTTGAAACTAGACTCAAATACCTTTCTACCATAAAATTTTTAGATTTTATAGTTTATCAAATAAGTACAGTAAAATATTTAAAGTTATCCCTATTCTGCTGTTTGACAGCTTCGACCTTTCCTTACTTAAAATTATTTATCTCTTAGTATGGAATTTAGATGATGTTTCCAGTTGTTTCTCTTGAAAATAGACTCATCAAGGATTTAAAAATATAAATTTAAGCCCCTAATTATTTTGTTTTAAAATTTTTGATGATTTTCCAAAGTAAGAATAGGGGAACCCAAAATCATTCTGACCTTGTCTCACAAAATTTATTATAACTCATGATTTAAAATTCCATTACTTACACTGTTTCTTCCATGAAAGAATAGACTCAATAAAATTTAATTTCATATTTATTCAACCTCTAACTCAATTTACACTATTTTTGATGATTTTTCAAATTTAGACTACTGCTGCTGTCCAAAACAGTTTTAGTGCAAAATGTTGATTTCCTAGTTTTTAACACCCTTATTTCCTTTCTCTACAATTTTTCGCATCATTTTCTCTTATTTCTCGACAGCAAGAAATTTTGGCTTTTCACCGAACCCCGTTTTCTATGTTTCGGGTACAGACCTGGTATCGTTTTGATGCCTAATCACTCCCGAGCACTTCAAGGCCTAAAATCAAGATACTCAACATCAATTCAACGGATTTACAAGCGAATTGACAACCAAGAATGAATAGAAACCCAACTTACCGCCAATGATAACCCTCTGTTTAACTATTTTTAAGACGAGAACACTGAATTCACCAGTCCGAGCCTCCCCTTACGCCCAAATTGCAGAGAAAAAACATTACCACTTCAGTCGCTAAGAGATTCATGACAGAAATGAAGAAAAACACTTACCGAAACTAAGCGAGCACTAACCGTGTGCGAAGACGAAGGAAAATAAATGGATTAGGGAAAAATCAAGAATAAGAAAAAGAAGAGAAAGATGGAAAAACTCAGAGAATTTTGGCAAGAGGAGAGGGAGAAGAATAGATGGCATAATTTTTTTTGGAAAAGGGAGCCAAAATTCGGTTATAGGAAAAAAATAAAATAAAATCCCGATAACCCCCAAAATCCCTTAATCTTCTCCCCTAATGTCCACTTCACATCCACTACTTAGAATCCCCCTATTACACAACTCTATCCCGAAATCTGAGCAAAAAAAATAATACCTTTGCCTGCGCAGGGATTCTCCACCATAATAACACACCACTTAACCACTAGACCAGCAGGCCCATTCTAATGTAATTTACCCAACATTTAAACTTAAGCCCTTTGCACAAGGTTAAGGCTTTATTTATAAAAATACCAAAATTTTCCCAAGTAAGGCTTGAACTTGGGACCTCTCACACACACCCAGAACACATAATCATTGAAGCAGATAGACATTGTGTGTCACACGTACAGGAAATTAAAAATTAAATTTTTGGGGCGTTACATACATCTTCCTCATTACTCTCGGCGGCTCTCTTATTTCACAGTTTATAACAATCTACTTTAACGTGACCTAACTTTTTACAATAGCGACACATTTTGTCTCGTTTCTTTGATGCTACCAAAACGGAAGCTTGCCTATTTGCCTTGCTACCCAAACCAATCTCATTATCGAGTTTGTCTCTACTCAACGAATGACCCTTCACATATTCGAACGAGAGTTTGTCTCTGTCATAAATCAAGGTCTCCCTGAAAGACATGTTTGAAGTGGTAAAGGGCACAATAATAGCATAGCCTGATCTTCATCGTCAATCTGAACATCAACATTGTTTAAATCATTTAAAAGCGTAATGAGTTGACTGATGTTATCTCTAAGAAGCTCACCTTCGTTCATACAAAGCGTAAATAGACGTTATTTCAACACTAAATGGTTAGCCAGAGACTTAGTCGCATAAAGAGTTTCTAACCTTTTCCACAA
This sequence comes from Gossypium sturtianum, assembly GCA_025698515.1. Taxonomy (NCBI): domain Eukaryota; kingdom Viridiplantae; phylum Streptophyta; class Magnoliopsida; order Malvales; family Malvaceae; genus Gossypium; species Gossypium sturtianum. The sequence continues at coordinate 38,604,472 of CM046951.1, forward strand.
GGCGAATGAGGCCTTCTCCATCAATACCTCCTGCAATATTGTATTCGAGAGGTACAACTAGATTGCAGACAAGGCCTTTTCATCAAGCTCTTCCCATTCTGTTTGATTTAGATTCTAAGGCTTTTTCTCGATAATAACCTTTTTCAAGCCGGTTTGACCTAGAATTCTCATCATCCGAAATTGCCACAGATTAAAATTGTAACGCCCTGAATAATTTATTTCTATTTCTATAAATATCTGACACAAGTGAGTATCTGCTTCAGTTGTTAAGTGTTCTGGGTGTGTGTGTGAAGTCTTGGGCTCAAGTCTCACCTTTGCTAATTTTGTTAATTTTTTGGATCTAAGCCTTATCCTTGTCAAGTGGGCCTATATTAAATTGTCTATAAATTCATATCAGAATAAGCCTACTGGTTCGAGTGGTAAGTGGGTGGTGTGTTAGAGGTGCTGTGTTCGAATCTCTGCGCAAGCATGAATGTTAATTTTTGCTCCAGCTGACTGAGAGTGTTTGGATAGAGATATAATTCTATAGTGGTTGAGATTGAGGGGATAGTGGGAGAGATTTGAGGGATTTGGGAGTTAATCTGATATTATTTTCATTTTTATTATTTTTCAAAATTTTCCTCCTTTTCTAGAAAAAATTGACGTTAGTTCTTCTCCCATTTTTCTGAATTTTATTCTTTTTCCAATTCTACAAAACTGATTTTGAATCCTTGCGTTTTGAGAATTTCATCGTTCTTCGTTCGTTTGGTAAGTGAAGTTTTGGGTATTCTGTAACTTCTGTTTTCTAACGGGGGTTTGGGTATATATGTTGTTTGGCTGTATCGTGAGTAGTTAAGGATTGATTGTGGGTCGCACGGGTCGTTTTGATCAACTGTGGCCCTACTGTAGGGTCGGTAAGGGCTAATTAAACCCTAATCTGTATGCTATGATATTCTGATAGACTGATCTAAGTAGGATACTGAATGTATGCCGGACTGTACTGCTATATGAATATCTGTATCTGTTTATAAGCATGTTGAGCATGTTTAATATGTTATATTTGTATCTGATTTTTCATCTATTTATTGGGGTGGGATTTGTATATGAGGAGGACGTGTTCTGAAAGGCGATCATCGCTTATTTTTTGGCAGATTGGCTGCACATTATCTGATATGTGTCATAATGGCACGATATGCTGTGTAGTGTTGGGTGGGTGTTTTTAACCCCACATGGTGTGATGGGATGGTCAGAGTTGGTGTGCAGAGGATGGGGGTAGGTTCTGATTATCTGATTTGTATATTTGATTCTGTTGACTGTATCTGAAATGGGCATGGGCTCGAATCTGTATCTGACTATTTATGTGATAATCTGTATGTTTGTATGCTTAATTCTATTGGGTTACACACCGAGTTTAAGAAAACTCACATCTGTCTGTCTATTCTGTTCAGGTAATCCACAGAGTTAGAGATAAACCATAATATATACATATTTTAATCCCACATTTGGCATACTTTTGGATGATTTATCCATTGAATTGTGGAATTTGATGCTCCTAATCCTTTAATTTCCTGTTTTATACTTAGAAGAGCATAGGAGGGTGAAAAGAACGAGAAACGGGCCAAAACGGAGAAAATGGGCCAAAGTAAGAAATCAACACAGCCTGGAGTTCACCACACGGTCGTGCCACTTTAGCAGACTCAAACACGGCCCTGGGCTCGATTCACACGGGCGTGTCCCTGCCGTGACCCGTTTTAATTCCACTCGGAATAGGATACTTGTGGGCCAAGTAAGGCATCCCGAAAGCCTATATAAGCACCCTAGAGGGTAACCTAAAAGGAGAGTTCGACAGAAGGCTTCTGTCAGGGCTTTTAACGAATAGCGAAGCCAGAGAAGGCTGAATATAGGGAATTACTCGAAGAAAACTGTTGATCCATCTCAGAAGCCGGAATCACGCTGAAGACTGAGGATTTTCCCTTCAATTTCCTTCAGGGGGTTTTAGGGTTTTTCTTTATGTTTTTTTTATTTAATTTCTTCTGAGATGTATTCTTTTATAAATATGAACTAAACCCTCAAATACCTGAGGGGGATGAAACCTAAGACGGATCTTGTTATTGTTTTCTAAACTGTATGATAAATACTTGATTTGTTCTTAATTCTTGCTTTAATATTTCAGGATATTGAGTCAAGTATTGATGTGCTTATTTGGAGGAGAAAAAGTCTCTGTTTAAGAGTAGGTCTAGCATAATTAAGCAGAGTTGATCGCACTCCTAGAGATAGGATGACGAAAATCTGTCGGATTAGGGTCAAACCTAATATGGGAGTCCATAAATCGAGTTAATGCAACATTAGGGGTTTTAATTAGAAAGAGATTTTAATTAATCAACCTAGGGTTAGACGTTAGTAGCCTCAAAAGAGGCATTAATATAAATTAGGGAATCCCACGGATCAAGTCAAGTGAATAAATCGTCTGGTTCAGAGTTAAATAACAAGGGAAGTCTAGGTGGATTCTTCCTCGGGTATTGTCTTAATCAATTGATTTTCCCAAAAGCATTTTTCCAATTCATTCTCTGTGTCTTGGCATCCTTAGCTTAGTAATTAGTTAGATAAATATCAATCCCCGTCATTTTAGGCTAGATAATAAAAAGAAAGTCAATAATAGTAATTTTGGTTCCTTTGGGTTTGACATTCCGGTCTTTCCACTAAGCTATACTACTCTTCGATAGGTATGCTTGCCTCAATCGTGGTGATAGTTAGTTTCTAGGCTCGATCATTCATTATATAAATATTAAAACTCTCAGACACGATCAAGTTTTTGGCACCGTTGCCGGGGAACTAAGATATTAGGAACGCTAAATTTTTATTACTTTAGCCATTCTTATTTTTATTTGCAATTTAATTTTTATTTTAACCTTGCTAATTTTTCTTTTATTTGCTTCTAGAAGGTAAATCTAGTTTATGACTAGAAGAAACCCGTCGGACCATTACTTTTTGACAGTGAGATTGAAAGTACAGTTTGCAGAAACCGAAGAAAAATAAGGCGAAGCCTACAATACATGGCAGAAGAGCAAGAAGATGAAACCAAAACTACCGAAGAGATGGTTGATAATAATCTGCTACCTCCTGTGGTTGCCGCAAACCCGGTGAATCAAAATCCTGCTCTTCGTACTATGTATGATTATGCTAAACCTAATTTAACCGGAACTGAATCAAGTATTGTTAGGCCTACTGTTGCTGCAAATAATTTTGAACTGAAACCTAACACTATACAGATGATTCAGCAATTTGTTCCGTTTGATGGTTTGCAGGATGAGGATCCAAACAATCACTTGGCAAATTTTCTAGAGTTTTGCGACAATTTCAAAATATATGCCATTTCTGATGATGCCATTCATCTTCGGTTGTTTCCCTTTTTGTTAAGGAACAAAGCTAAACAGTGGTTAAACTCGCTACCACGAGGATCAATAACTACATGGGAGAAAATGACTGAAAAATTTTTGTTAAAATATTTTTTGCCGGCTAAAACGGCTAAGTTGAGGAATGATATCTCTTCTTTTGTCATATGGATTTAGAAACACTTTACGATGCATGGGAGAGATACAAGGATCTACTGAGAAGGTGCCCTCACCATGGGTTACCATTATGGCTACTGAGTTCAAACCTTTTACAATGGTGTGAACCCTCGACTAAGCGATTGATTGATGCATCCATGGCGGTACACTAAACAATAAAAAACCTGAGGCTGCTTATGAATTCATTGAAGATATGTCACTGAATAACTATCAGTGGCAAGTTATGAGGACAAAGCCAACGAAAGCAGCCGGAGTTTTTAACCTCGACGCAATGACCAGGCTATCAAACCCAGTAGAACTGTTAAATAAAAAGATTGATAGTTTATGTGGTTCGCAGGTAAATCCAGTGATGCAGTGCGATACAAATGGAGGAGGGACGAACAATACAGAATACCCACCCTACAACCCTAGCATAGAAAACAAACAGATGAACTATATGGGTAACAATTCTAGACCTCAAAATAACCCTTATAGTAACACATACAATCCAGGTTGGAGGAACCACCCAAATTTTTCATGGGGTTGTCAAGGAAATCAGAGAGAACAACCCTTTCCAGGCTTCCAACAGCAACTCTACCCACAAGAAAAGAAGCTGAATCTTGAAGATATGCTAGCAAAGTTTATTTCAGCATCAGAGACTCATTTTTAGAATACTGAAACGGAGTTGAAAAATCAGCAAGCATCAATTCAAGAGCTTAAGAATCAAATTGGACAGCTGGTTAAGTTAGTTTCCGAAAAGCAACCAGGTAGTTTACCTAGTAACACCAAACCTAAACCAAAAGAGCATGTGAAGACAGTTACACTAAGGAGTGGAAAGGAGTTGGTTGAAGCTGAAAAGAAGATGCCACAAGAAACTGATAAGGTAAAGGGTGAGGAAGTAATCGAGAATGCAACTCCGGTACTTAAAGAGTATAAACCACTGATCCCATATCCAGCAAAGTTGAAGAAAGACCGCATCGACGCACAATTCGGTAAATTTCTTGAACTCTTTAAACAATTACATATTAACTTACCTTTTGTTGAAGCTATTTCGCAGATGTAACATCCCGATTTAGGGCCTAGTCAGAATAGTGGTCTGAGACCACAAATCCAAGGTTTATGAATGATTTTTTGAGGTTTATGCTACGTATGCATGCTAGTCTGAAAGTTTCATGAAGCAATTTTGTGAAATTGCGGTTAAATTGTCCAAAAGGACTAAATTGCAAAAGTTGCAAAATCTGAGATTCTAGAAGCTATTTGTGTGAAATAGCTTTAGAATATTAATTAGAGGTCCTTAAATAGAAATTTTCCCATTTTCTACTTTTTTGGACAAAATTAGGCATGGATGAGTTAAAATAGAAAGTTTATCAAAAAGGGCATTTTGGTCATTTAGCAATTAAGTGATTAAAATAGGAGAAAAGATGACAAAATTCATTCATCTTCTTCTCCAAGGCTGCCAAAAATTTTAGAGAGCCATTGTTAGGGTTCTTCAAAAATTTCAAGCTTGCTAGTAAGTGCATCTAGCCTCGTTTTTGATATTCTTTGTATTTTTTAAGTCCTTGTTGCATGAGTAAGCTATTTTTAGCTATTTGATGAGCTATGATGGATGTTCAGAAATGTGGCCATGTATGACATACATGTATTTTGATATTTTATGGAAGATTATGAAAGCTTGATGTAGTAGAAACATCTTTTGCTAAATGAGTTTCCATAGAAAATGCATGTAGGGACTAGTTTATAAAAATCTTGTGTTTGGTCATACATGTGTGATGTAATGAGAATTGATGATTGCTTTAGTTGAGTAAGTGATTCGGCTAAGCATGAAAGGCTAAGAATTTGAATAAAAATCACTTTACGAGCCTTGGGGCAATAGTGTAATTATGAGAAAGATTTGGGGCAAAAGAGTAATTTTTCCAAAGTATGAGCTGTGGGTCAATTTGGTCAATGTGTGTATTGAATAAGCTGATTTATTCATTATAGATCAAGAAAGACAAACCCCGAATCGAAACCGAGGCAAGAGCAAAGTGGTGGACTAAATTGTATGTTTCTATACTTTTGAGTATCGAGGTAAGTCTATGCATAAACAATGCATTCATACTTGCAATTTGTCAATGCTAGCTAGTGTATAGCATAGTTGAAAATGATTGAGAACCTATGTGTTTTAAGTGGAATGAATGTAAATAGATATGTGAATGTGTAGTGATAATGCTAAAAGATGGGCTAAGTACGATACCATTCTAATACATATTGATGATGAGCTGGCTATGTGCGATGCTATCGTTAGGTATATTGTCTAGTGGGCTATGTGCGAAACCACTACGATTACCTTTATGGTAGGCTAAGTGCGATACTACCTTATTAATTGATTGTGGTGGGCTAAGTGCGAAACCACTGAGACATTAGCTGTGTGGATTAGCTGTGTGGATGTATTATCAAGAAATAATGATGTGTTGTATATTGTGTAAATGTGATATTGAATGCAGGGGTGCATGTCAATGGTTATGAGTAAGTGACTTATGATGCGTTGGAAATGTGGTAAGGGATAGAAAGAGTAAGCATAGTTGTACATTATATGTTAGTATAATGCTAATTGTTGTTTAGCTTATACTATGTTGCTTAATTATTTCTGTGTAAACTTACTAAGCTCAAAGCTTACTCCCTTTATTTTCCCTTGTCTTATAGAGCAAAAGTGTTGAATCGAGATACGAGTATCAATTGGAAGATCGCACACACTATCAGCACACTCTGGTACATGAGACTCAATATTTTGTATATGGCATGTATAGGGGCTAGACAAGTTAGTGAATTTTGTTGTATATGGCTATGATGTGTTGGCCTTTAGATGGATAATCTATTTTGTATAATGCCATAGTTGTTGGCACTTTATTATATGAAAAGATGTAGTTATCTAAGTGAGATTGTAAGATTTTGAGTTGATTATGGATGTGTTGAATGAGTGCATGATTGTGTATGCTAGAAGGGTGAAAAGAACTTGGCAAATACCTTTGTTCTTGTCCATGTGGGTAGACACACGGGCGTGTGTCTAGGCCATGTGTGACACACGGTCAGCCCATGGGCGTGTGACTTGGCCGTGTGTCCTCTGCATGTTAGTATTTTAAGTCAGGATAGACCACGGATTAGTCACATGGGCGTGTGCCTAGAACGTGTGTGTTAATCAGTGTTGGCCACGGGCTAGCCACACGGGCGTGTGTCTAGACTCTAGGCCGTGTTAAGGTAGTCAGTGTGCACCACGGGTGGAGGGCACAGCGTGTGCCTAAAACCGTGGGGCATTGGCGAGATGCTTGAGTTTTCATGCACGGATAGTGACCATGGGCGTGTGTGACATCCACGAGCGTGCCAAATCTTACACGGGCGTGTGAGCCCTGTATATGGAAAAATTTTAAGATCGTAAGAGTTTTCGATATGGTCTCGAGAGCCCTCATGTGTTTGAGAGAGGCCTCGTAAGTCGGGATTGAGGTTGTTGTGATGGCCAAAGAGAGTGGTCATATTGTGCCTAAGTGGCGATCTTGAGGATTTTAATATGGTAACGCCTCGAGCCCAGTTCCGGTGTTGAAAACGGGTAAAGGGTGTTACATTTAGTGGTATCAGAGCTATGGTTTAGTCGGTTCTAGGACTACCGTAGCGGGTGTAAGAGTCTAGCTATACATGCCATTAGTGTACAACGATAGTGTGGTGGCTTCTGATGATTTTAAATCTTGTTTTATATAGAATATGGATTCCAATCCATTGACTGCTGATGAAGCAGCTAGTAATGCGTCGGCTCCTGCGCAAGGAACCGTGCCTGTTCAAAGTGGACCCGAGGCTATGGGTCAAGGGGAAGGGGCACGGGAAGCCTTTCTCCAGATGATGAGTAATTGGTACTCGGATTATGTTCAAGCGAACCCTAATGCTCAACCTCCTCCACCTCCTCCTCCTATACCTCAGCCAATTCCTGTGGCTCCTCAACGTATTGATGTAGTGAGGATATCAAACCCCGTAGATAAGATTAGAAAACACGGGTGAGGAGTTTAGAGCTAAGGTTGATGATGACCCTGAGAGGGCAGAGTTCTGGTTAGAGAACTCGATGAGAGTGTTTGAGGAACTTTCTTGTACTCCTGAAGAGAGCTTGAAGTGTGTTGTATCCTTGCTGAGGGACTCGACATACCATTGGTGGAAGACGTTAACGTCAGTAGTCCCAAGGGAGCGGGTGACGTGGGACTTCTTTCTGGAAGAGTTCCGGAAGAAGTATATAAGCCAATGATTTACTGATCGGAAAAGGAAGGAATTCCTTGAGTTGAAGCAAAGAAGAATGTCAGTAGCGGAATATGAGCGTGAGGTTGTTAGGCTTAGCAAATACGCTCAAGAATGTGTATCGACAGAGACCATATTGTGTAAGAGGTTCGAAGATGGACTGAATGAGGACATCAAACTCCTAGTGGGTATTTTGGAGTTGAAAGAATTTGTGGTGTTGGTCAAAAGGGCAAGTAAGGTCGAAGAGTTGAGTACAGAAAAGAAAAGGGCTATGAGCGAAGCCCGAGATGCTAGAAAGAGGTCGATGGGCAAGTCGTATCAAGCCCATTCGAAAAGGTCCAAGGAAGTGAGTCCTAGGACGACAACACCAGTGGGTTATTTGCATCGAGACTTAGGCAATACTCGTTTGGGTTCGAGAGTCCAAGCTACTTCGATGGAAAGTGTGGGCAATCCAAAGAATAAACCGGAGTGTCCAAATTGTGGTAGATATCACACCGGAGAGTGTTGGGGTAACAGTGGAAACTGTTATAAGTGTGGTTCCCCCGACCATTTTATCCGAAATTGCCCCGAGAGGGATGATAAGGAAGAAAAGCTAGAGATGAGATCCAATGATGTGTCTGCAAGGGGTAGACCACCAAGGAACCCGAGAGGCGGGAATAGTTGTAGAGGTGTATCTAGAGACTCTGCTGTGAGACCGGAGGGTCGGGCACCTGCGAGGACGTATGCCATTCGCGCTCGCGAAGAGGCATCCTCCCCTGATGTAATAATGGGTACTTTTTCTCTCTTTGACACACTTGTTATTGCTTTAATAGATCCGGGGTCTACTCATTCTTATATTTGCATGAGATTGGCATCTAGTTTGAGTATGATTTGTTGAGTCTACTGACTTTGTGGTTAAGGTGTCAAACCCGTTAGGTAAGCATGTGTTAGTGGACAAGGTGTGTAAGAATTGTTCTTTGATGATTGAGAGTCATTGCTTTCCAAGCAAACCTAATGTTGTTCTTTGTTTGATGAGTTTGATTTAATCCTAGGCATGGATTGGTTGACTACCCATAGTGTCTTAGTGAACTGTGGTAGTAAGTTTATTGAATTGAAATGTGAGAGTGGAGATGTGGTTCGGGTTGAATCAGGTGGATCGGGTAGTTTACCAGTGATGATTTCTTCCTTAGTGGCTGATAAATGTTTGAGAAAATGGTGTGAGTCCTATCTTGCTTTTGTGTTGAATACTCAAGAGGTTGGAGTAAAGTTTGAAACAGTGCTAGTGGTATGTGAGTACCCGGATGTATTCCCGGAAGAGTTACTCGGATTACCTCCAGTGAGAGAGGTTGAGTTTGGGATTGAGTTAGTTCCAGGAACGGCACCTATTTTGATTGCTCCGTATAGGATGGCACCTTTAGAGTTGAAAGAATTGAAGGTTCAGTTGCAAGAGTTGATAGATAAGGGTTTTGCAAGACCGAGGTACTCACCGTGGGGTGCTTCGGTATTGTTTGTGAAGAAGAAAGATGGGTCTATGAGGTTGTGTATAGACTATAGACAGCTTAACAAAGTGACGGTTAAGAATAAGTATCCTTTACCAAGGATTGATGATCTTTTTTATCAACTGAAGGGAGCTACAATGTTCTCCAAGATAGACCTGAGGTCTGGTTATTATCAGTTGAGAGTGAAAGAGCAGGATGTGTTGAAAACTGCATTTCGGACAAGGTATGGCCATTATGAGTTTTTAGTTATGCCGTTTGGTTTGACGAATGCACCTGCAATTTTTATGGATCTGATGAACCGTGTTTTTAGGCCATATGTGGACAAGTTTGTAGTTGTCTTCATTGACGACATATTGATCTATTCTCGGGATGAGAACGATCATGAAGAACATTTGAGAGTTGTCTTGCAAACTTTAAGAGATAAGCAGTTGTACGCTAAGTTTAGCAAGAGTGAGTTTTGGCTCCGTGAGGTTGGATTCCTAGGACACATTGTGTCGGGTGATGGTGTTAGAGTTGACCCAAGTAAGATATCGGCTGTTGTGGATTGGAAACCGCCGAGGAACGTGTTGGAAATAAGAAGTTTCTTGGGATTAGCAGGATATTATAGATGTTTCATAAAAGGGTTCTCTGTGATTTCTACCACGATGACGAAACTATTGCACAAAGATGTCAAGTTTAAATGGACTGAGACATGTCAACAGAGTTTCGAGAGACTGAAGACATTATTGATTGAGGCACCAGTTTTGGTTCAACCAGAATCGGGGAAAGAGTTCGTTTAATGGTCTCAGTTGCGTGTTGATGCAAGAGGGTAGGGTAGTCGCTTACGCCTCGTGACAGTTGAAACCGCACGAGAAGAATTATCTGACTCATGATTTGGAGTTGGCTGTGATTGTTTTCGCGTTAAAGATTTGGCGACATTACTTATATGGTGAGAAGTGCCGAATCTTTACGGATCACAAGAGTTTGAGATTTTTGATGGATCAGAAGGATTTGAATTTGCGACAGAGACGGTGGCTTGAGTTGTTGAAAGACTATGAGTGAGTCATTGATTACCACTCGGGAAAAGCGAATGTGGTTGCGGATGCCCTTAGTAGGAAATCCTTGTATGCTCTAAGAGTTATGAGGATGAGTTTGGCATTGTCTGATGATGGTGCTATTCTGGCAGAGTTGAGAGCTAAGCCACTATTTGTTCAACAGATATGTGAGGCTCAGAGAAATGACAGTGAGATGTTAGCTAAGAGAGATAAGCGTGAATCAGAAAGTGATTCCGATTTTCGAGTGGGCTCGAATGGTTGTTTGCTGTACCGTGATAGAATTTGTGTACCTAGAGATGAGGAGTTAATCCGAAAGGTTTTGCATGAGGCCCACAGTGGATGTTTCTCAGTACATCCGCGTAGTACGAAAATGTATAATGACTTGAAGAAGTCTTATTGGTGGCCGGGTATGAAAAGAGATATTTCAGAGTTCGTGACAAAGTGTCTGATTTGTAAACAAGTGAAAGCTGATCATCAAGTGCGATACCATTCTAATACATAGAGACGATGAGCTGGCTATGTACGATGCTATCGTTAGGTTTATTGTCTAGTGGGCTATGTGCGAAACCACTACGATTACCTTTATGGTAGGCTAAGTGCGATACTACCTTATTAATTGATTGTGAGTGCGAAGCCACCGAGACATTAGCTGTGTGGATTAGCTGTGTGGATGTATTATCGAGAAATAATGATGTGTTGTATATTGTGTAAATGTGATATTGAATGCAGGGGTGCATGTCAATGGTTACGAGTAAGTGACTTATGATGCGTTGGAAATGTGGTAAGGGATAGAAAGAGTAAGCATAGTTCTACATTATATGTTAGTATAATTCTAATTGTTGTTTAGCTTATACTAAGTTGCTTAATTGTTTATGTGTAAACTTACTAAGCTCAAAGCTTACTCCCTTTATTTTCCCTTGTCTTATAGAGCAAAAGTGTTGAATCGAGATACGAGGATCAATTGGAAGATCGCCCACACTATCAGCACACTCTGGTACATGAGACTTAATGTTTTGTATATGGTATGTATAGGGGCTAGACAAGTTAGTGAATTTTGTTGTATATGGCTATGATGTGTTGGCCTTTAGATGGATAATCTATTTTGTATAATGCCATAGTTGTTGGCACTTTATTATATGAAAAGATGTAGTTATCTAAGTGTGATTGTAAGATTTTGAGTTGATTATGGATGCGTTGGATGAGTGCATGATTGTGTATGCTAGAAGGGTGAAAAGAACTTGGAAAATACCTTTGTTCTTGTCCATGTGGGTAGACACACGGGTGTGTGTCTAGGCCATGTGTGACACACGGTCAGCCTATGGGCGTGTGACTTGGCCGTGTGTCCCCTGCATGTTAGTATTTTAAGTCAGAATAGACCACGAACTAGTCAAACGGGCGTGTGCCTAGAACGTGTGTGTTAATCAGTATTGGCCACGGGCTAGCCACACGGGCGTGTGTCTAGACTCTAGGCCGTTTTAAGGTAGTCTGTGTGCACCACAGGTGGAGGGCATGGGCGTGTGACCTAACCGTGGGGCATTGGCAGAATGCTTAAGTTTTCATGCACGGGCAGTGACCATGGGCGTTTGTGACATCCACGGGCGTGCCAAATCTTACACGGGCGTGTGAGCCCTGTATAGATGGAAAAATTTTAATATCGTAAGAGTTTTTGATATGGTCTCGAGAGCCCTCGTGTGTTTAAGAGAGGCCTCGTAAGTCAGGATTGAGGTTGTTGTGATGGCCAAAGAGAGTGGTCATGTTGTGCCTAAGTGGCGATCTTGAGGATTTTAATACGGTAACGCCTCGTGCCCGGTTCTGGCATTGAATACGGGTAAGGGGTGTTACAGTAGATGCCGACATATGCAAAATTCCTAAAAGAGCTTTTAACGAAGAAAAGGAAGCTTGAAGAGCTATCAACCGTGGAGCTTAACAAGGAATGTTCAGTAATTCTTGAAAATAAGCTACCAACCAAATTGAAAGATCCAGGAAGTTTCACTATTCCCTATTTAATTGGTAGTTTAAATATTGAGAAAGCATTAGCTGATTTAGGTGCCAGTATTAATTTAATGCCTTATAAAATGTTCAAGCAGCTTGGTCTTGGGGAACCAAAACCCACTAGGATGAGTATTCAATTAGGTGACAGATCTATTAAATATCCTAGGGGAATTATTGAATATGTTTTGGTAAAGGTTGATAAATTCATATTCCCTGTTGACTTTGTTGTGCTTGACATGGATGGGGACGTTGAGGTACCTCTAAGTTAGGACACCCATTTTTAGCCACTGCTAGGGCTGTTATTGATGTAGGTGATGGTAAACTTGTGCTCAGGATAGGTGACGAGGAAATTATTTTTCAAATTTATGATGCTATACGATACTCTAGAGAGAAAGATGATTCCTATTATTTTATCGATGCTATTGATCATTCTATTCAAGATTCTTTTCAGGAAATCATACATAAAGACACGTTGGAACTGTGTCTTGCCCAAGGAAGGGAGGCTGATGACGATACCAATAAGATGGGGGAAGTAAAAATTTCTTCCCCAAGACAAAAGAAATATGAGGGCATGGAAATGAATGACGAACTAAAACAAAAACCCTCTGTTGAACCCCCCAAATTGGAATTGAAACAGTTACCAAATCACTTAGAGTATGCATTCCTTAGAGATAATTCTACACTACCGGTAATTATTTCTTCTTGAGTGGGAACCAATGAGAAAGACGAGTTAATACAGTACTAAAGGAGCATAAAAGAGCCACAACTTGGAAGATTTCTGACATTAAAGGGATAAGCCCATCGTTTTTCACCCACAAAATTCTAATGGAAGATGAATATAAACCATGTGTGCAACCTCAAAGACGATTAAATCCCAACATGAAGGAAGTTGTTAAAACTGAGGTAATTAAACTCCTAGATGCGGGAATTATTTATCCTATTTCTGACAATACTTGGGTAAGTCCTGTGCAGGTTGTTCCAAAGAAGGGAGGCATGACTGTTGTAGCCAACGAGAAGAATGAGTTGATTCCAACAAGGACATCCACAGGTTGGAGAGTTTGCATTGACTATAGGAAGTTAAACGATGCCACGAGAAAAGATCACTTCCCCTTGCCCTTCATTGATCAGATGTTAGAAAGATTATCTGGGCATATGTACTATTGCTTCTTAGACGGACTCTTTGGCTACTTCCAAATTCCAATAGCTCCTGAGGATCAAGAACAGACAACATTTACATGTCCATATGGTACGTTTGCTTATTGTAGAATGCCTTTTGGATTATGTAATGCTCTTGCTACTTTTCAGCGATGCAAGCTAGCCATCTTTGATGAACTCGTGGAAGATATTATGGAGGTATTTATGGACGACTTTTTGGTATTTGGTAATTCTTTCCATCTTTGCCTTAAAAATTTAAAACGAGTTCTAATGAGATGTGAGGAAATGAACCTTGTGCTTAATTGGGAAAAGTCACTTTATGGTTCGAGAAGGGATTGTGTTAGGTCGCAAAATTTCTAGTAAAGGGATCGAGGTTGATAAAGCAAAAATTGAAACCATAGAAAAATTACCTCTTCCTAGTTCAATTAAGGCTATTTGAAGCTTTTTAGGTCATGCTGGATTTTATAGAAGATTTATTAAGGATTTTTCTAAAATAGCTAAGCCTTTAACAAAACTACTAGAGAAAGATGTGCCTTTGAATTTTGATCAGGAATGTTTAGATGCATTTAATACCCTTAGAAATAAATTAATAAATGCTCTAATTGTAATTGCACTTGATTGGAATTTACCCTTTGAACTAATGTGTGATGCGAGTGATTTTGCAGTAGGTGCGGTTCTGGGACAGCGAAGAGACAAGCATTTTCAATCGATCTATTACGCTAGCAAAACATTGACAACCGCACAAGAAAATTACACTACCATAGAAAAAGAATTGCTAGATGTGGTCTTTGCATTTGATAAATTTAGACAGTATATGATATTATCTAAAGTTTTCATTTACACTGACCATTCAGCTCTTCGTTATCTCTTAACTAAATCTAATGCAAAACCTCGACTCAGAAGATGGATTTTACTCTTACAGGAATTTGATTTGGAAATTCAAGATAAGAAAGGAGCTGAAAATCTTGCAGCAGACCATCTTTCTAGGCTTGAAAATCCACATATCAAAGAACTCGATGAGAGTGAGATAAATGACTCGTTTTTGGCAGAACAACTTTTTGCTATAACTGAATCCGAGGTACATTGGTTTGCAGACATTGCAAATTACTTAGCTGCTAACATCCTACCAAAAAGGTTAACACGTCATCAAAAGAAGTGATTCTTTGCTGATGCAAAAAACTATTTTTGGGAGGACCCTTTTCTTTTTCGTATATGTGCAGATCAAGTAATTCGGAGATGTGTTACAAAGGTAGAAGCAAGCAAAATTCTAGAACATTGCCATTCAGGACCATCAGGAGGACATTACAGTGGGATTAGGACAGCATATAAAATGCTCGAATCAGGTTTTTATTGGCCCACTCTGTTCAAATAGGCTAAAAGGTATGTTGCCTCGTGTGATAGATGTCAGAGAACAGGTAATATCTCTAAACGCGATGAAATGCCTCAAACGTATATGCAATCATGTGAAATATTTGACGTATGGGGTATTGATTTTATGGGTCCATTCCCTAGCTCATTTGGGAATAAATACATCTTAGTAGCAGTAGATTATATGTCAAAATGGGTGGAAGCTCAAGCTTTACCTACTATGATGCTAGAGTGGTAGTGAGATTTCTTAAGAAACTCTTCTCTCGATTTGGAACACCCAGAGCAATTATTAGTGATACGGGTACAAATTTTTGTAATACTCAATTTGACAAAGTCTTAAAGAAATATGGAGTACACCACAGAACAGCTACCCCTTATCACCCTCAAACCAGTGGACAAGCGGAAGTAGCAAATCGAGAGCTTAAGCGTATTCTAGAGAAAACTATAGAATCAAACAGGAAAGATTGGGCATTAAAAGTAGACAACGCTTTATGGGCCTATAGAACCGCCTTTAAAACTCCCATAGGAACATCCCCATACAAACTTGTTTACGGGAAGAGTTGTCATTTACCGGTTGAACTTGAGCACAAAGCATTTTGGGCTATAAAATTCTTAAACTATGATCTTAAATTTGCAGGAGAAAAAAGATTGATGCAGTTGAACGAGCTTGATGAGTGGCGAGCAAATGCCTACGAGAACTCACGATTATACAAAGAAGTAACAAAGCGACGCCATGATGCTCGTCTAAAGCGACCTAAACAATTTGAAGTTGGAGATCTCATTCTACTTTATAATTCAAGGCTCAAATTATCCCCTGGAAAGCTGAAATCAAGATGGTCAGGTCCATTCGTAATCAAAACCATTTTTCCTTGTGGCACAATCGAGGTAACTCATCCTAATTACGGCACATTCAAGGTAAACGGTCAACGACTTAAACTATATAACGGTGAGGACTTTAGGGATATTAGAGAGGAGCTTTAGCTCCATGAACCTTCATAAAGAGACGAATACAAGGTAAGTCTAGCTTAGGACTATAAACAAGCGCTTCTCGGGAGGCAACCCGAGTACTAACCCCATTAATATCCATATTTTCGACTTTTAGCACCTTACTAAAAGTTAACCCGATTAATAAGTGTAGATTTCCCGACCACACGGCCTTACACACGGGCGTGGTCGTGGCCGTGTGGACAACACGTGGAGGCACACCGCCGTGGCGGAGACCGTGCGGGCCAGGGACGAAAAATTTTCCCCAAAACACGGGCTACGATAAAACACCATTGCCGCGCGATGCCGCCGTGGTCGAAACTGCCTAAAGAACACGAGCCGAGAAAAAGTCCATGGCCGTGCGATACGGTCGTGGTCGACACTGAGACATTCACACGGACGAGTGACACGCCCGTGCCTATAGGCCGTGCTTGAAACTGATTGATTACCACGGGCGTGGGCAAGAATGACACTGGCATGCCTTTGGAAAAAGGCCGATACTGTTAAAACGACAGGGGCGTTCAACACGCCCGTGCCTTGAAACCGTGGCCGAACCTGTCAAAGTAATACGGGTGTGGAAGAAGAGAACGAAGCTCGGCACGGCCGTGCGACATGGCCGTGTGTGACAACACGCCCACAGCACACGAGCGTGGGCTGCAAACCAGGCGTGCCAAAACCGTAATTTTTGAAACACACGGACTAAAAACGAGCCACACGGGCGTACGCCACACTCGTGTGCCCCTATTTCCTATTTAAACCAACCCACTATTCATCTTCTCCCCAAATCACTCTCCCAAAAACCATAGCCGTTTTTCCCCTCCCCTACTCAGTCCGGCCACCACCATCGACACCACCTCCCTTCACCTTCTTCGTCCCCACGGTCACCTTACCGCAGCACACGCCTGTGCGTTATCCCTCCACGACCGTGCACCATCTCCACGCCTCCATCGATCCACTCTATCCCCTCCACTCTCTACTTTATTCCTTAATCCTATTTTTTTCCATGCTTGTTTTTAGATCTTAGATTTATTCCTTTAGATTTTTAGTATTTATTCTTGATAATTATTTTCAATACTGATGTTTACTTAAGTGTTATGGATAGTTTAACTCTAATTTTTTAATGCCTTGAACCTCTAGTATTAGGAGAATATTTAGGAAAAATTGTCATTGTTATTATCATAAGATTGTAATCTTGGACTCATAGGCACTATCATATGGGATGATGTTCTTTACTCTATTCTGCAGGAACATAATGTCTTCTTCCCGCGACAAGAAAACTGCAGTCCCTGTTTCAAAAAACGAAAAGGGCCCGGTTCATCATCGGCAAGCGCATCTGCCGAAGTGCGACACCCATTCTTACAGTTTCCTCTGGGACCTCAAAAGGAACTTTTTTCAGATTCTATGAGCACGACCTATTAGTGCAGGCAGATGCGTCGACTGGGCCGCCCTTGAGCAAGTACAACTTGTTTATGCCGTTCGGGCCTTACTATCCACCAACCCTTGAGAGCGGTTCTTCAGTATTGTCGAGCCCACATACCTCGAACTAACATTAGAGCTTTGCTCTACTTTTCATTTGCAGGTGGTGATGACGAACCACGAAGATCTAGGCACCATACAGTTTCGCCTAGGAGGTTTGGTTCCCGAAATGAGTGTCCCTAAATTTGGAGTCGCTCTGGGACTCTACACAGAAGAGTTCATGGAGGAGAATGAACTCGACACTTTTCACCGCCACATACTCTATTCACCTTCCAAATGTTTGCAGGCCTTGGTTCCAGGGTTAGCAACATACGATCCTAGTCGCTCCAAGGCAACCGCTCTTCCCCCATCACTGAGGTACCTCCATTCCCTCCTCGCACATACATTTACAGGAAGGTGCGAGAGCACCAGCGTCATTAATACCCATGACGCCTATTTTCTGTGGAACATGGCGCATGGCCGCGTGTTCGACCTTGCCTACTTCATCGCTCTCTCCATCCAGCATCAGACGGAGTGGCATCGTAAGGGGGTAATTTCCATGGGGCCCTATGTGACACGCCTCGTAAGACACTTTGGCCTCCTCAACACCGCGGCACAATCATCCTCCCTCACCTTGATAGGCGAGATGTCTCCACAGGGCATCTCGACCATGATAAACATGAGGATGATCAAGCGTTACCGTGGGACCGACCCTCCCCAATACCGTCTAGCCCATACCACCGAGGAGGAGAATCCTGAGGACATTACTGACGATGTCCCCCACCACACGAGAAGCCACCACTGAGCCATCACCCAGTTCATGCGACAGCTTCTATTTTGGACATATCTGAGCGCCTAACACGATTCGAGCAGCAATGCTTCCAGCGCTTCGATCACATCGACGCCACCCTCCACCAGATGTGTCAAAACCTTCACATTTCATCACCGCCCCCACCTCGCGAGCCATCTGGCGATGAGGACTTCTGAGTCCTCTTTCTTTTATCTTTATGTTATTTTCATATAAACTTTAAAATACTAATTTTCATTTTATTTTTATTTCATTTTATTTTTGACTCATGTTTATTTTAAGTTATTTTTAGGTTTCATAACCACTATTACCCAATTTACATCTTTTGGCAATATTTGAGTAATCCTTACAGTCTAAAGAACCCACTGATTTTATCACAGTTAAAAAGCCTAAAATAGCACTCTGGAATACTCAACTCTAATGAGGAAAATCTACCACGCCTCCTCCAATTTTTTCTACACTTCCAACTCAAGGAATCCATCCAAAATTCAGGAAGTTTCACTTCTCCCTCTCTTTTATGATATCATGCTTTTAATCTCTAGAACAAATATCTTTGTACATTGAGGGCAATGTATATTTTAAGTGTGGGGGGTGAATTTTATTCAAAAAAAGTTCCTAACTTTTTGCATTATTCTCAAATCCCTGAATTTTGTCTTTTTCTCAAGTCACTTTCTCATATCACTATTAGAACAAATTCTGATTGGTTTATGATTTTTATTGATATGTCTTGAATTAAAACATAGGCAGTTGTGCATTGATTGTTTAAACTTAAAGGATTTAGAGAATCAAGCATGATAAGTTGTTTTTTTGAAAATTAAAAATTTGCTAGGTTGTTTTCCCAAGTTTAGGTATTATCTTGAAGTTTGAAGTTCACAGGGTTGACATCAAAAACCATAATTTCTGTGAGATCTTGAGCCTTTAAGAGCATTTTCTTTTCTTCCTCACTTTTATTGTTGCTTTGAGTGAGTCAATATTGATTTGTTATTCTAGAACTTGCTTTGATTATGCATGTCAAGACCACACTTTTGATTTGATATACTGAGATGATAAAGGCACCTAGGATTTAACCCACTTACTTCCTAAAAGGCCTACCTTCATAATTAACCCCTAGTGAACCCCTTTGATCCTAATAAACCATTCATTGATTTACCCTTAATATTAACCCAAGACTTACTCTTTTTGATACATTAAGAATTTTTCCTATTGTATTAACTTTTTTTTATCGATATTTGATTTGAGAAGTTGCCTAACTATGTTTCCCATTTCAGTTGTTAAATTCTTATTATTGTACTTGATTTTTTCTTAAAAAAAAAGTGAACGTATATTCATTATTAGTTCTATGTTATTTAAGCTTAAGCAATTAATTTCACATCTTGAGAAGAAGCTCGTGTTTAATGTAATCATTCATTATTAGTCTATTTTTCTAGTTAGGTAATTTGTCAATCCGATCTCGATTCTAACCTCCTCTTTCAGCCTGTGACACGCCCCCTAACCAAGCCACGTTACAACCCTTTTTAAAGACCTTTTGATCGATGTATCATTTCAAGTTATAGTGGTGGAGATTTGATTTTCATGCAAGCCTATGGTAATAACTTTTCATGTTGACTATTGAGTGCTTAATTTATCATCCCTTAAACACTTCAAGTGATTTGAGTGAATCCTTAGTGAGGATGTTAACTCTGTGACATTTTGAATCAAAGGTGATTACTTAGATAAGGGGAATACCTATGTTTTCATGAATAAAATGCTCAACTTGGATTGTTTGAAACTTTGATGTTCTTTTAGTTGAATTCTCAATGTCTGATTACCTATGGATTATTTCGAAACATTATTGATAGGAGTTATAAGTTGAGAAGAATGAATTTTAATTGTGAGTTGAGAATTTTGCTTGAGGACAAGCAAATGCTTAAGTGTGGGGATATTTGATAAACCGTAATATATACATATTTTAATCCCACATTTGGCATACTTTTGGATGATTTATCCCTTGAATTGTGGAATTTGATGCTCATAATCCTTTAATTTCATGTTTTATACTTAGAAGAGCATAGGAGGGTGAAAAGAATGAGAAATGGGCCAAAAACAGAGAAAATGGGCCAAAGTAAGAAATCAACACGGCCTGGAGTTCACCACACGGCCGTGCCACTTTAGCAGACTCGAACACAGCCCTGGGCTTGATTCACACGGGCGTTTCACATGGGCGTGTCCCTATCGTGACCCGTTTTAATTCCACTCGGAATAGGATACTTGTGGGCCAAGTAAGGCATCCCGAAAGCCTATATAAACACCCTAGAGGGCAACCTAAAAGGGAAGTTTGACAGAAGGCTTCTGTCAGGGCTTTTGACGAAGAGCGAAGCCAGAGAAGGCTGAATATATGGAATTACTCGAAGAAAGCTAGTTGATCCATCTCAAAAGCCAGAATCACGCTGAAGATTGAGGATTTTCACTTCAATTTCTTTTAGGGGGTTTTAGGGTTTTTCTTTATGTTTTGTTATTTAATTTCTTCTGAGATGTATTCTTTTATAAACATGAACTAAACCCCTCAAATACCTGAGGGGGATGAAACCTAAGACGGATCTTGTTATGGTTTTCTGAACTGTATGATAAATACTTGATTTGTTCTTAATTATGTGTTCTTAATTCTTGCTTTAATATTTCAGGATATTGACTCAAGTATTGATGTGCTTATTCAGAGGAGCAAAAGTCCCTGTTTAAGATTAGATCTAGCATATTTAAGCGGAGTTAATCACACTCCTAGAGATAGGATGACGAAAATCTGCCGGATTAGGGTCAAACATAATATGGGAGTCCATAAATCGAGTTAATGCAACACTGGGGGCCGTGGGTCGATAACTGAACGAATCCGGTCCAATGGTGTTGAGCTATTTAGGGGTGTTACTGGAGTCGCCCCTAATGTGGCCGAGTATTGGTTGGAGGCCACCGAGAGGATCATGAATTATCTAGACTATATAGCCGTGCAAAAATTTAAGGGTGCAGTCTCCTTGCTTCGTGACGAGGCATATCAGTGGTGGTTGACGGCAGCTTGATCATCTAACCTGGGATTTCTTTAAGACCACCTTCGAAAGTAAGTACGTGGGGACAAACTATGTTGATGCTCGTAGGCGTGAGTTCATGAATCTCAATGAAAGTGATAGATCTGTGGTCGAGTTTCTGAGGTTGAGCTGCTACGCTCGAGGCATGGTGGCATCTGAGTATCAGAGGTGCGTCCGATTTGAGGATGGCTTGAGGGATAACTTGAGGGTATTGATTGCTCCACAGAGGGTGTAACAACACGTTTATAGTTAAATCAGAATAGTGGTTTCAGGATAACAAATCTGAGGTTGAAATAATTATTTTATTATTATTTTGAGATCTACAGTATGATAGTATGATTGTGTGAAATTTTCGTTAAGACATTTTATCGTTGAATGCTTACTTTGATAAAAAGGACTAAATCGCATAAAGTGTAAAAGTGGGGTTCTATTACTTAAAGGTGTCTAATAGCTATGGAATCTTAAATTAAAGGTTCTTATGTTGTAATTAGACCATTGTTAATGTTAGCGGACAAACATGGACATCATTTATGTGAATTTTAAAGGTTAATGTATAAGGTTATATAGGTAATTTAATTAATAAGATAAGTAAAATAACCAAAACAAAGGCCATCATCTTTGTTTTGTCCATCTTTTATTGAAATTAGACCTAAGATATAACACCCCAAACTCGGCCTAGACGTTATGGCCAAATCTGGCATGTCACATCAAAAGGTTATTTAAAACTACACGATCATAAAAATCCCTTCCTCAATTTAAAACTTTTTATCATTTACAGACCCCGAATTTCGTTGCTTATCAAAACAAAATTTTCTTAAAGTTATTTCCTTGCAAATGTTATTTTCAAAACGTGGTTTATTAGAAATCATTCTTGGAAAACATTATTATCTTTAAAACCTTGTTTGTTGCGGAAGCTAAATTTAAAATAGTAGCAGAACATGATATTTTGAAAATGACAGTTATTGTTTTAAAACCCGTGTTTAATTGTTTAGCAGTTCATAACTAAAAGAATTACCAAATGAAAGTTAAAAAGAAAATCCCAATGGCCTTATTACAAAAATTATTACCCAAAAATAATATAAAATAAATTAAACCAAAACTTCTAAGTTCAGTTCAGTAACATATCCGACGTATGGCCACCTCCGAGTCCTCCGCGGCTCCAAATCCTTTAACGCTGGGGATTACCTGCACGGTTAAAAGAAGAGGGTGAGTTACGAGAGCACAGTGTGTAATCCCCTATAATGGTCATATTCTGGGCCCGAGCCCATACAGTGTTGGTCTGGGCCTAAGCCCTATTCGGTAACAATCTGGGCCTAAGCCCCAAATCATAACGATGCAATGGATATGTACCCACTCCAATCCAGCCAAACTCTCCACCCGTACCAACCAATCTCTCCATGTGGGGACCATGTCAACCCACCCAGCCAAAACTCTCCAATAATACAGCCAAGCTGCTAACGGTATATGTGGCTGAGCCACTAAATTAATAATATGTGGCGATGCCACTATAACGGTATGTGGCAATGCCACGAGAACGGTATGTGGCGGAGCCACTAAAACGGTATGTGGCGGAGCCACTAGAACGGTACTTCCTCCAATCAGCAAACCCAACCCAATGCAATATGATATGTATACAATATATTACGATCATATACAGATATATAAAATCACACAGACAATATTTAAACTATCTCTAAGAGTATAACGGTCATTTCGTCGTTAGAGGTAAAACGGTAATTTCACCCCTTGGGGGTAATTCGGTAATTTACCCATCAAGGGTATTTCGGTAACTTACCCACTAAGGGTATTTCGATAATTTACCCACTAAGGGTATTTCGATAATTTACCCACTAAGGGTATTTCGGTAATTTACCCACTAAAGGTATTTTGGTAATTTACCCACTAAGGGTATTTCGGTAATTTACCCACTGACGCCTCGAGCGACACAGGTTTCCTATTTGGTCACTACGATGTAATTGGGCCTAAAATCCAATTCTGGCCCAAACAGGCCACACGCTCATGTGGCCCATTCAGCTCATTTTTGGTCACGGTTCTGCGGGCTTCATAGTCGCATCAATCATTCGGCACTTACCATCGATTTCGCTTATGTGGGCCCATTAACCCATTGAGCCCACTTAGCCCGCTTTGGCTCGACAAGGTCTATTATAGCCTCAGTTTCACGAGAGCGTTCGTGACACTCTCAACGGTCTATCGCAATCACTAGTGTCTCAGTTTATCACTACGAGCGCTTGCACGCTCGAGTGATCTCGGTTGCTGACACTCTGGCTTTTTGGTATTTCGACTTTTGGCCGATTCACAGAATAGCGCATAACAAAACAAGAAAGGGTGTGAGATTACACACCTGTTATGGATTGCGGTTCGCGACACTTTCCAAGGCACCTAAGATCATAATTGACCCATAGTTAGTCTTCACCCTTGGTAGTCCAAAATATAGCAATACTTTATCTATAGACTTTACTTACCAGAGAACGACAGACTCCTTGCTATGGAGAGTATTTGGCCTACACCTCCTAATTAAAGAACCGAGTCCCTAGTGATATTGATGAACAAACAATGGTGTTAGCAATCATCCAACATTCGACCCCCCACAGAGAAAGGAGAGAGACCGAAATTTACCCAAGCAGTCACAAAAATTTTCACTAGAAAAAATAAGAAAGTGCTTGTACTACTCTACCCTTACCAATCACCAATGATCAACGACATCTGACAACTGCCTGACAACAGGATTTAGCCCAGCCACCAAAACAAAAGATTTAGAACGAAGAGGGTATATAGATTCGGCTTACAAGGTTCGGCCAGCAAAAAGAGAACCCACACTTCAAGTAGAAAGTATTCGGCCTAGGGAGAAATCAAAAAGTGAGACGTATGGCTACGGCTTAGAAGTAAAGAAAAGAGATGAACGATTAGGAAGAAGAGAAATGAGAAGAAGAAAGGAAGGAAGATGACAGTGAAGGCTTACCAATTCGGCACTTAATTAGGAAAAGAAAATGAAGGAGAAGAAGAAAAAAAATGAGAGCAAGGTGAAATCGGCAGAGGTCAAAGATGAAAGAAAATGATCCGAAATGCTAAAGAAAGTCCCAAAATGCCAAAAAATCTCAAAGGAAAAATTCAGAGAAAATCGGCACACTCTCCCCTCTCCAAACCGAATATGCCCTCCCCCAATTACCAACCTTGGCCTAAATTCCCTTTCACTACTTCCCCATATTCGGCCAACACTTGCACACTTATCCATCCCTTGATTCTCTCCACTCTTTCCTCCTTCTATTGCTCTCCTCCATCCATTTGAATTATTTGACCAAGTCTCCAACTCCCCTTGAAGAGTTTGATCCGAACTCTGCTTCCTCTACCCTCAAGCCACAAAATAAAATCCTTCATTTGTAACTTGAGGGATTCGAACCCCTTCCCTCCTTGCTCTCCTATTAACGCCACAGCCACCTTGCCACATGCTCAACTTGTGTCTCCTAAATGCACATAATTATACTTAAACCCTTCTGCCAATAGCCCTCTCCACTAAAGAGCCAAAAACTAAAATTTTTCCAAGGCTCCGACTCAAACTCAGGCCTCCCTAGAACCCCCAAATACCCTCAATTAACCAGCTGAGCAAGCACAACATACAATTAAGCAAAAATTACAACCCTTAACTTTTGGGACGTTACAACTCTACCCCCTTAAAGAAATTTCGGCCTTGAAATTTACCTAATTAGAAGAGATGAGGGTATTGCTGTCGCATCACCTCCTCCGGCTCCCACGTGGCTTCCTCTGAACCATGATTACGCCACAGCACCTTGACTAAAGGAACAAATTTCCTCCTCAGCACCTTAACATCACGATCCAGTATCTGCACCGGTTCCTCTTCAAAAGTTAGATCAGGTCTTACCTCGATCTCCTCTACCGGCACTATATGTGAGGGATCAGAACGGTATTGCCTCAGCATAGAGACGTGAAACACGTTATGAATACAATTTAACTCTGCAGGCAGTTCTAGCTGATAGGCAACCGGTCCTACATGCTTTAATATCCAGTAAGGTCCGATAAATCTAGGGCTCAGCTTGCCTTTCCGCCCAAATCTCAGAATCTTCTTCCAAGGTGAGACTTTCAAGAAGAAAAAATCTCCCACCGAGTACTCAATCTCTTTACGCTTTAAATCAGCATATGACTTCTACCTATCAGATGCTTCTTTTAACCGTCCTCGGATCAATTTCACTTTCTCCTCAGTTTTAGAAATTAGTTCTAGACCCAACAATCGCCGCTCACCCAATTATGTCCAACAAGTAGGGGTACGACACCGACGACCATATAGCGCCTCGTACGGTGCCATCTGAATGCTGGATTGGTAGTTGTTGTTGTAAGCAAATTCTGCCAACGGCAAATAGTCTTCCCAACTGCCCTTAAAATCAATCACAACTTCTTAACATGTCTTCCAAAATCTATATTACCCTCTCCGACTGACCATCAGTCTAAGGATGAAATGCTGTGTTGAAATCTAGCCTTGTACCTAAAGCTTCGTGTAACACTCTCCAGAATCGTGATGTGAACCTGGGGTCCCTGTCTGAGATGATAGACACTGGTACGCAATGTAACCTCACAATTTCCTCCACATACAACTTTGCCAACTTCTGCAATGAGTAATCAGTGCGAACCAATATGAAGTGGGCAGATTTAGTCAACTGATCAACAATTACCCATACCGAATCTTTCTTAGTAGGTGTCAGGGGTAGCCTGCTAACAAAATCCATGGTTATCCTCTCCCACTTCCAGAGTGGGATTTTAACAGGTTGTAGTAATCCAGAAGGCAGTTGATGCTCAGTCTTCACTTGCTGGCATGTCAAACACTTACTTACAAAATCGATAACATCATGCTTAAGTCCTGGCCACCAGTATAGTTCACGTAGATCTCGGTATAACTTGTTTCCACCAAGATGCATAGCGTATGGGCTACTATGCGCCTCCCGCAGAATCGACTGTCTTAACTCAGAATCCCTCGGTACACATACTCTTCCACGAAAGCATAACACTCCCTCAGTATTTAGCTCAAAATCCATAGTCTCTCCCTTCTCCACCAATTGAAAATGAGGAATTACTGATTCATCCAACAACTACTTTTCTCTGATTTGACCAATCCAAGTCAGTTTTACCTGAAGTTCGGCTAACAGACTACCATCCTTAAACAGGCTGAGACGAGCAAACATTGCCCTTAGATCCGATACAACCTTACGGCTCAGTGCATCTGCCACTACGTTAGATTTTCTCGGATGATACTCAATCAAGCAATCATAATCCTTAAGCAACTCTATCCATCTTTGTTGCCTAAGGTTTAACTTATTCTGAGTAAGGAGGTACTTGAGACTCTTATGGTCGGTATAGATGATCGACTTCTCCCCATACAAGTAATGTCTCCAAATATTTGGTGCGAACACCACCGTAACTAATTCCAAGTCATGAGTGGGGTAGTTCACCTCGTGCGGCCGAAGCTGACGAGATGCATAAGCCACCACCTTACCCTCTTACATCAGCACACAACGCAATCTCGTGTGCGACGCATCACAGTAGACAACGAATTCTTTTCTCGCCTCTGGTTGTATCAATACCGGGGCTTTAGTCAGAATCTTTTTCAACTTCTCAAAACTCTCCTCCTGTTTATCAGTCCAAACAAACGGTACTCCCTTACGCAGTAACTTAGTTAGGGGTGCAGCAATCAGTGAAAACCCATCAACGAATCGTCTGTAATACCCGGCCAGACCTAGAAAACTTTGAATCTCAGATACCGACTTTGGTGGCTTCCAATCCAATACGGCCTCAATTTTCTGAGGATCAACCCTAATCCTTTTGGCAGACACGACATGACCCAAAAATGTCACTTAACACAGCCAAAACTCGCACTTGCTGAATTTGGCATAAAGCTGCTTTCTCTCAATATCTGCAGAACAACCCGGAGATGTGAATCATGCTCCTCATTGGTCCTTGAATACACCAGAATATCATCTATAAACACCACCACGAACCATTCTAGGTAGGGTTGAAAGACCCGATTCATCATATCCATGAAAGCAGCTGGTGCATTCGTTAACCCAAACGATATGACCAGAAACTCGTAGTGTCCATAACGAGTCCTAAACGCTGTCTTGAACACATCCGCCTCCTTAACCCTTAACTGATGGTATCCTGATCTAAGATCTATCTTAGAGAAAACTGAAGCTCCTCGAAGTTGATCGAACATATCGTCTATTCTTGGTAGCGGGTACTTGTTCTTAATCGTCAGTTTATTCAATTGACGATAATCGATACACATGGGCATTAACCCATCCTTCTTCTTCACAAATAGTACTGGTGCTCCCCACGGAGACACACTCGGTCGGATGAATCCTCGATCCAGTAGCTCTTAGATCTGAGCCTTTAATTCTACCAGCTCATTCGGCGCCATCCTAAAAGAGGCGATGGACACTAGAGCCATTCCCGATAGGAGTTCAATGCCGAATTCGACCTCACGATTTGGAGGCAACCCCGGAAGCTCTTCAGGGAATACATCTGGAAATTCCTTTACAGTCCTGGCATCCCCAAAAGACAAACCCTTAGCATCAGATGTGCTGACATAAGCTAGGAACGCCTCGGAACCCTTGCGAACCAGTTTCTCGGCCCTTAATACTGAGATTATGCTGGATAAGTAATCCCTTCACTCCCTATCACAATCACTTCCTCATCCTCTGAAGACTTCAATATCATACGCTTAGCAGCGCAATCCAAATTCGCACGGTGTTTCACTAACCAATCCATGCCCAGAACGAGATCAAACTCACCAAACGGCAGTTCCATCAAATCCGCCAGAAAGACAACCCCTTGAACCTCTAGAGGCACATCTCTAAACAGCTTATTCACTCTAACCGACTGTCCTAAAGGACTAACCACTGACATTTCTCTATCAGCAAGTTTGAACTGTATACCCAAAGTTCCAGACAAAGTACATGCAACATACGAGTGCGTCGACCCAATATCAATTAAGGCAATACATAGTATATTATGAATGAGGAACGTACTGGTTATGATGTTAGGTGCATCGCCATCCTCTCGACGCTGAGCAGCATAAACCAACCCTGGCTGTCTCGCCTCTATATTACCAGCACCTCTGCCCGGTGCTCCACGACCTCGTCCTAACCCATTTCCCCCTCTGGGTGGACCACGACCTCTTGGTGGTTGTTGACCACCTCTCCCTGGCTGTACATAGCCTTGACCGGCTGCTTGCATCTAAACAGGCTCCTGAGCACAGTTTCAGAACTGATGATCCTTGGACCCACAATTGAAACAACCCCCCGTCCTTTTCCAGCACTCTCCTGAATGAGGTCTCCCACACTCAACATAATGCTGCGGTCGACTAGCAACAACTAGAATCCCAGCTCGGGCTGGCCTATCGAACTTAGGCCTCTTATTAAACCCACCGGAAGAACTTGAGGGCCCAAAATCCCACTTATTTCTACCCCTTTCCCTCTCACGATTTTGACACTCAGAGCATTTCACCTCCTTGGCAATTTTATCCTTCTCTACCAGGGCAGCGAAGTCTCTTTCCCTATGCGGGGCTATCAGTACCCGCAACTCATCCTGAAGAACATCCTCAAACCGTACACAACACTCATACTCAGTCGCGACTATGCCCTGAGCATACCGGCTTAAAGGCAGAAATTCTGCCTCGTATTCCACTACAGACTTGTTCCCCTGAACCAGATTCAGAAATTCCTTTATTCGGGCATCCACATAACTTGCCCTGACATACTTCCCTTGGAAGGCCGCCTTAAAGAAGTCCCATGTCACACGGTCAGCCTGCGTGCCTTTCCTCACGGTAAGCCACCATTGATACGCCTCATCTCGAAGCAAAGACACTGCTCCTTTAAGCTTTTGCTCTACCGTGCAGTCAAGATCATCCATTATTCGCTCAACAGCCTCTAACCAATATTCTGCTACGTTTGGGGCCACACCAGAGATGCCCCTAAAGATTTCCGCCCCATTTGACCGAAGTCGCTCAGAAATTGACCCTCGGGCCACTAACCCCGTACACACTCCAGCAACCCTTTCCAAAACCCGTAGCATCGCTTGGGACAGAGCATCATCCCCACCAGCTCGGTCATGAGACCCCATTTTAGTCACTGGTGATGCCGGCGCTTCCCTTTCAGGCATATGTCCTGATGCTGAGGACCAGCCCTAGCACCCCGGCCTCTACCACGGCCACGCCCTTCTGCGACCTCTTGTACTCATATCGATGTAACGTATTATTCTGTTTAGGATTTTTATGAATCAGCTTATAGTTCTCTTGATTATTAACAAATGTTTTATGAAAAATAGTATTAAGAGTTGTTTTCGCAGATCGAGTTTACTATAGTTTCAGTTTCCTATAGTCTCAGTTTCCCTAACTAACGAGTTCAGTATACTACTACTATCCTTAGTAGATTCTCAATACAATCATTACAGCATATAACAGAGTATAATGTCAGGGGACTTACAGATTTGGTGCCGGAGACTCGGTGTGCCATACTTCCAGTAACACTATCATTTTACAAACTAAAAATTTAAGCAGATTAGAAAAATTTTCAAAACCTATTCCACAGCTGAGTTTTGCAACCTGGCTCTGATACCATTAAATGTAACACCCCAAACCCGACCTAGACGTTATGGCCTAAATCTGGCATGTCACATCAAAAGGTTGTTTGAAACTACACGATCATAAAAGTCCCTTCCCCAATTTAAAACTTTTTATCATTTACAGACCCCAAATTTTGTTGCTTATTAAAACAAAATTTTCTTAAAGTTATTTCCTTGCAAATGTTATTTTCAAAACGTGGTTTATTAGAAATCATTCTTGGAAAACATTTTTATCTTTAAAACCTTGTTTGTTGCGGAAGCTAAATTTAAAATAGTAGCGGAACGTGATATTTTGATAACGATAGTTATTATTTTAAAATCCGTGTTTAATTGTTTAGAAGTTCATAACTAAAAGAATTACCAAATGAGAGTTAAAAAGAAAATCCCAATGGCCTTATTACAAAAATTATTACCCAAAAATAATATAAAATAAATTAAACCAAAACTTCTAAGTTCAGTTCAGTAACATATCCGACGTATGGCCACCTCCGAGTCCTCCGCAGCTCCAAATCCTCTAACGCTGGGGATTACCTGCACGGTTAAAAGAAGAGGGTGAGTTACGAGAACTCAGTGTGTAATCCCCTATAACAGTCATAGTCTGGCCTCGAGCCCATAGAGTGTCAGTCTGGGCCTAAGCCCTATTCGATAACAATCTGGGCCTAAGCCCCAACTCATAACGATACAATGGATATGTACCCACCCCAATCCAGCCAAACTCTCCACTCGTACCAACCAATCTCTCCATGTGGGGACCATGTCAACCCACCCAGCCAAAACTCTACAATAATGAAGCCAAGCTGCTAACGGTATATGTGGCTGAGCCACTAAATTAATAATATGTGGCGATGCCACTATAATGGTATGTGGCAATGCCACTAGAACGATAAGTGGCGGAGCCACTAGAACGGTACTTCCTCTAATCAGCAAACCCAACCCAATGCAATATGATATGTATGCAGTATATTACGATCATATATAGATATATAAAATCACACATACAATATTTAAACTATCTCTAAGAGTATAACGGTCATTTCATCGTTAGGGGTAAAACGGTAATTTCACCCCTTGGCGATAATTCAGTAATTTACCCATCGAGGGTATTTCGATAACTTACCCACTAAGGGTATTTCGGTAATTTACCCACTAAGGGTATTTTGGTAATTTACCCACTAAGGGTATTTCAGTAATTTACCCATTAAGGGTATTTCGGGAGGCCAACTGTCACCTCGAGTGACACAGGTTTCCTATTTGGTCACTACGGTGTAATTGGGCCTAAAATCCAATTTCGGCCCAAATGGGCCCACACGCTCGTGTGGCCCATTCAGCTCATTTTCGGTCACGGTTCTACGGGCTTCGCAGTCGCATCAATCATTCGGCACTTACCATTGATTTCGCTTATGTGGGCCCGTTAACCCATTGGGCCCACTTAGCCCGCTTCAGCTCGACAAGGCCTATTACGGCCTCAGTCTCACGAGAGCGTTCGTGACACTCTCAACGGTCTATCGCCATCACTAGTGTCTCAGTTTATCACTATGACCGCTTGCACACTCGAGTGATCTCGGTTGCTGACACTCTGGCTTTTCGGTATTTCAGCTTTTGGCCGATTCACAGAATAGCGCATAACAAAACAAGAAAGGGTGTGAGATTACACACCTGTTATGGATTGCGGTTCGCGACACTTTCCAAGGCACCTAAGATCATAATTGACCCATAGTTAGTCTTCACCCTTGGTAGTCCAAAATATAGCAATATTTTATCTATAGACTTTACTTACCAGAGAACGACAGACTCCTTGCTATGGAGAGTATTCGGCCTACACCTCTTGATTAAAGAACCGAGTCCCTAGTGATATTGATGAACAAACAAAGGTGCTAGCAATCATCCAACATTCGGCCCCCCACAGAGAAAGGAGAGAGACCAAAATTTACCCAAGTAGTCACAAAAATTTTCACTAGAATAAATAAGAATGTGTTTGTACTACTCTACCCTTACCAATCACCAATGATCAATGACAACAGACAACTGCCTGACAACAGGATTTAGCCCAACCACCAAAATAAAGGATTTAGAATGAAGAGGGTATATAGATTCGGCTTACAAGGTTCGGCCAGCAAAAAGAGAACCCACACTTCAAGAAGAAAGTATTCAGCCTAGGGAGAAATCAAAAAGTGAGACGTGTGGCTACGGCTTAGAAGTAAAGAAAAGAGATGAACGAATAGGAAGAAGAGAAATGAGAAGAAGAAAGGAAGGAAGATGAGAGTGAAGGCTTACCAATTCGGCACTTAATCAGGAAAAGAAAATGAAGGAGAAGAAGAAGAAAAAATGAGAGCAAGGTGAAATCGGCAGAGGTCAAAGATGAAAGAAAATGACCCGAAATGCTAAAGAAAGTCCCAAAATGCCAAAAACTCTCAAAGGAAAAATTCAGAGAAAATCGGCACACTCTCCCCTCTCAAAACCGAATATGCCCTCCCCCAATTACCAACCTTGGCCGAAATTCCCTTTCACCACTTCCCCATATTTGGCCAACACTTGCACACTTATCCATCCCTTGATTCTCTCCACTCTTTCCTCCTACTATTGCTCTCCTCCATCCATTTGAATTATTTGACCAAGTCTCCAACTCCCCTTGAAGAGTTTGATCCGAACTCTGCTTCCTCCACCCTCAAGCCACAAAATAAAATCCTTCATTTGCAACCTGAGGGATTCAAACCCCTTCCCTCCTTGCTCTCCCATTGACGCCACAACCACCTTGCCACATGCTCAACTTGTGTCTCCTTAATGCACATAATTATACTTAAACCCTTCTACCAACAGCCCTCTCCACTAAAGAGCCAAAAACTAAAATTTTTTTAAGGCTCCGACTCAAACCCAGGCCTCCCTAGAACCCCCAAATACCCTCAATTAACCAGCTGAGCAAGCACAACATACAATTAAGCAAAAATTACAACCCCTAACTTTTAGGGCATTACATAAGAGGTGTTTGAAGGTTCGGCCATGTTCCTCTAGTGCATGTAAGTTCATTTTTATCTCGTTTTTAATGATTTCTATGTTTTTGGAGTCGTTACAGCTTATTAGCTAGCCCAGGGACTAATTTGTAGAATTGTTAAAGGTTTAGGGTTTTTTCATTGATGAATACATGTGTATTTTGATGTTTGATGATAGAATATGTATGCTTGTTAGATAAACAACATTTGTAAAGTGATTTTTTTATAAAATTGCCAATTAGTAATTAAATTGTGAAATATGTAAATTTTGTGGTTAAATTGTGAAATAAATGAAAAATATGGGTTGCTATGGGTCAATATGAATTTCGGATAGCATGGGTAGGGACCTAATTGCATGAATTTGTGTTTTTATGAGATAAGGACTAAATTATAAAGATGTTGAAATATTAGGGGCAAAAGTGTAAATTTGACGTAATATGCATTTTTGGGATAAATTGAATAGAATGATAATTAAATAAGCTAAATTTGATTACATATAAATCAAGAAAAGCGAAGTTCGAATTTAGATCGTGGGAAAAACAAATTGTTGGACTAATCGATTCATTTCATCGTTTTTGTATTCGAGGTAAGTTCGTATGTTAATAAGCATTAAAATAATTGTGTTTTAAATGCTTTATTATTGAATTATTTGTGAATACGAATTTACGGATATATTCGACGAAGATTCAGCATTGAGAAATCCCGGTTGAACCTTAGGAATAGATTAGGATACGAATGACATGTCATTAGGGGTTAGGTGATTTGGGTGCTGATCTGTACGTCTTACCGGTGGCTAAGTTATCCGGCATGTGTTGCGGATTCTCGTCAGCTTGTGTGAGTAGCACCGTGTAGCTTCGTCATGACCGTCAGCTTGTGTGGGCAGACCCGTTGATAGCTCAAGAGTGAGCATTATAAGTGATATGAGATTAAGATAGCTTCGGCTATGTATTTGTCACTTAGGGTGTGAAATTCCTGAGTATCCGATAGTATTCCAAATGGTTCAATGGGTATATCAAAGGCATGAAATGGTGAGAAATAGATACGTATCAGTACAGGTATGTACGAAAACTATACAAGCATTGAAACTATGAAAGTTGTGAGATCTTGATTAATTACGTGTTTGAATATATGTTAACCTTATAATTACATGATCTTGAAGTACCCTATGCTATATTACTTGAATGGTGATTAAATGGTAAGTTTTACTTATTAACTATACGAGCTTACTAAGCTTTATAGCTTACTCTATTTATTTTTCTGTGTTTTATAGTGTTTATCGAAGCTAGCTCGAATTGGGAGTTGTCAGAGATTGCATCATACTATTGAGCTTCTACTTTGGTACTTTTGAACTTATGTTTTTAGTTATATGGCATGTATAGGAATTATGGTCATTTTGGTATATGTTAGTAATGGATTTATCCATTTGAGTTGGCTTGTAAATGTTAAGTGTTTGGTTTTATGTATAGCCATAAGAGTTGGCTTATTTTGGTATTTTTGGTGATGTATATATATTTGCAAATAGCCTTTGTTAAGTTGTGTAATATTGCCATTTATATGCTTGTTGTGAATTGGTATTTTGGAGTACCATGTGGTTGAAATTTGAAGATTGGTATGCATGTGATTAAAGGTAAGAAAATGCATATATGAAGTTAACTAGTTAAGTGAATTGAGAATGTGAATTTGGTATGAAATTGAATAGCATATTGTGGTATTTGTGTGCCTTGTATTTGATGGTATTGAAATGGCATGAATTATGATTGGTTGAAATTGGTTTGAATGTCTATTGATGCTATGTTATATGCCAATTGATGTTTTTAGGTGGTTGCATTTTGGGTGAGAAAGATGGCTTGGTAAATAGCCTATTTTTGTCCATGCGAGTAGAGAAACGGGCGTGTGTCTCAGCCGTGTGTGACACACGGTCAGGTGACACGGCCGTGTGTCCCCTAATGTTTAAATAGAAATCAGGTCAGTATGCTCCACACGGCCCAGCACACGGGCATGTGACTTGGCCGTGTGGCATAAGACAGTTTACCCTACAGGTTTGGCACGGCCTAGCACACGGCCCGGCACACGGGTGTGTGTGGCCATTTCATAGGGCACACGGGCTGGTCAAACGGGCATGTGGTTGGTCGTGTGACCTAAGTTAGGGAGTTACACGGGGTCGAACACGGGTTGGGACACGGCCATGTGATCCCATTTCGAATGTCCACACGGCCTGTGACTCGGGCATGTCTTTAGCCGTGTGAGACACACGACTAGGCCACACGGGCGTGTGTGCCCTATATTTTGAAAAATTTTCTAAGTTTTCCAAAAGTTTCCAAAGCAATCGGTTTAGTCCCAAACCACTCCTAATGCATGTTTTGGGCCTCGTAGGCTCGTATTAGGGACTTGATGAATGATTATGAATGACTTGTATTTGAATTTGATAATTGCATGAGAAATGTATGTTCGATTGTGTAATAAGTTTGGTAATGCTCTGAAACCCTATTCCTGTAACGGCCCAATTTAGACCTTAATCGGAATAGTGGTTTCGAGACCACAAATCCTAGTCAAAAAATATTTTAATATTATTTTCCAAGCTTAAAGTATGTGAATTGATATGTGTGAAATCTTCGCATGAAAATTTCATTGTTTTAGTGCTGATTTGTGAAAAAGGACTTAATCGCGTAAAATGCAAACGTGACTTGCTAATTGTTAAAGTGCTATATTGTTATGGCTTTTATAATGTGGGGTCCTTGTGTGATAATTTGGCCATTTAATATTGCATGGACGGTAGTGGACAACCATTATACGGTTTTCATATTATTATTTTAAGGTTAATATGGTAAATGTATAATAAAGTGTAATAAAATAAAGTAAAACATAAAATGGCCATTATCATTCATCTTATGGCCGAATGTTGAAGAAAAAGAAGCCATGGATGAAGCTTTTATATTTAGCACTCTTGAAGCTTAATTCGGGTATGTGTTTTGCTCGGTTTTCGATAATTTTTACGTTTTTGATATCGTTGCTTCGAATATTACTTAGCCTATACTTTAATTTTCAAAACTGATGATAAATTTGAGATTTGCCATTATCGATAATGTGATGAATTTGTAGTTTGATGATGAAAAATAAATCTTTGATGTTTGATTATCATGTTTAATTAAGTGATTTTTGATAAAAATCCAAATTAGGGATTTATTTGTGAAATTTGAAAGTTTAGAGGCTTAAATGTGAAATAAATTCAATTAAAGGGCTGTTAAGGATTTATGGAGCATTCGGCCTAACATGGGCATAGTGAAATTTTGAATATTTGGTATTGTTTTGAATTAAGGACTAAATTGAAAAAATGTGAAATGTTAGGGGCTAAAATGCAAATTGCCCATTTATATGTTCTTGGATGAAAATTGAATGAAATGTTGAATAAGTAAGTTAATTTTGATATTAATTAGACTGGCAAAAGCGAAATTCGAGTCTAGATCGAGGGAAAGTCAAAATATCGGATAAGTCGACTTAATTTGTCATTACTACGAACGAGGTAAGTTCGTATTTTAATAGACATTACAAAATCATGTTATAAATGCATATTATTTGTATGATTGAATTCAATGCTGAATGGTAATGCAAATGTATGTATTTTGAATAAGTTATATATATGTTATTATGATATTGAATTGTTCGAGAAGAAGAATATATGAATACGAGAAAGTTATGATAATTTGACGACGTCTGAAAAGCCCCGTACGAACCCTAGGAATAGTAGAGGATACATGTGTCATGACATAGGATTTTGAGATATAATTTTGTGTAAGACCACGTTTGGGACGTTGGCAACGATTTAAGATATCGTGTAAGACCGTGTCTGCAACACTGGCATCGATTAGAGATTACGTGTAAGACCATGTTTGGGACATTGGCATCGTGTATGATTTCGTGTAAGACCCTGTCTGGGACAGTGGCATCGATATTTGATTACACGTAAGACCATGTCTGGGACGTTGGCATTGTATGAGATTTCTGAGCTATCCGAGTATCCTTATTGATTCCGAACGGTTCAACGGGAGTTCTGAGAAATAAGTGATTAAGTGAATGACATTCTGATTCAGGTACGTTAAAATGTATACAATATTTGATAATGAAAGGTAAGTATATATGTGTAAGGAATGTTATGTGATGTATATGCAAATGAAATGTGAATATGTGCAAATGAAACATGAACAAATGAATAAGATGTGATTTATAAAGTGGCATATGTGAATTTGTCAGATACTATATGAATGAAAGGTGAATCTGGGTAAAAATGATGAAATGGGATTCATATGAAAAAGATATATGATTAAATATGTTATTTCCCAAAATGCGCTCATTTGGCTATATGAATGTGAGAATTGAATGTTATATGAGAATCGAATTGAATAAGCTTGTGAAAGCTAAAGTCAGTAAGTAAGTATATTATTGAATGGTGATGATTTGATATGAAATCATGTTATAAACTTGAGATAAGTTGTTTTTTGGCATGTGAGATACCATATTATGCTTATGACATTGAATTGAAATTATTTGTTATGTTAAGTTTATTAAGATACGAGCTTATTGTTTTTCTATGTTTTATAGTGATTCAGATGTTCGCTCGGGTTAAAAGTCGACAGAGATTGCATCACACTATCTGGATAATGATTTCGGTATTTATACCCTTTATGACTTGGTTTTATGGCATGTATAGGCTATGGTATTTGATATTATGGTTGGAAATGTATTTGGCCATTTTATATGTCTTATTAATGACTTATGTTTGATGTGTAATTTGCCTTGTGTAGTGACATAATTTGGTATGGTTGGTGATGATTCAAGTTGATCATTTGGTCATTTGGTATATGACGAGTTTTTATTTATGAAAAGCATGATTTTAGACTTGATAAGTGAATGGCTAATAGATGATTTATGAGTCAAGCTTTGAGTGTGATTGATGGTAGTAAAAATACATATTGAAATAGGTTTTATTGATGAGTATGATTTGTACTTTTGTATATGATTGAATAGGTAAGTAATGAGGAATGAATCATGCTAGTTTGGTATGTGTTTGAATGTACAAATAGTATTGATTTGAGTTGATGAAATGGATAGAATTGGTTTTGTGAGTTTGGTGCAGGAAATAGTATGGTTTGGTTGTTTATTAATGTATTGAAATGGCATGAAATGTGGTGTTTTAGGTATGCTTGCGAAAGGTGAGAAATGTGGCTTCAACCAAGCCTATTTTCACTCCACACGGCTGAGCACACGGGCGTGTGGCTTGACCGTGTGTGACACATAGATGTGGTACACGGTCGTGTGTCCCCTGGGGTAGCCCTTCGAATTAAGTCAGTATACCTTACAGGTTTTGTAACGCCCCAAATTTTGGGCCTAGTAGAGTTGGGCCCATTGGGCTTTGGGTTTCATAATTTTTTTAAGTGAGCAAGAAAATGACAAATGACATGACGACTTTAAAGGTTTAATGAATTTGGAGTGTCTAGGTGTGTTGGAGAAGCTCTAGTTTTGAGTTTTGTGGTGGAGGATTCTTAATTTAATTAATCAAGGAATCAGGGTTGTGAGTAGTGGGCTTTTAAATAAAAAAAATTAAAAATGGCACAAAGAAGCCTGTGGTGAAGTGGCTAAGTGACGCCACTAGGGTGTAGAGAGGTGGTGACATATGCATGCAGAGAGGTCTAAGGTTCGAGTGCTAGCTTTGTTTTATTTTGGAATTTAATTTTAGGCTTCTAGAAGGCTAGAAGTGGCGTGTAGAAGGACTCTAAGGAGAAGTGATCAGTAGAGAGAATTTAGGAGAAGGATAAGGGAGATATCATGGAGAAAAATTAGGAGATGAGCAGTGGATGAAGTGGTGCCGAATTGGACTTTAGGGGTGGCTAAGTTTCGGCTATAGGCTATATAAATGAGTGTGTACCGAATCTGGGGTCCTAGGTAATGCCGAATTTTCCATTCTTTTTCTTTCTTTTCTTCCCCTCAATCGATTCCTCCCATAGCCAAACTCTCCCATTGCCGAAATCTCCTAAAGCCGAATTCCTTTGTGCCGAATTCTCACATAGCCAAACTCTTCTATAGCTGAATTACCTCCATCTTTTCTCTTTCCGAAATTCCTAATAGTGCTGAATCTTGGTGGTTGTTCCTCCATGACAAATCGATTGTTACCTACTCTCAGACAAGTGTTGAAAGCCGAATCTAGTTAATAGCTATCTAGGCCGTAGGATCGAAAGGGGATTGGGTAAGTATTCAGTTAACCTCTTTTGTACGTTTTGCTAAAATCTGAAAGGCTATCTAACAATCCTGTCGTTAACTCTGTGATAACAAGGATAAGGTTCAAAGATTGCAAGCGT
The DNA here is from genome assembly GCA_025698515.1 of Gossypium sturtianum. NCBI lineage: Eukaryota > Viridiplantae > Streptophyta > Magnoliopsida > Malvales > Malvaceae > Gossypium > Gossypium sturtianum. Next base: position 38,643,560 of record CM046951.1, read on the forward strand.
GGTAGGATCGTTAGCAAGGGTAAGTGTACTCAACTCGATTGTGGTTTAAGTGAATGGCCGAATGTGAGTTTAATCTATAGGGGTGACTTGTGTGGATTATGAGTCTCTCGAATCTTAATGGTGTGTGTGTGAGTGCAGATCTAGGGTATACTCTTGATTAGTAGCTAAGGAAGGGCTATTAGAACCCGGTGGCACACGGTAAGGTTACGGTAAGGTTTCGACTTTTGGTAGATATTTTGTTTAAGTATGGGTGATTGATTGAAGGTTGGTTGGTTGTAGATTCAAGACCAAGGATAGTATAGCACGTCGCAGTAACCAGGTTTGTACAAACACTACACACACATGATATCGGCAATGCCGGAAAGCCGAAAGTGGCTAAATGGGCCCGGTGGGCCCTGAGGCTAAGTTTGATGAAATTGATTGATTTGATTATATGAATTGAGTTAGGCATGCATGTTACATGATCTGGAATTGTTTTGGGCCTGATAGGCCATATGAATGAGATTTGGGTCTAATGGGCCATAAGGATGTGAATTGGGCATAATGGGTTATATAAACGTGAAATGGGCTTGATAGGCTTTATGAAGACGTAGACAAGTATGCTAGGGTTGAATGGACTTTAGGCCTAGTTCTGAACAACTCTTAATCCACATAAGACTCAATCTAATAATTAAACATGTCCGTGGACAAGTCGCTGGGTTAGAGTGTGGCAACGGACATATGCATGTCTAGGAGTGGATCTAGGGAGAGCTTGGTACTTAAGCAGTCCTAGTGGCACACCTCCTCTTCTCTGGAATCCTACCTGGTGCATAGTGTCTGTTCACTTTAGCCGCGAGGACTTGTTTATGAGCCAAAGTTCATAACTAAAACCCGAGAGGCACCAAATACCCCTGATTTGAAAATTACCAAAATATCCTTAGATTTGCAAAATTACTAAAATACCCCTGAATTGTAAAATTACCAGAATACCCTTGATTTGCGAAATTACCAAAATATCCATGATTTACAAAGTTTCCAAAATACCCCTATTTTGCAAAATTACCTAAATACCCCTGTAGAGTATATTTATGGAAATATCCTTGGTTAGTGAAATGACTAAAATACCCCTAAGTGCCGAATGTGTGAGAATGTGTATGTTGCATTCATGAAATATATGTTGCACTTGGGTGGGTTTTAATGATACGAAGGAAGATTTGAGGATCGCATAGTCGCTTGACGACCGTGGATCCACCGGTGGCTTTAAGCCCATTATAGCAGCTTTGCTGCAACGTTTGAGTAGTGTCGCTGTTGGTGCTACCTTTAGTGTGTAGGAATGGGTGGGTTGATATTTATATCCCAACAGGTGTGTAGGGTTGGAAGGGAAATGGTGTGCAGGGTTGGATTTGGGATGGTGCATTGCATTCATGTGATACTGAGGTGATATGAGGTCGTTGTGGGCTAAGGCCCAAGACCACTGATTTTGATAGGGCATAGGCCCAATGTAATATTTGTATGTTGATTTGGTTGCCAAGGGTCGTACACACTGAGTTTCGAAACTCACCCCTTTTTATTAAATGTTTCAGGTGATCCTTAGTAAATGGCTCAACGTGGGAGAGGACTCGGAGATGGCCACACTACAAGACATTTAGAAGTTTTATTTATTTGTTTCAAAAGACATGATTTTAATTGCTTTATTTTCATTAGATGTAATAAGGCCTTGTACTCCATTTTGACTTTGGATTTTGAGTTTTATTGTTTCAACTGTTTACTTAATTTTTAAACCTGAATAATTTCTTATGTTTAAACATGGTTTTCGGGATACTTAAAATAATTAAATGGGCTTTTATCTCTACTTAACAAGGTGTCAAGGATTTTGGGCTTTTAGGCCTTAAATTTTAACTTAGCAAAATTGTTTTGAATTATGCCTTTGATGTGACATTCCCAGATTCGGCCATAACGTCTGGGCCGGGTCTGTGGGTGTTACAGGTTTGGCACGGACTAGACACACTGGCTTGTCTACTGGCCATGTGTGGCACATGAGCTGGCACATGGGCGTGTGGCTGGCCGTGTGACTCAAGTCAGTAACCCCCTCTAGATTTCACATGGCTTGGCACACGGGCGTGTCCTCGGTCGTGTGGTGCAAGTCAGAATGTATGCCCTATTTTCACATGTCCTATGACATGGGCGTGTCTGGTGGCCATGTGAGGCACACGGTCTGTTCAACGGGCGTGTGATCCCTGAATGCTTGAAAATTTTAAGTAATTCCTAAAGTTTGCAAATGTTATTAGTTTAGTCTCGAACCTTCTTTAAAGCATGTTTAAGGTGTCATAAACCTATTTAAGGGACATTGTGTATGTTAATGAATGTTTTTCGATAATGAATGTTTATTGAGTTGTGGAATGTTAGTTAAATGTTTTGTTTGAACGGTAATACCTCTTAACCCTAAGCCGGTGACGGACACGGGTTAGGGGTGGTACATTTTATTGGTATTGTAACATCCTGGTTTGGGGCCTAGTTAGAATAGTGGTTTGAGACCACAAATCCGAGGGTCATGAATGAGTTTTTGAGGTTTATATTATGTATGCATGCTAGTGTGAAAGTTTCATGAAACAATTTTGTGAAATTGTGGTTGAATTGTCTAAAAAGGACTAAATTGCAAAAGTTGCAAAATGTGTGTTTCTAGAAGCTATGTGTGTGAAATAGCTTTAGATTATTAATTAGAGGTCTTTAAATAGCAATTTACCCAAATTCTAATTTTTGGACAAAAATGGGCATGGATGAGTCAAAATTTAAAGTTTATCAAAAAGGGCATTTTGGTCATTTATCAAATAAGTGATTAAATAGGTGAAAAGATGATAAAAATTCACTCATCTTCTCCCCCAAGCTGCCGAAAATTAGAGAAGCCATTGTTAGGGCTCTTTCAATTTTTCAAGCTTGCTAGTAAGTGCTCTTAAGCTCGATTTTTTATATTCTTCATATTTCTGAAGTCCTAGTAGCATGAGTAAGCTATTTTTAGCTATTTGGTGAGCTATTATGGATGTTCAAAAATGTACATATGTATGGCATGCATGTATTTTGATGTTTTATGGAAGAATATGAAAGCTTGATGTAGTAGAAACATCTTTTGCTAAGTGATTTTCCATGAAAATGCATGTAGGGACTTAGTTGTGAAAATCTTAAGTTTGGTCATACATGGGTGATTTAGTGAGAATTTTTGAATGCTTTAGTTGAGTAAGTGGTTCAGCTAAGCATGAAAGGCTAGAAAGTTGAATAAAAATCACTTTACGAGCCTTTAGGGCTAAAGTGTAAATATGAGAAAGTTTAGGGGCAAAATAGTAATTTTGCTAAAGTATGAGATGTGGGTCAATTTAGTCAATGTGTGTATTGAATAAGCTGATTTATTCATTATAGATCAAGAAAGACAAAGCCCGGATCGAAACTGAGGCAAAAGCAAGGTGGTGGACTAAATTGCACATTTCAATACTTTTGAGTATCGAGGTAAGTCCATGCCTAAACAATGCATTCATACTTACAATTTGTTAATGCTAGCTAGGGTGTAGCATGAATGAGAATGAATGAGAATGATTGGGAACCTATGTGGTTCAAGTAGAATGAATGTAATATAGATGTGAATGGATAAATAATTAGGTAAATAGACTTGTGCATGTGTTGTGATAATGCTAGATGGTGGGCTAAGTGCGATACCATCCAAATGCATATTGACTATGAGTTGGCTATGTGCGATGCTATCGCTAAGTATATCATTTAGTGGCTATGTGCGAGATCACTATGATTGCCTTTGTGGTAGGCTAAGTGCGATACCACCTTATAAATTGATTGTGGTGTGCTAAGTGCGAAACCACTGAGATATTGGCTGTGTGGATTAATTGTGTGTAATAGATGTGATAAGATATGTGGATTAGTTATGTGGATTAGCTATGTGAGTTAGCTATGTGGATGTATTATTGAGCAATAATAATATGTTGTATATTGTGTAAATGTGATATTGAATGCATGGGTGCATTTCAATAGTTATGAGCATGTGACTCATGATGTGTTGGTAATATGGTAAGGGATAGAAAGAGTAAGCATAGTTGTGTATCATATGTTGGTATAATGCTAATTGTGGTTGGGCTTATACTATGATGCTTAATTGTTTATGTGTAAACTTACTAAGCTCAAAGCTTACTCCCTTTCTTTTCCCTTGTCTTATAGATTAAAAGTGGTGAATCGAGATACGAGGATCATTGGAAGATAGCCCACATATCAGCACACTTTGGTACATGAAACTTAATGTTTTGTATATGGCATGTATAGGGGCTAGACAAGTTAGTCAATTTTGTTGTAAATTGATAAGAGGTGTTAATCTTTTTATGGGAAGGGTATTTTGTATAATGCCAAAGTTGTTGGCTATTACATTATATGAAAAAGATATAGTTTTCTATGTAAGATTGTATTCAATTTGAGTTGATTATGATTGTGTTGGATGAGTATTTGTTGTGTATGCTAGAAGGGTGAAATGAACTTGGCACTTAGCTTTGTCCTTGACCATGTGGTTAGACACACGGGCGTGTGTCTAGACCATGTGTGACACACGGTCAGCCCACGGGCGTGTGCTGTGGCCGTGCGTCCCCTGCATATTAATATTTTAAAATAGAATAGACCGCGGACTAGTCACACGGGCGTGTGCCTAGGGCGTGTGGGATTAATCAGTGTTGGCCACGGGCTAGCCACACTAGCGTGTGTCTAGACTCTAGGCCGTACGAGGGAAGTCAGTGTTCACCATGGTTGGGAAGCACGGGCGTGCCATGGCCGTGGGGAAATTGGCAGAATGCTCGGGTTTTTAGCACGGCTAGGGAACATGGGCGTGTGTGTCCGTATACGGGCGTGTTACATAGTGCACGGGCGTGTGAGCCCTGTATAAAAGAAGAAAATATTTAAGGATCGTCAAAGTTCTGGATTAGTCTCGAGAGCCCTCGTGTGTATGAGTGAGGCCTCGTAACTCGAGAATGAGGTTATAGAGAATAATAACGTTGAGCCTACATGGCGATTAAGTGGGTTGAGTTCGGTAACGCCTCGGGCCCGGTTCCTGGCGTAGAACCTAGGTAAGGGGTGTTACATTTAGTGGTATCAGAGCTATGGTTTAGTCGATTCTAGGACTACCGTAGCGGGTGTAAGAGTCTAGCTATACATGCCATAAGTGTACGATGATAGTGTGGTGGTTTCTGATGATTTTAAATCTTGTTTTATACAGAATATGGATTCTGATCCATTGACTGCTGATGAAGCAGCTAGTAATGCGCCGGCTCCTGCGCAAGGAACCGTGCCGGTGTAAAGTGGACCCTAGGCGAGGGGTCAAGGGGAAGAGGCTCGAGAAGCCTTTCTCCATATGATGAGTGATTGGTACTCGGACTACGTTCGAGCGAACCCTAACGCTCAACCTCCTCCACCTCCTCCTATACCTCAGCCAAATCCAGTGGCTCCTCAAGGTACAGATGTAGTGAGGATATCAAAACCCCTAGTGGATAAGATTAGGAAACACAGGGCTGAAGAGTTTAGAGCTAAAGTAGATGACGACCCTGAGAGGGCAGAGTTCTGGTTAGAGAACTCGATGAGGGTGTTCGATGAGCTCTCATGTACACCAGAGGAGAGTTTGAAGTGTGCCGTATCTTTGCTGAGAGACTCGGCATGCCATTGGTGGAAGACACTGACATTAGTGGTCCCGAGAGAGCGGGTAATGTGGGACTTCTTTCTAGAAGAGTTCCGGAATAAGTATATAAGCCAATGATTTACTGATCGGAAGAGGAAAGAATTCCTTGAGTTGAAGCAAGGAAGAATGTCAGTAGCAGAATATGAGAGTGAGTTTGTTAGGCTTAGCAAATACGCTCAAGAATGTGTGTCGACAGAGACCATCTTGTGCAAGAGGTTCGAAGATGGGCTGAATGAGGATATCAAACTCCTAGTTGGCATTTTGTAGTTGTAAGAATTCGTGGTATTAGTTGAGAGGGCAAGTAAGGCCGAAGAGTTGAGTTCAGATAAGAGGAGGGTTGTAAGTGAAGCCCGAGATGCGAGAAAGAGACCGATGGGCAAGACGTATCAAGCCCAGTCAAAAAGTTCTAAGGAAGTGAATCCTCGGACGTCAGCCTCAGTGGGATATTCGCATCGAGACTTAGACAATACTTGTCAGGGTTCGAGAGTTCGAGCCCCCTCGATGGAAAGTGTGGGCAATACAAAGAGTAAACTGGAGTGTCCAAGTTGTGGTAGGTATCACATCGGAGAGTGTTAGGGAAACAGTCGGAAATGTTAAAAATATGGTTCCCCTGACCACTTTATCCGTAATTGTCCCGAAAGGGATGATAAGGAAGAGAGGCAAGAAGTGACACCTAGTGATGTGTCTACAAGGGGTAGACCACCAAGGAACCCAAGAGGTGGGGCTAGTGGTAGAGGTGCGTCCAGAGACTCTGCTGTGAGACCAGAGGGTCGGGCACCTGCGAGGACGTATGCCATTCGCGCTCGCGAAGAGGCATCCTCCCCTGATGTGATAACGGGTACTTTTTCTCTCTTTAACACCTCTGTTATTGCTTTAATAGATCCCGGGTCTACTCACTCTTATATTTGCATGAGATTAGCATCTAGTTTGAGTATGACCGTTGAGTCTGCGGACATAGTAGTTAAGGTGTCAAACCCGTTAGGAAAGCATGTGTTAGTGGACAAAGTGTGCAAGAATTGTCCTTTGTTGATTGAGAATCATTATTTTTCGGAAAACCTTATGTTGTTGCCGTTTGATGAGTTTGATTTAATCCTAGGCATGGATTAGTTGACTACCCATAGTGTTTTAGTGAATTGTGGTAGTAAGTACATTGAATTGAAATGTGAGAATGGAGATGTGGTTCGGGTTGAATCAGGTGGATCGGATAGTCTACCAGTGATGATTTCTTCCCTAGTGGCTGAGAAATGTTTGAGAAAAGGATGTGAGTCCTATCTTGCGTTCGTTTTGAACACTCGAGAGGTTGGGGTGGAGTTTAAAACAGTGCCAGTGGTACGTGAGTATCCAAGTGTATTCCCGAAGGAGTTACCCGGATTACCTCCAGTGAGAGAGGTCGAGTTTAGAATTGAGTTGGTTCCGAAAACGGCACCTATTTCGATTGCCCCGTACAAAATGGCACCTGTAGAGTTGAAAGAACTGAAGGTTCAATTACAAGAGTTGACAGATAAGGGTTTTGCAAGACCAAGCTACTCGCCTTGGGGAGCTCCGGTATTGTTTGTGAAGAAGAAAGATGGGTCTATGAGGTTGTGTATAGACTATAGACAACTTAACAAAGTGACGGTTAAGAATAAGTATCCTTTACCAAGGATTGATGATCTTTTCGATCAACTGAAGGGAGCTACAATGTTCTCCAAGATAGACTTGAGGTCTGGTTATTATCAGCTTAGAGTTAAAGAGCAAGATGTGTTGAAAACTGCATTTCGGACAAGGTATGGCCATTATGAGTTTTTGGTTATGTCGTTTGGGTTGACGAATGCACCTGCGATTTTTATGGATCTGATGAACCGTGTTTTCAGACCATATGTGGACAAGTTTGTGGTTGTGTTTATTGACGACATATTGATCTATTCTCGAGATGAGAACGATCATGAAGAGCACTTGAGAATTGTCTTGCAAACTTTGAGAGATAAGCAGTTGTATGCTAAGTTTACCAAGAGTGAGTTTTGGCTCCGAGAGGTCGGATTCCTAGGACACATGGTGTTAGGTGATGGTGTCAGAGTTGACCCGAATAAGATATCGGCTGTTATGGATTGGAAACCACCGAGGAACGTGTCAGAAATCAAAATTTTCTTGGGATTAGTAGGATATTACAGACGTTTCATAAAGGGGTTCTCTGTGATTGCTACCCCGATGACGAAGCTATTGCATAAGGATGTCAAGTTTGAATGGACTGAGACATGTCAACAGAGCTTCGAGAGACTGAAAACAATGTTGACTGAGGCGCCGGTTTTGGTTCAACCAGAATCGGAGAAGGAGTTTGTGGTTTATAGTGATGCGTCGTTTAATGGTCTCGGTTGCATGTTGATGCAAGAGGGTAAGGTAATCGCTTACGCCTCGAGGCAGTTAAAACCACATGAGAAGAATTATTTGACTCACGATTTGGAGTTAGCTGCGATTGTTTTTGCGTTAAAGATTTGGCGACATTATTTGTATGGAGAAAAGTGCCGAATCTTTACGGATCACAAGAGTTTAAAGTATTTGATGGATCGAAGGATCTGAATCGAGACGAGACGGTGGGCTTGAGTTGTTGAAAGACTATGAGTTAGTCATTGATTACCACCCGGGAAAAGCGAATGTGGTTGCGGATGCCTTAAGTAGGAAATCCCTGTATGCTCTAAGAGTTATGAGAGCGAGTATAGCATTGTCTAATGATGGTGCTATTTTGGCAGAGTTGAGAGCTAGGCCACTATTTGTTCAACAAATATGTGAAGCTCAGAGAAATGATAGCAAGATGCAAGCTAAGATAGCTAAGTGCAGGTCGGAATGTGATTCTAATTTTCGAATGAATTTGAATGGTTGTCTGATGTATCGCGACAGGATTTGTGTTCCTAAAAATGAGGAGTTGATTCAAAAGGTTTTGCATGAATCCCACAAAGGGGTGCTTGTCAAGACATCCGGCAAGATGAAAATGTACAACGACTTGAGGAAGTTATATTGGTGGCCGGGTATGAAAAGAGATATTTCAGAGTTTGTGACTAAGTGTCTGATTTGCCAACAAGTGAAAGCTGAGCATCAAGTGCCTTCGGGATTGCTTTAGCCAGTGATGGTTCCCAAATTGAAGTGGGATCGGGTTACCATGGATTTTGTAACAGGTTGCGGTGACTCAGAAAGAGAGATGTTGTGTGGAGTCGTTGTGGATAGATTGATTTAAGTCGACTCACTTTATTCCAAAGACGTGTTGATTATTCAACGGATAAGTTAGCTGAGTTGTACGTGGCAGAGATAGTGAGATTGCATGGTGTACATGTGTCTATTATATCGGATAGAGATCCGAGGTTTACTTCGAGATTTTGGAAGAAGTTGCAAGAGGCCATGGGTACGAGATTGAATTTCAGTACTGCGTTCCATCCGCAATCTGATGGTCAGTCTGAAAGAGTGATTCAAGTTCTTGAAGATATGCTTCGATGCTGTGTGTTAGAATTCGAAGGTAGTTGGGAGAGATAACTACCTTTGGTCGAATTCGCCTATAACAATAGTTATCAGTCGAGTATACAGATGGCACCGTATGAGGCTTTGTATGGCTGCAAGTGTCGGACTCCTTTGTATTGGATCGAGCTTAGCAAGAAGCGGATCCATAGGGTCGATCTGATAAAAGAGATCGAAGAGAAAGTGAAAGTAATCCGTAATAGTCTGAAAGCTGCTTTGGACCGACAGAAGTTGTATGCGAATTTGAAAAGAAAAGAAATTGAGTTTGAAGTAGGCGACAAAGCATTTTTGAAAGTATCGCCGTGGAAGAAGATTATGAGATTTGGACAAAAAGGGAAATTGAGTCCAAGGTTCATAGGGTCGTATGCGATTACAGAGAGAATTGGGCCTGTAGCTTACCGGTTAGCTTTGCCGGTAGAGTTGGAAAAGATTCATAACGTGTTCCATGTGTCGATGTTGCGACGGTATCGCACTGATCCTTCACATGTGATTCCTTCAAAGGAAATTGAGATAAGACCGGATATGTCTTATGAAGAGGAGCCGATTAAGATCTTGGCTAGAGAAGTGAAACAGTTGAGAAATAAGAGCATAGCACTAGTGAAAGTGTTATGGCAGAAACATGGCGTGGAAGAGGCTTCGTGGGAAACGGAAGAAGCTATGATAGAGTAACATCCAAACCTCTTTTCTGGTAAGATTTTCGAGGGCAAAAATATCTAAAGGGGGAGAGTTGTAACATCTCGATTTAGGGCTTAGTCGGAATAGTGGTTCGAGACCAGATATCCGAGGGTCATGAATGAGTTTTTGATGTTTATATTATGTATGCATGCTAGTGTGAAAGGTTCATGAAACTATTTTGTCAAATTGTGGTTGAATTGTCCAAAAAGGACTAAATTGCAAAAGTTGCAAAATGTGTGTTTCTAGAAGCTATTTGTGTGAAATAGCTTTAGATTATTAATTAGAGAACTTTAAATAGCAATTTACCCAAATTCTAATTTTTGGACAAAAATGGGCATGGATGAGTCAAAATTTGAAGTTTATCAAATTGGTCATTTATCAAATAAGTGATTAAATAGGTGAAAATATGATAAAAATTCACTCATCTTCTCCCCCAAGCTGCCGAAAATTAGAGAAGCCATTGTTAGGGCTCTTTCAATTTTTCAAGCTTGCTAGTAAGTGCTCTTATGCCCGGTTTTTGATATTCTTCGTATTTTTGAAGTCCTTGTAGCATGAGTAAGCTATTTTTAGCTATTTTGTGAGCTATTATGGATGTTCAAAAATGTACATATGTATGACATGCATGTATTTTGATGTTTTATGGAAGAATATGAAAGCTTGATGTAGTAGAAACATCTTTTGCTAAGTGATTTTCCAAGAAAATGCATGTAGGGACTTAGTTGTGAAAATCTTAAGTTTGGTCATACATGGGTGATTTAGTGAGAATTGTTGAATGCTTTAGTTGAGTAAGTGGTTCGGCTAAGCATGAAAGGCTATAAAGTTGAATAAAAATCACTTTACGAGCCTTAGGGCTAAAGTGTAAATATGAGAAAGTTTAGGGGCAAAATAGTAATTTTGCTAAAGTATGAGATGTGGGTCAATTTAGTCAGTGTGTATTGAATAAGCTGATTTATACATTATAGATCAAGAAAGACAAAGCACGGATTGAAACCGAGGAAAAAGCAAGGTGGTGGACTAAATTACACATTTCAATACTTTTGAGTATCGAGGTAAATCTATGCCTAAACAATGCATTCATACTTACAATTTGTTAATGCTAGCTAGGGTGTAGCATGAATGAGAATGAATGAGAATGATTGGGAATCTATGTGGTTCAAGTAGAATGAATGTAATATAGATGTGAATGGATGAATAATTGGGTAAATAGACTTGTGCATGTGTTGTGATAATGCTAGATGGTGGGCTAAGTGCGATACCATCCAAATGCATATTGACGATGAGCTGGCTATGTGCGATGCTATCGCTAAGTATATCATTTAGTGGCTATGTGCGAGATCACTATGATTACCTTTGTGGTAGGCTAAGTGCGATACCACCTTATAAATTGATTGTGGTGTGCTAAGTGCGAAACCACCGAGATATTTGCTGTGTGGATTAATTGTGTGTAATAGCTGTGTGGATAAGATATGTGGATTAGTTATGTGGATTAGCTATGTGAGTTAGCTATGTGGATGTATTATTGAGCAATAATGATGTGTTGTATATTGTGTAAATGTGATATTGAATGCATGGGTGCATTTCAATAGTTATGAGCATGTGACTCATGATGTGTTGGTAATATGGTAAGGGATAGAAAGAGTAAGCATAGTTGTGTATCATATGTTGGTATAATGCTAATTGTGGTTGGGCTTATACTATGATGCTTAATTATTTATGTGTAAACTTACTAAGCTCAAAGCTTACTCCCTTTCTTTTCCCTTGTCTTATAGATTAAAAGTGGTGAATCGAGATACGAGGATCATTGGAAGATAGCCCACATATCAGCACACTTTGGTACATGAAACTTAATGTTTTGTATATGGCATGTATAGGGGCTAGACAAGTTAGTCAATTTTGTTGTAAATGGATAAGAGGTGTGAGTCTTTTTATGGGAAGGGTATTTTGTATAATGCCATAGTTGTTGGCTATTACATTATATGAAAAAGATATAGTTTTCTATGTGAGATTGTATTCAATTTGAGTTGATTATGATTGTGTTGGATGAGTATTTGTTGTGTATGCTAGAAGGGTGAAAAGAACTTGGCACTTAGCTTTGTCCTTGACCATGTGGTTAGACACACGGGCGTGTGTCTAGACCATGTGTGACACACGGTTAGCCCAAGGGCGTGTGCTGTGGTCGTGCATCCCCTGCATTTTAATATTTTATAACAGAATAGACCACAGACTAGTCACACGGGCGTGAGCCTAGGGCGTGTGGGATTAATCAGTGTTGGCCACGGGCTAGCCACACGGGCGTGTGTCTAGACTCTAGGTCGTGCGAGGGAAGTCAGTGTTCACCACGGTTGGGGAGCACGGGCGTGCCATGGCCCGGGGGGGGCAATTGGCGAATGCTCGGGTTTTTAGCACGGCTAGGGAACATGGGCGTGTGTGTCCATACACTGGCGTGTTATAGTGTACGGGTGTGTGAGCCTGTATAAAAAAAGAAGAAAATTTTTAAGGATCGTAAAAGTTCTGGATTAGTCTCGAGAGCCCTCGTGTGTATGAGTGAGGCCTCGTAAGTCGAGAATGAGGTTATAGAGAGTAATGACATTGAGCCTACGTGGTGATTAAGTGGGTTGAGTTCGGTAACACCTCGGGCCTGGTTCCTGACGTAGAACCCGGGTAAGGGGTGTTACAGTTATCAGAGCTATGGTTTAGTCGGTTCTATGACTAACATAGCATATGTGAGTTTAGCTATACATGCCATATTTAACCTGTGATAGTGTGATATCTCCCGACTTTGACGAAAATTGTTTTGATTAGACAGATATGCTTTCCAACCGAGCTAATTGTGATAGTACGGAATGTTGTACTCAAATGTTTGAGTGAAAATGTATTGGTGATGAGTCGAAACTCATAAATGTATGGATCAGAGTATATAATATGTTGCTATTGATAAATTTTATAACCATATGAGTATATGGCATATGAACTATGTGTTAAGTACAAAAGTGATTATAAGCAAATGATTATTAAATTTTTTGAGAATGTGAAATTAGTAATGAACTGGCTATTCGTAATAGTATGTGTTATGTGCATTTATGTGCGAGTTAAATCTGAGGGATTACTACCCTTACCCCCTTATCAGGAAAATGTTATAATGAAATCTGTAAGATTTAGATTGAATATGCTCACGAGTGTGGAGTTACAGAAGTCCGTGTTTGAAAGATTAGTAATGTGGTCAGAAAAGAGAATGAATCAGCAAATGAAGACAGTACTAAAAGAGATATTGGATAGTTCTGAAGACTCTTCAGATTATGCAAAGTCACTGTTAAAGAAGAAGTTAACTCCGACTAAATGACCTATTCAGGTATGTTATCTAAAGAAAGTATTAACTGGAAGCTTTTCTAAATTTGCTTCTGTTAATGAAGGGATAATGTGAGAATTTTTTATGACAGAATTAGACAGTTGAATAATGATTGAATTGTATTGATGGTTGAATGCAATGGTTATAGTCGGGCAGTTACTATGATTCCTTCTGGGCATTCTATGTGTACATTTATCCTCCGAAGTATATGTGACTGTTTAATTTCAGAAAGAAAGTCTTATCGTATGAGAACATTAGCTAAACATATTAATAGACGAAAGCATTTTTTATTTGTTTGGGTTATGTTCGACATTGTTATGTCTTTCCCTGATAATTTATTCCATTGTGTGGATATGAAAGTTGACGGTAAAATCTGTATGAGGCTAATATTCTGTTTCTACTGGTTATTGTTCTGTTGAATATACGTGAAGATTATATTGCTTCTGTTACTGTGAATTTCAGTATTTATGAGTGACATTATTCTTTTTGGACATTTTCTGGGATATCATCGGAATTGATAACATTCTATATATAGGTTGTAATTTTGAGATATCCTGTGTAAATCCAAATGTTAAAATTTCGCTATTCCGGTTTTCTTATGATTCCATGTGATTATCTGCAAGAGATCTCTATCTGACAGAAATGACTATGTCTATTATGATTATAATTTCTTGCTTGAAATGTGAGAGTACAGTGGTACAGTCCTCAGAGTTATAGAAGTTGTGTTTCTGCAATGGTTGCTATATAAATCATATTTGATTCTTTTCTGTGATCAAATGCTTAATTAACAGCCGGGATAATATTTATTATAGGGTTGAGACATCATTCTTAGTAAGGCCCAATGATTTCTATTTGGTTAATGTAATTTTAGTATAATTCAGAGTTTCGATGATTAATATATGAGACAGCTTCATTATAAACTCTTTTCTAGTTCTCGTGAAAGTTCGACATTGATAAAAGTGAAAATGATAGAAGATCAGGATCAATCTGTATAATGATATGTCTGGGGTTATCCTTCTAATGAGAAGAAAGATTTCTTCGAAAAGATCGATTCAGTAGTTAGTATGATCTGAATTACTTGATTGAAAAGTTAATTGGATTATATGTGTTTGAATCTGTCTACGAACTGGAAATAAACTTTGAACGTACATGTATGAATTGAAGGATAGTCTGGAAGAAGAATTTGTATTCTTGAAGACTTGATACAGAATTATATCTATCGAAATGATTCTATATGAGAAATCTTGTGGTAAATTAAAGTTAGTTCGATTGTTGAAGCTTTCTTTTGCACGAAGATATTTTCAACCGAAACATCAGTTCTGGTTCAGTCTGAGTTAAATAAAGAGATTATGATTTTCGGCCATACGTTATTAAATGGTTCGAAATGTGTTCTAATACAGGAATGTGCAGAGATATCTTGAGATTCTATACAGTTAAAGCTGCATAAAAAGAGTTATGTGACATATTTGATGACTATAAGAGTTTAAAACGTTTAATGTCAGAAAATGATCTGAACTTGGCACAGCAAGGTTAGCTCGAATCATTGAAAAACTTTTGAGTCTGTAAGTAATTATTATCCGAGGAAAACAATTATAGTTTCGGATGTTCCGAATAGGAAACTCTTGTGTGCTTTATGACCGATGAATACGTGATTGATCTTATCAGATGATGAACAATTGTTAGCTAAGTTAGAAGCTAAATAGATGTTATTTAGCGAAGATGTGAAACTTAGAAATGTGTTATCAAATTATAAGTTAAAAAGGGGTTCAGCATAAATTGATTTCTGATTCAGAACTTCATATGTGGAATCGATGATTATTTGTTGCTTCGAGATAAAGTGTCTATACCGAGAAACTCTGAGATTGTATAACCATTGTTATAGGTAGCTCACAGTGCCAGTTAGTCTGTTCGTACGAGAGTAACATGATACACGACATTCCGAGATATGGTATTAATGAATAAGTGTGAACTGTGATATTTCTGACTTTGTTGATTATAGAAATAGAGTGTTAATGAATTCTGTATCGGGATTATCCTTATCATTGAAAAGGATAGAGTTATCTGTTCCTAAGATGATAAGTCTACACATGGTGCCAATCATCATTGTTTCAGATTGAGATCTGAAACTCATATTCTGATTCTGAGGGAAATTACAGTAATCTGTGAGTATGAGATTGCATTGAAATCGGGAAACACAATTCAAATTCTCGAAATATTTATTTGTCACTGAGTTTTAGAGTTTCAAAGCAACTAAGAAAGACTGTTGATGTTATAAGCGATTCTGAACTCCGGTATTTCAAATTGAGCTTTGTGAGAAAAATGAGCCACGGGATTAATATCGTCGAGAGAAATTGAGCAGAAAAAATGAAAATAATTTAATACGATTATAAGCGATCTCACTAGAGATGATGTACAGCGAAAGTCAGATAAAAATTTCAGTTGTGAGATTAAAGAGATTTGAAATCCAAAGCTATGTGTGATTTTGAAATGTATTGTGTCGAAGAAAATCCTTAATCTACTTTCTGGTAAGATTTTCGGGGACGAAAATCCCTACGGGGGGAGAGTTGTAACAGCCCGATTTAGACCTTAATCGGAACAGTGGTTTCGAGACCATAAATCCTAGTCAAAAAAATATTTTAATATTATTTTCCAAGCTTAAAGTATGTGAATTGATATGTGTGAAATCTTCGCCTGAAAATTTCATTGTTTGAGTGCTGATTTGTGGAAAAGGACTTAATCGCGTAAAATGCAAACGTGACTTGCTAATTGTTAAAGTGCTATATTGTTATGGCTTTTATAATGTGGGGTCCTTGTGTGATAATTTGGCCATTTAATATTGCATGGACGGTAGTGGACAACCATTATACGGTTTTCATATTATTATTTTAAGGTTAATATGGTAAATGTATAATAAAGTGTAATAAAATAAAGTAAAACATAAAATGGCCATTATCATTCATCTTATGGCCGAATGTTGAAGAAAAAGAAGCCATGGATGAAGCTTTTTTATTTAGCACTCTTGAAGCTTAATTCGGGTATGTGTTTTGCTCGGTTTTCGATAATTTTTATATTTTTGAGATCGTTGCTTCGAATATACTTAGCCCATACTTTAATTTTCGGAACTGATGATAAATTTGAGATTTGCCATTGTTGATAATGTGACGAATTTGTAGTTTGATGATGAAAAATAAATCTTTGATGTTTGATTATCATGTTTAATTAAGTGATTTTTGATAAAAATCCAAATTAGGGATTTATTTGTGAAAATTGAAAGTTTAGGGGCTTAAATGTGAAATAAATTGAATTAAAGGGCTGTTAAGGATTTATGGAGCATTCGGCCTAACATGGGCATAGTGAAATTTTAAATATGTGGTATTGTTTTGAACTAAGGACTAAATTGCAAAAATGTGAAATGTTAGGGGCTAAAATGCAAATTGCCCATTTATATGTTCTTGGATGAAAATTGAATGAAATGTTGAATAAGTAAGTTAATTTTATATTAATTAGATTGGCAAAAGCGGAATTCGGATCTAGATCGAGGGAAAGTCAAAATATCAGATTAGTCGACTTAATTTGTCATTACTACGAAAATAAATGCATATTATTTGTATGATTGAATTCAATGCCGAATGGTAATGCAAATGTATGTATTTTGAATAAGTTATATATATGTTATTATGATATTGAATTATTCGAGAAGCAGAATATATGAATACGAGAAAGTTCTGATAACGTGACGACGTCCAAAAAGCCTTGTACGAACCCTAGGAATAATAGAGGATACATATGTCATGACATAGGATTCCGAGATATGATTTCATGTAAGACCACGTCTGAGACGTTGGCAACGATTTGAGATATCGTGTAAGACCGTGTCTGCGACACTGGCATCGATTAGAGATTACGTGTAAGACCATGTCTGGGACATCAGCATCGTATATGATTTCGTGTAAGACCCTGTCTGCGATAGTGGCATCGATATTTGATTACATGTAAGACCACGTCTGCGACGTTGTCATTGTACGAGCTTTCCGAGCTATTCGAGTATCCTTATTGAATCCGAACGGTTCAACAGGCGTTCCAAGAAATAAGTGATTAAGTGAATGACATTCTGATTCAGATACGTTGAAACGTATACAATATTTGATAATGAAAGGTAAGTATATATGTGTAAAGAATGTTATGTGATGTATATGCAAATGAAATGTGAATATGTGCAAATGAAACATGAACAAATGAATAAGATGTGATTTATAAAGTGGCATATGTGAATTTGTCAGATACTATATGAATGAAAGGTGAATTCGGGTAAAAATGATGAAATGAGATTCATATGAAAAAAGATATATGATTAAATATGTTATTTCCCAAAATGCGCTCATTTGGCTATATGAATGTGAGAATTGAATGTTATATGAGAATCGAATTGAATAAGCCTGTGAAAGCTAAAGTCAGTAAGTAAGTAAGTATATTATTGAATGGTGATGATTTGATATGAAATCATGTTATAAACTTGAGATAAGTTGTGCTTTGGCATGTGAGATAGCATATTATGCTTATGAAATTGAATTGAAATTATTTGTTATGTTAAGTTTATTAAGATACAAGCTTACTAAGCTTTATAGATTACTTTGTGTTGTTTTTCTATGTTTTATAGTGATTCGGATGTTCGCTCGGGTTGAAAGTCGACAGAGATCGCATCACACTATCTGGCTAATGATTTCGGTATTTTTACCCTTTATGACTTGGTTATATGGCATGTATAGGCTATGGCATTTGATATTATGGTTGGAAATGTATTTGCCCATTTTATATGGCTTATTAATGACTTATGTTTGATGTGTAATTTGCCTTGTGTAGTGACATAATTTGGTATGGTTGGTGATGATTCAAGTTGATCATTTGGTCATTTGGTATATGACGAGTTTTTATTTATGAAAAGCATGATTTTAGACTTGATAAGTGAATGGCTAATAGATGATTTATGAGTCAAGCTTTGAGTGTGATTGATGGTAGTAAAAATACATATTGAAATAGGTTGTATTGATGAGTATGATATGTACTTTTTTATATGATTAAATAGGTAAGTAATGAGGAATGAATCATGCTATTTTGGTATGTGTTTGAATGTACAAATAGTTTTGATTTGAGTTGATGAAATGGATAGAATTGGTTTTGTAAGTTTGGTGCACGAAATAGCATGGTTTGGCTAATTATTAATGTATTGAAATGGCATGAAATGTGGTGTTTTACGTATGCTTGCGAAGGGTGAGAAATGTGGCTTCAACCAAGCCTATTTTCACTCCACACGGCCGAGCACACGGGCGTGTGGCTTGACCGTGTGTGACACATGGTTGTGGTACACGGTCGTGTGTCCCCTTGGGTAGCCCTTCGAATTAAGTCAGTATACCCTACAGGTTTGGCACGGCCTAGACACACGAGCGTGTCTACTGGCCGTGTGTGGCACACGGGCTGGCACATGGGCGTGTTGCTGGCCGTGTGACTCAAGTCAGTAACCCCCTCTAGATTTCACAAGGCCTGGCACACGGGCGTGTCCTCAGTCGTGTGGTGCAAGTCAGAATGTATGCCCTGTTTTCACACGGCCTGTGACATGGGTGTGTCTGGTGGCCGTGTGAGGCACACGGTCTGTTCACACAGTCGTGTGATCCCTGAATGCTTGAAACTTTTAAGTGATTCCTAAAGTTTGCAAATGTGATCAGTTTAGTCCCGAACCTTCTCTAAAGCATGTTCAAGGTCTCATATACCTATTTAAGGGACATTGTGTATGTTAATGAATGTTTTTCGATAATGAATGTTTATTGAGTTGTGGAATGTTATTTAAATGTTGTGTTTGAACGGTAATACCTCTTAACCCTAAGCCGGCGACGGACACGGGTAAGGGGTGTTACAATTCTGGCAACGGATACGGGTGAGGGTTGTTACATTTATTGGTATTAGAGCTACTGTTTAGTCGAATCTAGGACTAACGTAGCGTATGTGAGAGTCTAGCTATACATGCCATATATAACTTGAGATAGTGTGATATCTCCTGACAGTTTAAATCGTGTTTTCATATAGTAAATGGATCCCAATCGAGTAGTGGTTGATGATGTTGAGAGTAATGCGCCAGCCTCCGTTCACGGAGTAGCGCAATCTCAGTCGAGACCCGTATCGGGTAATCAGGGAGGAGAGGCCAAGGAAGCCTTCTTCCAACTGATGAACGACTGGTTTACTGAGTTTGTCCGAACTAATCCGACTGCTCAGCAACCTCCACCCCCACCTCTTCCCCAACCGGTCCCCGTAGCTCCTCAACGATTGGAACCTTTATGCTTGAGTAAGGCACTTGTTGATAAAATCCAAAAATATGGGGCTGAAGAGTTTAGAGCTACCGTTGATGACAGTCCTGAGAGAGCTGAGTTTTGGCTTGAGAATACGATCAGAGTATTTGATGAACTATCTTGCACACCAGCTGAATGTGTAAAATGTACCGTATCACTTCTAAAAGACATTGCATATCAGTGGTGGAACACTTTGGTATCTTTGGTGCCGAGAGAATAGGTCACGTGAGAATTCTTTCAAGCCGAGTTCAGAAAGAAATACATCAGCCAGTGGTTTATCGATCAAAAGCGAAAAGAGTTTTTGGAGTTGAAACAGGGTCGAATGTCTATGACCGAGTACAAGAGAGAGTTTGTGAGACTCGGTAAATATGCTCGAGAATGTGTTTCCACTGAGGCAATTATGTGTAAGAGATTCAAAGATGGATTGAACGAAGACATCAGGTTGCTAGTTGGGATTTTGGAATTGAAGGAATTTGTCGTGTTAATCGACAGAGCTTGCAAAGTCGAAGAACTTGGCAAAGAAAAGAGAAAAGATGATTTCGAGGCTAGAGATTCGAGAAAGAGATCGATGAGTAAA
Source organism: Gossypium sturtianum (assembly GCA_025698515.1). Taxonomy (NCBI): domain Eukaryota; kingdom Viridiplantae; phylum Streptophyta; class Magnoliopsida; order Malvales; family Malvaceae; genus Gossypium; species Gossypium sturtianum. The sequence continues at coordinate 38,663,668 of CM046951.1, forward strand.
CCATATTACTCTTTGTCAAAAAAATCACGAGATTCATATAATCGTTCGACAGCTTCAGTTGGATATTCAAATAGAGACTATGGGAAGCAATACACGAGTCCTAAAGATCAAGCTACTTCAGTATTGAGTGTGGGTAGTGTGAGAAATAATAAACCCGAGTGTCAACAGTGTGGAAGACGGTATTTTGGAGACTACTAGATGAATAATAAAGGTTGTTTTAAATGTGGCTCACAAGATCACTTCATTCGGGATTGTCCAGAGTTACCCGAGAAAGATAGATATCAGAATGCAAGACCAAGTAACACAGCTGTTAGAGAAAGACCATCTAGAAATACGGGAAATGTGACCAGTAGCAAAGGAACGACAAATGACTCTGCTGTGAGATCTGAAGCTAGAGCACCAGCCAGAGCTTACGCTATTCGCGCTCGCGAAGATGCGTCATCACCAGATGTTATCACCGGTACATTTTCTCTCTATGACACTAATGTAATTGCCTTGATTGATCCTGGATCGATTCATTCATATATCTATATGAATTTAATGTCTAGTAAGAGTTTGCCTGTTGAGTCTACCAAATTTATGACTAATGTATCGAACCCCTTAGGAAAGTATGTTCTAGTTGATAAAGTTTACAAGAATTGTCCTTTGAGGACTAGGGGTTACTGTTTTCTGGGAAATTTGATGCTTTTACCGTTTGATGAATTCGATGTGATTTTGGGTATGGATTGGTTGACTGTAACAGCCTGATTTAGGGGCTAGTCAGAACAGTGGTCTCGAGATCGCTAATTCGGGGTCAGAGAAAATTTATTTTTATTTTATTTTATGGGTTATAGCATGATTATACGGGTGCATAAAAATTTGGTGCTTTAATTTTAACGGTTTCATGCTTAATCGCAAAAAAAGACTAAATTGCATAAAGTGCAAAAGTTCTATTTTATTTGCTAGAGGTGCCAAATAGCCATAGAATTTTAATTGGAGGCCCTTAATATGAAATTAGGCCTTTTTAAAGGTCATAGCCGGCCATAGGGGGGACAAGAAAGGACTTTGTCATTTGTTAGGTGGAAATTTGGTGATAAAAAATGATTTTTAATCATGAAATAAAGAAAAGAAAATATCATCTTTTCTCTCCATCCTCTCCACCGAAAATGAGTAGCCAAAATGGGGGTTGAGAACTCAAAATTTCAGCCAAGCTTTCCTCCTTGCAAGTAAGTGATTTTGGTGACCTTTCTTGAAAATTTTTGTAGTTTTGGAACCCTCAAAGCTTAAGCTAGCTAATGAGGGGACTATTTTGCAAAATGGTTAAGATTCTAGGGTTTTTCCATGAGAGCAATTAAGTTTTTTGCTGTATTTTTATGGAAGAAAATGAGTCTTAGTTGTTAGATAAATAACTTTTGTGAATGGTGTTATCATGAAAACACCTAAAAGGACCTTTTTGTAAAGGTTGTGAAATGAGTGGTAAATGTGTTTAATAGTTGAAATCTTGAGTTGCTATAGAAGGGAATATGAATCAGCTAGGCTTGATTAGCAAAGAAGTTGGATGAGGATCGATATACGAGCCTAGGGGCAAAATCGTAATTTTGCCAAAGTCGAAGGGCAAAATGGTAATTTTGCCAAAGTAGAATTTTTAAATTGTATTTATTAGTGTGGTGATTAAATGAGTAAATTTTATTGTTCTAGATCAAAGAAAACGAGATTCGGACTTAGAACGGGAGAAAAGAGAAATATGGACAAATAGGTCCCTTTCTACCCTTTTCAGTATTGAGGTAAGTTCGTGTGCTAATAATTCAACTATAGCGAAGTATTTAATATTTTGATGATGTATGAATTGTATATTGACTCTATGAATATATTAAATACGTTTTGACGAGATGTCAAGAATTGAAAGTCTTCAATTGAATCTAAGAATAGAGGGAATGCAAATAGCATGATACTATGATAATTAAGGTCCTGTGTAAGACCATATTTGGAATATGGTATCGATGTGAGATTTTGTATAAGACCATGTTAGGGACATGGCATCGATATGATATTTCATGTAAGACCCTATCGAGGGTATGATGTTGATTTGGTACTATATGTAGAAATTCAAGAGTGTTCTTTAGCATTTTGAATAATTCAACAGGTATGTTGAAAATGAGAAAGTATGAGGTTATACTATGAGAGGTACATATATGTGCCTAGAACTCATTTGAGGTGAATTCGGTATATGAGGAAACCATGGTGAGTTATGTGTTAATGATGCACCCTGATTGCATATGTTATATTTATAAATGCATTTCGTGAATGCGAATGATTATTGTAGAAATCTATTTATGAATGATAGTGTGTGAGGATATTCCTGGATGAACATTCGAAATAGGAAAATGTACGTGGATAAATATCCGTGAATATGTAATAATGGTGGGCTGTGTGCGATACCACCTTATTAATTATTAAATGGTGGGCTATGTGCGATACCACCTTATAAATTGTTAGCGATGGGCTGTGTGCGATACCACCTTATTATTTGTTACTGATGGGTTGTGTGCGATACCATCATGTTTAGTATTAATGGTGGGCTGTGTGCGAAACCACCGAGTATTTATTATTATTTCGGGGTGATAACGAGAAACTTGACTAAGTGAAATTTGTATTGGCTTTGTGGTGATAAATGCTAGTAAAGATGAACAATGTTTTATGATATGAGTTTGTGACAGGTGAAAGTTTAGAATGAGTAAGCATTTTGAATGATTGAATGGGTAACTATTACCTTTAGTGTAAATCTCATTATATTACCTTGTGGTACAGGGTAATAAATAAATGTCAATAGTTGCTTATCACTGGCATATGAACTTACTAAGCGTTATTGCTTACTCCTCTTCCTTTCATGTCTCTTATAGGTTAACTTAACTAGCTCGGGTTGGAAACTGCCGGAGATGCTTTAACACTATCGAGTAGACACTTGGGTATGAGATTCATGTCTTCTTAAGATATGGCATGTATAGGGATCTTATTTTGGTTTAATTAAGTCATAGTTAAAGTAGCCAAATGTGTTGGCCTAAAAGAGTTTATGGTTCGGTTGTGTATAGCCATAGATGATGGCTCAAGTTGATTGTAATTGTACTAGTAATAGTTCTCCCTCGTATATGGGATGAAGAATTGATTTTCATGATTCAAATGTGATAATTCAAGAGTTATAATTGATGATTTGAAAATGTATTGTGATGATGTGTAAATGTGTGCAAGTGAGGGTGGCTAAATGGCTTGGAAAATAGCCTTGAATTGGTCAACATGGGTAGACACACGGGCATGTGTCTAGACCATGTGTGACACATGGTCAGTCCCATGGGCATGTGACTTGGCCGTGTGTCCCCTGCATGTTAGTGTTGCAAGTCAGTGTCGTCCACGGGCTAGACACACGGGCGTGTGCCTAGGCTGTGTGCCCATAAATGGGTCGCTGACGTCACAAACAGAATACTCAGGTTTTTACACACGGGCGTGTCTAGGCCGTGTGGAGCACACGGGCCAAGCACACGGGCGTGTGTTCGGCCGTGTGAAAACCCCTATAGGTTTGAAAAGAAAATAATTCTACACGGGCATGGAACACGAGTGTGTGATATGTCACACGGGCGTGTCCCACTCTTCACACGGACATGTGGTCCAATTTTATGTCAAAATTTTTAAAGTGTGTAAAAGTTCCGATTTGGTCCCTCAGCATCCCGAGTATATGAAAAGGGTCTTGTAGACCCATGATAGGGATGTTACAATTGTAAATGAAAAAGTTTTAAATTGGGACGAATTTTATAGCCCAAAGTTGAATGCTCAAGCTAGTCAAGTCCGGTAATGCCTCGTACCCGGTTCCGGAGTTGAATACGGGTAAGGGGTGTTACATTGACTCTGCATGATGCTGTTGTGAATTGTAGACGAAAGACCATTGAATTGAAATGTCAGAATAATAAAACTCTTCAAATTGAATCTGATGAGTCGAGTGAGTTGCCTGTTGTGATATCGTCGATGTTAGCTTAGAAATATGTGAGAAAAGGTTGTAATGCTTACCTTGCATATGTACTTGATACAAAAGTTTATGAATCAAAGATTGAACCAGTACCAGTGGTTTGTGAATATTCAGATGTGTTTCCAGAAGAGTTACCTGGGTTGCCACCGATCAGAGAAGTCGAGTTTTCTATTGAATTAGTACCGGGAACATCACCAATATCTATAGCTCCAAACAGAATTGAAATTGTTGAAAGCTCAGTTGCAAGAGTTAACAGATAGAGGTTTTGCACGACCTAGTTTTTTGCCCTGGGGTGCACTAGTTCTGTTCGTAAAGAAGAAAGATGGATTGATGAGACTGTGTATCGATTATCGTCAGCTCAACAAGGTTACAATTAAGAATAAGTATCCTTTACCGAGAATTGATGATTTGTTCGATCGGTTGAAAGGAGCAACCGGATTTTCGAAGATTGATCTGAGATCTGGCTACTATCAGTTGCGACTTAAAGATCCGGATGTGTCGAAAACTGCATTCAAAACAAGGTACGGGTATTATGAATTTCTTGTTATGCCATTCGGATTTACTAATGCTCCTGTAGTTTTTATGGATTTGATGAATCGGATCTTTAGACCGTATCTAGATAGATTTGTTGTTGTATTCATTGATGATATTTTGATCTATTCCCGATATGATTCAGAGCATGCTGAACATTTGAGAATTGTATTGTAAACTTTGAGAAATAAGTAATTGTTTGCTAAATTCTGCAAATGTGAGTTTTGGCTCCGAGAAGTTGGAGTTTTGGGGCATATTGTTTCAGCGGAAGGCATACGAGTTGATCCGAGTAAGATTTCAACAGTTGTTGACTAGAAACCACCAAGAAACGTATTCGAAGTTAGAAGTTTTCTGGGATTAGCTAGCTACTATCGACGTTTTGTAAAAGGATTCTCGATGATTGTTACACCGATAACTCAATTGCTACAAAAACATGTGATGTTCGAATGGTTTGAGAAATGTCAATAGAGTTTTGAACAGTTGAAAGCATTGTTAACTGAAGCACCAGTTTTAGTTTAGCCTGAGTCGGGTAAAGAGTTTGTGATTTTCAGCGGTGCGTCATTGAATGGTTTGGGTTGTGTTTTGATGCAAGAGGGTAAAGTGATAGCTTATGCTTCCTGACAGTTGAAAACTCATGAAAAGAATTATCCGACGCACGAATTGGCCGCTATTGTATTTGCATTGAAAATGTGATGACATCATATATTTGGTATGAAGTGCCATATCTTTACCGACCACAAGAGTTTGAAGTATATAATGACTCAAAAAGATTTGAATTTGTGACAACGAAGATGGCTAGAACCACAGAAAGACTATGAATTAGTGATTGATTATCATCCGGGGGAAAGCAAATGTATTCGTGGATGCTTTGAGTAGAAAATCTTTATTTGCTTTGCAAGCGATGAATACTCGTTAACTTTGTCTGATGATGGTTCGATTTTGGCTGAATTAAAAGCTAAACTGTTATTTATTTAGCAAATTTGTGAAGCTCAGAAGTGTGATAATGAATATCAAGCTAAAAGAATGCAATGTGAGTCGACTACTAATTCAGAGTATCAGATCAAATCCAATGATTGTTTAATGTTCCGAGATAGAATCTATGTACCAAAGAATTTCGAGCATATTCAGAAAATTCTGCACGAAGCACACAGTGGTTGTTTATCTGTTCATCCGGGGAGTACTGAAATGTACAATGATTTGAAACAGTTATACTGGTGGTCGGGTATGAAACGAGACATTTCAGAGTTTGTGTCGAGATGCTTGGTTTGTCAACAAGTCAAAGTTGAACATCAAGTGCCTTCGGGATTACTACAGCCTGTGATGATACCAAAGTGGAAATGTGATAGAGTTACGATGGATTTCTTATTTGGATTACCCCTGGCTCCGAAAAAGAAAGATGCTATTTGGGTTGTCATTGATCGACCGATGAAATATGCACATTTCATTCCTGTACGTACATATTTTTCGCTTGATAGACTAGCTGAGTTGTACATCTCTGAGATCGTTAGATTGCACGGGGTACCAGTTTCTATTATTTCGGATAGAGATATGAGATTTACATCACGATTTTGGAAGAAATTGAAAGAAGCTTTAGGTACGCGATTACACTTTAGTACTGCTTTCATCCTCAAACCGACAGTCAGTCTGAGAGAGTAATTCAAATTCTCACAGATATGCTTCGTTGCTGTGTTTTAGAGTTTGAAGGCAACTGGGAGAAATATTTACCGTTAGTTGAATTTGCGTATAACAATAGTTTATAATCACGTATAAAGATGGCACCGTATGAAGCATTGTATAGTCGTAAATGCCGAACTCTGTTGTACTCGACTGAGCTTTGTGAGAAAAAGATTCACGGGGTTGATTTGGTTAGAGAGACTGAAGATAAATTGAAAGTAATTCACGATAGCTTAAAAGCAGCTTCAGCTCGACAGAAATCGTACGCGGATTTGAAACGTAAAGACATTGAATTTTAAATCGGTGACAAAGTATTTTTGAAGGTATCTCCGTGGAAGAAGATTCTTCAATTTGGTCGCAAAGTCAAATTGAGTCTGCGATTTATCGGACCGTATGAAAGTACTGAAAGAATAGGGCTAGGGGCATATTGACTAGCTTTACCGTTAGAGTTAGAAAAGATCCATAATGTGTTTCATGTGTCGATGTTAAGACGGTATCTATCAGATCCATCGCATGTAATTTCTCCAACAGAGATTGAAATTCAGCCTGATATGACATATAACAAAGAACCGATCAGAATTTTAGCTCGAGAGGTTAAAGAGTTGAGAAATAAGAGCATAGCTTTAGTGAAGGTTCTATGGAAATGTAACGGTATCAAAGAAGCCATGTGGGAACTCCAGGAAGCTATGAGAAAACAGTACCCTAACTTATTTTCTGGTAAGATTTTCGAGGACGAAAATTCCTTAGGGGGAGAGTTGTAACAACCCGTTTATAGTCAAATCGGAATAGTGGTTTCAGGACAACAAATCTGAGGTCAAAATAATTATTTTAATATTATTTTGATATCTACAGTATGATAGTATGATTGTGTGAAATTTTCGTTAAGAAATTTTATCGTCGAATGCTTAATTTGAAAAAAAGAACTAAATCGCGTAAAGTGTAAAAGTAGGGTTCTATTAGTTAAAGGTGTCTAATAGCTATGGAATCTTAAATTAAAGGTCCTTATGTTGTAATTATACCATTTTTAATGTTAGTGGACAAAGATAGACATCATTTATGTGAATTTTAAAGGTTAATGTATAAGGTTATATAGGTAATTTAATTAATAAGATAAGTAAAATAATCAAAACAAAGGCCATCATCTTTTTTTTGTCCATATTTGACCGAAACTAGACCTAAGGAACTCCATGGGAGGTCTTTGAAGGTTCGGCCATGTTCATCTAGTGCATGTAAGTTCATTTTTGTCCCGTTTTTAATGATTTCTATGTTTTTGGAGTCATTGCAGCTTAATCTAGCTAGCCCAGAGACTAATTTGCAAAACTATTAAAGGTTTAGGGTTTTTCCATTGATGAATACATGTGTATTTTGATGTTTGATGATAGAAAATGTATGCTTGTTGTTAGATAAACAACATTTGTAAAGTGATTTTTGAAAAAATTGCCAATTAGGGATTAAATTTTGAAATGTGTAAATTTTGTGGTTAAATTGTGAAATAAATGAAAAGTATGGGCTGCTATGGGTCTATATGAAATTCGGCTAGCATGGGTAAGGACCTAATTGCATGAATATGTGTTTTTATGAGATAAGGACTAAATTGTAAAATTTTGAAATATTAAGGGCAAAAGTGTAAAGTTTCTGTAATATGCATTTTGGGCTAAATTGAATAGAATGATAATTAAATAAGCTAAATTTCATTACATATAGATCAAGAAAAGCGAAGTTTAGATTTAGATCGGGGGAAAAACAAAGTGTTGGACTAATCGATTCATTTCATCATTTTTGCATTCGAGGTAAGTTCGTATGTTAATAAGCATTAATATAATTGTGTTTTAATGCTTTATTATTGAATTATTTTTTAATATGACTTTGCTGATATATTCGACGAAGATTTGGCATTAAGAAATCCTGGTTGAACCTTAGGAATAGATTAGGATACGAATGACATGTCATTAGGGGTTATGAGATTTGGGTGCTGGTACGTGCGTCTTATCGGTGGCTGAGTTATCCGACATGTTTTGCGGATTCTCGTCAGCTTGTGTGAGTAGCACCATGTAGCTTCATCATGACCGTCAGCTTGTGTGAGCAGACCCGTTGATAGCTCGAGAGTGAGCATTATAAGTGATATGAGACTAAGATAGCTTTGGCTATGTATTTGGCACTTACGGTGCGAGATTCCCGAGTATCTGATAGTATTCCAAATGGTTCAACGGGTATATCAAAGACACGAAATGGTGAGAAATAGATACGTATCAGTACATGTATGTACGAAAACTATACGAGCATTGAAACTATGAAAGTTGTGAGATCTTGATTAATTACGTGTTTGAATATATGTTAACCTTATAATTACATGATTTTGAAGTACCCTATGTTATATTACTTGAATGGTGATTAAATGGTGAGTTTTACTTATTAACTATACGAGCTTACTAAGCTTTATAGCTTACACTATTTATTTTTCTGTGTTTTATAGTGTTTAACGAAGCTAGCTCGGATTGGGAGTTGTCAGAGATTGCATCATACTATCGAGCTTCTACTTTGGTACTTTTGAACTTATGTTTTTAGTTATATGGCATGTATAGGAATTATGGTCATTTTGGTATATGTTAGTAATGGATTTAACCATTTGAGTTGGCTTGTAAATGTTACGTGTTTGTTTTTGTGTATAGCAATGAGAGTTGGCTTATTTTGGTATTTTTGGTGATGTATATATTTGTGCAAATAACCTTTGTTATGTTGTGTAATATTTCCATTTATATGCTTGTTGTGAATTGGTATTTTGTAGTACCATATGGTTGAAATTTGAATATTGGTATGCATATGATTAGAGGTAAGAAAATGCATATATGAAGTTAACTAGTTAAGTGAATTGAGAATGTGAATTTGGTATGCAATTGAAAAGCATATTGTGGTATTTGTGTGCCTTGTATTTGATGGTATTGAAATGGCATGAATTATGCTTGGTTGAGATTGGTTTGAATGTTTATTGATGCTATGTTATATGCTAATTGATGTTTTTAGGTGGTTGCATTTTGGGTGAGAAAGATGGCTTGGTAAATAGCCAATTTTTGTCCACACGGGTAGACACACGGGCGTGTGTCTCAGCCGTGTGTGACACACAGTCAAGTGACAGGGTCGTGTGTCCCCTGGTGTTTAATTAGAAATCAAGTCAGTATGCTCACACGGCCCAGCACACGGGCATGTAACTTAGCCATGTGGCATAAGACAGTATACCCTACAGGTTTGGCACGGCCTGGCACACGGGTGTGTGTGGCCATTTTGTAGGGCACACAGACTGGTCACACGGGCATGTGGTTGGACGTGTGACCCAAGTTAGGGAGTTACACGGGGTCGGACACGGGTTGGGACACAGCCATGTGATATCATTTCGAATGTCCACACGGCCTGTGATATGGGCGTGTCTTTGGCCGTGTGAGACACACGACTGGGCCACACAGGCGTGTGTGCCCTATATTTTGAAATTTTTTCTAAGTTTTCTAAAAGTTTCCAAAGCTATCGTTTTAGTCCCAAACCACTCCTAATGCATATTTTGGGCCTCGTAGGCTCGTATTAGGGACTTGATGAATGATTATGGATGACTTGTATTTGAATTTGATAATTGTACGAGAAATGTATGTTCAATTGTGTAATAATTCTGGTAATGCTCCGTAACCCTATTCTGGCAACAGATTCTGGTTGAAAAGGCAAAGATCGCCGAGGATGTTAAGCGCATGGAGCGCCATAATAGGGATCGAGAGAGGGGTGAGAATAAGAGGGATTCGGAGCCTTCTAGTTCTGTTCAGAGGTCTAAGAAGAAGGCCAGACCTGATGGGCCGGTTAGAGTGGGAGCCCTTGTTGCTCCTACTGGGATTCAGTTGTGTGGAGATTGTGGTAGGCGCCATCCGGGTGAGTGTTGGTGGAGGATTGGGGCATGTTTGAGGAGTGGATCTTTGGACCACCGCATTAGAGAGTGTCCGCAACGGGAAAATCAAATGCAAGCCTCGGGATCGGGTTCTGTACAGTCTCAGAAAGCAATTCAGTAGCCACCTAGAGAACGTGGTCAGGCTAGGGGTGGTAATGGTATGGGTCGTGGGCAGAGAGCACTGGGCAGAGGTGCTAGTCAAACTGAGGCGAGGCAGCCTGCGTTAGTTTATGCTGCTCGACGTCAAGAGGACAGAGATGCTCCTGATGTTATCACTGGTACGTTCCTTATTTTCGATGTACCTTATACTGCTTTGATAGACATAGGATCAACACATTCCTATGTAGCTAGTTCTGTTTCTGAAAACCTGGGGATTTCTGTTGAGAGCACTTCTAGTGAGGTTACTGTACTGAGTCCATTTGGGCAGTCTGTTTGGGTTAGTAAACTTTATAGGAGTGTTCCGTTAGTGGTGCAAGGGGCTGTTCTTCTGGCAAATCTGATGGAGCTTCCGTTTGGGGAATTTGACTTGATTCTGGGAATGGACTAGTTGGTTGAGCACCGTGTTAGCTTGGACTGCTCAGCTAAGAGGGTTGTTCTGAGGACGGGGATGATATGGAGGTGGTTGTGATTGGTGAGCGTCGAGATTATCTGTCCAATGTGATCTCTGCTCTTGTGGTTGAAAAATTGGTTTGAAAAGGGTGTGAGGCGTATTTGGCCTTCGTCAGTGTTTTTGATTCTGGGGACTCTTCCATGTGGAATATCAAAATACTGAGTGATTTTTCGGATGTCTTTCTTGAAAAGTTACTGAGATTACCTCCGAATCGAGAGGTTAAGTTTAGAATTGAGCTTCTTCCGGGTACAGCTCTGGTGTCCATCGCTCCCTACCGAATGGCACCGAAAAAGCTTACAGAGTTTAAGGCTCAACTTCAAGAAATTTTGGATCGTGGTTTCATCCGCCCCAGTGTGTCTCCATGGGGGGCACCGATTCTATTTGTGAAGAAAAATGATGGGACCATGAGGATGTGTATTGATTACCGGCAACTGAATAAGCTAACTGTGAAGAACAAGTATCCACTTCTGAGGATCGACGATCTTTTTGATCAGTTTTGAGGGGTGTCAGTGTTTTTGAATATTGATCTTCATTCTAGCTATCATCAGTTGAGGGTTAAGGAGGTGGATGTTCACAAGACTGCATTTAGGACTCGTTATGGGCATTACGAGTTCCTAGTTATGTCTTTTGGTCTGACAAATGCTCCGTCTGCATTCATGGATTTGATGAACAGAGTCTTTCAGTCTTATCTGGATCAGTTCGTCATGGTCTTTATCGAACACATTCTGGTTTACTCTAAGATCGAGGATGAGCATGATAATCATCTTAGAGTAGTGCTTTATATACTCCGCGAGAAACAGCTCTACGCAAAGTTAAGCAAGTGTGAATTCTTTACGTGAGGTGACTTTTCTGGGGCATGTGGTTTCGGCTGAAGGGATCTGTGTTGATCTGAGAAAGATTGAGGCTTTGGTTGATTGGAAACAGCCTAAGAATGTATATGAAATTCGTATTTTTCTGGGTCTGGTGGGTTATTATCGGCGGTATGTTGAGGGGTACTATCTGATTGCAGCTCCTTTGACTAAGCTTTTGCGCAAGGGGGTTCCTTTTGTCTGGACTGATGCGCAACAATCGAGCTTTGAGAAGCTCAAGTCTGTTCTAACTCAGGCTCCTGTTCTGATACAGCCTGAATCTGGGAAAGAATTTGTGGTATACAGTGATGCATCGCACGTCGGTTTGGGATGTGTATTGATACAAGATGAAAAGGTGGTGGCTTATGCGTCCCGTCAGCTTAAGACACACGAAGGGAACTATCTGACACATAATCTCGAGTTGGTTGTTGTGGTATTTGCATTGAAAATCTTGAGGAACTATCTGTAAGGTGAAAGTTGTATCATCTACACTGATCACAAGAGCCTCAAGTACCTCCTTACTCAGAAGGAGTTGAATCTTAGACAACGTCGATAGATTGAGCTGCTCAAAGATTATGACTGCATGATTGAATATCATCCCAGTAAGGCCAATGTGGTGGCCGATGCTCTAAGTCGAAGAGCGATGACGGATTTAAGAGTGATGTTTGCTCGACTTAGTGTGTTAGCTGAGTTGCAAGTTAAGCTAACTTGGATTGATCAAATTCGAGATAAGTCGTTAGGGGATGAGTCTCTGGGTCTGCGGTTTTGACAGATTGAGAGTGGCAGTACTTCGAATTTTGGGCTGAATAATGATGGTGTTCTGTGTTTTTGAGATCGGATCTGTGTGCTAAATGACTATGATTTGAGGCAGTCGATTTTGAGGGAGGCACATAGTAGCCCTTATGCTATGCATCCAGGTGGTAATAAGATGTATCGGGATCTCCGTGAACTATACTGGTGGCCGGGTTTAAAGCGTGAGGTTACAGATTTCGTTGCACGTTGTCTGACGTGCCAGCAAGTTAAGGCTGAGCACAAGTTGCCTTCGGGTTTTTTACAGCCAATTAAGATTCCCTTATGGAAATGGGAACGAGTAACGATGGACTTCATTAGTGGGTTGCCCTTGACACCTACAAAGAAGGATTCTGTTTGGGTTATCGTGGATCGATTGACCAAGTCCGCTCATTTTATTTCGGTTCGGATGAACTTTTCTCTGCAGAAGTTGGCAAAGCTCTATATCTCTAAGATTGTAAGAATGCATGGGGTTCCTATGTCGATTATTTCTGATAGAGATCCTCGCTTCACTTCTCGATTCTGGAAGAAGTTGCACGAGGCTATGGGTTCGAGATTGGACTTCATCTTCGCGTTCCATCCTCGTAATCGATGGTCATGGAGAGAGGGTGATTCAGATATTGGAGGATATACTTTGGAGCTGTGTGATAGATTTCCGAGGTAGTTGGGAGGATTATCTCCCACTAGCTAAGTTCGCCTACAATAACAGTTTCAAGTCTAGCATCTAGATGGCACCTTACGAGGCTCTGTATGGTCATAAGTTTCGTACTCCACTATGTTGGACTGAGTTGGGTGAACGTCGAGTTTTGGGTCCTGAGTTGGTTTCTGAGACCGAGGATAAGGTTAGACTGATTCGAGATCGTCTAAAAGCGGCTTCTGATAGACAGAAATCTTATGCAGATCTGAAGAGGCATGATACTGAGTACTCTGTGGGGGACTTCGTTTTTCTTAAGGTTTCTCTGTGGAAGAAGGTTCTGAGATTCGGCCGTAAGGGCAAGTTAAGCCCTAGGTTTATCGAGACGTATCGAATTCTGAAGCGTATAGGACAGGTCACTTATCAGTTGAAGTTACTTCCAGACTTGGACTGTATCCACGATGTGTTTCACGTCTCGATGTTGAAGCGATATCGATCTGACCCATCTCACGTTGTCTCTGTAGAGGAGATCAAGGTTAGACCAAATTTGACTTTTGAATAGGAGCCAGTTCAGATCCTGGATCGTGATATTAAGGTTCTGAGGAGGAAGCCCATTCCGTTAGTAAAGGTTCTGTGGCGGAATCATGGCACTGAGGAAGCCACGTGGGAACCTGAGGACTCGGTGCGCCAGCAGTATCCTCTTATGTTCTGATCAGGTAAATTTCGAGGTCAAAATTTCTTTTAGGGGGTAGAGTTGTAACGCCCTGAATAATTTATTTCTATTTCTGTAAATATCTTACGCGAGTGAGTATCTACTTCAATTGCTAAGTGTTCTGGGTGTGTGTGTGAGATCTTTGGTTCAAGTCTCACCTTTGCTAATTTTGTTAATTTTTGGATCTAAGCCTTATCCTTGTTCAGTGGGCTTATATTAAATTGTAAGTAAATTCATAGCAGAATGAGTCTGCTGGTTTGAGTGGTAAGGGGGTGGTGCGTTGGAGGTCCTGTGTTCGAATCTCTGCGGAAGCATGAATGTTAATTTTTGCTCCAATTGACTGAGAGCGTTTGGATAGAGATAAAATTCTGTAGTGGTTGAGATTGAGGGGTTAGTGGGAGAGATTTTAGGGATTTGGGAGTTAATCTGATATTATTTTTATTTTTATTCGTTTTAAAAATTTCCTCTTGTTCCAAAAAAAATTAACGTCAGTTCTTCTCCAATTTTTTAAATTTTGTTCTTTTTCCAATTCTGCAAAACTGCTGTTTAATCCTTGCATTTTGAGAATTTCACCGTTCTTCGTTCGTTTGGTAAGTGAAGTTTTGGGTATTCTGTAACTTTTGTTTTCTAACAGGGGTTTGGGTATATCTATTGTTTGGCGGTATCGTGAGTAGTTAAGGATTGAATTCTGCTAATTTTTGTGTAGGAGAAGGCGGTGGTGAAGGAGATTCACTCTAACGGTTTGAATCGTGTCATTACTTGCTTTTCGTCGACGGTAAGTTTCTTGCATTATTTCGGGTTTGTGAGCTGATCCATTAAATGATTGCTAAGTGGTCAATGGGTTTCTATTTCTTAGGTTTTGGAGGGCTCGAAGTTACTGTCGCATCTTAAACGAACCAGGTGTGTACCCGAAACAAAGAAAGATGAGTTTTGGCGAAAGCCGAAAATGGCCACTACCGACGCCACACGGGCATATGGTCGGCCGTGAGGATGGCCGTATGCGAGACACGGCCGTGTGGTCGACGAAGGCGTGGCCGTGCACAACACACGGCCGTGTGATGGCTTGAGTGTGGCCGTGTGAGCCACACGGGCTAGGCCAAGTTGGGCGTGTGGGCTACACGGGCATGTCACACGGGCGTGTGGATTTTGGGCCAGGCTGTGTTGGCCACACAGGCAAGGCCAATCTGGACGTGTAGGTCACACGGGCGTATGGGCCCATATATCTATAAATTTTCCCTAGGATCACACAGGTCACTCTGATCGACTTTGGGCCTACTGTAGGGTCGATAAGGGCTTATTTAACCCTAATCTATATGCTATGATATTATGATAGACTGATCTGAATAGGATACTGAATGTATGCCAGACTGTACTGCTATATGAATATGTGTATCTGTTTATAAGCATGTTGAGCATGTTTAATCTGTTATATCTGTATCTGATTTCTGCATCTATTTTTTGGGGTGGATTTGTATATGAGGAGGAAGTGTTCTGAAAGGCGATCATCGCCGATTTTCTGGCAGCTTGGCTGCACATTATCTGATATGTGTCATAATGGCATGATATTGTGTGTAGGGTTGGGTGGGTGTTTTTAACCCCACATGGTGTGATGGGATGGTCGGAGTTGGTGTGTAGAGGATGGGGGTAGGATTTTGATTATCTGATCTGTATATCTGATTCTGTTGACTGTATTTGAAATGGGCATGGACCCGAATCTGTATCTAACTATTTATGTGATAATTTGTATGTTTGTATGCTTAATTCTGTTGGGTTACACACTGAGTTTAAGAAAACTCACATCTGTCTGTCTATTCTGTTCAGGTAATCCACAGAGTTGGCGGATCGATGCGGCAGAGACTCAGCGGCGACCACTCGACCGTAAACCGCTTTATGTTATTAATTTACGGTTTTATTTATGATTTTGGTTTCTTTTGAGAGTTTGTAATTTCGGGGACTCTCTGGACTTTATGGTTTTAACTATTGGTTTTTGGTTACTGATTATCTGTACGATGTGTTATGAATTTGACGGTTTTACACAAAAAGGGGTTTTTCTGAAAATAACAAATCGAGATTCTAAAATATAATGAATTTATTAAACTTCCATTGTAATAAGTGTTTTGACAAACTAATTAATTAAACAACGTTTTCAGTATATTCATGAACGAACTCGAGGTATAAAAATTGAATGGTTTATCAAGTCAACACCGTTTTCAAAACCCATTCCTTGTGACATCACCAGTGTAACACCTCTAACCCGTATCCGACGCCGGATTAGGGTTAAAGGCGCTACCGGATAGATCGAAAACTTACACAACATTTCATACATTACATTCATCATTAACGATCATAGTGTCCCTTAGATGGGTCATCGAGACCCAAAACATGCATATAAATCGAGTTGGGACTAAACTGAAACACATATGAAATTTCATGAAAATTAAAAACTTTTTTAACTTTCAGGGGAGGCACGCCCGTGGTAGGAGACCGTGTGCCCTCCACGGCTTCTAGACACTCCCGTGTGTCTATCCGTGTTTACATACTAACTATATCAACACGGTTAATTGGCACGTCCTTGTGCCATGACCGTGTGCTACAAAACCATATACTGACTTTTCCAACACGGCCAACAAGCATGCCCGTGTGCCATGGCCGTGTGCTCTTAGCTAGCTACTGACTTATACACCACGGCCAGCTGACACGCCCATGTCGAGGCCGTGTGCTATTAAAGCTACATTCTGCCAATTCAACCACGGTCTTAGGCACTCCCGTGTGCCATAACCGTGTGACATTATAGGCCATTTACAAGGCCAAAATGCCAACCATAAGGGTCAACCTACAAGCAACATATATCATCCCATTTCATTCACATATAACCACCAAAATATACCAGATAGCCATCCCAAATCATGCATATTTGACAACTAAGAAAGTCACACAATAATATATTCAATATCCATTCTATCTTTACATTCAAAACCAATTCCAACATACCAATTTGCATGACCAAATCACAATTATGCCCAAACACCATTCATCTATATACTTACCATATCATAACCATTTCATATATCAACTAATCTTACCAAAACAACTTCACATATCACATTCCTTTAAGCATATTACCAAAACATAACTAGCCAAATCACATGGCTAAGTTCACATAACAATTCATACCAATGACTAGCCTATACATGCCATATCTAGCCATATACATTTTCAAAGTGTACCAAAATAAGTTTAGTAGTGTGATGACGATCCTTGACGGTCCCGAGCCTTCAGTAGCTTTGACGACCTATAAAACAGAGAGAACACACACAGAGTAAGCTTTCAATAAGCTTAGTAAGTTATAAACAAATAAACTTAATAATTATACATTCAATACATAGAATCAATATGTAATCACTAATAGCTTAATTGCATAGCCACAAATTCTTCTTGGCACCATTATTTAGCCATTAATCATTCAAATTTGCCTATCATCATATACTGGTTAGCTCATAGCTTATCCATTTTTTTTTGTATCACATTTACCTATGTCTCATTCAAGCATATCTTCACATATTATCTCATCATTTCAATGCACATACTTATCATAGTAAGTTCATATAGACACTTACCTTTCATTCACACATAGTGTACTTTTTAAACGTACCTGTAACAAATATACAGTTCACATAGTCATTTGTTTCTCGGACTTGCCTGTTGAACTATTCAAAATCTAATAGGATACTCGGAATGCTCAGAATAGTCGTGCAATGCCAACGTCCTAGACATGGTCTTACATGTAGTCGGATTTCGATGCCACTGTCCTAGACAGGGTCTTATACGTAAAAAGATATCGATGCCATTGTCCCAGACAGGGTCTTACACGTAAACAAATATCGATGCCACTGTCCCAGTTAGGGTCTTACACGTAAACAGATATAGATGCCACTGTCCCAGACAGGGTCTTACACATAAATAGATATCGATGCCACTGTCCCCGACAGGGTCTTACACGTAAACAGATATAGATGCCACTGTCCCAGACAGGGTCTTACACATAAACAGATATCGATGCCACTGTCCCCGACAGGGTCTTACACGTAAACAGATATGGATACCTTTTATTACTAAATTCAAACGGAACTTCTCAAAACTTATCACTATATCGACCTTATCCCGGAGTTCATATACATATCATCTCATAAGCATCCATTATCTACATTAGTCATATGAACAAATACGACTGCATACATATACGCTTATTTGCATAGTGACTTACCTAGGATTCGATTTATCGAAATGGAAACGGCTACTCGGTTACTTTCGCTTTCTCGCGATCTAAGTTCGTTTTCCTCAGTTCTTGATCTAGACATGTTCAGAATTAACCCTTTTATTCACTAATTCATTCAATTCAATCCATATACACATATTTAGGACTATTTGCAATTTAGCCCTTACTTTTGCATATTTTATCAATTTAGTCCATTTTTCTCAAAACTTCAAATTCACAAAATCCACTCATACACATGCTTAGCCGAATATATATACATCACAATCAAGCCCACATTTCTCATCAAATTCACAAATTAGTCCCTCAATTTTCTATTTTCTCAATTTAGCCCTAATTAGCTAAATTCATCAAAAATTCAAGAACAAAGTATGTTCATCTAGCTTATATCTTTCATTTAACACCATAAATCACCAAAAAGCTTGGCATATCATCAATGGCATATCACACAAACATCATCAATTCACAAAATTAATACATGGGTTTTGTAGCTCTCAAAGCAACGATTGCAAAAACATAGAAATTATTGAAAACCGACTGAAAACATACCTTGAATTAGACCAAACTATGGCCGAACCCTTGCCTAAATTTTTCTTTTCTTTCTTTGCTTATTCGGTGATGAAAATGCATGAATAAAATCCACCATCATGTTTCTTTTATTATAATATAACTATATAATATATATCATATAAACTTTAACTTATAAAATTTTATATTTATATATAAACATATATATATTTCATTACCCATGCCGTCCACTAACCAAAATAGTGGCTAAATTGCCACATAAGTCCTTAACACTTAAAAGCCACATCACTTAAGCACTTTAACAATTAGCAAGCAACTTTCACGTTTAATGCATTTTAATCCTTTTGTCAAATTAAACACACAAACGTACAAATTAACTCACAGAAATTTACCACATGCTTAGTCACATATCAACGGCATAGAAAATAATATTAAAATATTATACAGACTCGAATTTGTGGTCCTGAAACCACTGTTTCGACTAGGGTACAAACCGGACTATTATAATTCTCCCCCCTTAGGGATTTTCGTCCCCGAAAATCTTACCGTTAAACAGATTCGGATATTGTTGTCTCATTGAGTCTTTGGGCTCCCACATAGCCTCTTCAATTCCGTGTCGATTCCACAATACTTTCACTAACAAAATTTTCTTATTTCTTAGCTCTTTCACTTTACGAGCAAGAATACGGATCGGTTCTTCTTCATATGACATATCAAATCGGATCTCAATCTCAGACGGAGCAATTACATGTGATGGATCGGATCGATATCTACGAAGTATCGAGACATGGAATACATTATGAATCTTTTCTAGTTCAGGGGGCAAACTTAATCTATATGCAACAGGCCCAACTCGTTCTATAATCTCATACGGTCTGATGAACCTCGGACTTAGCTTGCCTTTACGTCCAAATCAGATCACTTTCTTCTACGGAGACACTTTCAGAAATAGTTTGTCACCGATCCCAAATTCTGTATCTTTACGTTTTAAGTCTACATAAGACTTCTGACGATCAGATGCTGTTTTCAAACAATCTCAGATCAGTTTCACTTTTTGTTCTGAATCTTTTATCAAATCAACCCCGTGTAGCTTATTTTCATAGTGTTCAGTCCAATACAGAGGTGTACGACATTTACGTCCGTACAAAGCTTCATAAGGTGCCATTTTGAGGCTTGAATGAAAACTATTATTGTATGCAAATTCAATCAATGGCAAATACTGTTCCCACGACCCATTAAACTTAAGTATACAACATCTTAACATATCTTCGAGAATCTGAATGGTCCGTTCAGACTGACCATCTGTTTGCAGATGAAAAGCTGTACTGAAATGTAGTTTCGTACCTAAAGCTTCTTACAATTTCTTCCAGAACCTCGATGTAAACTTTGGATCTCTATCTGACACAATAGATAGTGGCACCCCGTGTAATCTAACAATCTCAGAAATATCAAGCTCAGATAATCTATCAAGTGAATAATCAGACCTTACCGGAACAAAATGGGCAGATTTCGTCAATCGGTCAACTATAACCCAAATCGCATCCTTCTTTCTTGGAGTCTGAGGCAAACCAAAAACAAAGCCCATCGTTACTCTATCCCATTTCCATTCGGGAATCAGAATCGATTGTAGCAAACCAGACGGAACCTGATGTTAAGCTTTCACTTGCTGACAGATTAAGCATTTCGAAACAAAGTCAGAAATGTCTCGTTTCATACCAGACCACCAATAGTGTTGCTTCAGATCATAGTACATCTTTGTACTTTCCGGATGAACAGATAAATGACTGTTATGTGCTTCACTCAAAATTAGCTGAATCAACTTCGAATTTCTCGGAACACAGATACGACCTCGAAATCTCAAACAATCATCAATAACTCAAAATTCAGATTCAGAATTCAAATCATACTGAGCTCGTTTTGTTAATAACTCATTATCAAATTTCTGAGCATCACATATCTGTTGTATAAACAATGGTTTCACTTTTAACTCAGCTAACACAGAACTATCATCAGATAAATCTAACTGAGCATTCAAAGCACGTAGTACAAATAATGATTTTTGACTCAATGCATCAACAACCATATTTGCTTTACCCAGGTGATAATCTATTACAAGCTCGTAGTCTTTCAATAACTCTAACCATCTTCTCTGTCGCAGATTCAAATCTTTCTTTTTCACAAATAGAATAGGAACACCCCAAGGTGAAAAACTCGGCCTAACAAACCCTCTATCGGTTAATTCTTGCAACTGCGACTTTAACTCCTTCAGCTCTGTTGGTGCCATTCTATACGGAGCTATTGAAATAGGTGTAGTACCCGGTAACAACTCAATACCAAACTCAACTTCACGAATCGGAGGTAAACCCGATAACTATTCAGGAAACACATTAGAAAACTCACAAACAACAGGCACTGACTCAACTTTCTTTTCAGAAACTTTCGAGTCAATAACATAAGCAAAATATGCCTCCTAACCCTTTTTAATTTAATTCTGAGCTTTCAACACAGATATCACAGCAGGTAATTCATTTAAATCATTTGACTCAATACGAACTATTTCACCATTCCGATGACTCAAATCAATAATTTTTCTTTTACAATTCACAACAGCATCGTGCAATGTCAACCAGTCCATTCCCAAAATTATATCAAACTCATCATACTGTAATAGTATCAGATCAGCAGGGAAACAGATATCTTGAAACATTAACGGGCAGTTCTTACCTACTTTGTCAACCAGAATATTTTTACCTAAGGGGTTCGATACTTTTATAACAAACTTAGTAGACTTTACAAGAAAATTCTTACTAAATACTAAATTCATACATATATACGAATGCGTAGAACCAGGGTCTCTCAACGCAATCACAGAAGTATCATAAAGTGTAAAAGTACCAGTTATAACATCAGGTGACGAAGCTTCCTCACGAGCTCAGATAGCATATGCTCTGGCAGGCGCTCTAGCTTCAGATCTCGCAACAGTCTCTCTCGTAGTTCTCTGACTACCACTGACATTTCTTACATTCTTCGGAGGTCTACCTCTTACAGGTGCATTATCTGATCTCAGATTTTGAACAGTCTCTTACTCGACAGGCTCAGGACAATCACGAATAAAATGGTCAAGTGATCCACATCTAAAGCAAGCTCTGTCATTTAATCTACAGCTTCCCGGATGCCTTTTTCCATAATGTTTACATTCAGGTCTCTCGGATCGAACATTACCAACACTAGCCACTGAAGTTGCTGGGGTTTTGGAACCCAACTATGGTCTAGCTCGATCTCTACTCGAATGCCTCACATTAATCTTTGAACGACTATGTTCATCTCAAAATTTCTTCGAGGCAGACTGAAATGTTTTGCTCAGAAATCTCTTTTTCATGTCTCTGACTTCAGACTCAGCTTTGCATGCTCGATCAACTAGCACTATGAACTCTTTCATCTCTAGAGTACCAACTAGCAATTGAATATCTTCATTTAGGCCATCTTCAAATCTTTTACACATTATTGCTTCATTTGAAACACATTCCCGAGCATACTGACTTAATCTCACAAACTCTCGTTTGTAATCAGTGACAGATATGTGACCTTGTTTCAATTCCAAAAATTATTTTCGTTTCTAATCAATGAATCTCTGAATAATGTATTTCTTTTTGAACTCAATCTGAAAGAAGTCCCATGTTACCCGTTCTTTAGGAATAGCAGATATCATAGTTTTCCACCATTGATAAGCCGCATCTCGAAGCAAAGATATAACACATTTTATAATTCTTCTGGAGTCAAAGACATTTCGTCAAATACCCGAATAGTATTTTCTAACCAGAATTGGCCTTTTCAAATCATCATAATTAGTAGCCCCAGAATTCTTCAAATTTCTATATTTATAGATCTTGTCAACCAGAGGCTTGTTCAACAGATTTGAATATATAACCGGTGGTACAAATGTAGTCTATGGGGAAATACCTGGGGGTGGGGGTTGCGAAACAGTCGGGTTATTCTTTACAAACTGAGTGAACCACTCACTCATCATCTGGAAGAAAGCTTGTTTAGCTTCTTCCCCTTGACCGCTAGTAGCCGGTCTCGGATCAGAGGGCGCTATCCCTTGTGCGGGAGCAGGCATATTACTTTCTACATCGTCAGCTACGGCTCTTTTGGGATCTATTACTATACGAAAAATCACATTTTACACTTCAGGATTCATCACACTATCACAGTTCAGATATATGGCATGTATAGCTAGACTCTGACATGCTACATTAGTCTGAGAATCGACTAAACTGTAGCTCTGGTACCAACCAAATGTAACATCCCTAACCCGTATCTGACGCCAGATTTGGGTTAAAGGCGCTACCGAATAGATCGAAAACTTACACAATATTTCATACATTACATTCATCATTAATGATCATAGTGTCCCTTAGATGGGTCATCGAGACCCAAAGCATGCATATAAATAGAGTTGGGACTAAACTGAAAAACATATGAAATTTCATGAAAATTAAAAACTTTTTTAACTTTCAGGGGAGGCACGCCCGTGGTAGGAGACCGTGTGCCCTCCACGGCTTCTAGACACTCCCGTGTGTCCATCCGTGTTTACATACTAACTATATCAACACGGTTACTTGGCACGTCCGTGTGCCATGACTGTGTGCTACCAAACCATATACTGACTTTTCTAACACGGCCAACAAGCATGCCCGTGTGCCATGGCCGTGTGCTCTTAGCTAGCTACTGACTTATACACCACGGCCAGCTGACACGCCCATGTCGAGGCCGTGTGCTATTAAAGCTAAATTCTTCCAATTCAACCACGGTCTTAGGCACGCCCGTGTGACATTATAGGCCATTTACAAGGCCAAAATGCCACCCATAAGGGTCAACCTACAAGCAACATATATCATCCTATTTCATTCATATATAACCACCAAAATATACCAGATAGCCATCCCAAATCATGCATATTTGACAACTAAGAAAGTTACACAATAATACATTCAATATCCATTCTATCTTTACATTCAAAACCAATTCCAACATACCAATTTGCATGACCAAATCACAATTATGCCCAAACACCATTCATCTATATACTTACCATATCATAACCATTTCATATATCAACTAATCTTACAAAAACAACTTCACATATCGATGTTATATAAGCTTCAGCTATGAATTGAGGCACTAAGTGTGCGATGTTTTGTATTGAGGCACTAAGTGTGCGATGTTATATAAGCTTCAGCTATGAATTGAGGCACTAAGTGTGCGAAGTTAATTTAGTTTCGTCTACAAATTGGGCACTAAGTGTGCGATTAAACCTAATGAATAATGAAGGCTGGATCGAGATACAATATCGAGCATAAATTAGCTTGGATGGTGAGTAACCATGTGTTGGCTAAGGTATGTATTGAACCTTTGTGGTTGAGGAGATTGTGTATGACTTCATGACTGGTTGAGTAAGATTATTGGCTATGAATGATATGGTATAAACATTTGGAAATTGATCTATGTGATGAGTTCTTGTTGTGCATTGTATTTGAACTATTAAGTTGAATGTATTATGTTACAAACTTACTAAGCTTTTGAAAGCTTACTGTGTGATTTGTTTCTCTGTTTTACAGTGTCAGTAAAGCTAGCTCAGATCCGGGGATTGTCAGCATCTCTATCACACTATCGACAATCTATTTTGGTACTCTTGAAGATGTGTATATTTGACTATGGCATGTATAGGCTAGTTGTTTTAAACCATGATTGAGATGTGTAAATAGCCTTGTGATGTGGCTAGATAAATGTTGGCAATATTCATGTGTGATTTTGGTATATGATGCATGTTATGGTATGGCTAGACGGCAATGAAAATGACTTATGAATGGTAAGTTTATTTATGGATTGATGCCATAGTGATTTAGTGAAATTGTGGATGAAACATGCTTGGTTTTACATATGAATTGGTTGAGTTATTTAGCATATAAGATGGTATGCTAGAAATGAGATTGAATTGGGTTGATATGATGAATATTTTGATGTGTTTTTGGTTGCTACTGATACATGGATAGATGCTTAATTGTGCTTGTAGGGATGACCCTTGTGTGGGTGGCAAATTGGCCTTACAAATGGCCTATTTTGCATACACGGCCAAGGGACACGGGCGTGTGACTCAAGGGCCATTTCAAAGTGTGCCTGGGCAGGTTACACGGTCGTGGCATACGGGCGTGCTTGGTGGCCGTGTGACCAAGTCAGTAGCTAGATTAATTTCACACGGCCATGGCAAACGGGCATGTTTAGTGGCCGTGTGGACAAGTCGGTATGTATGCCCTATTTTGGCACGGCCTGGACATATGGGCGTGTCTGGTAGCCGTGTGAGGCGCACAGCCTGACTGCACGGGCGTGTGACCTTTGTAGTTTTAAAGAATGTTCAAATTTCCATGAATTTTTGTATGTGTTTGGTTTAGTCCCGACCTCTATTTAACATGTGTTTAAGGTCTCGTAGACCGTAATAAGGGACTATATGTTTATATTTGAATATGTTTGATTGATGATTGACTTTGTGCCATAAAATGGATGTAAAATGTTCTGATTGATCGGTAACGCCTCTTAACCCTATTTCGGTGACAGTTTCGAGTTAGGGGTGTTACATTTTATTGGTATTAGAGCTACGATTCAGTCAATTCTCAGACTAACGTAGCGCGTGTGAGTCTAGCTATACATGCCATATATATAATTACGATAATGTGATGAATCCTGATAGTTGAAAATGTGTTTTCATATAGTAATGGATCCCGATCGAGTAGTTGCTGACGATGTAGAAAGTAACACGCCTGCTCCCGCTCAAGGGACAGCACCGACCACATCTAGGCTGAATGATAGTGGTGAAGGGGAAGAGGCTAAGCAAGCCTTCTTCCGAATGATGAGTGAATGGTTTTCAGAGTTCGTTCGAACGAATCCGGCTGCTCCACAACCTCCACCCCCACAAGTACCTGTTGTGCCACAAGTTATAGATCCGATCAGATTGAACAAACCTCCTGTGGATAAAATTCAAAAGTATGGGGTCGAAGAGTTTAGGGCCACAGCTGATGATGATGCCGAGCGAGCCTAGTTTTGGCTCGAGAATACAATCCGAGTGTTCGATGAGATGTCGTTGACCCCTGATGAATGTATTAAGTGTGCAGTTTCCTTGTTGAGGGATACGGCATATAATTGGTGAAAAACATTGATTTCTATGGTTCAGAGAGAGAATCACTTGGGATTTCTTTCAGACTGAATTCAGAAAGAAGTATATCAGTCAACGGTTCATAGATCAGAAACGTAAAGAGTTTCTAGAGTTGAAACAGGGTCGTATGTTAGTTACTGAGTATGAACGAGAGTTTGTAAGATTGAGCCAATATGCAGAGGAATGTGTTTCGACTGAAGCCACTATGTGTAAATGCTTCATTGAAGGGCTAAACGGGGATATTAAGTTGTTGGTTGGGATACTTGACATAAATGAATTTTTTGTGTTAGTTGAAAGAGCTTGTAAAGCTGAGGTGCTCAGTAAAGAAAAGATGAAAGCTGATTCTGAAGCTCGTGATGAAAGAAAAAAATTTATGGGTAAGTCATCTCAACTTTCGACGAAGATATTTAGAGATGCAAGCAATCGATCAAATGTTTCGCCTGGACACCCAAGTAGAGATCGTGTGAGACAAAGTGTTGGTCCAAGAGTTCAAATTCCGTCTGAATCAAGTGTTGGAAGTGCCAAAAGTAACAAGCCTGAGTGTAGACAATGTGAAAGACGACATGTGGGAGAATGCTGGGGCAAGTACAATAATCGAACTTGCTATAAGTTTGGATCACGAGATCACTTCATTCGAGACTGCCCAAAGTTAGCTGAGGAAGAAAATGTTCAGAATGTGAGATCGAGCAATGTGACAGCTAGGGGCAGACCACCCAGAAATGCCGGGAATGTGAGTGGAAGTCAAAGAGGGACTACCGATACAATTGTTGGATCAGAGGCGAGAGCACCTGCTCCAGCTTATGCTATACGTGCACGAGATGAGGTGTCATCTCCAGATGTTATTACTGGTACATTTACTCTATTTGATACTGATGTGATTGCATTGATAGATCCAGTATCTACTCATTCCTATGTGTGTGTGAATTTAGTATCTAGTAAGACTCTATCTGTTGAGTCTACTGAATTCGTGATTAGAGTATCGAACCCCTTAGGCAAGTGTGTCTTTATAGATAAAGTGTGCAAGAACTGTCCGTTGATGTTTTGGGATGCTTGTTTTCTGGCTAATTTAATGTTGCTACCATTCGATGAATTTGATATTATTCTGGGTATGGATTGGCTCATTTTGCATAATGCCATTGTGAATTGTAAAAGAAAGAGTATTGAATTGAGAAGTCAGAACGCTGAGATAGTTCGAATTGAATCTAGTGATATGAAAGGGTTACCAGCTGTTGTATCTGCAATGAAAGCTTTGAACTATGTGAGAAAGGGTTGCGAAGCTTATCTTGCATATGTGATTGATATAAAAGTGACAGAAAAGAAAGTTGAATCTTCGCATGTGGTTTGTGAATTCCCTGATGTATTTCCTGAAGAACTACCGGGACTACCTCCGATACGAGAAGTTGAATTTGGCATTAAATTGGTGCCGGGAATGACTCCTATCTCAATAGCTCCGTATAGAATGGCACCGACGAAATTGAAAGAGTTGAAGCCTCAGTTGCAAGAGTTGATCGATAGAGGATTTGAACAACTGAGTTTCTCGCCCTGGGGTGCTCTTGTATTGTTCGTGAAAAAGAAAGACGGCACCATGAGAATGTGTATTGATTACCGACAATTGAACAAAGTAACGATAAAGAATAAATATCTGTTGCCTCGCACTGATGATTTATTTGATCAGTTGAAAGGAGCTACAGTGTTTTCTAAGATAGATTTGAGATCGGGCTACTACCAGCTACGAGTCAAAGAGTCAGATGTACTGAAGACTGCTTTCAAAACGAGGTACGGGTATTATGAGTTTTTAGTTATGCCTTTTGGATTAACGAATGCTCCTGCAATGTTTATGGATCTGATGAATCGGATATTCAGACTGTATTTGGATCATTTTTTTGTGGTGTTCATTGATGATATTCTGATTTATTCTTGTGATGAAATGCAACATGCCGAGCATTTGAGAATTATGCTACAGACTCTGCGTGAAAAGCGATTGTATGCAAAATTTAGCAAATGTGAGTTTTGGCTGCGTGAGGTTGGTTTTCTGGGGCATATTGTGTCAGCTACAGGAATATGAGTTTATCCGAGTAAAATCTCAGCTATTT
Organism: Gossypium sturtianum; assembly: GCA_025698515.1. Lineage (NCBI taxonomy): Eukaryota > Viridiplantae > Streptophyta > Magnoliopsida > Malvales > Malvaceae > Gossypium > Gossypium sturtianum. The sequence continues at coordinate 38,691,483 of CM046951.1, forward strand.
TAGAATTAAAACCTCTGAGAAATGTGTCTGAAGTCCGTAGTTTTCTGGGACTAGTAGGATATTATAGACAGTTTGTGAAAGGTTTCTCAATGATTGCGACTCCGTTAACGAAGTTGCTACAGAAAGATGTTAAATTCGAATGGTCAGAAAGGTGCTAGCAGATTTTTGATCAGTTGAAAGCGTTGTTGACAGAGGCACCAGTATTAGTTCAGCCTGAACCGGGCAAAGAATTCATAGTTTACAGTGATACATCATTGAATGGTTTGGGCTGTGTGCTGATGCAAGAAGGCAAAGTCATTGCTTTTGCTTCGAGGCAGTTAAAGCCGCATTAAAAGAATCATCCGATGCACGACCTTGAATTAGCCACGATTGTGTTTTCATTGAAGATTCGGCGTCACTACCTATTTGGTGAGAAATGTCATATTTATACCGATCACAAGATCTTGAAGTACTTGATGACTTAGAAAGAACTGAATTTGCGACAGAGAAGATGGTTAGAATTGTTGAAAGATTACGAACTTGTGATTGATTACCATCCGGGCAAAGCTAACATTGTTGCTGATGCTTTGAGTCGAAAGTCTTTAAATGCTTTGCGAGCTATGAATACTCAGATAGATCTATGTGATGATGATTTAGTTTCGGCTGAGTTGAAAGTGAGACCGATGTTTGTACGTCAGATTTGTGATGCCCAGAAGAGTGATGTTGAGATGATGACTAAACGAGCTCAATGTGATTTGAATTCTGATTCAGAATTTCGAGTTGATAGTGATGATTGTTTGAGATTCTGAAATCGGATTTGTGTTCCGAAGAATTCAGAGTTGATTCAGTTAATTTTGAACGAAGTTCATAATAGTCGTTTGACTGTGCATCCGGAAAGTACAAAAATTTTTAATGATTTAAAATAGTTTTATTGGTGGCATGGTATGATACGAGATATTTCTAACTTTGTGTCGAAGTGTTTAGTTTGTCAACAAGTTAAAGCTGAACATCAGGTTCCATCTGGTTTGTTACAACTGATTATGATTCCTGAGTGGAAATGGGAGAGAATCACGATGGACTTTCTGTCGGGACTACCTTTATCTCTGGGAAAGAAAGATGCAATCTGGGTGATAGTTGACAGATTAATGAAATCAGCTCATTTCGTTCCGGTAAGAACAGATTATTCACTCAATAGATTGGCTGAATTGTATATTGCTGAAATTGTGAGATTGCACGGGGTGCCACTATCTATTATATCTGATAGAGATCCGAGTTTTACCTCACGATTTTGGAAAAGATTGCAAGAGGCTTTAGGCACAAAATTGCATTTCAGCACTGCATTTCATCCGCAAACGGATGGACAATCTGAGCGGATCATTCAGGTTCTCAAAGATATGTTGAGGTGTTGTATTCTTGAATTTGAAAGTACATGGGAAAAGCATTTACCGTTGATTGAGTTTGCGTACAACAACAGTTTTTAATCTAGCATTAAAATGGCACCGTATGAGGCTCTTTACGGTCGAAAATGCCGAACTCCATTGTATTGGACTGAACTGAGTGAGAATAAGATTTACGGGGTTGATCTAATAAAAGAGACTGAGCAGAAAGTGAAATTGATTTGTGACAGTTTGAAAGCTACATCAGATCGTCAGAAGTCTTATGCAGATTTGAAACGAAAAGATATTGAATTCGAAGTTGGTGACAAAGTGTTTTTGAAAGTGTCTCCGTGGAAGAAATTACTTCGATTTGGCCGAAAGGGCATGCTGAGTCCGAGGTTCATCGGGCCGTATGAGATCATTGAATGAGTTGGGCCGGTTGCTTATAGATTGATGTTGCCACTTGAGTTAGAGAAAATTCATAATGTGTTTCATGTGTCGATGCTTCGACGGTACAGATCTGATCCATCTCATGTGATTGCTCCTACTGAGGTTGAAATTCAGTCAGACTTGTCGTATAGTGAAGAACCGATTTGAATTTTGGCAGGAGAGACCAAAGAGTTGAGAAAGAAAAGAATATCCTTAGTGAAAGTATTGTGGCACAAACACGGAGTAGAAGAGGCTACGTGGGAGCCTGAGAACGTTATGAGAGAGCAATATCCACACCTATTCACTGGTAAGATTTTCGGAGAAAAAAATCCCTAAAGGGGGAGAGTTCTAACAGCCCGATTTAGACCCTAGTCAAAATAGTGGTTTTGAGACCACAAATCCGAGGTCAAAAAAATATTTTAATATTATTTTCTGTGTTCATAATATGTGATTAAGTCTGTGTGAAATTTCTGTATGAAAATTTTATTGTTTGAGTGCTTAATTAGCAAAAAGGACTTAATCCCATAAAGTGTAAAAGCTGTGTGTTGATTTATAAGTACCTAAGTGTTGTTGTTTTTTTTAATGTGGAGGTCTTATGAGGCAATTAAGCCAATATTTAGTTATTGGATGGTTAAAAGACATTAGTGGCATTATGTTTATAAGTTATTATTTGTTTATTAAAAGGCTAAATAGGTAAATTAATAAATCAAAGATTATTAAACTAAAACAAAAGCTAAATTCTATCATCTTTTTGCTTCATCACCGAAAATAAGAAGAAAGAAGAAGGGTTTGAGCTCTTTTTATATTCGGCACATACTTGGGCTAGATTAAGGTATGATTTTGACTCGGTTTTTGATAATTTCTATGTTTTTGTGATCGTTGCTTAGTGTACTATCAAACCCATGCTTAAATTTTAGAAATTTATGGTGATTTTGAGATATGCCATTGATGAATGCTTGAGCTTTGTGATAGTTGGTGAGGAAATATGATAGATATGTGAAAGATTAACATATTTTATCTTGGAATTTTTAGTGAAATTGAGTAATTTGAGCTTAATTGAGAAAAGTGTAGATTGGAGGACTGAATTGTGAAATAAATGAAATGTGTAGGCTTGTATGAGTATAGTGAGAATTCGGCTAGGCATGGGTACAAGCAAATTATGAGTATTTGATGATTTTATGAATTAGGGACTAAAGTGTCGAAATATGAAAATGTGAGGGCTATTTTGTAAAATGCCCTAAATATGTGTGTATTGATTAAATTGAATGAATTGGTGATTGAATGGGTTGAATTTGAATGTGTATAGACCAAGAAAGGAAAGGTTCAGATCGAGATCGAGGCAAAGACAAAGTGCTTGATTAATCGACCGTTTCGGTATTTCGACGTCTGAGGTAAGTTTGTACATAGTACAAGTTGTTAATTTACCTTCTATGTGATGTGAATTGAATGATAGATGTTGAATTAGAAATGTAATGAATGAAATTGAGTAACGAGGCACTAGTGTGCGTAATTGAATTGAGACAGAGTTGATTAGCACTGTGTGTGCGAAATAACAGAAGCTTTGGCTTCATAGTTGGCACTGTGTGTGCGATTCCAAATTACATTCGGTTTTGTATTTAGGTACTAAGTATGCGATGTTATATAAGCTTCAGCTATGAATTGAGGCACTAAGTGTGCGAAGTTAATTTAGTTTTGACTACAAATTGGGCACTAAGTGTGTGATTAAACCTAATGAATAATGAAGGCTGGATCGAGATACAATATCGAGCATAAATTAGCTTGGATGGTGAGTAACCATGTGTTGGATAAGGTATGTATTGAACCTTTGTTGTTAAGGAGATTGTGTATGACTTCATGAGTGGTTGAGTAAGATTATTGGCTATGAATGATATGGTATAAACATTTGGAAATTGATCTATGTGATGAGTTCTTGTTTTGCATTGTATTTGAACTATTAAGTTGAATGTATTATGTTACGAACTTACTAAGCTTTTGAAAGCTTACTGTGTGATTTGTTTTTCTGTTTTACAGTGTCAGTAAAGCTAGCTTGGATCCGGGGATCGTCAGCATCTCTATCACACTATCGACAATCTATTTTGGTACTCTTGAAGATGTGTATATTTGAATATGGCATGTATAGGCTAGTTGTTTTGAACCATGATTGAGATGTGTAAATAGCCATGTGATGTGGCTAGATAAATGTTGGCAATAGGCATGTGTGAATTTGGTATATGATGCATGTTATGGTATGGCTAGATGGCAATGAAAATGACTTATGAATGGTAAGTTTATTTATGGATTGATGCCATAGTGATTTAATGAAATTGTGGATGAAACATGCTTGGTTTTACATATGAATTGGTTGAGTTATTTAGCATATAAGATGGTATGCTAGAAATGAGATCGAATTGGGTTGATATGATGAATATTTTGATGTGTTTTTGGTTGCTACTGATACATGGAGAGATGCTTAATTGTGCTTGTAGGGATGACCCTTGTGTGGGTGGCAAATTGGCCTTGCAAATGGCCTATTTTGCATACACGGCCAAGGGCCACTTCGAAGTGTGCCTGGGCAAGTTACACGGCCGTGGCACACGGGCGTGCTTGGTGGCCGTGTGACCAAGTTAGTGCTAGATTAATTTCACACGGCCATGGCACACGAGCATGTCTGGTGGCCGTATGGACAAGTTAGTATGTATGCCCTGTTTTGGCACGGCCTGGACATATGGGTGTGTCTGGTAGCCGTGTGAGGCACAGGGCCTGACTGCACGGGTGTGTGACCTCTGCAGTTTTGAAGAATGTTCAAATTTCCAAAAAAATTCGTATGTGTTTGGTTTAGTCCTGACCTCTATTTAACACGTGTTTAAGGTCTCGTAGACCGTAATAAGGGACTATACGTTTATATTTGAATATGTTTGATTGATGATTGACTTTGTGTCGTGAAATGGATGTGAAATGTTCCGATTGATCGGTAGCACCTCTTAACCCTATTCCGGTGACGGTTTCGGGTTAGGGGTGTTACAATGACACACCATTACGAAAACAACTACTCGGTGCTCATCCAATGACCTTGTCATAAGTGTGTTACCCTTATAGGATACCCTTGATCTCTTTGGGTTAATATTCATTCTCCAAATATGATCCGATTTCATCTCATGATAATCATTACATCTTCTTTCATAAAAAGTCAATCACTATCAAATAGTGATCAAGTCATTCATCACAAAGACGAACCACCCGTGGCCATGTTTACTTTTCATCAACCATGTAATGCCAATGAGAGGATATCATTTACCCATGTCTTGGGCTATGAATTCTATAGTTGTGAATGGCACTTTATACTGCAAAAGTCGTACACCCAACACACCTGTATTTGATTCCTTATCTATTCAAACTTAGGCTTTTACTTACATCAAAGTGTACAAGCCATGCATACATAGTCCATCATCCACTCAGGATTTAGGTATGTCACGCTATGAACGTCACAAGTGAATAAATCCATAAACGAATTTAATATCTATTCTTCTTGGGTCCAGTCGGTGTACTATCAATCCAACCAGTCACATTTATGTCTTTATCTCCTGGGAGTTATCTTCTCTGATGCCCAAGACAAAGCATCTCCCCAATTGGACTTGATAGATGACATATTAGTCTTTCAATCAGTTTTCTCATTTTTTATTAGACTAATGACATGTTTAGGTTCGTCTACTAATATAAGTTGTATTTTTGTATTACAATTTGACCACGTAATACCTCTTAGTATTAGTTAAACATTAGACAACCAGTGAGCAACATTTGCTTACATTTTGCTTTGCGTGCAAAAACCATGTGAGGACAATATACAAAGTATTAATGTAATTCATGAATAATTTAATCACTCTGTTTGAAAAATTACAAGTGTACTTAGACGAAAATATTACACTTAGGGCACCAGATCCTACATGAGGCATATTGGTTAGAAATAAGATTGAAATATGTCTTTAAATGTATTTTTTGTGCACTTGAAACTAGTCTAAGAGTTGGTTGTTGCATGCATATGGCCTAGGTTAAAGTTGTGTTTAGATAACTTGATTGTAAAGGTATATTTTGGTGTACACGGGCTAACACACGGCCATGTGTCACACATGGAATGTGACACAGCCCTGTGCTCTTTAGCAATTGGAAGGTTGCACGTTAACATGACTTCAGTTTGTTACACGGTCTGGAGACATTGTAACACCCCAAACTCGACCTAGTCGTTATGGCCAAATTCGGAAAGCTACATTGGCCACTGAAATGGCCCAAAAAATCTTTTGTAGTTTTCAAATGTACTTTTTAAACCATTTGCGTAAATCATTTCAAACTCATGAAATCGAGAAATTTTAGAAATCGATAACTTCAGTTTTTTATTTGTAAAATTTTGATCGCTGTTCAAAACTTTTGTAATTTCAATCATATTTCGGAATCATTTATTCAAAACTAAAGAACTTGACTATTCATCACTATTTAAAAAAAAACATGTTAAATTCATAAAATCAAATGTCTTTAGAAATCTCATTTGTAAACATTATAAAATTTGAAATTAAGTCTAATTTTATTAAGAACTTATTTCTCAGATTTGCAGCGAAAAAATGTAATATTGATACATTTTTTATGAAAACCGCAATGAACCATTTTGCTAAAACCATATTTTGCTAAAAATTAATATTTTGTGTAATTTCGATCAAACATCAATAGACAATTTAAAACCTCAAAAAAAACTAAGTCATATATATGTATAAAACTCGTTTTCATTGTCGTAGCGACAAAGAGTGATTTTGTCAAGTTTTAATAAAAACCAAGTTTCATGCATAATATTAATCAAATATTAATTTATGCAATTTTTAAAACTTAATGTAACGCCCCGAATTTGGGCCTAGTAGAATTGGGCCCATTGGGCCTTGGGCACGGGAGCGTTTAAAATTTTTTTGAGAACAAGAGAACGGCTTTAATGCAAGTTGGATCTATTAGGTGAGTGATTTTGGAAGGTTAGAGGGCTTCTATGAAGTCCCGGGTTTAAACTTTGGCTTTAGGAAAATTTTGGTTTTAGGTGAATAAAACCCTGGGAGTTAGTAGTAGGCTTTAAGAATAAAATGTGGAGGAAAATGACACAAGGAAGGGAGTGGTCTAGTGGCAAGGCGTCATTAAGGGGATAAGTGAGTGCTTAGGTTCAAGTCTTGGCGCTTGCATTTCATTTTGATTTATTTTTAAGTGAACCTAGACTTTGGCCCATAGGTTTATATTTAGTTGCGCATACTTTAAGACACAAAAGGAGCTTGTGGCCTAGTGGCTAGCGGCGTAGATTATGCTGCAGGGGAGCCTGGGTTTGAATCTCATGAGTAGCAAAAAGGGAATATTTATTTTGCTAAGTTGGGGCGGCAATAGTTTGTGTTGGATTTAAACTCTACTGAATGAGGGATCCCACATCGGAAAGCTAGCAAGAGGGATGGTGAGAAGCTGGCTATAAATGGAGCTGTCTATGAGGAGAGGAAGCATACCTGGTTGGCGTTGGGCATAGGTGTAACACCCCTTACCCTGGTTCTATGCTGGGAACCGGGCCCGAGGCATTACCGAACTCAAACCACTTAATCGCCACTTAGGCTCAACGTCATTACTCGTTATAACCTCATTCTCGACTTACGAGGCCTTACTCATACACACGAGAGCTCTCGAGACTAATCCGGAACTTTTACGCTCCTTAAAATTTTTCTCTTTAATACATGTCTCACACGCCCGTGCAAGATTAGACACGCCCGTGCATGGGCACACACGCCCATGTCCCCAGACCGTGCCTAAAAACCCAAGCATTCTGCCAAATGCCCCACGGTTAAGGCACACGCCCATGCGGTTGGGGAACACGCCTGTGTACCCTATTACATGTCCGTGCCTTCCACCCGTGGTCGACACTGACTAAATCCACACGGCCTGGACACGCCCGTGGCCCTGGCCCGTGTGACAATTAAACTTCTAAGTGTCAAGTGCAGACTTCACACGGCCTCAAAGCCTAGTCACACGCCCGTGTGGCTAGCTCGTGGACTATCCTGACTTACAATGTTAACATACAGGGGACGCACGGCCACAGCACACACCCGTGGGCTGACCGTGTGTCACACATGGCCTAGACACACGCCCGTGTGTCTATCCACATGGTCAAGAACAAGACTAAGTGTCAAGTTCTTTTCACCCTTCTAGCATACACAACATATACTCATTTAACACCATCATAATCAACTCAAATTGAAGTGCATTCTCACATAGAAAACTACATCTTTCTTTCATATAATGTAATAGCCAACAACCATGGCATTATACAAAATAAGCTATCCATCTAAAGGCCAACACATCTTAGCCATTTACAACAAAATTTACTAACTTATCTAGCCCCTATACATGCCATATACAAAAAATTAAGTTTCATGTACCAAAGTGTGCTGATATGTGGGCTATCTTCTGATGATCCTCGTATCTCGATTCAACACTTTTAATCTATAAGACAAGGGAAAAGAAAGAGAGTAAGCTTTGAGCTTAGTAAGTTTACACATAAACAAATAAGCAACATAGTATAAGCTAAGCAACCATTAGCATTATACCAACAAGTAATTCACAACTATGCTTACTCTTTCTATCCCTTACCACATTTCCAACACATCATGAGTCACATACCCATAACCATCAAATGCACCCCTGCATTCTATGTCACATTTACACAATATACAACACATCATTATTTCTCGTAATACATCCACACAGTTTATCCACATAACTTATCCACACGGCTATTCACATAGTTATTTCACAAACTAATCCACACAGCTATTACACACAGCTAATAATAACAGTTTATCCACACAGCCAATATCTCAGTGGTTTCGCACTTAGCACACCACAATTGATTAATAAGGTGGTATAGCACTTAGCCTACCACAAAGGTATTCATAGTGATTCAGCACATAGCTCACCAAACGATATACCTTACGATAGCATCACACATAGCTAGCTCATCGTCAATATGCATTAGGATGGTATCGCCCTTAGCCCACCATCTAGCATTATCACAACATATGCACAAGTCTACTTACTTAATCATTCTCGATCATACATTCATTCCACATTTTCCACTACATTCATCCCACATAGGTTCTCAAATATGCTACACACTAGCTAGCATTAATAAATTGTAATTATGAATGCATTATTTATGCATAGACTTACCTCGATACTCAAAAGTATGGAAATATGCAATTTAGTCCACCACCTTGCTTTTGCCTCGCTTACGATCTGGCTTCGTCTTTCTTGATCTATAATGAATAATTCAGCTTATTCAATACACACATTGACTAAATTGACCCACATTTCATACTTTAGCAAAATTACTATTTTGCCCCTAAACTTCCTCATATTTACACTTTAGCCCCAAGGCTCGTAAAGTGATTTTTATTCAACTTTCTATCCTTTCATGCTTAGCCGAACCACTTACTCAACTAAAGCATTCATCAAATCTCACTAAATCACACATGTATGACCAAACTAAAGTTTTTCACAATCAAGTCCCTACATGCATTTTCATGGAAAATCACTTAACAAAAGATGTTTCTACTACATCAAGCTTTCATAATCTTCCATAAAACATCAAAATACATGCATGTCATTCATGACCACATTTTTGAACATCCATTATAGCTCATCGAATAGCTAAAAATAGCTTACTCATGCTACCGGGACTTCAAAAATACAAAGAATATCGAAACTGGGCTTAGGAGCACTTACTAGTAAGCTTGAAGAGTTGGAAGAGCCCTAACAATGGCTTCTCTAATTTTCGGCAGCTAAGGGGAAGAAGATGAATGAATTTGTCATCTTTTCACCTATTTTAATCACTTACTTGATAAATGACCAAAATGCCCTTTTGATAAACTTCAAATTTTGACTCATCCATGCCCATTTTTGTCCAAAAATTAGAATTTAGGTAAATTACTATTTAAGGACCTTTAATTAATAATCTAATGCTATTTCACACAAATAGCTTCTAGAAACACACATTTTGCAACTTTTGCAATTTAGTCCTTTTGGACAATTCAACCACAATTCCACAAAATTGCTTCATGAAACTTTCACACTAGCATGCATACATAATATAAACCTCAAAAACTCATTCATGACCCTCGGATTTGTGGTCTCGAACCACTATTCCGACTAGGCCCTAAACCGGGATGTTACAACTCTCCCACCTTTAGAGATTTTTTTCCCCAAAAATCTTACCAGAAAAGAGGTTTGGATGTTGCTCTCTCATAGCTTCTTCTGTTTCCCATGTAGCCTCTTCCATGCCATGTTTCTGCCATAAAACTTTCACCAGTGCTATGCTCTTATTTCTCAACTGTTTCACTTCTCGAGCCAAGATCTTAATCGGCTCCTCTTCATAAGACATATCCGGTCTTATCTCAATTTCCGTTGAAGGAATCACATGTGAAGGATCGGAGCGATACCGTCGCAACATCGACACATAGAACACATTATGAATCTTTTCCAACTCTACCGGCAAAGCCAACCGGTAAGCTACAGGCCCAATTCTGTCTGTAATCTCATACGGCCCTATGAACCTTGGACTCAATTTCCCTTTCCGTCCAAATCTCATAATCTTCTTCCATGGCGATACTTTCAAATACTTTGTCGCCCACCTTAAACTCAATTTCTTTTCTTTTCAAATCCACATACGACTTCTGTCGGTCCAAAGCAGCTTTCAAATTATTACGGATTACTTTCACTTTCTCTTCAGTCTATTTTACTAGATCGACCCCATAGATCTACTTCTCACTAAGCTCGGTCCAATACAAAGGAGCCCGACACTTACGACCATACAAAGCCTCATATAGTGCCATCTGTATACTCGATCGATAACTATTGTTATAGGCGAATTCGACCAAAGGTAGGTATCTCTCCCAACTACCTTCGAATTCTAACACACAAAGATCGAAGCATATCTTCAAGAACTTGAATCACTCTTTCAGATTGACCATCGGATTATGGATGGAATGCGATCTCGAAATTCAATCTCGCACCCATGGCTTCTTGCAACTTCTTCCAAAACCTCAAGTAAACCTCGGATCTCTATCCGATATAATGAGACACAGTACACCATGCAATCTCACTATCTCTCGCCACGCACAAACTCAAATTAACTTATCCAAAGGAATAATCAACGCGTCTTCGAATAAAGTGAGCCGACTTCTTCAATCTACCCACAACAACCCACACAAAGATCTCTCTTTCTCGAAGTCATCGGTAACCCCGTTACAAAATCCATGGTAACTCGATCCCACTTCCATTCGGGAACCATCACTGGCTGAAGCAATCCCGAAGGCACTTGATGCTCAGCTTTCACTTGTTGGCAAATCATACACTTAGTCACAAACTTTGAAATATCTCTTTTCATACCCGGCCACCAATACAACTTCCTCAAGTCGTTGTACATTTTCGTACTGCCCGGATGTACTGACAAGCATCCACTGTGGGCTTCATGCAAAACCTTTTGAATCAACTCCTCATTTTTAGGAACACAAATTTTGTCGCGATACATCAGACAACCATTCAAATTCACTCAAAATTCAGAATCACATTCCGACCCGCACTTAGCTATCTTAGCTTGAATCTCACTGTCATTTCTCTCAGCTTCACATATTTGTTGAATAAATAGTGGCCTAGCTCTCAACTCTGCCAAAATAGCACCATCATCAGACAATGCTAAACTCGCTCTCATAACTCTTAGAGCATACAGGGATTTCCTACTTAAGGCATCAACAACCACATTCGCTTTTCCCGGGTGGTAATCAATGACTAACTCATAGTCTTTCAACAACTCAAGCCACCGTCTCTGTCTCAGATTTAGATCCTTCTGATCCATCAAATACTTTAAACTCTTGTGATCCGTAAAGATTCGGCACTTTTCTCCATACAAATAATGTCGCCAAAACTTTAACGCAAACACAATCACAGCCAACTCCAAATCGTTAGTCGGATAATTCTTTTCGTGCGGTTTTAACTGCCTCGAGGCGTAAGCGATTACCTTACCCTCTTGCATCAACACGCAACCGAGACCATTAAACGGCGCATCACTATAAACCATGAACTCCTTCCCCGATTCTGGTTGAACCAAAACCGGTGCCTCAGTCAACATTGTTTTCAGTCTCTCGAAGCTCTGTTGACATGTCTCAGTCCATTCAAACTTGACATCTTTATGCAACAGTTTCGTCATCGTGGTAGCAATCACAGAGAACCCCTTTACGAAACGTCGGTAATATCCCGCTAATCCCAAGAACTTTTGATTTCTGACACGTTCCTCGATGGTTTCCAATCCATAACAGCCGATATCTTACTCGGTCAACTCTGACACCACCACCTGACACCATGTGTCCTAGGAATCCGACCTCTCAGAGCCAAAACTCACTCTTGCTAAACTTAGCATACAACTGCTTATCTCTCAAAGTTTGCAAGACAATTCTCAAGTGCTCTTCATGATCGTTCTCATCCTGAGAATAGATCAATATGTCGTCAATAAAGACAACTACAAACTTGTCCACATATGGTCTGAAAATACGGTTCATCAGATCCATAAAAATTGCAGGTGCATTCGTCAAACCAAACGGCATAACCAAAAATTCATAATGGCCATACCTTGTCCGAAACGCAGTTTTCAACACATCTTGCTCTTTCACTCACGAATGATAATAACCGACCTCAAGTCTATCTTGGAGAACACGGTAGCTCCCTTGATTTGATCAAAAGATCATCAATCCTTGGTAAAGGATACTTATTCTTAACTCAATCACCTTGTTCGATTGTCTATAGTCTATACACAACCTCATAGACCCATCGTTCTTCTTCACAAACAATACCGGAGCACCCCACGACGAGTAGCTCGGTCTTGCAAAACCCTTATCTGTCAATTCTTGCAACTGAACCTTCAGTTCCTTCAACTCTACAGGTACCATTCTGTACGGAGCAATCGAAATAGGTGTCATTCCCGGAACCAACTCAATTCCAAACTCGACCTCTCTCACTGGAGGTAATCCGGGTAACTCTTCCGAAAATACATCTGGGTACTCACACACCACTGGCACTGTTTCAAACTCTATTCCAACCTCTTGAGTATTCAACACAAACGCAAGATAGGACTCACACCCTTTTCTTAAACATTTCTCAGCCACTAAGGAAGAAATCATCACGGGTAGACTGTCCGATCCACCTGATTCAACCCGAACTACATCTCCACTCTCACATTTTAGTTCAATAAACTTACTACCACAGTTCACTAAGACACTATGGGTAGTCAACCAATCCATGCCTAGGATTAGATCAAACTCATCAAACGGCAACAATATAAGGTTTGCCAGAAAACAATAATTCTCAATCAACAAAGGACAATTCTTACACACTTTGTCCACTAACACATACTTTCCTAACGGGTTTGACACCTTAATCACAATGTCCGTAGACTCAACGGTTATACTCAAACTAGATGCTAATCTCATTCAAATATAAGAGTGAGTAGAACCTGGATCTATTAAAGCAATAACAAGGGTGTCAAAGAGAGAAAAAGTACCGGTTATCATATCACGGGAGGATGCCTCTTCGCGAGCGCGAATGGCATACGTCCTCGTAGGTGCCCGACCCTCTGGTCTCACAGCAGAATCTCTGGGCGCACCTCTACCACTAGCCCCACCTCTTGGGTTCCTTGGTGGTGTACCCCTCGTAGACACATCACTAGGTCTCACTTCTTGCTTCTCTTCCTTATCATCCCTCTCGGGACAGCTACGGATAAAGTGGTCAAGGGAACCACACTTATAACATTTCCGACTGTTTCCCCAACACTCCAGTGTGATACCTACCACAACTAGGACACTCCGGTTTACTCTTTGTATTGCCCACACTTTCCATCGAGGGGGCTTGGACTCTCGAACCCGAACGAGTATTGCCCAAGTCTCGATGCGAATAACCCACTGGTGCGGTCGTCCGAGGATTCACTTCCTTGGATATTTTCGACTGGGCTTGGTATAACTTGCCCATCGGTCTCTTTCTAGCATCTCGGGCTTCACTCACAGCCCTTCCCTTTTCTGAACTCAATTCCTTGGCCTTACTTGCCCTCTCAACTAGTATCACAAATTCTTTCAACTCCAAAATGCCCACTAGGAGTTTGATATCCTCATTCAAATTTCATCTTGAACCTCTTGCACAAGATGGTCTCTGCAATAACACACATTCTTGAGCATATTTGCTAAGCCTAACAAACTCATGCTCGTATTCAGCTACTGTCATCCTTCCTTGCTTCAGCTCAACGAATTCTTTCCTTTTTCGATCAGTAAACCTATGGCTTATATACTTCTTCCGGAACTCTTCCAGAAAGAAGTTCCACGTCACCCGCTCTTTTGGGACCACTAACGCCAGCGTCTTCCACCAATGGTATGCCGAATCTCTTAGCAACGATACAACACACTTCAAACTCTCCTCAGGTGTACATGAGAGCTCATCGAACACCCTAATCTAGTTCTCCAACCAGAACTCCGCCCTCTCTGGGTCATCATCTACCTTAGCTCTAAACTCCTCAGCCCTGTGCTTCCTAATCTTATCCACCGGGGGTTTCGATATCCTCACTACATCCATACCTTGAGGAGCCACTGGATTTGGCTGAGGTACAGGAGGAGGTGGAGGAGGTTGAGCATTAGGGTTCGCTCGAACATAATCCGAGTACCAATTACTCATCATTTGGAGAAAGGCTTCTCGTGCCTCTTCCCCTTAACCCCTGACCTCGGGTCCATTCTCAACGGGCACGGTCCCTTACGCAAGAGCCGACGCATTACTCGCTGCTTCATCAGCAGTCAATAGATCGGAATCCATATACTATATAAAACAAGTTTTAAATCATCAGACACCACCACATTATCATTGTACACTTATGGCATGTATAGCTAGACTCTCACACCCGCTACAGTAGTCCTAGAAATGGCTAAACCATAGCTCTGATACCACGAAATGTAACACCCCTTACACGAGTTCTACACCGGGAACCGGGCCTGAGGCGTTACCAAACTGAAACCACTTAATCGCCACTTAGGCTCAACATCATTACTCGTTATAACCTCATTCTCGACTTACGAGGCCTCACTCATACACACGAGGGCTCTCGAGACTAATCCAGAACTTTTACGCTCCTTAAAATTTTTCTCTTTTATACACGTCTCACACGCCCTTGCAAGATTAGACACGCCGGTGCATGGGCACACACGCCCATGTCCCCAGACCGTGCCTAAAAACCCAAGCATTCTGCCAAATGCCCCACGGTTAAGGCACATGCCCATTCAGTTTGGGAACACGCCCGTGTACCCTATTACATGTCCGTGCCTTCCACCTGTGGTTGACACTGACTAAATCCACACGGCCTGGACACGCTCGTGGCCCTGGCCTGTGTGACAATTAAACTTCTAAGTGTCAAGTACAGACTTCACACGGCCTCAAAGCCTAGTCACACGCCCGTGTGGCTAGCCCGTGGACTATCCTGACTTACAATGTTAACATGCGGGGGCCTTGCGGCCATAGCACACACCCGTGGTGGCTGACGTGTGTCACACATGGCCTAGACACACGCCCGTGTGTCTATCCACATGGTCAAGAACAAGACTAAGTGTCAATTTCTTTTCACCCTTCTAACATACACAACATATACTCATCTAACACCATCATAATCAACTCAAATTGAAGTGCATTCTCACATAGAAAACTACATCTTTCTTTCATATAATGTAATAGCCAACAACCATGGCATTAGACAAAATAAGCTATCCATCTAAAGGCCAACACATCTTAGCCATTTACAATAAAATTTACTAACTTATCTAGCCCCTATACATGCCATGTACAAAACATTAAGTTTCATGTACCAAAGTGTGCTGATATGTGGGCTATCTTCTGGTCATCCTCGTATCTCAATTCAACGCTTTTAATCTCTAAGACAAGGGAAAAGAAAGAGAGTAAGCTTTGAGCTTAGTAAGTTTACACATAAACAAATAAGCAACATAGTATAAGCTAAGCAACCATTAGCATTATACCAACAAGTAATTCACAACTATGCTTACTCTTTCTATCCCTTACCACATTTCCAACACATCATGAGTCACATACCCATAACCATCAAATGCACCCTTGCATTCTATGTCACATTTACACAATATACAACACATCATTATTTCTCGTAATACATCCACACAGTTTATCCACATAACTTATCCACACGGCTATTCACACAGTTAGTTCACATAACTAATCCACACAGCTATTACACACAGCTAATAATAACAGTTAATCTACACAGCCAATATATCAGTGGTTTCGCACTTAGCACACCACAATTGATTAATAAGGTGGTATAGCACTTAGCCTACCACAAAGGTATTCATAGTGATTCAGCACATAGCTCACCAAATGATATACCTTACGATAGCATCGCACATAGCTAGCTCATCGTCAATATGCATTAGGATGGTATCGCACTTAGCCCACCATCTAGCATTATCACAACACATGCACAAGTCTACTTACTTAATCATTCTCGATCATACATTCATTCCACATTTTCTACTACATTCATCCCACATAGGTTCTCAAATATGCTACACACTAGCAAGCATTAATAAATTGTAAGTATGAATGCATTATTTATGCATAGACTTACCCCGATACTCAAAAGTATGGAAATATGCAATTTAGTCCACCACATTGCTTTTGCCTCGGTTTCGATCCGGGCTTCGTCTTTCTTGATCTATAATGAATAATTCAGCTTATTCAATACAAACGTTGACTAAATTGACCCACATTTCATACTTTAGCAAAATTACTATTATGCCCCTAAACTTCCTCATATTTACACTTTAGCCCCAAGGCTCGTAAAGTGATTTTTATTCAACTTTCTATCCTTTCATGCTTAGCCGAACCACTTACTCAACTAAAGCATTCATCAAATCTCACTAAATCACACATGTATGACCAAACTAAAGTTTTTCACAATCAAGTCTCTACATGCATTTTCATGGAAAATCACTTAACAAAAGATGTTTCTACTACATCAAGCTTTCATAATCTTCCATAAAACATCAAAATACATGTATGTCATTCATGACCACATTTTTGAACATCCATTATAGCTCATCAAATAGCTAAAAATAGCTTACTCATGCTACCGGGACTTCAAAAATACAAAGAATATCGAAACCGGGCTTAAGAGCACTTACTAGCAAGCTTGAAAAGTTGGAAGAGCCCTAACAATGGCTTCTCTAATTTTCGGCAGCTAAGGGGAAGAAGATGAATGAGTTTGTCATCTTTTCACCTATTTTAATCACTTATTTGATAAATGACCAAAATGCCCTTTTGATAAACTTCAAATTTTGACTCATCCATGCCCATTTTTGTCCAAAAATTAGAATTTGGGTAAATTACTATTTAAGGACCTCTAATTAATAATCTAAAGCTATTTCACACAAATAGCTTCTAGAAACACATATTTTGCAACTTTTGCAATTTAGTCCTTTTGGACAATTCAACCACAATTCCATAAAATTGCTTCATGAAACTTTCACACTAGCATGCATACATAATATAAACCTCAAAAACTCATTCATGACCCTCGGATTTGTGGTCTCGAACCACTATTCCGACTAGGCCCTAAATCGAGATGTTACAATAGGAGCATTCGGAGCGCGGATTAGCTTCAGATTCCTATCAGGTGTGTATTTCGCCCTACTCTAGCTGTAGAGCGGCAAGTGTCGAAATGCCGGTCACACGACGATGGTAGCCACACGAGCGTGCGAGCGCACGTGTGGGGGCTTCGACGCGATAGTTGAGGCCATCATGAGTATTCTTGTAGGTTAGGCTGTTTGGGCCTCGATGGGCCAAGTGGGCCTAATAGGCCTGTGGGCCCATATGAATAAGTTGTATGATTCTGTAGTAGATGTTGGATTAGACTGTGGGAATCTCATATATGTGGCTAGATTTGGGCCAAATGGGCCACACGAGCTTATGGGCCCATTTGGGCTGAAAATGGGCCCTAGACCCAATCGTCTCATTATCTCTGTTTAGAATACCCCTCGTTTATGAAATTACCGAAATACCCCAATTTGTGAAATTACTGAAATACCCTTGGTGGGTAAAATTATCGAAATACCCCTGGTGGGTGAAATTTCTGAAATACCCTCGGTGGGTAAAATTACTGAAATACCCTCGATGGGTAAAATGATTAAAATGCCCCTGAAGGGCAAAATGACGAAAACACCCCTACATGTTATATGGTTATTCTTGTATGTGATTTATGATTGTTATCGTATGATTATTATTTTATGTTGCATTCATGTGTTATTATGTTGCATGGGGATGGGATTATTTATACGGAGGAAGTGCTAATAGGATCGCATGGTCGCTTGATGACTGTGGATCCACCGAAGGCTTTTTAGCCACCGAGCAGCCATGCTGCACCGATAAGTTAGTGCTACAATCGGTGCTACATAAGGAGTGTAGGGATGGGTGGGTCGATTAAATCCCCACAGGAGTGCAGGGTTGGACAGGAGACAGAGTGCAGGGTTGGTATGGGCATTAATGCATTGCATATATGGTTTTTAATATTGAGATGGGCTTAGGCCCAGATAATTATGATATGTGATATTTGATACGGGTTAAGGCCCAACTGAGGCTTTTATGGGCTAAGGCCCAATTGCCACCGTTACCGTAATGGGCTTCGACCCGGATTGTTGAGATTCATGTTCTTACTTATGAGGGTTGTACACACTGAGTTTTCGTAAACTTACCCCCTCCTTTTAATTTCTTTTTCAGGAAATCCTCAGTAGGCGGTTCGACGTACTGGAGGACTCGGAAGTGGCCACACTACGAGCAACTCTGAATTTTAGAATACAATTCTATTTTATTTTAAATCATTTTCTTATTGGGTTGTAATAAGGCCGCTTTTAATTTCTTGTTTTTATTTGGGATATTTATTTACTGCATTTATCTGTTAAGAGTAGATCACGGTTTTTCAAAACAACAACTGTTTTCAAAACACTCCGCTTTCGCAACTAAGTTGTAAATATCACATTTTCATAAGTCACTTGTTTTAAATTAAGCTTCTGCAACGAACAAGGTTTTGAAGGTAATGACTTCTTAATAAATGTCGATTATTAATAACAATCGCAAACTGGGACTTTAGTTTTTGAATATCAAGAAGGGTTTTCAATTTAAATGCGGTTTTCGAAAAACACCTCAATGTGACACACCAGATTCGGGCCTAACTTCTAGGCCGGGTTTGGGGTGTTACACTTAATATCATGCAAGCAATTCATGCAAATCAGAATGAAAAATCCCCAAAGTAAAGTCCCATGCCACATTCCATAATCAAACTTATTACAAACCCAAAATATCAAAATAAAATTTAATTACTTTAATTTAAAAATAATTCCGAGAAACTCCTCCAAATGTCGTCATCGCATCCTAACCTCGGGGTTATCTATAAAAAAAAACTAAAGAGGGGTAAGCTATAAAGATCAGTGTAAGTCTTATAACAAGTTAAATAATAATAAGTTAAATAACAATAAGCACATACATATCGTACAACATAATCAATATTATGCATATGATCATGGTAGTGCAATTTTTGGAAAATAATTATGCAAATTTTTATAAAAAAATCCTACCCATCACCGCTACACTCCAAAAAAGAGTTCCCAAGAACTCATCCATCCAAGCACTCCAATATGTGGACAAAGCCACCAATATTCGCAAACAAAATGCCATGACAGTTGTGGATAAACCACCATGTAGGTTGTGGACGAAACCACCAATATTTGCAAACAAGCTAGCATGTAGATTATGGACGAAGCCACCAATTCTTCCTCCTTACAATATCCCACCCCATGCATGTGATATCGTCGCAATGAACATATATTTTTTTTTATTTCAAAACATCATTTATCACAATGGGCATGTTGAAACATGCAAATCGAATCATATAATATCATGTAGGGCATGTTTAACATGCGTTTCACGTATTGTTTCAAGATATAAAAATATCACCATTTATTTTTCATGTAAAATCAATTATGCCATAACATAAAATGAGAATGAGAATAACATACTTTTCAAACAGTGAAAATCATAACTCCACAACATACTTTTCACAAAATTAGTTGGTTCGAAATCACTTACCTGTATAATCCGTTTTGACAGATTTAGTCTCTCATTTTAGAATACTTAAAGTATTCACATAAATCAGAAATCAAATAAAAATATTTTGTTAAGGCATTATTAACGTTATATATATATAACTTGTATCGGTTTAGACCCACACCTGAATTTGTATGACCCGATAATAACGATTTCGTTTCCCAACTCTAAGAAAGGATATCAACCCTTGAATCCTTAGTTAAACGTTAATACCATGTCAGTTAATTGACATTTTTAATAATATTTTTGAATAAATGATTAAGTTGAATCACTTACTTAATCAATGGTCCCAATGACGAACACCTTTAAAGGATGGAGTATGGATCCGCGGTTTCAAATAAATGCTTTATGCACGAACAACAAATGCCCTTGTTAGAATCTTTCATAAACAAGAATAAAGAAAGAAATAATCTAATCAGAGGATTTTCCAATACTTATGTAATCTCGAGGGTAAGGAGACTCAATTATCCTTACGGTGACTCGATTAAAGAAGAGGATTCTCAACTAACAAATAAATAAAAAAATAAAAATTATATAATAGAAAAGATTAACAATAAAACCTTTCAATAAAATTGAGATATATAGTTGAATAATAAAAAGGTTGATTACGAAAAAGAGGAGGAGAAAAAAAGAAAACGGTGAAAAATAATGGTGGTCAATAGTGGTAGTACGGCGGCAGTACGATGACAAAAGTGACGGTGGAGGTCTGATGGTGGAGATGTGGTGGTGAGTGTAACACCCCAAAATAAGGCCTAGGAGTTTTAGGGGTATTTTAGGAATTCTAGCCTTAAAGTGTTTGGAGTTTTGCGACATGGTTTATCTGTAATGTTTTTTACTATGGATTTTAGAAAATTAAATCTATATCTGAAAATGATTTTAAAATACCTTTAATTTTGAAAATAGGATTGATTTGTAAAAGGGTAAAAACTGAGAGTTTTTATGAAGCAAATTTCCCAAAATTTTAAATTGAACCTAAAAACTCCCATGCTACAGCCTTGTTTTGACGATAGTTGCTCTCCCCTTTGCTTGTGCCTTTTATTACTCTCCCAAGTCTCTTTTACTTTATTTTGATCTCTAAATCCTAATTACTCTTGATTTCCAACATCCCTTTAACTATAAAGCTCCATTGAAACCAAGAAAACACCAAAAAATTTCATTAATTTCATCTTCTTCTTCAAGAGTGGATTTTTTGAAATTTCACCAAAGTTCGTTTTTCTTGCTTTCAAGGTAACCAATCATCACCCTATTAGTTTTAAATGTTATCTTGACTTTTAAACTGAATTTGTAGTCATTGAAA
Organism: Gossypium sturtianum; assembly: GCA_025698515.1. Lineage (NCBI taxonomy): Eukaryota > Viridiplantae > Streptophyta > Magnoliopsida > Malvales > Malvaceae > Gossypium > Gossypium sturtianum. Next base: position 38,712,828 of record CM046951.1, read on the forward strand.
CACATGTTTTAAATAAAAGCCGAAAATTTGGTCTTTAATGGTGAATTTTGAGTTTATGGATAAAAACGTGGTTTCAAAGTGTTTTTCAACTTGTTTTAACATGATTAGAAGGTTTCTAAACTTACTTTGAAGTTTTGTTAAAATAATTCTTGAGTTTTAATGAATTTTTAGAAATAGCCATAAAACATGTCGAAAAAAGTTGATACTATGAATTTAGTATTGTATTGTATTTTAAAGGTTGGAAATTAGTCATTGGTGAATTATAAGATGAACGAAATTAGTTTTTGGCGAAAATATTGAGTATAGATTGAGATATTTGAGTTTTAAGTTGGCTATGTTTAAGGTTTCGGTTACATGAGAACTTAGTTTTGGCTTATGTTTTGTATGCTTGTAATGAGTCCTTGACTGATTTTTTACTGTACTATTGTGTGAATTAGTTGCGTTGAAGTTTTGGATTCGATAGAACCTTCTACGAGTAGAAATAAAGGCAAGGAAAAGCTAGTTTAAACTTTTGGCTTTTCAGCAAAAGCGTAATTGATGAGTGTTTGGAATAATTGCTTGTGGACATGATTCAATACATTATTTGGGAATTTAGTAGTAGCCTAAACCCCTACTCTAAATTCTGAGTGTAAGCTTTCTCATACCTATGTTATCTTGTGAACAAAGTGCTTATGTGTTTGTGAATATGTGAATTGAAATGAGATGCTAGAACATGTGATATGTAGTTATGATAACTGTTGTGAAAGTTAAAATATGTACATGTTATGTATATGTTAAATGTTAGTGATAGTGTTTTGCTAAAGATGCAAATTTGCAGTGATTGTGCACGGATAATCAATAAGTGATATGTGTTTGACTTCGGATATTTTGTGTAATATCTGGGATTTAGGGGTTATGCGTTTTAACTTGAATGTATGTAGTAGCATGTTGTGTGTGGTCTGTATGTGTTTTGGGGGCTTCGGGAACCCTGGGGAGTAGGTAGATGCCTTAGAAAAATATTGGATTTTTAAGTCTTAAAGGAGAGCTAAGGGAGCTAGGCCTTAAGAGAAATTAGGTGTGGATTATGACACAAAAAGGGAAGCAGTAAAGTGGCAATGTAGCGCCCAGGTGCAAGGGGAGAGGGTGGCGTCACATGGAGTGTCAAGGGAGAGGAGGTTCGAGCTGCGAAGCTGGCATTTTAAGTTGCTTTTTGCGTCAAGGAGGAGGGAGAGTTGGACGGCATTTGAACTCTGGGAAGGATGAGGGTGGACTTGGTCAAGGAATTCGGATAGGAGGTGGAGAGCTCTTTGAGGAGTTTGACTCATTCAAACAAGTTTGAATGAGTGGTGAAGAGGAAAAATAGGAGGAAAAAAAGGGATGGGGAGTGAGGTTGAAGAGTTGGCCGAATGTGGGACTTTGGAGGGGGCATAGTTTCGGTCATGTATGGGCGGAGTAGTGTCGAATTTTTGAGTAGTGTGAGTGTTCATCTTTTTGTTCTTCTTTAATTCTCTTTGCCGAAAATTGTGAGTCACAAGAATTCTCTCTTTTCCTTTCTTTTCTTTGGAGCAAGAGCCGAAAATAGAAGTAACCATTTGGGCACTTTTGTGCATTTTGGGTGATTGTCGAATTCTTCTAAGCCTCTTCTATTCTTCTATTTCTTTCGTTCAACCTCAACTCTATACCCATTCTTTTTGGTGGCTGAATATTCCATCTCCATTTGAGAGCCATAGTCGAACCTTGTAGTCCTCTCTTTCTCTCTTCTCTTCTTGAAACGTTAAAGCCAAAACACCATAGCTGCAACCCTCTGCACCCATCTTTCTCTTCTATTCATTTCACCATATTCAAAAGCCAAAAATACCTCTTGTTATTAGCCGAAAGTGATAGTCTTCTTCTTCTTTCTTTGTTCTCTTATACTATCATTTTTCCCAAAACCATTCCTCTTCTGTCATTCTCAAATCAAACGTGGGTTGGTGGTAAGTAATTTCTTCATTAGCAATCGGTTTTGCCTCTTTTTCATTTGGTGTGCCGAAACCAAGTGGTTGGCCTTAATTTCTAGGGATGGCCGAATGTTCATAGGGCCATAATCTCGTGTTTCTTTTGTATGTAGCTAGCGTAAAGGAGCATTAAGGATTCTCTTGGGTTCGACTACTCAAGGTAAGGGGTTAGTATTCGGCCAAGGCCACTTTCATAAGCTTTATGGGTTGAAGCTAATTCTGACTTCGGTTGTGTAGGAATTTCGGCAAACTTGGAAAGTTAAGCAGATATCTTCGGGATTTAGATTCACATCGGTAAGGGTATTCAATGAGTTCTAGATTCAATAAGTTTAGACTATAACATTAGTGATTAACCAAATATTCTGATTAAGTGTTGTTCGATGGATGCGGTACCAGTCAAGGAGAAAAGGGGTAGCCCCTATCCCTAAGTTTAAGAAGCGTTCACTCTCTGCGATTCGGGATTGCCCACCGGTGTGGGCGACATCGAGAAAGGGATAAGCGGATCAACCGTTATCCCCGATAGCGAGAGTGTCGGTATCGAGAGTGTCATTCTCACTGTTATCAGGTGTGTAACCCCACACTAATCTGCCGATATATTATTGGTATTAATGTTAAGCATGTGTTAATGAGAAATATGAATGAACAAGGCTAAGGGTACCATTCAATGGTACAGTGCATTCAGGTACGCTACCCCTTAACACTCCGTTAATAATGTTTATAAACATGGATATGAGAATATATGTAATTTCGTTATGGCTTTGGGGTAAGATATATTGCGTGATATCTGTATATTTTGTATGATGCATGGGCACATGGGTGATAATGATAAAAGGGGAAGTGTTCCGGTGGTTTTACCACGTTATCCGGTGACTTATGTCACATATTATGAATCCGGTGACTCTGTCACATTATCTGGTGGCTATGCCACATTATAAGGGCGATGTGTAGTTGTCTGCAGCGTCTGCCTTCGAGGGTGTGTAGCGGATGGAGGGTCGATTTAGTAATCCCCACGGTGTGACTGGTAGGTACGGGTGGTGTGTAGAGGATGGATATCTAGGTGGGCTCGGGATTGCATTTCATTTTAGACATAATGTGATTCAATATGTTATGATTCGATATGCTATGTTATGGGCTTATGGCCGAATGTGACTAAAGAATGGGCTTTGCCAAAATGGTTAAGATTAAGGCTATGATCGGTTGGGTTTTTGGTGTAGCTGTTACACATTGAGTCTGTTGACTCACCCTTCGTGGGATAAATTTTTGCGGGTGATGCATAGTATTATGGACCGGGTCACGAGGACTACGGAGTGGCCATGCTCGCTGCTTTCGAGTTTTTGAACGGTTGAATTTTTCGTTTACTCTAGCATACTTCTCTTTCGGGATTTATTTGGTATTTTAAATTTGTAATAAGGCCACCATTTAATTGTTTAATTTTTATGATTTAAGTTTTATTCCCATTCAAAAATCGCCAAATAAATAACTAAACATTTTTCTTAAACAACTTCACATGTTTTAACACTTAGTCCACTACGGTTTTCAACTTAATAAGCTCTAAAATCAGGCATTGTTTTCAATTTGTTAGAAATGAAGGAAACGCTTTTTTTAAAGGAAATACAAACTGAACTACAACTCGATTTCCAACTCGCTAAATTTTCAAACTTGTTTTAATAAGTCGACATATTTTATCAAATCATGAAACGAGATTTAGTTAAGTTTTCTGAAGGAACATATCAGATCCGGTCGAGGCTTGTGGGCCGGGTTTGGGGTGTTCCATTTTGGCCTTGTGATCTTGAAACCATTGGATATAGTTGAGATGCCATAGGATTATGAGTACTCACTTATATGTATAGTGAATTCGGGCGTTGAGGCCCTAGGACATGTTGGAGGGATAAGGGAATGTGAGCTAAGCTCCATTCAGTGGGACATGTGAGGGGAAATAAGGAGAGTGATAGCTTTATGCTTCACTTTTGGGACATGTTTGACTCTATGAGTCTATGTTTGGCGTGTTGGAGAGATCCGCATATCTGATGAGTGATGATAGAGCTCACTTTTATATTTCATAGCTCAAGTGTCAAATTATCTTAAAATGTATATATGTGTAATGTGATGTATGCCTAAATGAGTATGTGACCATTATGCAATTTATCCATAAAGATGTTTTGAATATTGTGATATATGCTTGAATGTTAGGTGATTATATGTGTAATAGGATATATGCTTAAAAGTGAATATGTTTACCATGTAAAAGAACTAATAATAATGCACGAGTAAGTATATTATGACACTAAAGTTGGAACTATTAAGGTTATGCTATATGGTTGTTTCTTTAATGCTTGATAAATTGTTTGCATGGTAGTTGTTCTAGGCATTCACTAAGCTTGTTAAGCTCACCCACTCCCTTCTTTAACCGTGTGAGCAGTGTGGTTCTGAAAGGTGATCCAAGCAAGACTTTTGCATTATTTTGTAGGTGTTCTATATTTATTTATGTTTTGGGGAAAAAGGTAATGTGGTAGACTTGTTTATAGCCATGTTAACTTCTAGACATTTTGCTGGTTTTTGGTTCAGTTTATCAGGATTACATGTTATTATTATGCTTGAGTTTGTAACACCCTAAATCCGGCCTAGAAGTTTAGACTGAATCCCAGATGTTACATTGATCACCGAAGTGAATGTAGGAAATTTTTGCAAAATAGGTTATCACATCAAACCGGAACATTTAATCGTTTAAGTTCAGTTAGGAAAATCACAGTTATGTTTATTACAAATCCAGAATTAAATGAACGAATAAAAATTTGAAACAGAGCTTGTACCATAGTTTTATAAAAATTTACAGCTCAAAAACCGAATAACAAAGTAGAACTGATAATACAAACTGATAATTTATTCTTCCCCAAAACTATCCGGGACCTTCGCATACCGAGCCCAGCGTCAGAATTCAGAAAAGTGCCTGAAAAGAAAACACTAAGAGGGGGTGAGCTACTCGAGCTTAGTGTAAGTTCGAAACAAGACAAGAGATAGAATTACAGATTTCAAATCAGTAGCGCAACAGATTTTCAAATACTCACAGAGTCAGAAAGCACAATTGGAACTAGTGTCCCAATAGAACTTAACAATCAGAGCACATCAAGTTCACACAAAAGTCTCAGCACAAATGCTGTACAGAGAAGCAGATTATAGACAACTAATCTTACAGTTAGTGCTCATAGACAGATGCAGATGAAATGCAGTCAAATAAAAAACAAACCCACCCATCCAACCAACACACCTCTCCATCCCCCGATCACACTCCAAAAGAGCTGTTAAAGCTCATCCAACCAATCACACCAATTAGGACCTCAAAAGGCCCATCCAACCCTACACACCACATATGTGGACTAAGCCACTCAGATGATAATACGCAGCAAGGCTAGCGTAGATGTTGTACAGTGCAATGCAGTAGTCCGTTGTACAGATGAGTTGTAGTTAAACTGCCAGATCAGATAATAGTACGCAACAAAGCTGATGCACATGTAGTACAGTACGATAAATCACCGTACGAATATGTTGCAGTAAGACTGCCAGTTCAGATCAGAATCAAACTCCCTTCTCTTCGCAATCCCACCCAAAATACATTATATAAGTGTATACGTGCACACGTCCTCATAGAAAAGTGACACATTCACAGACAGTCAGTCAGAACAGTTATGCAAACACACTTAACAATCTAGATTCAGAATCATACGAATCACACAACAGTTGCCAATATCACATAAGCCGAAGCCCAAATCAAAGTCTTAACTACCCTCTCAAAGGCATAGCCAAGGGTTGAAACCCAAAAATACATTTTCAAATAAAAACATACACAAACTGAAATTTTGGTGTACTAAGACCACACGCCCGTGTGCTCTGGACGTGTGGAATTGCCTAGGACATGTGGCAGGTCGAAAGCTCGTGTGAAGAAGGGCACACGACCGTGTGACTGAGGCACACGCCCATGTGAAGTGAGGCACACGCCCATGTGGACCAGGGACATGGCTGTGGGAACAGGCCATGTAACTCTCTGTCTATTTGCACTAAATCTTGAGTATAGGGCTGACACGATCGTGTGAGGGTCTCACACGCCCATGTGCCCACCAGACACGGTCGTGTGTCCAAAACACACGCCTGTGTGGGATCCCTAAATCCCCAAATTATCCACACGGCCGTGTGGCACCAAATCACACAAACCTTAATTCCCAAACTCACACGACCGTGTGCCCAGGGGACACGGCCGTGTGAAAATCGACTAATTTCCCCAAATCGGCCACACGACCGTGTGGCGCCCAAAACGACCCAGAAACCATAATTCCTAATTCCACACAGCCGTGTGATCTGACACACGCCCGTGTAGCCTTGAAAACACCCACTAGTAGCCTGAAAATCAAGCTTCTCTGATCACTAAATTGACCCTCAGTCAATGAGACTTAGAGGCACACCGACTAAAGCAGACTTCCATGTCATTTAACAGTACTATCGAACTTCAACAATCAATTTCCAAAAGACAACAAGATTTGTCATATTCTATGAAAACCAAATTTAAGAATCACAATTAAAACAAAAAGTTTCGAAACCCACACCTGCTTCGTAATCAGAGACGTTCGGATGTCGACTCGACGACAAAAAAACGAAGCCCTTTCCCAAAAATCACAACACCGCCGATTTCAAACAAAAAGAAGGAAGAAGGAACAAGAGCAAAAAGAACCCCAAAAGATAGAGAACGGGAGAACGTGCAAAAGATAAAAAAAATAAACAAATAATAATAATATTAATCATAATAACTTACAAATAGGACTAATTAGTAATTATTAACCATAAGGCAAATTTACTATCAACATACAATATATAAAAAATATATATCACTCAACACGCACATATAGGGACTCGAACCCAGAACCCAACGACAAATTAACACACCAAAAATCACCAGACCAGCAGGCCTATTATGACACTTAAACGCACGACTAAACACAATAGCAAACCCTTGCCTTTGACCCTCACCACAAAAGCCAAAAATTCTAGCCCCAAAAATTGGGGTGCTACGGAGTTCATGAACATGAGGATGAATTGACGTTACCTACTCGAACTTGATTTTGTGATATTGAACTGCTAATTAGGCCGTTGAATAATTATTTGTCGAAGTAATTGATGTAAGATGTTTAGGAACTAAATTGGAATAGATTAATTGCTTATATATGCTGCATTTTTTAGGTTTGGAGTAGACGTATCGATAATCAGGTTTTAAAATTGATACCTATGTGTTTTGAAACTTGCAGGAAGTCAGAATTGAGATTTGGTATCGATACCTTTGCTCAAGTATGGATACTCGGGGCTAAAGTATCGATATTTCTTGACAGGTACCGATAAATTTCGAGACTTTGGGTTTTTAATAGAGAAATAGAATGCAAGTTTGGTATTATTATTCCACGTGGTATTGATACAACTTAAAGAAAATATCGATACCCTAACGTTAGTATCGATACCTACGTAACAGTTTTGAGATTTTGTTAAATGGACCTTGTAACAGCCCGTTTTTGGTCAAATCAGAATAGTGGTTTCGGGACCACAAATCTGAGGTCAAAATATTTATTTTATTATTATTTTAATGTTTACAGCATGATTGAATGTTTGTTTGAAAATTTCATTAAGAAATTTTATTGTTTGAATGCTTAATTTGAGAAAAAGGACTAAATCGCGTAAAATGCAAAAGTTGCATTCTACTTGTTAAAGGTGTCAAATAGCTTTGGCTTTTAAATATGATGGCCTTAAATGGTAATTAAACCATTTGAAACTTAAGTGGACAAAGATGGGCATTAATATGATGATTTTAATGGTTTATTATTAAGGTTATAATTGTAATTTAGTTATTAAACATAACATAAATAAAACAAAAACCAAATTAATGGTTGTATCATCTTCTCCACCAATTTTTGGAAGAGAAGAAACACCATTTTAGGGCTACCATTCGGCTAGGGCATTTTTGCTCATTAAGGTATGTATTTTGTCCCGTTTTTGAGATCGTTGCAGTTAGTACTAGCTAGCCCAGTGACTAATTTGCAAAACTGTTAAAGATTTTTTAATGTTTCCATTGATGAATATGAATGAGTTTTGATGTTTAATAATTAATTATGAACATTTGATGTTAGTTAAACAAGTTTTGTTAAGTGATTTTTGGTGAAAATGTAAATTAGGGGCTAAATTGGGAAATGTGAGAAATGTGTGGTTAAAATGTGAAATATATTAGACATTAACTTGATATTATCATGAATTATACATTAACTTGTTCAAATTGATGATTTATGTTGTACGAATTGTTTAGTATATTTAGTACGAACTTACTAAGCTTTGTAGCTTACCTTGTTTGTTTTTCCCATGTTTTATAGTGAATTCAAAGATACCTCAGATTCGGGGATCATCAGAGACTACGTCACACTATCCAACCATCTACTTGGTACTTTTGAGTTGTGTATATATGGTATATTGCATGTATAGGCTTGAGTCATTTTGGTCTGTGCTTGAGAATTGATGATTGATAATGTATGTATGGAATGGTTTAGTTGATTGAATTGAATATGTGAATTAGGTATGAAATTAGATGATAAATTGTAGCATATTTGTAAATTATATTGGTGGTAAAGAAGGGTATGATTTAAACATTGGTTGATGTTATTTGGATGCATATTAGTGCCTTGAATTGGTACCATTTGTGCTTATGTAGGTAACTGCAAAATGGGTGGCAAAATGGCTTGGTAAATGGTCTATTTTTTTCCACACGGGCAGACACACGGACGTGTGTCTCAGCCGTGTGTGACACATGGTCATGTTCCATGGCCTTGTATCCCCTGGTGTTGAAATTAAATTGAAGTCAGTATGCTCCACACGGTCTCACACACGGGCGTGTGACTGGCCGTGTGGTACAAGTCAGTATACCCCCTAATTGGCACACGGCCTAGCACACGGGCGTGTGACTTGGCCGTGTTACAAAGTCAGTACACCCTATAGTTTTGGCACGGCCTAACACACGGCCTGGTACACAGGCGTGTGTGGCCATTTCGAAGGGTACACGGGCTAGACACACGGGCTTGTGGTCAGCCATGTGACCCAAGTCAGTATGTATGCCCTGTTTTCACACGGCCTGAGACACGGACGTGTCTACTAGCCGTGTGAGGCACACGGCCTGTTCACACGGGCGTGTGACCCTTGTTTACATGAAAATTTTCTAAGTTTCCAGAATTTTCGTATGATATCGGCTTAGTCCCGAACCACTTCTAAAGCATGTTTAAGGCCTCGTAGGCCCTTATAAGGGATAATGTGATTGTGTTGAATGATTTCTGAGGATGAATGTGTAACACCCCTTACCCGTGTTCGACGTCGGAATAAGGTACGAGGCGTTACCTAACTCAAACACATACTAACATACATTTCCAGTCTTAAAAGTTTGTTCAAATTTAAAAACTATTCAAACTTTGTCTTAAAATCCCTAATATGAGCCTACGAGGCCCAAAACACACTTTAGAAATGGTTTGGGACCAAACCGAGTTCTTTAGAAAAATTTTGGAAAATGTCACTAATAACAGGGGCACATGCCCGTGTGGATGGGCGACACGCCCGTGTGACTTAATAACATTGCCATGTTGAAGGACCGTGTAACTCACAAGGCCTCATCATATAGGGATACACCCGTGTCCCGTGTCCGTGTGGATTTATTTCTCAATTCGAACCTACAAGGGTTTTCAAAAGGCCTGGCACACGCCCGTGTCCATGGCCTGGTGTCCCTCACACAGCCATGACACGCCCGTGTCTCGGTCCGTGTGCAAAAACCTTGACATTCTGTTTCTGACGTCAGCAACAATTTAGGGTCACACGGCCAAGGCACACACCCGTGTGCTAGGCCGTGTAGAAATTCTAAATTTCACGTTCAAGGTGCAGACTTTACATGGCCTGGGCACATGCCCATGTCCTATGGTCGTGTCTTCTACACGGTTGAGACACACAGCCGTGCCTCAGCTCGTGTGGTTACTACTGGGCATTATGTTTTACCAAATTAAGGTGCAGGGGAACACATGGCCGGACTACACGCCCATGGGGCAGACCGTGTTTCACACACGGCCTAGACACACGCCCTTGTGTCTACCCGTGTGGACAAAAACAAGGCTATTTACCAAGCCCTTTCTGCCACCCTTACTTGCACCAACATAAGCCACATCAAATAACCTACTAATTCATGCATTAACCTACCAAATACTCAACCATGCATTTTGCACATTCATGAAAAACATCATCATTTTCATATATCAATAATGAGTAATAGCCATCATCCATGGCCTTATACAAAATGAATCAATCTTCAAGACAAGCCAACACATTTGGCCAAAACAATATGACACTTGACAAAGACCAAGTCCCTATACATGCCATACTCAAATTGATAAATCTAACTATACCAAATGTTCAAATTGATAGTGTGGTCGAGCCTCCGGCGTCTTTTCATCCCCGAGCTAGCTTGGCGATACTATAAGAAAATGGAAAGAAAAGGGAGTAAGCATAAAGCTTAGTAAGTCGCATGTAAATAATTAACAACAATTACCATACATTATTATACTCATAAAATAGTATAAACTTGCACATAATTCTCAAATGATTTTAAGGCATAACTTAGTCATTTTCATCCTTACTAAACACACAACATAAATCGAGCTCATTTCTCATGAATTTCGTGTAGGTACCTGTATCACTTACAACATAGTCGTAAATTTTCTTACTTTTGACACAAGCTTTAAATTACCCGTTGAACAAGTTGGAATACCAAAGGATACTCGACAAGCCTCACACAATAGAGTACGATGCCGATGCCATGTCCCAGACATGGTCTTACACTGGCTCATAGATCGAGGCCGATGCAATGTCCCAAACATGGTCTTACACTAGCTCTCGTCTCAATGTAAATGCCATGTCCCAGACATGGTCTTACACTGGCTCTCGTATTGTGGCCGACGCCATGTCCCAGACATGGTCTTACACTAGCACACATATCATCACCGATGCCATGTCCTAGACATGGTCTTACACTAGCACACATATCAACCAAATATCATGGTTGGGATATCCAATCTATTCCTAAGGTTCAACCGGGAGTATATCACATCAAATTTCGTCATGCATATTTATAAAAATAATCAAACATTTTATGCAATATCAATTTTTTAATGCATAATAACAATAGAGTTGTATTATTTACGTACAACTTACCTCGGTATACAAAATATGGGCGACTAGTTCAATTTAGTCCACTATTTTGGTTTTCCCCGATCTAAGTCTGGATCCCGTTTTTCTTGATCTAAAATGACAAAATTTACTCATTTAACCACCACATTAATCAAAACATTTCAAAATTTCTACTTTGGCAAATTTTCCGTTTCCCCCTAAACTTTCACAAAGTTACGATTTTTCCCCTAGACTCGTAAAACGATTTTCATCAAATTTCCTCATTAACCATGCCTAGCCGAATCTATTTTAAGCTTATAGCAACTCACAATTCCAATTATTTCACACATTTACTACCCATTTTATAACTTTTACAAAATAGTCCTTTTAGGTGTTTTCATGAAAAATCCTTTCACAAAAGTTGTTTATTAAACAACCAAGATTCATTTTCTTTGTACCACCCCTAACCCGTAACCATCACTGGAATACGGTTAAGAGGCATTATCGGACATATCGAAACTTTTACGATTATTTCGTAACACAAGACACATCATCATCGTATCATAGCAATTCATATACATAGAGTCCCTTTAAAAGGTCTACAAGACCTTAAACATGCATCAGAAAAGGGTCGGGACTGAACCGAGATCATACAATTTTTTTTTGAAAATCAAACAATTTTCAAAGTTACAGAGGTCACACGCCCGTGTGGGCACACGGCCTCAGACACACCCGTGTGTACAAGCCGTGGCAAAACAGGGCATACATACTGACTTGTCCACACGGTCGAAGACACGCCCGTGTGCTTTACCCGTGGTCGACACTGACTTATCTCACACGGCCTGTCACACGCCCGTCTGTCCGGCCCGTGGTCGACACTGACTTGTTTTGAATTACAAATTTAAGTGACACGGTCGAGCCACACGCCCGTGTACTCAACCGTGTGGGCAAATGTAGGCCATTTACAAGGCCAATTTGCCACCCATTTTAGGGTCAACCCTACAAGCACAAATAGGCATCAAATCACACCTCAAAAATAACCAAAAGATACCAAAAATGACCATCTTTTCCTACCATTCATGAGCATAGCAATCATATCAACTAGTGCACAATTTATCTCATAACAAACACAAGCATTTCTAAGCAAAATTCATCCAAAAAATTACTAATTCTTTAAGTCAACCTTTCATCAAAATATACTAACTTTGCATCACAAAACATAGACTAATATTTACCATACTCATATCCCACTTACAAGCCATATCACATGGCTTTATATAAATCTCAAACATAATCCAAAACTACTAGCCTATACATGCCATACTTAGCTATGTACACATTCAAAAGGTACCAAAATATAGTTTGATAGTGTGATGATGATCCTCTACGATCCACGAGCCTTCTGTAGCTTTGATAATCTATAAAACAATGCAAGCACACAAAAAGTAAGCTTCTAAAAGCTTAGTAAGCCATATACAAATAAACTAATCATGTAAAACATTTATAACCAATTCATTCACATGATCTTTAACATAATACAATAGCATATTCATAATTATTCAATGGCTCACTTGCCTCTAACCACTTGCTTATCAACAAATTATAATACCATGTATTTCATTTGATCATAAAACATTTGTATATAATATATCTTATTTCATTAAGTCCATACACATATATCTCAATTCCACAATCTCACATATGCTTACTTTTCATACTCAAATTTGGCATACACTTCAAACGTACCTGTATCGGATACACATTTCACATAGTCATTCAGTTCTCAGATTGCCCGTTGAACCAATCAGAATCATATAAGATAATCAAATAACTCGAAATTCTCGTACAATGCAAACGTCCTAGACGTGGTCTTACATGTAATCAAATGTTGATGCCACTATCCCAGACAGGGTCTTACACGAAATCATGTACGATGCTAGTGTCCCAGACATGGTCTTACATGTATTTCTTAAATCGATGCCAACATCCCAGACGTGGTCTTACACGATATCACATATCAGAACCCTATGTCATGACATATGTATCCTAACTATTCCTAAGGTTCACACGGGACTTTTCGGACATTGATACATTATCGAAGGTTTCTCGAATTTCACATGTACAACTTCCATAGTTATTCATCACAATTCAATTTCATATAACATGAATAAATTGATTCAAATACATTTATTTGTATATAGACTTACCTCGTACGGATATAAACTGACGGAAACGACTATTCGACCACTTTCGACTTTCCCCGATCTAAATCTGTTTTCTTTGGTTCTTGATCTATACATATTCAAATTTAACTCTTTTATTCACCAAATCATTCAGTCAATCCAAAAACACACATTTATGGCATTTTACAATTTAACCCTTATATTTTCACATTTTAACATTTAAGTCCATATTTCATAAATTCACAAAATATACAAGATTTCATGTTACACATGTTAGGACGAATATTCATAAACTTCATATAAGCCCATATGTTTCATTTATTTCACATTTTAGCCCCTCAAAATATCATTTTCACAATTTAGCCCAAAATAGTCAAATTCATCAAAAATCCAAAGACAAAATATGTTTATCTTTCACATATCTTTCATATTTCATCATCAACCATCATAAAGATCAAGCATTCATCAATGGCACATCTCAAAATCATCATCAAATTCTAAAATTAAAACATGGGCTTGATAGAACATAAAGCAACGATCACAAAAACGTAAAAATTATAAAAAAACGAACAAAAACAAACCTTTAATCAAACTAGATGTTGGTCGAATGCTTCAAGCTCATGAACCCTATTCTTCTTTCTATATTTCGGTGGTGGATTGACAAAAGTGATGAAAGAAATGTTTTATTTTATGTTTTAATTAACATAATATCACATTTACTAAATTACCCATGGTTAATAAACATGATAATTACTTAATGGTTGTCCATAATAGTCCACTATTAATTAAAATGGTATAATTACCATTTAAGGCCATTACATTCAAAAGCCAACTTAATTAAACACATTAACATATAGAATGTCACTTTTATCTTTTATAGATTTAGTCCTTTTCTCAAATTAAGCACACAAACAATAAAATTAATTCACGAAACTTTCACACATGCTTAATCACATGCTGTAAGCACAGAAAATAATATTAAAATATTTTTCTAACTCGGATTTATGGTCTCGAAACCACTATTCCTACTAGGGTCTAAACCGGACTGTTATAATTCTCCCCCTTAGGGATTTTTGTCCCTAAAAATCTTACCGTTAAATAGATTCGGGTATTGTTGTCTCATAGCATCTTCAGGCTCCCACGTAGCCTCTTCCACTCCGTGTCGATGCCACAGTACTTTTACTAACAGAATTTTCTTATTTTGTAATTCCTTAATCTCGCAAGTTAAGATACGAATCGGTTCTTCTTTGTAAGTCATATCAGATTGAATTTCTATCTCAGACGGAGAAATTACATGTGATGGATCAGATCTGTATCGTCGAAGCATTGATACGTGAAACACAATATGAATCTTTTCTAGCTCAGGTGGTAGCAGCAATCTGTATGCAATAGGCCCAATTCGTTCAATAATCTCATACGACCCTATGAATCTCGGACTCAATTTGCCTTTACGACCAAATCGGAGTATTTTCTTCCACGGAGATAATTTCAAAAACACTTTATCTCCAATCTCGAACTCAATATCTTTTCTTTTCAAATCTGCGTAAGATTTCTGAGGGTCAGACGCTGCTATCAAACTGTTACGAATCACTTTCACTTTCTGCTCACTCTCTTTAATTAAATCAACCCCATGACTCTTATTCTCGCTGAGTTCCGACCAACACAGAGGTGTTCGACATTTTGTACCATACAAGGCTTCATACGGTGCCATTTTAATGCTCGACTGAAAACTATTGTTGTACGCAAACTCAATCAATGGCAAATGTTTTTCCCATGTACTTTCAAACTCAAGAATACAACATCTTAACATATCCTCGAGAATCTGAATAATCCGCTCGGATTGACCATCTGTCTGTGGGTGAAAAGCTGTACTGAAATGCAATTTAGTACCTAAAGCCTCTTGTAATTTCTTCCAGAATCGTGAAGTAAACCTTGGATCTCTGTCAGACACAATAGATAGTGGCACCCCGTGTAATCTCACAATATTGGAAATATATAACTTAGCTAACTTATCAAGTGAGTAATCAGATCGTACCGGAATAAAATGAGTTGATATCGTCAATCTATCAACTACGACCCAAATTGCATCTTTCTTTCTCGGAGTCAAAGGCAACCCTGAATCAAAATCCATCATCACTCTATCCCATTTCCACTCGGGAATCATAATCGGTTGTAATAAACCAGATGGCACCTGATGTTCATCTTTAACTTGCTGACAAATTAAACATTTCAAAACAAACTCTGAGATATCCCGCTTCATACCAGGCCACCAATAAAGTTGCTTCAAATCATTATACATCTTTGTACTTCCCAGATGAATAGACAGGCGACTGCTATGTGCTTCTTTCGAAATCAATTGAATCAACTCTGGATTCCTCGAAACACAAATTTGATCTCAAAATCTCAAACAATCATTACTATCAATTCAAAATTCTGAATTAAAATTCAAACCACACTGAATTCGTTTTGTCATCATTTCGGTATCACTTTTCTGAGCATCACAAATCTGACGTGTAAACATCGGCTTCAGTTTCAACTCAGCCAAAACTGAACCATCATCACACGGTCTATTTGAGCATTTATCGCATGTAATGCAAATGGTGATTTTCGACTCAATTTATCAGCAACAAGATTTGCTTTACCCGAATGATAATCTATCACAAGCTCGTAGTCCTTTAATAGTTCTAACCATCTTCTCTGTCGTAGATTTAGGTCTTTCTGAGTCATTAAATATTTCAGACTTTTATGATCTAAAAACACATGGCATTTTTCACCGAAGAGATAATGACGCCAAATCTTTAAAGCAAACACAATTGCAGATAGCTCAAGATCGTGCGTCAGATAATTCTTTTCATACGGCTTTAGTTGTCTCGAGGCATAAGCTATAACTTTGCCTTCCTGCATCAAAACACATCCTAGGCCGTTTGAAGAAGCATCACTATATATTATAAACTCTTTACCAGATTCTGGCTGTACTAGCACTGGAGCTTCAGTCATAGAGTTTTCAACTGATCAAAACTTTTCTGACACTTTTCAGACCACTCAAATTTCACTTCTTTCTAAAGTAATCTCGTCAGTAGAGTTACAATCATAGAAAAGCCTTTTACAAACCGTCGATAATAACCAGCAAGTCCCAGAAAACTGCAAACTTCAAACACATTTTTCGGAGGCTTCCACTCTAAAATAGCTGAAATCTTGCTCGGATCAACTCGTATACCAGATGCTGACACGATATGCCCCAGAAAATTAACTTCTCGCAACCAGAACTCACATTTACTAAACTTCACATACAATTGCTTATCTCGCAAAGTTTGTAGCACAATTCTCAGATGTTCAGCATGCTCAATTTCATCACACAAATAAATCAAAATGTCGTCAATGAATACAACAACAAATCGATCTAAATATGGTCTGAAAATTCTGTTCATCAAATCCATAAAGACAGCAGGAGCATTTTTTAGTCCAAAAGGCATAACTAAAAACTCCTAATGCCCGTACCTCATTCTGAAAGCAATTTTTGGAATGTCTAAATCTTTTACTCGCAACTGATAATATCCCGATCTCAGATCTATCTTTGAAAACATGGTGGCTCCTTTTAGCTGACCAAACAAATCATCAATTCTGGGCAGACGATATTTGTTCTTAATAGTCACTTTGTTTAACTGACGGTAATCAATGCACATTCTCATCGTACCATCTTTCTTTTTCACAAATAGAACGGGAGCACTCCAAGGTGAAAAACTCGGTCGAGCAAATCCTCTATCTGTCAATTCTTGCAACTGAGACTTTAATTCTTTCAATTCTGTTGGAGCCATTCTATACGGAGCTATTGATATAGGAGTCGTTCCTGGCATTAAATCAATACCAAATTCAACTTCTCGTATCGGAGGTAATCTCGGTAGTTCTTCAGGAAACATGTCAGGGAACTCACAAACTACTGGTACAGATTCTGTAATATCCGGGATTTAGGGGTTATGCGTTTTAACTTGAATGCATGTAGTAGCATGTTGTGTGTGGTCTGTATGTGTGTTTTGGGGGCTTCGGGAACCCTGGGAGTAGGTAGATGCCTTAGAAAAATATTGGATTTTTAAGTCTTAAAGGAGAGCTAAGGGAGCTAGGCCTTAAGAGAAATTAGGTGTGGATTATGACACAAAAAGGGAAGCAGTAAAGTGGCAATGTAGCACCCAGGTGCAAGGGGAGAGGGTGGCGTCACATGGAGTGTCAAGGGAGAGGAGGTTTGAGCTGCGAAGCTGGCATTTTAAGTTACTTTTTGCGTCAAGGAGGAAGGAGAGTTGGACGGCATTTGAACTCTGGGAAGGATGAGGTGGACTTGGTCAAGGAATTCGGATAGCAGGTGGAGAGCTCTTTGAGGAGTTTGACTCATTCAAACAAGTTTGAATGAGTGGTGAAGAGGAAAAATAGGAGGAAAACAAGGGATGGGAGTGAGGTTGAAGAGTTGGCCGAATGTGGGACTTTGGAGGGGGCATAGTTTTGGTCATGTATGGGGGGAGTAGTGCCGAATTTTTGAGTAGTGTGAGTGTACATCTTTTTGTTCTTCTTTAATTCTCTTTGCCGAAAATTATGAGTCACAAGAATTCTCTCTTTTCTTTCTTTTCTTTGGAGCAAGAGCCAAAATAGAAGTAACCATTTGGGCACTTTTGTGCATTTTGGGTGATTGCCGAATTCTTCTAAGCCTCTTCTATTCTTCTTTTCTTTCGTTCAACCTCAACTTTATACCCATTCTTTTGGTGGCCGAATATTCCATCTCCATTTGAGAGCCATAGTCGAACCTTGTAGTTCTCTCTTTCTCTCTTCTCTTCTTGAAACCTTAAAGTTTGAAACACCATAGTCAGAACCCTCTACACCCATCTTTCTCTTCTATTCATTTCACCATATTCAAAAGCCAACAATACCTCTTATTATTAGCCGAAAGTGATAGTCTTCTTCTTCTTTCTTTGTTCTCTTATACTATCATTTTTCCCAAAACCATTCTTGTTCTGTCATTCTCAAATCAAACGTGGGTTGGTGGTAAGTAATTTCTTCATTAGCAATCGGTTTTGCCTCTTTTTCATTTGGTGTGCCAAAACCAAGTGGTTGGCCTTGATTTCTAGGGATGGCCGAATGTTCATAGGGCCATAATCTCGTGTTTCTTTTGTATTTAGCTAATGTAAAGGAGCATTAAGGATTCTCTTGGGTTCGACTACTCAAGGTAAGGGGTTAGTATTCGGCCAAGGCCACTTTCATAAGCTTTATAGGTTGAAGCTGATTCTGACTTAGGTTGTGTAGGAATTTCGGCAAACTTGGAAAGTTAAGCAGATATCTTCGGGATTCAGATTCACATCGGTAAGGGTATTCAATGAGTTCTAGATTCAATAAGTTTAGACTATAATATTAGTGATTAACCAAATATTCTTATTAAGTGTTGTTCGATGGATGCGGGTACCAGTCAAGGAGAAAAAGGGGTAGCCCCTATCCCTAAGTTTAAGAAGCGATCGATCTCTGCGAGTTCGGGATTGGCCACCGGCCGGCGAAGATCGGAAAGGGATAAGCGATTCTTTGTTATCCCCGATAGCGAGAGTGTCGGTATCGATAGTGTCATTCTCATCATTATCGGTGTGTAACCCCACACTAATCTCCCCGATAGATTATTAGTATTAATGTTAAGCATGTGTTAATGAGAAATATGAATGAACAAGGCTAAGGGTACCATTCAATGGTACAGTGCATTCAGGTACGCTACCCCTTAACACTCCGTTAATAATGTTTATAAACATGGATATGAGAATATATGTAATTTTGTTATGGCTTTGGGGTAAGATATATTGCATGATATCTGTATATTTTGTATGATGCATGGGCACATGGGTGATAATGATAAAAGGGGAAGTGTTCCGGTGGTTTTACCACGTTATCCGGTGACTTATGTCACATATTATGAATTCGGTGACTCTGTCACATTATCTGGTGGCTATGCCACATTATAAGGGTGATGTGTAGTTGTCTGCAGCGTCTGCCTTCGAGGGTGTGTAGCGGATGGAGGGTCGATTTAGTAATCCCCACGGTGTGACTGGTAGGTACGGGTGGTGTGTAGAGGATGGATATCTAGGTGGGCTCGGGATTGCATTTCATTTTAGACATAATGTGATTCAATATGTTATGATTCGATATGTTATGTTATGGGCTTATGGCCGAATGTGACTAAAGAATGGGCTTTCCCGAAATGGTTAAGATTAAGGCTATGATCGGTTGGGTTTTTGGTGTAGCTGTTACACATTGAGTCTGTTGACTCACCCTTCGTGGGATAACTTTTTGCAGGTGATGCATAGTATTATGGACCGGGTCAGCGAGGACTACGGAGTGGCCATGCTCAGCATTTTCGAGTTTTTGAACGGTTGAATTTTTCGTTTCCTCTAGCATACTTCTCTTTCGGGATTTATTTGGTATTTTAAATTTGTAATAAGGCCGCCATTTAATTGTTTAAGTTTTATGATTTAAGTTTTATTCCCATTCAAAAATCGGCAAATAAATAACTAAACATTTTTCTTAAACAACTTCACATGTTTTAACACTTAGTCCACTACGGTTTTCAACTTAATAAGCTCTAAAATCAGGCATTGTTTTCAATTTGTTAGAAATGAAAGAAACGTTTTTTTTAAAAGAAATACAAACTGAACTACAACTCGATTTCCAACTCGCTAAATTTTCAAACTTGTTTTAATAAGTCGACATATTTTATCAAATCATAAAACGAGATTTAGTTAAGTTTTCCGAAGGAACATATCAGATCCGGTCGAGGCTTGTGGGCCGGGTTTGGGGTGTTTCAGATTCAACTTTCTTTTCAATCCCTTTCGAATCAATCACATAGGCAAAATAAGCTTTATAACCTTTTTTCACATAACTCTGAGCTTTCATCACTGATATCACAGCCGATAACCCATTTAAATCATTTGATTCTGCCCGAACTATTTCATCATTCTGACATCTCAAATCAATAGTTTTTTGTTTCCAGTTCACAATAGCATCATGCAATGTTAGCCAATCCATACCCAAAATTATATCAAACTCATCAAAAGGTAACATCATCAGATCAACAGGAAAACAAATATCTCAAAATATCAACGGACAATTCTTGCATACTTTGTCAACCAAAACACATTTACCTAAGGGGTTCGATACTCTAATTACAAATTCATGAGAGACTCTGAGCAAAGTCTTACTGGATACTAAGTTCATGCATACATACGAATGAGTAGACCCTGGATCTATCAATGCAATCACAGAAGTATCATAAAGAGTAATGTACCCGTAATAATATCTGGAGAGGAAGCTTCCTCACGAGCTCGAATAGCGTAAGCTCTGGCAGGTGCTCTAACTTCAGATCTCGCAACTGTATCTTTCGTGGCTCTCTGGCTACCACTCACATTTCTTGTGTTTCTAGTAGATCTACCCCTAGCTGAAGCATTATCTGACTTCAGATTCTGTACAATCTCTTGTTCAACAGACTCGGGAAAATCTCGAATAAAATGGTCTAATGATCCACATCTAAAACAAGCTCGGTCATTCAATCTACAATTACTCGGATGTCTTTTACCATAATGTTTACATTCAGGTCGCTCAGATCAGACATTTCCCACACTAGCTATCGAAGTAATTGGAGCTTTAAAGTTTGAATGTGATCTAGCACGATCTCTATTCGGATGTCCTACATTAGCCTTTGAACGCTTATACTCATCTCTGAATTTCTTTGATGCAGAATGAAATGTTTTACTTGAAAATCTCTTTTTCACATCTCTAGCTTCTGACTCAGCTTTTCTTTTATCTTTCCCGAGTGCTTCAGCTTTACACGCTCGATCAACAAGCACAACAAATTCTTTTATTTCCAGAATTCCAACTACCAAACGGATATCTTCATTCAAGCCATCTTCAAACCTTTTACACATTATTGCTTTAACTGAAACACATTCCTGAGCATATTAACTTAATCTCATGAATTCTTGCTCATATTCGGTGACAGACATACGACCCTATTTCAATTCAAGAAATTCTTTTCGTTTTTGATCTATAAATCGTTGGCTAATATATTTTTTTCAGAATTTAGACTGAAAGAAATCCCAGGTAACTCGTTCTTTTGGAACAAAAGAAGTCAAAGTTTTCCACCACTGATAAGTTGCGTCTCTTAGCAAAGAAACGGCACATTTCACACATTCCTCAGAAGTACAAGACATTTCATCAAACACTCAGATTGTATTCCCGAGCCAAAACTCAGCTCTCTCAGCATCATCATCACTAGTGGCCATGAACTCTTCAGCTCCATATTTACGGATTTTATCGATCGGAGGGTTATTCAACAGATTCAGATTCATAACCGGAGGTACAACAGAATTCTGAGGAGGATTGGGTGGGGGCAGAGGTTGTGAAACAGCCAGATTTGTTCTAATGTATTGGGTGAACCACTCATTCATCATTTGGAAGAAGGCTTGTTTAGCCTCTCCTTCCTGACCGCTAGTAATCGGTCTCGAATCAGATGGCACTGTCCCTTGAGCGGGAGTAGGCGCATTACTTTCAACAACGTCAACTACAGCTCTTTCGGGATCCATTTACTATATGAAAAACACATTTTATATGTCAGGATTCATCACACTATCACAGTTCGTATATATGGCATGTATAGCTAGACTCTCACACACTACATTAGTCCTAGAATCGACTGTAGCTCTGATACCAATAAAATGTAACACCCCAAACCCGTAACCATCGCCGGAATAGGGTTAAGAGGCATTACCGGACATATCAAAACATATACGAGTATTTCATAACACAAGACACATCATCATCATATCATAGAAATTCATATACATAGAGTCCCTTTACAAGGTCTACAAGACCTCAAACATGCATCAAAAAAATGTCAGGACTAAACCGAGATCATACAAATTTTTTTTGAAAATCGAACATTTTGCAAAGTTACATAGGTCACACGCCCGTGTGGGCAGGCCGTGTGCCTCACACGACCTCAGACACACCCGTGTGTACAAGCCGTGGCAAAACAGAGCATACATACTGACTTGTCCACACAGTCGAAGACACGCCCGTGTGCTTTACCCGTGGTCGACACTGACTTATCTCACACGGCCTGCCACATGTCCGTCTGTCTGGCCCGTGGTCGACACTGACTTGTTTTGAATTACAAATTTACGTGACACGGTTGAGCCACACGCCTGTATGCTCAACCGTGTGGGAAAGTGTAGGCCATTTACAAGGCCAATTTGCCACCCATTTTAGGGTCAATCCTACAAGCACAAATAGGCATCAAATCAAACCTCAAAAATAACCAAAACATACCAAAAATGACCATCTTTTCCTACCATTCATGAGCATAGCAATCATATCAACTAGTGCACAATTTATCTCATAACAAGCACAAGCATTTCTCAGCAAAATTCATCCAAAAATTTACCAATTCGTTAAGTCAACCTTTCATCAAAATATACTAACTTTGCATCACAAAACATAGACTAATATTTACCACACTCATATCCCATTTACAAGCCATATCACATGGCTTTATATACATCTCAAACATAATCCAAAACTACTAGCCTATACATGCCATACTTAGCTATGTACACATTCAAAAGGTACCAAAATATAGTTTGATAGTGTGATGATGATCCTCGACGATCCACGAGCCTTCCGTAGCTTTGATAATCAATAAAACAATGCAAACACACACAAAGTAAGCTTCTAAAAGCTTAGTAAGCCATATACAAATAAACTAATCATGTAAAACATTTATAACCAATTCATTCACATGATCTTTAATATAATACAATAGCATATTCATAATTATTCAATGGCTCACTTGATTCTAACCACTTGCTTATCAACAAATTATAATACCATGTATTTCATTTGATCATAGCACATTTGTATATAATATATCTTATTTCATTATGTCCATACACATATATCTCAATTCCATAATCTCACATATGCTTACTTTTCATACTAAAATTTGGCATACACTTCAAACGTACCTGTATCGGATACACATTTCACATAGTCATTCAGTTCTCAGATTGCCCGTTAAACCAATCAGAATCAAATAAGATACTCAAATAACTCGAAATTCTCGTACAATACCAACGTCCCAAACGTGGTCTTACTTGTAATCAAATATCGATGCCATTGTCCCAGACAGGGTCTTACACGAAATCATGTACGATGTCAGTGTCCCAGACATGATCTTACACAAATTTCTTAAATCGATGCCAACGTCCCAGACGTGGTCTTACACGATATCACATATCGAAACCCTATGTCATGACATACGTATCCTAACTATTCTTAAGGTTCACACTGGACTTTTCGGACATTGATACATTATCGAAGCTTTCTCGAATTTCACATGTACAACTTCCATAGTTATTCATCACAATTAAATTTCATATAACATGAATAAATTAATTCAAATACATTTATTTGTCTATAGACTTACCTCGTACGGATATAAACGAACGGAAATGACTATTTGACCACTTTCGACTTTCCCCGATCTAAATCTGTTTTCTTTGGTTCTTGATCTATACATATTCAAATTTAACTCTTTTATTCACCAAATCATTCAATTCAATCCAAAAACACACATTTAGGGAATTTTACAATTTAACCCTCATATTTTCACATTTTAACATTTAAGTCCCTATTTCATAAATTCACAAAATATACAAAATTTCATGTTACACATGTTAGGTCGAATATTCATATACTTCATATAAGCCCATATATTTCATTTATTTCACATTTTAGCTGTAACAGCCCGATTTTGGGCCTAGTCGAAACAGTGGTTTTGGGGCCACAAATCTGATAAGGAAAAATCTTATTTTTATTATATTTTTATGGTATACGATTTCATGGAAAGATTCTGTGAAAATTTCGTTCAAAAATTTTGACGTTTGGGCACTCAATTTAGTCAAAAGGACTAAATTGTAAAAAGTGCAAAAGTTGAGTTCCATATGTTAGAAGTGTCCAATTTCTGTGAAATTTTAAATTGGAGGTCCTTAAATGGAAATTAGACCATTGGTTAAATTTTTGGACAAAAATAGACATTAGATAAGTGAAATAGGATATTTTTAAGTTAGGGGCATTTTGGTAATTTGGTAATTAAATGGACTAAAAGACAAAATAAAAGCCAAAAACCTTTTTCCATCTTCTTCCTTGGCCGAATTTAGCATGGGGGAAGCCATGGCTAGGGTTTTCAAGCTTTCAAGCTTAATAGTAAGTGCATCCAAGCCCCGTTTTTAATGTTCTTTACATTTTTTAGATCCCCATAACTCGATTTAGCTATTTCTACCATTATTTTGAGCTAGGGCTTGTGTTAAAAAATTTACCCATGGATGACATGCATGTGCTTTTATGTCTAATGGTAGAATATGAATGCTCGGTGTGTAGTAAACGACTTTTACTATGTGATTTTCGATGAAATCGCATAAAAGGACTAATTTGTAAAAAGTTAAAAATGTATGAAAAATGTCTGAATGAATGCAAATTTTGGACTTCTATAGTTATGAAAATGGTTTGGCTAGTTCTAAAATACAAGGAAATCGTATAAAAATAATTTTACGAGCCTAAGGGCAAAAGCGTAAATATGACAAAGTTTAGGGGCAAAAACATAATTTTGCCATAGTATGATTTTTGGGTCACAATGAATAATGTGAATAATAAGTAAGCTAAATTTGATGTTATAGATCAAAGAAAACGAGGTTCGGACTTAGAACAGGGGGAAAAATGACTAACTAACAGTTAGGTCCCTTCTTGCCATTTTGGTATCGAGGTAAGTTTGTGTGAAATTAAAGCTACATAATGTTTTTTATATTTTTAATTTCTAGATATTATGTGAAATGAATATTATTTCTATGAAATCGACTAATGATGCCTCGATGAGAGTTTGATGAAAATATGTTGAGTTGAAGTCCCGGTTGAACATTCAGAATAGCAAGGATACTAATGTCACAACATGAGATAAGGGAGGTCCCATATAAGACCATGTTTGGGACGTGGCATCGGCACCAAATGTAGGTCCCGTATAAGACCATGTCTGGGACGTGGCATCGGGGCCGAATGTAGGTCCCGTATAAGACCATGTCTGGGACATGGCATCGACACCAAATGAAGGAGGTCCCGTATAATACCATGTCTGGGACATGGCCTCGGCACCAAAGAAAGATCTCGTGTAAGACCATGTCTGGAACATGGCATCGACATCTATATACGATCTCATATAAGACCATGTCTGGGACATGACATCGACATCAAAATATGAGATCCCGTGTAAGACCATATCTCGGGTATGGCATCGGCATCAAGATGTGATCCCATGTAAGACCATATCTGGGATATGGCATTGGCATCGTGATACATGCATGATGAGATTGAGTATCCTTTGATATTCCGAGTAGTTCGACGGGCAAAGAGCTAAGTTTATGCATCAATGACAAAGAGCTAAGTTAATGCATCAATGACAAAGAGCTAAGTTTATGCATTAATGACAAAGAGCTAAGTCCATGCTTATGATGTAAGAATATGTGGGAAGTGTGGATTGTGATCATGTGTGAGGCTTTTAAGCCAAATTAAATTGAGAAATGAAATGTTCAAGTTTTTGTTGTTGATGTATAAGTTAAATTGGCCAATGAATGACTTGTAAATATTTGATAATGACTATCTATTGGCATGGCTAACTATGGATATGCTTTAGTATTATAAGTGTGTAAATGAGAATTAATACAAAGAAAACATGATAGAGTAAAATTAGCAATAAAACAGTTTGGACAGAAGCAGTTGAATCACTTTGAAAATTCTCCAAAAATGGTGGAAATTGAATTAGAAGTTGAATGAGATATTAAATTAAATCGTATTGAGTCTATTTTTGCATAAAAGAGACGGTGTGAGAACAAGACTTTCAGATTATAAGATATTTGAATTTTTATAACACAGAGTCAGAATGATTTTGGAATCCTCTGTTCTGACTTCGAAAATTCATTAAATATTGTACAAAAATAATCAAGGGATAAAATTTATATGCTTGAATTTCTTAATGAGTATATTTTCAAGAGAAACAAACAGGAACATATTTCGAGTTCTTTGAAATGAGAAAATAAATTTTTAGTGAAGAGGGGTCAGAACTGTCAGACAGCGAAATAGGGGTAACATTTAAGAATAAACTGTACTGATTGGCTGAACCAAAAAATTTGGAAAATCTTATGGTAAGAATATATGTGAGTCTAGTTTCAAGGAAAATTAACGGATCTTAATTTGGAGTTCCGTAGCTCTGGATAAAAATAATTTAGTGATTGTAACTCGAGTAGACAACTCAAGATGAACATAAGTGAATTGAGAAATTTTATGTAATAATGATGGCATTATCTTGAGAACTCAAAATAAGGATTGTTAAAAGCATGGTAATAAATTTTTTATTATTTACATACATACTTACTAAGCTTTATAGCTTACTCCCCTTCCTTTCTCATATCATGTAGGGTTTTATACTAGCTCGGGTTGGAGATCGCCGGAGATGGTATCACATTATCAAGCTATCATGTTGGGTATAAGTGAATGCAAAACCGTTTGAGTCTATGACATGTATAGGGACTTTGTCAATTGTGTATGTGTCATTTGATTTGGCAAAATGTGTTGGTTCATATTGGTTAATGAGTTGTAATGCCTATTTATACGTGTGTGCTTATACTAAAGGTTTTATGTGATATGGTTATGTGTGTTTGGGATGGATGGATTGAAGTTATGTTTAAGTATGTGCAAATGAGGGTGTCAATTGGTCTGGAAAATAGCCGATTTCTTGGCCACATGGGCAGACACACGGCCATGTGTCTCAGCCGTGTGGAGAACACGACCCCGGGACATGAGTGTGTGCCCAGGGCGTGTGAAGTCTGCATTTACTTTTCGAAATTTAATTCGCCACACGGCCTAAGCACACGGGCGTGTGACTTGGCTGTGTGACCCAATTTTGCTGATGACGTCATAAAGAGAGAGTCGCACGGGCTAAGGACATGGGCGTGTGTGACCACACGGCCTACCCACATGGGCGTGTCCCAAGCCACACGGACGTGTGACCCCTGTTTTGATGAAAAATTTTCTAAGTCTTCTTAAAGTTTCCTAAGTTTTCAGTTTAGTCCCGAACAGTTCCCAATGTATGTTTTGGGCCTTGTGGGCCCATATAAGGGGCAATTTGCATGTGAATGAGGAATGTTAAATTGAATGAAATTTTATAGTCGATTTTGTATAAAGGTTTTTGTTTAAGTTCAGTAATGCCTCGTATCCTGTCCCAGTGTCAGACACGGGTATGGGGTGTTATATTTAGTGGTATCAGAGCTATGGTTTAGTCGATTCTCAGACTAACCTGGCGTATGTGAGTCTAACTATACATGCCATATTACTACTCGTGATAGTGTGATATCTCTCAGCTCTAACGAAATTATTTTGTTAAGGCAGAGATGACTTCCAACCGAGCTATTTTCGATAATGCTGAAAAATGATATTGAGGTGATTGAAATGTGTTTGTGATGAGACAAAACTTAGAAAGGTATGAATAGAAGTTCATGATATGTATGAGTTAATGTACGAAGTGAGATAACCATGAGTTGAGAAATGTGGAAACATGGAATAAAATGAAAGTTTATGTGGTGATAAGCCCATTCATGTTAGCTTGGCATGCATATGATGATATATACCCAACCAATTTGAATAAGTGAAAATGATAAGTAAACTTACCCAATGGACGGAATATGTGTGTATGTACACTTGTTTGAATAATGTATAATCAGTATGTCAACATAGTTGAATCTCATGTTTAATTGTTAAATTAGAGAATATATAATTTTTTTGTTTTATGACTCTGTTATGAAACCACAAATATTATAATAGTATGGGAGTTGAATTAGAATATCAAATTAAGTAGAACGCAGGAGATGAGTACAATCGTTCAATGATGAATTGACGGATAAGACCATGGTTGGACCATGGCAAAGTATGGAATGTAAGACCATAGCTGGGCTATGGCATTTCAGTGAAAAGACCATAACTGGGTTATGGCATTGTGGACGTAAGACCATGGTTGGACCATGGCAGTACATGTGTGTACGTGTAAGACCATAGTTGGACTATGGCCTCAAGTAAACGACGTACTCGAACCCATAAAGCGTTTTCTAAATTGACAAATGTTAGTAAGTAAATTCATTGTTTGAAATTGTGAATGGCAGAAAACATTCGTAAAATGAATAAGTATATTAAATTTTTTGAAGTGAATTATGTGATTATGATGATATTACGTTAATGATGAATACTAAGTCATATGTGTATTAATGAGAGTCAAGTTAGAGGCTTTACGACCTCACCCTATTACTAGTGATACTTTATGACAAAATTTTACGAGAACCATGTTGAATAAGTTCATAAGTGTGAAACTAAAGAGTTCAGTGATGAAATAATTAGTATTGTATACAGAGATGAGAATAGTTGGAAAGTGAAAATAGCTTTAGAAGAAATGTCAAAATGTTTTAAAGATTACATAGATTATGCAATGTCACAAATAAATAAGAAGCTAGTCTCGGCTATTCGATTCAATTGAGTTATGTGTATTTAAAGTATCCTCAAGTATAGTAATGAATTTTGTACATTCACGAGTATATAGACGGATAGTCTGAATGAAGAAATTATATTCTGGAAAGTATGATACAGAGATATGCCTATTGGATTGTTCTAATCGAATGATGTTATTATGAGTTAAAGTTGTACCGATTGATAAATTCATCACATTTATGAAAATCCGAATGATCTATGCATGTTAGCAAAGTTCTAAACAGTTTAAAGTATTATTAACCGAAGCTCTAGTTCTGAGTTCAGTTTGAATTGAGTAAGGAATTTGCAATTTTTCAATGATGTACTATTGAACAGATCAGAATATGTTTTAATACAAGAATGTAAAGAAGCAATTTACACTTTCAGACGATTAAAGTCACATGAAAAAGAACTGTTCGACTAATGATTTAGAGATGGCCACTTTTATATCTGTGTTGTGAACTGGATGATTTCGTATGTTCGGTGAAAATTGTCATATGCTTCCTAATTCTAATGGGTTAAAATATCTAATGTCGCAGAAAGATCTGAAACTAAGACAACGTGAATGTTTTGAGATGTTAAAAGACTGTGAGTAATTATCGACTTACCTTTTGGAAAGCAAGTATGGTTACAGATGCTTGAATGGAAAATATTTGTTTATTTTTGTGAGTACTGGTTACTTGATTGATCTTATTTGATGATGGACTAGTTCTAGCTAAGTTAAAAGCTTAAGCAATTCTTTCTTTGTGAATTGAGAAGCTCAGAGATGTGATGGTGAGTGGTGAACTAAACGAGTACAGTGTGAAACGACTTTCTATTCCGAATTTCAGGTTGGACCTGATTCCTGTTATTATTATTGTTCTGAGATAGAATTCGCGTACTGGGTAACCTAGAGTTTGTCTGAAGTTTTGTATGCGAGACCCGAGTAGTAGCTCGTCGATTCATCTAAGAATAATAAAATGTGCAATTATAGGAGTAGATGTTCTGGTGATTGAGTATGTATCACGATATTTTTGACTTTATGTTCAGATGTCTATTTCTTGCAAGTAAGCCGAAATCAAGTATATGCAGGACTAATATAGTCAGTGATGGTAAGGGAGTGATGATGAGATAGAGTTACCATAGATTTCATATCGGGATTGCCATTATCCCTGAAAAGTAAGATGTTCATTGGTTTATGGTTGATCATTTGACAAAGAAAGATCCGTATGATCATTTCATTATGTATAGATTTCTTATTTGACAGATTAGCCGAGTAATATGTTTCTGAGGTTATTCGATTATGCAGAGTGCCAGTTCCATTATGTCGGATAGAGATCCGGAAGTTACATCACAATTATGGGATGAACCATAGGGAACTCTGAGTATGCAGCTGCATTTTGGCACAGTAATTTGTTTTTATATCAATGATAAGTCTAAGAGGGTAGTTGATTTTGGACGGTGTACTCGTACCTTTGTGTGCTAAAGTTTAAAGGATATTGGAAAGAGATATATGAGATTAAATTGATTTGTAATTTTGAGAAGATTAGTGAAAGTGTTTCAGGAGAGTTGAAAGCAACTTCTTCTGGTAAGATTTTCGGGGAAGAAAATCCCTAAACAGATGGAGAATTGTAACAGGCCGATTTTGGGCCTAGTCGAAACAGTAGTTTTGGGGCCACAAATCTGATGAGGAAAAATCTTATTTTTATTATAATTTTATGGTCTACGATTTCATGGTAAGATTTCGTGAAAATTTCGTTCGAAAATTTCGACGTTTGGGCACTCAATTTAGTCAAAAGGACTAAATTGTAAAAAGTGAAAAAGTTGAGTTCCACATGTTAGAAGTGTCCAATTTCTGTGAAAATTTAAATTGGATGTCCTTAAATTGCAATTAGACCATTGGTTAAATTTTTGGACAAAAATGAACATTAGATAAGTGAAATAGAATATTTTTAAGTTAGGGGAATTTTGGTAATTTTGTAATTAAATGGACTAAAAGACAAAATAAAAGCCAAAAACCTTTGTCAATCTTCTTCCTTGGCCGAATTTAGCATGGGGGAAGCCATGGCTAGGGTTTTCAAGCTTTCAATCTCAATAGTAAGTGCATCCAAGCCCCGTTTTTAAAGTTCTTTACATTTTTAGATCCTCAGAACTTTCGGTTTAGCTATTTCTACCATTATTTTGAGCTAGGGTTTGTGTTTAAAAATTTACCCATGGATTACATGCATGTGCTTTGATGTCTAATGGTAGAATATGAATGCTCGGTGTGTAGTAAACGACTTTTACTAAGTGATTTTTGATGAAATCGCATAAAAGGACTAATTTGTAAAAAGTTAAAAAATGTATGAAAAATGTGTGAATGAATGTAAATTGTGGACTGCTATAGTTATGAAAATGGTTTTTCTAGGCCTAAAATACAAGGAAATCGAATAAAAATCTTTTAACGAGCCTAGGGGAAAAAGCGTAAATATGTTAAAGTTTAGGGCCAAAAACGTAATTTTTCCATAGTATGATTTTTGGGTCACAATGAATAATGTGACTAATAAGTAAGCTAAATGTGATGTTATAGATCAAAGAAAACGAGGTTCAGACTTAGAACGGGGGGAAAAAAATGAGTAGCTAACGGTTAGGTCCCTTCTTGCCATTTTGGTATCGAGGTAAGTTTGTGTGAAATTAAAGCTACATAATGTTTTTATATTTTTAATTTCTAGATATCATGTGAAATGAATATTATTTCTATGAAATTGACTAATGATGCCTCGATGAGAGTTTGATGAAAATATGATGAGTTAAAGTCCCGGTTGAACATTCGAAATAGCAAGGATACTAATGTCACAACATGAGATAAGGTAGGTCCCGTATAAGACCATGTCTGGGACATGGCATCGACACCGAATGTAGGTCCCGTATAAGACCATGTCTGGGACATGGCATCGGCACCGAATGTAGGTCCCGTATAAGACCATGTCTGGGACATGGCCTCGGCACCAAAGAAAGATCTCGTGTAAGACCATGTCTGGGACATGGCATCGACATCGAGATATGAGATCCCGTGTAAGACCATATCTGGGGTATGGCGTCGGCATCGAGATGTGATCCCATGTAAGACCATTTATGGGATCTGGCATTGGCATCATGATACATGTATGATGAGATTAAGTATCCTTTGATATTCCGAGTAGTTCGACAGGCAAAGAGTTAAATTGGCGAATGAATGGCTTGTTAATATTTGATGATGACTAGCTATTGGCATGGCAAACTATGGATATGCTTTCGTATTATAAGTGTGTAAATGAGAATTAATACAAAGAAAACATGATAGAGTAAAATTAGCAATAAAACAGTTTGGACATCAGCAGTTGAATCACTTTGACAATTCACCAAAAATGGTGGAAATTGAATTATAAGTTTAATAAGATATGAAATTAAAGCTTATTGAGTCTATTTTCCCATAAAAGATACTGTGTATGCAAAAGAATTTCAGATTATGAGATATTTGAATTTTTATAAGATAGGGTTAGAATGATTTTGGAATCCCCTGTTCTGAATTTGGAAATTCATTAAAAATTTTAAAATAATAATCAAGGGATAAATTTTATATGCTTGAATTTCTTAATGAGTCTAATTTCAAGAGAAACAAACAGAAATGTCTTTCGAGTTTTTTGCAATGAGGAAATAAATTTTTAGTGAAGAGGGATCAGAACTGTCGAACAGCGAAACAGGGGAAAAATTTAAGAATAAACTGTACTGATTGGCTGAAGCAAAAATTCTGGAAAATCTTATGGTAAGAATATATGTGAGTCTAGTTTCAAGGAAAATTAGCGGATATTAATTTGGAGTTTCGTAGCTCCGGATAAAAATAATTTAGTGACTATAACTCGAGTAGACAGCTCAAGATGAATATAAGTGAATTGAGAAATTTTATGCAATAATGATGGCATTATCTTGAGAACTCAAAATAAGGATTGTTAAAAGCATGGTAATAAATTGTTTATTATTTACATACTTACTTACTAAGCTTTATAGCTTACTCCCCTTCCTTTCTCATATCATGTAGGGTTTTATACTAGCTCGGGTTGGAGACCGCCGGAGATGCTATCACATTATCAAGCTATCATGTTGGGTATAAGTGAATGCAAAACCTTTTGAGTCTATGGCATGTATAGGGACTTAGTCAATTGTGTATGTGTCATTTGATTTGGCCAAATGTGTTGGTTCATATTGGTTAATGAGTTGTAATGCCTATTTATACGTGTGTTCTTATACTAAAGGGTTTATGTGATGTGGTTATGTGTGTTTGGGATGGATGGATTGAAGTTGTGTTTAAGTATGTGCAAATGAGGGTGTCAATTGGTCTGGAAAATAGCAATTTTCTTGGCCACACGGGCAGAGACACGGCCATGTGTCTCAGCCGTGTGGAGAACACAACCTCGGGACATGGGCGTGTACCCAGGGCGTGTGAAGTCTACATTTACTTTTCGGAATTTAATTCGCCACACGGCCTAAGCACACGGGCGTGTGACTTGGCTGTGTGACCCAATTTTGTTGATGACATCATAAAGAGAGAGTCGCACGGGCTAAGGATATGGGCGTGTGTGACTACATGGCCTACCCACATGGGCGTGTCCCAAGCCACACGGATGTGTGACCCCTGTTTTGATGAAAAATTTTCTAAGTCTTTTTAAAGTTTGCTAAGTTCTCGGTTTGGTCCCGAACAGTTCCCAATGTATGTTTTGGGCCTTGTGGGCCCATATAAGGGGCGATTTGCATGTGAATGAGGAATGTTAAATTGAATGAAATTTTATAGCTGGTTTTGTATAAAGGTTTTTGTTTAAGTTCGGTAATGCCTCGTATCCTGTCCCGGCGTCGGACACGGGTAAGGGGTGTTACATTAGCCCCTCAAAATATCATTTTCACAATTTAGCCCAAGATAGTCAAATTAATCAAAAATCCAAAGACAAAATATGTTAATCTTTCACATATCTTTCATATTTCATCATCAACCATCATAAAGCTCAAGCATTCATCAATGGCACATCTCAAAATCATCATCAAATTCTAAAATTAAAACATGGGCTTGATAGTACATAAAGCAACGATCACAAAAACGTAAAGATTATCAAAAACCGAACAAAAACGAACCTTTAATCAAACTAGATGTTGGTCGAATGCTTCAAGCTCATGTACCCTATTCTTCTTTCTATATTTCGGTGGTGGATGGACAAAAGTGATGAAAGAAATGTTTTATTTTATGTTTTAATTAACATAATATCACATTTACTAAATTACCCATGGTTAATAAACATGATAATTACTTAATGGTTGTCCATAATAGTCCACTATAAATTAAAATGGTATAATTACCATTTAAGGCCATTACATTCAAAAGCCAACTCAATTAAACACATTAACATATAGAATGTCACTTTTATCTTTTATACGATTTAGTCCTTTTCTCAAATTAAGCACACAAACAATAAAATTAATTCACGAAACTTTCACACATGCTTAATCACATGCTGTAAGCACAGAAAATAATATTAAAATATTTTTCTGACTCGGATTTGTGGTCCCAAAACCACTATTCTGACTAGGGTCTAAACCGGACTGTTACATTCTTCCATAAAAATTCAGCAAACAACATTAATGCTCCCATGGCAAAACCCTAGACTTTCAACCATTTTGCAAAATAGTCCTCTCATTAACTAGATTAAGCTATAAGGGTTTCAAAAACACAAAAATCATCAAAAATGACTATCAAGATGACTTACTTGCAAGGATTAAAGGTTGCTGAAATTTTCAAGCTTCCATGGCCCTTTTCTTGAGTGAAAATCGGTTGAGAAGAAAGAGAGAATGAAAAAGATGAAAACTTTCTTTTATTTTATCAATTAAGTCACCTAATGCCACCAAACCTTTGACTTTTCAATTTCTTTGTCTCCATGTTCAGCCACTAATCACTTTGGGGTCTATTTATTCAATAAGGACTTCTCATTTAATGCTCCATAGCTAATTAACACCCTTAGCTATTAAAACGAAACTTCCGCCTTTTGTGCGATTCAGTCCTTTTTCAATATTAAGAAAGCAATCGCTAAAATTAATTCACCAAAATTTTCAAACACTCATATAATCATGCTATAACACATAAAATAATATATAAAAAATAATAATTTCTCCAACCTCGGATTTGTGGTCTCAAAACTACTATTCTGACTAGCCCCGAAATCGGGCTGTTATAATTCTCCCCCTTAGGGATTTTCGTCTCCGAAAATCTTACCAGTGAAAAGGTTTGGGTATTGCTCTCTCGTAGTCTCCTCGGGCTCCCATGTAGCCTCTTCAACCCCATGTCTATGCCATAGTACTTTCACGATTGCTATACTTTTATTTCTCAATTGCTTGACCTCTCGATCTAAAATCTTAACCGGCTCTTCACCATAGGTCATATCCGGTCGAATTTCAACCTCTACTGGTGAAATAATGTGTGAAGGATCAGAACAATAACGGCGCAACATAGACACATGGAAAACATCATGGATCTTCTCCAACTCGGATGGTAAATCTAATCGGTATGCTACCAGTCCAATTCTCTCAGTCACCTCATAAGGTCCAATAAAACGTGGACTTAATTTGCCTTTCTTACCAAATCTGAGGACTTTCTTCCACGGAGATACTTTCAAGAACACCTTATCACCGACTTGAAACTCAATTTCTTTTCATTTCAAATCCGCGTAGGATTTCTGTCTATCCGAAGCGGCCTTCAAACAGTCACGAAATACCTTTACTTTCTCTTCGGTCTCTTTGACAAAGTCAACCCCGTGAATCTGATTTTCTCTGAGTTCGGTCCAATACAAGGGCGTTCGACACTTACGCCCATACAAAGCCTCATAAGGCGCCATTTTCAAACTCGACTGATAACTATTGTTGTAGGAAAACTCCACCAACGGTAAGTACCTTTCCCAACTGCCTTGGAACTCAAGAACACAACACCGCAACATATCTTCAAGAATCTGAATTACTCTTTCCGACTGACCGTCGAATTGCGGGTGGAAAGCAATACTAAAATTCAGTTTTGTCCCCAACGCTTCTTGCAACTTTTTCCAAAACCGTGATGTGAACCTCGGATCTCTATCTGAAATGATCGATAAAGGTACTCTGTGAAGTCTCACAATTTCAAAAACATACTGATGTGTCTCTAACTAACTATGATCACAATAAAGGCAAGCGCACCTATCGTTTAATAGTATAGTTATGGTAAGACCGGAAATATCATATCCACAAGGACCAAGAGTACTAGTAATTACTATCTTTTTATTATCTAGCCTAAGAATTGGAGTGATTTCTTTTAAACTAAAATTAATTAAAAGCATGACAGAGAATGAATTGGGAAAATACTTTTAGACAACTTTATGAGAGAGGCAATACCCAAGGAAGAAACCACCTAGACTTCACTTATTACTTCTGATTCATACGATTTATTCACTTGACTTAATCCGTAGAAATCCCTAATTTATGTTAATATCTCTTTCAAGACTAAAAACAATTGACTCTAGGTTGATTAATTAAAATCTCTTTCTAATTAAAACCCCTATCGTCGCATTAACTCGATCTATGGATTCCCTTATTAGATTTGACTCTAATCCGCAGATTTATGTCGCCTATTTCTAGGGTTGCAATCAACTCAAGCTTAATTGTGTTGATCTACTCTTAAACAGGGGACTTTTGCTCCTCTGAATAAGCACATTCGACTTGAATCAATAACCTGAATTATTAAAACAAGAATAAGAACTCACAATTAAGAATAAGAACAAGTATTTATCTTATAAATCAAATAGTAATAAGATTCATCTTAGGTTTCATCCCCTTAGGTATTTAAGGGATTTAGTTCATACTGATAGAGGGAAACATCTTAAAATAGGAAAAATAATAAAACATAAGAAAACCCAAAAACTTCAAGAGAAATTGATAGGAGATCTTCAGTCTTGATGGAGATCCTTCTTCCGAGCTGCTCCCGATAGCTGTCTTCGAGTATTTTCTACCTTCTACTCTGCGTGTCTCTTTAGGTCCTCCCCTAGGGTGTTTATATAGGCTTTGGAGCACCTATCTTGGCCCACAAGTAACCTTTTCCCAATAGAATTAAACTTGGATTCGGTAGGGACACGCCCGTGTGACACGCCCGTGTACGATAGTCCAGGCCGTGTTCGATTCTGCTCGTCACACACGGCCGTGTGGTCTGCCCGTATGAGGTAGTCCAGGCCATGTTGATTTTCGAGGTAGGCCCTTTTTGTCCCTTTTTGGCCCGTTTCTCATTCTTTTCGACTCTCTAAGCTCTCCTGAGTGTAAAACATGAAATTCAAGGATTAGGAGCATCGAATTCATCAAATCTAATGAAAATTCATCCAAAAATTAGCCAAGCATGGGGTCAAAATATGTATAAATTATGGTTTATAAAATATCCCCACACTTAAGCCTTTGCTTGTTCTCAAGAAAAATCCTCAACTCACAATTAAAATTAAACTTCCTTAATTCATAATTCTCATCAATAATGTCTTATCATAATTCAAAAATAATTCATACATTGATAATTTAACTAAAAGAGTTCTAAAGATTCAAGCAATCTAAGTCACAATTTTTATAGCATGAAAACATAGGTGTTTCCCTTTATCTAAATAATTACCTTTGATTCAAAATCAACAAGATTCGACATCCTCACTAAGGATTCACTCAAATCACTCAAAGTGTTTAAGGTTCAAAAATTAAGCACTCAAAAGTCAAACATGAAAAGTTAATCCCATAGGCTTGCATGAAAATCAAATCTCCACCACTATAAAATGAGATGATACACAAATCAAAAGGTCTTAAAAAGGGTTGTAACGGGGCTTCGGTTAAAGGTGTGGATAAAGGCTGAATTAGAGGATTAGAATCGAGATAGAATTGATAATTTACCTAACTAGAAAAATAGACTAATATTGAATAATTACATCAATTAAAAACTTATCACTAATAATCCGAGGTTCTTCCCAAAATGTGAAATTAATCGTTTAAGCTCAAA
Source organism: Gossypium sturtianum (assembly GCA_025698515.1). Taxonomy (NCBI): domain Eukaryota; kingdom Viridiplantae; phylum Streptophyta; class Magnoliopsida; order Malvales; family Malvaceae; genus Gossypium; species Gossypium sturtianum. The sequence goes on from CM046951.1 coordinate 38,750,858, forward strand.
AACATAAAACTAATAATGAATATATTTTCAACTATTTTTTTCACGTACAATAATAAGAAAGAATTTAACAACTGAAGTATAGAACATAGTCAAGCAACTGATCAAATCAAATCTCGACAAAAAGGGGTTAATACAATAGGGAAAATTCTTAATGAATCAAAAAGAGTGAGTTTTGGGTTAATATTAAGGTTATATCAAGAAATGGTTTATTAGGATCAAAGGAGTTCACTAGGGGTTAATTATGAAGGTAGGCTTTTTGGGGTAAGTGGGTTAAAACCTAGGTGCCTTTATCATCTCAGTGTATCAAATCAAAAGTGTGGTCTCAACATGCATAATCGAAGCAAGTTCTAGAATAAAAAATCAATATTGACACACTCAAAACCAATAAAGTGAGAAAGAAAACTATATGCTCTAAAAGGCTCAAAATCTCACAAAAATTATGGTTTTTGATGTCAATCTTGCAAATTTCAAACTTCAAAATAATATTTAAATTTAGGGAAACAACCTAACAAATTTTTAATTCTGAAAATAGACTTATCATTCTTGATTTTCTAATGTCTTAAAGTTTAAACGATCAATGCACAATTACCTATGAATTAATCCAAAACATATCAATGGAAATCATAAGTTAATAGAAGTTTTATTCTAATAGTAATATGAGAAAAATACTTAAGAACAAGACATAATTCAGGGATTTTCTAATAATACTATAATTAACCTCCCCACACTTAAGATGTACATTGTCCTCAATGTACAAAGATAGATAATAGCAATATAGTAAGAAAATCATAAAATAGGGAGAGAAGTGAAACTTCCTGAATTATGGATGAAATCCTTAGGGAGTGAAAATTGTAGAAATAGAGCCAATGATAAGCATGATGAACTAGGAAGAGGTAAAGGTGGGGGAGAATACCCCGGTAGTTTGTTCGTTCCTGAATAGCACCTTGAACCTTTTGAAACTGCGGAGTCATCAGTAAATTTTTAGGGGGTTTTATTAATGGATTTCGTTATGGTTACTCGATAATAAACAGCCAGAGATATAAAGAGAGTAAAATATACTAATACGAATTAAAGACAAGAAAGATAAAGAGAAAGAGTTTAAAAATTAAAATAAAATGAAAAAAATAAATGGACTCAAAGGTCCTCATCTGCAGATGGGTCGCGAGGTGGGGGTGGTGGCGATATGTGAAAATGCTGACAAATCTGTTGCAAAGTCGCCTCGATGCCGTCGAATCGTCGAGCATTGTCATTAAATTATTGAGTACAGTACTGCTCGATACGAGTGAGGCACTCAGAGATGTTAGTCAGTGAAGCAGCCGCATGAACTGGTTGGTGAGGTGGTGGTGGTGCAGACGATGGCTCCTCATGATACAAAGGGACATCATCAGTAATGTCCTCTGGGTTGTCCTAATTAGTGGCTCACGATAATCGGTACTGAGGAGGATCAAACCCACGGCGACGCTCAATCATCCTCATATGAAGCATCGTCTGGATGCCCTGTGGGGACATCTGCCCGATAAGTGTGAGCGAGGAGGACTGGACTGAGGTGTTGAGGAGGCCATAGTGGAGAGCTAGGCGCGTCATGTAGGGGCCAATGGAGAGGATTCCTCTCCTATGTCACTTCGTCTGATGCCGAATGGCGAGGGCGATGAAGTAGGCTAAGTCATACACGTGCCCATACGCCATGCACCATAAGAAGTAGGCGTCATGAGTGTTGACGGTGCTGGTGCTCTCTCGCCTACCCGTCAAAGTATGAGCCAGGATGGCGTGTAAGTACCTCAAGGATGGTGCGAGAGTCGCGCGCTTGGAGCGGCCCAGGGTCATAGGTGGTCGAGGCGGGGACTATGTCTCTCTAACAGGACAAAGGGAAGTAGTGCATGTGGCGATGGAGGTCCTCGAAGTCGTCGTCCTCCATGAATTCCTCGGTATAAAGTCCCAAGGCGACCCCAAACTCTGGGATACTCATCTCTCGTATGAGGCCTCCAAGGCAGAACTGTACTGTGCATGGGTCATCGAAATTTAACATCACCGTCTGAAGGTGGAATGTGGAACAGAGCTCCAAAGTAAGCTCTAGATATGTCAGTTCAACAATCTCGAAAAAGTGTCCCCACGGGTCGGTAGTCAAAAGGGCCCGAACGGCATCAGCTAGTTAGACCTGCTCTAGGGCAGCCCAATCGATACATCTCCCTACACTGAGGGGTCGTGCATGAAGTATCTGGAAAAGCTCCTCTTGGGGTCCCGGGGGAAATTGTAAGAAAGGGTGGCACACTTCGGCAGAGGCGCTCGAGGAGGTTGCACCGGGTCCCTTCCGCTTTTTCGAAGCGAGGACGACGGTCTTTTTTCCACGTGGGGGAGTCATTACGTACCTGAAAATGCCAAAGATTTTTAATAAATCAAATATTATTGTCAGCCAAAAATGTACTATCCTAGTAGTTCTAAATAGTATAATCCTATAATAATTAATTAGATTATCAAGTAATGCTAAAAACACTAAGAAGTAGTATCAAAATAATGATTAATCTTAGTAATAAAATCAAACTAAATAAAATAAACAATCAAAAGCACTAAGAAATTAGAAATAAAAATCTAAATCATAATGAGAATGAAAATAAGAACAAAGAATAATATAAATAAATAAAAATTAAATAAATAAACAACAATGGTGGAGAAGGGTGAACTGATGGAGGTGTTGAAAGGAGGTGCACGGACATGGCGGTGGCGCACGGGCGTGGTGGTCGTACACGGGCGTGGTCTACGGGGCTGGTGCGCGTGGAGAAGAAAGGGGAAAGAAGAAAGGGAAAGGAAAAAAAGATGAGGGAAAGAGGAGGAAGGGGAAGTGAAGGGAGGAGGGAGAAGAGTCGATGGTGGCCGGAATAGGGGAGAAAGAGGGATTGTTTGGGTGAGAGCGGCTAGGGTTTTGGGGGGGAAATTTGGGAGAAGATGAACATAGAGGGTTTAAATAGGGATTGGGGCACACGGTTGAGGCCCACTCCTGTGTGCCCTATTTTTAGCCCGTGTGTTTCGTAAATTTTTAATTAGGGTGTGTCTGAGTCGAGGCCCACGCCCGTGTTCCCTGGGCGTGTTGGGTCACACGGCCGAATCGCACGGCTGTGTACTGCTTCGTTCGTTTCTCCCACGCCCGTGTAAAGGTTCACACGCCCGTGTTAATTAGTTAGTGTCTACCACGGCCTATAGGCACGGGCATGTTGCACGCCCGTGTGACTTACTCAGATTCAACCACGGCTTCTGGGCACGGGCGTGTCGTACACCCTTGTGACTTGCTCAGTATCGACCACGGCCGTGGCATTTTATCGTAGCCCGTGTTTTGGGGAAATTTTTGTCCTGTTTCTGCACGGTCTCTGCAACGCCGATGTGCCTCCTCGTGGTGTCCACACGGCCACGGCCACGCCCGTGTGTAAGGCCGTGTGGTAGGGAACCTGGGCCAATTAATTTTGTTAGTTTTTAGTTAGGCTAAAAATTGAAAATATGGACATTAATAGGGTTAGTGCTCGGGTTGCCTCCCGAGAAGCGCTTGTTTAAAGTCCTGAGCTAGACTTACCTTTCATTCACATAATCATGGTGGTTCGAGGAGTTGAAACTCCTCATTCCTGCTATCAATTTTGTGAAAATAAGGTTTTAGACGAGTACTATTTACCTTGAATGTGCCAAATTTGGAATGGGTTACCTCGACTGTACCGTATGGGAAAATATTAAGTACCGTGAAAGGGGTTGTTCTATTAGGTTCAGAAGTGGCAACACGAGGATCTGCATTATTCATTAGAACTCGGTCTCCAACCTTAATTTGACTCGTTTTATTTCTAGGCTCATCATGGTTCTGCTTCGGTTCATCGTGTATTTTTAATTTCTCCTTAGGCTGTGTTCGCCATTCATCTAGTTCCTCGATCTGGAGCCTTCGCTCCTCATGAGCTATTTCTTTGTTGGTGCAAGAACTAGAACGTTGCTCATTTGTATATTTTCAAGGTGCTTCCTGAAAAGAGGGTTGAACCGAATGGTTATTAATAGAATTTATGTACTCACCTTTATTACTCGATGTCTTAACCGAGTCACGAGCCTGAAGAGTGATCGTTTCGTCACCTACACGAAGTGTAAGCTCACCTGTACCAACATCAATTCTAGTTTTAGCAGTCGCTAAAAAGGGTCGCCCTAATATTAACTGATTAAGTCCTTTGTCCTCATCCATATCTAGAACAACAAAGTCAACTGGGAATATAAATTTATCAATTTTTACAAGTACATCCTCAACAATTCCCCTAGGAAATCTAATAGTTTTATCTGCGAGTTGAATACTCATCCTAGTTTGTTTAGGTTTCCCAAGACCTAGTTGCTTAAACATTTTATAGGGCATGACGTTAATACTTGCCCCTAAATCAGCCAAAGCATTATTAACATCTAAACTACTAATTAAACAATGAATAGTAAAACTCCCTGGATCTTTTAATTTGTTCGGTAGTTTATTCTGTAAAATGGCTGAGCAGACTGCATTTAGCTCCACGTGTGACGCATCATCTAACTTTCGCTTATTTGCTAGAAGCTCTTTTAAAAATTTGACTGAGTTGGGCATCTGCGAAAGAGCTTCAATAAATGGTAAGTTAATATGTAGTTTTTTTAAGAGTTTCAGAAATTTACCAAATTGATCGTTAGTATGGTCTTTCTTCGTCGCGTTAGGGTATTGGACACGAGGTACATGCTCTTTACTTACCGGTTCTCGTGTATTGTGGCTCTCCCCACCCTTACCTTTACTTACCTCAGGTTCTTGCCTCGGTTCAGATTCAGATTCTACTAACCTTTCATCGTCGCACACCGTGATGGCATGGAGTTGCTCCCTTGGATTAGGTTCGGTATTACTCGGCAAGCTACCTTATGGTCATTCTGAGATCAGCTTAGCAAGCTGACCTATTTGGTTTTCGAGCCCTTGAATTGATGCCTGCTGGTTTTTGAGTGCTGTTTCGGTGTTTTGAAAATGGGTTTCTGACACCGAGATGAATTTTGTTAGCATCTCTTCAAGGTTCGACTTTTTCTCCTATTGATAGGGTTGCTGTTGGAAGCCTGGAGGGGGTTTTTGTCTATGATTTCCTTTACCACCCCATGAGAAGTTTGGGTGGTTCTTCCAACCTTGATTATAAGTGTTACTATAGGGATTATTCTGAGGTCTAGAATTATTACCCATATAGTTCATCTATTCGCTTCCTATGCCAGGGTTGTGGGATGGATATTCTGTATTGCCCATTCCTCCTCCATTCGTATCGCACTGCATTACTGGATGTACCTGCAAAGAACCACACAAACCATCAATCTTTTTATTTAAAAGCTCTACCTGGTTTGATAGCATGGTAACTGCGTCGAGGTTGAAAACATCGGCTGGCTTTGTTGGCTTCGTCCTCACAACTTGCCACTAACAGTTATTCAGTGACATCTCTTCAATAAACTCATAAGCTGCTTCAGGAGTTTTGTTGTTTAGTGTACCGCTGGCGGCTACATCAATCAATTGCCTAGTTGAGGGGTTCACACCATTGTAAAAGGTTTGAACTTGTAGCCATAATGGTAACACATGGTGAGGGCATCGTCTCAGTAGATCCTTGTATCTCTCCCATGCATCGTCAAGTGTTTCTAAATCCATCTGCAAAAAAGAAGAGATATCATTCCTCAACTTTGCCGTTTTAGCCGGCGAAAAATATTTGAGTAAAAACTTTTCGGTCATTTGTTCCCATGTAGTGATTGATCCTCGTGGTAACGAGTTTAACCACTGTTTAGCTTTGTTCCTCAACGAGAAGGGGAACAACCGAAGGCGAATGGCATCATCAGAAACGCCATTAATCTTGAAAGTGTCGCAGAATTCTAGAAAATTTGCCAAGTGATTGTTTGGATCCTCATCCTGCAAACCATCAAAGCCCGAACAAATCGCTGCTTTGAATCATCTAAATAGTGTTAGGTTTCATTCAAAATTATTTGCAACAATGAAGTCTCTAACAATACTTGATTCAGTTCCTACTAAAGTAGGCTTAGCATAATCATACATAGTACGAGGAGCATGATTCTGATTTACTGGATCTGCAGCAACCACAGGAGGTAGCGGATTATTCTGGGGATCAGCCATCTCTTCGATATTAGTGATAACGTTCTCTTGCACTTCTTGTATGTATTGTAAGCTTCGCCTTATCTCCCTACGATTTCTGCGAGTGGTGCCTTCTATATCACTATCAAAAAGTAGTGGTCCTGAGGGGTTCCTTCTAGTCATAAACTAAAAATACCTTCCAGAAGCAAATAAAAGGAAAGTTAGTAAATAAAAATAGAATAAAAATAAATTGTAATAAAAAATAATAATGGCTAAAGGAATAAAAATTTAGCGTTCCTAATATCTTAGTCCCCGGTAACGGCGCCAAAAACTTGATGTGTCTCTAACTAACTATGATCACAATAAAGGCAAGCGCACCTATCGTTTAATAGTATAGTTATGGTAAGACCAGAAATATCGTATCCACAAGAACCAAGAGTACTAGTAATTACTATCTTTTTATTATCTAGCCTAAGAATTGGAGTGATTTCTTTTAAACTAAAATTAATTAAAAGCATGACAGAGAATGAATTGGGAAAATACTTTCAGAAAACTTTATGAGAGAGGCAATGCCCAAGGAAGAATCCACCTAGACTTCACTTATTACTTCTGATTCATACGATTTATTCACTTGACTTAATCCGTAGAAATCCCTAATTTATGTTAATATCTCTTTCAAGACTAAAAACAACTGACTCTAGGTTGATTAATTGAAATCTCTTTCTAATTAAAACCCATATCGTCGTATTAACTCGATCTATGGATTCCCTTATTAGATTTGACTATAATCCGGCAGATATATGTCGCCCTATTTCTAGGGCTGCAATCAACTCCGCTTAATTGTGTTGATCTACTCTTAAACCGGGACTTTTGCTCCTCTGAATAAGCACATTCAAATTGAATCAAAAACCTGAATTATTAAAACAAAAATAAGAACTCACAATTAAGAATAAGAACAAGTATTTATCTTATAAATCAAATAGTAATAAGATTCATCTTAGGTTTCATCCCCTTAGGTATTTAAGGGATTTAGTTCATACTGATAGAGGGAAACATCTTAAAATAGGAAAAACAACAAAACATAAGAAAACCCAAAAAATTCAAGAGAAATTGATAGGAGATCTTCAGTCTTGATGGAGATCCTTTTTCCGAGCTACTCCTGATGGCTGTCTTTGAGTAATTTCTGCCTTATACTCTGCGTGTCTCTTTAGGTCCTCCCCTAGGGTGTTTCTATACGCTTTGGAGCACCTATCTTGGCCCACAAGTAACCTTTTTCGAATAGAATTAAACTTGGATTCGGCAGGGACACGCCCGTGTGACACGCCCCGTGTACGATAGTCCAGGCCGTGTTCGATTCTGCTTGTCACACACGTCCATGTGGTCTGCCCGTGTGAGGTAGTCCAGGCCGTGTTGATTTCTGAGGTAGGCCCATTTTGTCCCTTTTTGGCCCGTTTCTCGTTCTTTTCGACTCCCTAAGCTCTCCTGAGTGTAAAACATGAAATTCAAGGATTAGGAGCATCGAATTCATCAAATCTAATGAAAATTCATCCAAAAATGAGCCAAGCATGGGGTCAAAATATGTATAAATTATGGTTTATCACATACAAATCGGCGAATTTCTCAAGTGGATAATCGGTACGCATCGGTATAAAATGAGCCGACTTACTTAGCCTATCAACCACAACCTAAATAGCATCTTTCTTCTTTAGCGTCAACGGCAATCCAGACACAAAATCCATGCTAATACTGTCCCATTTCGACTCGGGAACCATCACAGGCTAAAGTAAACCCGAAGGTACTTGGTGTTCGGCTTTCACTTGCTGACAAATTAAACATTTAGAGACAAACTCTGAGATGTATCTTTTCATTCCCGACCACCAATACATTTTCTTCAAGTCATTATACATTTTCACACTACCCGGATGGATAGACATACAACTGCTATGTGCCTCATGAAGAATTTTCCGAATAAGCTCACCATCTTTGGGTACACAAATTCTGTCTCGAAACATTAAACATCCATTTGAACCAATCCGAAAGTTTGATTCTATACCCGTCTCGCACTGAGTTATCTTGGCTTGCAATTCTTCATTACCCTTTTGAGCTTCGCAGATCTCTTGTAAAAACATTGGTTTCGCTCTCAACTCGGCTAAAATCAAACCATCGTTGGTTACTAACAACTGAGTGTTCATAGCCCTCAAGGCAAACAATGACTTCCTACTCAAAGCATCAGCAACCACGTTCGCCTTCCCCGGGTGATAGTCGACCACCAACTCATAATCCTTTATCAATTCTAACCATCTCCGCTGCCGTAGGTTTAACTCCTTTTGAGTCATCAAATACTTTAGACTTTTATGGTCAGTGAACACTCGGCATCTCTCGCCATATAAATGGTGTCTCCAAATCTTCAGTGCGAACACTATGGCGGTTAACTCTAAGTCGTGAGTCGGATAGTTTTTCTCATGCGGCTTCAGTTGTCTCGAGGCATATGCTATTACCTTGCCTTCTTGCATAAGCACACACCCCAATCAATTTAAGGATGCATCGCTATACACCACAAATTCCTTTCCCGATTCTGGTTGCACTAAAACTGGGGCTTCAATCAACAATGCTTTTAGTTTCTCAAAACTTTGTTGGCACTTCTCTGTCCATTCGAACTTGACATCTTTCTGTAGCAACCTCGTCATCGGTGTAGCAATCATGGAGAATCTTTTAACAAACCGTCTGCAGTATCCCGCTAAGCCCAAAAAGCTTCTAATCTCTGGCACATTCCTCGGCGGTTTCCAATTAACGATAGCTGATATCTTACCCGGGTCAACTCTAATTCCATCGCCCGACACAATGTGTCCTAAGAATTCGACTTCTCGATGCCAAAATTCACTTTTGCTAAACTTAGCATACAACTGCTTATCTCTTAAAGTCTGTAAAACAGTTCTCAAATGCTCCGCGTGCTCACTCTCATCACGAGAATAAATTTATATATCATCGATAAAAACAAAAACAAACTTATCCAAGTACAGCTGAAAAATACGATTAATTAAATCCATAAACACGGCGGGAGCATTTTTTAAGCCAAAGGGCATGACCAGAAACTCATAGTGCCTGTACCTCGTCTGAAACACAGTTTTCGGTACATCTTGTTCCTTAACTCTCAGCTGGTAATAACCGGACCTCAGGTCTATCTTAGAAAACACTGTGGCTCCTTTCAATTGGTCAAACAAATTGTCGATCCATGGCAAAGGATACTTGTTCTTAACTTGATGACGTCACAAACTAACTAAAATACGACAAAGGCAAGCGCACCTATCGAACAGTAGTATAGCTATGGTGAGTCCGGAATATCGTATCCACGAGGACTAAAAGTACTAGTAATTACTATCTTTTTATTACCTAGCCTAATAATTAAAGGGGTGCTTTAATCTAAAATTGAACTAACTAATTAACTATGAACGCGACAGAGATAAATTGGGAAAATACTTTAGGAAAATCAATGAGAAAGACAATACCTAAGGAAAATCCACCTAGATTTCACTTATTATTATGATTCTGAATTAAATGATTTATTCACTTGCCTTGATCCGTAGAAATCCCTAATTTATATTAATATCTCTTTCGAGACTAAGAACAACTGACTCTAGGTTGATTAATTGAAATCTCTTTCTAATTAAAACCCCTATTGTCGCATTAACTCAATCTATGGATTCCCTTATTAGATTTTACGCTAATCTGGTAGATTTATGTCGTCCTATTTCTAGTGTCGAAACCATTTTTAAATTGTTGGAAAAACGGGGATCGACTTTAAAAAAAGAAAACGGGAGTCGCCACCGATCTTTTTTTGCTTTGGTGTAATCGGATCACCTTGTAAAACAATTTTTGTTTTTATTTAAAACATTAATTTTGGCCTACAAAATTCAAGAAAACGGGTTCGGGAGTCGGTTACGTACGAGGAAGGGTTAGCACCCTTGTAACGTCCAAAAATTGGTACCTCTTTGATAAATTCATGTCCTAATGTCGAAAATTTGAAAAATTTAAAAATACGATCCTTTTATTCGAAAGAAATCTAAGACTCGCATATCTCGAAGAAATAAAATGTCACACCCAATAAGTTAGGATGCAACATTTCAAAGCTTCAAAACTAAGCTTGCCTTTATTTGTAAAAAATCCTTACCTCGAGACACAAGACATCATATCCAATGAGTTAGGACACAACATCTCAAATTCCCGTGTAACACCCCAAACCCGGTCAACACACCATGACCGAATCTGGCATGTCACAGAGTGAAAATGATTCGAAGAAAACAGGTTACAATTACCCAGACTGAGTCCTTCTTACTAGGCGTAAGGGGTAGCCCACTGACAAAGTCCATGGTAATCCTTTTCCACTTCCAATCATGGAATCTTCACCGGCTGAAGTAAACCCGACGACAACTGATGTTCAGCCTTGACTTGCTGACACGTCGACATTTACCCACAAACTCGATTACTTCCCGTTTGCACACAGCCACCAAAATCGCTCTCGCAAATCTCGATACATCTTGCTACCTCCGGGATGCATAGCGTATGGGCTTCTATGTGCGTCTGAATAATCCTCTCGCCTTAACTCGGCGTCCCTTCGGCATACAAGCTTTCCCTTGAAAACACGATACTTCGTCCTTCGGACAAGTCAGTAACCTTCCAACCCACTATTCGAACTTGCAACCTCCGAGCATTCAAACCTCATCCACTAACCGTTTCTCCTTAATCTGCTCTACCCAAGTCGGCTTTACTCGCACTCGCCAATAGACTCCGTCGTCATACAAGCTAAGATGAGCAAACATCGCTCTCAAGTCCGATACTACCTTACGGCTCAACGCGTCCGCCACCACGTTAGCCTTTCCCGATGATACTCAATTGAACGATCGTAGTCCTTCAACAAACTCAATCCATCATGGCGTCTCAAGTTCAAATCCTTCCGAGTCAAAAGGTATTTCAGACTCTTGTGATCCGTGTATACTATCGACTTCTCTCCATACAAATAGTGCTTCTATATTTTCAGGGCGAAAACCACTGCAGCTAATTCCAAGTCATGCGTCGAATAGTTAACCTCATGCGGTCTCAGCTGTCGAGATGCATATGCCACTACCTTCCCTTCCTGCATCATCAAGACACATCCCAAGCCGGTATGTGATGCATCACGATGAGACCGTGAATTCCTTTCCCCGCCTCAGTGAATCAAAACGAGCTTTCATCGAGTCTTCTTCAACTTGTCAAAACTTTCCTGTTGCTTCTCAGACCAGACAAATGGAACTCCTTTCCTCAGCAATTTGGTCAATGGTGCTGCGATCAGAGAAAATCCCTCTACAAATCTTCGGTAATATCCTGCCAGACCTAGAAAACTCCGAACTTCTTCCACCGACTTAGGCGGTTTCCAGTCCAATACTGCCTCAATCTTGCGAGGATCCACTCTAATCCCTTCAGCTGACACCACGTGACCCAAGAAAGTCACCTCCCTAAGCCAGAATTCGCACTTACTAAACTTAGCAAATAACTGCTTCTCCCTCAGAATCTGCAAAACTATCCGCAAATGCGCATCATGATCCTCCTCGAACCTTGAGTACACCAAAATGTCGCCTATAAACACCACGACAAAGCGGGTCCAAAATCTATTGGAACACCCGATTCATCATGTCCATGAATGCTGCCAGTAGCGTTAGTCAACCCAAACGGCATTACCAGAAACTCAGAGTGCCCATACCGAGTACGAAACGCCGTCTTGTGAATATCAGCCTCTTTCACCTTTAGCTGATGATACCCTGACCTTAGATCAATCTTTGAGAAAATCGATGCCCCCTTAAGCTGATTAAACAAGTTATCTATCCTCGGCAACGGATACTTGTTCTTGATCGTCAGCTTATTCAATTGGCGGTAGTCTATACACATTCGCATTGTACCATCCTTCTTCTTAACAAAGAGCACAGGTGCTCCCCAAGGCAAAACACTTGGCCGGATAAAACCCCGATCCAACAACTCCTGAATCTGAGCCTTCAGCTCTACCAATTCTTTCGGCGCCATCCTATACGGGGCGATAGACACTGGCGCAGTTTTGGGTAACAGATCTATACCAAATTCAACTTTTTGATCCGGAGGCAGACCCGGAAGTTCTTCTGGAAATACGTCGACAAATTCTTTCACCGTTCGGAAATTCTCTACAGCTGACTCCTTGGCCTCCAAGGCACACACATGAACCATAAACGCCTCATAACCCTTTCTGACCATTTTCTCGGCTTTTCAAAGCGGATACACTGAGTTGGACGGATAATCTCTTCTATTACCTATCATCACCACCTCTTCACCTCAACCGTTTTCAAAACCATGCGCTTAGTCACGCAATCTAGACTTGCTTGGTACTTCACCAACCGATCCATCCCAAGAATCGGATCGAACTCCCCAAACGGCGCTTCCATCGGATCGACCACAAACACTACCCCTTGGAGTTCTAGGGGTACATCCCTATCTGACTTATTTAGCTCTACAAAGTGACCTAGAGGGCTAATTACTGTCATCTCCTAGAAGTAGTCTCAAAGTCTAGGTTCATGGTCTCTACTATGCTACTAGCAACATACGAATGCATCGAACCCACATCTATCAAAGCAGTATATGGTAATCCAAAGATTAAGAACGTACCGGTTATGACATCTGGTGCGTCGCCTTCCTCTCGACGCCTCCCTGCATATACCAATCCAGGCTGTCTCGCCTCGGTGTTGCATGCACCTCTGCCCGGTGCTCCGCGGCCCCGACCAGAACCATTACCTCCTCTACCAGAACCATGACCCCTCTGCGGTTGCGGTCCCTCATTCCTAAATTGAGCACGACCCTGGCCCTCAGACTGAATCCTGGCTAACTTCCGTGGACAATCCCTCACACGATGATCCAACGAGCCACATTCAAAGCATCCTTTTCCACCAATCCAACATTCTCCCCAATGAGATTTCCCACACCGATTACACTGCGTTGGACCCTGATTAGCAGTAACAGGCCTCCCGAATTGATTTGGCCCACCATGCCTAGCCCTTTTCTGAGAATTACCGATCGACCCAGATGATCCAAAACCTCTCTTATGTCTATTCATGTCCTGATTCTGCCTCACAGATTCTTTTACCCCTTCGGCTATCTTAGCCTTTACTACTAACACTGCAAACTCTCGCTCCTGCTGTGGAGCAATCAGCAATTTCAGCTCATCCCTCAATCCATCCTCGAACCTGACACATCGCTCGTGCTCCGTAGCCACGATACCTCGAGCATACCAGCTCAACCTTAAGAATTCTACCTCGTACTCCGATACGGACTTACTCCCCTGAACAAGTCTCAGAAATGCCTTTCGCTGCGCATCAATGTAACTGGACCCAATATACTTCTTCTGGTACGCTGCCTTAAAATAGTCCCACGTGAGATCATCCGCTGCAGCACCATCCCGAACCGTGAGCCACCACTGGTATGACTCATCTCGAAAAAGTGACACTATCCCTTTCAGTTTCTCCTCAGCAGTCAGATCCAAGTCGTCCATGATACGCTCCGTCGCCTCCAACCAATACTCAGTCGTATTGGGCGCCACACCAGAAACACCTCAGAAAACCTCGGCTCCATTGGCTCAGAGTCGCTCAGATACATATTTTCGAGCTCCCGTGCCTCCACCTACTCCAGCCACCCTCTCAAGAACTCGCAAAGATCGCTCGCGAGCATCGCATCATCCCCTGTTTGATCCTGGTACTCAACACCAGCAGCTGGTGGTGGTGGTGGCATCTCATTCTCTGACCCCTGACCAGATCCCACTGGTTCAGACACAGTCATCCTACCCCGACCGCATCCACGCGTATTACGACCCTGACCTCGAGTGCTCATGTCTAACGTCTCGACTTATCTGATTTAAAAGTTTTATGCGTCAGTCTTTATTCCACTATTATTAAGGCACAGTCTTATGAATAGTTTCTATTACAGAGTTTTGTTTTTGCGAGCCACAGAGTCATATAGGTTCCAGTCTCTAGGGTAGTCCACTATCACTAGTCGTCCATAACATATATCATCATAATCATAATCATATGCAACCATCAGTTAAGGGTACTTACCTGGGCGGATCGGTGCCGGAGACTCGGTGCCATGCTTTTCAAACCATACATTTTCCAGTAAAACTCTTTGAAACCTTATCTTAAAACATTTTGGGCCTCGGGCCCATAGCCGAGCTTTTGAACTTGGCTCTGATGCCATAATTGTAACACCCCAAACCCATCAACACACCACGACCGAATCGGCATGTCACAGAGTGAAAACGATTCAAGAAAAAAAGTTACCGGGCTTATTTTCTGGTGAAAACTCTTCGATTGCTTGTGTTTGGGGAAAACCAATGTACGTATAGTGGAAAATGTTAAGTTACTTTGAAATCATGTGAATTGTATTACACGATGGTAGAGTTTAGAAAACTCGTTCATGGCTTAGTTTGAAAACTTTGATTATCGTGTTATTAAAACAAATCAAGTAATTACTTAGTCATATTTAAAACCAAATCCAAAGCGGATAAAATAATCCAAAACATAATTTAAAGGCCTTGTTACAAACCCAAATAAAAACCAGAATCTAAAATAAAATACCCAAATCAAATGTCCATGTAAAAGTGAAGCAATTATCGCATGGTCACCTCGAGTCCACCCTTAGCTCCTCATCCGCGACCTACGAATCACCCGAAAGATAAGGGAGAAGGTGAGTCACCAAGACTCAGTGCATAATCCCCTCCCAATTATTGCAACATGCTTACACAAATCATAATCAAGCAAACACATCATGCACCCAAACCTAGCCATCCACAACTCCTTTTTCTACCCCGTGTGGTACCAAACCACCGGTGACCCAAAGTCACCGATATTAATAATAATGTGGTGCCAAACTACGGTGACCCAAAGTCACGAATAATCCATATGTGGGGCCAACCCACGCCAGTGATACCAAATCACCGCGACAATCCCGTTTTATCAAATGTGGGGCCAACCCACCGTGGTGCTAAACTATTGGGACGAGTCGCTATGAGGTGCCAAACCTCCGTGACCCAAAGTCACGAAATCAATCAGTGGTACCAAACCACCGTGGGCCAAACCACTGTGACCCAAAGTCACGAGATATCAATCTTCCCCCTCCTCTCATATCACCCACAATAATGCAATGCACATACAAATCATGCCATCATGCTTAATCATTAGACATATATCGAACATACATATATATTATCATCAAAAATCATGTGCCGTAATCTCAACAAAATGGACTTACTCGAAATCCTTGCTCATACCCATAAAGGTATCATATCGAAATCTGCACAATTTCGGCTTTTAACATAGTTTAGGTTATTAACAAGTTTACAACGATTATGAAGTGTGTAAGTTACACACCTAGTTACTAACGTGATCACTGAATCCCGAAGATCCCGATCTAACGCACTAGACCCCCTTTACCTACATTCGGCCAAACCAAGATCATTAGCAAAAGCCATTCAGCTTCACTTGCAAATCCCGAAAATTTAACGCATCTAGCAACCCTCCTTACCTTAACGCTTTTCGAATACTAGCCACAACTCGAGATATGCGAGATCTCAGCCTTCCCCAACAATTGGCTAACATTCAACCACATAAAGCAATAGCCTTCGGCTTTTCAAAAGAATAAGGGAAATAATGAATCGGCATAAGACCTTACCACAGTCCTAACGAAACCGATTGGCAGAGAAAGTAGATGACCACGATCCACTGCTTCCAAATCCCGAAGAACCTAGGAGAATCCAATTTCACAGAAGAATGAGAACCAAAACAAATGCCAAAATTTGGCTTTTGGTTCTATGTAAGTCGACAGAGAAAAGAAGAAGAAAATATAAGAGATTCGGCCAAGAACACTTACCCCCTCCAAAACCGATTAGAGAAGAAGACCAAAGAGATCTACCCTTGATTGATATTCGGCCAAAGTGTTGGAATAAGAAGAGAAGAGTAAATGGAGATTTCGAAAATGATGGTGGAACAATCAAAGGAGTTTCGGCTATGGCTTTTGAAAGAAGAGCAAAAGAGATTCGGCTTTGCAAAGAATCAAGAGAAGATTGATGGACTTTCGGCATAAGAGAGAATGAAGAGAAAAGAAGGTTGTCGATTTGAGAAGAAGAGATGTTGATGGGGTTTTGAACAAATATGAAAGAAAAGAGAAAAAGAAGTGAAAGGGATTCGGCCTTGAAGAGATTCGGCCAAAGGGGTTTCGGTTCAAAGAAGAAAGAGAGAGAGCTCAATTGGTTCCAAGTAAATTTGGCTAAGCACCTTGAGAAGAAGAAGAAAAAGAAATGGCACTAAGGAAATTTAGATGGGCATTCTGGCTAGGTGCTTCAAAGAGAATTGACAGTGCAAAGGGATTTCGCTTTTGTTTCAAATGATGCATTAAGGGAGAAAAATTGACAAGACTAAGGGGTTCCGCTTTGGCTCACAACCAAATGCATCGATGCGGACTTAGCCGAAAATGTCACCTAGCGACTATGGAGAAACGGCACTTCCCTTCTAGACTCCCAACCGATTACTCCTCCACAAACAAGTTCAAATTTCGGCAAAACTCTCAAATCTCTCCCCGACCATTCGTTCAAACGAGTTTGAATTATTCAAACTCCTAAATTCTCTCTTCTCCACCCGTTTAAATCATTGACTTGTTCAACAGCTTATCCATCGAGTTTGAGCCGAGCACAACTCTTCCTCTCTCAAGCGTCAAAAGAATTAGCAACAAGGGATTTCTGCAAACTCAACCCAAGCTCTCCTTCCCCTGCTTGTGGCGTCACTAGTCAAGGCCCTAAGTGGCGCCTCCTTGCCACTTTACCAAGGAAATTCTTGTGCTAAAGTTTACCACAAAATATTCTTAACCCCTAGCTCCTTCAGCTCCCCTTAACCACAGCTTAAAAATAAAAATTTTCCTATAGTTCGGGCCTACCCTTGGCTTATACCTAGACCCTAAAACGTCTCAATTAATATCACAACCAAGCCATACACATGCAAACAGTTCAAATATAATAGCCCCTATTTAAGGATGTTACATCCCGAGAATAAGTTTTGAGTTGAAACTTATAGATTTTGATTTCAAAAAAAGGGATACTTGATTTCCTAAGTTCAACGAGAAAAATCGAAACCCAATGAGTTAGGGTACATTTTTTCTCGAAGCCCCCAAACATTAAGTATCGCCGTAAATAAAAAACTTTGAATAAAATGTGACAATTTATCAAAATGTATTCTTTATTTAAAACAATGATTCGAATAAAATATTGCATTAATATAAAACATAAATTCCAAATAGAAATTCACCATAATTACTAGTCATATTAATAATTAATACTAATATAGACAATTAAAGAAAGAATAATGTAAAATAACAAATGATATAAATAATAATATGACTATACTAAAGCAAACATAAGAATGATAGACAAATAAAAGAGCATGGATAAACAAATAAAAGATATAAAGTAATAAATAACAAAAGATAAGAACTACTAAATAAATATGAAACTTTACATGCAAGATCAAGTGTAAAAAAAAAATAACAATATAAAATGAATGACATAGATCAAATAATAAGTAGATATTGCAAACAAAAAAAACATATATGTAAAAATGATATGGCAAAATCTAAAATAAATATATATATAATAAAATAAATATATGTTTAAAATAAAAAAACCTTGAACATAAGAAATATGTATAAAAATATGTTTAAAAATAATATATATAAAAAAAACCTTGAAAATATATAAAGAATAATATATTTAAAATAAACAGTACATAGAGAACTATATTAATTTAAATAATATACAATATACAAATTTTAAAATATAAAAATAATATATAATTTAATAGAATAACTTATATATAAAAAAATATGATAATTTGAGTATAATACTAAAATGATTAAAAAAAAAGAGGATTTAAAAAAAATTTAAGGAAACAAGGATTAAATTGAAATAAAAATAAAATCCAGAATAAAAATGTAAAAGGACCAGTTTAGAACGCGCGCCACAATGTAGGGACCTATTAGGCAATTATGCCTTATCTCCTAAACGACGCCGTTCCATCTCCTGCCTTGAAATGGCCTTAAAGACCAAATTGAAACAAAGGCCATAACTCTGGGCCAAATTACAAATAAAAAATGCAAATTGGACGTAATTATAAAACTACAATAATGCGGAAGGGCCTATATAGTAATTAGACCCTTTTAATAAAATGCGCGATCCTCCCGGGTATCGTGTCAACACGCTGGCGAGCCTTTAACGACGCCGCTTTGGTCATTAATTGACCACACCAAAACGACGCCGCTTTCTCGCATATATAAACCAAAAATCTTTTAAAAAAACATTTTAAAGCCATCTAAAAAAAAAAGCAGCTTCAAAAAGCTCTCCCTCTCTCTCGATCTCAGACCCTAGCTCCGGTGATGTGATCATCCGTACGACGCGCCACCGCGCGCATACCATCAGAGACGGTGGCCGGAGGCCAAAAACTTTGGTTTTTCAGCATAAATCGAAAGGTACACTCGTGCTTTTTCTTTTTAGTAGTATTTTGTATATAAAAATTTTGCATGAATCGAAAGAGGAAAAAAAGACGAAAATGATTATTCAGAAATCACCTCTGTTATTAGGTTTTTTATTCTCTGTAATCTTTTTTGTATCTTTCCGTGTATATTGTTTACAGATTACAGTGGGTTTTTATAACCCAAAAATAAATTGGGAAATAAATATAGGACCCTATTTTGCTGTTACTTGCTATTTTCTGTTGTTTTTCTTTCCATTTGCAGGTGAACGGCAGATCTAGGTGGTGGAGCATTATTCGTGCGTGGATTGCGGCGTGACCGAAGGGCTGGGCTGGGCACTTGCGGCGCGAGGGTTTTCTAGAAACCCTAGGTCCTGAAACAGTTTGGGTATTGGGCCCTTTTTGGTTTGTTGGGTTAGGTCTGGGTTGTAATGGATTGTGTTTGGGTAATCTGTTTTGAATTTTGGTTTTGTAAATGGACTAAACATTATTATTATTTTTGTTTTTGATTAGTATGGGCCCGGGCACAAATGGGCTACTACAGCTGGCCTTCTTTGCTTATTGTCCTGTAACGAGAATAGAGCAAAGACTATAAAAGGACCCATTTTGATCGGTCTTGTCAAATGGCTGTATCTTCAGGGAGATAGGCTAGTATCGTCAATCTACTTCACTGCAACTTCAGGAAGACAAGATCTACTATCTTTAGTCTGCTCCACTGCAAATTCAGGGAGGCAGGCTAATATCTTCGATCTGCTTCCTGCAACTTCAGGAAGATAAGATCTGCTGTCTTTAGTCTACTCCGCTGCAACTTCAGGGAGGGAGGCTAATATCTTCGATCTGCTTCCTGCAACTTCAGAAAGATAAGATCTGCTGTCTTTAGTCTGCTCTGCTGCAACTTCAGGGAGGTAGGCTAATATCTTCGATTTTCTTCTGTAACCCGTGGAAGATAAGATCTCTTGTCTTTAGTCGCTCCATCGCAACAACTTCGTGGAGGCGAGCTAATATCTTCGATCTGCTTCTGCAACTTCAGGAAGATAAGATCTGCTTGTCTTTAGTCTCGCTCATTGCAACTTCAGAGAGGCAAAGCTAATATCTTCAATCTGCTTCCTGCAACTTCGGAAGATAAGATCTATCAGATTCGATGCGCTCGCTTCCACAAACTTCAGGGGAAGCAGGCTAATATCTTCGATCTGTTTCCTGCAACTTCAGGAAGATAAGCTCTACTGTCTTTAGTCTGCTCCGCTACAACTTCAGGGAGGCAATCTAATATCTTCGATTTGCTTCCTGCAACTTCAGGAAGATAAGATCTGCTATCTTTAGTGTGCTCCACTGCAACTTCAGGGAGGTGGCTAATATCTTCGATCTGCTTCCTGCAACTTCAGGAAGATAAGATCTACTGTCTTCAGTCTGCTCCACTGCAAACTCAGGGATGCCAGACTGATGTTTTCGATCCGTTTCACTACAACCTCAGAAAGGCAGGATCAACTATCTTTTAGCCTGCTCCACTGCAAACTCAGGGAGACAAGGCTGATGTCTTCGATCTGCTTCACTGCAACTTCAGGATGGCCAGATCTGCTATTTTAGTCTTCTCTACTGCAACTTCAGGGAGGTCAGGCTGAAAGCGTCAATCTACCCTACTACATTTTCCTATAGAGAACATGACCTGTAGAATGGGTATATGCTTATGCCGAATGATTAGGATGCCCTGATCGAAATGACTCAAATGCTCCTAATTAGATGCGCTATGGTATATGAATGCAAAAATGTTATGAGCATGATTCCTGCTTAAGGTGTCATCACTCATTTGTTCTTCATCCTCGTTCCTCTCGAAGTATCATATTCTGCTCAAATAATTTGCTCCATGGTAATTCTGAGTCCACTCCACTTGAACCTTGGGACATAAAGTTTGTACCTCCCACTGCAACTTCAGGGGAATAACATTTGGTTTTTTCCATCCATCCTGCTGCTACTCAGAGGTATAGAATTTGTATCATCTTCAATCAATTTGATCTGTTACACCATTCCCTGGGTGTAATGACCAGATGTATATGCCTAAAATTTGCATGAATGCAGAGTATCTTTTTTCTTTTCCCAGAAATGATCCACTTTTACACTTGGGTTGACATTGCTCGTTATTTGTCGAGAAGGTATGTCTTATATTTTTTGTTCAACCAATAAAAATCAAAAGAGATGATCATCTTTCAATATTTCCAACCCTTAGGCTTGGTGAGTTCTAAACAATAGTCCTGTTTCAGATTCTCATATTATTTAGAAGCTTTCAGAATAATATACGAAACCCCTTTTATGAAAGTATTATTAGTCCATTAATCATTATTTCAATATAAAATGCTTGAAAAAGATCACAACAATGGATAAGAAAGAAATTAATCAGGAGCATAGCTCGAAACAAATAAGTTAATCAAAGCTAACCAAGGCACTAAAAGAAAATTTATTGAGGTGTATCTTGAAAAGAATAAAGTAATCAAAAATAACAAATTCAAAATGGGTAAGATAGAAGCTAGGTTCCTCAGATATCGCAGCCTGAGCTTCTCTGTACAAACTTCTTGAGGACCATTTTGAGCTCAATACGGGTTTAGAGGATCCGGAGTACTTTGACAATGCCCCAAGACATAGCATACTTTCTCATTGTTAATTCAAGCATAGCAAGACTACCACATGTCCTATCTTTGATCAAAATTTGAGCTGCCCTTTTCGGGTTTTCGGCTTAAAACCCCTTTGGTCTCAAAGCACCCTTTGCGGGTTTTTGCATTGGCCTCTCCTTTTTTTTTTGAATTTGAATTTGATCTCAAGGTGCCCTTTGCGGGTTTTCACCTCGGCCTTTCCCCTTTCAGGTAAAATAATTCTTGACTGAACCTGAATTCGCCAAATTGGGCAAGTCTTCGCCATCCGTCTCGGTCAATATCAATGCTCCTCTAGAACAGGCCCTTTTTACTACATAAGGTCCTTCCCAGTTTGGCATCTGCTTTCCTCTAAAATCCTTTTGTATAAGAAGGATATTCCTCAATACCAGGTCCCTATCATGAAATTCCCTTGGGTAGACCATTTTCGACATAAATCAGCATCATACATTTTTGGTACATTTAACTATGATGAATACTTTCAAACCCTTTTCTTCAACCAAGTTCACTGGAGGCATTCTACTTCATCCAATTCTTGACTCAATCAAAGCTTGGAGCAAAGGAATCTCGATTTTCATGGGCAAAACCACTTCTATTCCATAAACCAATGGGAAAAGTGTTGCCCAAATAAAGTCCCGATCGACGTTTGATAAGCATAGAGAGTAAATGGTAGCTTCTTATGCCAATCTTTACAAGTCTTGGTCACCTTTCATTTTTTTTTTTGTTTTTTGTTTTTTTTATTTTTTCTTTTGGCAACCTTTGCTTTGCCTTTCGTGATATCTTTATCGATCTTTGAACAAATCAGAACTTTGACGTTGTACATAATCCTTTCCCCTTTTTTTTTGATGACTGTCGACTTTGCAATATTGGCATATGAAGCAACATTCAACCTCTTAGTGAAGTAATCGATGACCACAAAGATAATTCAATGTCAACTAGAATCTTTTGACGAGATCGACCCCATAACATCCATGCCCTACATATAGTAAAGTCTATGAAGAAAATGGAGGAGTCACATAAATCTTATCTTCTTCAATTCAGTATTTGCGGTATAACTGATGTAATTCCCTTCCATGGTAGACCAACAGTGCCCGATCCTCATGTTTAGCCCGCGTCTTAGTAGCCCCGGCATGTCCTGATATGATCGTGCAAAAACATCTTTGAATTCTTGAAAATAACTCAATGATGTCTCGCCTTATTTCTGTGGTGAGCTAGGCTACAATCTTCACCTCTTTTCTAGGCTCATAATAGCCACTGACCCTTTGTAGAGCAAGGTCTATTTTTCATCTTGTTCTACTATTCTTAACAAATCAGAAGATAGGTTACAATCTCTATCATCTTCAAAGTCCTGAGATCCCTCTAAACACATATCTTACTCGAAAGGAGACTCTGAGTCAGTAGCAGCATTGCTCACATCGTTGATATCTGGAGACCTATTGTAGGTTTAAAGGAAGATTCCAGAGAATAAATGATTCAAAGAATGAAGAATGAAAGAATACTTAAAGAAAGTCCAAAGAACAAACAAAAGAAAAAAAACTAAGAACAATTATTTGTACAGTATGAAATGGAAAAAATAAAAGAATATTTTCTCAAAATGATGCATTTTATTGAAATAAAAATTCTGGACACAAGCCTATTTCACAAAAGGGCTCTTATTGCCTCTAGGCTTAAGGCAACAAGCGTGTTTTGAATATTACTCTAGATTAGCTCTAAAAATACAGGGATCTCTTCCACAGTCCCATTATTCAAAACACTCCCAAGTAGGCAAGGGCTTGGAAACTTCGTTCCCCGGTTCCCTCTTTGCTTTTGACTTCTTCAAGTCATAAATTTCTTGTCTCCTCCTTCAATTATCACATTTACTGCCTCGTCAAAGTGATCAGGTTCTGATGAAACGTCGAACTTCACAATTCCCATTTTAATGAACCTTTCGACCAACTCTTTAAACGTAGTACAATTTTTAATTGAGTGACCCGTTATTCCCGCGTGATACTCACATTGGGCATTCTCATTACACCATTTTGGGAACGGAGGTTGCATGGGTTCTGAGTATAACGGAGACACCACATGCGCATCAAACAAATTCTGATATAGCTCCTTGTATGTCATCGAGATGGGTGTGAACTGGAGCCTTTTTGCATTTGGCCTCAAGTTAAATTCCTGCTTTGAAGAGCCTTGATAGCTAGTGGTTACATCCCTCGACTGGCCTACGGTGACTGATTTGGGATACATGCTCAAGATACTGACTTCATTTTCCTTGTTTCTCGAGGCTGATCTTTTGGCGCTTTCTCCCGTGTCTATCATCCCACTCCTTACTGCATTTTCAATTATCTCACCGGACATTACTTTATCTGAAAAGCTTATGGTGGCCCTTCCCAACATATGGTTAATGAATGGGGCTTTTAGAGTATTGATGAAAAGCATCGTGGTTTCCTTTTCTAAAAGCGGCGGCTGAACTTGTATAGCAACTTCTCTCCATCTTTGCGCATACTGCCTGAAACTTTCATTCGATTTTTTCTCCATGTTTTGCAAGGTGATTCTGTCAGGCGTCATGTCTGTCACATGATTGTATTGTTTCATAAATGCTTGTGCTAGGTCTCTCCAAGAATTAATCCTAGCACGGCTCAATTGGTTGTACCACCTAGACGCTGCCCCCACCAAGCTATCTTGGAAAAAATGGATCAACAGTTGATCATTATTAACATACCCAGTCATCCGTCTACAGAACATGGTAATATGGGCTTCAGGACAGCTAGCCCCATTGTACTTCTCAAATTCTGGCATTTTGAACTTGTGAGGAAGCACCAAATCTGGAACCAAGCTCAAGTCTTTAGCATCAATTCCATGGTGATTATCAGCGTTTTCCAAGGCCTTGAACTTTTCTTCTAACCATCTATAACGGTCCTCTATCTGCCTTGGTAATTCAATTCTCGTCCCTTCCTTCTCTGCTATATCTAAATCAGGGATAATAGGATTAGCAGGGTTATCTCCTGGGTTAGATCCTGAGCCAACTTGGAAATTCATAGGCACCCCAGTATCAGCTTGACCTTGTTGAGGCCTAATTGTGACAGATGGCTCTCGAGGATATGCTTTAGGTCGTGTTTGTGCATACGGTGGGGTAAAACCTGGAGGATAATCCTCAGTATCTTCTCCAGCATTAGTCATTAGGCCTTTTCCCTTGTCCATTGCCCCATTCAGTAGCTGAGTCATTTGAGCCACCATATTCCTTTGGGCTTCCATCATTTGTTCCCTCATATCTTGTTGGATCTTCGCCAATTGCTCTTGCAACTGGTCTTGCATGTCTCTTTGGAACTGTTCGAGTCTCTGATCCATGTCTTTTGTCTTAGAGCGAGTACCGTAACGATGTTTAGTTTCCAAATTATCTTTTTCTCTTTCTCTTTTTTTTCTGAAATAACTTCAACTAATTAGGGTCCTTCTATGGATTTTAATGCATATGATGCGATGTAATGCAAATGCATGAAACGAATGCAAAAAGAAAGAGAGGCATTGATTCTGAATTCAATTCCATTAGAACAACCTTTCTAGAAAACAATTTCCTTTACATAAAACGGATATTTATATGGCCTTTCCCTCGTATTCCCTCTTATCCGGATATTAAGGTCCAATCTCGCAAACTTTCTAATAAATGTCTCTACTAGCTCTTTTTACTTGATCTGGGCCACGACTCACTGCTCACTTATTTCCACTATACTTGTTAGCCTCTTCAAGAAAGCCAAGACGTGGTGACTCTCGAATAGTCTTTGTCAGCTTGAATCCTTGGGCAATAAAGTCTTGTATTCTTTCACGGACTATCAGTCTTCTCTCATTGTGTTTACTTGAACCATATTCAGACGACCGTATTATAATCTGCTTTATCAAGAAATCCATTTTCTCATGACAAACTCTTTTATTTAGCAATCGAATTTGAATCAACACCTCTTTTCTATGATGTGAATGCAATGCAATCAAAACAAAAGAGAACGCGTTAGCACAAGAGAAATAAATAACAAAATAGGGCACCTATCTGGGTGACCACTAGGGTTTGGCATAGTTTTACCTAGGGTAAGCCCTTAGGTTTTCTACATATGGTTTAGCTCTAAAGTTGAGGTACCCGAACCAGTAGATTCCTCGATCCTTACCCATTATAGGCTCATACGGACTGAGTTCAGTTCAGGGGAATACATTTCCCTATGGCTGCACGGAGATGAAAATCTCACGAAGACATAGGTACGAATGTATCTCGAAAGCGATTCACTATTCTGCACGGAGGTGAAAACCTCACGAAGGAGTAGCTTCTCACTCCCACTTAAGAGGGTGTGACCACAACGGTCATGCAATGCAATGCAGAAATACTTTACAAGAACAACATGCAAAAAAAAGGATCATAATTTTTCAAATCGAATTTTCAAATTTAGACAAAAGGACAGGAAATAATCAATTTTGCGGCTTGACTCTCTTATTAATTCCCCAGTGGAGTCGCCAAGCTGTCGAAACCATTTTTAATTTTTTGGAAAAACGGGGATCAACTTTAAAAAAGAAAACGGGAGTCCCCACTGATCTTTTTTTTTGCTTTGGTGTAATCGAATCACCATGTAAAACAGTTTTTGTTTTTATTTAAAATATTGATTTTGGCTTACGAAATTTAGGAAAACGGGTTCGGGAGTTGGTTACGTACGAGGAAGGGTTAGCACCCTCGTAACACCCAAAAATTGGTACCTATTTGATAAACTCATGTCCTAATGTCGAAAATTTGAAAAATTTAAAAATACGATCCTTTTATTCGGAAGAAAGCTAAGACTTGCTTATCTCGAAGAAATAAAATGTCACACCCAATAAGTTAGGATGCAACATTTCAAAGCTTCAAAACTAAGCTTGCCTTTATTTGTAGAAAATCCTTACCTCGAGACACAAGACATCATATCCAATGAGTTAGGACACAACATCTCGAATTCTTGAGAATAAGTTTTGAGTTGAAACTTATGGATTTTGATTTCAAAAAAAGGGATACTTGATTTCTTAAGTTCAACGAGAAAAATAAAAACCCAGTGAGTTAGGGTACAATTTTTCTCGAAGCCCCCAAACATTAAGTATCGCCGTAAAAAAACTTTGAATAAAATGTGACAATTTATCAAAATGTATTCTTTATTTAAAACAATTATTCGAATAAAATATTGCATTAATCTAAAACATAAATTTCAAATAGCAATTCACCATAATTACTAGTCATATTAACAATTAATACTAATATAGACAATTAAAGAAAGAATAATGTAAAATAACAAATGATATAAATAATAATATGACTATACTAAAGCAAACATAAGAATGATAGACAAATAAAAGAGCATGGATAAACAAATAAAAGATATAAAGTAATAAATAAAAAAAGATAAGAACTACTAAATAAATATGAAACTTTACATGCAAGATCAAGTGTAAAAAAAAAAATAACAATATAAAATGAATGACATATATCAAATAGTAAGTAGATATTGCAAACAAAAAAAAAACATATATGTAAAAATGATATGGCAAAATCTAAAATAAATAAATATATATATATATAATAAAATAAATATATGTTTAAAATAAAAAAACCTTGAACATAAGAAATATGTATAAAAATATGTTTAAAAATAATATATATAAAAAAACCTTGAATATATATAAAGAATAATATATTTAAAATAAACAATACATTGAGAACTTTATTAATTTAAATAATATACAATATACAAATTTTAAAATATAAAAATAATATATAATTTAATAGAATAACTTATATATAAAAAAATAAGATAATTTGAGTATAATACTAAAATGATTAAAAATAAAAAAAATAAAAGAGGATTTAAAAAAAAATTAAGGAAACAAGGATTAAATTGAAATAAAAATAAAATCCAAAATAAAAATGTAAAAGGACCAGATTAGAACGCGCGCCACAATGTAGGGACCTATTAGGCAATTATGCCTTATCTCCTAAACGACGCCGTTCCATCTCCTGCCTTGAAATGGCCTTAAAGACCAAATTGAAACAAAGGCCATAACTCTGGGCCAAATTAAAAATAAAAAAATGCAAATTGGACGTAATTATAAAACTACAATAATGCGGAAGGGCCTATATAGCAATTTGTAACAGCCCGATTTAGGGCCTAGTCGGAATAGTGGTGCGAGACCATGAATCTGAGGTGAATTTATGAGTTTTTAAGGTTCATTCCATGTTTGCATGTTAGTGTGAAAGTTTCATGAAGCAATTTTGCTAAATTGAAGTTGAATGGTCCAAAAAGGACTAAATTGCAAAAGTTGCAAATTATGAGTTTCTAGAAGCATTTTGTATGAAATAACTCTAGAATAGTAATTATGAGTCCTTAAATAGCAATTTTCCCAAATTATAATTTTTGGACAATATTAGACATGAGTTAGTAAATGGTGATATTTTTAAGAGAAGGGCATTTTGGTCATTTGTCTAATAAGTGTTTAAAATAGGAAAAAGATGATAAAATTTCATTCATCTTCTTCCTTCCATTGCCGAAAATTTGAAGACTCCATAGCTAGGGTTCTTCATTTTTTTCAAGCTTGCTAGTAAGTTCATCTTAGCCCCGTTTTTAATATTCTTCGTGTTTTTGAAGTCCTCGTATTATGAATTAGCTATTTTTAGCTATAAAGTGAGCTAAGATGCATGTTCAAAAATCTACCCATGAATGATATGCTTGTTAAATGATGTTTTATGGAAGTTTATGAGAGTTTGATGTTAGATAAACATCTTTTTCTAAGTGAATTTCATGGAAAATGAGCATAGTGACTAGTTTGTAAAAGTTATGATATTGTTCATACATAGTAGAAATAATGAGAATTGATGATTGCTATAGTAGGGAAAATGAATCAGCTAAGCATGTATCTTAAGAAAGTTGAATGAAAATTATTTTACGAGCCTTGGGGCAAAAGTGCAAATATGAGAAAGTATAGGGGCAAAATAGTAATTTTGCCCAAGTATGAGTAAAGGGTCAATTTAGTCAATGTGATTATTAAATGATCTATTTATGACTATAGATCAAGAAAAACGAAGCCCGGATCGAAATCGAGGCAAGAACAAGGTCGAGGACTAAATTGCATACCTAGCTACATTTTGTATATTGAGGTTTGTTTGTATGATTTCTAAGCTTTATGATTTATATCATTGAATTTCTTAGTATAATGTACAATGTTATTATGAAAAACGTTTAATGTTATGTTAAACAAAGAAATTAATGAGATCAAGCATGAGAAAGCCCCGATTGAAGTTGAATAACTTAGGATACTCGATCTACCACATGAAACAAGAAAGTCCGTATAAGACCAAGCCGAGGCATGGCATCGGCAAGCAAGCAAGATATCATGTAAGTCCAAGGCAAGCTTGGCATTGAACAAGTTATCATGTAAGTCCAAGGCAAGCTTGGCATTGAGTAAGATATCATGTAAGTCCAAGGCAAGCTTGACATTGAACAAGTTATCATGTAAGACCAAGGCAAGCTTGGCATTGAAAAGTTATCAAGAGAAAGAGATCCCATATAAGTCCAAGTTAAGGCATGGCATTGGTGAGAAAAAGAAAGACTTCGTATAAGTCCATGTTAAGTCATGGCCTCGAAATTTAGATGAGAATTAGTATCCTCGGTTATTCATATAAATTCATCGGGCAAACGAGTTAAGCTCCAAAGAGATAACAAGAAAGTTAAGTAAGTAAGGTTATTATCAAGTGATAAAGAATATTATTCATGTTATGAATGATGAATTAGAAATTATGAGTATTATGTTCAAGCATGCTGATCAATGTGATCTAGTGATACAGGTACTTTGTTTGCCTATCAAGTATGAGACCAATAAGTTTCATGAGTTATGTAAGAATCAAGTATGAGTAAGTAAGCTTTATATAGCTGAATTTATGATGCCATTGTTTATATCAAATGGTCTATATTAAGTGAGAATGTTGCTATGTGTATTATGCAAACTTACTAAGCTAAATGCTTATGTCTTTCATTCTTTCTTTCCATGTAGTCCCGCCAAGCTAATATCGAGGATCACCGTCATCGGAGCTCGGAGCACACTATCAATCGCTATTTTGGTAGAGCCAATTTGTTTTGTTAAGTATGGCATGTATAGGTAGCATTACATTTTGAGTAAATGTTTTAAGAAGAGCCAAAGTATAGGCTACTAAGTTTGTTATTCTTTTGTATATGGTTAAGTGATTGGCCAAGTGTATATGTTTATAATTATCAATGAAGCATGTAGTATTATTCAAGAATGATGTAGTATTGAGTTGTTGAAATGAGTATGAATTGGATCTTAATTTCAGGGTGCCAATTGGCTTGGTAGATAGCCTCTAAGTGCCCACACGGTTGGACACACGGGCGTGTGTCTAGGTCGTGCGTAAACTGCATCTTAGTCTTATAAGTAAGAATAGGCCACGGACAAATCCCACGGCCGTGTGTTAAGGCCATGCATGACACACGGTTAGAACATGGGCGTGTGCCCTGTCGTGTGAAATAAGTCAGTATATCAAGATGTAGTACACGGTCTGAGTCCACGGGCATGTCATGGCCGTGTGGAAATTGGCAGAATATTGAGTTTTAGGGCACGGTCTAAGGACATGGGCGTGTATGCCTATGCACGGGCGTGTCCTATATTACACGGGCGTGTAACCCCTGTTTCAAAGAAAAGTTTTTCGATAAGGTTCCGAAAGTTTACCAGTACAAGTTTAAGGCCTCGTAGGCCCATGAAATGTACGAATTGTTTAAGAATGAGCAGTTTTAACTTCAGAACAAAATTTTATAGCCCGTAATGTCATGATTAAGCAAGTTCAAGCATAGTAATGTCTCGTATCCGGTCTGAGCCTCGGACTCGGGTATGGGGTGTTACACAATTAGACCCTTTTAATAAAATGCGCGGTTCCTCCCCAGGTATCGGGTCAACACGCGGGTCTGAGCCTTTAAATGATGTCGTTTTGGTCATTAATTGACCACACCAAAACGACGTCGTTTCCCTGGCCTATATAAACAAAAAATCTGTTAAAAAAAAACATTTTAAAACCATCTAAAAAAAACAAACAGAGCTTCAAAAAGCTATCCCTCTCTCTCAGTCTCCGACCCTAGCTCCGGTGACAGACCGTCGCACGCACCACCGCACGCGTGTCTGTAGACGGCGGCCGGAGGCCAAAAACTTCGATTTTTCAGCATAAATCGAAAGGTACACTCATGCTTTTTCTTTTTAGTAGTATTTTGTATATAAAAAATTTGCATGAATCGAAAGAGAAAAAAAAAGACGAAAATGAATATTCAGAAATCACCTCTGTTATCAGGTTTTTTATTCTCTGTATTCTTTTTTGTATCTTTCTGTGTATATTGTTTACAGATTACAGTGGGTTTTTATAACCCAAAAATAAATCGGGAAATAAACATAGGACCCTATTTTGCTGCTACTTGCTATTTTCTATTGTTTTTCTTTCCATTTGTAGGTGAACGGCGCAGATCTCAGCGGTGGAGCGTTATTCATGTGCGGATTGCAGCGTGACCGAAGGGCTGTGCTGGGCACTTGCGGCGCGAGGGTTTTCCAGAAACCCTAGGTCCTGAAACAGTTTGGGTATTGGGCCCTTTTTGGTTTGTTAGGTTAGGTCTGGGTTGTAATGGATTGGGTTTGGGTAATCTGTTTTGAATTTTGGTTTTGTAAATGGACTGAACATTATTATTATTTTCGTTTTTGATTGGTATGGGCCCGGGCACAAATGGGCTACTACATCTAGGATTGCAATCAACTCCGCTAAATTATGCTAGATCTACTCTTAAACAGGGACTTTTGCTCCACTGAATAAGCACATCAAACTTGAATTAACATCCTGAAAATATTAAAGCAAGAATTAAGAACACATAATCAAGAACAAGAACAAGTATTTATCATGTAATTCAGAAAATATCAAATAATAAGATCCATCTTAGGTTTCATCCTCCCTAGGTATCTAGGGAATTTAGTTCATAATGTAAAAGGAAAACATCTCAAAATAAGGAAAACAACAAGACATAAAGAACCCAAAAACTTCTAAGGAAAATTGATGGAGATCTTCAATCTTGAATGAGATCCTGCTTTTCAATTGATTCCGACGGCTTCCTTCGAGTAATTTATTCGTTCTACTCTGCGTGTCCCCTTAGGTTTTCTTCTAGTATGTATTTATAGACTTTTGAATGCTCAGAAACCCTAAAAATTGGCTTTTTCCACGTGTTTAAGGAACAGGGAGCGATATCGACACAGGCTGGCACATGGGCGTGTGGCCTGCCCGTGTGGATCACATGGGCGTGTGCCCAGCCAGTGTGGAAAATGCCCAGGCCGTGTGGATCTTGAAAACTCCTATTTTGGCCCCTTTTTCGCTCCTTTTGCTCCCAAATGCTCTCCTAAGTATAGAAACATGAATTTAAGGGATTAGGAGTATCAAATTCACTAATTCTCATCATAAATCATCCAAAAATATGCTAAGCATGGAATTAAAATATGTTACATTTATGGTTTATCAAATATTCCCACACTTAAGCATTTGCTTATCCTCAAGCAAAATCCTCAACTCACAATTAAAACTAATTCTTCTCAACTTATAATCCTCATCAATAGTGTTTCAAAATAATTCACAGATAATCATGCATTGAGATTTCAACTAAAAAAACATTAAAGTCTCAAACAATCCAAGTCGAGTATTTTAACATGAAAACATAGGTATTTCCTCTTATCTGAGTAATTACCTTTAATTCAAAACCAGCAAGAGTTGACATCCTCACTAAAGATTCACTCAAATCACTCAAAATGTTTAAGGTTTAGAAATATGCACTCAATAGTCAATTATGAAAAGTCATTAACATAAGCTTGCATGAAAATCAAATCTCCACCACTATAATTTGAGATGATACACAAATCAAAAGGTCTTTAAAGGGTTGTAATGGGGCTTCGGTTAGGGGTGTGGGTAAAGGCTGAAAAAGAAGGTTAGAATCGAGATTGAATTGAAAAAATAGACTAATGCTGAATAATTATATCAATGGATAACTAATCATGAATAAAAACGAGCTTCTCCTTAAAAATTAAACTGTTCAAGCTCAAGCCTCATAGAACTAAGTAGTAAACAATGTGTATCTTTTTTTCGAACAATAGAGATAATAAGCAATAATATGCAATTTTTTTCTCTTTTTTTTTTTGAATAATAAGAAATAATTTACTAACTGAACAAAAGAACATCGTCAGACATCAATTCAAATCAAATCTCGACAAAAAGGGAGTCAATAAAATAGGAAAAATTCTCATTGAATCAAAAAGAATGAGTTATGGGTTAATATTAAGGGTAAATTAATAATGGTGTTTTAGGCTCGAAAGGGGTTCACTAAGGGTTAATTATGAAGATAGGCTTTTTATGGGACAAGTGGGTTAAATCCTAAGTGTCTTTATCATCTCAGTATATCAAATCAAAGGTGTGGTCTCGACATGTATAATCGAAGCAATATCTAGAATAAAAAATCAATATTGACACACTCATAACCAATAATAAAAGTGAGCAAGAAAAATATATGCTCTAAAGGCTCAAATTCTCACAAAAATTTAAAGCTTTTGATGTCAATCCTGTAAATTTCAAACTTCAAGATAATACCTCAATTTAGGAAAACAACCTAGAAATTTTTAATTCTGAAAAATCAACTTATAATGCTTGATTCTCTAATGTCTTAAAGTTTAAACAATCAATGCACAATTACCTATGACTTAATCCAAAACATATCAATAAAAAACATAAATCAATAAAAATTCATTCTAATAGTAATATGAGAAAATTACTTAAAAACAAGACATAATTTAGGGATTTTCTAATAATCATATAAATAACCTCCCCACACTTAAGATATACATTGTCCTCAATGTATGAATATATATAATGACAGTATAAGTAGAATATCATAAGAGAGGGAGAGAAGTGAAACTGCCCTGAATTTTGGAAGAAGTCCTCAAATTAGTGACTAGCGAAATTGTAGAGAAGGCTAAATGTAGTGCATGATTTTGAGCAAGCTATTAAGAAAATAAATACAACTGGTGGAGAAGATTAAAGGATTACTCGATTAGGAACAACCATAATAATTAAAATATAGTTCAAAATATAATAGACAAGTCTTTAAAAGATAATAAGAAACATAAAAGACAAATAAAATAAAAATAGAAATAGAAATAGAAATAGAAATAAGATAAAACAAGAAGACAAAATAAGAAAAGAGAAAAGGGGTTAGGGTTTTTATGGGGTGACACTGTTGTGTGAGGGTCCCTGTTGGGCCACACGGCTGTGTCACACGCCCGTGTGGCTTGTTTTCAACCCGTGTTCGCCGAGGGAAAAAAAATATCCCAGTCTACACACGGCCTCAGACACGCCCGTGTGTCCAGGCTGTGTAATGGTTCACACGGCCGAGTCGCACGGCCATGTATATCATCCTTCGCTTCTCCCACGCCCGTGTGACCTCCCACACGCCCGTGTGGCTAGGCCGTATCTCGCACACGACCGTGTGCCTTGCCCGTGTAACTCTCTAAATTGTTTTAAAATTCAAAAAAAAAATTTGCTCCAGGTTTCACACGGCCTAGGACTTGCCTGTGTGTCCAGGCCGTGTTGTCCATACGGCCGTGTCGCACGCCCGTGTGGTTTAATTTAAGGCCGTGTCTCTATTGATTTTTGGGAAAATTTTAGCCCTATTTTCATACGACCAAGGACACGCTCGTGTGTCCAGGCCATATGGGTCAACAACCTGCATTTAAACATGAAAGGAAGTAAAAATAAACTAATTAGTAGTGCTCGGGTTGCCTCCCAAGAAGCGCTTATTTAGAGTCTAAGACCGACTTACCTCTCATCCGCATGGTCATGGTGGTTTGAGGAGTTGAAACTCCTCTCTCCTGCTATCAATTCTAACATCAAAATAAGGTTTAAGTCGAGTACTATTTACCTTAAAAGTACCAAATTTAGAATGAGTTACCTCGACTGTACCGTATGGAAAGACATTTAGTATCGTAAAGGGAGTTGCTCCGTTTGCATTAGGCTTTGAAGTGGCAACTCAAAGATCCATTTTATCTAACAGTACCTGGTCCCCAACCTTAAATTGATTGGTTCTATCCTTAAGCTCAACATGGTGTTGCTTCTGTTCCTCTTTGACATAAGTCCGCCATTCGTCTAGTTCATCTATCTGTAGCATTCATCTTTCATGGATTGTTCCATTGTTGGCGCATGAACCAGAACGTGGCTCATTTGTGTTTTTCAAAATAGTTTCCTGTAAAGAGGGTTGAATCCTATGATTAGTCTTATTAGCATGATTTATAGAATCGTCTTTATTACTTGATGTCTTAACCGAATCACGAGCTTGGAGCGTGGTCGTATCATCACCTACACGAAGTGTGAGTTCACCTGTACCAACATCAATGATAGTTCTAGCAGTTGCTAAAAAGGGGCGTCCTAAAATTAAAGGGACATCACTATCCTCATCCATGTCTAGGACAACAAAGTCAACTGGGAATATGAATTTATCAATTTTTACGAGTACATCTTCAACAATAACCCTAGGAAATCTAATGGTTTTATCTGCTAATTGAATGCTCATCCTAGTTTGTTTGGGTTTCCCAAGACCTAGCTGTTTAAACATTTTGTAAGGCATGACATTAATACTTGCCCCTAAATTAGCTAAAGCATTATTTACATTTAAACTACCAATTAAATAAGGAATAGTAAAACTCCCTGGATCCTTTAATTTGTTGGGTAGTTTATTTTGTAAGATAGCTGAGCACACTGCATTTAGCTCCACGTGCGAAAAATCATCTAACTTTTGTTTGTTTGCCAAAAGCTCCTTTAAAAATTTAACTGAGTTGGGCATCTGCGAAAGAGCTTCAATAAACGGTAAGTTAATATGCAAATTTTTCAAAAGTTTAAGAAATTTACCGAATTGTTCATTTGTGTGGTCTTTCTTTGTCGCGTTGGGATATAGCACATGATGTGTATACTCATTACTTACTGGTTTTTGTTCGTTGTGGATTACCTCAACCTTACCATTGCTTACCATAGTTTCTCGCCTCAGTTCAGATTCAAATTCAGCTAACCCTTCTTCATCTCGAACAGTAATGGCATGAAGTTTCTCCCTTGGGTTAGTTTCGGTGTTGCTTGGTATGCTACCTTGTGGTCATTCTGAAATCATCTTTCCCAATTGACCGATTTGATTCTCAAGCCCTTGAATCGATTCTTGTTGATTTTTGAGTGCTATTTCGGTGTTTTGGAAGCGGGTTTCTGACACCGAAATAAATTTCGTCAGCATCTCTTTAAGGTTTGGCTTCTTCTCTTACTGGTAGGGTTGGTGTTGGAATCCTGGAGGGGGTTGCGGTCTCTGATTTCCTTGGCCACCCCAAGAGAAATTGGGGTGGTTCCTCCAACCTGCATTATAAGTATTACCATAGGGCTTATTCTGAGGTCTAGAATTATTACCCATATAGTTAACTTGTTCATTCTCCATGCTAGGACTGTAGGGTAGATATTCTGAGGTATTCATCCCACCTCCATTTGTGTCGCATTGCATCACCGTATGTACCTACGTAGAAACACATAAACCATCAATCTTTTTATTTAAGAGCTCTACCTGGTTTGATAACATGGTGACCGCATCGAGGTTGAAAACACTAGCGGCTTTTGTCGGCTTTATTCTCATGACTTGCCACTGATAATTATTCAGTGACATCTCTTCTATAAACTCATAAGCCGCTTCAGGTGTTTTGTTATTCAGAGTCCTGCCGGCGGCTGCATCAATCAGTTGCCTAGTTGAGGGTTCAAACCGTTGTAGAAAGTTTGAACCTGTAGCCATAGAGGTAACCCATGGTGAGGGCACCTTCTCAATAAGTCCTGATACCTCTCCCATTATCGTAAAGAGTTTCTAAATCCATCTACACAAAAGAAGAGATATCATTCCTAAACTTTGCCATTTTAGCCGGCGGAAAATACTTTAATAGAAACTTTTTGGTCATTTGTTCCCAAGTAGTGATGGAACCTCATTTTGTAACGATTTCAACCACTTTTTAGCTTTATTCCTCAATGAAAAAGGAAATAACCGAAGGCGAATGGCATAATCAGAAACGCCATTAATTTTAAAAGTGTCGCGAAATTCTAAGAAATTAGCCAAATGAGTATTTGGGTCTTCGTCCTGGAAACCATCAAACTGAACAAACTGTTGAATCATTTTAATAGTGTTAGGTTTCAGTTCAAAATTATTTGCAGCAATAGCAGGTCTAACAATACTCGATTCAGCCCCTGTTAAATTGGGCTTGGCATAATCGTACATAGTACGAGGAGCAGGATTCTGATTTATAGGATTCATGGCAACCACAGGAGGTAGTGGATTATTCTGATTTTCAGCCATCTCCTCGGTAAGATTGGTATCGTCCTCTTGCTCTTCCGCTATATACTGAAGACTTCACCTTATTTCTTTACGACTTCTGCAAGCTGTGCTTTCAATTTCGCTATCAAATAATAGAGGTCCTGTAGGGTTTCTTCTAGTCATAAACTAGAGATACCTGCCAGAAGCAAATAAAAGAAAAGTTAGTAAATTAAATAATAAACTAAAAACAAAAAATAAAAAATAAATTGCAGAAACTAACTAAAAAAAATATGGCTAAAGTAATAAAAATTAAGTGTTCCTAATATTCTAGTCCCCGGCAATGGCGCCAAAAACTTGATGACGTCACAAACTAACTAAAATACGACAAAGGCAAGCGCATCTATCGAACAGTAGTATAGCTATGGTGAGTCCGGAATATCGTATCCACGAGGACTAAAAGTACTAGTAATTACTATCTTTTTATTATCTAGACTAATAATTAAATGGGTGTTTTAATCTAAAATTGAACTAACTAATTAACTATGAACGCGACAGAGATAAATTGGGAAAATACTTTAGGAAAACCAATGAGAAAGACAATACCCAAGGAGAAATCCACCTAGATTTCACATATTATTATGATTCTGAATTAAACGATTTATTCATTTGCCTTGATCCGTAGAAATCCCTAATTCATGTTAATATCTCTTTCGAGACTAAGAAAAACTGACTCTAGGTTGATTAATTGAAATCTCTTTCTAATTAAAACCCCTATTGTCGCATTAACTCGATCTATGGATTCCCTTATTAGATTTGACTCTAATCCGGCAAATTTATGTCGTCCTATTTCTAGGATTGCAATCAACTCCGCTAAATTATGCTAGATCTACTCTTAAATAGGGACTTTTGCTCCACTGAATAAGCACATCAAACTTGAATTAACATCCTGAAAATATTAAAGCAAGAATTAAGAACACATAATCAAGAACAAGAACAAGTATTTATCATGTAATTCAGAAAATATCAAATAATAAGATCCATCTTAGGTTTCATCCTCCCTAGGTATCTAGGGAATTTAGTTCATAATGTAAAAGGAAAACATCTCAAAATAAGGAAAACAACAAGACATAAAGAACCCAAAAAATTCTAAGGAAAATTGATGGAGATCTTCAATCTTGAATGAGATCCTGCTTTTCAATTGATTCCGACGGCTTCCTTTGAGTAATTTATTCGTTCTACTCTGCGTGTCCCCTTAGGTTTTCTTCTAGTATGTATTTATAGACTTTTGAATGCTCAGAAACTCTAAAAATTGGCTTTTTCCGCGTGTTTGAGGAACAGGGAGTGATATCGACACAGGCTGGCACATGGGCGTGTGGCCTGCCCGTGTGGATCACATGGGCGTGTGCCCAGCCTGTATGGAAAATGCCCAGGCCGTGTGGATCTTGAAAACTCTGATTTTGGCCCCTTTTTCGCTCCTTTTGCTCCCAAATGCTCTCCTAAGTATAGAAACGTGAATTTAAGGGATTATGAGTATCAAATTCACTAATTCTCATCATAAATCATCCAAAAATATGCTAAGCATTGAATTAAAATATGTTACATTTATGGTTTATCATAACTGTAACATTGTTGAGTTGTCGGTAGTCTATACATAATCTCATAGACCCGTCTTTCTTTTTCACAAAAAGTGTCAGAGCACCCCACGGAGAATAACTTGGTCTTGCAAAACCCTTATCCGTTAACTCTTGTAGTTGAACCTTCAGCTCTTTTAACTCCAACGGTGCCATCCTATACGGGGCAACCGAAATAGGTGCCATACCAGGGACTAACTCGATACCAAACTCAATTTCCCTAGTTGGAGGCAATCCGGGCAACTCTTTCGGAAACACATCCAGGTACTCACATACCACGGGTACGGACTCAATCTTTACTTCCAACTCTTGGGTATTCAACACAAATGCAAGATAGGACTCATACCCTTTTCTCATGTATTTCTCAGCAGTCATAGAAGATATCAGTACAGGTAAGCTATCCAGTTCACCTAATTCAACCCGAATAATATCCCCATTTTCACTTTTCAGTTCAATAAATTTTTGTCCACAATTTATTATCACATCATGAACAGTTAACCAATGCATGCCAAGAATTACGTTAAAATCATCAAACGACAACAACATGAGGTTAGCCGGAAAACAATGACCTTTAATTGTCAAGGGACAATTTCTACATATTCGATCAACTAACACATGCTTGCCTAATGGGTTTGACACTTTTATCACAAATTCTGTAGACTCAATAGGTATATTCATGCTAGACACCAATTTCACACAAGCATACGAATGGGTAGACCCCCGGATCAATCAAAGCAACAACAGAGATATCATGAAGAGAAAAAGTACCCGTAATCACATCTGGGGATGAAGCCTCTTCGCGAGTGCGAATAGCATAAGTCCTAGCAGGAGCTTTACCCTCTGATCTCACAATGGAATCTCTAGGCGCACCTCTACTGCTAGCCCCACTTCCCGGGTTCTTTTGTGGTCTACCTCTAAAAGGAGCATTACTCGCTCGCACATCTTACTTTCTGTCTTTCTCATCCATCTCAAGACAGTTTCGAATAAAGTGTTCTGGTAAACCACACTTGAAATAGCCTCTTTCATTTCCTCGACACTCATCGAAATGTCATCTACCACGTTGCGAACACTCCGGTTTATTTGGTCGAGCACTACCAACACTCGCAATAGAAGTGGTATGAGCCTTAGAAACCGAATACTGCTTACTCCTATTTCTGTTTGAGAATCCAACTGAAGCATTAGATCGAGTAGTAAACTCTCTCGATTTCTTGGATGAGGACTGAAATGATTTTCCCAACTGTCTTTTCTTCGAGTCACGAGATTCTATTTTAGCTTTTCTTTTCTCTTTGGCCAATTCTTCGGCCTTGCACGCTCTCTCAACAAGCACCACAAACTCCTTTAATTCCAGGATGCCAACTAATAGTCGGATGTCTTCATTTAATCCGTCCTCAAAACTCATACACATGATGGCTTCGATGGATACGCAGTCCTGAGCGTATTTGCTGAGCCTTACAAACTTATGCTCATACTCGGTTACCGTCATTCGGCCTTATTTTAGCTCAAGGAATTCCTTTCTTTTCTGATCGATAAACCTCTGGCTAATATACTTTTTACGGAACTCTTCCTGGAAGAATTACCAATTTATCATCTCCCTCGGTAAAACTGACACAAGGGTGTTCCACCATTGGTAGGCCGAGTCTCGCAAGAGTGACACAACACTCTTCATGCACTCCTCAGGTGTGCAAGACAATTCATCGAATACCCTAATGGTATTTTCTAGCCAAACTCTACCCTTTCAGGGTCATCATCTATATTCGCTTGAAATTCGTCGGCCCCTTGCTTTCGAATTCTGTCTACCAGAGGTTTTTCCCTTCTAATCATTTCCACTACATGGGGAGTTGTAGGGGCAAGCTGGGGAATTGGAGGGGGTGGAGGAGGTGGAGCGTTCGGGTTTGCACGAACAAACTTCGAATACCAGACATTCATCATATGGAGGAAGGCTTCTCTAGCCCCTCCGCCCTGACTCAGTGTCACGGGCCCACTTTCGACTGGCGTGGTCCCTTCTGCGGGAGCCGGCACATTACTTTCAACATCATCCGCCACTGCTCCGTCAGGATCCATTTACTATATAAAAAAAACACATTTTAAATTATCAGGAGTCGTCACACTATCATAATTCATATATGGCATGTATAGCTAGACTCGTACACATGCTAGGTTAGTCCGAGAATCGACTAAACCATAGCTCTGATACCACTAAATGTAACACCCCTTACCCGTGTTTGACATCGGAACATGGTACGAGGCATTACCTAACTCAAACACATACTAACATACATTTCCGGTCATAAAAGTTCGTTCAAATTTAAAAACTTTTCAAACTTTGTCTTAAAATCCTTAATATGAGCCTACGAGGACCAAAACACACTTTAGAAATGGTTCGGGACCAAACCGAGTTCTTTAGAAATTTTTTGGAAAATGTCACTAATAACAGGGGCACACGCCCGTGTGGATGGGCGACACGCCTGTGTGACTTAATAACATGGCCATGTTGAAGGATCGTGTAACTCACACGACCTCAGAATATAGGGACACACCCGTGTCCCGTGTTCGTGTGGATTTATTTCTCAATTCGAACCTACAGGGGTTTTCACACGGCCTGGCACACGCCCGTGTCCATGGCCTGTGTCCCTCACATGGCCATGACACGCCCGTGTCTCGGCCCGTGTGTAAAAACCTTGACATTCTTTTTCTGACGTAAGCAACAATTTAGGGTCACACGGTCAAGGCACACGCCCGTGTGCTAGGCCGTGTAGAAATTCTAAATGTCACGTTCAAGGTGCAGACTTTACACGGCCTGGGCACATGCCCATGTCCTATGGCCGTGTCTTCTACACGGTTGAGACACAAAGCCGTGCCTCAGCCCGTGTGGTTACTACTGGGCATTCTGTTTTACCAAATTAAGGTGCAGGGGAACACACAGCCGGACTACACGCCCATGGGGCAGACCGTATGTCACACACGGCCTAGACACACGCCCATGTGTCTACCCGTGTGGACAAAAACAAGGCTATTTACCAAGCCCTTTCTGTCACCCTTACTTGCACCAACATAAGCCACATCAAATAACCTACTCATTCATGCATTAACCTACCAAATACTCAACCATGCATTTTGTACATTCATGAAAAACATCATCATTTTCATATATCAATAATGAGTAATAGCCATCATCCATGGCCTTATACAAAATGAATCAATCGTCAAGACAAGCCAACACATTTGGCCAAAACAATATGACACTTGACAAAGATCAAGGCCCTATATATGCCATACTCAAAATGATAAATCTAACTATACCAAATGTTCACATTGATAGTGTGATCGAGCCTCCGACGTCCTTTGATCCCCGAGCTAGCTTGGCGATACTATAATAAAATGGAAAGGAAAGGGAGTAAGCATAAAGCTTAGTAAGTCGCATGTAAATAATTAATAACAATTACCATACATTTTTATACTCATAACATAATATAAACTTGCACATAATTCTCAAATAATTTTAAGGCATAACTTACTCATTTTCATCCTTACTAAACACACAACATAAATTGAGCTCATTTCTCATGAATTTCGTGTAGGTACCTGTATCACTTACAACATAGTCGTAACTTTTCTTACTTTTGACACAAGCTTTAAATTACCCGTTGAACCAGTTGGAATACCAAAGGATACTCGACAAGCCTCACACAAGAGAGTATGATGCCGATGCCATGTCCCAGACATGGTCTTACACTAGCTCTCGTCTCAATGCCGATGCCATGTCCCAGACATGGTCTTACACTGGCTCTGGTATTGTGGCCGACGCCATGTCCCAGACATGGTCTTACACTAGCACACATATCATCGCCGATGCCATGTCCCAGACATGGTCTTACGCTGGCTTTCATAATGTGGCTGATGCCATGTCCCAGACATGGTCTTACACTAGCACACATATCAACCAAATATCATGGTTTGGATATCCAATCTATTCCTAAGGTTCAACCGGGAGTATATCACATCAAATTTCTTCATGCATATTTATAACAATAATCAAACATTTTATGCAATATCAATTGTTTAATGCATAATA
Organism: Gossypium sturtianum; assembly: GCA_025698515.1. Taxonomy (NCBI): domain Eukaryota; kingdom Viridiplantae; phylum Streptophyta; class Magnoliopsida; order Malvales; family Malvaceae; genus Gossypium; species Gossypium sturtianum. Next base: position 38,793,207 of record CM046951.1, read on the forward strand.
ACAATAGAGTTGTATTATTTACGTACAACTTACCTCGGTATACAAAATATGGGCGACTAGTTCGATTTAGTCCACTATTTTGGTTTTCCCCCAGTCTAAGTTCGGATCCCGTTTTTCTTGATCTAAAATGACAAAATTTACTCATTTAATCACCACATTAATCAAAACATTTCAAAATTTCTACTTTGGCAAAATTTTTGTTTTGCCACTAGACTTTCACAAAATTATGATTTTGCCCATAAGCTCGTAAAACGATTTTCATCAAATTTCCTCATTAACCATGCCTAGCCGAATCTATTTTAAGCTTATAGCAACTCACAATTCCAATTATTTCACACATTTACTACCCATTTTATAACTTTTACAAAATAGTCCTTTTAGGTGTTTTCATGAAAAATCCTTTCACAAAAGTTGTTTATTAAACAACCAAGATTCATTTTCTTCCATAAAAATTTAGCAAACAACATTAATGCTCCCATGGAAAAACCCTAGACTTTCAACCATTTTGCAAAATAGTCCCCTCATTAACTAGATTAAGCTATAAGGGTTTCAAAAACACAAAAATCATCAAATATGACCATCAAGATGACTTACTTGCAAGGATTAAAGGTTGCTGAAATTTTCAAGCTTCCATGGCCCTTTTCTTGAGTGAAAATCGGTGGAGAAGAAAGAGAGAATGAAAAAGATGAAAACTTTCTTTTATTTTATCAATTAAGTCACCTAATGCCACCAAACCTTTGACTTTTCAATTTCTTTGTCTCCATGTTCAACCACTAATCACTTTTGGGTCTATTTATTCAATAAGGACTTATAATTTAATGTTCCATAGCTAATTAACACCCTTAGCTATTAAAACAAAACTTTCACCTTTTGTGCGATTCAGTCCTTTTTCAAAATTAAGCAAGCAATCGCTAAAATTAATTCACCAAAATTTTCAAACACTCATATAATCATGCTATGACACATAAAATAATATATATAAAAAAATAATTTCTCCAACCTTGGATTTGTGGTCTCAAAACCAGTATTTCGACTAGCCCCAAAATCGGGCTGTTACAGAATGCTTATTGTTGCATAAATGTATGCTATATGTGTTGTGAATTGATTGGTAATACCTCGTAACCCTATTTCGGCATTGAATACGGGTGAGGGGTGTTACAGACCTTATGCATGTTTAATTATTATTATAAGACTATTTGATGTATGGTTAGCATGTAACATTGATAACTAACAAGTATAATTGACTTAAAACCTATACGAATACTAAGATAGACGATGCTTCGTTTAGATTGAACTTTTACTTGTTGTATATGACTTGAGACGATGGTGTGACATCTCATATTCGGGCTTGGCGACCAGGCCAAGTATGGGTGTTACAGTGAGGTGGTGGTGCGATTGGCTATGAATGGAGGAGATGTGGAAGAATTAAGGAAAAAGGCTTTGTTGAGAATGTGAAATGGAAGAAAAATGAAGAGGAAAGGAAGGAGAAAGGAGGAGCAAAAGAGGGGGTGGCAAAAATGGAGAGGAAGGAAAAAAAGTGAACATCAAAAGGTGTAATTCACTTTGTCCAAGTTCAATGTATATCACACAAGGTAAAGTTGAAGAAAATAGGCATGTTGAGGGGACAAAAGAGCAAAAAGGGGATCATGGGAATGAAAATGGGGGTTTAATAGGGAAAGTTAACTAGTTAAAAGAGGAAAGAATCTTCTTTGCATTATAACTAGGAGTGGACGATTATGGAAGTTTTTTCTTATGCAAAAGTTGCCAAAAAAAATTAAATAAAATATGGAGAGTGTGGAAACTTGAACCTAGAACCTTTAAGAAATTATTTAAGCTTCTAACCACTAAGCCAACTTACTTCCTTGTTCACAAACTACAACATTTATTTTAAAAACATGGTGTGACCTTTGCTAAGGTTTGAAGCAAAATTGCACCATATAGAAAATAATTTAAGGGAAGGGATTCGAACATAGGTCATTAAAGACAACTCCACCACTACTAAATCACTATACTTAATACTTATTTATTATCAATTGAGCAAAAGATCATTTAAAAAAAATTAGGCGGCCACTCTCAGTTTATTAACCCAATTTCTATTAACCCGATTTTTGAGATGTGACAAACATGCCCGTGCGGCACATGGTACACGGTCTCAGTCTGTTACATAGTCTAATGACATGGTAGTGTGACTCTCTTTCACATGGTTTCAGTTTGTTACATGGCCTAGCAACACGGCTGTGTTAATCTAGCACACATGGTCACAGCCTATCACATGGCCTGGTTACACGGCTGTGTGACCCTTATTTTCCAAAATTTTCTTATTTTCCAAAATTTGTATATTTTTCATTTAGTTTACAATTAAGTCCTTACATGTTCCCTGTTTGATTTAAAAGCTTTTGTAAGTCTGTTTTAGATCTAGTTTGATTACAATTGACGGGAAACAAGATTATTCGTGATGTTGTATGAAATATTTAAATTTAAACTATGCTTTCAACTATTATATGTTCTGTGATCTGTTGTGGCATCTTGTAGCTCAAGTCCGGTGAGTGGACCAAGTTAGGGATGTGTCAATTGAGTTATATTCCTATGCCAATAATGTAGACCAAAGTGAATAAAAACTACCTCAATTATGGCGACCCAAGGTAATTAGATATATTCCTATCCTAATTACGAATCACGAATTGATCCTTCTAATTAAGACCAAGAGTTGTTCATTCTAGACCAAAAATGAAAAGTCCTCTTCCAATTTCTTTAGGTTTTGTCAAACTAATAATTGGCCAGACTATTATCAAAGAAGAACAAGAATGACTAAATAATGTAAACTCTATTAACAAAAAAAAAGATAAAGAAATAGATAACATTCAATTAACTAAGCTTAAAATCCATTGTATCGCTAGAAAAGAGATTTAATTCATGGAAAATTTGAGAAACTTTGTCTTCTCGTTGAAACCTGTCAATTCTTGATGCGTGAAAGCTTAGGTGGCTCATACTTTTTTTCCTCCTCCCTTTCACTTTTTGGTTTCCTTTTTCCCCTTTTATAACTCCTAAAAATCATAACTTTTACTCCAACCATGGGCGAATTCAGAAAGGCTGGCAAGGGTCTTGACTCCCCTAAAATTTGTAAAATTTCATTTTAGGCCCTTTTGAGTTTTGAAAATTTTGGTTTTAATATTATAATTACTATTTAAAAACATGAAAAATGTGTGTTTGACCCCCCGAAGTTTTTGAGAGTTTTTTAATTTGTTTTTTTATAGGATTTATAATTTTTAATGTTAAGTTTAGTAACATATTTAGTTTAATTTGGTAAACTAATACAAGGTAGTATTCTAAATATTAATTTGATAAAATAAAGTTTAATAATTGCAATATTTAAGTATAAATAGTATTTAAATATTAATTAGGTTAAAATAAATTTAAATAATTATAATATGTAATACAAATTGAACATTTAACGTACTTTGTTTTTATTAAATTTTGGTAATAAAAATTATCTCAAATTTATAAATACCTTACCGAAAGTAGACCTGTGAGCCAAGCTTACTTTGAACATTTATATTTTAAGAATATTTCGTCCCCTTATCAACAATTTTGGCTTCACCCCTGGCTCCAACGGTATCATTCCGTTGGAGTGGAAAGTTGTTTGTTTGCTTTCGCTAGGGCGAAGACATTTTCTGTCGGAACAAAAATATGCTTATGTCAAGCTATTTTTTCCCATACTTTGCCGGGCCTACATTGAATAAGAACACATCAAAAATTAACCTGATTTAACACTACAAATATATAATTAACTTAAAACATCAATGAAATAAAATTCCTAAAATCTAACCAAATTAAATTATAAAATAAACTAAAAATCTTACTAAAATAAGCAACAAATAATTCTAAAATATTAGAGCTATTAATATTATATAAAATAAATTTATTAAATAAATATATTATGTACATCGCAAGAGACAAAAAAAAAAAAAAAACTATTAATAATAAAATGGTGCTCAGAAGCACTTGACAAAATACAAATTCAGTTAAGTAATTACAAATTTTTATTCTTCGGGTATTAATATATAAAAGCAATATAATTGGAAAAAGAAACCAGGAAGTACAGCTCTGCAGTTTCCATATTCAGTAGCAGGGCAAGGCATATACTTGGAAATTCAACAAGAAATTATCCCATTACACTCTCAAGGCCTCCACCTGTTATTTATTTTATTTGATAATTGGTGTTATTGTTGGAGAAGAATAAGAGGGTAATCGACGACAAAAGCTTCTTTGGACTGATCAAGAAACAGTGGTGTTAAGTTAGACAAATAAAGTGGCGCAATCGATAAGCTCTCCATTCACAGCGGACAATTTAAGGGAGGCAGGAAAGGCTTTACATTAATCTTCCTTCAAAAAATATGATAATTGTAAAAACTCCCTTAGGTTCCCCGACAAATATTGATGGTCCTTTTTGTACATTGCAAAAAGCGTCATCTTTGAAACTCCAATCTCCTATTTTGTCCTTGTTCTCACCTTGTAATTATGTGCACTCCTTAGTTTATGCAAAACCCCAAATTATCTTAGTTTATGCAAAACCCCAAATTATATTGAAATATTCTGTTGATCATTAATCTCTTAGGGAAGTAAAATTTTATTCTTTGGGGGCCGGTCCAATATTAGGAGCTTATTTTTGGAGTAATAAATAATCTTTATTTGCTTTTTAAAATCATTTTTGGAGTAATAAATAATACCTTAAACAGATAATTTTTCAAAATAAAATGTTTTTACTAACTGTGAAGTTGAAAAAGCAAACGTTGAAATTCTGACAAGAGCCGTTCCCCACCACCCAAAGCCCACTATAAAACCTGCTCTACTCCACCTTGTAAAACTCCCCCCAATACTCTCTCTTCTCACGCTCTGTTTCAGTTCAGTAATACATAAAGATGTGCCAGTTTACGTCCTCCCATTGCTCCTGCAAATGTAATTCAAAAGTTCTTTACCTTTGGGAAGGGTCCAACACTTACGAACCGTTGATCCTCAGAAGCCCAGCACCAAAACAAGAAGAAAACTGCAGCTTAACCATACCTCTTCTTGTCAAGGAAGCCATTTCCATTGCAAAGATAGCTCTTCCTATGATATTAACAGGGCTCATGTTATACTCCCGTTCATTGATTTCCATGCTGTTTCTTGGCCGCCTCGGTGAGCTTGCTTTGGCAGGAGGTTCACTTGCCATTGGGTTTGCTAATATCACCGGTTACTCTGTTCTTTCTGGTCTTGCCGTAGGAATGGAATCCATTTGTGGACAAGCCTTTGGTGCCAGAAAGTATACCCTTCTCGGAACCACGTTGCAAAGAACGGTGCTTCTGCTTTTAGTTTCTTCTTTGCCCATTTCTCTTCTATGGATGAACATGAGGAGAATACTCATACTTTGTGGACAAGATGAAACTATAGCCAAAGAAGCACAATTATATCTTATTTACTCGGTTCCTGACCTCTTGGCTCAGTCTCTTTTGCACCCGCTAAGAATCTATCTTAGAACCCAATCCATAACTTTACCTTTGACATGTTGCGCTATGCTATCCATTCTTTTACACTTACCAATTAATTATCTTCTTGTATCTCACCTTAGATTAGGAACCCGGGGAGTTGCTCTTAGCGGGGTATGGACTAACTTCAATCTTGTAGGCTCATTGATAATCTATATTCTCTACTTTGGAGTCCATAAAAAGACGTGGGGAGGATTTTCAATGCAGTGCTTTAAAGAATGGAAATCTTTGTTGAATTTGGCCATTCCAAGTTGCATTTCAGTCTGCCTTGAATGGTGGTGGTACGAGATCATGATTCTTCTATGCGGGTTGCTATTAAACCCCAGAGCTGCTGTGGCTTCAATGGGTATTTTGATTCAAACAACAGCGTTAATCTACATATTTCCGTCTTGTCTAAGTTTCAGTGTATCAACCAGAGTAGCAAATGAGCTCGGAGCAAACCAGCCCAAGAAGGCGAAGCTCGCCGCCTTTGTTGGCCTTTACTGTGGCTTCATGCTGGGCTTTTCAGCACTTTTTTTCGCTGTAATGGTTGGGAACGTATGGGCTACCATGTTTACGGATGATAAAGAGATCATAACATTAACTTCTGTTGCTTTGCCTATAATCGGATTATGTGAACTTGGGAACTGCCCACAAACTACTGGGTGTGGAGTGCTGAGGGGTACCGCCAGGCCGAAACAGGGAGCGAACATTAACCTCTGTTGCTTTTACCTTGTCGGTATGCCAGTGGCTGTATGGTTAGCGTTTTTCGCAGGATTCGATTTTAAGGGATTGTGGCTTGGAATGTTGGCAGCCCAAGGCTCATGTATGGTGACCATGATGCTGGTTTTGATTAGAACAGACTGGGACTTTGAGGCTGAAAGAGCCAAGGAGCTGACCGGAGCCGAAGTGGTGGTTGTTGATGACAGCAAAGATGTTGAGCAAGAGAAGCCACGCAATGGCAAAGCAGAAAACAAGGAGGGTTCGTTTTCTTTATTAGGCGATTTAGATCATCATAGCCTCGTTTAATTAATCATTTTTTATTTTATTTGTAGTTTTGTCTAACCTGTTGCCTGTACAGCTTAAGGCAAGCGTAGGGAGAAACGAGGGGAGTTTTTTCTCGCTTAAAAGGGTTTAAAGCTGTCTTTTAGAATTTGCGACTTCCATTGAAATTCAAACGTAAACAATAAAATTCCCTTGAAAAGAAAAAAAGAAGTTGAATCTCATGGGAAGTAGCAAAAAATGTCGCTAAAAATCTATTGTCACCCACCATTCTCTGTATTGTACCCTGTTTTCAGAGTTGTACACAACTAGTAGCGATTTGAATCAAAATGTAACTTGGTGTTGCGTTATTTGATTCTTTGACTATGGACCCAGTTGTTCATTCTATGTTCAACAATCACAAGTGAAGAGTTAATATGTGCTTAGTTTTTTTAAGTCTTGAATGAGTTCATTTGAATCCAAAAATGAAGGTAAAATACAAATATGTATAATTTTATTATTTATTTATAGTTAAATTCTACTATTAGTCCCTGTATTTTGTGAATGTTGTGGATTTAGTCTTTATACTTTAAACTGATAAATTTTAGTCCATGTACTTTCTGAATCGGTCAATTTTAGTTCTTTCTCAAACAGTAACAGTTAAAATTTGTTTAGTTAAATTCAATTACTAGTAATGTAGTATGTGTACGGTAATATATTTAGTTCATATTCTCTAATTGGATCATTTCAAGTCCCTATACTTTTCAATTTTTGAAATTTTAATCTTGACACAAATGACAGTTGTTAATTTATTAACTGAATTTTTAGAGAATAATACGTGGAAATAACAAGTGGACATGGCATTATATATATATAATAACATGTTTGTCGCATCAGATTTTGACAATAGCATAACTTAACTGAATGAATTTAACCTACCGTTCAGCGAGAATTGAAATTTTAAAATTTGAAAAATATAGAGACAAAAATTGACAAAATTAAAGTACATGGACTGAATCCACATTTTTCGTAAAATACAGAGGCTAATAATATAATTTGACCTTTATTTAAAGATTAAATTTATCAAAAAAATAAATGTTATAAGAAAAATCAGTGTTAAATGTAATGATAAGTCACATTACATTCTCACTAAAAAATCTTAAATTAAACCTTAAAAATAAAATCTTTAGTATGAATAATCATAAACTCCTAAAAGAAATATTCTCTATGGACCATATAAAAATACATATTAATTCTACAAAAATATTTTAAGAAAAACCAACAACCTATGTATCTTAGACTTTTACTATACTAATATAGCTTATAGGTAGAAAATTCTTCTCGAGACCTTAAATTTTGTGAGGTACTGCACCCTAACCATGGATCTAAATTTGTCATGATATTAACTATCCTAACCTAGTAAAAGCTACCAAGGGGAAAAGAACAAAACATTAATCAGGTTTGTTGGTATGCAGATATGTTAAATGTCTAAAACCTTAAATTTTGAGATTATATCAATTGCAACTTGCAAGTCAAAGTGTTACACCAGTAAACCCTTAGACGGCCGGTAGCTGCCTAAAGGGGTGGTACTTTCTTTTCCCTTTTGGATCATGTAATAGATTGTTTGATTTAAATACGAGATTGTACTTTTTTTTCTTGGATTATGTATGCAAAAGCCTGAAAAATGGGAGAATCATGGAGTTGATAACAGTAAAATTGTGATTTACATACATAAAATTATATTATTATTTAAGTTTTTGACTGAATTTATGTTACAATTTACGAATTAATTCGATATCAATTTAGTTAAAAAATTATTAAAATGTTATTTTATAATTAAAATAAATTATACTATCCAATAATATTTTAGTCTTTTTCTTTTAATATTATATTTACATTTTAATTGTATTATGCATACTTTATTACTTCCATCAATCTTATATCTTGATAATGTTATTGATTAAGTTGGTGTCACAAGTCAACTTAGCACTGACTCAAGATTGATAACATCATAATAAACAATTGTTGTGAATTTAGTATTATTAATATGGTGTATTTACATGTTCAAATTTCATTTTATTCATAATTTAATCTATTTTTTCATTTTAATACCATACATATTTTATGTGTTATTATTAATCTGTTTCAAATAATACGTTTTATTACTTATTGTGTGTTATTTTTAAACTAACATTTGTATTCTAAGGATGTAATTTTCACACGAATGTGTGATAAAATTTCTAGTTATACTTCAGGCTAATATACTAAAAAAAAACTCTTAAACTACTATACTTTATTTAAACAAACCTTTAAACTATTTTTATAGTTAAATAAATCCCTAGCCTATGATTTTTACCCATAAAAGCCCTTGATTTTAATACTAAAATAAAAATATTTTAAATTTCAGGCTTTTATTTGATTTCTTGTTGATGTAATAAAAATTATATACACTTTAACATCAATATACAATTTAAAAAAGTAATTAAGTTTGTTTTGTAAATAAGCATTTTCAAAAAAAAAATATTAATATTTTATTTTACATTTTAACATGCATTATTTTATTTTATAGTTTAATAAACCATTCACATTAGCAGTAAATGCAATTTAGTTTAAGAATTTAAAAATACTTTTATTTAAATATTAAAATTAAGGGTTTTCATAGTTAAAAATCATAGGCTTATTTATCTACAAATAATAGTATAACAGCTTGTTTAAACAAGTGTAATAATTTAAGGTGTTTTTTTAGTATATTAGCGCATACTTTGATGATTAAATTCATATTAGATTATTAACAGACGCACTAAGTAAAACAACAAAATTTATGTAAAAAAATATTTTAAGATAAAATGTGATTTTTAAAAACATTGGTAAATATTTTTAATAGAGGTAATTATTTAGTTTCAAAAAAAAAATTTCAAGGCAGTATTTTTTTAATGAAATTTTAAAAAAAAATATATTACATAAAAAAGTTAAAAGTAAAAAAAAATTATAATACAATTTATTGATTTATAATTAAGTTATTTTATCTACTGAATTCATGTCACATAACTTTTGAGTCTAAACTCAGGAAAATATATTTTTAACTCAGCAAAACATTTTATTATAATATAAATAGATACTTAATTTTATTTCGCTCTTGTATGATTATAAATATAATGCGTTACTCCAATCATAAAAAAAATATATATATATATCAAAATATTCTGTTAAAAGGCTGATGAGAAATAAAAGAAAAATCCAAATCATTGAGTTGAAAATTTTTAATGATAAGGTTTGTTGACTATTTTAATAACCATAAATTCTTTTTTCAGTTTATAATTATAATTTTACCTCTTTTAATGATTTAGAGTGGGTTTGGATAAGCGATGAGGTGCGTTTAGCTTATTTTTTATCTCACGTTATAATATCGTTACAGTATCTAAGTTACCGCCACTGCTGGTTTTACGTTAACCATAAGTAAATACACCACCCCTCCAAACCCACTCTTAATGAGTTCTGACCATAATGAAAATTTTTAACTATATTAATGATTTAAATAAAGACATACAAGTGAATACTAAATTTTTCAAAGTTGAGTGTATATATGAAGGAATACCATAATGACCAAAAGGAACAAATGCAGAAGCAGCGGGGGAAGTAGCATTGGCTCAACTTGCAGAATCATTTGGAAGCCAATCTGATTGAGAGTGATTTCCAATATTTTAAGTCATTTCTAATTAGCTGATTTTATATGAAAATTAAGCATCTAAATTCCGTCGAATTCGTAAGTTTTAGAATTATAAATTTGAAATTTTGTATGCCAATTATTCAGTATGTTACAAAACAATATATGTTAAGAGTTGACTACCGATGATTTAATTTTTATTTATTGTAAAAAGGTCAACCCCACCCCAGTTGTACAAAAGCAAACTAGGAGAACAAAACAAAGTTTGGATTCCATCCACTTTGGAATCGATTCTACTTCCATTATAAAAAAAAAAAAAAAAAAAGCACTAAAAATCTATTGCCCTATTACCATTTTATTTAACCTTACTGGAATCTGAAAAAATACAAAGTTTATGATGTCATATATATAAATATACTAAATTTTTTATCTTATACCATGCTTGCTCGTGTGTTTTAAAAATTTGTTATTATTTAAATAATAATTAAAAATTTAATAATCGCAGTCATAAAAATTGATTTAAACTTATATAATTTATTTAAATTATGATAAGCTACTTTTTAGCCGTTTAAAACATTTTACTAAAAGAATTATAACAATATTTTAAACTTTTAAATTTTTGTAAAATCATAGTATATCAAAATTCACAAAACTTTTGATAAATTATTTTTATATTATATTTAAAAATGTTTTTTTATTTTATTTTTTAGCATTAATTATAAACTAGTTTTAAAACATTTAAAATTAGACTTTAAATTATAATTTTTTTTAAAGAATGTATATAAATTTTTTAAATGATTTAGGTACTATTTGATAAACTGAAAAATTAAATGCTAAAAATAATTGTTGAACAATTAAGTACTGAAAATATAAGTGTTGACTTTAAGTTATAAAATTTATTTGATATATTACTTAAAAAGATAATTAGATTTTTTGATAAATATAAATTTTAAATTATAAAAAAATATTTTTCACATTTTATCCTTAAATTTTTAACATTTTCACCTTATACTAAATAAAAAATCAAAATTTGAACATAAGATAATATAAGATAATATTAAAATGAAATGAAATTAATTGAAAATATTCTCCATTAAGTGATCAGTAGCTCTTATCTACTTATTATTTTTCACACAATTTTGCAGAAAAATTCTAACGAATTGTTTTAATTTTGGATTATCAAACATGTGTAAAACATCATATTATTAATTTTCAATGAATTTAATTTTTTTTATCAAATAATGCCTTAGTTTTAATGTTATTGATTAAGTGATATTTCAATTTCTATTTTAAAAAAAAAATATTTTTTAACATTTTATATTTAAAAAAATATTATATGTTTGTAAATATGTCTAAAAGTAAGTAAACATCGATGTACTTTTTTTAAAAAAATTCAAAACTGCTTTAAAATGTTTACAAGTTTTTGGGGAAAATGTTCTAAAAGTTTGTTGGAAAGATAAATTTAATTATAATTGAAAACATATTTATTTTTAAAGAAATTTATAATTTATAAAAATTTTAATTTAGATAAATTTTCTAATTTAAATTGTTTTTATAAAATAGTAAACATATTTTAATTAATAATATAAAAAATACTGAGAATGTTAAATTATCTTATTAAATAGTTTTAGAATTACAATTTTTTTTAATGTCTGTTTCATTTTAATTAAGTTTCAAAAAAATTAGGTAAAATAGATTTTATTTTTAAAATAATTGGAAGACATTTTTAAAACAATTTTAAATTTTATACTGCAACACCCCTCACGTGTCCCAACGACCGATACGGATGGTAGATGCTACCGGAACATGTACAAATAAAAGAGAATTGAATTCATTTAAGAGTTGTTAGTTTAAAACATTATTTATATAGAAATTAAATTAAAATTTAATATAAATTAAAAGTTTTTGAAAAGAATTTAAAACCATTCAAAATTGATTCGAATTTGTTCGAAACCCAAGATGGACACTAAAAGGTCAAAATGGTGCAAAACAGTGCAATGTGAAAAATATGGTATATAGGGCTGATACAGAGGGTGAGGTTGTGACGTTAAAGAAAGGGATGTTGTAGCGTCACTGATTGTCGGGTGAAGTCACGGCGTGATGGTCGCAAAGTCAGAACTTCAAAATCTGAGGTCGCGATGTGACGTCTTTAAAGTTGTGACGTCACTTACTAACTAACCTAAAGACCTTTCAAAATATTCCCCAAATTCCCTCTACCCAAGACATACCCTAATCTCATCAAGCATCCTTTTACCATGCTTAGCATAACAAAACATTCATAATGTTAATCATATTGAGTTTCACACTCAATTAAATGAAAGCTCAAAGTAAAGGAGACTTATGTGTAACATCCCGATTTTGGGCCTAGTTGGAATAGTGGTTTCGAGACCACAAATCCAAAGTAGAAATAATTATTTTATGAGTATTTTGAGGTCTATGGCATGATTGCATGATTTTGTAAAAATTTCATGAAGAAATTTTATGCATAAAGTGTCCAATTTAATTTTTAGGACTAAATTGCAAAAGTTGCAAAATATATGTTCTAGAAGCTTTGAGCATGAAATTTGCCATGGATTATTAATTAGAGGTCCTTAAATAGCAATTTGACCAATTTCTAATTTTATGGACAAAAATGAACATGGATAGGAAAAATTTCAAAGAAAGGCTTTAAGGGTATTTTGGTCATTCGGTTAATAAAAGATTAAAAAGGGAAAAATGAAGCAAAATTTGCTATCGTTCTTCAATCTAGGGCCGAAACTTTGAAGCTCTCCATAGCTAGGGTTTCTTCACTTTTCAAGCTTGATAGTAAGTGCATCCTAGCCCCGTTTTTAATGTTCTTTACGTTTTTGAAGTTGTTATCAACCGATCTAGCTATTTCTACCATTTATTTGAGCTACGGTTGATGTGTAGGGTTTGACCCATGTGTTACATGCATGTATTTTGATGTTTTATGTTAGATTATGAAAGTTTAATGGTGATGAACATCTTTTACTAAGTGATTTTTGATGAAAACACCTAAAAAGGACTTAATTGTAAAAGTTGTAAAAATTGGTAGTAGAAATGTGATTTGATAAAAAATGTGGACTCCTATAAGTATAAAAGAAGTTTGGCTAGTCTTGGGAATCGAAGAAATTGAATAGATTTCATTTTTCGAGCCTAGGGGCAAACTTGTAAATATGTCAAAGTTTAGGGGTAAAAATGTAATTTTGACATAATATGACTTTTGAACTGAATCGAGTAATGTGATTATTAAACGAGCTAAATTTGCTATTATAGATCAAGAAAAATGGAGTCCGGACCTAGAACGAGGAAAGAACAAGATTTTGGACTAAATCGAATTAGTTGTCCATATTTTGTACCGAGGTAAGTTCGTGTGTAAATAATGCAACTTTATATTATGCATTTAATATTATAGGAATTTTTTAATTATTGTTATGAGTACGTTCGACGAAGATTCAATGTGGTAAAATTCCCGATTGAACCTTAGGAATAGATAGGATACAAATGTCATGACATTAGGGTTATGTGTGATTTCGTGTAAGACCATATCTGGGATATGGCATCGATATGTGGTTTCGTGTAAGACCATGTCTGGGACATGGCATTGATATGAGACATCGTGTAAGACCATAGTTGGGCTATTGGCATCGATATGTGATCCCATGTAAGACCATATCTGGGATATGGCATTGGCATCTTATTATGTGTATGAGGTTTCCCGGGTATCCTTTAGTATTCCAAGTGGTTCAACGGGTAATTTAAAGATTTTGTCAATGATATGAAAGGCTATGATTGTAACAGTCTGATTTTACACCTTAGTCGGAACAGTGGTTTCGGGACCACAAATCTGAGTTTGAATATTATTTTAATACTATGATTTGTGTCTATGATATGTGATTAAGCATGTGATAATTTTTTGTGAGTTAATTTGCTCGTATGTGTGGTTAATTGAGAAAAAGGACTTAATTGCATAAAAGGTAAAAGTAGCCTTTTCAATGATTGAATGATCAAATTGATGTGACTTTATAAGGAGGAGGTCTTATGTTGCAAATTATCCTTTAGACAAGGTAGTGGACGGCAACATGCATGCATTATGCTTTAATATGTTTATTATATTATTTAAGTAATAATAATAAAATATCATATTATAATGTTATAATAAAATAAAACATAAACAAAAACATGCATTTTGGGTGTTCATCTTTCATGACCGAAACAAAAAGAAAAGAAAAAGAAATAGAAAGGCTTAGGGTTTGGCATTTTTAAAGCTTGATTCAAGACCAAGAACAAAAAGGATCAGGAGTGGATCGGGGAAAGACGAAGCTAAACGAATAGTCGGGAAACAAAGTCCGTCGAAATCCAAAGTAAGTTTTTAAGCAATTGGGTTGAATTGAATTTTTATCCATAATGATGTATATGTGTTTGATAGAGGTAAATATGGACAATATAGTAATGTCGAATGTAATAATGGTTGGGAGATGAATTTAGTTGAATGAGAAGTATACGTTTATGTTAATGATAGTTATGTGAGACATTGATTTAAGAGGTGAATTTGACCAAATGTGATGTATATTTGTATGTTATTAGTATAACTGAATGTGATGATGAAATATAGATGTAATAAGCTAAATGGAATGTATATATATATGTGTTTATTGAAGTGAATAACAGGTTCAAGTAAAGCACTAAGTGTGCGAATCTAAATACCGAGCACTGTGTGTGCGAATTCGGTCATTTGGCACTAAGTGTGTGGAATATAATGTAATGGCACTAAGTGTGCGATACATTACAAGTATTTGGCACTATGTGTGCGATATGTTAAAGTGATGGCACTAAATTATGCGATCGTTACATGGTTTTGCACTGAGTGTGCGGGTTTGCGGATCCTCCAAGGATATCGATTAGTGAAATGTGATAAAAAAAATAAAATAATCAGGTATGTGATTCATGATGGTTTGGAAATTTAGTACAAATTCGGTAAGTGATATTTGCATATGAAATTAAAGAAATGTGATTTAATTATTTGCTTATGAATTTGTTTTGAGATGAGATAATGGTTTATAGTTTAAAGTGAAACCTAATATGGAATGTTTGAGTATTCGATCTTAAGGCTACTAAATATGATAGTTAATAAATGGTGTTATGATTTATACCTATGGTTATAAATTTTATTGATGATTATAATAAATTGACTTAATTTATATAATGTTAAATTGTATACTTTTACAATTGCTTATAACTTACTAAGCTATGTTAGCTTACTGTGTATGTTTATTTGATTGTTTTATAGATTTTGAAGTCTAGATTCGAGCTCGGGGATCATCGTCAAAGTTTATCACACTATTAACCAACTTTGGTATTTTGTTTTTAGTAGTACTTCTTTTGGAACTATGGCATGTATAGGTTAAGTCACTTTTGAATTGATTTTGAATGGTGAATATATGTAAATATGAGCCATGCGAAAATGGCTTAAAGTAATGTATATGTTTGTGCATTTTTGGTCTTGGTATAAGTTTGTTTTGGTATGTATGTTTCATGAATTCATGAATGATATTTTATTTATATGATTCGATTGAATGTGTTATAAATGACTTATAAGTTAAATTATAGGTTAGGTATATTTTGGTTGAGGAATATGGTATATAAGTTGACATATTTAGTAATGAGGATTGTATGTGATGATATGATGATTACTTGACATGAAATTGGTTGCTAAATTGTGTGTGGGATTATGCTTAAATGTGCTTGTAGGATTGATCCTTGTGTGGGTGGCAAATTGGCCTTTTAAATGGCCTATTTTGTCACACGGTTTGGCACACAGGCGTGCCTAGTGACCGTGGGGCTAAGTCAGTAACTGGCTAAGAGTACACAGCCTTGGCACACGGACGTGTCTGGTAGCCGTGTGGTTTCAACAGGATCGACCACAGCCAAAGTACAAGGGCGTGCTTAGTGGCCGTGGAGCCAAGTCAGAATTGACCTCGGCCAAGGTACGCGGGCGTGCTTGGTGGCCATGGAGCAAAGTCAGGTTCGAATACGAGGAAGACACATGGGGGTGTCTATCAGCCGTGGGAGGCACACGGTCTGCCCCCACAGGCGTGTAACCCCTGAAACTTTGAAAAGTTTTAAATTTTTGAGAATTTCTGTATGTGTTCCGGTTTAGTCCCGACCCCTTTCTAACACGTGTTTAAGGTTTTGAAGACCTCCATAAGGGACTATATACTTATGAATGAATATGTTTGATTGATGTTTGACTTTGTGTCGTGAAATAGTAATGAAACGTTCTTGTAACACCCCTTACCCGAGTCCGACACTGAGACCGGATACGAGGCATTACTATGCTTAATCTTACTTAACACTTGACATCTCGAAACAGGCTATAAAATTTCGTTTAAACTCATCACTTGCACGTACTCGACCTAAGATGCCCCAAACATACCTCCGAGAGGTATCTAAACTATTCTGGGAGTTTTTTTACGAGCTTGGGAACCTTTCAACAAAACAGGGGCCAAACGCCCGTGTTAGTCTAGGGACACGCCCGTGTGCCCCTAAGACACGTCCGTGTCAACCACCCGTGGTCGACCCTGACCAACTTCACACAATTAATGTGAAGACTTCACACGGCCTGGGCACACGCCCGTGTCCCTAGCCCGTGGAGCACACTGACTTGCAAACCTAGTATGCAAGGGGACACACGGTCGATTCACACGCCCATAGGGCTGACCGTGTGTCACACACGGCATAGACACATGCCCGTGTGTCTATTCATGTGGACAATTAGATGGCTATCTACCAAGCCTTTTGCCACCCTACATTGCACACATACAAACACCAATCCATTTCAACACAATTCATAACCCAAAGGCATATCCAAGTACTCAATATAACTCTTGAATTAGAGACATTTAATTCATACAATGAATTCTTCATCCCAAACACAAGGGAGAACTATTTCCAATACAATTTCAATCTACTTAAGCCATCATCTATGGCTATTCACAACCAAAACATAAATCACTTACGCCAACACATTTGGCTATATTAACTATGACTTAGTAAACTTTAAAAGAGGTCCCTATACATGCCATGACTCAAAAGAACTTGAAACATCATACCAAGCTTCTACTCGATAGTGTGAAAACATCTCCGGTGGCCTCCAACCCGAGCTAGTTAAATAACCTATAAGAGATGTGAAAAGAAAAGGAGTAAGCAATAATGCTTAGTAAGTTCATCTGCATATAACTAACAAATACCGATATTCATTGAATATATACAACCGCAAGGTATTATAATGAGTTTTTCTCATAAACTCATGGTTACTTACTCAACTATTCTTGAAGCTCACTCATTCTATCTCTTACCACATTCTTACCATGCCTCAAGCCAACCGCTCGTGTTAATTAGCATACATTCCTGCACTGGTCACCACATGATAATGTAGAACAACACATCCAGCATTTTCAATAGCCACTCATACTACTAAACTCTCGGTGGTTTCGCACTTAGCCCTCCATTGATCTCTAGTAGGGTGGTATCGCACATAGCCCACCAATCATTACACATTCATGGATAGTTATCCACATATATTCTCTATTTCAAATGTTCACCAGAGAACATCCTCACACACTACTATTCTTACTTAACTTTCTGCGATACTCGTTCGCATTCACACAATGCATCACTAAATCTATCTCATGCAACTAAGGTGTATTGATTACACATAACCCACTAGGAGTTCATCATATACTGAATTTATCTCAATTTAATTCTAACACACACTTGTATTTCTCGTGGTGCAACCACATACTTTCTCATTTTCGACATACCCGTTGAATCACTCAAATTGTTAAATAACACTTTTGAGTTTCATACACCTAATGTCACACTGACATCATACCCCGATAGGGTCTTACATGCATTAATATAACGATGCCATGTCCCCGACATGGTCTTATACGAACTCTCACACCAAGGCCATATTCCAATATGGTCTTACACGGGACCTTAACTATCATCATATCATGCTATATAAATTTCCCATTGCTCTTAGATTCAATTCTCTTGACGTCTCATCAAAAGATATTTCATACATTCATAGAGTAAATATACATTCCATACAACATTGTAATATCAAATTAACTCATACGTAATTACAACATTTGCATATGAACTTACCTCGATGTCGAAAGGGTCGAAAGGGACTTTTTGCCCACATTTCTCTTTTCACCTGTTCTAGGTCCGAATCTCGTTTTCTTTGATCTAGATCAATGGAATTTACTCATTTAATCACTTATAAATCATAATACACCGTAATCTACACTTAGGCAAAAATGACTAATTTGCCCTTATATTTTGGCAAAAGTACGATTTTGCCCCTAGGCTCGTAAATAAATTTTCATCACAATATCTTATTAAAAAAGCCTAGCTGAACATTTCATCCTCTTACAACTATCCACAATTCCAACTATTTCATGCCATAATGAGCAAATTACAACATTTGCATTTTAGTCCCAAATAGGTGTTTTCACAACATCACCTTTCACAAAAGTTGTTTATCATCATCTTATCATTCATTTTCTTCCATAAAAACTCATCAAACAACATAAAATCTATCATGGTAAGTCCCTAGACTTTCAACCATATTGCAAACTAGTCCTCTCATTAGCTAGCTTAAGCTTTGAGGACTCCAAAAATACAAAAATCATCAAAAATAACCATCAAAATGACTTACTTGTAGAGAAAATGAGCTGCTGAAATTTCAAGCCTTCAAAGCCCTCCCATGGTTGATATTTTCGGTTGGAGAAGAAGACCAAATAAAAAGATGATAACTTTTGCTTATATCATCTTATTTTATTCATTTTCTCCAACTAATATCACCAACTTTTAATCATAATAATTGCACTTGTCCCCTATGCATCCTATGGCCGGCTAACTCACTTAACAAGGCCAAATTGCACATTTGAGACCTCCAATTTATAATTCATAGCTATTTGGCACCTTTAGCAAATAAAATAGAACTTTCGCACTTAATGCGATTTAGTCCTTTTTCACAATTTAGCTAGAAAGCGCTAAAATTAAAGCACCAAAATTTTCATGCATCCTTATAAACATGTTATAACACGTAACATATCATGAAAATAATTTCTCTAACCTCGAATTAGTGATTCTGAGATCACTGTTCAGACTAGCCCCTAAATCGGGCTATTACAATTCTTCCCCCTTAGGGATTTTCGTCCGCGAAAATCTTATCAGGAGGAGTTGCTACCAACATTCTTAAAACATTTCCATCAACTCTTCAAAATCACAAATCCACCTATCCTCAAGTTTCTCTTGCCAACAACCTTTAAGCTATAATACACAAGGTCAAAGCGTAACTTGAGACCTAGGTTATTCTTCCTCTAGGTTATATACTTAGTAATCCACCAATTTGGAACTCTGAACATATCCAAATGATCATTCAGATCTTTACCAGTTGATCCACTACAATTTAAATTACATTCCCCTTCTTGGGAATTTTGTCAAACCAAATTTGAAATCTATAAGGTTTTATCTCACTTTCCCATTAAAGCATTCATCGACTGTAATAGTCTTGACCTGTACGCTTTGAAAACTCAGCTTTTAGTTATCAACTACTTCTGACCATAAACTCAATCATATCATGGAATGTACTCTATTGTCAAAACATTTATGCACATAACAGTACTTTCTTATTCTTGCATTAGTAGATATGCTACTATCGAATCCCATACCAAAACTTCGTATAAGTTACGGATTCATCATCATTCAAATTCTATCTCGAGGAAACATCAACAACGAAAATCTTATCCAACCTGGATTTTATCATCTTAAATAAACTCATTCAGAGCTTATTTAAAATACCATTTACTAAATCACTTCTGAACTCCTTTGTTTTGAAAGGAAGACTCGCTATAGTCATTAACTTCGCTGAAACTAGGATGTTACCAACTAAGGTCAACCAAGTAACTAACTCGCATTGCTTAACATGGATATTTCATCCAAACATCTGTACTATGTCTACTATCTGAGAAATATTACAATAACTATACACACCTTCGTAATGGTTCAAGCCGTTTCCACTATTTCATTTTCAAAATCTTCTGCAGCATAAGATACTCTAACTCATCAAAATTCAGAAAATACATATCAATTTTTTTTCCATGGATCATTTCATAACATCTAACTCACTACACAGACACAAAAGTGATCGTCTCTGGATCACCAATCTGGCAACTCTTTTTCTCGATTCAGACTGAACTCAGTACTAGAACTTTCAATTAATAGTTCCTTCTATAGCTTTCAACTCGACCATCACAGTTTGAACATTTCAATAAGCATACCTTTGTATCATGCTCCCTACTCACGTACACACATAATTTTATTCTCCTTATTGATTCATGCGTAAATATACACAAAACTTGAATCATATTTCAGTACATTAATCTACTTTTTTCTCCACACTGAGAACATATTTCAAGCACACTCTCATCTGTGTTTCTCTTGCTATGCTAATCTAAAACCTTTACCATCGTCATATCTCACGATAGCAGGGACATCTCGATCGAATTCATTAACTCTATTCGACTTACCCGAAAACCCATCACACAACGTGAAACTTGTGATTTCACTCCTTATACTAGAATCATCTCCAACTTCCCCCTCAAAGCACCTGAATAGGGTTACGAAGAGATAAAGGAATGTCGATTTCAATTAACTAAATCGACAACCGTTTAGTCTGATTTTTTTTTTCTCAGTCAGCTAACGTTCTCACACAATCACAATTTATGGGAAGAACAACTACATCAGTCCTGAAAGGCAACAAGTATTTATACATAATACCCAAGGAGATCATTATAACCCATCCATGGCATTAACTAACCATGCACAGATCACAGGCTTCAAGCCAACTTACTCATACTTGCCCTTTATTTAGCACATACCGTGCCACACATCGTACTCGTTTCTTCTTGACTCGTTCACGAGTGCCTGTATTCGCCCATTCACATGGATTTAGTACAATTCTCATTTCTACCTCTAGACTCATCTATCTATCCCATTGATCACTAGGGGTAGTCGAAGACGCATATTCATCGTCATTCATGTAGGTACGAAACTAATGCCACATCCCTGAGGTGGTCTTATATGGAGTCACCTCTAAATGCCAATGCCATATCCCGAATAAGGTCTTATAAGGACTTCCACATCAAGTATCGATGCCATATTCCAAATATGGTCTTATACGGAATCATAACTTGGTGTTGAGGCAATGTCTCGAACATGGTCTTATACAGGACCTTATCTATTTCATATCTCAATGATAGCCTTTTTATTATAGTCCTTTAGGACTCCAACCTCATGTTTTACAACAATTACTCTATTTAGTAGAGTATCATGTATCAATGTGATACAAAGCATTCTCAATTATGCTAACGTAAATATTGCATTAATCACATAAAAACTTACTCAACTTGACTCTCATAACATCTCATCATAATTCAACAATGTAGTGGGGGGTGAGGTTGTAGAGTCCCTTAACCTAACTCTCATGACTACATACATATGATTTAATATTCATCATCAATGAAATATCATCATAGTCACACAACTCGCTCCAAGTGAGTTTTCACGTTTATCATGCTACAATTGTTTCTATCACTCATACTTTCGAACAGTGACTTCACTTACTCAAGTTCCACCTTAATGTCTACTCGAGTACTCAACATTAAACTCTAATTTCTCTTACAATTGCTTATCAATTTAGAGAATGTCTTACGGATTTTGAGTACGTCGTTTACTTGATTGCCATAGTCCAACTATGGTCTTACTCGTATCACAACGTCATAGCCCAACTATTTCTTTACATGTCATCACGATGCCATAGCCTCGCTATGGTCTTCCACGAAATCTCATATCAATACCAATGCCATATCCTCGATACGGTCTTACATGGAACTCATGTCGATACCGATGCCATATCCCAGATATGGTCTTATACGGGATCTTATAATTCGATGTCGATGCCATATCCCAAATATGGTCTTATACGAGATCATACTTAGATGTCGATGCCATGTCCCGGAGATGGGCTTATACGAGATCTTTCTTTAGTGCCGAAGCCATGTCCCAAACATGGTCTTACACGGAATCACTATTCGATGCCGACGCCATATCCCAGATATGGTCTTACACGGGATCGTATATCGTTGCCAATGCCATGTCCCAGACATGGTCTTATATGGGATCACATGTATTGCCATGGCCCTACCATGGTCTTATTTATCAATTTATCATTAAACTACCATACTCATCTCCTGCATTCTACTTATTCAAACTTTTCAGTTTAATTTCCACACCATAATATGTGTGGCTTCATAACAGAGTCATAAAACAAAACATCATCCATTCTCTACTTTAAAAGTCACATGTGAGATTTAACCATGTGGACATATTTATCATACATCATTCAAACAGTTGTACATACACACATATCCCATTCTCTGGATAAATTACTCGTTATAAGCACTTAACCCAATAGGTTGGGTACATAACGTCGTACACATATCAAACCAATATAGGTAAGCTTATCACTTCATAACTCTCATTCCTCAACCTGGAGTTATATCATTCCATACCTTATCATACACATGTCATAAAATTCTATTCATACTTCTCTAAATTTCAACAATGCATAAGTACATTTCAATTACCTCATTGCCACTTACAACCTTATTGAAATTAGCTCGGTTGGAAATCATTTCTGTCTTATCAAAACAATTTCGTTAGAGCCGGGAGATATCACACTATCACGGTCCACATATGGCATGTATAGCTAGACTCTTACTCATGCTAGGTTAGTCCGAGAACCGACTAAACCATAGCTCTGATACCACTAAATGTAACACCCCTTACTTGCGTTCGACACCGAGACCAGATACGAGGCATTACTATACTTAATCTTACTTAACACTTGACATCTCGAAACGGGCTATAAAATTTCGTTTAAACTCATCACCTGCACGTACTCGGCCTAAGATGCCCCAAACATACCTCCGAGAGGTATCTGAACTATTCTAGGATTTTTTTTACAAGCTCGGGAACCTTTCAACAAAACTGGAGCCACATGCCTGTGTTGGTCTAGGGACACACCCGTGTGCCCCTAAGACACGTCCGTGTCAACCACCCGTGGTCGACCCTGACCAACTTCACACGGCCTAGACACGTCCGTGTCTTTCGCCCGTGGTCAATTCTGACTAACTTCACATGGTCTAGACACGCCCGTGTCTTCTATCCATGGTCGATTCAAATTCCAAAATTAATGTGCAGACTTCACACGGCCTACGCACACGCCCGTGTCCCTAGCCCGTGGAGCACACTGACTTGCAAACCTAGTATGCAAGGGGACACACGGTCGATTCACACGCCCATAGGGCTGACCGTGTGTCACACACAGCATAGACACACGCCCGTGTGTCTATTCATGTGGACAATTAGATGGCTATCTACCAAGCCTTTTGCCACCCTACACTGCACACACACAAACACCAATCCATTTCAACACAATTCATAACCCAAAGGCATATCCAAGTACTCAATATAACTCTTGAATTAAAGACATTTAATTCATACAATGAATTCTTCATCCCAAACACAAGGGAGAACTATTTCCAATACAATTTCAATCTACTTAAGCCATCATCTATGGCTATTCACAACCAAAACATAACTCACTTACGCCAACACATTTGGCTATATTGACTATGACTTAGTCAACTTTAAAAGAGGCCCCTATACATGCCATGACTCAAAAGAACTTGAAACATCATACCAAGCTTCTACTCGATAGTGTGAAAACATCTCCGGCGGCCTCCAACCCGAGCTAGTTAAATAACCTATAAGAGATGGGAAAAGAAAAGGAGTAAGCAATAATGCTTAGTAAGTTCATCTGCATATAACTAAAAAATACCGATATTCATTGAATATATACAACCACAAGGTATTATAATGAGTTTTTCTCATAAACTCATGGTTACTTACTCAACTATTCTTGAAGCTCACTGATTCTATCTCTTACCACATTCTTACCATGCCTCAAGCCAATCGCTTGTGTTAATTAGCATACATTCCTGCACTGGTCACCACATGATCATGTAGAACAACACATCTAGCATTTTCAATAGCCACTCATACTACTAAACTCTCGGTGGTTTCGCACTTAGCCCTCCATTGATCTCTAGTAGGATGGTATCGCACATAGCCCACCTATCATTATACATTCATGGATAGTTATCCACATATATTCTCTATTTCAAATGATCATCAGAGAACATCCTCACACACTACTATTCTTACTTAACTTTCTACGATACTCGTTCGCATTCACACAATGCATCAATAAATCTATCTCATGCAACTAAGGTGCATTGATTACACATAACCCACTAGGAGTTCATCATATACTGAATTCATCTCAATTCAATTCTAACACACACTTGTATTTCTCGTGGTGCAACCACATACTTTCTCATTTTTGACATACCCATTGAATCACTCAAATTGTTAAATAACACTTTTGAGTTTCATACACCTAATGTCACACTGACATCATACCCTCATAGGGTCTTACATGCATTAATATATCGATGCCATGTCCTTAACATGGTCTTATACGAATTCTCACACCGAGGCCATATTCCAATATGGTCTTACACGGGACCTTAACTATCATCATATCATGCTATATACATTTCCCATTGCTCTTAGATTCAATTCTCTTGACGTCTCATCAAAAGATATTTCATACATTCATAGAGTAAATATACTTTCCATACAACATTTGAATATCAAATTAACTCAT
Source organism: Gossypium sturtianum (assembly GCA_025698515.1). Lineage (NCBI taxonomy): Eukaryota > Viridiplantae > Streptophyta > Magnoliopsida > Malvales > Malvaceae > Gossypium > Gossypium sturtianum. The sequence goes on from CM046951.1 coordinate 38,818,222, forward strand.
ACATAATTACAACATTTGCATATGAACTTACCTCGATGTCGAAAGGGTCGAAAGAGACTTTTTGCCCACATTTCTCTTTTCACCCGTTCTAGGTCCGAATCTCGTTTTCTTTGATCTAGATCAATGGAATTTACTCATTTAATCACTTATAAATCATAATACACCGTAATCTACACTTAGGCAAAAATGACTAATTTGCCCTTATATTTTGGCAAAAATGCGATTTTGCCCCTAGGCTCGTAAATAAATTTTCATCACAATATCTTATAAAACAAGCCTAGCTGAACATTTCATCCTCTTAGAACTATCCACAATTCCAACTATTTCATGCCATAATGAACAAATTACAACCTTTGCATTTTAGTCCCAAATAGGTGTTTTCACAACATCACCTTTCACAAAAGTTGTTTATCATCATCTTATCATTCATTTTCTTCCATAAAAACTCATCAAACAACATAAACTCTATCATGGTAAGTCCCTAGACTTTCAACCATATTGCAAACTAGTCCTCTCATTAGCTAGCTTAAGCTTTGGGAACTCTAAAAATACAAAAATCATCAAAAATAACCATCAAAATGACTTACTTGTAGAGAAAATGAGCTCCTAAAATTTCAAGCCTTCAAAGCCCTCCCATGGTTGATATTTTTGGTTGGAGAAGAAGACCAAATAAAAAGATGATAACTTTTGCTTATATCATCTTATTTTATTCATTTTCTCCAACTAATATCACCAACTTTTAATCATAATAATTGCACTTGTCCCCTATGCATCCTATGGCCGGCCAACTCACCTAACAAGGCCAAATTGCACATTTGGGACCTCCAATTTATAATTCATAGCTATTTGGCACCTTTAGCAAATAAAATAGAACTTTCGCACTTGATGCGATTTAGTCCTTTTTCACAATTTAGCTAGAAAACGCTAAAATTAAAGCACCAAAATTTTCATGCATCCTTATAAACATGTTATAACACATAACATATCATGAAAATAATTTCTCTAACCTCGAATTAGTGATTCTGAGATCACTATTTTGACTAGCCCCTAAATCAGGCTGTTACAGTTCTGATTGTCTGGTAATGCCTCTTAACTCTATTCTGACGACGATCTTGAGTTAGGGGTGTTACATTTTATTGGTATCAGAGCTACGATTTAGTCGGTTCTCGAACTAACACAGCGCGTGTGAGTTTAGCTATACATGCCATAATTTTTACTATGATAGTGTGATGACTTCTGACTGTGAGATGTGTTTCCTTCTTTTATATAGTAAATGGATCCTGATCCCGAGTGAGCTGTAGCCGATGATGTCGAGAGTGTGGCGCCTGCTCCTTCGCAAGGGACCGTGCCAGTTGAATCTCGACCAGCTACGAGTAACCATGATGAGGGGGCTAAACAAGCCTTCTTTAGTATAATGAATGATTGGTTCAATCAATACATCTGGGCCAATCCGGCTGTTCAACCACCCCCGAATCCAAATACTCCACCTGTAGTACCTGTGGTACCTCCGATCATTAATCTTGAGAGAATGAATAAGCCTTCGGTCGATAGAATCAGAAAACACGGGGCTCAAGAGTTTAGAGCTGAAGCGGATGATGATGCCGAATGAGTTAAATTTTGGCTCGATAATACAATTCGTGTTTTTGATGAACTATCCTGTACACCTGATGAGTGTCTGAGATGTGCTATATCTTTATTATGAGATTTTTCTTATTACTGGTGGAACACTCCGATTTCGGTTGTTCTAAAGGAACGAGTCACTTGGGACTTCTTTCAGATGGAGTTTCGCAAGAAATACATTAGTCAGCGATTCATAGATTTGAAATGCAAGGAATTTCTCGAGCTTAAACAGGGTCGTATGACCGTATCCGAGTATGAATGCAAGTTTGTGAGACTTAGCCATTATGCCTGCGAGTGTGTTTCATCAGAGGCTGCCCTGTGCAGAAGATTTGAAGAAGGTTTAAACGAAGACATAAAATTACTTGTTGGTATACTTGAAATAAATGAGTTTGTGATACTTGTTGAGTGAGCTTGCAAAGTCGAAGAACTAGGAAAAGAAAAACGAAAAGCCGAGTTCGAAGCTAGAGACTTCCGTAAGAGATCAGTGAGTAAATTTTTTCAATCAGCCTCAAAGAAGTTCAGAAATGATGGAAGCCGATCTAAGGCTAATACTAGGATCTCTATACGAGAACGACCACCAGTAAGTTCATGAGCTACCTCGATCGCTAGTGTTGGGAATACTCGACCGGATAAACTTGAGTGTCAGCAGTGTGGTAGGCGACATTTTGGAGAATGTTGGGGCAAGTCCAACAACCGAGCTTGCTACAAGTGTGGTTCGCAGGATCACTTTATTCGGGATTGCCCGGAGTTAGCTGAGAAGGATAATGCTCAGAGTGCAAGACCGAGCGGTATTGCAGCTAGAGGTAGACCACCTCAAAATACGGGAGGTAGGAGTGGCACTCAGAGAGGGACTTAGGATACAGCTATTCGATCAGAGGCTCGTGTGCCAGCTAGAGCCTATGCCATTCGTGCCCGAGAGAAGGCTTCATCACTAGATGTCATTATCGGTATATTTACTCTCTTTAATACTAGTGTAATTACTCTGATTGATCCCGGTTCAAATCATTCCTATGTGTGTGAAACATTAGTATTCAGTAAGACTTTACCTGTTGAGTCTACTGAGTTTATGATTCGAGTTTTGAACCCCCTGGGCCGGTGTGTGCTAATTGATAGTGTGTGCAAGAATTGCCCTTTGATGATTCGAGATTCATGTTTTCTGGCTGATTTGATGTTACTACCATTTGATGAGTTCGATATCATCCTCGGTATGGATTGGTTAACTGTGCACGATGTAGTAGTGAATTGCAGACGAAAAACTATTGATCTGCGGTGCCAGAATAATGAGATAATTCGGATTAAATCTGCGGATTTAAATGGGCTTCCAGCAGTGATATTTTCGATGTTGACTCAAAAGTATATGAGAAAGGGTTGTGAAGCTTACTTTGCTTATGTGATTGATAATAAAGTGACCGAAAAGAAGATTGAATTCGTACCTATTGTATGTGAGTATTCGGACGTGTTTCTGGAAGAATTACCGGGTTTGCCACCTGTTCGGGAAGCAGAATTTGGTATTGATTTAGTGCTAAGGACGACTTTGATCTCGATAGCTCCGTATAGAATGGCACCGACAGAATTAAAAGAGTTGAAAGCTCAGTTGCAAGAATTGACAGATAAAGGTTTTGCTCGATCGAGTTTTTCTCCCTAGGGTGCACCAGTATTATTCGTTAAGAAGAAAGATGGAACTTTGAGAATGTGCATCGACTACCGAAAGCTCAATAAAGTGACCATAAAGAATAAATATCCATTGCCGCGTATTGATGATCTATTCGATCAGTTAAAGGGAGCTTCAGTATTCTCAAAGATCGATTTAAGATCAGGTTATTATCAGCTGCGAGTTAGAGATTTAGATGTACCTAAGACTGCTTTCCGGATGAGATACGGCCATTATGAGTTCCTGGTAATGCCGTTCGGACTCACTAATGCCCCTGCTGTTTTCATGGATTTGATGAATCGGGTATTCAGACAGTATCTGGATCAGTTTGTGGTTGTGTTTATAGATGACATCCTGATCTATTCGCGTGATGAAACCGAGCATGTTGAACACTTAAGACTTGTGCTACAGATTTTGCGTGATAAGTAGTTGTACACGAAATTCAGCAAATGTGAGTTTTGGTTACGTGAAGTTAGTTTCCCAGGGCATGTTGTTTCAGCATCAGGTATTCAGGTTGATTCGAGTAAGATCTCGGCTATACTTGATTGGAAACCCCCGCGGAATGTTTCTGAAGTTCAGAGTTTTCTGGGACTTGCTGGTTACTATAGACACTTCGTGAAAGGGTTCTCAATGATTGCAGCTCTGATGAAAAAACTACTTCAGAAAGATGTCAGATTCGAGTGGACGGAAAGGTGCCAGAAGAGTTTCGATCAGTTAAAAACTTTATTGACTGAAGCTCCAGTGCTTGTTCAGCCAGAGTCGGGTAAAGAGTTCGTTATCTTTAGTGATGCATCCTTGAATGGTTTGGGCTGTGTTTTGATTCAGGAGGGTAAAGTTGTAGCATATGCTTCGAGACAGTTAAAGCCACACGAAAAGAACTATCCGACGCACGATCTTGAATTGGCCGCTATAGTCTTTGCTTTGAAGATATGGCGCCACTATCTGTTCGGTGAAAAATGCCACGTCTATTCCGATCATAAAAGCCTAAAGTATTTAATGACTCAGAAGGATCTGAATCTGAGACAACAGCGATGGTTGGAATTATTAAAAGACTACGAGCTTGTGATTGATTATCACCCGGGAAAAGCTAATATGGTTGCTGATGCTCTAAGTCAAAAATTACTGTTTGCTTTACGTGCAATGAACGCAGATATAGTTATGACTGACGATGGTGCGATTATTACAGAATTGAAAGCGATACCGTTTTTTGTCCAACAGATTTGCGAAGCTCAAAGGGTTGATGATAGGTTGATAGCAAAAAGGAATCAATGTGGTTCGAATGCTGAATCAGAATTTCAAATTGATGCTGAGGGGTGTTTGCGGTTCGGAAATCAAATATGTGTACCAAAGGATCCTGAATTGATTCGGATGATTTGTAATGAAGCTCATAATAGTAGATTGTCTATTCACCCGGGTAGCACAAAGATGTATAATGATCTGAAACAACATTATTGGTGGCACGGTATGAAACAAGATATTTCAGATTTCGTGTCGAAATGTTTGATATGTCAACAAGTAAAAGCCGAGCATCAAGTGCCATCTGGATTACTTCAGCCAATCATGATACCTGAATGGAAATGGGATCGAGTCACGATGGATTTCGTATCTGGGTTACCGTTTACACCAAGCAAGAAAGATGCAATATGGATTATTGTAGATAGATTGACGAAGTCGGCTCATTTTATTCCGGTCCGTACAGATTACTCGCTCGATAAGTTAGTTGAATTGTATATTTCTCAGATTGTACGATTGCACAGAGTACCTATTTCTATTGTCTCGGATAGAGATCCGAGGTTTACATCGCAGTTTTGGAAGAAACTGCAAGATGCATTAGGTACTAAGTTACACTTTAGCACTACTTTTCACCCTCAGACGGATGGTCAATCTGAGCGTATCATTCAAATACTTGAGGATATGTTGAGATGTTGTGTTCTCGAGTTTGAGAGTACATGGGAACGATACTTGCCTATGATTGAATTTGCATACAATAATAATTTTCAATCGAGTATCAAAATGGCACCTTACGAGGCTTTGTACGGACGTAAATGTCGTACACTTTTTTATTGGATCGAGCTAAGTGAAAGCAAAATACACGGGGTTGATCTAATCAAAGAGACTGAACAGAAAGTAAGAGTGATTCGCGAAAGATTAAAAGCAGCGTTAGACCGTCAGAAATCCTATGCGGATTTAAAACATAAAGATATAGAATTTCAAATTGGTGACCGAGTATTTTTGACAGTCTCGCCATGGAAGAAAATACTTAGATTTGGTTGCAAGGGAAAGCTGAGTCCGAGATTTATTGGGCCGTACGAGATTATTGAGCGTGTCGGGCCAGTTGCGTACAGGTTGATGTTACCACCTGAATTGGAAAAGATCCACAATGTTTTCCATGTATCGATGCTTCGACGATACAGATCCAATCCTTCTCATGTGATTAGTCCGTCATAGATTGAGATTCAGTCTGATCTAACTTATGAGGAAGAACCGATCCGTATCCTAGCTCGTGAAGTGAAAGAGTTACGAAATAAGAAAATATCGTTAGTAGAAGTGCTTTGGCTTAAACACGGATTTGAGGAAGCAACTTGGGAGCTTGAAAATTTAATGAAAGAATGTTATCCAAACCTATTCACCGGTAAGATTTTTGGGGACGAAAATCCCTAAGGGGGGAGAGTTGTAACAGTCTGATTTTACACCTTAGTCGGAACAGTGGTTTCGGGACCACAAATCCAAGTTTGAATATTATTTTAATACTATGATTTATGCTTATGATATGTGATTAAGCATGTGATAAATTTTTGTGAGTTAATTTGCTCGTATGTGTGGTTAATTGAGAAAAATGACTTAATTGCATAAAAGGTAAAAGTAGCCTTTTCAATGATTGAATGATCAAATTGATGTGACTTTATAAGGAGGAGGTCTTATGTTGCAAATTATCCTTTAGGCAAGGTAGTGGACGGCAACATGCATGCATTATGCTTTTATATGTTTATTATATTAGTTAGGTAATAATAATAAAATATCATATTATAATGTTATAATAAAATAAAACATAAACAAAAACATGCATTTTGGGTGTTCATCTTTCATGACCGAAACAAAAAGAAAAGAAAAAGAAATAGAGAGGCTTAGGGTTCGGCATTTTTAAAGCTTGATTCAAGACCAAGAACAAAAAGGATCGGGAGTGGATTGGGGAAAGGCGAAGCTAAACGAATAGTCAGGAAACAAAGTCCACCGAAATCCAAAGTAAGTTTTTAAGCAATTGGGTTGAATTGAATTTTTATCCATAATGATGTATATGTGTTTGATAGAGGTAAATATGGACAATATAGTAATGCCGAATGTAATAATGGTTGGGAGATGAATTTAGTTGAATGAGAAGTATACGTTTATGTTAATGATAGTTATGTGAGACATTGATTTAAGAGGCGAATTTGACCAAATGTGATGTATATTTGTATATTATTAGTATAACCGAATGTGATGATGAAATATAGATGTATTAAGCTAAATGGAATGTATATATATATGTGTTTATTGAAGTGAATAACAGGTTCAAGTAAAGCACTAAGTGTGCGAATCTAAATACCGAGCACTGTGTGTGTGAAATCGGTCATTTGGCACTAAGTGTGCGGAATATAATGTAATGGCACTAAGCGTACGATACATTACAAGTATTTGGCACTATGTGTGCGATATGTTAAATTGATGGCACTAAGTGTGCAATACGTTACATGGTTTTGCACTGAGTGTGCGGGTTTGCGGATCCTCCAAGGATATCGATTAGTGAAATGTGATAAACAAAATAAAATAATCCGGTATGTGATTCATGATGGTTTGGAAATTTAGTACAAATTCGGTAAGTGATATTTGCATATGAAATTAAAGAAATGTGATTTAATTATTTGCTTATGATTTTTTTTTTGAGATGAGATAATGGTTTATAGTTTAAAGTGAAACCTAATAAGGAATGTTTGAGTATTCGATCTTAAGGCTACTAAATATGATAGTTAATAAATGGTGTTATGATTTATACCTATGGTTATAAATTTTATTGATGATTATAATAAATTGACTTAATTTATATATTGTTAAATTGTATACTTTTACAATTGCTTATAACTTACTAAGCTATGTTAGCTTACTGTGTGTGTTTATTTGAATGTTTTATAGATTTTGAAGTCTAGATTCGAGCTCGGGGATCATCGTCAAAGTTTATCACACTATCAACCAACTTTGGTATTTTGTTTTTAGTAGTACTTTTTTGGGACTATGGCATGTATAGGTTAAGTCACTTTTGAATTGATTTTGAATGGTGAATATATGTAAATATGAGCCATGCGAAAATGGCTTAAAGTAATGTATATGTTTGTGCATTTTTGGTCTTGGTATAAGTTTGTTTTGGTATGTATGTTTCATGAATTCATGAATGATATTTTATTTATATGATTCAATTGAATGTGTTATAAATGACTTATAAGTTAAATTATAGGTTAGGTATATTTTGGTTGAGCAATATGGTATATAAGTTGACATATTTAGTAATGAGGATTGTATGTGATGATATGATGATTACTTGGCATGAAATTGGTTGCTAAATTGTGTGTGGGATTATGCTTAAATGTGCTTGTAGAATTGATCCTTGTTTGGGTGGCAAATTGGCCTTGTAAATGGCCTATTTTGTCACACGGTTTGGCACACGGGCGTGCCTAGTGACCGTGGGGCTAAGTCAGTAACTGGCTAAGAGTACACGGCCTTGGCACACGAACGTGCCTGGTAGCCGTGTGGTTTCAACAGGACCGACCACGACCAAAGTACAAGGGCGTGCTTAGTGGCTATGGAGCCAAGTCAGAATTGACCCCGGCCAAGGTACACGGGCGTGCTTCGTGGCTATGGAGTAAAGTGTTCGAACACGAGGAAGACACACGGGGGTGTCTATCAGCCGTGGGAGGCACACGGTCTGCCCCCACGGGCGTGTAACCCCTGAAACTTTGAAAAGTTTTAAATTTCTGAGAATTTCTGTATGTGTTCCGGTTTAGTCCCGACCCCTTTCTAACACGTTTTTAAGGTCTTGAAGACCTCCATAAGGGACTATATACTTATGAATGAATATGTTTGATTGATGTTTGACTTTGTGTCGTGAAATAGTAATGAAACATTCTGATTATCTGGTAATGCCTCTTAACTCTATTCCGACGACGGTCTCGAGTTAGGGGTGTTACAATGATTATGTTACGAAGTGGTACAGGTACGTACGCAAAATTCATGAGAAATGAGCTCGATTTATGATGCATTATTGGTAAGAATGCAAATGAGTAAGTTATGCCTATGATCATTTGATGATATTGTGCAAATTTTTAATATGCTGTGTGTATGTTACTACATGTTTAATGTTGCTTATTATTTACATGCCAACTTGCTAAGCTTTAAGCTTACCCCCTTCCTTTCCATTTTTTTTATAGTGTCGCCAAGCTAACTCGGGGATCGAAGGACGTCGGAGCTTGATTCACACTATCAAACTAATATTTGGGGTATAATGAATTCAAGTACTTTGAGTATGGCATGTATACGGGGACTTGGTCATTTTTTTATGTGTCATACGGGTTAGCTAAAAGTGTTGGCTTATGATAATACTATAATTCATTTTGTATATGGCCATGAGATATGGCTTATATTGAGTATTGGGATGTAAGCCTATTTATTCATGTATGCATGTGCCTATGCAATTGTGATGTGGTTGGTGGTTGTGTGTATGTGATGAGTTATGTTGTGGCTATGAATGCTTGATGTTTTAATTGGGAGTTGTTTAGTATGATGGTAACCATGGCTTAAATGAGAATTGGTAAGTTGGGCTTGACAAAGTATGGTGTCTTGTGCATGTATAAGTTGATTTGGTGATGCCATGAGCAAGAATTGTTTGATAGTGTCTAAGTACTTAATTATGCCATGTTAAGTGCCTTTGAAGTCATGTATGTGTTTGTGCTAATAAGAGTGGAAAATGGGCTTGGAAAATAGCCTCAAAGTTGTCCACACGGGTATACACACGGGCATGTGTCCAGGCCGTGTGTGACACACGGTCTGCGCAACGGGCATGTGATCCAGCCGTGTGTACCCTGCACCCTAATTAGGCAAAACAAAATGCTCAGTAGTAAACACATGGGCACGAGACACGGTCGTGTGTCTCGGCCGTGTGAGAGACACGACCAAAGGACATGGGCATGTGCCCAAGCCGTGTGAAGTCTACACTTGATTTTCAGAATTTAATTCGCCACATGGCCTAAGGACACGGGCGTGTGCCTTGGCCATGTGACCTTATTTTGTTGATGATGTCATAAACAGAATGTCATCTATTTTAGACACGGCCTGAAACACGGGCGTGTGATATGCCACACGGGCGTGTCCCTTGACCCACACGGGCGTGTGGCTTTATAACATGAAATTTTTTCTAAGTTTCGTAAAATTTTCCAAAGTTCTCGATTTATCCCCGAATCACTCCTAATGTATGTTTTGTGCCTCGTAGGCTCGTTTAAGGGACGATAGGAATGTTTATGAAAAGTTTTAAATTTGAGTGGAATTTCATGTCTCGTTTTTGTATGAATGCTTGCGTATAAGTCCGGTAATATGTCGTACCCTGTTTCGGCATCGAATACAAGTAAGGGTTGTTACATTTAGTGGTATCAAAGCTACGATTTAGTCGATTCTCGGACTAACGTAGCCTGTGTACGATTCTAGCTATACATGCCATAAGTGAATTGTGATAGTGTGACGACTCCTGACCTTTTAAATTGTGTTTTCATATAGTAATGGATCCCGATTGATCTATGGCAGATGAAGTCGAAAGTAATGCGCTGGCTCCCGCTCAAGGGCGTGCCATTGTCTCGATAGTAGACCCCCTACAGTTAGTCAAAGAGAAGGAGGCAGGGAAGCCTTTCTCCATATGATGAATGCATGGTATACGGAGTTCGTTCGAACGAACCCGAACGCTCAACCCCTTCACCCCCACCTATTCCTCAGCCTATTCCCGTAGCACCTCAAGGTATGGACTTCATGAGATTGAATAGACCTCCAGTTGATAAGATTCAAAAATAATGAGCCGAAGAGTTCTGAGCTAGTATAGAAGATGATCCCGAAAGGGCAGAGTTCTGGCTTGAGAATACCATCAGGGTATTTGATGGGTTATCATGCACACCTGAGGAATGTATGAAATGTGTTGTATCACTCCTGAGAGACTCGGCTTATTAGTGGTGGAACACCCTTGTGTCAGTTGCACCAAGGGAGAGAGTTAATTAGGAATTTTTCCAAGAAGAGTTCTGTAAGAAGTACATTAGCCAGAGGTTTATCGATCAGAAACGAAACGAATTCCTTAAGTTAAATTAGGGTCGAATGACGGTAACAAAGTATGAGCGTGAGTTTGTGAGACTGAGCAAATACGCTTGAGAATGTTTTTCGACTGAAGCCATCATGTGTAAGTGATTTGAAGATGGACTTAACGAAGACATTCGATTACTGGTTGGCATCCTTGAATTGAAAGAATTTGTTGTGCTCGTAGAGAGAGCTTTCAAGGCTGAGGAATTGGCTAAAGAGAAAAGAAAAGCTGAGTTTGAGTCTCGAGACTCGAAGAAGAGGCAGATGAGTAAGTTATTTCAATCATCTAAGAAATCGAGAGAGTTTAATGCCCGATCGAGTGCTTCAGTTGGGTTTTCGAACAGAAACTGTAGGAAACAGTATTCGGGTCATAAGGCTCAGACCACTTCGATAGCAAGTATGGGTAATGCTCGACCTAGTCGACCTGAATGTCCGCATTGCGGTAGATGTCACCCTGGTGAGTACTGAGTGAATGATCAAACTTGTTTCAAGTGTGGTTCCCAAGATCATTTCATTAGAGATTGCCCTGAGATGGCTGAAAAAGAGAAATTTCAAAGTGCGAGTTTTGCTAATATTGTTCCTAGAGGGAGGCCACAGAGAAATTCGGGAAATGGAGCGAGTAGCAGGAGTGCACCTAGAGATCTAGCTGTGAGGCCCGAAGGTATAGCACCTGCGAGGACTTAAGCCATTCGCGTTGGCGAAGAGGCTTTATCTCCTGATGTGATTGCGGGTACTTTTTCTCTTTATGATACTTCTGTTGTTGCTTTGATTGATTCGGGATCTACCCATTCGTATGTTTGTGTAAAATTGGTATCTAGTATGAATATGCCTGTTGAATCTACAGAATTTGTGATAAAAGTGTCAAACCCTTTAGGCAAGTATATGTTAGTTGACAAAGTATGTAAGAATTGTCCTTTGATAATTAGAGGTCACTGTTTTTCGGCTAACCTTATGCTTTTTCCATTTGATGAATTTGCTATAATACTTGGTATGGATTGGTTGACCATGCATGATGTGGTAGTAAACTATGGAAGGAAAATCATTGAATTGAAATGTGAAAGTGGTGATATTCTTCGGGTTGAATCAGATGAATCAGATAGAGTGCTAGTTGTAATCTCTTCTATGACAGCTCAGAAGTATATGAGAAAAGGGTGCAAATCTTATCTTGCCTTTGTGTTGAATACCAAAGTGTCTGAGTTAAAGGTTGAGTCAATGCCGATAGTATGTGAGTATTCGGATGTGTTTCCGGAAGAGTTGCCCGGATTGCCTCCAGTTAGAGAAGTTGAATTTGGTATTGAGTTAGTCCTTGGTACTGTACCTATTTCGATTGCTCCGTATAGAATGGCTCCGACCGAATTAAAGGAGTTAAAAGCTCAGTTGCAAGAGTTGACGGATAAAGGTTTTGCGAGACCTAGTTTTTCTTCGTGGGGTGCACCAGTATTATTTGTGAAAAAGAAAGATGGCTCTATGAGACTTTGCATTGATTACCGACAACTCAACAAGGTGACCATAAAGAATAAGTATCCTTTGTCGAGGATAGATGATTTGTTTGACCAATTGAAAGGGGCCACATGGTTTTCAAAGATAGACTTGAAGTCCGGTAACTATCAGTTGAGAGTTAAAGACTCGGATGTGCCAAAAACTGCATTTCAGACGAGGTATGGTCATTATGAATTTTTGGTTATGCCTTTTGGTTTAACGAATGCTCCCGCTGTGTTTATGGACTTAATGAATCAGATTTTTAGACCATACTTAGATAAGTTTGTGGTTGTGTTTATCAATGATATTTTGATTTATTCTCGAAATGAGTCCGAGCATGCTGAACATTTGAGAACTGTTTTACAAACTTTGAGAGATAAACAGTTGTATGCTAAGTTTAGTAAAAGTGAGTTTTGGCTTCGAGAAGTCAGATTTTTGGGGCACATTATTTCGGGTGATGGTATTTGAGTTGACCCGAGTAAGATTTTAGCAATTGTTGATTGGAAATCGCCGAGGAATGTAACCAAGGTTAGAAGCTTTTTAGGCTTAGCCGGTTATTACAGACGATTTTTTAAAGGATTTTCCATGATTGCTACTCTGATGACAAAATTACTACAAAAAGATGTCAAGTTTGAATGGTCTGAAAAGTGTCAATAAAGTTTTGAGAAATTAAAGGCACTGATGATCGAGGCACCGATATTAGTGCAACCAGAATCGGGCAAAGAATTTGTGATTTATAGTGATGCATCCTTGAATAGATTGGGTTGTGTACTTATGCAAGAAGGCAAGGTGATAGCTTATGCCTCGAGGCAGGTGAAACTGCATGAGAAGAATTATTCGACACACGATTTAGAATTGGCTGCCATTATGTTTGCGTTGAAGATTTGGAGACATCATTTATATGGTGAGAGATGTCATATGTATACTGATCATAAAAGTTTAAAGTACTTAATGACTCAAAAGGATTTGAATTTACGACAAAGGAGATGGTTGGAATTGTTAAAAGATTACGAGTTAGTGATTGACTATCACCCGGGAAATGTGAACGTGGTCACCGATGCCTTGAGTAAGAAATCCTTGTTTGCATTGAGGGCTATGAATACACGGTTGGCTTTATCAGATGATGGTTTTATTCTAGCTGAGTTGAGGGCTAGACCGATGTTTCTCCAAGAGATTTATGAAGCTCAGAAAAGTGACAGTGATTTGGAACACAAGAGAGTTCAGTGTGAGTCGGGTCTTGAATCGGACTTTCGGATTAGTTTTGATGGATGTTTGATGTTTCGAGATAGGGTCTGTGTACTAAGATATGATGAGCTTATTCAGAAAATTTTGCATGAAGCACATAGTGGGTGTTTATCTGTTCATCCAGGTAGTACGAAGATGTATAATGACTTGAAGAAAATGTATTGGTGGTCGGGAATGAAAAGAGACATTTCAGAGTTTGTGTAGAGATGCTTGGTTTGTTAACAAGTAAAGGCCGAACACCAAGTACCTTCGGGTTTACTTCAGCCTATGATGGTTCCCGAGTGGAAATGGGACAGAATTATTATGGATTTTGTGACAGGTTTGCCCATGACACCAAAAAAGAAAGATGCTGTTTGGGTTGTGGTTGATAGGTTTACGAAATCGGCTCATTTTATTCCGGTACGTACTGACTACTCACTGGATAAGCTAGCCGAGTTGTATATTTCTGAAATTGTGAGATTGCACGGAGTATCTTTGTCGATTATATCGGATAGAGATTCGAGGTTCACTTCGCGGTTTTGGAAAAAGTTACAAGAAGCTTTGGGTACGAAATTGAATTTTGGTACCGCTTTCCATCCGAAAACTGACAGTCAGTCGGAACAAGTAATCCAAATTCTTGAAGATATGCTACGGTGTTGTATTCTTAAGTTCCAAGGTAGTTGGGAAAAGTATTTACCGTTGGTGGAATTTGCCTACAATAATAGTTTTCAGTCGAGTTTGAAAATGGCGCCTTATGAGGCATTGTATGGGCGTAAGTGCCAAACACCCTTGAATTGGACCAAACTCAAAGAGAATCAGATTCACGGGGTCGATTTGGTCAGAGAAATTGAAGAAAAGGTAAAAGTAATCCGTGATTGCTTGAAAGCAGCTTCAGATAGACAGAAATACTACGCAAATTTGAAACGGAAAGGGATTGAGTTTCAGGTCGGTGATAAAGTATTCCTGAAAGTGTCTCCGTGGAAGAAAGTTCTCAGATTTGGTCGGAAGGGCAAGTTGAGTCCGCGTTTTATAGGGCCATATGAGATTACCGAAAGGATAGAGCCGGTAGCATATCGATTAGCGTTGCCATTTGAGTTGGAAATGATCCACGATGTGTTCCATGTGTCTATGTTGCGCCGATATCGATCAGACCCTTCACATGTGATTTCACCGATAGAGATTGAGATTTGACCGGATATGACTTATGGTGAAGAACCGATTAAGATTTTGGCTTGGGAAGTCAAACAATTGAGAAATAAAAGTATTGCTCTTGTGAAAGTCTTATGGCAAAGGCATGGGGTTGAAGAGGCTACATGGGAACCCGAGGAAAACATGAGAAAACAATACCCAAACCTCTTTATTGGTAAGATTTTCGGGGACGAAAATCCCTAAGGGGGAGAGTTGTAACATCTCGATTTTGGGCCTAGTCGGAATAGTAGTTTCGAGACCACAAATCTGAAGTAGAAATAATTATTTTATGAGTATTTTGAGGTCTATGGCATGATTGCATGATTGTGTGAAAATTTCATGAAGAAATTTTCTGCATAAAGTGTCCAATTTGATTTTTAGGACTAAATTGCAAAAGTTGCAAAATATATGTTCTAGAAGCTTTGAGCATGAAATTTTCCATGGATTATTAATTAGAGGTCCTTAAATAGCAATTTGACCAATTTCTAATTTTATGGACAAAAATGGACATGGATAGGAAAAATTTCAAAGAAAGGCTTTAGGGGCATTCTGGTCATTTGGTTAATAAAAGATTAAAAAGGGAAAAATGAAGCAAAATTTGCTCATCTTCTTCAAGCTAGAACCGAAACTTTGAAGCTTTCCATAGCTAGGGTTTCTTCACTTTTCAAGCATGATAGTAAGTGCATCCTAGCCCCGTTTTTAATGTTCTTTATGTTTTTGAAGTTGTTATCAACCGATCTAGCTATTTCTACCATTTATTTGAGCTAGGGTTGATGTGTAGGGTTTGACCCATGTGTCACATGCATGTATTTTGGTGTTTTATGGTAGATTATGAAAGTTTAATGGTGATGAACATCTTTTACTAAGTGATTTTTGATGAAAACACTTAAAAAGGACTTTATTGTAAAAGTTGTAAAAATGGGTTGTAGAAATGTGATTTGATGAAAAATGTGGACTGCTATAAGTATAAAGGAGGTTCGGCTAGGCTTGGGAATCGAAGAAATTGAATAGACTTCATTTTCCGAGCCTAGGGGCAAATTTGTAAATATGTCAAAGCTTAGGGGCAAAAATGTAATTTTGCCATAATATGAATTTTGAACTGAATCGAGTAATGTGATTATTACGAGCTATATTTTCTATTATAGATCAAGAAAAATGGAGTCCAGACCTAGACCGGGGAAAGAACAAGATTTTGGACTAAATCGAATTAGTTGTCCATATTTTGTACCGAGGTAAGTTCGTGTGTAAATAACGAAACTTTATATTATGCATTTAATATTTGATATTGTATTTATTTTTTAATTATTGTTATGAGTACGTTCGATGAAGATTCGATGTGGTAAATTTCCCGTTTGAACTTTAGGAATAGATAGGATACAAATGTCATGACATTAAGCTTATGTGTGATTTTGTGTAAGACCATGTCTGGGATACGACATCGATATGAGACATCGTGTAAGACCATAGCTAGGCTATCGGAATATGTGATCCCACGTAAGACCATATCTGGGGTATGGCATTGGCATCTTATTATGTGTATGAGGTTTCCCGGGTATCTTTTAGTATTCCAAGTGGTTCAACGGGTAATTTAAATATTTTGTCAATGATATGAAAGGCTATGATTATATTATGAAGTGGTACAGGTACGTACGCAAAACTCATGAGAAATGAACTTGGTTTATGATGCATTATTGGTAAGAATGCAAATGAGTAAGTTATGCCTATGATCATTTGATGATATTGTGCAAATTTATAATATGCTGTGTGTATGTTACTACATGTTTAATGTTGCTTACTATTTACATGCCAACTTGCTAAGCTTTAAGCTTACCCCCTTCCTTTCCATTTTTTTTATAGTGTCACCAAGCTAACTCGGGGATCGAAGGACGTCAGAGCTCGATTCACACTATCAAACTAATCTTTTGGGTATAGTGAATTCAAGTACTTTGAGTATGGCATGTATAGGGGAACTTGGTCATTTTGTTATGTGTCATATGGGTTAGCTAAAAGGGTTGGCTTATGATAATATTATAATTCATTTTGTATATGGCCATGAGATATGGCTTATATTGAGTATTGGGATGTAAGCCTATTTATTCATGTATGCATGTGCCTATGCAATTGTGATGTGGTTGGTGGTTTTGTGTATGTGATGAGTTATGTTGTGGCTATGAATGCTTGATGTTTTAATTGGGAGTTGTTTAGTATGATGATAACCACGGCTTAAATGAGAATTGGTAAGTTGAGCTTGACAAAGTATGGTGTCTTGTGCATGTATAAGTTGATTTGGTGATTCCATGAGCAAGACTTGTTTGATAGTGTCTAAGTACTTAATTATGCCATGTTAAGTGCCTTTGAAGTCATGTATGTGTTTGTGCTAATAAGGGTGGCAAATGGGCTTGGAAAATAGCCTCAAAGTTGTCCACACGGGTATACACACGGGCATGTGTCCAGGCCGTGTGTGACACACGGCCTGTCCAACGGGCGTGTGACCCGACCGTGTGTCCCCTGCACCCTAATTAGGCAAAACAGAATGCTCAGTAGTAAACACACGGGCACGAGACATGGCTGTGTGTCTTGGCCGTGTGAGAGAAACGACCAAAAGACATGGGCATGTGCCCAGGCCGTGTGAAGTCTGCACTTGATTTTTGGAATTTAATTCGCCACACGGCCTAAGGACACAGGCGTTTGCCTTGGCCGGTGACCTTATTTGGTTGATGATGTCATAAACAGAATGCCATCTATTTTGGACATGGCCTTAAACACGGGCGTGTGATATGCCACACGGGTGTGTCCCTTGACCCACACGGGCATGTGGCTCTGTAACATGAAATTTTTTCTAAGTTTCGTAAAATTTTCCAAAGTTCTCGTTTTAGCCCCGAATCAGTCCTAATGTATATTTTGGGCCTCGTAGGCTCGTTTAAGGGACAATAGGAATGTTTATGAAAAGTTTTAAATTTGAGTGGAAATTCATGTCTCGTTTTTGTATGAATGCTTGCGTATAAGTCCGATAATACCTCGTACCCTATTCTGGCATCGAATACGGGTAAGGGGTGTTACATTATGAGCACATGAGCTTATCCATAGTAGCCAAAGATGCCTATGACTCAAACTTTTAAGACACATTACAGAATGAAGTTTAAAAATATCCATTACTATTTTAAAACCCGAAGTAACAAGAAACTATTATATATTCATCAACCAAGGACCTTGTAACACCCTGAATTTTGGGGTTAGAGGTTTTGAGTTTTTTGGTTAGGTTCAGAGAGAAGGGTGTGCCATCGTGTATAGTTTCTGCGTTATAGTGTCAGAATGGGCCTCCTGGTCTGGTGGTTGAGTGAGTGTTAGTGAACCTCTGGGTTCGAGGCATTGTGTGTACGTTTTGAGTGGTATATTTTTATTTTGTTAAATAGTAACTGGTTTTAAGATTAAAAATAATAATTAGTTTTGTTATTAGAACAATTTTTATTTTTCATTTTTTTGGTTACTACTTGTTTTTCACGTTCTCCTCTTCCTTTCCTCTCTCTGGTTTTCTTTTTCTTTTCTTTTACTTTGGGAAAATGGTTTTACTTGCAGATTTTGGAGAGCTCGCTCTTTCGTCGTCGGGTCGGTATCTACACGTCATTGATCGCAAATCAGGTGTGGGTTCCGAAACCCTTATAATTTATATGTGAATTGTTGATTCAATTTCATGGTATTCTGTAATTTCGTGTGTGATCGGAGACTCTTTCATTTTGTATCAAATTTTCAACTTGCTTGTGTGAAATTTGACATAGATGTGTGTTTTTGAAATTGATCAATCGAAGGGTCAATTTCTCTGAAACGGTTTGAATTTGGGTGCGTTTTTGGCATGGTTCTGAATTATTAAGGGATGGGAGGTAGTCTCGGCAGCAGACGCTCGTTCTACAGCCTGATTTGGAGTGGTTTCGTGACCACACGGGTGGCCACACGGGCGTGTACCCCCACACGGGCGGTCCACACAGTCGTGTGCAGTTAGGAATTAGGGTTTTTGGGCAAAATTTGGTGCCACACGGGTTGGCCACACAGCGTGTGGCCGATTTGGGAATTTTTGTCGATTTTCACACGGCCGTGTCCCTTGGGTACACGGGCGTGTATGTTTGGGAATTAGAGATTTAGTGATTTGGTGTCACACAGCCTGGACACACGGTCGTGTGGCTAATTTGGGGATTTAAGGATCCCACACGGGCGTGTGTTTTGGAGACACGGCTGTGTGAGGGTCTCACACGGCCGTGTTAGTCCTACACTCTAATTTAGCACTTTTGGACAGTGAATTACACGGCCGTGTGCTATATTTTGGACATTCTGTTTTCTCAAAATTTAGATGCAGGGAACACACGGCCGGAACACATACCAGTGGGGCAAGCCGTGTGTCACACACGGCCTAGACTGACGCCTGTGTGTCTACCCATGTGGACAAAAATAAGGTTATTTACCAAGCCATTTTCCACCCTTTAATACACATACCTAAACCATATAACATAGCACCAATTCAAGCATATACATACAACCAAATCAGCCACGACCAAGACATGAACACATCATTCACATGCTACCATCTATCATACACAAACATTACATACTTATCAACTCATATCATGTAAATTCACACATTTATGAAAGGCATCATCATATAAATTGCTTATACCAACATTAGCCAATTTCAATGGCCATTAAAAAAATGAACTTTCAACCAATATAAGGCAACACATTTGGCCAAATCAATTATGACACATAACAAAATGACCAAGTCCTCTATACATGCCATAACTCAAAATGTTAAATTCATTGGTACCAAAATAATTATTAATAGTGTGAGTGGATCTCCGACGATGTCTGAACCCCGAGCTAGCTTGGTGACACTATAAGACATGGAAAGAAAAGTGGAGTAAGCTATATAGCTTAGTAAGTTCATATGCAAATAATAAGCATCATAACCACACGTTTAACATACAAATTATCATGATGAAAATTGGCATAAATGTTATTAAAATCTTATAGTCATAACTTACTCAATCATAACCTTACCAAGGTTTCATCACACATTGAGCTTATTAATTATGAGTTTTACGTACATACCTGTACCAACTCGCAACATAACCATATCCTTTCACAACTTTGACATTCCCGTTGAACACTCGGAATATTAACGGATACTCGGAAGTCTTGCACATAAGTGCCATATATGTAGCCAAAGCTATTTCATATATCATAACACAAATAGGCTCACTTTCGAGCTATTCACGGGCCTGCTCACAAGGCATCGATCGGGATGTAGCTACGCGATCTTTGCTCACACAAGTCGTCGGTATCCGCAACACATGCCGGACTACCCAGCCACTGGTAGGACGTACGAGACCAGCACACGGATCACATAATCGCATATACACATGGGTTCCTAGTGACATGTCACTTGTATCCTATTCTATTCCTAAGGTTCAACCGGGATTTCTCGCTTGTCAAAACTTTGACGAATACTTCCATAGAGTCAATCACAATTCATACAACTTTAAAGCATTTAAAACATAAATATAACAATGCATTATTTACATACGAACTTACCTCGGTACAAAAATAGTAGAACTTGACCTAATCGTCAAACACTTTGTTTTTCCCCCGGTCTAGATCCGAACCTCATTTTTCTTGATAATCGAGCTTGAAAGATGGCCAAAACCTAGCTATGTACACCCTTGAAATTTCAGCACTAGCATGAAGAAGATGAACTAAATTTGGCCTTTATTTTACTTATTAATTCATTTAATTAGCCAAATGAGCAAATGCCCCTAACTTAAAATATAAAAATTCTCTTACTTCATGTCCATTTTTGTCCACTAACTTAACCAATGGTCTAATTACCATCTAAGGACCTTCAATTTAAAATCTCATAGCAATTAGACAGCTCTAACATATAGAACTCAAATTTTGCACTTTTTGCAATTTAGTCCCCTTTATTAAATTGAATGCCCAAACGTCAAAATTTTCGAACGAGATTTTCACGAAATTATTCCATAAAACTATAGACCATAAAAATATAATAAAAATAAATTTTACTGTGTCGGATCTGTGGTCCCGAAACCACTGTTTCGACTAGACCCAAAATCAGGTTGTTACATCATTGCTAACGCTAATATTTAATCATAATTGATTTCTAATTGACCAAAATGCCCTCGAGGAAAAAAAAATTATAATGTTGTCTCTCAACTCGTATTTTTACCCGATTAAGCTTGAAATTCTAAAAATGGTTCAAGAATCTTCCCAATGAGCTCTCAATATTCTAAAAAAAAAAATACATGAATCCATTTAAATTTTCTTATCGAATTTAGGGATAAAGTTATTGGAAAAATCTCGTGTGAAATACAAAAAAATTTTGAGGCTGTTACAACTCTCCTCTCCTAATAACTGTGGGTGTTGTTGTCTCATTACATATTCGTTTTCTTAAGTGGCATCCTCAAAAGGTATTTTTTGTTCCTAAGTTCCTTGACTTCTCGAGCCAAGATCTTCATCGACTCTTTTTCTTTTCTACTGAATTGTAGAACTTTCTTTCAAGGAAACACTTTCAAGAAAAAAATTCACCTACACTAAATTCGACCTCTTTCATTTTTAAATCAACATAGAACTTTTGTTAATCGAAGGTGAATTTCAAATGATCTCAGATGATTCTTATTTTATCTTTGATTTCCTAAACTAGATTAGGACTAATCTTTTTGTTTTCACCCAACTCTATCCAATAGAAAGGAGTTCTACACTTATGACCATATCATAAGGCGCCATCTTGACACTCGATTAAAAACTATAATTGTAGGCAAACTCAACAATCGATAAGTACTTTTCCTATCTACCCTCAAATTCGATTACACAACTCCTTAACATATCTTCTAGAATTTTGAATCGCAAGCTTGGATTGTCCATCTGCTCATGGGTGAAAAGTCATGTAGAAGTTCAATCTAGTTCCCAAATCTTCATATATCTTTCCCCAAAATTGCGATGTAAACCTTAGGTCTTGGTCTGAATTGTTAGATATTGGTACCCCGTGAAGTCTCACTATATCAAAAATGTACAGTTCAACTAGTTTCTCCAGGGAGTAGTCAACCATGACCAGAATAAAATGTGTTGACTAAGTCAATCTATCAATATTAACCCAAATCAAATCCTTTTTCTTTGGAGTCAAAAGTAAGTCGACCACAAAATCCATGGTGACTCTCTCCCACTTCCACTTAGGAATCATAACGGGTTGTAATAATCCAGAGGGTCCATGTATGAGGAACATACTCAAATTTGAGAAAGGTAAAAAATATACCTTTAATAATCTGGAAACATGTATAGTACGAAGGGGGTCCTTCACCCTAGGTCACAAACCATAGCTGCAACGTAAAGTTGACTTGCCACAAATCATAGTGGTAGTTTAGATACTTTTCGGCACTTAACGAGCTTGTTTTCTAGGCATTTTATTGAATTTTCACATTTCGTAGCTTATATTCAAATTATTGAAAAATATGCGTTATTACGCATTATTTTGAGTTAGTTGACCTATTGGGCCCATACTGACCTTAAGGTGGTTTTAATGCTTTAATTGAGTGCGCAAGATAATCATTTTGAGGCCCAAAAGGATTAGGAACAATAGCCGAGTCGCAACACAAGCTTCCAGTGTTGTAACACAACCGAGTTGATGCAGAATTTTACATTCGAAGTTGTGTGTCACGACATGCGTTAGGTTGTGTAGCGACATAGGTGCGACGATGGGAAGAAATTAAACGAGGGTGTTTTCGTCTACGTAACTCATATTATATGTGATTAAGGCTTGTATTTGACCTAATTAGGGTTGTTAAACTTTGTCTATAAATATTTTAGTTGAGGCAAAACTTAAAGAGCTTTTGCCAAGTCGTTTTAGGGTTTTAGTTTAGTAGTTTAATTTAGTTTTATTATATTTTAAAATATTTTTATTTTCCTTTTTATTTGACTTGGATTTGATTGAGTCCAAGTCTTCGTTATTAAGTATTTTTGCAATTTTCTTTTATTTCTTGTTTGCAAACAACGATACCTCGAAGACTGTTAAAGGATTTTTCCAGTCCGACCATATCCAGTTTATCGACAGACCAATTTCTATCTTTCTCTTGTGTTAATTTAATTTTTGTGTTTTACATGATTAATTTAATTTCGATAAAGATAATAATTGAAATGATGATCGACTAAGTCTTTTAGGGAGATTAATGAATGGATGTGGGAGTGATTAACAGAAGATCGAGGGTTTTGCCTACGAGTTAGTTGGTATAAATTATGTGTTCTTAAACCCTAGGATTGACGACCGTGGGAAGTAATCTAGGTTAAAAGGATCTGATGATGAGTTTGCCGAGTAAATCTTGATTTATCATAGTCCAGATAATGAGGTCAGAAGATAAATGAGTATTGGTCGATTAGTTAGGTAGTAGAGGTCGAAAGGTAATACTATCTAGTTAATAACTAATTCCCTAATAATTACAACCACTGAAGAGAGTTAATATTCTATTTGTTATTCGGGAGTTTTTCATTTGTCAACTTTGTTTTAGTACTTTAATATTTATTTCATGACTTTAATCTTTAGATTTAATTATCGTAATATAGGTTTTAGTGATTAATGTTTAGACCTGCTACTGTAGATGGTATTTTTAGATTTAATTCAACTTCCCTTGGGTAAGATCCTTGGAGTATGATCCTTGGAGTACTTACCCTGTTGTACATTTACTATATTACAATTTGACTCACATACTTGCGAACACCGCTTTTATTTTTTTATATCTCTTTGTTGCAATATTTCCAGTCAAACATTTGCACGTTTGGTGGCAGTCAAGTTGTTGGCGCCATTGCCGGTGAGGTTTCAGCATTAATTTAAATTTATTTTCTACAACTAGTAGGATAAATAGGAATATTAAAAATTATAGATACGATTTTTAATTCCTTTTAAATTTTTTGTTTTTAATTTTAATCTTGTTTATTAATTTTTATCACTGTCTCCAATTTTAGTTTATGACCCGAAGTGGAAGAATACCAATTGAGCCATATCCTGATCCGAAGTAAATTCTGAGATGCAACCGTTAGTTGATGCAAAACGATCCACCCGTGGTAGCTGATTTGCCTCGAGAAAATCCACTATTTGACAATCCACCTGAATCACAAGCACAGATATGTGGAGAGCTACTGATGGCTCAAAGGACGTTGCATGAGTACGCACTACCAATGTTAGATGCCATGCAAGGCAGTATTGAACGACTGACGACCAACGCCAATAATTTTGAGATCAAGATGACTATGATACAAATAATCCAAATCAACACCTAAAACAATTCTCCAGTTGTGCGACACTTTCAAATACAACGGGGTAACGGATGATGCTGTTCGTCTTTGGCTATTTCCCTTTTCGATATGTGACCACGCAACTAAATGGTTGGATTCATTAGAATCAGGTTCTATAACCATGTGGGACAAATTAGCAGAAAATTATACACAATTTTTTCCCGATAAGCAGATCCATTCAACTCCGCCGTGAGATCGCCAATTTCAAGCAATTTGAAGGTGAAAATTTATACGAAGCTTGGGATCGATTTAAGTCACTATTGAGGAAGTGTCCCCATCACAGAATGCAAGAGTGGCTCCAGATGCAAATATTCTATAATGGTTTAGACAACAATTTGAGCTCTGTATTAGATGGTGCATCTAGAGGAGCCTTGATGAACCATACGTATGAGCGAGCCTTTCAAATAATTGATGACATGATTTTGAAATCATATATGTGGCCGAACGAAAGTTTCACTTAGAATCCAAAACCAACATTGAAGAAAGCAACCCAAACAGTGGACGCTTATCAGATAATTTTGGAGAAGTTGAACCATTTGGAAGTAGCATCTAAACTAACCATAATGGAGTCAAACCAAAACTACGAAAAAACTTCGGAGCACCAACTGGACTAGGTGAATTATGTAGGCAATATGGGTGGAAATCCCTATTTGAACACATATAACCCTTGTTGGAAGGATCACTTGGACCTAAGGCGGGGAGGTAATTAAGGAGGTGGAAATACATTGCAAAATTGTTCAAACCCTCTTTACCAACCTCCAAATGTACAAAGATCTCAAGATAGATCCATGGGGAATGACCACACTACATGTGGTCAACGACCAGATTGAGCAGAGGGAGAAATCCAATCAATGAAGAGGAACATTCGACAAATACAATTTGAATGTATGTTAACTCGTAACACATTGACTGCCTTTAAAGGTAGCATCCAAAACCATATGAGCCAGATGATGGAGATGATGATCAATTTGCAAAGGCAATTTGGTACTAAAATCCCTAGTAACATGGAGAATAATCCTCGTAAGGATGGAAAAGAGCATGTGTACGCAATTACTTTACGATAAGGTAAAACCCTTGACAACATTAGTTCTCCCATTCAAGTAGACGAGGATTCACAGGAATCTGTCAAGGAAGTTTTGGACGAAAATAAGCTCGAAGAGCCGAGTAAACAAGTAGTCAAACCAGTAGTTGTGTTGGTGATCTCATCCTGTAACCATGAAGATACCATTCCCGTCAAAGATTAAGGACAAGATAGGGAGGGACAAAATAAACTTTGTAAGTTTTCTGAACCTATTCAAGTCCCTTAATGTTAATTTACCCATTTTAGAATTAATTGATAAAATATCGGAATATGCCAAATACATAATAAAGGAAATCATGTCAAGGCATAAAAATTTGAAAAAAGGGTGAACAAATTAACATAGATGCCTTTTGTAGTGCTATCATTGCTAAGAAAATACCCTCGAAATTAAAAATTTAGGGTAGTTTTACAATCCCAATAAAGATAGGGATAGGCATTTTTGTAAGGCCCTTTTTGATTTAGGGGAAAACATTAATTTAATGCCCTTATCGATCTATAAGAAACTCAGATTAGGGGATTTGAAAAATACATCAATAACACTGCAACTAACTGATAGGTCTTTAGTACGCCTAAATGGTTTACTTGAAGACGTGTTAGCTAAAGTGAGTGATTTCATAGTCCCTGTCGATTTTGTAGTCCTGGAGTTTGAATAAGATCAAGAGATCCTGATACTATTGGGTTGGCCATTTTTGGCCACATCTAGATCGACCATGAGTTAACCATGAAATTTGATGGTGAGATAGAAGTGTTTAAATGCGACCATGATTCCCAAGATGAGGGATTAGAAAAATAATTAGGAAATGAATGTTTTGTATTATTTTATGAAACCCCTAATAGCCTTGATCGAAGGTAGTTTTCAAGTGTGACATGTGCAGGAAAACATGGTCCGAAGGAATGAGACAGGTGGAAAGATGCAGAATTGGTAGACCTCTAATGGATGAAAATGTGATGGTATGTAGAGAAAGAAAAAGGCGATGATGGATAGTAATGGGTTACCAGACGTGTAACAGCCTGATTATGACCCTACTCGGAACAGTGGTTTTGGGACCACAAATCCGAGTCAATAGAATATTTTTATAATATATTTGGTGTCTATGATTTATGAGTGAGCATGTGCAAAAATTTCGTGAATTAATTTGCTCGTTTGTGTGTTTAATTTAAAGAAAAGGACTAAATTGCATAAATGGTAAAAGTAGCCTTTTATTAATTGAGTGGTTTAATTGATTTGACTTCTTTTATATGTGGACTTAGGTTGGAAATTTACCATTTAGCATGTTAGTGGGCGGCATTTGGTTTTTTTATTTTATTTTCATGATAACATGTTTTTATATATTATATAATTATGAGTTAAAAATGTTATATTATAATATATGTTAATAATATTAAAATAAAGAAACATGTTTTATTCATCCCATTTCTTTCTTCATCACTGAAAACAAAAGAAAAGAGAAGAACTTAAGCTCTCAACCATTCGGCCCCTTGCATGCTTAATTAAGGTATGTATTTGAGTTCGGTTTTTGATAATTTTTACGTTTTTGATATCGTTGTTTCGAATACTATCCGACCCATGTTAGAATTTTTTATTTTTATGTATGTGTGATGTTTGGCCATGGATGGAAATTTGTGTTTGTGATGGTTGATGACTTTAAATAAAATATATGTGTTAGATTATTAAATTTTGTAATAGAAATTTTGATTAAATTGAGTATTTAGGACTAAATTTCAAAAATAGTAAATTGAGGGGCTAGATTGTGAAATTTATGAAATATGGAGACTTGTATAAGCCTAGTGAACATTCGGCCCTAGCTTAATATATACAAATTTAGCATATTTTGTGTTTTGTGAAAATTGGATTAATTTGTAAAAGTGCAAAATGTTAGGGATAAAATTGGTAAATTGTTCAATTCTGTGTTTTGGGCTAAAACGAATGAAATTCTATTTGAATGAGCTCATTTTGAAATGATTAGATCAAGAACAAAAAGAAATGGGATTGGATCGGAGAAAAGCTAAGTTGAACGAATAGCCGGAAAACCTAAACCGTCAATTTTCGAGGTAAGTTTATAAGCAATTGGGTTGATTTGAATTTTTATTTAATCTATATTAATGTGATTAAGTTAAATAGAATGAAGCTTGTTAAATTACCTAAAGTCGAATGTAGTATTGGGCAAGATATGTGATAGCCGAATGTTTGGTTGACTTATATATGAAATTTGATGTATTTGAGTTGAATGAGTACTTATAGAGTAAGGAGTAGTTAAATGTGTAATTTGTGTTAAGAGATGGGTGTATACGAATATATGACTATATGTAATTATTGATTATGGCCGAATGTGATAGTAAGTTATAGGAAGAATGGTTTGATTCGATCATGTGTATATATGTGTGTTCATATGTGTAATGTGAATTTATATGTCGATATGAGAGATGAAAAGATCGGATTAATGAGCACTAAGTATATGAACTCATACATTGAGCACTAAGTGTGCGAAATCAGTCGTCTGGCACTAAGTGTGCGATACATTACGAGTAATGGCACTAAGTGTGCGATACATTACGAGAAAATTTGCACTAAGTGTGCACTTTATCAAAGTAACGTCACTAAGTGTGCGATACGTTACATAAATCGCACTAAGTGTGCTGGTTACGAATCTTCCAAGGAAATCCATTTGTGAATTTATTAAACAAGACAAACTAAACAGGTAAGTGATTTATAATTGTGGGATGAATTGGTACTAATGAGGTAAGTTATTTTACTTTAAGAAATTAATGAAATGAAATGTGATTATTAGATTTAAATTATGTTTGGGATGAAATAATTATGCTTGGTATCTAATGAAATATAATGTGGTATGCATGAATATTCAGTTGTGAGACTTATAGGTATGGTATTTATGGAATGATGCTAAGATATGTATATATATACTTGCGGTTATAATTTATTATTGGTCATGTGGTCTAATTTAGTTTGTACAATGTTTAATTGTATATTATACCATTTCTTATGACTTACTAAGCTATATTAGCTTACCGTATGTGTTTATTTGACTATTTTATAGATTTTGAAGTCTAAGTTCGAGCTCAGGATTATCGTCAAAGTCAATCACACTATCATCTACTTTTGGTACTTTTTTTATGAGTTGAACTTTTGGAATTATGGCATGTATAAGCTATATATTTTAATCTTTTGAGTTATTATGAATTTGATGTATAAATTGCCATGTGAAAATGGCATACTACTATGTTTTGGGTTGGTTTAAAATTATCAAGCATGATTATAATGTTTAGGTATGTACGATTTTGTGGTAAGCATTTTTGGTAGTTTATACCATGATATTATATATATGTGTCATGCACGAATGCATGAATATAATTTTGAGTAATGCATATAGTATATTAAGGTAATTGGATGACCTTATGTACAATTATATGTATGTACCGTATGTCAAGTTATGAAATGACAATATCATGTAATATATGTATAAGCTAACTTTCGTTTGGATCATTTAAAAGTTGTATATGTAATAAGCTATATGAAAGTGGTTAGACTATTATGTTTAATCTTGTTATATATTAAGTTATTGGCGAAATGATTGAGTATTTGGTTTTGATGATTCGGCTTGGTATATATATATATATATGATATGAGGCATAACTTGTATGGTTGGTATCTTGATCGTATGCTTACTTGGTTTCACCGTAAATGATTTATGATTTACCTCACATTAGTAAGTTTAAATCAAAGGATGAATGTTTATGAGATTTTTCCTTATAAACTGGCTAAGGAGTATGAATGAGTATGCGCATATACTATAATGGTTAATGTAATGAGTTAGTCGAGTACAAATAAGTTGATATGTTATAAGGACTTACTATTATGTTATTAAATTGTTTAGTCTTTAATAAATATGTTATATGTTTAAAATGAATTCGATTGAACTCCGAGTTAGTATTTCTATATTAGTTAACAAAATGTTATTTATATATAGATAATTGCGAATAAGATCTATGTGATTATGTGAATGTATGAAATATGTGTTTCCTATGATAACACCTTGTAACCCTAATTTGGTGATGGATACGGGTTAGGGGTGTTACATTTGATTGGTATCAGAGCTACGGTTTAGTCGGTTCTCGGACTAACGTAGCGCGTATGAGTTTAGCTATACATGCCATAAATTATAATGTGATAGTGTGAATGACTTCTGACAGTGAAATGTGTTTTCTTCTTTCGTATAGTAAATGGATCCTGATCCCGAGCGAGCTATAGCTGACGATGTCGAGAGTGTGGCGCCTGCTCCCACGCAAGGGACCGCGCCGGATGAATCTCGACCCGCTACGAGTAATCCTGATGAGGGGGCTAGACAAGCCTTTTATAGCATGATGAATGATTGGTTTAATCAATATATTCAGACCAATCCGACTGTTCAACAACCCCTGAATCCGAATACTCCACCTATAGTACCGGTGGTACCCCCGATCGTTAATCCTGAGAGAGTAAATAAGCCTCCAGTTGACAGAATTAGAAAACACGGGGCTCAAGAGTTTAGAGCCGAAGATGATGATGATGCTAAACGAGCTGAATTTTGGCTTGATAACACAATTCGTGTTTTCGATGAATTATCTTGCACACTTGATGAGTGTCTGAAGTGTGCTATATCCTTATTATGGGATTCTGCCTACTATTGGTGGAACACACTCGTATCGATTGTTCGAAAAGAACGAGTTACTTGGGACTTCTTTCAGACAGAGTTTCACAAGAAATACATCAGCTAGCAATTTGTAGATTGTATGACAGGGTTGTATGACCGTATCTGAGTACAAGCGCAAGTTTGTGAGACTTAGCCGCTATGCTCGTGAGTGTGTTTCATCTGAGGCTGCTATGTGTCGAAGATTCGAAGAAGGGTTAAATGAAGACATAAAACTACTGGTTGGCATATTGGAGATAAATGAGTTCGTGGTACTTGCTGAGCAAGCTTGTAAAGCTGAAGAGCTGGGGAAAGAAAAATGGAAAGCCAAATTTGAAGCTAAAGACTTCCGTAAAAGATCAACGGGTAAATTTCCTCAAATGTCATCAAAGAAGTTCAAAAATGATAGTAGTCGATCCAAAGCTAACACGGGGATATCTATCCGAGACCGACCACCAGTGAGTTCACGAGCCACCTCAATTGCTAGTGTTGTAATACTCGACCAAATAAGCCTTAGTGTCAACAATGTGGTAGACGTCATTTCGATGAATGTTGGAGCAAGTCCAACAATCAAGTTTGCTATAAGTGTGGTTCGCAGGATCATTTTATTCGGGATTGGCCGGAGACAGTTGAAAAGGATAATACTCAGAGTGCAAGACCGAGCGGTACTGCAGCTAGAGGTAGACCGTCTCGCAAATTGAGAGGCAGGATTGGCACTCAGAGAGGGACTTCAGACACAGCCATATGATCAGAGGCTCGTGTTCCAGCCAGAGCCTATGCTATTCGTGCCAAAGAGGAGGCTTCATCTCTAGATGTCATCACCGGTATATTTACTCTCTTTAATACTAGTGTAGTTGCTCTGATTGATCTCGGTTCAACCCATTCCTATGTGTTTGAAACATTAGTATCCAGTAAGACTCTACCTGTTGAGTCTACTGAATTTGTGATTCGGGTTTCGAACCCCCTAGGTCGGTGTGTGCTAGTTGATAGAGTGTGCAAGAATTGTCCTTTAATGATTCGAGATTCATGTTTTCTGGCTGATTTGATGTTACTACCATTTGATGAGTTTTATATTATTCTCAGTATGGATTGGCTAACCGTGCACGATGCAGTAGTGAATTGCAGACGAAAGACTATTGATCTACGATGTCAAAATAATGAGATAATTCGAATTGAATCTGCGGATTTGAATGGGTTACCAGCGGTGATATCTTCGATGTTGGCTTGACAGTATTTGAGTAAGGGTTGCAAAGCTTACTTTGCTTACGTGATTAACAGTAAAGTGACCGAAAAGAAGATAGAATCCGTGCCAGTTGTCTGTGAGTATCCAGATGTGTTCCCGGAAGAATTGCCAGGATTGCCACCTGTTCGGGAGGTAGAATTTGGCATAGAATTAGTACCAGGGATGACTCCGATCTCGATAGCTCCGTATAGAATGGCACTGACAGAATTAAAAGAGTTGAAAGTTCAGTTGCAAGAATTGACAGATAGAGGTTTTGCCCGACCGAGTTTTTCTCCTTGGGGTGCGCCAGTTCTTTTTGTGAAAAAGAAAGATGGAACTATGAGAATGTGCATAGATTACCGACAACTCAATAAAGTGACCATAAAGAATAAATATCCATTGCCACGTATCGACGATTTATTTGATCAGCTTAAGGGAGCCTCGGTATTTTCAAAGATTGATCTAAGATCAGGTTATTATCAGCTACGAGTTAGAGACTCTGATGTACCTAGGACCGCTTTTCCGACGAGGTACGGCCATTTTGAGTTTTTGGTGATGCTGTTTAGACTCACTAATGGCCCCGCTGTTTTCATGGATTTGATGGATCATGTATTCAGACCATATTTAGATCGGTTCGTGGTTGTATTCATAGATGACATTCTAATCTATTCGCGTGATGAAGCAGAGCATGCCGAACACTTGAGACTTGTGTTATAGATTCTGCGTGATAAGCAATTGTACGCGAAATTCAGCAAATGTGAGTTCTGGTTGAATGAAGTTAGTTTCCTAGGGCATGTTAATTCAGCATCAAGCATTCGGGTTGACCCGAGTAAAATTTCAACTATACTCGATTGGAAACCCCCGCGAAATGTTTCTGAAGTTCAGAGCTTTCTGGGACTTGTCGAGTACTATAGACGCTACGTGAAAGGGTTTTCTATGATTGCAGCTCCGATGACAAAGCTGTTACAGAAAGATGTTAAGTTTGAATGGTCGGAGAGATGCCAGAAGAGTTTTGATCAGTTAAAAACCTTGCTAACGGAAGCTCTTGTACTTGTTTAGCCAGAATCGGGCAAAGAGTTTGTTATCTTCAGCGATGCATCTTTAAATGGTTTGGGCTGTGTTTTGATGCAAGAGGGTAAAGTCGTAGCCTACGCCTCGAGACAGTTGAAGCCGCATGAAAAGAACTATCCAACTCACGATCTCGAGTTGGCTGCCATAGATTTTGCTTTGAAAATATGGCGTCACTATCTATTCGGTGAGAAATGCCATATCTATTCCGATCACAAGAGTTTAAACTACTTAATGACTCAAAAGGATCTGAATTTGAGACAGTGACGATGGTTGGAATTGTTAAAAGACTATGAGCTCGTGATTAATTATCACCCGAGAAAGGCCAATGTGGTTACTGATGCACTAAGTCGAAAATCACTATTTGCTCTACGTGCAATGAATGCGGATATAGCTATGACTAATGATGGTGTGATTATTATAGAGTTGAAAGCGAGACCGTTATTCGTTCAATAAATTTTCGAAGCTCAAATGATTGATAATGATTTATTGGCAAAAAGAAATCATTGTGGTTCGAAATCTTGATTCGAGTTTCGATTGACACTGAGGGATGTCTACGGTTCAGAAACCGGATATGTGTGCCTAAGAATCTTGAGTTGATTCGAATGATTTGTGATAAAGCTCATAATAGTAGATTGTCAATTCACCCGGGTAGTAGAAGATGTATAACGACTTGAGACAGCATTATTGGTGGCACGGTATGAAACGAGATATTTCAGACTATGTATCGAAGTGTTTAATATGTCAACAAGTAAAAGATGAGCATGAAGTACCATCAGGATTACTTCAACCGATTATGATACCCGAGTGGAAATGGGATCGAGTCACGATGGATTTCGTATCTGGGTTGCCGTTGACACCGAGCAAGAAAGACTCAATCTGGGTTATTGTTGATAGATTGACGAAATTGGCCCATTTTATTCCGGTAAGAATGGATTTTTCGCTTGATAAGTTAGCTGAATTGTACATTTCTCAAATTGTACGATTGCACAGAGTGCCTATTTCTATTGTTTCGGATAGAGATCCGAGGTTTACATCGCGATTTTGGAAGAAACTGCAGGATGCTCTAGGTACTAAGTTGCACTTCAGTACTGCTTTCCACCCTCAGTCGGATGGTCAATCCGAGCGTGTTATTCAAATACTCGAGGATATGTTGAGATGTTGTGTTCTTGAATTTGAGGGTACATGGGAACGATTCTTGCCTTTGATTGAATTTGCGTACAATAATAGCTTTCAATCGAGTATCAAAATGGCACCTTATGAAGATTTGTACGGTCGTAAATGTCGCACACCTTTATATTGGACCGAGCTAAGTGAAAGCAAGATACACGGGGTTGATTTAATTAAAGAGACTGAACAGAAAGTGAAAGTGATGCGAGAAAGTTTAAAGGCCGCGTCAGATCGTCAGAAGTCATATGCGGACTTGAAACGTAAAGATATAGAGTTTCAGCTGGGTGACCGAGTATTTTTGAAAGTCTCGCTGTGGAAGAAAATACTTAGATTTGGTCATAAAAGAAAACTGAGTCCGAGATTTATTGGGCCGTACGAAGTTATTGAGCGTATCGGGCCAGTTGCGTATAGACTAATGTTGCCATCTGAACTAGACAAGATTCATAATGTTTTTCATGTATCGATGCTTTGACAATACAGATCCGATCCTGAACGATAAGATGATGCATAAAACTCTTAAACAGATTAACACGTTACACCGATATGAGTACAAGAGGATGCAGACGGGGTACACGTGGCCGTGGTAGAGGCCGGGGTGCTAGGGTTGGATCCTCAGCATCAGGGCATATGCCTGAAAGGGAGGCGCCGGCATCGCCAGTGACTGAGACGGGGTCTCATGACCGAACCGGATGGGATGATGCTTTGTCTCAAGCAATGCTACGGGTTTTGGAAAGAGTGGCTGGAGCGAGTTTTGGGTCGGTGGCCCGAGGGTCAATTTCTTAGCGGCTTCGGTCAAATGGGGCGGAAATCTTTAGGGGCATCTCTGGTGTAGCCCCGAATGTAGCAGAATATTGGCTAGAGGCAGTAGAACGAATCATGGATGACCTGGACTGCACAGTGGAACAGAAACTGAAAGGAGTAGTGTCTTTACTGCGGGATAAGGCATATCAGTGGTGGCTTACCATGAGGGAAGGCACGCAGGCCGATCGATTAACATGGGATTTCTTTAAATCAGCCTTCCAAGGAAAGTATGTCGGGGTGAGTTATGTGGATGCCCGGAGAAAGGAATTTCTAAATTTGGTTCAAGGAAACAAGTCTATAGCGGAATACGAGGCAGAATTTCTGCGATTAAGCTGGTACGCTCGGGGCATAGTTACCGGGTATTAAAACATGTTGGACCGGTCGCCTATCAGCTGAAGTTGCCTCCTGAGTTAAACCGGATACACAATGTATTCCACGTTTCTATGCTGAGACGCTACCGTGCGGATCCTTCTCATATAGTGCCAGTGGAGGAGATCGAGGTAAGACCTGATCTGACATTTGAAGAAGAACCGGTGCATATTTTGGACCGTGATGTTAAGGTGCTAAGGAGGAAATCTGTTCCATTAGTCAAGGTACTATGGCGTAATCACGGATCAGAGGAAGCCACGTGGGAGCTGGAGGAGGCAATGCGACATCAATACCCTCATCTCTTTTAATCAGGTAAATTTCGAGGCCGAAATTTCTTTAAGGGGGTAGAATTGTAACATCCCAAAAATTAGGGGTTTGTGATTTTTGCATAATTGCAAGTTGTGCTTGCTCAGCGGGTTATTTGATGGTGTTTAGGGGTTCTAGGGAGGCCTGGGTTCGAGTCCAAGCCCTGGAAAAATTTTGGTTTTTGGGCCTTTAGTGGAGAGGGCTGTTGGAAGTAGGACTTACGTAAATTAAACTATGTTTTACTAACACAAGTTAAGCACCCAGTGGAGTGGTGTGGCGTCAAGTGGAGGACAAGGAGGTATAGGGTTCGAATCCCACAATTTGCAAAATGGAGGTTTTATTTTGTGTCAGAGGAGTGGAGGAAGTAGAGTTCAGATAAAACTCTGCTATGGGAGTTGGAGAATGGGTCAAACAGTTCAAATGGAGGAAGGAGAGGGATTGTAGGAGGAAAAAGGGGAGGAAATCAAGGAAGTGTGGGGTGAGGAAGTGTTGGCCGTGAGTGGGAGTGTGTGATAGGGGGAGTTTCGGCTAGAGAGGGGTCTTGAGTAGCATATTGGCTTTGAGAGGGGGAGTGCCGATTTTCTCAAGTTCTCTTTTGAGAGAGTTTTTCTTTTTGCGTTTTCGACTATAGCATTTCGGGTCCTTTTTCCTAAATTTTCTTTTGCCGAAATCTCAGCTTCTCTTTTTTCTCTT
The DNA here is from genome assembly GCA_025698515.1 of Gossypium sturtianum. Classification (NCBI taxonomy): domain Eukaryota; kingdom Viridiplantae; phylum Streptophyta; class Magnoliopsida; order Malvales; family Malvaceae; genus Gossypium; species Gossypium sturtianum. The sequence continues at coordinate 38,853,486 of CM046951.1, forward strand.
CTTCTCTCTTTTCAAACATTTTGCTTTACTGGTTAATAGCCTAAGCATTAGTAGGCTGAAACTCTTTTTACCCATCTTTTCTTATCCATTTATTCTTTTTTCTTCTTTTCCTCTCATCCCCTTTCCTTGTCTTTCTCCATAGCCGAATACATATTTTCTTTACCTTTGTGCGGCAACTAGCTTCCTTTCCTCTTCATCTACTGTGCTGCAAAGAGGGTGGTAATCGGTAAGTTATAGTTCTTGTGATCGGTAACTCTATTTCCATTCGGTTTCTTCTTTAACAACCATATGTTCCTTCTTTCACTCATAGGCTAAAAGTATGTTCTTTCTGTGTTTTGGCCATTGTCGAGTTAGGGATTGTTATAAGGCGAAGAGGAGCAAGTAGTGGTGGTAATCAAATCTTGATTGTGGACTCAATGTTCGAAGAAGGTAAGGGTGTTGTCATATTACTGGGTTTGGCCGAATGTGCCATGTGTTGTGTTAGGTGGTATGCGGATTTCAGTCACACTCATGGGTGTCAGTTGTTGTAGGTTCTTGTTAAGGATGGGAAGATAATCAGCCGTGCCTAGTAATCTTTGTGTTTAGGGCCGTTTACTTAAACAAGGTAAGGTGAACGTTTTGGGGTTAGTTCTTTAGGTGATTAATTTTAAGCAACGTTTGGCTGATAAGGTAACCTGATGGTGTGTAGGTTTGATACGAAGGGCTAATCGTGCGGCTAGCTAAGGTGTGTAATCTCACTCCACCGCTTATTCTATGAATGTTGTTTTGTGAATCGGCTAAAAGCCGAAATACTGAAAAGCAAGAATACCGTCAACAGAGATCACTCGAGCGTGCGAGTGCTCGTAGTGATAAACCGAGCCACTAGTGATGGCGGTAGACCGTTGAGAGTGTCACGAACACTCTCGTGATCATGAGGCTATAATGGGCCTTATTGAGCCAAAACGGGCTAAGTGGGCCTAATGGGCTAACGAGCCCACACAGGCAAAACCGATGGAAAATTGATCGAATGATTGATGCGACTGTGAAGTTCGCAAAACTGAGACCGAGAACGTGCTAAATGGGCCACACGAGCGTGTGGGCCCGTTTGGGCCGGAATGGGATTTTAGGCCCAATTACACTGTAGAGACCCAAAAAGAGGTCCCGTGTTGCTCGAGGCGACAGTAGGCCTCCGGTAAGTCCATTAGATGACTGAAATTACCGAAATACCCTTAGTGGGTAAATTATCGAAATACCCTCAGCGGGTAAATTACTGAAATACCCTCAGCGGGTAAATTACTGAAATACCCTCAGCGAGTAAATTACCGAAATACCCTTAGTTGGTAAATTATCGAAATACCCTTAGTTGGTAAATTATCGAAATACCCTCTGTAACACCCCAAACCCGGTCAATACGCTACAACCGAATCTGACATGTCACAGGAAAAATGTTTTTAAAGAAGACAGGAGGTTGTTCTAATTTTGTAAAGAATCGTTATTGAAAACAAGTTGTCGTCTCTTATTTTAGGAAAACTATTGATTTTCATGAAAACCCGAATTAGTTTAAGTAATAAAGCTAAAGGCCGTTTCGCACTTGGTCTTAAAGTAAAACTTAGTCTTGAAAGAAATTGAGTTAGCTTGTTGTCACCACTTGTTTGTTGTTACCCTATGGTAAAGTTTAGAAAACCCGATACTTTGTAAAAAGTTTAGAAAACATTCATTAATAGATTTATTAGGCATGCCGTTTTGTTTAACTTAAGTAGGATATAATGGAAATTCAAAGCAGATAAATAATTCTGAAATCAAAACCTAGTGGCCTTATTACAACCCGAAAACAAAATGTAAAGCAAAGTAAAACCAAGATAGAAATTTAAAACAAAACCCGAAAAAGAATGCGCATGGCCACCTCGAGTCCGCCCTGGCTCCGCATCCGCGATCTACGAATCATCTGCAAAATGTAAAGGAAGGGGTGAGTCACCGAGACTCAGTGTATAAATCCCCATCCCGATAATATCAGTGCCCTTACGCAATTTCATAAGCCAATATGCAAGTCATGCAACCCAAAACCTAACCATCCGAACTCTTGTACCTACCCCGTGTGGTACCAAACCGCTGGTGGTCAAAACCACTGGTGACCGTAGTCACAAATAATATATAAATATATGTGGTCAAAACCACTGGTGACCGTAGTCACAGATAATATGTGTGCGACCAACCCACATTGTGGTCAAAACCACTGGTGACAATCCCGTATATCGTCATGTAGGGCCAACCCACCGTGGTAACAAACCACTGGGATGAGTCACAAAGATAGAAGTATGTGGTCAAAACCACTGGTGGTCAAAACCACTGAGACTTAGTCACAATAATATAGAAAGTGGGGCCAACCCACTGTGTGGTCAAAACCACTGGTGACAGTCTAGAATCATGCCTTCCCCCTCAACTCATCATACCCAACTTTATTAACATACTTTTCATGGCATAACAAACATGCTTAACATACTAACATCACATGGCATGGCATATGCAAATATTGTAGAGGAATTTATCGTTAATCAATCAATAGTGGACTTACCCGGAGTCCTCGCTCTTACCCACAAGAATAACATAACAGTTTCTACGATAAATCTGACTTTTGACAACATACATGATAAACATATTAACTAATGAAGTGTGTAAGAGTTACACACTTGATTACCCGTAATACAACGCTCTCTACGCCGACACTGTCGTTAACCGACACTACCATTATCTGCCTATTGCTTTGCTCAGATGCCGGCCCACACCCGGTGGCCAATCACGAACAGCCGACACCGCCCTCTTCTTGAACTTAGGGGCTGGTGTCTCAAAACCACCCCCTCCTAATGCTTGGCTAGCCTTCGAGTCCATGAACACACCTTAGTCACTAACTCAGATTAAAGCAACGAAATTGAATCTAAGGGGTTAACATAACTCGTAGAGCGAAAGCCCTTACCTAAATTGACAAACACCAAGCCTTCCTTAACACCCTTCAATCGGCCAAGATCTATAAGCATTAGTTACTGCCTTCGGCATTCAACGCAATAAGAAATGTTGAAATGACAGCAACACTTACCACACACTAGCAGAACCGATTGGAAGTGATGGCAACCCAACAATAGTGATCTACTGCAACAAGAGTCAAACAAGAGAGTTTGAGTACCAAGAGATTTCGGCTTCCCCTTTCAAAGAAAATGATAGAGAGAAGAGATAAGAAAACGAGAGAGAGTCAAAGAGATTCGGCTAAAGTTCCAAGATCTTACCCAAATGTCGAAAGTGTTTCCCTACGCAAAGAAAAAGATAGAAAAGAAAGGTACACATTAACAGTGATATTCGGCTAAGTGCTTGAAAAGAAGAAGAGAAAGTGACAGAGGTTTCTGCAAAACTGTGGAATGAGAAAATAATGAGAAAGAATGAAATATGTGATTTCGACTATGGCTTTTGAGAGAGAAGAAAATGAAGAATGATGTTTCGGCAGGCTACAGAGGGTTTTTGGCTTTTGAAGAAGATGGCAATTGGGACACAATTGATGAATGGAAACAAGGTAGATTCGGCCAACAACAAAATAGAAAAGAAAAAGAGGCCTAGGAGAGTATTCGATTTTGGAGTAGATGAGAGAAAAGAAGAAAATGCAAAAATGCCAATTGAGAGGAGTTTAATTTCGGCAACAAAAAGAAATGGAAAGAAAAAACTCTAAGGTTCCCTAACTAGCCGAATTTACACACTCCACCAAGGCCTAAACCCACATTCGGCCAACCCCCCTTAGATTAGCACCCAAAACCGAAAATGGAAGGAACCCACACCCCAAATTTCGGCACACTCCTAACACACAAGAACCGAATGCTCCAACACCTCTTAGCCACTACAAGATTCGGCTAACACTCACCCCAACTCAATCCCTTTATTTCCTCCTCACTTTTCTCCTGACCACCCATTCAAACAAATTTGAATACTTCAAACTCCTAGTTTTTCTCTCTTCAACCCATCCAAATCTGTTGACTCCTTCAACCCTTATCCACCAAAGTCCTTCCTGAGCACAAGTCCTCCTAGTCTTGGCGTCAAAAATAATAAGCAAAAAGGGGATTCTTGCAGCTCGAACCAAGGCCCTCCAGCTTGTATGAGGCGTCACTCCCTTGTGCCTTAAGTGGTGCCTCCCTTGCCACTTTACCACTTGGATTCTTGTGTCAAATCATACCACTAATTTCCCTTAACTCCTGCCCCAATCGTCTCCCCCTTCTAAGTGCTCAAAAAGAAAACTTTTGCTATAGCTCTGGCCTACCCCCGGCTTATGCCAAGACCCTAAAATAGCCCAACCTACCATGACATCCATGCTATCTACATGCAAACAGATAAAATGCAAAGGCCCCATTTTAGGGATGTAACAGTTCTACCCCCCTTAAAAATAATTTCGGCCTCGAAATTACCTGGTCAAAAGAGTTGAGGGTATTGCTGCCGCATCACATCCTCTGGCTCCCACGTGGCCTCCTCTGTTCCATGATTCCGCCATAACGCCTTCACCAAAGGAACTGATTTCCTACGTAAGACTTTGACATCTTGATACAGAATCTGCACTGGTTCTTCCTCAAAAGACAAATCCGGACTCACTTCAATTTCCTCTACTGGCACAACATGAGACGGATCCGAACGATAGCGTCTAAGCATGGAAACATGAAATACGTTGTGAATCTGGCTCAATTCTGATTGTAACTCAAGCTGGTAAGCTACTGGTCCTACCCGCTTCAATACCCGATAAGGCCTGATAAACCTAGGGCTCTGCTTGCCCTTCCGACCAAATCTCAGCACTTTCTTCCACGGCGACACCTTCAAAAAGACCTTGTCACCCACTGCAAACTCTATATCCTTCCGCTTAAGATCGGCATAAGATTTCTGCCTGTCCGCAGCTTCCTTCAGATTTGAGCTCGAATCGCCTTAACTTTATCTTCTGTTTCAGCAACCAACTCTGGGCCCAACAATTGACGCTCGCCCAACTCCGTCCAACACGTAGGGGTACGACACTTCCGTCCATACAATGCTTCATATAACGCCATCTGAATACTTGCCTGATAACTATTGTTGTACGCGAACTCCGCCAATGGTAGAAATTCTTCCCAACTACCTCTGAAATCCAAAACACAACCCCTCAACATATCTTCTAAAATCTGGATCACCCTTTCTGATTGCCCATCTGACTGCGGATGGAATGTCGTGCTGAAATCCAACCTTGTACCTAACGCCAGATGCAACGCTTTCCAAAACCTTGACGTGAATCTAGGATCCCTATCTGAGATAATCGACACTGGCACTCCCTGTAGTCTCACGATTTCTGCCACATACAACTTAGCCAACCTTTGAAGTGAGTAATCAACCCGAACCGGTATAAAATGAGAAGACTTTGTCAGATGATCAACAATCACCCAGACCGAATCCTTCTTGCTAGGCGTAAGGGGTAGCCCACTAACGAAATCCATCGTGATCCTTTCTCATTTCCACTGCGGAATCTTCACCGGCTGCAACAGACCCGAAGCTAACTGATGTTCAGCTTTGACTTGCTGACACATCAGGCACTAACTTACCAATTCTGCTACCTCCCGCTTCAGACCCGGCCACCAAAACTGTTCCCGCAAATCCTGGTACATCTTACTACCTCCAGGATGCATAGCATATGGGCTGCTATGAGCTTCTCAAGAATCCTCCGCCTTAACTCAACGCCCTTTGGCATACAAACTTTCCTTGAAACATAACACTCCATCTCTCGCTCAAACCATAACCTCCAATCCACCATTCTCGCACTTGCAAACACCGAGCACTTAAAACTTCATCCACTAACTGCTTCTCCTTAACTGGTTTACCCAAGACGGCTTCACTTGCAATTCCGCTAACAGCTCCCGTCATCATACGACTAAGATGGGCAAACATTGCTCTTAAGTCCGCTACCACCTTGCGGCTCAATGCGCCGCCCACTACGTTAGCCTTACCGGATGGTATTCAATCGAGCGATGTAGTCCTTCAACAACTCGATCCACCTCCGCCTCAAATTCAATTCCTTCGAGTCAAGAGATACTTTAAACTCTTGTGATCCGTAGACTATAGACTTCTCCCCATACAAGTAATGCCTCCAAATTTTCGTATGAAAACCACTACAACCAACTCAGATCATGTGCTTGGGTAGTTTGCTTCGTGAGGTCTCAATCGCCGAGACGCATACGCCACTACTTTCCCTTCTTACATCAAGACACATCCCAATCCGGTATGCGACGCATCACAATACACCGTAAACTCCTTCCCCGCTTCAGTGAATCAAAACCGCACCTTCCGCCGTAATCCTTTTAACTTGTCAAAACTTTCCGTTGTGTATCCGACCACACAAATGGAACCCTTTTCTCAAAGAACTTGGTCAATCGGTGCTGCAATCAAGGAAAACCCTTCCACAAATCTTCTCAGTAATATCCTGCCAAACCCGAAAACTCGAATCTCTGCTCATCGACTTAGGTGGTTTCACCCAATACCGCCTCAATCTTCCGAGAGGGTCCACTCTAATCCTCACCGACACCACATGACCCAAGAAGGTTACTTCCTTAAGCTAGAACTCGCACTTACTAAACTTTGCGAATAGTTGCTTCTCCCTCAGAATCTGTAAAACCACATGTAGATGCGCATCATGCTCCTCCTCAGATTTCGAGTACACCAAAATGTCGTCTATAAACACTACGATGAACTGGTCCAAGTATGGCTGAAACACCCGATTCATCATGTCCATGAACGCTGCCGGCGCATTGGTTAACCCAAACGGCATTACCAAGAACTCGTAGTGCCCATAACGAGTGCAAAATGCCATCTTATGAATATCGGCCTCTTTTACCTTAAGCTGGTGATACCCCAACCTTAAATCAATCTTAGAAAAGACTGATGCACCCTTAAGTTGATCAAACAGATCGTCTATCCTCGGCAATGGGTACTTGTTCTTGATCGTCAACTTATTCAGCTGTCAGTAATCTATACACATCCGCATTGTACCATCTTTCTTCTTAACAAAAAGCACAGGCTCTCCCCAAGGTAATACACTTGGCCGGATAAAACCCCGGTCCAACAATTCCTGAATCTGTGCTTTCAGTTCCACCAACTCCTTCGGTGCCATCCTATATGGACCAATAGACACTGGCGCGGTTCAGGGTAACAGGTCTATACCAAACTCAACTTCGCGGTCCGGAGGCAGACCCGGAAGTTCTTCTGGGAATACATCGGTAAATTCCTTCACCGTTTGGACATTCCCTACAGTTGATTCCTTGGCCTCCAATGCACAAACATGAACCATGAACGCCTCACAACCCTTCCTCACCATTTTTTTGGCCTTCAGAGCAGATACTACGTTGGATAGATAATCCCTTCTATTACCTATCATCACCACCTCTTCACCCCCAACAGACCTCAACACAACGCGCTTAGCTGCACAATCCAAACTTGCTTGGTACTTCACTAGTCAGTCCATCCCAAGGATCAAATCGAACTCCCCGAATGGCAGTTCCATCAGATCGGCCAAAAACTCTACCCCTTGAAGTTATAGGGGTACATCCCTATACAGTTTGTTTACTTCTACAGAGTGACCTAGAGGGCTAATTACTGTCATCTCCCTAGAAGAAATCTCAAAGGCTAAGTTCATAGTTCCCACTATACTACTGGCAACATAAGAGTGCGTCGAACCAACATCTATCAAAGCAGTATAAGGCAGTCCAAAAATTAAGAACGTACCGGTTATGATGTCTGGTATGTCACCCTCCTCCCGACGCCTCGTTACATAGACCAACCCAGGCTGTCTTGCCTCTGTGCTCCCAGCACCTCTGCCCGGTGCTCCGCGGCCTCGTCCAGAACCATTACCACCCCTGGCCGAACCGTGACCCCTCTATGGTAGCTGACCATCCCTCCTGAACTGTGTACGGCCTTGACCCTCAGACTGGATCCTGGCTGACCTCTACGGACAATCCCTTACCCGGTGCCCCATTGACCCAGACTCAAAGCACCCTCTGTTCCCGGTCCAACACTCCCCCGAATGAGACTTCCCACACCGAGCACACCGTGGTGGCCACTGAGTAGTAGCAGTAGGCCTTGCAGCTTGAGTCGGCCCACCATATCTAGCCCCTTTTCTGCGAATTTCTGGCAGACCCTGGCGACCCAGAACTCCTCTTAGTCCAATTCCTATCCTGGTTCCGTCTCACCGTCTGTTTCACTTCCTCAGCAATCTTTGCCTTCTCTACCAAGACCGTAAATTCTCTCTCCTACTGTGGAGCAATCAATATCCGTAGCTCATCTCTTAACCCATCCTCAAACCTGACACAGCGCTCGTGTTTCGTAGCAATAATACCCCGAGCATAGTGACTTAACCGAAGAAACTCTGCCTCATATTCCGATACTGTCTTACTCCCCTGGACCAAATTCAGGAACGCCTTACGCTGCACATCAACGTAACTAGCCCTGATGTACTTCCTCTGATAAGCTGCCTTAAAGAAATCCCAGGTGATGTCATCGGCCACTGCTCCTTCCCTGACCGTGAGCCACCATTGATAAGACTCATCTCGGAGAAGAGACACTATCCCCTTCAGCTTCTCCTCAGCTGTAAAATCCAAGTCATCCATTATACGTTCTGTCGTCTCCAGCCAATACTCAGCTGTATTGGGAGCCACACCAGATACACCCCTGAATGCCTCTGCGCCATTAGCTCGGAGTCATTCGAACAAAGATTTTTGAGCTCCCGTTTTGTTGCCTGCACCCGTGACTCTCTCCAGAACCCTCAGCATCGCCTGCGATACTGCGTCATCACCACCCGTCTGATCCTAAAATTCCGCGCCCACAACTAGCGGCGGTGGTAACTCATTTTCTGACCCATGGCCAGACTCTACTGGTTACGACACAGTCATCCTACCTCTACCATGACCATGCGTATTACGCCCATGTCCTCGAGCGCTCATGACTACCGTTCACGATTTAATCTGATTTAAGAATTTTATGCGTTAGACTTATTCCATTGTTATTACAGCACAGTCTTATGAACAGGTTATTATAGGGATTGTTTTCGCAAGTTCACACAATCCTACAGTTTTTTCATCTCTAAAGTATTTTCCTATTACTATCACCATATCACCATCATCACAATCATATAAACAATAGCTTAGGGGTACTTACCTGCGGGATCGATCTTTGAGACTCGGTGCCATGCTTCCCCAAATCATGTATTTTCCATCAAAATCATTCCAGAACCCCTTTATTAAAACATTTTGGGCCTCGGGCCCACAGCCGAGCTTTTGAACTTGGCTCTGATACCAAAATTGTAACACCCCAAACCCAGTCAATACGCTACAACCGAATCTGGCATGTCACAGGAAAAACGTTTTTAAAGAAGATAGGAGGTTGTTCTAATTTTGTAAAGAATCATTATTGAAAACAAGTTGCCGTCTCTTATTTTAGGAAAACTATTGATTTTCATGAAAACCCAAATTAGTTTAAGTAATAAAGCTAAAGGCTGTTTCGCACTTGGTCTTAAATTAAAACTTAATCTTGAAAGAAATTGAGTTAGCTTGTTATCACCACTTGTTTGTTGTTACCCGATGGTAAAGTTTAGAAAACCCGATACTTTGTAAAAAGTTTAGAAAACATTCATTAATAGATTTATTAGGCATGCCGTTTTGTTTAACTTAAGCAGGATATAATGGAAATTCAAAGCAGATAAATAATTTCGAAATCAAAACCTAGTGGCCTTATTACAACCTGAAAACCAAATGTAAAGCAAAGTAAAACCAAGATAGTAATTTAAAACAAAACTAAAAAAAGAATGCACATGGCCACCTCAAGTCCGCCCCGGCTCCGCATCCGCGATCTACGAATCATCTGCAAAATGTAAAGGAAGGGTGAGTCACCGAGACTCAGTGTATAAATCCCCATCCCGATAATATCAGTGCCCTTACGCAATTTCATAAGCCAATATGCAAGTCATGCAACCCACAACCTAACCATCCGAACTCCTCACACTGCCCGTGTGGTACCAAACCACCGTGGTCAAAACCACCGGTGACCGTAGTCACAAATAATATATAAATATATGTGGTCAAAACCACTGCTGACCGTAGTCATAGATAATATGTGTGGGGCCAACCCACATTGTGGTCAAAACCACTGGTGACAATCCCGTATATCGTCATGTGGGGCCAACCCACCGTGGTACCAAACCACTGGGACGAGTCACAAAGATAGAAGTATGTGGTCAAAACCACTAGTGGTCAAAACCACTGAGACTTAGTCATAATAATATAGAAAGCGGGGCAAACCCACTGTGTGGTCAAAACCACTGGTGACAGTCTAGAATCATGCCTTCCCCCTCCTCTCATCATACCCAACTTTATGAACATACTTTTCATGGCATAACAAACATGCTTAACATATTAACATCACATGGCATGGCATATACAAATATTGTAGAGGCATTTATCGTTAATCAATCAATAGTGGACTTACCCGGAGTCCTCACTCTTACCCACAAGAGTAACATAACAGTTTCTACGGTAATTCTGGCTTTTGAAAACATACATGATAAACATATTAACTAATGACGTGTGTAAGAGTTACACACCTGATTACCCGTAATACAACGCTCTCTACGCTGACACTATCGCTAACCGACACTACCGTTATCTGCCTATTACTTTGCTCAGATGTCGGCCCATACCCCGGTGGCCAATCGCGAACAGTCGACACCGCCCTCTTCTTGAACTTAGGGCCGGAGTCTCGTAACCACCCCTCCTAATGCTTGGCTAGCCTTCGAGTCCATGAACACACCTTAGTCACTAACTTTCATTAAAGCAACGAAATTGAATCTAAGGGGTTAACATAACTCGTAGAGCGAAAGCCCTTACCTAAATCGACAAACACCAAGCCTTCCTTAACACCCTTCAATCGGCCAAGATCTACAAGCATTAGTTACTGCCTTCGGCATTCAACGCAATAAGAAATGTTGAAATGACAGCAACACTTCCCACACACTAGCAGAACCGATTGGAAGTGATGGCAACCCAACAATAGTGATCTACTGCAACAAGAGTCAAACAAGAGAGTTTGAGTACCAAGAGATTTCGGCTTCCCCTTTCAAAGAAAATGATAGAGAGAAGAGATAAGAAAATGAGAGAGAGTCAAAGAGATTCGGCTAAAGTTCCAAGATCTTACCCAAATGTCGAAAGTGTTTCCCTACACAAAGAAAAAGATGGAAAAGAAAGGTACACTTTAACAGGTGATATTCGGGCTAAGTGCTTGAAAAGAAGAAGAGAAAGTGACAGAGGTTTTGGCAACCAGGGAATGAGAAAATAATGAGAAAGAATGAAATATGTGATTTCGACTATGGCTTTTGAGAGAGAAAAAAATGAAGAATGATGTTTCGGCAGGCTACAGAGGGTTTTTGGCTTTTGAAGAAGATGGCAATTGGGACACAATTGATGAATGGAAACAAGGTAGATTCGGCCAACAACAAAATAGAAAAGAAAAATAGGCCTAGGAGAGTATTCGATTTTGGAGTAGATGAGAGAAAAGAAGAAAATGCAAAAATGCCAATTGAGAGGAGTTTAATTTCGGCAACAAAAAGAAATGGAAAGAAAAAACTCTAAGGTTCCCTAACTAGCCGAATTTACACACTCCACCAAGGCCTACACCCATATTTGGCCAACCCCCCTTAGATTAGCACCCAAAACCGAAAATGGAAGGAACCCACACCCCAAATTTCGGCACACTCCTAACACACAAGAATCGAATGCTCCAACACCTCTTAGCCACTACAAGATTCGGCTAACACTCACCCCAACTAAATCCCTTTATTTCCTCCGCACTTTTCTCCTGACCACCCATTCAAACAAATTTGAATACTTCAAACTCCTAGTTTTTCTCTCTTCCACCCATCCAAATCTGTAGACTCCTTCAACCCTTATCCACCAAAGTCCTTCCTGAGCACAACTCCTCCTGGTCTTGGCATCAAAAAGAATAAGCAAAAAGGGGATTCTTGCAGCTCGAACCAAGGCCCTCTAGCTTGTATGAGGCGTCACTCCCTTGTGCCTTAAGTGGCGCCTCCCTTGTCGCTTTACCACTTGGATTCTTGTGTCAAATCATACCACTAATTTCCCTTAACTTCTGCCCCAATCGTCTCCCCCTTCTAAGTGCTCAAAAAGAAAACTTTTGCTATAGCTCTGGCCTACCCCCGGCTTATGCCAAGACCCTAAAATAGCTCAACCTACCATGACATCCATGCTATCTACATGCAAACAAATAAAATGCAAAGGCCCCGTTTTAGGGATGTTACACCTTCGATGGGTAAATTACCGATATACCCCCAAAGGGGTGAAAATCACCGTTATACCCTTAGGTGACAAAATGACCGTTATACCCTTGATTATGGTTAAAATCGTGTATGTGATTTTATGTATATCTGTTTTTAGTTGTAATACACTGCATTCATATCATGTTGCATGGTTGGGTTTGATGATTGGAGGAAGTACCATTTTAGTGGCTTTGCCACATACCGTTTCAGTGGCTCTGCCACATACCATTTTAGCGGCTCTGCCACATACCGTTTTAGTGGCTCTGCCACATATACCGTGATTAGAAGCTTGACTGTAATATTGGTTAGGATTAGCTGGGTGGGTTGACATGGTCCCCACATGGTGTGATTGGTTGGTACAGGTGGAGAGTTAGACGGTTGGTAGGATTGGGGTGGGCAGATATCCATATACATTGAGATGATTATAGGGCTTAGGCCCAAACCAATACCGCATGGGCTCAGGCCCAGATAGTGACCATTTTAGGGGATTACACACTGAGTTCTCGTAACTCACCCCTTTCTTTTAACCGTGCAGGTAATCCCTAGCGTTAGAGGATTTGGAGCTGTGGAGGACTCGGAGGTGGCCATACGTCGGATTTGCTTCTTAACTATACTTAGTAATTTTGGTTTTAATTTATTTTTATATTATTTTTGGGGTTAATATTTTGTGGAATAAGGCCATTGGATTTTTCTTTTTAAACTTTCATTTGGTAATTCTGCTAATTATGAATTGTTAAATGATTAAACACTGGTTTTTAAAACAATAAACAACTGTTTTCAAAATATCACGTTTCCGCAATTTTTTAAGTCAGACTTCTGTAACAAACAAAGTTTTTGAAAATAATAATATCTTTACAAGAATACAATTTAAGGAAATCTTGTTTTTACAAATAACAAAATTTGGAGTTTCAAAAAAGATACAAGGTTTTTAACGAGCACATAGCTTTTAAACAACCTTTTGATGTGACATGCTAGATCCAGCCATAACGTCTAGGCCAGGTTTGGGGTGTTACAAGGGTTGTAGGATAGATATTCTGTGTTGTTCACCCTTCCTCCATTTGTATCGTACCGTATTACCGGATGTACCTGCGTAGAACCATACAAACCATCAATTTTTTTATTTAAAAGTTCTACCTGATTTGATAGCATGGTTACTGCGTCGAGGTTGAAAACACTGGTGGCTTTATTAGGTATTGTCCTCATGTCTTGCCACTGATAATTTTTTAGTGACATCTCTTTGGTTTCTGCGAGCGGTTTGTTTTATTTCACTGTCAAAAATTAAGGGTCATGTCGGGTTCCTTCTAGTCATAAACTGGAGGTACCTGCTAGGAACAAATAAAAGAAAGAATATTAGCAAAGTTAAAAACAGAATAAAAGTAAATTGCAAAAAATAAAAATGGCTAAAGTAATAAAAATTGAGCGTTCTAAATATTTTCGTTCCCCGGCAACGGCGCCAAAAACTTGATCGTGTGTCGAGAGTCTTAATATTTATATAATGAATGATCTAGCCTAGAAACTAACTATCACCACGATTGAGGCAAGTGCACCTATCGAACAGTAGTATAGCTTAGTGGCAAGACCGGAATGTCGAACCTAAAGGAACCAAAAGTACTAATACTGACTTTCTTTTTATTATTTAGCCTAAGAATTAAGGGATTTGTTGTTTATTCTAAAATTAAATAACTACCAAGCTAAAGACGCTAAGACACAGATAATTAATTTGGGGAAAATACTTGTGGGAAAAACCAATTGATTAAGACAATACCCAAGGAAGAATCCACCTAGACTTCACTTGTTATTTAACTCAACTGCATTTATTTATTCACTTGACTTGATCCGTAGGATTCCCTAGTTTATATTAATACCTCTCTCAAGGCTACTAACGTCTAACCCTAGGTTGATTAATTGAAATCTCTTTCTAATTAAAACCCCTAGGATTGCATTAACTCGATCTATGGACTCCCATATTAGGTTTGACCCTAATCCTAGATTTTCGTCATCCTATCTCTAAGGTTGCGATCAACTCCGCTTAACTATGCTAGATCTACTCTTAAACAGGGAATATTCCTCCACTGCCTAAGCACATCAATACTTGAATCAATATCCTGAAATATCAAAACAAGAATTAAGAACACATAGTTAAGAACAAATCAAGTATTTATCGTATAGTTCGTAAAACAATAACAAGATCCGCCTTTAGGTTTCATCCCCGTGTATCCGAGGGTTTAGTTCATAATCATAAAAGAATACATCTCAGAAGAAAATATAAAACAAAACATAAGAAAACCCTAAAACCCCCTGAAGGAATTGAAGGAGAGATGTTCCGTCTTGAGTATGATTTCGGCTTCTTGAGATGAATCAACTGGCTTTCTTCGAGTAAATCCCACAATTCTAGCCTCTTTGGCTTGGCTCCTTGGCCTAGTTGGACGCGCCCCTCAAGGTTGGCCTTTAGGGTGTTTATATAGGCTTTCGGAATGTCTTTCTTTGCCTCTAAGTACCCTATTCCGAGTGAAATTCATCTTTGTCACGGTAGGGACACGCCCGTGCAACACTCCCATGTGAATCGAATCCAGGCCGTGGTCGAGCCTGCTAAAGGGGCACGGCCGTGTGGCTTGGGCCCAGGCCGTGTTGATTTCTTAATTTGGCCTATTTTCTCCGTTTTCGACCCGTTTTTCGTTCCTTTCGACCTCTGATGCTCTCCTAAGTATAAAACATGAAATTAAAGGATTAGGAGCATCAAATTCCATAATTCAAAGGATAAATCATCCAAAAAGCATGCTAAATGTGGGATTAAAATATGTATAAATTATGGTTTATCAAGTACATATATGTTAAATGGTTGGTTATGGAAATGTGAATTGCCCTTGTTTAGTATGTAATGTTATTGATTGCTTAGCATATGGTATGATGCTTATTGTTTACATGTAGACTTACTAAGCTTAAAGCTTACTCCCTTTCTTTTCCCTTATTTTATAGTGTCAAAGAGCCAGCTCGGGATACGAAGATAATCGGAAGATCACTCACACTATCAGCTCATCTCGGTATAGTTAGACTTAGCATTTTGAGTATGGTATGTATAAAGACTAGACTTAGTTGAATGTCATATTGTTTTGGCCAAGTGTGTTGGCTTGTTCAAAGATGAACTCTTTTGTATAAGGCCATAGTTGATTGCTTATTATTATTAATCTATGTAAGGATGAGGTTATTTATGATTGTACAAGTAGCATGTTGGTTTACTTGGTTTTATATGCATGAATGGGTTGATGATTGAATGTGATTTATGTTTGTATGAGTTAGGGTGATAAAAAGGGCATGGCAAATAGCCTTGTTCTTGTCCACACGGGTAGACACACAGGTGTGACACACGGTCAACCTTATCGGCATGGGGATAGGCCGTGTGTCCCCTGCATATTAATTTACAAGTTAGTATGCTCAGTAGTAAACACACGGGCAGAGACACGACCGTGTGTCTCAGCCATGTGGATGGCACGGCTATGGACATGGGTGTGTACCCAGGCCGTGTGAAGTCTGCACCTGAAATTGGAATTTAATTTTCCACACGGTCGAAGGACACGGGCGTGTGCCTAGGCTGTGTGACATTTTTGAGTTGATGACGTCCAAAACAGAATGCCAAGGTTTTGGCACACGGGCTAAGACACGAGCGTGTCGAGGCCGTGTGAGGGACACGGGCCAGGGACACGGGCGTGTGTCCGGCCGTGTGAAAACCCCTGTAGGTTCGAATTGAGAAGTAATTCCACACGGGTGTAGAACACGGGCATGTGATATGCCACACGGGCGTGTCCCTTCTTCTACACGGGCGTGTGGATTGTATAAAGAAATTTTTCTAAGATCTTTCTGGGAGCTTCCAAGGAGCTCGATTTGATTCCGAACCATTCTTAATCTGTGAATTTGGCCTTGTAGGCTTGTTTAGGAGGTGTTAGTCAAAGTTTTAAATTGGAGAGAAAGATTAAGGTTCTAAATTGCATGATTGATTGCGTGTAAGCTTAGTAATGCCTTGTACCTTATTCCAGCGTTGAATACGGGTAAGGGGTGTTACAGTTCATATTAGGATGCTCCATATTATACTTATGATTCTTTAGAGTCCATGGATTTAACCTTGTATAGGGGCATCGATATGGATTCTATTTTATGATATTTGACTCAAGGGCGTGGTGAGTTAACTCACCAAGCTGGTACTAATATCCCAATCAAATAACCAGGCCATTATGTTTTCGATGACCAAGATGAGGATGCAATTTATTTTCACATGCATCTCCCCTACTAAAAATGTCTCTCATGTCACCACTTTTATAGCAGTTTTGCTTGATTCGATTTTGCAAAAAAAGCAGGTCTGCGTGGGCTATTGGATCTACCAATTGATGCTGACATGTATATGCGGTCAAAAGTGGGGAATGTATTTCCCCCATCTCGTTATAGCATTGTGCAGATGGATGAAGGTTCCTATGTCACCTATCGAGCAAATTGTGATGCCAACGAGGAGTGTGCTCGAAAATAACATGTTCAGTCAATCCGATGACCTTCATCAAAAATAGGTGAAGGAGTTTGACCAATGTCGAAAGGAAAACATGGATGTTCCATCGGCCTCGAAGAGAAAGAGCCAAACCAAAGAGCCCATGTTAACTGGATTGAACGATATGTCAAATATGAAATGGACCATAAGATGGATGCAAGAGATGTCCCTGGTAGACATCGATTATGCACAAAGGCATGGCACTCGAGTGCCTAAGCCTCCATCGAACAAGTATACACCTTTTTCATATTCCAATGACACCAAGGGGGGAGAGGCTGAATATGACGATGAAGACGACGACGAAGAGGGAAATAATGATAATGATGAGCCTTTCCGAGCCTCTAATTACGAGGCAACGTTTCAGCCCAAATGCCTCTCAACTAAAGGAATCACATTCTGCAGCCCAAGCCAACAAAACCCAGTCCAATCTTCGGGTAGGAGGGCTACCAAGACAACTATGGGATGGGGCAAGGGAAAGGTAGTGATGGGTGCGAAGCCGATGCATGTCGAGTGATTGTCAAATATGTGCAAGTGTACACAGTTGTGACAAGTAATAAGTAGTAAGTATAAGAGTTATCGTCTCCACAGGTATTGTATATGCAGATTATTTGCAAAATTGATTATTAACAATTTGTTAAGTGACAAATAAAAATATTTGGGGGTAAGAAATTAAATACAAGAAGTTAGACTTCATCAAAGGTAGCTTAACAAAATTTTGAAATACTAAATCATAAAGCAAACCATTACAAATCAAGACCGTAAGCTTCATTACAAAAGTTAGGGAAATATTGTAATTTGATGAATACAATTTTAGGTACAAAATATCGTTCTCTAAAATCCTAAGCCTTAATGCCACACCCATTGTCATGCATAACACAATCATTAGAAGTTTCACAATAGAAAATATCCTCTAGTGTGGTTCTTAGTGATTCGTTTCCTTCTTCAATAATCCTAAGAAGGAAAGGTAACGGAGTAAGTTCATAGAACTTAGTGAGTGGACTATGGTAAAGTTTGGAATGTGACATGTGTATGGTCTACTTATATTATGAATTGAATTATGGATATAATATGAATTATAATTGCTTGAACGGCTAAATTGATGAAATTTTGTTAGTTGTATTGAGGTTCCTTGGAAGTCATATTGGAATGGCTTGAATGTGATGTTTGGGTTGATTTTGAATTGTTGAATTGAGGTGTCAACTGTGGCATATTGGTTAGGCACTTAGGTTGGTTGTTATAAGCGATTTTTTTTAGTATAATTTTGATGCTTTTGAATTGGTTGAGAATTGGTATAATGTGTTGCTAGTGGCATAAGTGATCTAGGGCTAGAAAGCTTGTTTTGAAAGGTTTCTTCAGGTATGCACGGCCTGATACACAGTTGTGGGCCATACATGAGCATATGGCATGACTGTGTGGTTTGTATATTTTGGGTAATAATTGGCGCACATGACCATAGTCTGTTAAATAGCTCGACAACATGACCGTGTGACATCTTTTGAATAATTGCACTTTTGATCCACACGACATCAGGTTGTTACATGGCTTGCCCACACGGCCATGTGTCCCATCCCCACTCGGCCTCAGCCTTTCACATAGTCAGGGGACACGGCTGTATGATCCCTGTTTGTAGAATTTCCCTATCTTTCTGGTTTTTTTCAATTTGATCCCTAACTGACATCGGGTTAATTTAAAGCTTTCACAAGTTCGATTTAAATCCAAAATTGATTGAATTGCATGTTATACATGATCATATGTGGTGAAATGATATTGTATTTAGATTTTGAATTATAAATTGTATGTGATTATTCCGTATTTGGTTGTAGCATCCTATTACTCGAGTTCGATGATCAGGTCGAGTAAGGGGTGTTACAGGGAAGGTCTCTCGTAGGCCTAATTTCTTCCAATCTGGCGGAAGTGTTTTTAACACTAAGCTTGCAAAAACAGGAAAATGATAACCCGCTCACATATGAAGAAGTGATGCAAAGTGCTAATTCCAAGCTCTAGGAAATAGCTATGAAAGCTGGACTTTATGTATTCTAACTTAGTGTGGGAACTTGTAGACTTATCGGAAGAGATAAAACACATAGGGTGTAAGTGGATATATAAGAGGAAAAGAAATGAGGATGGAAAAGCGTGAACTTACAAAGTCGGACTTGTACTGTAAGACTCAGATTTCTAATAACCCAAAATTTAGGACAATTAAAGAACTAAACTGAAAGACCCCACAAGCTGGCAACCTATATAGGAAGAAATAGGAAAGATAGAAACCAAATTGGACATGGTTGAGATCCAATTCTGGTTTGATTAGGATGGAACCCGTTGCTTCCTTATTGGGAGACATAATAATTAGCAAAGGATAGTTCTCACGAGGTTGTTGATAGTGTGGGAAGGGCTATAAATAGCTAGGAGATGGCTCCCACGGATGATTTTCTTCCTGATTTTGTTTCAGTTTCTTCCGTTCGTCACCTCCTTCAGTATCTTAAAGAAAGAGTAGCCATGGAAGGTTCTGCGGGTAAGGTTCTTAACCCTTCTTTGTACGTAGAATAAAGTTAAGGACTTCAGAACCATTCTAAGGGTTTTGCATGTTTCTGGAAAATGGGTTTAGGTTAAAAATGTTGAGTATATAACCCATGATTTTTTTTGCAAGCTACTGGTTGGAGAATTGAAGCTCTGATGCTCGAGAGAAGAAATAAGCTAGTGGAACAATAAGGATTCAGGTGAGTTTTAGACCCCAAACCTGCTATTATGGTCTATTTTGTTTAAGTATGCCTTGTATGCATAAACATGAGATATGATGGCATGAGCATGTATTGTATGATTATTGGAAAACATCAAGGGAATAGATAATGTTCGGATGGAAATGGGGAGAGAGCCTATTAGTTATCACCTCAGGTGAAACTCTAGAACTTGCAGAGGGAACACTGCGGTTTTTGAGCATCAAGCTTAGGTGGTGTTAAGGAGGTAATGGAAGAGCATTCAAGAAATGAATTAATGGGTTGATATTTACCGTAAAGACAATGCTGAATGGTTTTTCGGGGTGATACCGTGACGACGGTATATGGCGTAAGACCATTGAGGAAGGATGCTATTGTAGTCTAGTATGTAGTATGTAGCGGAAGAGCATTGATGAAAGATGACATGGCAACACGGTACAAGGTAAAGGTATATGGCATAAGACCATGGATGAAAGACGCCATGGCGACAAGGTATAAGATGTATTGTGTAAGACGTAGATGAAAGATGCTATGGCAACAAGGTTTGGTGAGTAAGTTAATGGATGAAACACGCCATGGAATCATAAGGTAATGCTCCAAGATGGTAAAGCAGTATAAGACCATGGGTGAAAGACTCCATGGCATCCCAAGAGTAAGTTTGCCGGGGCAGTAAACATGAGGTAAGTCCCCTGGGACAGTAAACACAGGGTAAGTCCATTAGGACAAAGGGATTGGAATGAGAAGGGCTTAAGATCGTAGCTCGACTATGGCAACCAACATAGTCCGCTGAGACTTAAATACTGATAGTCTGTAGGGGCATTAAGAGCATGGTATGTTACCAGTATGCCATGTAAGAGAAACCATGCAGGTGGAAGAAGAGTAAAAGAAAGTGTAAGTATAGAAAGTGGATCTGGAGGAATCCGCCAAAGATGATTATAGTGGTAATGGTAAATGTGAAAGGTAAGCATCCATAATTTTAAAGATATTTTAAAATTATTGGCTTATCAATTAAAAACAAGTGAAATCGAATGTTTATCTTAATTTCCTAAAAACCTAATAATTTTAGGAATCAAAATATTTAATATTTCATTTGTAAAAATTCAATCATTATTCAAAACTATTTTTGATTTTATTAAAAACTAATTTTTCAGTATTTGCAGCATAAAAATGTGTTATTGATAGATTTTATTTAAAAACTATGTTTCATGCGAAATCATTTAAAATAATGATTAATATTTAATTTACATCCGAGAAGCTCCTTCAAAAGATGTGTCCAAGTCCTAACCTTGATGTAATGCCCTCCATCTGACCTGATGAACCAGGTCCGAGTATTGGGTGTTATGTCCTAAAATAGATGTACCTTAAAATATTTGCCTATGTTCAAGTTCTATCTATGAATATGACAAAGTCACTTGTGGGCGTACATTGTATAGATTACACATACAATTCATGATAATAAAATTTCCTTCGATTTCTATTTTATATTTCGGCCTACTGTATACATGTTGGAATGCTACTTAATAAACTTATGCTCAGACTCAAACACCCAACTTAACTTCCTCTGTATGCACAATAGTCTATCGCGCCACTTCCTTTTTGGCATAGCCCTAGCATCATCCGTCGGTGCATACTCTTTTATAATCTGAAATAGGAAATAAATTTAGTAAGTTCATAAGAACTTAGTGAGATAATTCTTAAATACTTGTTTTGTTATATCAGAGTATGATAATTGCTTAGCATGTCCTTCATGTTTCTATTGACTTTTCCTTATTCCTTCTGGCGGTTACTTCACGAGATTTCTGTTAACAAGTAACTACTTCTTTTTATTTTTGACCTTTTTCATCCTCTCTGTGCCTTTAAGGACTTAGCTTCCTTTCATATTCATTAAGCATTCACTCTACTAAGTTCCAAATTTGAGGTCCAAACTCGAATGACCATTTCTTTCCTTTAAGCATACCATATACTCTTCACTTTCTATGTCCATTCTTAATTCTCATCTTTACATAGTCCTTATCACTTCATTTACTTCACTAACAGGCTTAAATCTTATTTCATACTTACTGGCTTCACCACTACTTTTGAGCGAGGTAAAATACGCCCATTACTTCACACGGAGTTAGCCCAGATCTTCCTTACTTCAAGGTACTATATATACATGCCTATAACACATATCTTAGATTCGCTATCTATTCTGGCGCGCTCTAGCTTCACTATTCATTTCTTGTCACTATGAGAAGTTCACCCATTCATTTACATACAATGACTTTCTTTCAGAGTTCATTGGATACTTAGTCCTTTCTACTTGTCCCATACGTTATCTCTTACACTTATTATACCTCAAGTTCCTATCTTCACGTTGCCTTCAGAGAACCATTCATACCATTATTTCCTAATTCCTTTCACGCAATTCATTCAAAATTTGGCTGTGAAGGCTTTCCTTTATTTAAATAGCTACAAAAGGCTTCCTTTTTATTTTCCACAAGGGTTTCCTTTACAGGGTTTCCACCAAGGCATCTTATCCTTAGGTTGCGCCACAAAGGCGTTTATTTTTAGATATAGCCACAAAGGCTTCCTTTACGAAGGTAGCCACATAGGCTTTCTTTTAAAAGAGATCGCCATAAAGGCATTTCCTTTCAGAGATTCGCCACAAGTGCATTCTTAAATAGAGGTTACAACAAAGGCTTTCTTGTCCAGAGTTTTGCCAGAAAGATTGTCATTTACATTCAGTACTCGCCACAAAGGCTTTCATGTCCAGAGTTGTTCCATAAAAACTATCCTTTACATTTAGTACTCACCACAAGGGCTTTCTTGTCTAGAGTTGTCCTACAAAGGTTGTCCTTTACATTCATTACTCACCACAAAGGTTTTCCTGTCAAAAGTTTTGCCAAAAAGGCTATCATTTATATCTAGTACTCGCCACAAAGGCTTTCCTGTCCAGAGTTGTGCCACAAAGGCTTACTTTATATCCAATACTCACCGCAAAGGCTTTCCTATCCAGAGTTGTGCCACAAAGGTTATCCTTTATATCTAGTACTTGTTTGATTACTGGTTCACCTTGTGGCGCAGTGGAAAAATTATTCCGGCATCAGCCATGGATCTATGTACGAGGAGCGAATTGGGTTGAAACAAGGGTTGAAAATAAAACTTTTCAAAACTAGAAGAGAGAAAAACAACGTTGTTGATATGATTCCTTTGAAGGATGTCAATCCCAAGCCACAGTAATAACGTCTTGGCCCTAAGTAATCCACCCAGTAAAAAGCGAACAAAAAAATTCTCTTGAACTTTTAAGATAAATAAAAACCTTTTGATATTGTTTTTTTTCATGGTAACCCTAACACACTAAGGGATTTTATTCCTTTTATTTTCTTTGACATCACATATCAGAAATAAAATAGGATTATTCCCTTATTATTAGAGAAACAAATGCAAAATAAAAAAATAAATTATATTCTTTCCTAAAGAATATGAATTTCCATGCCTTTTATATTAATAATTTTGGTAAACTATATACAATTAATATTTTGTACGAATCAAATTCATATATTAATTTTATCTATGTTCTCTATTTGTGTACAAGAAGTTTGTACATATAATTTTTTTTCAATATTTAACTATCAAATTAAATTAATTCAATAATTAATTTAATGCATGTGACAACTAAATACAAACATAAGCACATGAAAACACTTAGTGATCAACATCCTTCATAGTGATAATTATGTTTGAATGTATTAATTTTATCACTCGTGTATCAATTTTGACATCCGTATGCCAATGACAACACTTTGTCATCAATCAACTACACATTAGTCTCAATGCATTATCATTGTCCAAGCCCGCAATAATACTTTACTAAGGACCTTTTAAGAATAATCATGTTATTTTGAGGACTATATTATTAATCAGTTTATTTGTACACACAGAAAAAGAAACTGAAATAACAATGGCTATGCCTTATATTAACAAACAAGGTAAAACGAGTATGTGATTACAATTATTTCATAATTGGTCTTTGGGCATACTCTAACAGTACTTTCCACAAAGGCTTTCTTGTCCATATTTGTGCCACAAAGGCTATCCTTTACATTCAGTACTCACCACAAAGGCTTTCCTTTACATTCAATACTCGCCACAAAGGCTTTTCTTCTCCTAGTGATTTAGGCAATAGGGATTTGCCTAGACTCACACTTAGTGAGGTTTGCCCCTCATCGTCTTGGGACACATAGAGAACCACATTAGGTAATAACCTTCCTTAAACTTCCCCATATGATGCCATAACCCACCAGTTATGGTCTTACACGATATTGTCTTCATTAGTGCCATGGTCATGGACTTGTCCTTTCATAGATTCATATTTTTAGTCCCAACGAACTCATTTGACGACTTCGAAAACATACACATACTCATCATGCATCGACTCACTCATGACAAACATTCTTATACTTACCAGACACACATGCACTTCCTATCAGACTTGTTCCTACTTTCAAACATAAGCACACCATAGTCATACAAATTCATTAGTCTTACATTTCTTATCAAATTCGTCTCATCATAGTTTACTAGTTTCGATCCCATGCTTTGGTCACTTAGCATAGTAGTTTCTAGAACATACATACTACATGCAAGGCTCATCTTAGAGACTCACCTTAAAACCTTAAAGGGAAGCTTAGCCTTCAGATCCATCATTCAACAGGATGCTACAGTCTCCTTTGCCTTGTAAAATGGAAACACTTTGTTAGAACCCATTCGGGTAACCATTATCATCATTTTAAACCCAAACATCTTTCAAAACCATGTTTCTTATATCATATTTACAGATCTATGTTTCCTTGATAGACAGAGTCACGAAACATATCTTGATGTGAAGAAAATCACTAGAAATTTCCAGGATTTCAACCTCAGCTCAGAGTAATGTTTCTATCTTTCTTTAGCCCTAGATCTTAATGTTTTTAGATGAAAAAGGGGAAAGAGGATAACCTTTTTTTTCTTAACCCAACCGGAGTGTCCTTTTTAAATTAACCCAAGTCTCTATAGGAACTTGATAAACTTCACATCAAGACTGAGTGGCCCTATCATAATCTGTCACCTCTAAGAACTTAATTATTTATTTAGCCTTTAACCCTTCTAGTTCATGCTCGGTTAACTCTTAACTAACTTGCCTTACAATTTAGCTATCATTGGACCACATTGGTCACTAGATGTAATACACCACCAGCATGATCTCACATCCTAAAAATCATTTTACATAGCCATACACCTTATTTCACTACTCATAGTTATCTAATGTGGGATCTTTATTCACTTATTTTCCTTTCAAAGTCCGCCCACTCTATATGCTGTAATGGGCTTTTGGGCAAACACTACTTCTCCAATAGTACTCTTTATACTATACACCATATTCATATAAACATATATTCTTAACAGTATTCCTTGATTCGTCATACTTACCTTTCTTCAAAGTTAGCCATAAGCTTTGTTGTAACGCCCTGATTAATTTAATTCTGTTTCTGTGAATTTTGACATAAATGAATATCTGCTTCAGTGGCTAAGTGTTTTGATTGTGTGTTTGAGGTATTGGGTTTAAGCCTCACTTTTGGAAAATATGTTATTTTTGGTTCTACCCTTATCCCTTTTAGGTGGGCTTATGTTATATTTTTGGTAAACTCATATCAGAATAAGCCAGCTGGTTCAAGTGGTAAGGAGTTAGCTTACCCTAAGGTCTTGTGTTCATGGATGATATTTTTGCTTCGGTTGTCTGATAGAGGATTGGTGGAACTGGAACTCTGCGATTGTTGGATGAGGATTAAGGTGGTGGTTAGTGGGGATTCAGTTGTTAGTGGGAGGTTAGGCTATACTTTAGTTATTTCTTTTTAATTTTTAGTATTTTTCTCTCTCTTCTTAACTTTTCTGACATTCCCCATTGTTTTTCCCCTCTCTGCAACATTTGTTTTCTCTTCGTCATTCCCTTCAATTT
Organism: Gossypium sturtianum; assembly: GCA_025698515.1. Taxonomy (NCBI): domain Eukaryota; kingdom Viridiplantae; phylum Streptophyta; class Magnoliopsida; order Malvales; family Malvaceae; genus Gossypium; species Gossypium sturtianum. The sequence goes on from CM046951.1 coordinate 38,879,045, forward strand.
TGCTCATAAATTGTTGATTCTTACCGTTGCTTTTGGAATTTTGGTGCTCTTCGTGCGGTTAAGGCAAGTGGGGTTTCACTTGTTTGTAGTTTTCGACTTCTGTAAGGCTATTTAACTCTTTTTGTATTAGGGTGGTGTAGTCGAAGAATCTGATTTTTTGCGACCATTGTTGTGTAGGAGAAGGCTGTGAACAATGAGTTTTGCTCCAACTGCCTAAACGGTGTTAGCGGAAGTTTCGTCGGTGGTAAGTTGGGGTGCATTGTCAGATTATTTTTGTGGATGAATTCATAAATTAAATTGCTAAATCGGTGTTTGGTATACTATTTTTAAGGTTTTAGAGGTCTCGATATTGCTGTAGCGTTAAATATGAATCATGTGTGTAACGAAAACACGAGAAAATGAGATTTGACCGTAACATCTTGATTTTGGGCCTAGTCAGAATAGTAGTTTCAAGACCACAAACCCGAAGTAAAAATAATTATTTTATGAGTATTTTGAGGTCTATGGCATGATTGCATGATTGTGTGAAAATTTCATGAAGAAATTTTATGCATAAAGTGTCCAATTTGATTTTTAAGACTAAATTGCAAAAGTTGCAAAATATGTGGTTTTAGAAGCTTTAAGTATGTAATAACTTTGGATTTTTAATTAGAGATCCTTAAATAGAAATTTTCCCAATTTCTATTTTTATGGACAAAAATGGACACGTTTAGGAAAAATTACAAAGAAAGGCTTTAAGGGCATTTTGGTCATTTGGTTAATAAAAGAATAAAAAGGGAAAATAAGTCAAAAATCTTGTCCATCTTCTCCATGCTTGGCTGAAATTCTCAAGAACACCATAGCTAGGGTTTCTTCAACTTTCAAGCTTGATAGTAAGTGCATCCTAGCCTCGTTTTTTATGTTCTTTACGTTTTTGAAGTTGTTATCAACCGATTCTAGCTATTTCTACCATTTATCTGAGCTGGGGTTGATGTCTAGGGTTTGACCTATGTGTGACATACATGTATTTTTATGTTTCATGTTAGATTATGAATTTTTGATGTGTGATGAACATCTTTTACTAAGTGATTTTTTATGAAAACACCTAAAAAGGACTTAATTGTAAAAGTCATAAAAATGGGTAGTAGAAATGTGATTTGATGAAAAATGTGGGCTGGTATAAGCATGATATAGGTTCGGCTAGGCTTGGGGAACAAAGAAAATGAGTACATTTCATTTTACGAGCCTAGGGACTAATTTGTAAATATGTGAAAGTTTAAGGGCAAAACTGTAATTTTGCCAAAGTATGGTTTCTAGACTGATTTGAACAATGTGATAATTAAATGAGCTAAATTTTCTATTATAGATAAAAAAATGGAGTCCGGACCTAAACCGAGGAAAGAACAAGGTTGTGGACTAAATCGAATAGTTAGCCATATTTTGGTACCGATGTAAGTTCGTGTGTAAATAATGAAACTTATATTATGTATTAAATATTTTGTTATTGCATGACTTGTACAATTATCATTATGGATTCTTTCGGCAAAGATTCGATACGGCGAAACTCCCAGTTGAACCTTAGGAATAGTTAGGATACAAATGTCATGACATCAGGGTTATGAGTTTACGTGTAAGACCATATCTGGGATATGGCATCGTTTTGAGATTTCGTGTAAGACCATGTCTGGGACATGGCATCGATATAAGAATCGTGTAAGGCCATAGCTGGGCTATGTGCATGGATATGTGATCCCATGTAAGACCATATATGGGATATGGCATTGGTGTGATTCTATGTGTATGTGATTCCCGAGTATCCTTTAGTATTCCAAGTGTTTCAACGGGTAATCCAAAGATTATGTCAACGAAATGGCAAGGTACGATCATGTTTAAAGGGTACTGGTATGTACGCAAAGCTCATAAATATTAGGATTATAAATCAATGAGACCTTGGTAAGAAGTGAATGAATAAATCATGATCACTAGTTTTATTGTACATTATGTAAATGACACGATTTAAAATGTATCTATGATACTTGATGACATTGTGATAAATTATATTATGTTATGTGTACAATAATGCATGGTTATTGTTGTTAATTATTTACATGCAAACATACTAAGCTTTATGCTTACTCCCCTTTCCATTCCATTTTCTTATAGTATCGCCAAGCTAGCTCGGGGATCGAAGGACGTTGGAGACTCGATCACACTATCAATTGGAACTTTTGGGTATAGTTAGTCTCAACATTTTGAGTATGGCATGTATAGGGAGTTGGTCTTTTTGTTATATGTCATATTGGTTTAGCCAATTATGTTGGCTTATGATGACATTTGATTCATTTTGTATAAGGCCATGAGGTGTGGCTCATAATGATTTTTGGATTGTAAACCTATTCATATATGCATGCATGTGCCAATGTCATTATGATATGGCCTATGGTTATTGATGGTCGCATGATGATGTGTTGCATGTGATTTACTAAACTTGAGTTGGATGAAGGATGGTAGTTTTGTGTGTGTATATGTTGGTATGAAAATGCATGCATGCAATCTAAGGAATGATGTTTATTTGTATATGGGTTGGTAAAAATTGGATTTGTCATAATATGGAGTATTAAGCAAATATAAATTGATAAGAAATTGCCATGTATGAGTCATGTTTATGAATGTTTAAGTGCTTATTTATGCCATGTTAGATGTCATTGAGATGTGTAAGTGTGCATGTGTTATTGAGGGTGACAAATGGCTTGGAAAATAGCCTCAAAGTTGTCCACACGGATAGACACACGGGCATGTGTCTAGGGCGTGTGTGACACACGGCTTGCCCCAAGGGCGTGTGTTCTGGTCGTGTGTCCTCTGCACCTTAGTTTTGAGAAATAGAATGCCCAATAGTAAACACATAGGCACGAGACACGGCCGTGTTTCTCGACCGTGTGAGAGACACAGCCATAGGACATAGGCCTGTACCTAGGCCGTGTGAAGTCTGCACATAAATTTTGGAATTTAATTCGCCACACGACCTAAGGATACGGGCTTGTACCTTGGCCGTGTGACCTTATTAGTTTGATGACATCATAAATAGAATGTCCCCTATTTTAAACACAGCCTGAAGCACGAGCGTGTGATATGTCACACGGGCGTGTCCCTTTAACCACACGGGCGTGTGGACCATTTTCATGGAAAATTTTCTAAGTTTCGTAAAAATTTCTAAAGTTCTTGGTTTAGTTCCGAACCGCTCCTAATGTATGTTTTGGGCCTCGTAGGCTCGTTTAAGGGACGATATGAATGTTTATGAAAAGTTTTAAATTTGAGTGGAAATTCGTCTCGGTTTTGTATGATTGCTTGCGTATAAGTTCAGTAACACCTCGTACCCTGTTTCAGCGTCGAATACAGGTAAGGGGTGTTACATTTAGTGGTATCAGAGCTATGGTTTAGCCGATTCTCAGACTAACGTAGCGTGTGTACGAGTCTAGCTATAAATGCCATAAATAAATTGTGATAGTGTGACGACTCCTGACCTTTTAAATTGTGTTTTCATATAGTAATGGATCCCAATCGAGCTGAGGCTGATGATGTAGAAAGTAATGCGCCGACTCCTGCTCAAGGGGCAGTGCCAATTGAAAGTATACCCGTAACTGTGAGTCAGGGAGGAGGAGAAGAGGCTAGGGAAGCCTTTATCCATATGATTAACGCTTGATATACGGAGTTCGTTCAAACGAACCCGAATGCTCAACCCCCTCCACCCCTACCTATTCCTCAGCCAGTTCCCGTAGCACCTCAAGGTATGGACTTCATGAGATTGAATAGACCTCCATTTGATAAGATTCGAAAACAATGAGCCGAAACATTTGGAAGACTTAGAAAAAAAATTCATGAAAACAGGGTCACACGCCCGTGTGGGTAGGCCGTGTGGTCACACACGCCCGTGTGGCTTGGGACACGCCCGTGTCCTCAACCCGTGTAACTCTCTGTTTACGAAGTCATGTGCAAAATAAGATCACACGGCCAAGACACACGCCCATAAGGGTTGACCGTGTGTCACAACGGCCTAGACACACGCCCGTGTGTCTACCCGTGTGGACAATACAAGGCTATTTTCCAAGCCATTTTGCCACCCTCACTTGCACACATTCACACAAAATCACATGGCACAATCTTAAGCATATTAATGCATTTAAACCAACCAAAAACAAACAATAGCATGTCATTCACATACCCACATCCATCTTACTAATAACGTCATACTACCAATTCAATTCATGCTAAATTCATATTCATGGTAAAAATATACCATATCAATACCAACATATACATAATCTTAACATCATACTTTACCAAGTCCAAACATACCAAATCACATTCAATAATAAGACTATCTGGCCACATTCAACCATTAGGTCTTTAGGCCATAAATTGCTCATAACAAAACTGTTCACTTGGGTAATAGTTACTAAATTATTTATACCTTGAGCTACAGGATTCTAAATTAAGATCCGCTTGATTTTTCTGAAACTAGACTCAAATATATTCCTACCAAAATTTTAAGAATTTATGGTTTAGCCAATAAGTACAGTTAATTCTTCAAATTCATCCCTGTTCTGATGTTTGACAGTTTTGACCTTTCTTCACTAAAAATTAATTATCTCTTAGTACGAGATTCAGATGATTTTCCCATTTGTTTCTATTGAAATTAGACTCATTAAGAAATTAAACATATAAATTTAAACCCCAAGTATTTTTATACAATTTTTAATGATTTTCCAAAGTCAGAAAAGTGTAACCCGAAATCATTCTGACCTTGTCTCACAAAAATTCAAATATCTCATAAAATGAAATTTTTTTGCTTACACCGTTTCTTCTATGTAAAAATATACTCAATAGGATTTAATTTAATATTTTATTAAACCTCTAATTCAATTTCCACAAGTTTTGGTGATTTTTCAAAGTTATACTACTGCTGCTGTCCAAGACTGTTTTAATGCTAATTTTACTCTTTCATGGTTTCTTTGTAATAACTTTCATTTAGACATACATAACTCCAAAGCATATCCATAACTAGCCATTCCAATAGCTAGTAATCATCAAATATTTACATGCCATTCATTGGCCAATATAAGCCAATTTACATAGCTACATATTACATCAAACCTTTAACCATCACAAGCTAATATATTTAGCCAAATCATAATGACTCATACACCAAATTACGAAGTTCCTATACATGCCATAAACTTAAGAGGTTTGTATTCACTTTTACCCCAAGATGATAGCTTGATAGTGTGATAACATCTCCGGCGATCTCTAACTCGAGCTAACATACATGTAACACCCCTTACCCATATTCATCGCCGGAACCGGGTACGAGGCATTACTGGACTTAACTTACTTAATTGCACAAAATTGGGCAATGAACTTTCTTTTCAACTTAAACAATTTCATTAAAACTCTTAACATCCTTATTATAGGTCTACGAGACCCAAGACATACACATGGAGTAATCCAGGGCTGAATCGGAAACTTATGAATACTTGGAAATTTTTTACTCAAACTGGGCCACACGCCCGTGTGAGAGGATTGACACGCCCGTGTGGCATTCCACACACCCGTGCTTCAGACCGTGTCCAAAATAAGGGACATTCTATTTATGACGTCCAAAAACCCTCAGGGGCACACGGCCAAACCACACACCCGTGTGCTAGCCCGTGTTACGAACTGAATTTTTCGCAAATTAGGTGCAGGGGACACATGGCCTACGAACACGCCCATGGGGCTGACCGTGTGTCACACACGGCCTAGACACACGCCCGTGTGTCTACCCGTGTGGACAGTAGCTATTTACCAAGCCTCTTGCCACCCTGAAAAGCATCCACACTTATACCCAATTCATTCAACATATAGCATAGCAATAATGCACCATTAACATTCACTAATCCGTCATATATCTACTTCTACACACTACTCATTCAATTGCATCAACTTACACTTCATGGATTTCATCATCATTGAATAGATATAACTTAATTAGTATTGGCCAATTCAAATGGCCATTTACAAAATGAATCAAGTAACATTATTAGCCAACACCATGGCTAACCAATATGACATAACAAAATGACCAAGTACCTATACATGCCATACTTAAAATAATCGAACTTTACTATACCAAAAGAATAGCTTGATAGTGTGAGCCGAACTCTGACGTCCTACGATCCCCGAGCTAGCTTGGCGATACTACAAGGAAATGGAAAAGAGAGGGAGTAAGCATAAGGCTTAGTAAGTTTGCATGTAATAAATAGCAACATAAATCTTATGATAACATCCACACATTACATTGAGGTATAATGCAAGGTCTCAAGTACTTGGCATAACTTACTTATGCTTACTCTTACCAATCACATATCACTTATCGAACTCATTTCTCATAAGTTACTCATAAGTACCTGTAACACTCATCGCATGACTTTAGCACTTTTATCATCTTGAACATAAACTTAGCTCTTTATCCCGTTGAACCACTTGGAATATCGAAGGATACTCAAACTCATCATACATGTAACATGATGCCAATGCCATATCCCAAATATAGTCTTACATGGGATCACATCTTGATGCCGATGCCATATCCCAGATATGGTCTTATACGGGATCTCTTATATCGATGTCGATGCCATGTCCCAGACATGGTCTTAAACGAGATCTTCATTCGGTGTCGAGGCCATGTCCCAGACATGGTCTTATAAGGGACCTTCATTTCGGTGCCGATGCCATGTCCTTGACATGGTCTTATACGGGATCTTCCTTTTGCCTCATGTCGTGACATTGGTATCCTTTCTATTCCTAAGGTTCAACCGGGACTTCAACTTCATAATTCTTCATCGTATTCACATAAAAGCATCATAGATCGATTTCATAAAATAATATACATCTTCATGCAATGGCAAACATTTTAAAGCATAATAGTATGACGTTGAACTATTACACACAAACTTACCTCGGTACCAAAATATGTATAGTTGTTCGATTTAGTCCATAACCTTGTTCTTGCATCGGTTTCGGTCTGGACTTCGTGTTTCTTGATCTGTAAGGACAATTTCACTCTTTTAATGATTACATTGACTAAATTGAATCACGAATCATACATTGGCAAAATTACAATTTTGCCCCTATACTTTCACATATTTACACTTTTGCCCCTAATCTCGTAAAAATGATTTTTATTCAATTTCCTTGTATTTTAAGCCTAGCCGAACCATTTTCATAACTACAACAGCCCACAATTTCCACTAATTCTTACTTTTATGACAAATTTCATAACTTTTACAAATTAGTCCTTTTTATGAATTTTCAATGAAAATCACTTAGACAAATATGTTTATCTTACATTAAACTTTCATATTCCTCCATTAAACATCAAAATACATGTATGTTATGCATGGGTAAATTTTTTAGCATGAACCCTAGCTCAAAATATTGCTTGAAATAGCTAAATCGAGCTACGAGGATCTAAAAAATACGAAGAATATTAAAAACGGGGCTAGGAGGTACTTACAATTAAGCTTGAAAGTTGAAGAAACCCTAGCTATGGCTCCTTGAAAATTTCGGCACTTAGGGGAAGAAGATGAACAAAATTTTGACTTCCTTTTCCCTTTTATTAACTTATTAACCAAATGACCAAAATGCCCCTAAGGCCTTTTCTTGAGATTTTTCCTTCCCATGTCCATTTTTGTCCATCTTGACATATAATGGTCTAATTGCTAAATAAGGACTTCTAATAATTTTTCTAATGCTATTTCATACTTGAATCTTTTAGAATCTCATATTTTTCAATTTTTGCAATTTAGTCCTAATGAATAAATTGATCACTAATTAATAAAATTTCTTCATGAAGTTTTTCACACAATCATGCAAACATGTCTTAGACCTCACAAAAACCATAAAACACATATTTCTACTTCAGATTTGTGGTCTCGTAACCACTATTCCGACTAGGCCCTAAATCGGGCTGTTACAATTCTCCCCCCTTTAGGGATTTTCGTCCCCAAAAATCTTACCGGTAAAAAGGTTGGGATATTGGTTTCTCATGGCTTCCTCGGGCTCCCATGTAGCCTCTTCTACCCCATGTCTTTGCCATAATACTTTCACAAGGGTGATACTTTTATTTCTTAACTGTTTGACTTCTCGAGCCAAAATCTTAACTGGCTCTTCGCCATAAGTAATGTCCGGTTGAATTTCTACCTCTGTTGGTACAATCACATGTGAAGGGTCTGATCGGTAGCGACGTAACATAGACACGTGAAACACATCATGAATCTTTTCCAACTCTGATGGCAATGTTAAACGATAGGCTACCGGTCCTATCCTCTCGATAACCTCATACGGTCCGAAAAAGCGCGGACTCAACTTGCCTTTCTGGCCAAATCTGAGAACTTTCTTCCATGGTGATACTTTCAAAAATACTCTATCACCAACTTGAAATTCAATATCTTTTCGTTTTAAGTCCGCGTAGGACTTTTGTCTATCTGAGGCAGCTTTTAGATATCACGGATCACTCTTACTTTCTCTTTAGTTTCTCTGACTAAATCGACCCCGTGAATCTGATTCTCTCTAAGTTCAGTCCAATACAGGGGCGTTCGGCACTTACGCCTATATAATGCCTCATAAGGCGCCATTTTCAAGCTCGACTGAAAACTGTTATTATAGGCAAATTCCACTAAGGGTAAGTACTTTTCCCAATTACCTTGAAATTCCAAAACACAGCATCGGAGCATGTCTTCAAGTATCTGTATTATCCTCTCCGACTGTCTGTCGATTGGCGGATGGAAAGCTGTACTAAAACTCAACTTTGTGCCCAAGGCTTCTTGCAACTTCTTCTAAAATTGTGATGTAAATCTCGGATCTCTATCTGATATAATCGACAATGGTACTCCATGTAGTCTTACAATTTTTGAAACATACAAATTCGCCAACTTATCAAGCGAATAATAAATGCGTACCGGTATAAAATGGGCTGACTTCGTAAGTCTATCCATTACAACCCATATGGCATCCTTCTTTTTCAGTGTCAACGGCAAGCCCGTCACAAATTCCATGGTAACACGGTCCCATTTCCACTAGGGAACCATGATAGGTTGAAGTAGACCCGAAGGTACTTGATGCTCAGCTTTAACTTGCTGACAAGTCAAGCATCTCGTTACGAACTCAGAAATATCTTTCTTCATACTCGGCCACCAATACCATTTCTTCAAATCATTATACATCTTCGTGCTGCCTAGATGTACAGATAAACATCCACTATGTGCTTCGTGCAAGATTTTTTGAATAAGCTCATCATTTCTGGGTATACAGACCCTATCTCGAAACATCAAACATCCTTCGAAATTTATCCAAAAGTCTGACTCAACGCTCGACTCACACTGAACTCTCTTGGCCTATAAATTGTCTTCGCCTTTCTGAGCTTCACAAATCTCTTGGAGAAACATCGGTCTAGCTCTCAACTCAGCTAGAATAGAACCATCATTTGACAAAGCCATCCGTGTATTCATGGCTATCAATACAAACAGGGATTTTCTACTCAAGGCATCAGCAACCACGTTCGCCTTTCCCGGATGATAGTCAATAACTAGCTCGTAATCCTTTATCAACTCTAGCCATCTTCTTTGTCTTAAATTCAATTCCTTTTGAGTCATCAAATACTTTAGGCTCTTATGATCAGTAAATATTCGACATTTCTCACCATACAAATAGTGTCTCCATATCTTCAATGCGAACACAATAGCGGCTAATTCCAAATCATGGGTCGGTTAGTTCTTCTCGTGCAGCTTTAACTGTCTAGAGGCATAAGCTATCACCTTTCCCTCTTGCATGAGTACACAACCCAATTCATTGAAGGATGCATCACTATAGACCACAAATTCTTTTCCTGATTCGGGTTGTACTAAAACTGGAGCCTCAGTCAACATTGCCTTCAATATCTCAAAACTCTGCTGGCACTTTTCTGTCCACTCAAACTTCACATCTTTTTGCAGTAGCCTCGTCATTAGAGTAGCTATCATGAAAAATCCCTTGACAAACCGTCTGTAATAACCAGCTAGGCCCAGTAAACATCTAATCTCGAATACGTTCCTTGGCGGCTTCCAATCCACAATTGCTGAAATCTTACTCGAGTCAACTCTAATTCCATCTCTTGAGACAATGTGCCCCCAAAACTCGACTTCTTTAAGCCAAAATTCACTTTTACTAAACTTGGCGTATAACTGATTATCTCGTAAAATTTGTAAGATTGTCCTCAAATGTTCAGCATGCTCGCTCTCATCTCGAGAGTAAATCAGTATGTCATTGATAAAGGCCACAACAAATTTATCTAAATATGGCCGAAAGATGCGGTTCATCAAATCCATAAACACAGCGGGGGCATTTGTTAAACCAAAAGGCATGACTAAAAATTCATAGTGACCATACCTTGTACAAAATGCGGTTTTCGGCACATCTGAGTCCTTTATTCTCAACTGATAATATCCAGACCTCAAGTCTGTCTTGGAAAACACAGTGGCTCCCTTCAATTGGTCAAACAAATCATCGATCCTTGGTAAGGGGTACTTGTTCTTTATGGTTACCTTATTAAGTTGCCGATAATCTATACATAACCTCATGGAACCATCTTTCTTTTTCACTAAAAATACGGGAGCACCCCATGGAGAGTAACTTGGTCTTGCGAAACCTTTATCCGTCAACTCTTGTAACTGTGCCTTCAATTCTCTCAACTCGGTTGGAGCCATCCTGTTCGGAGCAATCAAAATAGGCGCAGTACCAGGGACTAACTCAATGCCAAATTCAATCTCTCTAACCGGAGGTAGCCCTGGCAATTCTTCCAAAAAAAATCTGGATATTCACATACTATCGGTACTGATTCAATTCTTAACTCTGATTCTTTAGAATTCATCACAAAAGCAAGATAAGCTTCATATCCCTTTCTTATGTATTTCTGAGCAGACATGTAAGAAATCATTACAGGCAATCTGTCTTGTTCATCTGATTCAACACGGAGAACATCCCCATTTTCGCATTTTAATTCAATAAACTTCCTTCCACAATTTACTATCACATCATGAGCAATTAACCAATCCATACTAAGAATTAAATCGAATTCATCAAATGGAAATAGCATGAGATTTGTCGAAAAATAATGACCTCTAATCATCAAAGGGTAATCTTTGCATACTCTGTCAACTAACACACATTTGCCTAGGGGATTTGACACTTTTATCACAAATTCTGTAGACTCTACAGGCATGTTCATACTAGATACTAATTTCATGAAATTATACGAGTGGGTAGATCCCGGATCAATTAAAGCAACAACATGAGTATCATAGAGAGAAAGTGTACCCGTGATCACATCAGGGGATGACGCCTCTTCGCGAGCGCGAATAGCATAGGTCCTCGCAGGCGCTCTACCCTCAGATTTTGTCGTCTGCTCTCTAGATGTATTCTTACTACTCGTTCCACTTCTCGGATTTCTCTGTAGTCTCCCTCTAGTAGTACTTCCCGATCTTGCACTCTGAAATTTCTCTTTTTCAGCCATCTCGGGGCATTCTCTAATAAAATGATATCCACACTTGAAACAAGCTCTCTCGTGTGCTCGGGACTCACTAGGGTGACGTCTGCCACACTGTGAACATTCTAGTCTACTCGGTCGAGCATTACCAACACTAGCAATTGAAGTGGTCTGAGCTTTGGAACCTGAGTACTGTTTACCTTTACTTCTGTTTGAAAACCCAACTGAAGTAGCTGATCGAGTAGTAAAGTCTCTTGATTTCTGTGATGAGGATTGAAATGACTTACTCAAATGTCTCTTCCTCGAGTCACGAGACTCAATTTCAGCCTTTCTTTTCTCTTTGGCCAACTCCTCGGCCTTGCAAGCTCTATCTACTAACACAACAAATTCTTTCAGTTCTAGGACACCTACATACAATCGGATATCCTCATTTAATCCGTCCTCAAACCTTTTGCAAATGATGGCCTCGGTGGATACACATTCCCAGTCATATTTACTAAGCCTTACGAACTCACGTTCGTATTCAGTCACCGTCATTCTACCTTATTTTAACTCTAGAAATTCCTTTCTTTTCTGGTCAATAAACCTTTGGCGAATGTACTTCTTTCGGAACTCTTCTCGGAAAAATTCCCAATTAACTTTCTCCCTTGGTACAACTGGCACAAGGGTGTTCCACAACTGGTAAGTCGAATCTCTTAAGAGAGATACAACACATTCCATGCACTCTTCAAGAGTGCAGGACAATTCATCAAATACCCTGATGGTATTTTCAAGCCAGAATTTTGCCCTCTCCGGATCATCATCTTTATTAGCTCGAAATTCCTCAGCTCCTTGTTTCCGGATTCTATCAACAGGGGGCTTTTCCCTTCTTACCACTTCTACAACTTGGGGAGCTACAGGGGTAGGCTAAGGAATAGGTGGGGGAGGAGGGGGTTGCACATTCGGGTTCGTTTGAACGAACTCCATATACCAAGTGTTCATCATATGGAGAAAGGCTTCCGTAGCCTCTTCTCTTCCTCTTTGACTTACAGTCGCTGATCTATTCTCATTTTAAGTCGGCAGCATCCCTTGGGCGGGAGCCAGCACGTTACTTTCCACATCATCCGCCATTGCTCTTTCGGGATCCATTTACTATATGAAAACATAATTTAAGCTATCAGGAGTCATCACACTATCATTATACAAATACTCATACGTATGGCATGTATAGCTAGACTCGTGCATACGCTACATTAGTCCGAGAATCGACTAAACTCTAGCTCTGATACCACTAAATGTAACACCCCTTACCTGTATTCGTCGCTGGAACTGGGTACGAGGCATTATCGGACTTAACTTACTTAATTGCACAAAATTGGGCAATGAACTTTCTTTTCAACTTAAACATTTTCATTCGAACTCTTAACATCTTTATTATAGGTCTACGAGACCCAAGACATACACATGGAGTAATCCGGGATTGAACCAAAAACTTATGAATACTTAGAATTTTTATTACTCAAACAGGGCCACACGCCCGTGTGAGAGGAGTGACACGCCCGTGTGGCATTCCACACGCCCGGGCTTCAGGCTGTGTCCAAAACAAGGGACATTCTGTTTATGACGTCAGCAAACCCTCAGTGGCACACGACCAAACCACATGCCAGTGTGCTGGCCCGTGTTACGAACTAAATTTTTTCGCAAATTAAGTGTAGGGGACACACTGCCTACCAACACACCTATAGGGCTGATCGTGTGTCACACACGGCCTAGAGACACACCCGTGTGTCTACCCGTGTGGACAGCTGTAAGGCTATTTACCAAGCCTCATGCCACCCTAAAAAGCATCCACACTTATACCCAATTCATTCAACATATAGCATAGCAATAATGCACCATTAACATTCACTAATCCGTCATACATCTACTTCTACACACTACTCATTCAATTGCATCAACTTACACTTCATGGATTTCAAAATCATTGAATAGATATAACTTAATTAGTATTGGCCAATTCCAATGGCCATTTACAAAATAAATCAAGTAACATTATTAGCCAACACCATGGCTAACCAATATGATATAACAAAATGACCAAGTACCTATACATGCCATACTCAAAATAATCAAACTTTACTATACCAAAAGAATAGCTTGATAGTGTGAGCCGAACTCCGACGTCCTACGATCCCTGAGCTAGCTTGGCGATACTACAAGGAAATGGAAAAGAGAGGGAGTAAGCATAAGGCTTAGTAAGTTTGTATGTAATAAATAGCAACATAAATCTTATGATAACATCCATACATTACATTGAGTTATAATCCAAGGTCTCAAGCACTTGGCATAACTTACTCATGCTTACTCTTACCAATCACATATCACTTATCGAACTCATTTCTCATAAGTTACTCATAAGTACCGGTAACACTCATCACATGACTTTAGCACTTTTATCATCTTGAACATAAACTTAGCTCTTTATCCCGTTGAACCACTTGGAATATCGAAGGATACTCAAACTCGTCATACATGTAACACGTTGCCAATGCCATATCCCAGATATGGTCTTACATGGGATCACATCTTGATGCCGATGCCATATCCCAGATATGGTCTTATACGGGATCTCTTATATTGATGTCGATGCCATGTCCCAAACATGGTCTTACACTAGATCTTCATTCGGTGCCGAGGCCATGTCCTAGACATGGTCTTATACGGGACCTTCCTTTCGGTTTCGATGCCATGTCCCAGACATGGTCTTATACGGGACCTTCCTTTCGCCTCATGTCATGACATTGGTATCCTTTCTATTTCTAAGGTTCAACCGGGACTTCAACTTCATAATTCTTCATCGTATTCACATAAAAGCATCATAGATCGATTTCATAAAATAATATACATCTTCATGCAATGGCAAACATTTTAAAGCGTAATAGTATGACGTTGAACTATTACACACAAACTTACCTCGGTACCAAAATATGTATAGTTGTTCGATTTAGTCCACAACCTTGTTCTTGCCTCGGTTTCGGTCTGGACTTCTTGTTTCTTGATCTATAAGGACAATTTCACTCTTTTAATGATTACATTGACTAAATCAAACCATGAATCATACTTTGGAAAAATTACAATTTTGCCCCTATACTTTCACATATTTACACTTTACCCCTAATCTTGTAAAAAAATATTTTTATTCAATTTCCTTGTATTTTAAGCCTAGTCGAACCATTTTCATAACTACAACAACCCAAAATTTCCACTAATTCACACTTTTATGACAAATTTCATAACTTTTACAAATTAGTCCTTTTTATGAATTTTCCATGAAAATCACTCAGAAAAAGATGTTTATCTTACATTAAACTTTCATATTGCTCCGTTAAACATCAAAATACATGTATGTTATGCATGGGTAAATTTTTTAGCATGAACCTTAGCTCAAAATATAGCTAGAAATAGCTAAATCGAGCTACGAGGATCTCAAATATAAGAAGAATATTAAAAACGGGGCTAGGAGGTACTTACAATCAAGCTTGAAAGTTGAAGAAACCCTAGCTATGGCTCCTTGCAAATTTCGACACTTAGGGGAAGAAGATGAACAAAATTTTGACTTCTTTTTCCCTTTTAATTAACTTATTAACCAAATGACCAAAATGCCCTTAAGGCCTTTTCTTGAGATTTTTCCTTCCCATGTCCATTTTTGTCCATCTTGACATATAATGGTCTAATTGATAAATAAGGACTTCTAATAATTTTTCTAATGCTATTTCATACTTGAATCTTCTAGAATCTCATATTTTTCAATTTTTGCAATTTAGTCCTAATGAATAAATTGATCACTAATTAATAAAATTTCTTCATGAAAAATTTCACACAATCATGCAAACATGTCTTAGACTTCATAAAAACCATAAAACACATATTTCTTCTTCAGATTTGTGGTCTCGCAGCCACTATTCTGACTAGGCCCTAAATCGAGCTGTTACAATACAACCCTATAAGATATGGGAAAGGAAGGGGTGTAAGCTACAAAGCTTAGTAAGTTCGTATGCAAATAATATGCAACAATAGTCATACATTTATCATACAACTAACATAACATAACATAACATAAACGTCATTAAATCTTCATAGGCATAACTTACTCAATCACAATACTTACCCCCTTCAATTCATAAGCATAATTTAATACATCTTAACATTTGCCAAACGATCGTAATCTCTCCAATGTAACATACCCTAATAATCATTAACAAATCATTTCAAGCCTCATAGTAACATGCACATTAATTATGCGTATTCATATTTTCAAGCCTAGAGCTTAACATCTTTCAATGATTTAAACTCTTAACTTCTCATACTTTCATAACCATTTTAATAGGCAATTATGCAAATCTTTCATTTTTCACACATATCCAATGAATCACAAATCAAGTGAACTAAACATATTATCTCTCAATTTGATATGGCTCAAAAGCCTAATACATGATTCTCAACGGAATTTACACATCATTAACATAAATACTTTTTCACAAGATTAATTTAAGGTCGCTTTCATAGTGATCATCAACTCATAATATCATGAGGCCAATGCTTATAAACTTTACGTACATACCTGTGCGAACTCATAACACAGTCATATCTTTTCACATCTTTGACATAATCTTTGAATTACCCGTTGAACCACTTGGAATACTAAAAGATACCCGAGAAATCTCATACACATAGTAAGATGCCAATGCCCTATCCCAGATATGGTCTTACATGGGATCACATATCGATGCTGATAGCCCAGCTATGGTCTTACACGATGTCTCATATCTATGCCATGTCCCAGAGATGGTCTTTGTAACACCCCAAACCCAGCCTAGACGTTACGACCGGATCTGACGTGGCACATCTAACTGATGTTTGAAAACTGGGCTTGTCGATAAAAGTTCGTTACTAAATTTTGAATCCAATTTATTCAATTGCTGTTGAAAACATTAGTGTTGTAAAATCAAACCATGTTGTCCAATTATAGGTCATATCAATTGTTATAAGACTATCAAACTGGAATAAATCCACGGAAGCCTTTTTCTAGTTGTAACCCTTAAGATTTGAAAAACGTGATTTTCTTAGAAACAATTATTATTTTGAAAACCTGTGTTTCCTAATCTAGCAAATTAACGTGAAAAGTTAAAACCCAATAAAAGTTAAAAACCTCGAATGGCCTTATTACATAATCATTTCCCCAAAAAAATAATTAAAACAAAACTAGGTATAAATCAAAATACTCGTGAACATGTGGCCACCTCCGGGCCCGTCGCAGCTCCAAATCCTCTAAGGCTGGGGATTACCTGTACAGTTAAAAGAAAGGGTGAGTTACAAGAACTCAGTGTGTAATCCCCTATCGAGCAGTAACAGTCTGGGTCGGAGCCTTATTCAGTCACAGTACAGTGTGGGCCTGAGCCCGATACAGTAATAGTGTGGGCCTAAGCCCAAATATTACCAGTACAGAGTAAAAATGCAACCCAACCCAATCCAGCCAACACACCACCCGTACCAACCAACACACCATGTGGGGACTAAGTCGACCCACCCAGCAAACACACCAATATCGCAGCATAGTTGCTAATAGTAACGCAGCATAGCTGCTAGTAACAATAAACGTGGCCAAGCCACTAGAATCAGAATACGTGGCGAAGCCACTAGAACAGTAAAAACGTGGCAGAGCCACTAGTATAGTACTTCCTCCAAATTCGAATCCCAACCCCAATGCAGAATGTCGTGTCATAAATATTTCATGTATGCAGTATGTCATTTTCATAAACAGTCATATAGATAACATTCACACATCAACTAACTACCACTAGGGGTATAATGGTCATTTCATCGGTTAGGGGTAAAACGGTAATTTCACCCCTCGGGGGTATTTTGGTAATTTTACCCTTTGAGAGTATTTCGGTAATTTTACCCTTCGAGAGTATTTCGGTACAGTTTACGGCCTTTCCAAAGGCCTACCATCATCTCGAATGACTCGGACAACTTATAAGGCCAAAATAGTGTAATTGGGCCCAAGGCCTAATACTCGGCTCAAGTTAGCCCACACGCTCGTGTGGCCCGTTCAGCCCAAATTCCATTACGACTATACGAATTTTGCTGCCCAATCCATTATTATTTGCCTACCGTGGATTTTACCCATGTGGGGCCCATTGGGCCCACATGGCACATCTCGGCCCAACGAGGCCCATTACGACCTAAGCCCACGAGAACGCTCGGGGTGGCTCCTACAGTCTAGCGCCCTTGTTCATGGGTTCGGTTAACCACACGCATGCTCGCACGCTTATGTGGCATCACACGTCATATTTCTGGCTTTTTGGCATTCAGCCGACTCTACAATCTTAGCAGTATAACCATTACGTACTTTCAGCTTTTCAGCCTATTATCGAAAGCGAGATACAGTTACATACCTATTCGCGAGACTAGATAAGATCCACGTTCTCCAAATCCTACAATCCACCAACATATCGTATCAGATTACACCAATCAGGTACACCATGCAGTCTTACAATCTCGGCCACATACAACTTAGCCAACTTCTGCAACGAATAATCAGTGCGGACCGGTATAAAATGGGTAGATTTAGTCAATCAGTTAACAATAACCCATACCGACTCCTTCTTAGTAGGCGTCAAGGGTAGCCCACTGATAAAATCCATGGTTACCCTCTCCCACTTCCAGAGTGGAATCTTAACTGGTTGCAGTAATCCAGAAGGTAGTTGATGCTCAGCCTTAATTTGCTGGCATGTTAGACACTTACCCACGAAATCGGTAACCTCGCGCTTAAGCCCTGGCCACCAGTACAGTTCACGCAAGTCTCGATATAAATTGTTTCCACCAGGATGCATGGCATAAGGAATATTGTGCACCTCTTCCAGTATAGACCGCCTCAAATCAGAATCTCTTGGTACACAGACTCTTCCACGAAAAAATAGTACTCCCTCACTATTCAGCCCAAAATCCATAGTCTCCCCCTTCTCAATCAGTCGGAAATGAAGGACCAACGATTCATCCAACAATCGCTTCTCCTTAATTAAATCAATCCAGGTCAGTCTCACTTGGAGTTCAGCCAACAGACTACCATCCTCAAATAGGCTGAGACGAGCAACCATTGCTCTCAGATCAGATACGACCTTATGGCTCAGTGCATCTGCTACTACGTTAGCTTTACCCAGATGGTACTCAATTGAGCAATCATAATCTTTAAGCAACTCTATCCATCTTCGTTGCCTGATGTTCAACTCCTTCTGGGTAAGGAGATACTTGAGGCTTTTATGGTTGGTGTAGATAATAGACTTCTCACCGTATAAATAATGCCTCCAAATATTCAATACGAATACCACTACAGCTAACTCCAAGTCGTGGGTGGGGTAGTTAGTCTCGTGAGGCTTCAGTTGGCGAGACGCATATGCAACCACCTTACCCTCTTGCATCAACACACAACCCAATCCAGTGTGCGATGCATCACAGTAGACAATGAATTTCTTCCCAGACTCTGGCTGTATTAACACCGGGGCTTCAATCAGAATTTTCTTCAGTTTCTCAAAACTCTTTTGCTGCTTTTTGGTCCAATTGAACGGTACCCCTTTACGCAGCAACTTAGTCAGTGGTGCAGCAATCAATGAAAACCCCTCCACAAAACATCTGTAATACCCAGCTAGACCCAGAAAGCTTCGAATCTCAGATACAGTCTTTGGTGGTTTCCAATCCAATACGGCTTCAATTTTTCGAGGATCAACCCTAATCCCCTCGGCCGACACCACGTGACCCAGAAATGGCACTTCTCGCAACCAGAACTCACACTTGCTGAACTTTGCGTATAGTTGCTTTTCCTTCAGAATCTGCAAAACAATTCGAATATGTGCATCATGATCCTCCTCGGTTCTGGAATACACCAGGATGTCGTCTATAAACACAACTATGAACCGATCCAAATAGGGCTAGAACACTCGGTTCATCATATCCATGAAAGCAGCTGGTGCATTCGTCAACCCAAATGGCATTACCAGAAACTCGTAATGACCATAACGAGTCCTGAAAGCAGTCTTATACACATCCGATTCCTTAACCTTTAGCTGATGGTACTCGGATCAAAGATCTATCTTGGAGAAAACTGAAGCTCCTCGCAGTTGGTCAAACAGATCATCTATCCTCGGTAAAGGGTACTTGTTCTTAATCGTCAGTTTATTCAGTTGACGATAATTGATGCACATGCGCATGGATCCATCTTTCTTCTTCACGAATAACACTGGTGCTCCCCAAGGAGACACACTCAGCCGTATGAACCCTCGGTCCAGTAGTTCTTGAATTTGAGCCTTTAACTCCACCAGCTCCTTCGGTGCCATCCTATAAGAGGCGATGGACACAGGAGCTGTTCCTGGTAGGAGCTCAATACCGAATTCAACCTCACGGTTTGGAGGCAACCCAGGAAGCTCTTCAGGAAATACATCTGGAAACTCCTTAACAGTTCTAACATCCCCAAAAAAAGGACCTTGAGAATCCAAACTGCTAACATAAGCTAAAAACATCTCGCAACCCTTGCGAACCAGTTTCTCAGCCTTTAATGCTGAGATTACGTTAGACAGATAATCTCTTCGCTCCCCTAACACGATCACCTCCTCATCCTCAGAAGACTTCAACACCATACGCTTAGCAGCGCAGTCCAAATTTGCATGGTGTTTCACTAGCCAATCCATGCCCAATATCAGTGAATTCGCTAAATGGCAGTTCCATCAAATCTACCGAAAAGACAACCCTTGGACCTCTAAGGGCACGTCTCTGAACAACTTATTCACCCTAACTGACTGTCTCAGTGGACTTAACACCATCATTTCATTATTAGTAATTTGGAACTGAAAACCCAACGTCCCAGACAGAGTGCATGTAACATACGAGTGTGTAGACCCAATGTCAATTAAAGTAGTGTATGGTACATCATAAATTAGGAATGTACCGGTTATGACGTCTGAGGCGTCGCCATCCTCTCGGTGCCGCGCAGCATAGACAAAAGCTGGCTGTCTCGCCTCAGTATTACCAGCACCTCTACCCGGTGCTCCATGACCTCATCCCAAACCATTTCCTCCTCTGGCCTGACCACGGCCTCTCGGTGGCTGCTGACCTCTTACTGGTTGATAATGACCCTGACCCACGGCTTGCATCTGAACAGGCCTCTGAGTACAGTTCTTGACCTGATGATCCATGGACCCACATCTGAAGCACGCCCAAGTTCGTTTCCAGCACTCACCCTGATGAGCTCTCCCACAATCAACGAAAGGCTGCAGTCTAGTAGCAACAATAGGAACCCCAGCTCAGACTGGCCCATCAAATCTAGGCTTCTTCTTAGGCCCACCATAAGAACTTGAGGGCCCAAAATCCCTCTTATTTATTCCCCTATCTTTTTCACGGTTCTGGCGCTCTGAGCGTTTTACATCCTCGGTAATTTTTACCTTCTCAACAAGGGCAGCAAAGTCTCGTTCCCTCTGCGGAGCTATCAGAACCCGTAACTCATCTTAGAGGCCATCCTCGAAATGCACACAGTGTTCATACTCAGCTGCGACTATACCACGAGCATACCGACTCAGCCGCAGAAACTCTGCCTCATACTCAGCCACAGACCTATTCCCCTGGACCAGGCTTAAAAATTCCTTCCTACGGGCCTCCACATAACTCGCCCCAACATATTTTCCTTGAAAGGCCGCCTTAAAGAAGTCCCATGTCAAGCGGTCGACATGTGTATCTTCCCTCACAGTGAGCCACCATTGATATGCCTCGTCCCGCAGTAAAGACACTGCTCCCTTTAATTTCTGTTCTACAGTACAGTCAAGGTCATCCATTATCCACTCAGTGGCCTCTAACCAATATTCTGCCACATTTGGGGCTACACCAGAAACGCCCCTGAAGATTTCCACTCCATTAGATAGGAGTCGCTCATAAATTGACCCTCGGCCCACTGATCCAGTACTTGCTCCAGCAACCCTCTCGAGAACCCGTAGCATTTCTTGGGACAGAGCATCATCCCTAACTGCTCGGTCATGAGACCCTGTCTCAGTTACTGGTGAGGCTGGTGCCTCCCTAGCAGGTATGTGACCCGATCTCAAGACCACTTTAGCACCCAGTAATGAATCACGGCCTCGTGTACCCCTTCCGCGAGTACCTCTTGTGCTCATATCGATATAGCATTTTTATCTATTTTAAAAGTCTTATGTATCAGTTCATAATTCCAATAATTAATAACGAATATTTTATGATAAACAGTAATTAGGGTTGTTTTCGCAGATCGAGACCTCACTACAGTTTCAGTCTTCTATAGTCTCAATCTACTCCAACTAAAGAGTTTCAGTACAATACTACTATCTATAATAGTTTCTCAGTATAACATTTCAGTATATAACAGAAAATCATGTCAAAGAACTTACAGATTTGGCGCCGGAGACTCGGTGTGCCACACCTTCAGTAAAAACCTTTTGTTTTTCTTTCCAAGATCAAAATTTAGGAAATTTTAGAAAATTTTTCAAGAGCCCATTCCACAGCCGAGTTTTGCAACCCTGCTCTGATACCACCAAATGTAAC
Organism: Gossypium sturtianum; assembly: GCA_025698515.1. Taxonomy (NCBI): domain Eukaryota; kingdom Viridiplantae; phylum Streptophyta; class Magnoliopsida; order Malvales; family Malvaceae; genus Gossypium; species Gossypium sturtianum. Next base: position 38,901,177 of record CM046951.1, read on the forward strand.
ACCCCAAACCCGGCCTAGACGTTACGACCGGATCTGACGTGTCACATCTAAGTGATGTTTGAAAACTGGGCTTGTCGATAAAAGTTCGTTACTAAATTTTGAATCCCATTTATTCAATTGCAGTGTAAAATGTTAGTGTTGTAAAATCAAACCATGTTGTCCAATTATAGGTCATATCAATTGTTATAAGATTATAACACTGGAATAAATCACGCGGAAGCCTTTTTCTAGTTGTAACCCTTAAGATTTGAAAATCGTGATTTTCTTAGAAACATTTATTATTTTGAAAACCCGTGTTTCTTAATCTACCAAATTAACGTGAAAAGTTAAAACCCAATAAAAGTTAAAAACCTCGAATGGCCTTATTACATATTCATTCCCCCAAATAATTAATTAAAAGAAAACTAGGTATAAATCAAAATACTCATGAACATGTGGCCACCTCTGAGTCCCTCGTAGCTCCAAATCCTCTAAGGCTGGGGATTACCTGTACAGTTAAAAGAAAAGGGTGAGTTACAAAAACTCAGTTGTAATCCCCTATCGAAGCGGTAAATGATGCAGGCGGAGCCTATTCAATCCAAGATGCAGGTGTGGGCTCGAGCCTCGATCTGAATAATGTGGGGGCTTAAGCCCATATATTATCAGTACAGAGTAAAAATGCAACCCAACCCAATCCAGCCAACACACCACCTGTACCAACCAACACACCATGTGGGGACTAAGTCGACCCACCCAGCCAACACACCAATATTGCAGCATAGCTGCTAATAGTAACGCAGCAAAGCCACTAGAACAGTAAAAACGTGGCAGAGCCACTAGTACAATACTTCCTCCAAATCCGAATCCCAGCCCCAATGCAGAATGTCGTGTCATAAATATTTTGTGTATGCAGTATGTCATTTTCATAAATAGTCATATAGATAGCATTCACACATCAACTAACTACCACTAGGGGTATAATGGTTATTTAGTCAGTTAGGGGTAAAACGATAATTTCACCCCTCGGGGGTATTTCGGTAATTTTACCCTTCGAGAGTATTTTGGTAATTTTACCCTTTGAGAGTATTTCGGTACAGTTTACGGCCTTTCCAGAGGCCTACCGTCACCTCGAACGACTTGGACAACTTATAAGGCCAAAATAGTGTAATTGGGCCCAAGGCCCAATACTCGGCTCAAGTGGGCCCACACGCTCGTGTGGCCCGTTTAGCCCAAATTCCATTACGACTATACAAATTTCACTGCCCAATCTATTATTATTCGCCTACCATGGATTTTACCCATGTGGGCCCATTTGGCCCACATGGCACATCTGGGGCCAGCGATGCCCGTTACGGCCTAAGCCCACGAGAACGCTCGGGTGGCTCCTACAGTCTAGCACCCTTGTTCATGGGCTCGGTTGACCACACGCACGCTCGTGTGGCATCACACACCATATTTTTGGCTTTTCGGCATTCAGCCGACTCTATAATCTTAGCGGTATAACCATTACGTACTTTCAGCTTTTTAGCCTATTATCGAAAGCGGCATACAATTACACACCTGTTCACGAGACTAGATAAGATCCACGCTCTCCGAATCCTACAATCCACCAATATATCGTATCAGATTACACCAATCAGGTTAACGTATACATTTAATCCCCCACCGTTATTAACTTAAACCACAATCACCTGAGACTAACAGATATTAGCGCCTCCCTGCTGAACAAGGGCGATCTCCCCCTGCTAACATGATTTGGTATAATAAAAGTTGTTAGAACAATCAAACATTTGGCCCCAGTAGAAAAATAAAAAGGGAAAGCCGAAGCTTGTTAATAGAGTCAAAAGAAATCTTTGTTAATAATGGAATAATAAAGTGGTTAAAGCAACCCCCTTACCAATATCGATAACCAACTAATACTGGTAGTAGTCAGTCAAGAAGGTTCGGCCTTAACCACGGAGAACAAAGAGTTTTGAGAAGAAGGGAGTATGAAGATTCGGCCTAATAGAGAAGGGGCAACCGAAGTTTGAAAGAAAGGAAAAAACAGGAAGAGATGGAAGCAAAAGAGGGTCGGCTATGGAAGAAGTAATTAGAGAAGAGATGAAAGAAAGACTTCAAAGGATTGATCAAAACCGGGCACTCGATATTTATGTTTCGACAAAAAGTGGGCAGCAGTTGAGAATAGAGATGAAGAGAACAAAGACCCGAATGGTAAAAAAATGTGCCAAGATGCGAAAATAATACCCGAAAATACCAGAGAAAATTCGTCACCTCTACACTCTCCCAAAGCCAAAAATGTACCAAATGCCCCACCCTTGGCCGAATTTCCCCTTACTCAAGCTCTCCCAATCGGCCAAGACTCCCCTCACACTCCAACTCCCTCAAACTCTCTACCAAATCCTCCTTGAATTGCTCCCAGCCTCCCATTCAAAATTGTTGACCAAGTCTCCAACCTCCTCTGTAGAGTTTGATTCAAACTCTACCTCTCGCACCACAAAATCATAAAATAAAAAGCCCCTTATTTGCGTGTCATGGGATTTGAACCCCACTCCCCTTGCCATCTTAGTGACGCCACCACCATCAAGCCACATGCCCTTCTTGTGACATAGAAACACACATATTTAAACATAAGTCCTAACTGCTAACAGCCAACTTCACTTAAGAGCAAAGATTAAAATTTTTCCAAGGCTCAAACTCGAACCCAAGCTTCCTAAAAACCCCCAAATACACTCAAATGCCTAGCCATTGAAGCACACATGGAATTTAAGCCAAATCATGCAAAAGTACAAACCCTACATTTTTGGGGCGTTACAGTCTTACATGAAATCACATATCGATGCCATATCCTAGATATGGTCTTACACGAAATCACACATAACCCTAATGTCATGACATTTGTATCCTAACTATTCTTAAGGTTCAACCGGGATTTCGAGGTATCAAATCTTCGTCGAATCGTCATCGAGTCAACATTAATCAAATCCACAAAGACAATTACACAATTCATGCAATATTAAAGCATTAAATACCTAATAATGAAATGTTGCATTATTTACACACGAACTTACCTCGAATGCGGCAACGGCGAAAAGGACCTAACCGTCAATTACTCGTTTTTCCCTCGTTCTAGGTCCTAACTTCGTTTTTCTTGATCTAAAATATCACATTTAACTTATTTAATCATTATACTAATCAATATAGCCCAAAAATCATATTTGGCAAAAATTACATTTTTGCCCCTAAACTTTATCATAATTACCTTTTGCCCCTAGGCTCGTAAAATGATTTTCATTCGATTTCTACATTCTTTAAGCCTAGCCAAACCATTTCCATGCTTATAGAAGCTCACAATTTCCATTAAATCACACTTTTATGACATATTTTATAACTTTTACAAATTAGACCTTTTAGGCATTTTCTTCGAAAATCACTTAGTAAAAGTCGTTTTTCTAACCATAAACATGCATTATCTACTATTGAACACAAAAATACACACATATTCATCATGGGTCAAAACCCTAGACTTTAACCATATTTCAAATTAGTGGTAGAAATAGATAGATCTTGTTACGAGGATTTCAAAAACGTAAAAATCATTAAAAACGGGGCTGGAACGGACTTACAATCGAGCTTGGAAGCTTGAAAAACCCTAGACATGGTTTCCCCTTGTGAATTTCGTCCATGGGGTTGAAGATGGACAAAAATTGGCTTTTAATTTTGTTTTTAATTCATTTTAATTACTAAATTTCACCTATTTCATGTCCACTTTTGTCCAACAAATTAACCAATGGTATAATTACCATTTAAGGACCTCCAATTTAAAATTTCATAGCAATTTGGCACCTCTAGCTTCTAGAACCCAAGTTTTGCACTTTTTACAATTTAGTCCTTTTGACTAAATTAAGTGCCCAAATGTTGAAATTTTTGAACGAAATTTTCACGAAATCATTCTGTGAAATTGTAGACCATAAAAATATAATAAAAATAATTTTTTTTCCTCTTCAAATTTGTGGTCCCGAAACCACTGTTCCGACTAGGCCCAAAATCGAGCTGTTACACGATATTTCACTAATATACTGGCAGCTTGACTGCAAACTATTTTGATAAGTTTCGTAAAGACACTATGTGGTGTGTAGGGCTTGGTGGGTGTTTTATACCCACATGGTGTATTGGGATGGTCGGAGATTGTGTGTAGAGGATGAGGGTAGGACTTTGCATATCTATATGTTCTGAAAATTCGATTCTGATATTATCTAATTCTATTAAGGACCTATGTCCGTATCTGTTTTGCTACAAGGGAAATCTAAGTTTATGTGCATGCATGTCACTGTTAAGTTACACACTGAGTTTTTGAAAACTCACATCTGTTTGTCTGTTCTGTTCAGGTAATCCTCAGGCATAGGTGGGTTAGTGCAATGGGGGCTCAGCGGTGACCACTAGCCCAGAAACTATTTTTAACTAGTAAATTATTTATTTTTCGGGATTTCCTTTGAGAGTTTTGTAATTTTGGGATTCTCTGGACTGTTGTTTGTAATTTGGTTTTGGATGCATTTAGATTTTTAAATTGCGATGTTTGGCAAACAACGGTTTTACGCAAACAAATGTTTTTTTTTGAAAACAAAAGCTCGGTTTTCAACTATAACGACTTACAAACTTTCGCTGCAAATTTATGTTTTACTTAAAGGGGAAATAAATGAAGGTTTCACTAAAGAGAATAATAATAAGTTTTTCAGAAAATGTGGACTCTTTTGGAACAATTAATTCGAGAAGTTTTAAACATGAAAGTTTGTTTCAAAACCCTTGTTCGTAATATTTCCTGATTCGACCATAATGTCTGGGCCGAGTTTGGGGTGTTACATTTGTTCTTTTAGAATATCCTATATGCTGTAATAACAAGAGTTCAGCATGGGTTCCTTTCATTTCGTTCATAATCCACCAAACCAGGCCGTACATGCATTTTCGAGGAATTTTTTACGCTTCGCTAAATCCTTATGTATTGCTCGCCCAATTTTTACTCTTTGTCCATCGATTCCAATAACATCGTTCAATCCTTGGGACTTCATCGGGTGGGATGTTACACTCGAGTATTATTTGAAATGTCAAAGAACTAACAGGTGAGCTAAATAAGCCTAGTGTGAGTCTTAAATTAGGTAACAAACAGTAATTGAAGCATACATTTTAGAATATAGTAGAAAACATATTTAAGCAGTCCAATTTCATAGATACCAATATGCATGATCATGTTGATGTAGAGTTTTTCAGAAATCATGTCAGAATTATCAGAAAAGTTTCTACCCGACTCTGTTACACACCATAAAATAGTTCCCAAGAACTCATCCTTCCAATAACACACCAAAATTTGGACAAGCCACCAGATATTGTAGACAAGCTACCAGAACAGACAAATATGTGGACAAGGCACCAAAACCACAGATGTACTACTAGAATATGTGGATATGCCACTAGAATGTACAGATCATTAAATTTCCATAGTCTTCCTCTTTTCAGTATCGTCCCAACCCCATGCAATGTGATATGACATACATAAACAGAATCAGAACAGTAGGCATGCTTAACATGCGATCAAATATGGTGATTTCAGAAATTCATCTCACATTATGAGATCAGATGAACAGAAACAAAATCGTGCCATAATGTCATAAAACATGAGTGTCAGAACATAACATATTTCATCAATGCACAACAAATCAATCATCACAGAAATCGAATTAGAGCACTTACCTTAGGCTCAAAATTAGTAATCATTTTAGCACTTCCCAACCATCACTTAATCACATTATTGACAATAATATATAAATCACAATAACATCATAGGCGATATTCTATCACCAAATACTTAAGGTAAGACACACATAATTAATAATCATCTAATTCGTAACAAATCTAAACTGCAACCCTTGCTTTCAGATCTAACTAAACTAGTTTAGATCAGTTCCTAAAATACACAAATCAAAGTTAGAAATCAATTTTCAATACCATAAATATATGGCCAGAATTGAAAGAATCCAAAATGTTATATGATTATCTTGGGTGCTCAATACTTACTCTTCCTCATCTTCAATCGAAAACAACTACTATTTTCCAAATCGCGAAAGATTCTCAATAATCGGATTTGATCCTTCAATCCAAAAATAACTTATGATTAGAATATATTATTTGGTAATCTCTTTAAGAGATCATAAAATGTTGATGATATCCAAGATTTAGAGTACTTACGATCTTAATAAATAAAGAATTGACATGATGGTAAGGATCACTGAAGATTATGAGCGGCACAAACGATATCTAATATTACACAACTAGAGAGAATGAATAGATTGAATTTATAAACATTATAAAATTTATATGATAAGAGAAAAAAGGGAGAAAAACTATTGGTTTACAATTATTTGCCGCCAATGGGTAGTGGCGGTCATAGCGGCGGACGGTGGTGATGGCCAATAGGGGTGGCGTAAGTGTGTCTTTAAGGTGGATGAGTGGCATATGGTGGTGGAATAGATGATGGTCACAACAAAATAAAGGAATAAGAAGCTAAAAGGTGTTGGAGAACAACCAAAAAGGGGTGGTACACTAAGGTTGAAATGGAGGAGAAAAGAGAGAGAGTTGTATGGATGAAAAACAAAAAAAGTGTGTATGCAGTACATGGGTTGGACGACTACCCTAGTCAACACACAACCATTTGGAAAGAAAGGGAGACAAAGGAAGTATAAAGGGGGAAAGAAAAGGAAAGGAATGGGACATGATGAATGAAATAAGGAGTTGATAACTCTTGAAAGAGTTATATCTCAAGCCTCCAAACTTGATGAATTGACTGTACTTAAGTGGATCTATTTGCATTTCTAGGTTATCATTAGAATTTTGCATAACAAAGCTTGGACTGTGCCTTGATTGTCATTATATGTTACTTTTATTGTTGGGAAGAAAGGAATTGGTTTTTATATGCAGTAGGTGCAAGAAGGACAAAAAGAATGAGAAAAAGGAGGAAGGGGATGAGGGAAGTGAAATATTGCCATGGCAAATGGTTGGACAGATTGCCAACAAAAATGCCATGGCAATTCCAAGAAGATGCTAGCATAGCACTAAGTCCTTGTAACTCTCAGCCAACTATACGTGTACCAGATAAATTCACATGAAAAAGAAGGAGAAAATGTGTGTGCTAAGAGAGAAGGGACCTACCCTATAAAAGAAGAAAGAGAAAAAGAAGAAAAGAAGTTTTTCTCTAAAGAAAAAATCTCGTAGAAATACTTATTATTTTTCAAATTTTTTATTATTTTTCTTTTCCCGCCTAATTCTTATTTTACTGTGCCAGGCCATGATTTTAAGACTTTTTTTCACCCACATCACAGTCCTACTTTCTTTCACTTTTACCCTAGTCGATTCATTTTATTTCACGGTTACTAACAGTGTCTTCTTATTCACTATTTTCCTTGTTTATTCCATAACTGTAAAGTTCTCATTTTTATTTTACAATTACTCTTTCTTGCTCTAAATGGCTTGACATGCTACTCTCTCTGTGCCACCGATAACATTTTTCAACAAAGCCGTTGAAAGAGAAGTACACCACGAACACATCTAAGCAACCATTCTGTATGGAGAAAGGTTTTCTTTTTCAAGACACAGCCTTTATGGGATATAGTGAAGCGATTTCTTCTATAGTTGAAAAACATGGCTGGAAAATATTTTGCCTTCGTCCTGACAATGTTCTCACAAAGGTTGTAAAGGAATTTTATGCCCACTTGACCTTTACAAACAATGCTTTATCTATGTATAAGTCATTTCAGTGCTATTTGATGAGTACTCCATAAACGCATAATATGGTTTACGTGAGGGTCCTGATGAACATTCTCAATTTGTTGCGACAATAACAACAGAAGGTCTACAACAAGTTCTTAAGGATCTTTGTGTAGAAGGAACAAAATGGACAGTTTCTTGACAAGATTGCTATACAATCGAGCATATTTCATTGAAGCCCCAATGTCAAGTATGGTATCATTTTCTTAAATCTTGCCTTAGCCCTTCAACTCATAACTCTACTATTTCGAAAGAGCGCATGCTGTTACTTCACTCTATCATTACTGGAAGAAAAATTAATGTCTGCAAAATCATTTTTAAAGAAGTTCATCGCTATGCCCAAAAGAATGCGGGTACACTAAATTTTCCATCCCTTATTACTGCATTCTGTCAACGAGTTAATGTCCTTATTCAAACCAACAAGGATGAAATTCCAAATAAGGGAGCCACAACAAAGTAATTGCCATGTGATTTTCAGGGGAGTACATGCCACGACATCAACATCCCGGCTCTGCATCAACATCCTCTCCGCCTACTGGTCCACATGCCATTCCATCCACTTCTCACAATGATTTTGAGTAGTAGGTGCTCGGTTCTCTTGAGAAGTTGCAACAACAATTTTGTTTAATAGAGAAACAACATTTGTGGACAACTACCAATCTAGGTAAGGAACAAGAGGAAATGGTTGTGTTTTAGGGCTATGTACGGAAGCGGGATGGTGCTATTAAGAAGTCTCTGCAGAAAAATTTTACCAGTCCTATGCCCACATTCCCAAACTTTCCCAAAGAGCTACTCTCAAATCCAGAGGATGAGGATGAGGATGAAGCTAAAGCTGTTGAGACTAGACATACCACACACATTAGCCACTGAAGAGTGGAAAAAAACAAAGAAAAAGAGGAGGATGAAGAGAAGACAGAATCAGTGAACATTGAATCTGATAGGGAAAGAGATGAAATGAACCAACCTTCTGCACCAGCTGAAGCTGCTACTGCACCTCAATCAATTGTGCCCATATCGGAGCATGATTGTGAGATTAATCAACTGATTGATGATCTCACTAAATCAGATGATGAAGACAAATAGGTGCCAATCAATTTGCTAAAAAAGAAAGTAGTGTTGCAAGCACACTGCACGAAAATGTACCGGACCAAATTAAAGTAACACCAAATTCATTCCAAGCTTTTATTTTTATTTTCATTTGCATACTTTTCATTATATAACATGTGTTTTTCATGTATTCATAATTTTTTTTCATTGCATTTTGCATTGAGGACAATGCATCCCTTAGGTTCGGGGGTGTGTTGTACATATTGTATGCATTAGATAATTGTCTTAACATTTTATCATTTTGTCACTCATTTTTCCATGACATACAAATGCCAAATGACTGTTAGACTATGATAAGTATATTGTTATCTATGATGTTCGATGAGGATAATAATTCTTCAATACGCTTAGAAAATTGTGATAGTTGATTAGGTATGTTTAGCTTAGGATAGTTGTGTGAAAATTAATCCCTAAAAGTAGAATGACCTAATTATAATTACAATTAGTCTATAGTAGTACACTTAGAAGTTCTTGAACCTAAGTTTAGTAAATTGGCAATGAATAATAATAAATAAATAAATAAGGAGAGACGCCATAAAAAACTCATATGTTTGAAAATGTTGATTAGGTCAGTAATATTTTGTTTGCTCTATTGTATTATTGACCAAAAAAGCAAGTTCAAACAAGAGTGAGTAAAAAAAAAATAGTTTAGGGACACTCCATGCAATTCTAGGCTGAGTAGCTAATGCGGTAGTTTTTTACTCCATCCATCTTCTAAGTTAAAAGCCTTAACTTCATGAGTGAATTACATTTAAATTGTGGCATGATGTAATACCTGGCAATCTAGTGTATGGTCCATTGAGAATGTCAAGTAAAGAAACAATGTGACAAGATGAATTCCCTAGAATTTTGATTTAATTAAATTATGCAATGACAGAATAATTGTAAGTAGAGAAACTGAGTTTAGAGGAAAGATAAACTAAGTACATTAGGAGGTGTTTGCTATAGTCGGAATTGTGTGAATATTTAGAAACTTTTATTTTTTGGTAACATTTTCTGCACTTTGTATATTAAACAAACCTATAAAATTTGAACCAATTCCTTGAGACAGAAGACTACTGAGAATAGAGGTATAAAATATCCTTTGTATGGTTTAGCAGTACAAGAGGTAATTGTGTTGTATTGGCAAATTGCATCCATGCATTCATACATATTCTGCTTTAGGGCAAGCAAGAACTCAGGTTTGCTGTTGCGATAACTCTTGGAAAGAGTTATATCTCAAGCCTCTAAACTTGGTGAATTGCATGTACTTAAGTGGATATATTTGCATTTCTAGGTTATTATTAGAATATTGCATAATAAATCTTGGATTGTGCCTTGAATGTCATTGTAACACCCCTAACCTGTATCCATCGCCGGAATACGGTAACGAAGCATTACCGTAAAAATGCAACTTTAAAACATACATATCAAATCCTAAACACAAACATATCACAAATCGTTCATATAAATGCATATTGTCCCTTAATCGAGCCTTCGAGGCCTTAAAACCACTTTAGAAACAATTCGAGACTAAATTGAAATCAATAGGAATGTTCATGAAAAAGTTAGAAATTTTGAATTGCAGAGGTCACATGGCCGTGTGGCCAAGCCGTGTGACTCACACGTCTGAGACACACGCCTGTGTGTCAGGCCGTGTAATAATCGAAATAGGGACACACGATCATGTCCCACCTCATGTCCGTGCCCATGTATCTTTCGAAGTTGAGTCACACAGCCAAGCTAGAAGCCCATGTGCCAGGCTATGTGCTAGGCCGTGTAACTGCCTGACTTATATGCCTTAAAACCTATAGGGGACACGCGGTCGTGTGTCACACACGGTTGAGTCACACGCCCGTGTCTCAAGCCGTGTGGACATGAAATTGGCCAAAATCAAGCCATTTCCAACACCAACCCAAATGTGTACCTACAAACAATTTGCACCCATGACAAAGGCATCAAAAGCATACCAAAATTTGCATAAATTGACCAATTCAATAGTCCAAAATCATACAACCAATATGCCATACAAGGCACCTCAATCACAATCAATCAAACATGTCCAAACATATGCATAATTGACCATATTTCATTCATACCCATCTAGCTCATTTCTATCACAAAACATAACATAACTTGACCATATTGCAACTATTTCATCACATACCAATTTGGCTATTGAAACATGCATCAACTTAACCATATTAACACACACCAACAAAGTACCAAAAGTACATCATCCAAAATAACATATACATGCCAAACTTATCAACTAACATCAAACACAAGTCCACCTATACATGCCATTATAACCTTGGCCAAAACAACAAAAACTACCGATATAATCACTGGATAGTGTGATAGATCTCCAATGAGCTTCCAATCCGATCGAGCTTTCGATTATCTATAAAACATAGAAAAGAAAACTACATAAGCATATAATGCTTAGTAAGTTCGTAAAACATGAACATACCATTTCAGTGCATAACCTTAAAATTAAACATGATACAATCCAACCATAAGCTTGGCACAAGCCTAAACATCATCAACAACACATGTTAGTGCATCAACTCATAATTCACTTGAATTAGCATAAGGTAAGCTATGTGTACATGAACAACATCATTTGAAATAATCATTTTCATAAACTTAGATGTAGTTTCATTGAACATTTCCTTTTCATAAATTCACAACATAAGTTATTTGAACACTTACCGTTCCTTTCCTTTTCATGCCTGTTGAACCATTTAGAATAACATCGGATACGCGGGAAAGCTCACACGAAGTGTGCTAAACATATAGTCGTAACCTTTCTTTTTCCTTTACATCGTTGCTCACTCGAGCTGTGAAATGGGTCTGCTCACACAAGCTAACTGTAACACCCCTAACCCGTATATGTTGCCGGAATAGGGTTACGAAGCATTACTGTAAAATCATAACTTAAAACATTCATTTACAAACATTAGATAAACCATAGCATAATTCATTCAAACACATGCATATCATCCCTTATTCGAGCCCTCGAGGACTTAGAAACACTTTAAAAATGATTCGGGAATAAATCGGAAACATATGAAACCTTAAGGGAAAAGTTGGAAAAATTCACACTGCAGGGGTCACACGGCCGTGTGCCTCACACGATTAAGACACACGCCTGTGTCTCAGGCCGTGTAACATTTAAAATAGGGACACACGATCGTGTCCATGCTCATGTAACTCTCTAACTTGAGTCACAAGGCCAAGCCACACGCCCATGTGCCAAGCCGTGTAACTCTCGAAATGGCTTCACACGCCCGTGTGTCAGACTGTATGCTAGGCCGTGTAACTTTCGAAAAGAAACCTTTAAAACCTATAGGGGGCACACGGCCATGTCGCATGGCCGTGTGTCACACACGGCTGAGACACACACCCGTGTCTGTGGCTGTGTGGACAAGAAATAGGCCAAAATCAAGCCATTTCTTTCACCTAATTCAAGCATGAACATACAATACATTTGTGCATATAACCAAGGCCCTAAATCATGTCCAAAGCATGCATAAAATGACCAAATTTCCCTACCAAATATCCATACAACCAATATGCCAAAAGGCACCTCAATCACAACTAATGAACATGTCTTAGCATAAGCATATTTATCAATAATTTAAGCATACACAACTACTTATTTCCTTACCAAAACAAACTCAACTAAATTCCATATCAAACATAACCTAATTAACTACATTTCCAACATGCCAACTCTCACTACTTTGATCATAAAACCATACATCAATTTGACCATATAAACATCAACCATTATAGCATCAAAGTGCCAAAAGCACACCAAACAAATTACCATATTTACAAGCCAAACAAAACAACTAGTTCATTAAACACAATTCACCTATACATGACATTATAACCATGACTAAAACATCAAAATTTACCAATATGATCTGTGGATAGTGTGATAGGTCTCCGACGAGCTTCCAAATCGATCGAGCTTCTGATAATCTATAAAACACAGAAAAGAACAACATTGTAATTATATAATGCTTAGTAAGTTCGTAAATCATGAACATAGTTTACCATTTCAATGCATAATCTAAAAAAAAAAAATAGACATGAATCAATCCAACATGGTTTGGCACCCTAAGCATCATCAACAACACAAGTTAGTGGTTAAACACATAACTTAGCAAAATCATCTCATGATAAGATAAGTTTCATGAACATAACATACTTGAATTCATACCTTTCATAAACATGGTTATACATACTTTGATCATCAATAATTCATACCTTTCCATAAGTTCTTAGCTTAGCAATTGGAACACTTACCGTTCCTTCTTTTTTCATACCTGTTGAACCACTTAGAATAATATCGGATACATAAGAAGCTCACACAAAGCGTGCTAACACATGGTCGAAACCATTTCCTTTCCTTTTCCTTTACATAGATGCTCACTCGAGCCATAAAAGGGTCTGCTCACACAATCTGACGGTCGGAATGTAGCTACATGATGCCACTCACACAAGCTAACAAGTATCTGCAACAAATGTCGAAACTCAGCCATCAGTAGCACATTCAGGACCAGCACCCGAAACATGGTAACCCTAATGACATGTCATTTGTATCCTATATATTCCTAAGGTTCAAACAGGGCTCGATAATAGTCGTAACGTCATTGGATTTTCGTCGTAATATGATATGATAAATAACATAATAGCATTTAATTCAAATAACTTTAAAATGCTATTTAAACATATAAACTTACCTCGATTTTAAAGATGTTGAAATAGAATCATCTAGTCCAAGACTTTATCTTTCCCTCGATCTAAATCCGTACGAGGCTTAACTTGAGCTAAATAAGCAAATTAATCCATTTAATATTCATTCTATTCAACTCAATCCAAAATTCATGCTTTTACAAAATTACCTTTTTGCCCTATTATTTTAACTTTATTACAATTTAATCCTTAAGCTCGTAATTTAACATTTATGCAATTTCATCCCTATATCATGCTTGTCGATTAACCTAGGGACTCATATCAATTTACACAAATCATCAATTCATAATTTCATCATGATATTTTACTATTTTTACACATAAGTCCTTAAATGATAATTTCATAAAAATTCACTTAATAAAAGTTGTTTATTTAACAACAAGGACTCATAATATTTCATAAAATTTCAAGAATCACACAAATAAATTCATGGAAAAACCCTAATCCTTTAACAGCTTTGCAAATTAGTCCTTTGGCTAGTTAGATTAACCTACAACGACTTCAAGAACATAAAAATCATTAAAAACAGGACAAAACAACACTTACATGCAAGGAGAATGTCTAGCTGAATGTTCAAGCTCCTTCAATGGAGTTTTTCACCCTTATTTTCAATGGTAAAGATGAACAACCAAGATGATGTTTTTGTTTTCATTAATTTACTAGCATATATTTATTAAATTACATATATAACCTTATTATTTAACTATATAATTTAATGGTCTAATCACCACTTAAACCCCTTAAAAAATTAATTTCATAGCTAATAGATACTTCTAACTACTAGAACTCCACTTTTGCATTTTTTTTCAATTTAGTCCTTTTCACTTAATTAAGCATGCAAATGTTAAAATTTCTTAACGAAAGTTTTATACGACTCTACTAACATATTGTAGACATTAATACAATAATAAAATAAATATTTTCACGTGTCGAATTTCTGGTCCCAAAACCACTATTCTGATTTCATTAAAAATGGGCTATTACACTGACGATCGGAATGTAAGCTACGCGATGCTGCTCACAGAAGCTGTTGAGTATCTGCAACAAATGTAACACCCCAAACCCGGCCTAGAAGTTAGGCCCAAATTCGGCGTGTCACATTGAAGTGTTTTTGCGAAAACCTTGTTTTCATTGAAAATCCTTCTAGAGAAAAGTTAAGTAAAATCCATTTTGCTTTCAAAACGAGGTGTAGCCAAAAACCATTTCCTTGTTACTATGTAAAAATTTCCTTTGACAGCGGAAGCTCGTTGTTAAAACACAATTATTTTCAAAAACCTTGAAATATGCTTAAAAGAAATAAATCCAAGTTTCGTTTCAAAATTACAAAGCCTAGTGGAAGTAATGGAATAATAACTGGAGGGAAAGCCTTATTACAATCCGAAATAACTTAAAATAAACAACTTAAAATCCAGAATTTAGATATTAAGGAAAACAAGTCTAATCGTCTTGCTAGTTGGCCACCTCTAAGTCCCTCCATCCGTCGAACCGCCTACTGAGGATCACCTGAGAAAAATAAAAGAGGGAGTGAGTTTTCAAAAACTCAAAGGTGTATGTCGACCACAAACAAATAGCATACATATCATAATAATAACATAATAGTATCATACATGCAATGCAATTCAAACCCTCCCGAAATATTCCATCCACTACACAACATTTCCCTTCCAACCCTACACTCTTGTGGGGATTTCTAAATCGACCCACCCATCCGACACACATCAAGGGTAGCCCGGCTGCGGTACTATCAAACGTTGCAGCAAGGCTGCTAAACATATAATGGGCTTAAAAAGCCATCGGTGGATCCACAGATGTCAAGCAACCATGCGATCCTCATATACTTCCTCCGTTCCATAATTCCCACCCATATGCATCCTAAACAGAAAATCATATGAATGCAGCAAATGTACATGTAACATCCATAAATCTTACATTCAACACATAGGGGCATTTTAGTCATTTTTGCCCTTAGGGGCATTTCGGTCTTTTCTCATTGTTATGGGTCTATTAATTACCTTGGTCCGTTATCAAGTCCTCGCTGGTTAAAGTGAACAGATACTATGCACCAAGTAGGATTCCATAGAAGAGGAGGTAAGTCATTAAGACCGCTTAAGTACCAAGCTCTCCCTAGATCCAATCTTAGACATGCATATACCCATTGCCACACCTTAACCTTATGACTTGTCCACGGTCACAATTAGTTAATAATTAAAGTTTTATGTAAGGTTAAACAATTTACCAATTACTAAGCCCAAGACCCCTTACAAAGCCCATACAAATTCACATACGTTCATATGGCCTATCAGGCCCAATCTCATTCGTATGGCCCACTAGGCCCAAATCACATTCGTATGGCCCATCTGGCCCAAATCACATTCCTATGGCCCATTAGGCCCGATCATAATCAAATCATACAACCATCCATATCAATCCATCATTCAATTTCACATATCAACTCTTCCCGAATTGAGCCCACGAGCTCGGCAAGCCCATTTAGCCCCTTCTAGCCCGGTTGGCCAAACAGTGGTCCGAGACCATGAGATCGCTCTCTTGGTCCCGATAATCATATTGGTGTTCCCACACGAATGTTCACACGCTCGTGTGGTTGCCGGTCCCAACCTTTCGGCTTTTCGGCTTTTCGGCATTCTAATTTTTCGGTATTTCAGCTTTTGCCGATTTGTCGTGTGTGAAGTGTATGTACACACCTGGTAAATGAGACGTGTTACACTATCCTTAGCCTTAAACCTACAACCAATACCAACCTCCAATCAATCACACACTTAACCACAATATTTACCAAAAATTGAAGCCTTACCATAACCTTACCGTGTGCCACCAGTCCTAATAGCCCTTTCTTAGCTACCACTCACAAATATCCCCTAGATCTGCATCAGTCTTAATTGTTAAAGACAAAACAATAGGTGACTTGTATCCACATAAGTCACCCTTTCCCTTACTATAGACTATTCGACCAACTTATCCCAAAATCAAGAACACTTACCCAAAAGTCGAAACATATGGATAGCTTTTCGGCAGAGACTTGTAGATCCAAGCTTAATTCCGATTTTTCCAAGATCCGGTCCACCAAAAATCAAAGGAATGATGCCAGCACGACAGAGATTTGGTCACTAGAGTATTTGACACAAGGTTTGGGGCGATGAAGAAATCGACTTGAAGAGCAAAGGTTTTCGGCTTTTGAAGTCATGAATATTTGGTCCCCAACAATTGAGATAAAGGTGGGACGGCACAAGCAATGGAGAAAGAAGAGAATGATATTCGATTTAAGGCTTTAGGAGAGAAGAAAAGAAAAACACATAAGGAAGAGGCGAGGTTTAGAACAGAAAAAGTGGAGGAGAATTCGGCAGAGCACTATAGTTGCCGAAATGGCACAAAGGGAATTCCAATTGCCGAAATAGCACAGAGGGAATTCGGCACCCCCTATTTATACACAAATCGAAACTCTGTAAAGTCCCAATCGGCTCCAACTCTTCCCCATCTCATCTCCTCATTTTTTGCCCCGGTAACTCCCCAATCCTTTTCGTAAATTTTCTCTTCTGATCACTCTCCTTAGAGTCCATTACCACACCACTTCCAACCTTCTAGAAGGCCAAAATTAAACTCCTAAAAAAATACTAAGCTAGGATTCGAACCTAGGATCTCCTTGCTAGCCCATAACGCCACCTTCCCATACCCTAAGTGGCGTCACTTAGCCACTCCACCACAAGGCTCTTTAATGCCATTTTTCCCTATTTTTATTTAAAAGCCCAACTACTCACTGCCCTGGTTCCTTTAATAATTAATTAAAAATTCCTTCTCCTCAAAGTTCAAACCCAGCACTTCTCCAACACCCCTAGACACTCCAAGTTCATTAACCCTCAAGGCCCACATGCCAATTGTCACTTTCTCGCTCACTTAAAGATTTTCTGAGACCCAAAGCCCCAAGCCCAATTCTTCTAGGCCCAAAAACTTGGGGCGTTAGAACAAATGCCGAACCTCAACCATCGATAGGACATTCAAGACCAGCACTCAAAATATGGTAACCCTAATGACATGTCATTTGTATCCTACGTATTCCTAAGGTTTAAACGGGGCTCGATAATCGTCGTAACATCGTTGGATTTCCATATTTGATTTCATGGCAAATAATACATGAATATATAATTCAATATAACATTAAAACGTCAATTAATCATACGAACCTACCTCGATGACAAAGATGTGGAAACAATATCAACTAATCTGAGGCTTTAGCTTTTCCTCGATTTAGATCCGTACGAGGTTTATCTTGATCTAAATAAGAAAATTCAATCCATTTAATATTTATACTATTCAATCCAGTCCAAATTTCATACTTTTACAAAATTACACTTTTGCCCCTAATAATTTAACTTCTTTATAATTTAGTCCTTAAGCTCGTAAATTGAAATTTAAGCAATTTCATCCACATTTCATGCTAGCTGAATTTACTAGGGACCTATACCAACCCATAAAAATCAAAATTTCACAATTTAACCATGGAATTTTACTACTTTTATAAATAAGTCCCTAAATTACAATTTCATTAAAAATCCCTTTGCAAAACTTGTTTATTTAACAACAAGTGTAACACCCCAAACCCAGCCTAGACGCTACGACCAGATCTGGCATGTCATATAGAAGGTTTGTTTAAAACTGCGCGTTCGGTAAAACTTTGTATTCTTTTTGAAACTTAAAGTTTAGGGGTTTGATGTAAAAGCCCGACTCATTCAGCGACCATTCTAGAAAAGTATACTTAATTTTGAAAACTACCTTTTTCATGAGAATCGAATCTGAGTAAATTGTGGGTATGTGATATTTTGGAAACTATTTTCGTCGTTCAAGAAAACCCAGAGTTTTTATCACTTTTAGTTTGTAATCATTTATTAACCTTTTTGGAAAAAGAAACGTTATTAATGTTTTAGAAAATTTCGAGTTGAGCATTCATCGATAATGAGTAGAAATCCAAATTAAAAGCTAAAACCAAAACAAAATACCATAGGCCTTGTTACAAAGCATAAATCCAACTAGAAGGAAATTTAAAGCAATATGAAACAGAATTTACTGAAGAAACGCTGTATGGCCACCACAGAGTCCACCTCGGCTCCAAATCCTCAAAGCTAAGGATTACCTGCAAAGTTAAACAGAGGGGTGAGTTACGAGAACTCAGTATGTAATCCCCGAAATAAACACTAACTGGGCCCGAGCCCATGCAGATACAAATTTGGCCTTAGACCTTACGAAATCAAACTGGGCGAAGCCCATACGGAAACGAACTGGGCCTGAGCCCTTTTAACATGGTAAAACAGATAAATGCATGCAATAAAACCCAACCGAACCTAGTAATCCATCTGCTACACACCATCCGTTCCAACCAAACACACCAGTGGGGATTTCTACAATCAACCCTCATCCGCTACACACCTCGATGGCAGTCATGCTGCTCATCACCGAAATTGTGGCAGTGCCATCGAAATAATGTGACAGAGTCACCAAAATATGTGGCAGAGCCACCGAAATAATGTTACAGAGTTACCGAAATACATTTCCCCGATCAATCATTATTCCTTTCCCATGCATCATGTCATATCATCATAATGTCGTGAATGCATACATACATTAATGTACATCAGATAATCAGAACACACGTACGATCATGCTAATTTTTCTAAATTGAATAGTCATAAATTCTACTTACCTGGTATGTCACCAGTCTTACCCACTAGGGTACCACAACTGCATTCCCTTTAAGGGTATTTCAGCTTTTAGCCGAAACATAGTTTAACACAGACAAAACGAAATAGAGGTGTGGAATTACACACCTGATTACGCGAAGAACTATACAGTCCTTCTAGTTGTCACCCTCACTAGCGCGAACCACAGTGATTTGCCTATTCCAAGCAGATGTCGGCTCCCTACCACAACCTGGCGGAAAATCCCGAACCGCTGACACCCTACGTTGTTTGAACTTAGGAACAGAGACTACGAGTCCACTCCCCTCAGGCTCTTTTGTCGATACCTCCTTAGAACGGCTAGCATTCGCATCCATGAAGAGAGTCTTGATCAGTACAGTACTTTCAGAGAGAACGATGGTTGTCTAACAAGGAGGTTTGGTTATGGCCGAGGAAATGAAAAGAGAAAAGATAAGCAAAAATCAGAGAGAAACTCCTTACCTTGATCAATTGAGAATCGAACACCAACGGATTCGTCTTGCGATTCTAGATGAGTCCCAAATACTTCCCGATTGAATGTTGAACGAAGCGGAGAAGATAAGATCAATCTCTTCTAAAATCGGTCTAGGCCAAAAAGGAATGAAGTTAAGGTTTTCGGTTTTAACAAAGCACCGAGAGAAGAGAAATGATCGATTGAAGCTAGAAGAAAAAGAGTTAAAATTCGGCTATTAGCAAAAATAAGGGAACCGATTTAAAAGATGGAGAAGAGAGGGTTCCATTGGTGAAAGGAGAATAGACAAATAATAAGGAAGAGAAAGAGTTCAGCTAAGGTGTGGAAGAAAATGCAAATGGAGAAGAAGAAAAAGTAGAAGAAAGGAGATTCGGCTTTTGAAGAATTAGAGGAAGAGATGAATAGAAGAAAACACCACAGAAGGAAAAAGGTTTCGGCTCAAAATGTGCACAGAGGAAAAGATGAGAAGAGAAAAAGAAAAATGGGAATGGCACTAAAGGTTTCGGCAAAGAGAGTAGAGGCAATGCTTTCCCAAGTGTTAATACCAAAATTGAAAATAAAAACAAAACTCACCTAGCCACTCTTGAAACAAACGGCACACTAATCTCCCACTACCGGAAAATGCTACTCAAAGATCCCTCATACATCCCTACTCTTTGGCCGAATTTTCCCCTTCACAAGTCTCCCACATTTGGCCAACTTCATCACTCCACCAGATCCCTTTATTCTCTCCCCAAATCACTCCACCATGCTCTCCCCTCCTCTCATTCGAATATTTGACCAAGTCCAAACCGTCCTTGATAGATTCCCAGCTGGAAACCACCTCTTCTCCCTCCGGGCACAAAATAAATACTCCAAAAAGCAGCCTGTAGGATTCGAACCCCACTCCCCCCTTCCATGCTCCCATATGACGCCAACACCACTCCACCAAGAGCTCCTTTTGTGTCATCAACCACAAATAATTATTCTTAAGGCCCGCTTCCACTAGCTCTCTCCCCTTATGCCCAAAAAGTAAAATTTTACCAAAACTCTGGCTCGAACCCGAGCCTCTCCAAGACCCCCAAACACACTTAGATAACAAGCTAAGCGAGCTAAACACATGCAACAACACAAAAATGCCAGACCCTTAATTTAAGGATGTTACAACAAGGATTCATAATCTTTCATTAAACTTTAAGAAACATGCAAACATGTTCATGAAAAACCCTAAATCATTAACATTTTTGCAAATTAGTCCCTAGGCTAGCTAGATTAAGCTACAACGACTTCAAAAACATAGAAACTATTAAAAACGGGATAAAATACACTTACATGCAAGGTAATTTTTGTAACACCCCTAACCCCTATTCGTCGCCAGAACATGGTTTCAGAGCGTTATCGAAACATTCAGAACATTTATCGATTAATTCAGGTAAGTTACTATTCATTCAACAAGGTCATTCATAATGTCCCTTAAATGGACCCTCGAGGCCCAATACGAGCATTAGAATCAAGTCGACAATAAATCGTGAACTCAGGGAATTTTTCACAAAATTCTAAATTTTTTCCAAGGTGCAGGGTGATCGCTGTGAAGTCAGAGTTTTAAAATTTATAATGAAAATGATCAAACCTGGAAACTAACTATGACAACGATTGAGGCAAGTGCACCTATCGAACAGTAGTATAGCTTAGGCAAGAC
The DNA here is from genome assembly GCA_025698515.1 of Gossypium sturtianum. Taxonomy (NCBI): domain Eukaryota; kingdom Viridiplantae; phylum Streptophyta; class Magnoliopsida; order Malvales; family Malvaceae; genus Gossypium; species Gossypium sturtianum. The sequence continues at coordinate 38,922,697 of CM046951.1, forward strand.
CGAATTGTCAAACCCAAAGGAAGTAAAAGTACTAATACTAACTTTCTTTCTATTATTTAGCCTAAAATAAGTGAAGTTGTTTATTAATCTAAATTAACTAATTTCTAAGCTAAAGACGCAAAGACAAAAAGAATGAATTGGGGAAATACTTGGGAAAAACACAGTTGATTAAGACGATACCCTTAGGAAAAATCCACCTAGACTTCATTTGTTATCTAACACTGAACCAGACGATTTATTCACTTCACTTGATCCGTAGGACTCCCTAATTTATATTAAACCCTCTCTCGAGGCGAATAACGTCTAACCCTAGGTTAATTAATTAAAATCTATTTCCCATTAATAACTTGCTAGAATAGCAGTAAATCGATCTATGGACTTCCATATTAGGTTTCACCCTAATCCGGCAAAATCTCGTCACCCTATCTCTAGGCGCGCGATCAACTCCGCTTAATTATGCTAGATCTACTCTTAACCAGGGACTTTTTCTCCACCACCTAAGCACATCATACTTGAATCAATATCCGCGAAATATCAACACAAGAATTAAGAACAAATTAAGTATTTATCATATAGTTCAGAAAACAATAACAAGATTCATCTAAGTTTCATCTCCCTTCAGGTATCTGAAGGGTTTAGTTCATAATAATAAAGAAAAACATCTCAAAAGAAAAGATAAAACAAAACATAAGAAATCCCTAAAACCCCCTGAAGGAATTGAAGAGGAGATCCTCCATCTTGAGTAGAATTTCGACTTCTTGAGATGGATCAACTGGCTATCCCTTGAGAGTTTCCCACAAATCTGACCTTTTCGGCTCGGCTCCTTGGCCTAGCTAACTGCCCTTTTCTAGGTTATACTTAGGGTCTTTATATAGGCTTTTGAAATAGGTTTCTTTGCCTCTAAGTATCCTTTTCCGAGTGAAATTACTCTCCTTCATGGCAGGGGCACGACCATGGCACACGCCCGTGTGAATCGTGGCCAGGCCGTGTTGGACTCTGTTAGTGAGGCACGGCCATGTAGATCGACATCAGGCCGTGTTCTAGTATATTTGAGGATGCACGGCCGTGTGGGCTTTAGTCCAGGCCGTGTCGATTTCTTCTTTGGCCCATTTTGGTTCGTTTTGAGCCCGTTTCTCGTTCTTTTTATTCTTGGGTGCTTTCCTGAGTATAAGACATGAAAAGAAAGGATTAAGAGCACCTTTTTACATAAATCAAGGGATAAATCATCCAAAAGTATGCTAAATGTGGGATTAAAATATGTTACTATTTTGGTTTATCAAATACCCCCACACTTAAGCTTTTGCTTGTCCTCCAGCAAAATTCTCAACTTACAATTAAAACGAACTTTCTATAATTCATAATTCCTATCAACAAAGTTTTATCATAATTCATAGATAATTTATACATGGATAATTCAATTCAAAGAGTCCTAAGGATTCAAACAATCTAAGTCATAGATTTGTAGCCTGAAAATATAGGCGTCTCCCCTTATCTAAATAATTACCTTTAATTCAAAACCGACAAGGATTGACATCCTCACAAAAGATTCACTCAAATCACTCAAAGTGTTTAAGGTTTAGGAAAAAAGCGCTCAAAAGTCGAACATGAAAAGTTAATCCCATAGGCTTGCCTGAAAATCAAATCTCCACCACTATAATATGAGATGATGCACAAATCAAAAGGTCTTTAATTAGGGTTGTAACGGGGCTAGGGTTAAGGTGTGGATAGAGGCTGAATTAGAAGGTTAGAATCGAGATTGAATTGATAAAATACCTAACTAGAAACAATAAACTGAATAATTACATAATGGATTGAAACTTTAAACTAATAATACGAGCTTCTTCTTCAATATTTGGAATTCAATCGTATAAGCTCACTTAATCACATAACTAATAAAACAAATAATGAATATGCTTTGTTTTTTTATAATACATCTATTCATATACTAAGATGAAATAATTAGGTAGCTTAATCAAATCAAATCTCGATATAAAGGAAGCCAAAAAAGAATGGTGATAACAAATACAAAGGGTTTTGGGTTAATATTAGTGGTTATGTCAATAAAAAGGGTTGTTAGGATTAAAAGGGGTTCACTAGGGGTTAATTGTGAAGGTAGGCTTTTAATGGAGTTAGTGGGTTAAAACCTAGGTGCCATAATAATCTCTGTATATCAAATAATAGGTGTGGTCTGGATATGTATAAACGAGGGAAGTTCTAGAATAACAAATCAATGTTGACATACTCATAATCAATAAAGTGAGCATGAAAAAGAATATATGCTCTATAAGGCTCAAAAACTCACAAAAATTATGGGTATTTTTGACATCAACCTGGTAAATTTCAAACTTCAAAGTAATATTTAAATTCAGTTCGAAAACCTAGCAAATTTTAATTGAAAAAAATGGACTTATCATGCTCGATTCTCTAGTATCTTAAAATTTAATTACCAATGCACAATTATCAATGACTTAATCTAAAACATATCAATAAAAATTATAAATCATTAGAAATTTCATCCTAATTAGTAATATGAGGAATTTACTTAAAAACAAGACTAAATTCAGGATTTTGAGAATAATGAAAAAAGTTAGGCACGTCTAAGATTCACCCCCCACACTTAAGATGTACATTGCCCTCAATGTACAAAGATAGATAATAGCAAAATAAAATCATACGATAGGGAGAGAGGTGAAACTTCCTAAATTTTGGATGAAGTCAATGAAAAGAAACCAGATAGGATTGGAGGTGAACGTGGGGAAGCACCTCGAACCGTTTGATCTTGAATCCTCAAGGTAGCCGGTCTGATTTTATTTTATCCTAAGCTAAATCTAAATGGTATGAAAAATAAGAAGAAAATAATAAAGAAAATAAAAATAAAAATAAAAATAGAAGTAAATAAGAATAAACGTAAATAATGGAAAATGAAAGAAGAAAGACAACTGAACAAGAAAAAGGAAGAAGGGGGGTCTAAATAGCAATTATGGATCTGGTGGTTACCCCCGCCCTTGTACCTTCCTGTGATGGCCACACGGCCACGGCCACGGTCGTGTTCAAGGCCGTGTGGTATGGAAATCTGTACCTTGGTTAGTTTATGGTTAGGTGCTAAAAGGAAAAATAAAAGTAAAAATAAAAAAAAATGTAAAAATTAATGGGGTTAGTGCCCGGGTTGCCTCCCGAGAAGCGCTCATTTATAGTCTTAAGCTAGACTTTACCTCTCATTCATATGGTCATGGTGGTTTAAGGAGGTGAAAATCCTTTCGCATGCGATCAATTCGGTTATGGATATATAGTTTAAGTCGAGTAATGTTTTCTTCAAAAGTGTTGAATTTAGGATTGCTTACCTCGGTTGTGCCGTATAGGAAGACATTAAGCACCTCAAAAGTGATTTCTTCGTTTGTCTTGAGGTCTAAATTGGTGATTCGAGGGTCTTCCTTATTCAACAATACCTGATCCCCTATTTTGAAGTGATTTGTTGTTCCTATCAGCTCGTCTGGGGTTTCCTTTGGTTTCACTTCGTGTATTTCTAGTTTCTCTTTAAAGTGTGTTTTCCACTCGCCTAGTTCATCGACCTGAAGCCTTAGTTCTTCATTAATTATTTCTTTATGGGTACGAGGTATAAGATCTAGCTCAGCTAGGTGATTTTGTGATGCTTCCTGTAAAGAAGGTTGAACCAAATGGTTATCAATAGAATTAATGTTCGTACCTTTATTACTCGATGTCCTAGCTAAGTCAAGAGCTTGAAGAGTGATTGTTTCGTCGTCTACACAAAGTGTGAATTCATCGAATTCTTCCTCTGTGTGGTCTTTCTTTATTGCATCGGGATATGGCACATGAGGTTGGTACTCAGTAATTGCCGGTTTTGGTATATCATGGCACACTTCAACCTTAACTTCACTTACCACAGGTTCTTCCCTTGGGTTTGGTTCGTCTAACCCTTCACTGTCGTAAATGGCTTGATTTTGCTCTCTCAGGTTAGTTTCAGTATTGCTTGGCAAGCTTCCTTGTGGTAGTTCTGATATCAGCTTAGCAAGTTGTATAACTAACTTAGTAAGTTCCCCAACTGACTCAGTAAGTTCCCCAACTTGGTTCTTGATCCCTTTGATCAATGCTTGTTGGTCATTAAGTGTTGTCTCAGTGTCTTGGAGACGGGTATCTGTGGCTACCATGAATTTTGTCAGCATCTCTTCAATGTTCGACTCCTCTTCCTGTTGGTGAGGTGGTTGTTGAAAATTTTGATCATCCCACGAGAAATTGGGATGGTACCTCCAACCTGCATTATAAGTGTTATCATAAAAAAATTTTTGAGGTCTAGCATAGTTACCCATATAGTTGACTTGTTCGCTTTCCATGCCATGTCCGTAGGGTGGGTACTCAGGATTCGCCACGCCTCTGCTTATTTCACACTGCATAACCGGATGTGCCTACGAGTAACCGTATACACCATCAAATTTTTTATGTATCATCTCTAACTGGGTTGATAGCCTGGTTACTGGGTCGAGGTTGTAGATATCTGTAACAGCCTGATTTAGGGGCTAGTCAGAACAGTGATCTCGGAATCACTAACTCGAGGTTAGATAAAATTATTTTTATGTTATAACATGTTTTTAAGGATGCATGAAAATTTTGGTGCCTTAATTTTAGCGATTTCTAGCTAAATTGTGAAAAAGGACTAAATCGCATAAAGTGCAAAAATTCTATTTTATTTGCTAAAGGTGCCAAATAGTTATGGAGCATAATGTGGGGGTTTTTAATGGGCAAATAGGCCAACATTAAGGTGATGGCCGGCCAAGTAGTAAATAAAAGGTTGAAAAGTCAAAATTTTGGTATAGGTTGGTACATGATGACATAAGCAAAAGCTAATTAAAATATTAAGTGGTCATCTTCCTTCCCCTTTTTCCTTTCTCTGCCAAAATTGAAGAAGAAAACCCCCATGGAAGCTGAAATTTTCAGCCACTTCTCATCATCTCAAGTAAGTGATTTTGCTAGCTTCTCTTGATAAAAATTATACTTTTGGAGTCCCCAAAGCTTAAGCTTTCTAAAGAGGGGACTATTAAGCAATATGGTTGTGTAACATCCCAAAGTTGGGCCTAGTAGGATTGGGCCCAATGGGCCTTGGGTGTAGTAGCGTTTAAAATTTTTGAGAACAAGAGAACGGCTTGTTGGACCTATTAGGTGAGTGATTTTGGAAGGTTAGGGGGCTTCTATGAAGTCCCGGGATTAAACTTGAGCTTTAGGGAATTTTTGTTTTAGGTGAAAAAACCACTGGGAGTTGGTAGGTAGGCTTTAAGAATAAAATGTGGAGGAAAATGACACAAGTGGAGTGTGTGGTGTAGTAGCAAAGTGACGCCACTTAAGAGGCAAGGGAGTGACGCCACAGGGAAGGAAGGAGATCCAAGGTTCAAGTCTCGGCTCTTGCATTTTGATTTTCTTTTTAAATGGACTTTAGAATTTGGCTATAGATTTATATTTAGTTGCGCATGGTTTAAGACACAAGAGGAGTTTGTGGCCAAGTGGTTAGCGGTGTGGATTATGATACAAGGGAGCCTGAGTTCGAATCTCATGGAAAGCAAGGGAGTATTTATTTTGCGAATTGGACGGCAAGAGTTTGAGTTGGATTTAAACTCTACTGACGAAAGGATCCCACATCGGAAAGATACAAAGAAGGAAGGTGAGAAGCTAGCTATATATAGAGCATTCTATGATAGGAGGAAGGATACCTTGGAAGGCGTTTGGGCACAGGAGTGGTCGGAGCGCGGATTAGCACCAGATTCCTATCAGGTGTGTAACTCTTTCTACTCTAGTTGTAGAGCGGCAAATGCCGAAGTGCGGTCCACGACAATAGTAGCCACACGAGCGTCTGATTTAACGCACTGTGGGGGCTTCGATGCGATAGTTGAGGCCATCAATAGTATTCTTGTGGGTTGAGGTCGCCAGGCCACGATGGGCCGAAGTGGGCCCAATGGGCCCATGGGCCTAATTGAATAAAATGTATGATGGTGTAGTATATAGTGAACTAGACTAGGTGAATCTCATATACGTGGCTAGATTTGTGTTAGGTGGGCCACACGAGCGTGTGGGCCCGAATGGGCCGAAATTGGGTTTTAGGCCCAATAGTCCGGTACGACCGGAAATGGTAGTTGAGTCGCTCGAGGTGACATTAGGCCTTTGGAAAGGCCATTGCAGGTGCGAAATTACTGAAATACCCTTGGTTTACAAAATTACTTAAATACCCTTGGTTTACAAAATTACTTAAATACCCTTGGTTTACAAAATTACTAAAATACCCTTGGTTTACAAAATTATGGAAATACCCCTGGTTTACAAAATTACTAAAATACCCCGGTTTACAAAATTACTGAAATACCCCCAGTTTGCAAAATTACCGAAATACCCCTAGTTTGTGAAATTACTGAAATACCCCCAGTTTGCAAAATTATCGAAATACCCTCAGTTTGCAAAATTACAGAAATACCCCGGTTTGTGAAATTACCAAAATACCCCAGTTTGCGAAATTACTGAAACACCCTCGATGGGTAAATTACCAAAATACCCTAAGGGGTGAAATTACCGTTTTACCCCTAAACGACAAAATGACCGTTGTACCCTCGTGGTAGTACTAGCGTTGTATGTGTTAATTGTATGATTGATTATGTTTAAGATGCGTTGCATACATGGATTGGTTATGAGTAGAATTACCGAACTACCCCTGTATGGTAGAATTACTGAAATACCCTTATAGGGTAAAATGACTGATTTGCCCTTGTAGGTAAATGATCGACTTGTGTAATAAGTGGACTAATTTGACTGTGGTTGTATGACTGATATGCTTTTATTACATGTTTAAATAATTGTTACTGAGCATGGCCATTTTGCATACACGTGTAATGATTGAGCATGACATACACGACATAATGCATAGGGTTGGGATTATTAATACGGAGGAAGTGCTAATAGGATCGCATGGTCACTTAACGACTGTGGATCCACCGGAGGCTTTATAGCCACCGCATGCTTTTTAGCCACCGAGCAGCCATGATGCACCGATAATGTTACTGAGGGTTGTGTGCCATTAATATGGCTTCGTGCCGTAATTATGGGCTTTGTGCCAATACCGAAGGCTTTGTGCCGATATTATGGCTTTGTGCCAATCGTATTTACCGTGGCTATGTGCCTAACTTATATATCGATGACTCGTGTCGATCATATTTACCCAAGGTGTGTGCCAATTATATTACCGTCGATGGCTATGTGCCAAATATAATCATCATCACCGATGGCTTTGTGCCAATTGTAATACCGCTCACAAGGCTTTTTAGCCACCGAGCGCACCATGCCGCACCGATAATGTTAGTGCCGAAATCGGTGCTACATACAGATATATAGGATGGGTGGGTCGATTAAATCCCCACGAGTGTAGGGTTAGGCAGGAGACGGAGTGCGGGGTTGGTATGGGCATTAACGCATTGCATATCCGGATTATATTATCGAGATGGGCTTAGGCCCCGATTTATATGTATGACATGTGACATTTGACTTGGGTTAAGGCCCAACCGAGGCTATTTTGGGCTAATGCCCAATTGCCACCATTACTTTAATGGGCTTAATTGTTTTGATGCATGTTCTTACAGATTTCGTTCGTAAGGGGAATTACACCTTTGAGTTTTAAATAAACTCACCCCTCTTTTTAATTTTCTTAGGTAATCCTCGTGAGGCGGTTTGATGTCTTTGGAGGACTCGGAGGTGGCCACACTACGAGCGATTTCTGGACTTTAGTATTTTAATTATTTTTAACTTGGGTTAATATTTTGTAATAAGGCTGCTTTAACTTTAAATTTGGTATTTTATTTGGTTTAGCTTTTAATATGATACCACCTATTATTCTTAAATGTTTAATATGGGATTTTCCTAAACCCTTAATAACCGTTTTCCAAAATGTTAATAAAAGGATAACAAGCGAATACATAATTAAACACGAAATTTTTAACAAACGCGCAAGTTTTAAACAACCCTTTTATGTGACATGCCAGATCTGGTCGTATCGTTTTGACCGAGTTTGGGGTGTTACAGGTTGAAAGTCTAGGGACTTACCCTGAGAGATTTTATGTTGGTTGTTGAGTTTTTATGGAAGAAAATGAATCCTAGTTGTTTGATAAACAACTTTTGTGAAAGGATTTTCATGAAAAATACCTAAAATGGTTTATGATGCAAATATTGTAAATTGTTCATTTAGGCATGAAATAGTTGGAATTTTGGATAGTTGTAAGAGGATTAAATGTTTAGCTAGGCTTGTTTATCGAGGAAATGTGATAAAAATTTATTTACGGGCCTAGAGGCAAAATCGTAATTTTAGAAAAAGTGTAGGGGCAAAATAGTCATTTTTCCTAGAGTGTAGATTATGATATATTATGATTTATAAATGATTAAATCGATAAATTCTATTGTTCTAGATTAAAGAAATCGAGTTTCGAACCTAGAACAGGTGAAAAGAAGAATGGTGGGCAAAAGTTTCTTTTTCCGGCCCTTTCGGCATCGAGGTAAGTTCATGTGCTAAATTATGCAACTCTAAGCGAAGTATTTAATATTCCAATGTTGTATGGAATGTATAATTACACTATGGGTGTATTGAATATATTTTAACGAGATGTCAAGAGAATTGTATTTAGGAATATAGGGAAAGCAAATAATAAGATAGGATGATAATTAAGGTCCCGTATAAAACCATATTTGGAATATGGCCTCGGTGTGAGATATTGAATAAGGCCATGTCAGGGACATGGCATTGATATGATATTTCATGTGAGACCCTATCAGAGGCATGATGTTGAGGTGAGATTATATGTATGAGATTCAAAAGTGTTATTTAACAATTTGAGTGATTCAACAGGTATGTTGAAAACGAGAATGTATGTGGTTGTATCATGAGAGGTACATGTATGTGTTAGAACTAAATTAAGGTGAATTTGGTCTGTGATGAACCCATAGTGGGGCATGTGTGTATGATGCATCTTAATTGCAAATGTTGTTTTTATAAATGCAGTGCGTAAAAGTAAATGATTATTGTAGAAATCTATGTAAGATTATCAGTGCGTGAGGATGTTCTGAGATGAACATTTGAAATAGAGAATTGCATGTGGATATATATGTATATTCATAAATGTATAATGATGGTGGGCTGTGTGCGATACCACCTTCCTAATTATTAGTGATGGGCTGTGTGTGATACCATCAACAATGTTATCAATGGGGGGATGAGTGCGTTACCACCTTATTATTCATTACCGATGGGCTGTGTGCGATACCATCGAGTTTAGTTTCAAATGGTGGGCTAAGTGCGATACCACCCTATTAAAGAACGATGGTGGGCTAAGTGCGATACCACCCTATTAAAGAACGGTGGTGGGCTAAGTGCGATACCACCCTATAAGAGATTCAATGGTGGGCTAAGTGCGTAACCACCGAGAGATTGGTAGCATGAGTGGTTTATTGAGAATGCGTGATGTGTTGTTTTATATGATTTTGTGATGATCAGTACAGGAATGTATGCTAATTAAACGGGCGAATTGACTTGTGGCATGGTAAGTTAATGAATGCGAGCATTAAGCCCGAGATATGGTTAGAATGTGGTAAGAGACGAAATGAGTAAGCATTATGAATGATTGAATAGGTAACTGTGAGTTCAAGAGTAAAACTCATTCTAATACCTTATGATTGAGTATAATCATATGGATATTAATAGTTGATTTTCATATGCATATGAACTTACTAAGCGTTATTGCTTACTCCTATTCCTTTCTCATCTCTTATATGTTATTTTATCTAGCTCGGGTTAGAGGCCGTCGGAGATGTTTTCACACTATCGGATAGACGCTTGGTATGATGTTTCAAGTTCTTATGAGTCATGGCATGTATAGGGGCTAGACAAGTTAGGGAATTTTGTTGTAAATGGCTAGGATGTGTTAGCCTATAGTTGAATAATCTATTTTGTATAATGCCATAGTTGTTGGCTGTTATTTTATATGAAAAAGATGTAGTTATCCATGTGAAATTCTGATTTCTTTTAAGTTAATTATGGATGTGTTTGATGAGTGCATGTTGGGTATGCTGTAGGAGTACAAAGAGCTTGACAAACAGCCTTGTTCTCGTCCACATGGGTAGACACACGGCGTGTGTCTGGGCAGTGAGACACACGATCATCAAGCCATGGGCGTGTGCCTAGGCCATGTTGAACAAGTCAGTATATTAAGGTATGGCACACGGTGTAAGCCCACGGGCATGTCAAAGCCGTGTGTGATTAGTCAGTGTCGACCACGGGTGGAAGGCACGGACGTGTAATAGGGTACACGGGCGTGTTCCCAAACGCATGGGCGTGTGCCTTATCCGTGGGCATTTGGCAGAATGCTTGGGTTTTTAGGCACGGTCTGGGGACATGGGCGTACGTGTCTTTGCACGGGCGTGTCTATTCTTGCACGGGCGTGTAAGACCTGTTTTGAAAGGAATAATTTTAAGATTGGAAAAAGTTCCAGATTAGTTTCGAGAGCCCTCGTGTGCATAAGTGAGGCCTCGTAAGTCAAGAATGAGTTTATAGAGAGTAATTAAATTGAGCCTAAGTGGCGATCAAGTGGTTTGAGTTTGGTAACGCCTCGGGCTCGGTTCCCGATGTAGAACCCGGGTAAAGGTGTTACAATATCGGCTGCTTTTGTTGGCTTTGTCCTCTTAACTTGCCACTGATAGTTATTCAGTGCCATCTCCTCTATAAACTAAAATTTTCCTGACAAAAGCAAATAAAAGAAAATTTAGCAAAGTAAAAAAATAAAAATAAAAAAAAAATAAACTGCAAAAAATAAAAAAATGGCTAAAGTAATAAAAATAGAGCTTTCTTAATATTTTAGTTCCCGGGCAACGGCGCCAAAAACTTGATCGCTGTGAAGTCGGAGCTTTAAAATTTATAATGAGAATGATCAAACCTGGAAACTAACTATGACAACGATTGAGGCAAGTGCACCTATCGAACAATAGTATAGCTTAGGCAAGACCGGATTGTCGAACCCAAAGGAACTAAAAGTACTAATACTAACTTTCTTTCTATTATTTAGCCTAAAATAAGTGAAGTTGTTTATTAATCTAAATTAACTAATTATTAAGCTAAAGACGCAAAGAAAAAAAGAATGAATTGGGGAAATACTTGGGAAAAACTCAGTTGATTAAGACGATACCCTTAGGAAAAATCCACCTAGACTTCACTTGTTATCTAACACCAACTGCATTTATTTATTCTCTTGACTTGATCCGTAGGACTCCCTAATTTATATTAAACCCTCTTTCGAGGCGAGTAACGTCTAACCCTAGGTTAATTAATTGAAATCTCTTTCCCATTAATAACCCCCTAGAATAGCAGTAAATCAATCTATGGACTCCCATATTAGGTTTCACCCTAATCCGGCAAAATCTCGTCACCCTATCTCTAGGCGCACGATCAACTCCGCTTAATTATGCTAGATCTACTCTTAAGAAGGGACTTTTGCTCCACCACCTAAGCACATCATACTTGAATCAATATCCGCGAAATATCAACACAAGAATTAAGCACACATAATTAAGAACAAATCAAGTATTTATCATATAGTTCGAAAACAATAACAAGATTCATCTAAGTTTCATCCCCTTCGTATCTCAAGGGTTTAGTTCATAATAATAAAGAAAAACATCTCGTAAGAAGAAAGATAAAACAAAACATAAGAAATCCCTAAAACCCCTTGAAGGAATTGAAGAGGAGATCCTCTGTCTTGAGTAGAATTCCGGCTTCTTGAGATGGATCAACTGGCTATCCCTTGAGAGTTTCCCACAAATCTGACCTTTTCGGCTTGGCTCCTTGGCATAGCTAACCACCCTCTTCTAGGTTATACTTAGGGTCTTTATATAGGCTTTTGAAATAGGTTTCTTTGCCCCTAAGTATCCTTTTTTGAGTGAAATTACTCTCCTCCACGGTAGGGGCATGGCCATGGCACACGCCCGTGTGAATCGTGGCAAGGTCGTGTTGGACTCTGTTAGTGAGGCACGGCCGTGTAGATCGACATCAGGCTGTGTTCTAGTATATTTGAGGAGGCACGGCCGTGTGGGCTTTAGTCCAGGCCGTGTCGGTTTCTTCTTTGGCCCATTTTGGTCCGTTTTGAGCCCGTTTCTCGTTCTTTTTATTCTTGGGTGCTTTCCAGAGTATAAGACATGAAAAGAAAGGATTAAGAGCACTTTTTTACATAAATCAAGGGATAAATCATCCAAAAGTATGCTAAATGTGGGATTAAAATATGTTACTATTTCGGTTTATCACAGGGCTCACACGCCCGTGTGGTTCAAGGGACACGCCCGTGTGACCCTGGGACATGCCCGTGCTGCAGGACGTGTTCAAAACTAGGTAGCTCTCTGACTTGCGCCACACGGCCATGCCACAGGCCCGTTTGCTAGGCTGTGTGGTTAATTAATTCAATTTGAAATAGGTGCAGGTTTCACACGGTCAAAACACACGCCCGTGTTCAAGGCCGTGTCTCCCACACGGCTGAGACACACGCCCGTGTCTCTGCCCGTGTGCTCAATTCTGAGCATTCTGTTTTCTCGAATTTAAGGTGCAGGGGACACACGGCCTAACCACATGCCCATGTTACCAGGCCGTGTGTCAACATGTTCTAGACTCACACCCGTGTGTCTACTCATGTGGACAAAATAAAGCCATTCCTAGCTTCATTTCTCACCCCAATCTTTTCCATAATCCTACACCACATCTTGTATTCATAACCCAACAAATCCCAACATTTTATTCAAGTTAATTCTATCATTTATAATGATATATCCTCACATACAATTACTAACCATTTCAAGCATTCTAATCAAGCATATTCCATCCATCATCATGGCATATCATTTCATGCATACATGTTTACAATCTTACCTTGGTTATGTCCTCATGTTAGACATGTTTTGATCAACTACTTATCTTATATGTGGTTAACATATTATGACATTACAAGTATATCAAAACAATCATTACTAGCCATTCCAATGGCTAGATTACAAGCATCGTTTATGTTTATATGCCAATATGGCCAACATATCCTATACATGCCATTACAATTGTATTTGATTTACCATATTGTACCGACATGGGCCGAGGGATAGTGTGAGTGATCTCCGCCAAGCTTCCAATCCAACGAGCTTCCGATTTACTCTAAAATAGGGGAAAATAAAATGGGGTAAGCATAAAATGCTTAGTAAGTTCGTATAACATGGTACTTAACTTACCATTCATCCTATTTTGTGGTAACTATGTAAGGCATATTCACTTAATTTGACCTCAAGCCCTACACACATCCTCATTGCCCTTGTTAGTCATATAATCCATGATATCATCAAGACATGTATAAGCTCAATCAAAAATCAAGTTTCCATGCATATATGCTTTCCACAACATGTATTCATTAAGCATGTATATATCATCTCTTATTACTACAAGTATAGTTTCATAGTAGTTCGTTTCAAGTTCAGATCGTTTCATGTCAGGACTTTACTCATTTTATTCGAGTATTAAGGTCACCAAGTAGTAGTACACTCAAGGTGTACAAATATATAATCAAGGATGAACACTCTCATCAAATAATTTCCATGTACAATTATCATCTTTTCATATTTTCATACATCACTAGTCAGAAATCATCATTTCCTTGTATTTCAAGTAATATCCTTTTTCATGTCATATTTCATATCATATATATATCATTTCATGTCAATTTGTCTTAAATTCATATTTGCCCTTATCAGAGCTTTACCCGTTGAATTTATTCAAAATATCGATGGATACACAGGTAGTACACTCGAGGTGTACAAATTAGAATCCGTCAATTCGTGTCCAATGGTACCCATATGGTACAATTTCAGATAGTACACTCTCGAGCCACATATATGTAAACAACAGGATAACCAGTCTAGGCTAAATCATTTTTACGTCATATGCTCTAAAGAGCTCGATTTGGATTACCCGTCCGGGCTAAATCCAATCCATAACATATGCTCGAGAGGACTTATGTCAGGATTACCCGTACGGGCTGAATCCTATCAGAATTGAGGTCGGAGGATTACTCATCCGAGCTAAATCCTATCCACAACAAATGCATGACCTCTTTCATTTTGGTAAATCACATATCCATCAATTTTCCATTTATTCAATCGATATTTAAACACTTTTCAAGCATTATCAGGCATTTGATTATTTCATACCTTCGTAATATTTATGTAATTCGAGTGAAACACATTCCCCATTCATGTCAAGCATACAAGTAAAATTTTATTCATTTACCATTTTATCGGGCATTTTCATTTATCGAGCTATATCGAGTAGGTGATCATTTCACATATTTATGACATTAATAAAATTCACAAACACAACATTTAAATCAAGCATAAAAACATAAACAATTTAGTTACACGAACTTACCTCGACAAAGGTTCGTGTACGTAAAATCTACTAATCTGACATTTTCCTCATTCCTCATTCTAACTCTGAATTTGGTCTATCTGTATCTATACGAGTAGATTTAACATCAATTTATCATATTTTACATTCATGTGGAATAAATTTTCATCCTAGGCAAAATTACTATTTTGCCCTTAACTTTTCCATAAATTCCATTTTTGTCCCTAGGCTCGGAAAATGAAATTCATGAAATTCGACCCTCTACCCAAGCCTAGCCGAAATATACATAAAACTTTTACAGCACATACATTTCACAAATTTCAGCATTTTCCATGGATTTTCACCGATTTTCATTTTAGTCCCTAAATCAAGTTTTCATGAAAAATCACTTTGTAAAAGTTGTTTATCTATCATCAATCTTTCATTTTTCTACCATCAATTTCAAATTTCTAGCATATACATACTTGACCCAATTTTTATACTTTGATAACTTTTCAAATTGATCCCTCAAATAGATAGTTTAGGCTATCCCGATTCTAAAAATATCAAAATTTCTAAAAAACAAGCTAAGGAAACTTACCCAATTTGGCCATGAAAGTTTCTTCTCTTTGGCTTAGGGTTTCCATGTTTATTTTGGGGAAGAAGATGACATATAATAAGATGATATCTTTTATCATCTTTTTAATTAATAAGTATTTTGCTATTTCCAATTTAGTCCTTGCCTTTTTTCTATATTTGCATGGATGAGTCACCAAGAAAAATCTACATACTTTTCTTAATGGTCTAACTATCATATAAGGATCTCTAGTTTTGAATTCCATAGCTATTTGATCCTTCTAGTCACTAGAACCAACTTTTGCATTTTATGCGATTTGGCCCTTCTCGTAATTAAGCACATAGTCGATAAAATTTTCCTTTCAAAATTTTCACACCACATTTCTAGTATACTATGGATCATATAATAAAATAAAAATAAATTTTATTTTTCGGCTCAGATTTGTGGTCCCGATACCACTGTTTCGATTTCACCGAAATTAGGCTGTTACAACTCTCCCCCTTAAGAAATTTTCGTCCTCGAAAATTTTACCAGTAAGAAGATTCAGGCATTACTTTCTCATGTTTCTATCCGATTCCCAAATAGCTTTCTCTTTATCATATCATTGTCCAAGAACTTTCACTAAAGATACCTTTATACCTTTTGTTTCTTTCACTTCACATGCTAGAATTTCAACCAGTCACTCGTTGTAAGTCATGCCAAGCTGAATTTAAAATTTATCAAAGCAATAACAGATGATGGGTCTGATCGATTCTGTCATAACACGTACTCATAAAAACATTATGAATTCTGTAGAACTCGGATAATAATACCAATCAATACGAAACCAGTCCAATTCTTTTCAATAATCTTTATGACCTGATAAACCACAGACTTAATTTGCCTTTACGGGCAAACTGGGGAACTTTCTTTCATGGTGAATCTCCAAAAATAATTTGTCACCATCAGAAACTCTATTTCTTTTCATTTTAGATCCATACCGGATTCCTGACGATCAAATATTGCTTTTAAACTGTCTCAAGTCCCTTTCATCTCTCTTTGGATTCAACGAATCAAAACTACCACATGTATCTTTTCTCACTGAACTCCGTCCAAAACACCAGAGTTTTGCAATTGTGATCATATAAAGCCTTGTACAGTATAATTTTATAGTTTACTGTCAACTATTATAATAAGCAATTTCAACCCAAGGCAATTACTTTTCTTAGTTACCTTCAAAACATCGAAGTATATCTTCCAAAATCTGAATCATATGTTCAGGTTGATCATCCGTCTGAAAATGAAACACGGTACTAAAATGTAACAGTATACCCAGAGTTTCTTGTAACTTGTCTCAGAGTTGGAATATGAACTATAGATCTCTATCAGAAATAACAGGAGCTAACACATCATGTAATCTGACAATTTCAAAAATAGATTATTCAGGCAACCTATCAAGTGAGAAACCCATTAATTCCAGGATAAAATGTGCAGGCTTCATCGAACAATCGACAATTACTCAATTCGTATTTTTCTTTTTCATGGTCAGGGAGAATCCTGATATAAAATCCATAGTAACTTTGTCCCATTTCCATTTTGGTATTTTCACTGGCTATAACCATCTTGAACGTATCATCTCTATCTTGCTGATACATCCAGCATTTAAATATAGATTCAAAAATACCACATTTCATTCTGGCTACCAATACATCTTTTTTGAATCATTATGCATTTTATCATTTCCCAGATAAATAGACATAGTACTACTGTGATCATTCATGTAAAATTTTCTGTAAAAGCTCCAAATTCTTCAGTACACGAACTCTGTTTCTGAATAATAAGCATTTATCAGTTCTACTCTGAAATTCTGAATCAAAAATTATTTCACACTGTATTCATTTAACCTACAACTCATTATCACTTTTCTGGGTTTCATTAATCTGATGTAGAAACATCAGTTTAGCTCCATACTCAGTTAAAATTGAGCTATTATCAGACAATCATAACTGGTATCCATGGCTTGCAAAGTATACAGAGATTTTCTACTCAGAACATCTGTAACTACCTTCGTTCTTTCCAAGTGATATGCAATTATCAAATCATAATGTTTCAATATTTCAGACCATGTACGCTATCTCAGATTCAAATCTTTTAGCAACATCAAATACTTCAAACTTTTATAATCGGTGAATATACAATTTTTTTTACCAAACAAGTAATATTATCAGATACCAATACAAAAACAATACCTGTCAATTCCAGATCATGTATCGGGCAATTCAAAATCAATAGCTGTCGCTCCTATATCATATATTGGGTAATTCTTTCCATGTAGTTTTTAACTGTCTAAAAATACAGGCTATTACTTTGTCTTACTGCATCAAATCACAATCTAATTCCATTCAATGTTACATTACTGTAATAACAAGTTCCTTACCCAATTCAGGCTGAATCAGAATCAATACTTTGATCAACAAAGCTTCCAATTGGTCGGAACTTTACTGATATTTATCAGTCCATTCAAATCTTACATCTTCTCTATAATATCTATGTCATCCATATAGCTACTTCAATTATTAACATCGAAGCTTTGAGTTTTTCCAAAGCCACAACCATCAGATAGATTCAAAACCATAGTGTATCAATATGACCGACATTTCAACCGTATTGATAAAGCAACACTTTAATATCAATAGTGTACCTCAAATCAGAAGAGGGAGAACTGAAAGTGGCCCCATGAATAACCAATGCAGTAATTCAGTTTCTATAATCTGTGATCTCTATCACCATACCTACGATTGAGTCAATATTTATTACGGTAATGAATGTAATGACCTCTGACCAATGAATATCTTTCTCAGATAAACCATATTTAAATAATAGAGAGACTGATGATATCTCAGAGAAAATTTAGAAGAGTAATATCACGTATTCATCGGTAGAAACAACTATGATAAAGACAATATAATTTGCATATTCACAATTCAGGGCTTCAATCAGTTGAAGTAGTAAATAACATCATATGAACCTTATCGTTAAATCTTATATGTAACACCCCAAACCCGGTCAATACACCACGACCGAATCCGGCATGTTACGGGGAAAATCGTGTTTGAGGGGTTAGGTTTCAGGTTAAAGATTCGATGAAAAAAAAAACTCTTTGACATATTTTATACTTGTTAAAATCTTGGGCATGATTGCTTTAAAACTGGTAGTGAATTTTGAAAACCTGGGAATTTGAAAACTTGGTTGACTCCATAAGTAAGACAAATCCATATCGTTTGAGAATCCCAAGTAATCTCCTTCTTGATGCTTAAAAACATTTTGAGCTTAGTGAAAAAAAATCTCTAGTTTTAGAAAACGTTTGAGTTGCATTTATTTTTAATTTATAGTGAGATACCCGATGGTAAAGTTTAAAACATATCGCTTTGTAGTTTTGAAAACCTCATTTTATATCCAAGTTTTTATTCAATAATAATCCATAATTTATTAGGACATAATTGAAATCCAATCAAAGCATGTGAATAATCAAAACATAATTTTAAGAGGCCTTTTACAATCCCAACAAAACCATATGGAATAAAAGAAATTAAGTACCAAGTCTAAATCAGTGAAATTTCGAATTTATTCATGGCATGGTCACCTCGAGTCCACCCGGCTCCATGTCCGCAATCTAAGTGTCATCTGAAATGATAAGGGTGAAGGTGAGTCGCAAGACTCAGTGCATAAATCCCTCTCCCGATTAATGCAACATGCTAACACACATCATAGCAACGCAATACAAGTAATGCACCCAATCCTAGCCATCCGTACTCCATTTCTACCCGTGTGGTACCAAACCACCGTGGTGCCAAACCACCGGTGACCCAAAGTCACGATATCCATAATTGTGGTGCCAAACCACCGGTGACCCAAAGTCACGAATAATCCAATGATGGGGCCAACCCATCGTGTGATACCAAGTCACCGGCATCAATCCCAGTATAATCACCGTGGGGCCAACCCACCGTGGTGCGAAGCCACCGGGACGAGGCGCTATGAGGTGCCAAACCTGCGGTGTCCCAAAGACACGAATGTGATACCAAATCACCGGTGACCGAAGTCACGAATCCAATGATGGGGCCAACCCATCGTGTGATACCAAATCATCGGGCGTCAATCCCGTATAATCAATCGTGGGGCCAACCCACCGTGTGGGGCTGCTAAGCCACCGGGGCGAGGCGGGAGGTGCCAAACCTCTCGGTGACCCAAAGTCACAATAATCAATCTGTGGTACCAAACCACCGGAGGTGCCAAACCTCCGGTGTCCCAAAGACACGGATATCATATTCCCCTCCTCTCACATCACCCATAACATTTCATACTAATGCAAATCGTGCAAGACATGTAATCATGCTAACATGTTTAACATTGCATCTCATATCACATACATCATCGATCATGATATCATATACCATTAATAGAACTCGTAATGAAACGGGCTTACCCGAATCCGTGCACATACCCCATAGGGTATCATATCAATCAACCACACTGTTTGACAATCAGGTTTATTAACCATATTACTAAGAAATGAGTGTGTTAGTTTACACACCTGCTAAAACGCAAGCTTTTAAACCCAACGAACCGATCTAAGATCCTCAAATACCTTGCTCCTATAATCGGCCAAACATAGATTAGCCACTTATACCATTCGGCCAAAACCATTAAACCAAAGGGGTTAACAATTGAATCCCTTACCTTTCACTTGGTTTGGTTTCCTACCAAAACCCGAACCAACCAATGCTTCCTTAGTCAATCGGCCACACCCTAACAAGAGAACTGTTAATTTTTGAAGTCTTTGATTAACGAAAACAAAAAGAATGCACTACTAGAACCAATCCCTTACCACCACTTACCAATGATTAACCGAGAAAGAAGACTCCTCTTGCTTGCTTCCAAAATCCAAAGGCCCTATAACGTAATAGTTAACAAAGATTAACTCCTTTCAACCAAACCCAAAATCAAACCAGAACGAGGGAGAGGAAAAATAACCATTCGGCCAAGCACTTACCTAACACCAACCAATATTCGGCCAAGAACCACTAGGAGAGAGGAAAGATTCGGCCAACTCTTAAGCAAGATGGAAAAAAGAGGATTCGGCTAGGGTGGCTTGTAATAATCAAACAAGATTCGGTCAGAGTGAAAGAAAAGAGAAAACGAAATGCAAAAGGATAGGGGTTGATATTCGGCCAACAATAGAAATGGGGAAAAGAAAAGAAAAGGAAAGGTTTAGAAGGGTGAAGTTTCGGCTTGCAAAAGAAAGAATGGAGAAAGTGTTTTGGAGAATGGAGTTTCGGCTTACACAAATGAAGAGAAAAGAGAGAGAGAGCAAAGAACATTCGGCTACCAAGAAAATTGAGAGGGACAAAGCAAATTCGGCAATGCTATAGGGGTTTGGTCTCTTGGTTTCAAGAAGTAAAGAAAATGAGAGAAAGCTCTCTTGTAATTTTGGCTACTATTGACAAAAGAGAGGAATTTGGCTTGACACAAAGTGACCGAAAAATGCACAAAAGTGCCTAAGTAAATTTCTACTAACACCCTCCCCACTTACCAAAACCGGCCACTCTCTCTACAACTCCCCAACATTCGGCCACTACCCACAATTACTCCAAGCCACACATTCAAACTAGTTTGAACTAGTCTCCCTCCTAAATTCGCTCTCCACCCACCATTTAAACATTTGACTTGGTCCATGGCAGAGTTTGAACTTCCCACAACTCTTCTCCTCCATGCCGTCAAAATGAGAGCAAAAATGTGGGATTTTCGCAGCTTGAACACAGGACCTCCTCTCCTGCAAGTGACGCCAAACACAAGCCCCAAGTGGCGCATGCTTTGCCATCTTACTAGCTCAACTCTTGTGCTAACTTTTCACCTAAAATTATTTATAAACCCCAGCTCCTTCAGCTCCTCTCACATAAAACTTAAAACCAAAATTTTTCCTACCACTCCGGCTTATACTAAGTTTACAACTAAGCCCCAAAACAACACAAAAGCAACATTGCAAAACAACCACATGCAAAACAATGCAATAACAAAATAGCCCTTATCCCTGGATATTACATTATATCAATCATGATGAATTAGAAACCCAAGTAAGGTAGAGCGATACCGTTCATGAATCAACCAAACTTACAGTAATTCCATCTATCATAATTTACTAGCCTTTCCATACCATAAATTTTGAATCTGAACCTGCACAATTTCTGATACGATCTGACCCGGGGCAACCCATGGTTTGGAATTTGATGAGCTCGGATCAAAGGATTCAAGTGCCATGGAGCTGTTGTGCACTTTGGTGCACGTCCAAATTGAGCCAGATTAGCTCATTTTGAGCTTGTTCAGCTCATTGAGCTAATTACTTAATTTTAATGCTTAAATAAATTGAACTCTTTATTTAATTTTCAGCTTTGCAGTTAGTTTGCATTTTAAATATTTGCATTTAAGCATCTTAGTTTAAAAAATGAGTTGCTAGTCATCAATTCAACTCATCTTAGTTTAATTAATTAAGTTTCTTTTAATGAATTTAATTTAATAGTTGCTTATTTAATTAATCTAGTTACTAGGATAATTTAATGGAGCATGAGTTTAAGTTTATTTAATTCTTCTCCTTTAATTAAACTAGTTGATGCATTAATTGAAGTCCTTACTTCTAGTTCATTTATTAAGTCAAGTGTTTAATGTGTTAAGTTAAATTAGTGTTTAACAAGTGTTTAATCTGTTAAGTTAAATTAGTGTTTAATAAGTGTTTAATGTGTTTAAGTTAAATTAGTGTTTAATAAGTGTTTAAATGTGATTAATATGCTTGCTTAATGTGTTTGAATGTAGGAAACTTTTCAGCTGGAAACTGTTACACTCAAGGGCTGTTACAAAGAGTTTAATGTGACTTTTCAAGTGAGAATCGGTTACACACATGGGGAAGCATTATTCAACATTAAAAGGGGCTGTTATGATAATTGAAGGAAGCATTACATATCTATTAAATTCGGCAGCAGCCTATTCTTCTTCCATAACCGTTGATGCTTAAAAGATCACACATGAGTTACAAATTTTCATTAAGTTGCTGGTGACCATTCGACTGCTAAGAGAGTATGAAACCAAGCATTCAAATTCATTTAATCAGCTCATTTGGAGTCATAAAGTTGTTGTTATTTGGCTTGGAGGAACTTAAGAGTTTTTATTTATTGATTAGATTTTATTTCAGCCATTTAAATGCATATTAAAGCTGAATTCATATGACTCTTCAGCTAACCACATGTAAACACTATATATACTTTGTTATTAGCTTGTAAAGGTGACTTTTGATGCTTTATGAAATATTCAGATTGTGAGTTATCCGATTTCTTAATTCTTCAAGGTTCAAATTGACTTATCTATCATCTAGTGGCGTCAATCTGAATTTGTTCTTGAACTTATCATCCTTTCGGGTGTGGCATTCAAATCAATACCGTTGGTTCCTATCTTGCTAGATAGTGAGTCTCGGTTTTTATTCAACTCAACCAATCCATTGAAACCTATAAGATTTGGGTCCTTAATCTTCTATTAAGGGTTATTTCTTGTTTCAACCACCAATCTATTCATCCAACTATTTTTCTTCAACCCAAGTTGCTGCCCTTTTTCTAAAATATAACCATTTTACCTTTCTTTTAAAAAATCAAACGATACTCCTTCGTAGACGATCGGACAAATTCCTATACGATTCGACTCACCCGAGGCAGATCGTATCATTTGGTATCAGAGCTAGAAAACGAGGAGATCCGACGATCATCGTAATTCAAAAGTAGGTACGTAAATTCAAAAAAAATTGAAAAAAATTCAAATTGTTTTCAAAGTGTTCTATTGTACTCCATTTCATGCATTTGAAGTGAAAAAAATACGAAAGAAAAAAAAGAAGTGAAATTTTGTGATCTTGTTAGTTTCTCAATTCTTCTCCTCAATTTCTGAGTTTTCGAAACCATTATTTTTCATCTTCCTACCCCGATCATTCAAGAAGCATTTTAACCATCATCTTGTACCATCCGTTCAATCCCAACGCCACCATCCCCAACATTTTATTTTTCTATTCAGCCTACCTTTACCCAAAATGATTTTTCCTTTGTTTAAACCCCTTGAAGCCGACCTGCAACTTGCTAATAAGTGTAAGGCAATCTTCCAGAATTTTGAGAGGTGGATTCGAGTGGTAAAAGGCACGAGTGACTCATTAGAGAAAAAGCTAAAATTGAGTTAAACACGAGTGTGAGTGAACTTGTGAGCCTTTGTGGTGAGGTTTGTAAATTTTTTTCTCTTTTTCTGATTTAATCACTTATCTTTTTCATTAATAACATCATGGATCAAGAAGTGTTGTCAGAATCTGATTATCAATATTTGATGAACGAGATGCATAGAATCGTGAACTACAAATTTGACAAGTTGCATCAGCGATTAGATCGAATCGAGGAAAGAGACCAACAAGAATGACTTACTGTAACGACCCGAATTTGGGCCTAGTAGAATTTGGGCCCATTGGGCCTTGGGCGTGGGTATGTTTAAAATTTTTGGGAACAAGAGAATGGCACTAAAACAAGTTGGACCTATTAGGTGAGTGATTTTTGGAAGGTTAAGGGGCTTCCATGAAGCCCTGGGATCAAACCAGAGCTTTAGGAAAAATTTTGGTTTTAGGTGAATAAAACCCTGGGAGTTAAAAGGTAGGCTTTAAGAATAAAATGAAAAGAAAAATGACACAAAAGGAGTTGTGGTCTAGTGGCAAATGGCGCCACAGGGGAGACAAGGAAGTGACACCATAGAGGAAGCAAGGGGTCCAAGGTTCAAGTCTTGGCGCTTGCATTTTGTTTTTCTTTTTAAATGAACTTAGACTTTGGCCATAGACTTATATTAAGTTGCGCATGTTTTAAGACAACAAGGAGCTAGTTGGTAAAGTGGCTAGCGACATGGATTATGCTACAGGGGAGCCTGAGTTCGAATCTCATGACAAGTAAGGGAGTTTTTATTTTGCGGATTGGACGGCCAGAGTTTGTGTTGGATTTAAACTCTACTAAAAGAAGGATCCCACATCGGAAAGATAGCAAGAGGGAAGATGAGAAGCTAGCTTTAAATAGAGCAAACCATGAGGAGAGGAGGCACACCTTTCTTGGCTTATCCCTTTGCTTTGTGGCGTTCTCGTTTGGATTAGCCGTTGGGTCACGGTGGTGGTGACTGAAGTTGATCGGCACACCCCCTTGGGGGTCAAGGGTGCGATCATTGTTGGCTTCTGCGCAGAATAGGGTTCAGAGCGCGGATTAACTTCAGATTCCTATCAGGTGTGTATTTCGCCCTACTCTAGTTGTAGAGCTGCAAATGCTGAAATACCGGTCACACGGTGATGGTAGCCACACGAGCGTGCGAGTGCACGTCTGGGAGCTTCGACGCGATAGTTAAGGCCCTCATGAGTGTTCTCATGGGTTTAGGCAGCCTTGGGCCGAGTGGGCCCTATGGGCCCGTGGGCCCATATGAATAAATTGTATGATTTTGTAGTAGATATTGAATTAGTCTAGGTGTATCATATATCTGTGGCTAGATTTGGGCTAAATGGGCCACACGAGCGTGTGGGCCCACTTGGCCCAAGAATGGGCCTTAGGCCCATTCGCATCATTATCTCTGTTTAGTATACTTGAGTCGCTCGAGGCGACTGTAGACCTTCTGAGGGGTTGAAAAAATTACTGAAATACCCCCGAATTACAAAATTACCGAAATACCCCTGGTAGGTAAATTACTGAAATACCCCTGGTTGGGTAAAATTTCTGTTATACCCTTCAGGGTTGATTAGCATGATTGTGTGTATTCTGTTTATCTGGTTATGATGGTAATTCATCTCATACATCATATTTGATATATGCTTTGCATACATGACATTCTGCATGGGATTAGGATATTGATGATCGGGGAAGTGCAATTCGGTGGCTCTACCACATATTTCGGTGGCTCTGCCACATATTTCGATGGCTCTGCCATGATTTTGGTGATGAGCAGCATGACTGCCATCGAGGTGTGTAGCGGATGGAGGGTTAATTGTAGAAATCCCCACAGGTGTGTTATGTTGGATACGGGTGGTGTGTAGCGGATGGATTACTAGGCTGGGCTGGGTTACATTGTATTGCATTCATTATTTTTTATACCATGTTGATAGGGCCAAGGCCCAATTCATCTCCGTATAGGCTTCGGCCAGATTGCTTATGTGAGGGCTAAGGCCCAATCTACTTCTGTGGGCTTAGGCCCAATTCATGTTCGATTGGAGAATTACACACTGAGTTCTTGTAACTCACCCCTCTGCTTAATTTTACAGGTAATCCCTAGCACTGAGGATTTGGAGTCGAGACATGCTCTGTGGTGGCCATACATCACTACTTTAGTAAATTTTGTTTTACTTTACTAAAGATTTTATTTTAATCTGGGTTTATGTTTTGTAATAAGGCCTTTGGTATTTTATTTGGTTTTAGTTTTTGATTTGATTATGGCTTATTAATAAATGTTCAATACGGGATTTTCTAAAAACATTAATAACTGTTTTTCCAAAATGTTAACGAACGGTTTACAAGTTATAATTGATAAAAGTATAGATTTTCTTAACAATGATAACTCTTTTCAAAATAACCTTTTTTCATGGAATTCATTAAATCTGATTGTTTATAAACAAAGTCATCGAAAACAGCATCAAAGATGTTTTTGCAAGAGAACTATAAAACAAGTTGGATTTTTCATAAGCAACAAAACTCGAAGTATTTATCGAACGTGAAGTTTCTTTAATAACCCTTCCATGTGACATGCCAGATCCAGTCGTAACGTCTAGGCCGGGTTTGGGGTGTTACATTTTGTGGTATCAGAGCCCGATTGCAAAACTCGACTGTGGAATGGGTTCGAAAATGTTTTCCAAAAAATTGTTTGAAACATGGTTTAAAAATACATGTCTTTCCAGGAAGTATGGCACCACGGGTCTCCGGCACCAAATCTGTAAGTTTCTTGACATTTTACTCTGTTATATGCTGTAATGACTGTATTTTTGGTAGTTATTCTGTGTGTGTTTGATTTGGATGTGATGTTTGGATGTAGAAATTGATCGTGTATGGGATATCTGTCTGCTTTAATGGTTAGGTGTTTTGAGTATGTGTAGGGAGTTCCAAATTCTAGTTAGAATATGATAGGGATATTAGAATCAGAGTGCGCAGCGGTAGCGTAGTAGAGTGGTCTGTGTTAAACGACTATTAGATAGTTGGAAATTTCGAGGACGAAATTTCTTTAAGGGGGTAGATTTGTAGCGACCCAAATTTGGGCCTAGTAGAATTTGGGCCCATTGGGCCTTGGGCGTGGGTATGTTTAAAATTTTTAGGAACAAGAGAACGGCACTAAAGCAAGTTGGACCTATTAGGTGAGTGATTTTTGGAAGGTTAGGGGGCTTCCATGAAGTCCCGGGATCAAACCTGAGCTTTAGGAAAAAAATTGGTTTTCGGTGAATAAAACCCTGGGAGTTAGAAGGTAGGCATTAAGAATAAAATGAGGAGAAAAATGACACAAAAGGAGTTGTGGTCTAGTGGCAAATGGCGCCACAGGGGAGACAAGGTAGGGATGCCATAGAGGAAGCAAGGGGTCCAAGGTTCAAGTCTTGGCGCTTGCATTTTGTTTTTCTTTTTAAATAAACTTAGACTTTGGCCATAGACTTATATTAAGTTGCGCATGTTTTAAGACAACAAGGAGCTAGTTGGTAAAGTGGCTAGCGGCGTGGATTATGATACAGAGGAGCCTGGGTTCGAATCTCATGACAAGCAAGGGAGTATTTATTTTGTGGATTGGACGGCCAGAGTTTTCGTTGGATTTAAACTCTACTGAAGGAAGGATCCCACATCGAAAAGATAGCAAGAGGGAAGATGAGAAGCTAGCTTTAAATAGAGCAAACCATGAGGAGAGGAGGCACACCTTTCTTGGCTTATCCCTTCACTTTGTGGCATGCTCGTTTGGGTTAGCCGTCGGGTCACGGTGGTGGTGACCGAAGTTGATCGACACACCCCCTTGGGGGTCAAGGGTGCGATCGTTGTTGGCTTCTGCACAGAACAATGTTCAGAGCGCGGATTAACTTCAGATTCCTATCAGATGTGTTTTTCGCCCTACTCTAGCTGTAGAGCGGCAAATGCTGAAATGCCGGTCATACAATGATGGTAGCCACACGAGCGTGCGAGCGCACGTGTGGGAGATTCGACGCGATAGTTGAGGCCATCATGAATGTTCTCATGGGTTTAGGCAGCCTTAGGCTGAGTGGGCCCGATGGGCCCGTGGGCCCATATGAATAAATTGTATGATTGTGTAGTAGATATTGAATTAGTCTAGGTGAATCATATATCTGTGGCTAGATTTGGGCTAAATGGGCCACACGAGCGTGTGGGCCCACTTGGCCCGAGAATGGGCCTTAAGCCCATTCGCATCATTATCTCTGTTTAGTATACTTGAGTCGCTCGAGGCGACTGTAGACCTTCTGAGGGGTTGACAAAATTACAGAAATACCCCCGAATTACAAGATTACCGAAATACCCCTGGTAGGTAAATTACTGAAATACTCCTGATTGGGTAAAATTACTGTTATACCCTTAAGGGTTGATTAGCATGATTGTGTGTATTCTGTTTATCTGGTTATGATTGTAATTCATCTCATACATCATATTTGATATATGCTTTGCATGCATGACATTCTGCATGGGATTGGGATATTGATTATCGGGTTAGTGCAATCCGGTGGCTCTGCCACATATTTCGGTGGCTCTGCCACGATTTCGACGATGAGCAGCGTGACTGCCATCGAGGTGTGTAGCGGATGGAGGATTGATTGTAGAAATCCCTA
Source organism: Gossypium sturtianum (assembly GCA_025698515.1). Classification (NCBI taxonomy): domain Eukaryota; kingdom Viridiplantae; phylum Streptophyta; class Magnoliopsida; order Malvales; family Malvaceae; genus Gossypium; species Gossypium sturtianum. Next base: position 38,950,588 of record CM046951.1, read on the forward strand.
CAGGTGTGTTAGGTTGGATACGGGTGGTGTGTAGCAGATGGATTACTAGGCTAGGATGGGTTACATTGTATTGCATTCATTATTTGTTATACCATGTTGATAGGGCCAAGGCCCAATTCGTCTCCGTATGGGCTAAGGCCCAATCTGCTTCTGTGGGCTTAGGCCTAATTCATGTCCGATTGGGGAATTACACACTGAGTTCTTGTAACTGACCCCTCTGTGTAATTTTGTAGGTAATCCCTAGCACTGAGGATTTGGAGCCGAGACAGACTCTGTGGTGGCCATACATCACTACTTTAGTAAATTTCGTTTTACTTTACTAAAGATTTTATTTTAATCTGGGTTTATGTTTTGTAATAAGGCCTTTGGTATTTTATTTGGTTTTAGTTTTTGATTTGATTATTGCTTATTAATAAATGTTCAATACGGGATTTTCTTAAAACATTAACAACTGTTTTTCCAAAATGTTAACGAACGGTTTACAAGTTATAATTGATAAAAGTCTAGATTTTCTTAACAATGATAACTCTTTTCAAAATAACCTTTTTTTCCTGGAATTCATTGAATCTGATTGTTTATAAACAAAGTCCTCGAAAACAGGATCAAAGATGTTTTTTGCAAGGAACTATAAAACAAGTTGGATTTTTCATAAGCAACAAAACTCGAAGTTTTTATCGAACGTAAAGTTTCTTTAATAACCCTTCCATGTGACATGCCAGATCCGGTCGTAACGTCTAGGCCGGGTTTAGGGTGTTACACTTACTTCAAGTCGAAGGATGGAGTCAAGGTCATCACGGAGACACGCATTCGAAGATCATTCGAGAAGAGATTTCGATTGAGATTCTTATTCATCAAGAAAGCCAAGATGGTATGAATCAAACCACGAATATGAAACCTTTCGAGGTTACCAATGAGAAGGTATAAATTCTTCTTTAAACGCTTAAACATATCCACCGATGGAGAAGTCCTTACCAAAAAGTGAGCGTGGTTTATATGCGCCCAAGTATCGCCCACGAAAGAACATTCTCGAAGTGGTTCATATCATGATTCCTATTCGACGAGGGATTCAAGGCGAAGCAAAGCAAAGTTTGAGTTTGAAGCTTATTATGGTGATGAACAAGAAAGTCCAAGTAATTCTTCATATAGGACAAGGTGTTCATCCACGAAGATCCAATATTGAAGAGATGACCATATTTCACTTGCGGATACTCCATATTTTCCCCAACAAGAGGATTCTCATTCGGCCTCTTTTATATTATCTTCTTCTTGTAATAAAATTGAAAAAGAGTGTGAAAGAAAAGAAAAAGAAACAGAAGAAAAAGAAAAAGAGAAAGAAAAAAAGAAAGAATTTGAAAAAGAAAAAGAGAGTGGAGAAAAAGAGGACATTGAAAAAGAAAGAAAAGAACTCGAGTTGGAAAAAGAAACGAAAGAACAAGACGAGCGAGAAAAAGTGAGTGTTGATTCAACTAACCCACTTGAACTTTGTTCTTGTTCTGGTTCTTCTCTTCAGATTTTCGAAAGACCGGAAGATGACTTTCAACTACAATACCTTCCAAAAGAACGACGTTTCTGTATGATCAGCTAAGGTAAAGTTGAAAATAAACCACACGAGCCCGAAGTTAAGCGAGGTAAGGAATTTCTAAACGAGTCACGGTAAAATGATTTGAAATTCGTCAATGAAATTTTCGGTGACTTAGTTGTCAAAAGCCTTTCCTATTTTCATCCGATCAATTTTTACTCTTTAAAAGTGGTTGATATAGTTTGTTCTGTTCGACAAACCCATTTGACTTTGCAAAATGACGTGTTTTCACGAAAAGCAAATAAATTGTTTGAATATGGTGATTTCGTGAATCAAATTTTGCCTCTTGAAAAGTCTTTGAATTTGTGCAATTCTGTTTCGATGAGTGCAAAAAGTTTTTATTATATGATGCCGTGTACGCAAAAATCTTTTTGGTTTAACATGTTTGATTTAACAAAACCGTTGTCACATCTTGACTTAAATAATCAAACACATGTTTTTAAGCTGGGAATTTGTTTTGGTGCCTTTTGTGAGAAAGTCAAGTTTCATCGAGTTTGTACAAATAATCTCTATCTGCTTGATCCTTGCTTTGTGAATAAGGTAGCGAAATTTGCCCACTTTGCTTTCAATTTTAATTCGCTCCTTAAACAAGTTTTGTGGTTGTACTTGAAGTTCACATTTCATTTGAAAAAGGATAATCCATCCACGAAGCTTCGACTACACTATAGTCCCGAGGAGAGAAGATTTGTGATGATTGAGCAAGGTAAATTCGATCTTTGTTTTCCTGCTCTTGAAGAAAAACAAGGTAAGATTTGTAAAAGCTTTAAAACAACTTTTTTCTCCTCGGATGATGGCAACCATCACGTTGATGATTTCATTTCTGTAAAACTCTTAGATCGTGATGTGCTTAGTTGTTCTATCATGATTGTTTCTAATCTAGCTGTCTTAATGGTTGAAAAAAGGATTCTTGTATTTGATAATTTTTATAATTCATGTGTGAGAGAGTCCATATATCGTACAATGCAAGGTAATATTGTGCAAATTCGTGAGCCATGTAAACCATTTCAAATATATGCTTGTGACAATTATGTCTACCATTTGATGCGTTACTCGCATGATAATCATGTCTTTAGGACTCCATTTAAATCGTATGCATGCCTTGAAGCCTATTCAATTTTGTTTCAAAAATTTGACAAGGCATTATTTCTTTTGTATGATAATTTGATTCTGCCCGTTCGCAACGAATTACTTGTTTTGTTCTGCTCACATTTGGATTGCAAAGTTGTTTAACACATCTCCTGCTAATTCACGGTTATTCTTTTCAGATGAAGCGATTACCATCCGCCCCATTTGATCGAGGAAAGCTGAGCAAGAGGAATTTTGTTCGAGAGAACCAATGGTCCGATTTGAGGATAAATCGTCTTGAAGAGAGGGGAATGATATGATCCGACCCGGGGCAACCCATGGTTTGGAATTTGATGAGCTCGGATCAAAGGAGTCAAGTGTCGTGGAGCTGTTGTGCACTTTGGTGCATGTCCAAATTGAGCCGGATTAGCTCATTTTGAGCTCGTTCAGCTCATTGAGCTGATTACTTAATTTTAATGCTTACATAAATTGAACTCTTTATTTAATTTTTAGTTTTGCATTTAGTTTGCATTTTAAATAATTTCATTTAAGCATCTTAGTTTAATAAATGAGTTTCTGGTCATCAATTCAACTCATCTTAGTTTAATTAATTAAGTTTCTTTTAATGAATTTAATTTAATAGTTGCTTATTTAATTAATCTAGTTACTAGGATAATTTAATGGAGCATGAGTTTAAGTTTATTTAATTCCGCTTCTTTAATTAAACTAGTTGCTGCATTAATTGAAGTCCTTACTTCTAGTTCATATATTAGGTCAAGTGTTTAATGTGTTAAGTTAAATTAGTGTTTAATAAGTGTTTAATGTGTTTAAGTTAAATTAGTTTTTAATAAGTATTTAAATGTTATTAATATGTTTGTTTAATGTGTTTGAGTGTAGAAAATTTTTTAGCTAGAAACCGTTACACTCAAGGGCTGTTACAAAGAGTTTAATGTGACTTTTCAAGTGAGAATCGGTTACACACATGGGGAAGCATTATTCAACATTAAAAGGGGCTGTTATGATAATTAAAGGAAGCATTACATATCTATTAAATTTGGCAGTAGCCTATTCTTCTTCCATAACCGTTGATGCTTAAAAGATCACACATGAGTTACAAATTTTCATTAAGTTGTTTGGTGACCATTCTAATGCTAAGATAGCATGAAACCAAGCATTCAAATTCATTTAATCAGCTCATTTGGAGTCATAAAGTTGTTGTTATTTGGCTTGGAGGAACTCAAGAGTTTTTATTTATTGATTAGATTTTATTTCAGCCATTTAAATGCATATTAAACCTGAATTCATATGACTCTTCAGCTAACCATATGTAAACACTATATATACTTTGTTATTAACTTGTAAAGGTGACTTTTGATGCTTTATGAAATATTCAGATTGTGAGTTATCCGATCTCTTAATTCTTCAAGGTTCAATTTGACTTATCTATCATCTAGTGGCATCAATCTAAATTTGTTCTTGAACTTATCAGCCTTTCGGGTGTGGCATTCAAATCAATACCGTTGGTTCCTATCTTGCTAGATAGTGGGTCTCAGTTTTTATTCAACTCAACCATTCCATTGAAACCTATAATATTCGGGTCATTAATCTTCTATTAAGGGTTCTTTCTTGTTTCAACCATCAATCCATTCATCCAACTATTTTTCTTCAACCCAAGTTGCTGCCCTTTTTCTAAAATATAACCATTTTACCTTTCTTTTAAACAAATCAAACGATACTCCTTCGTAAACGATCGGGAAAATTCATATACGACTCGACTCACCCCGAGGTGGATCGTATCAATTTCACATGCCTCTAAGAATAACAGTACACATAGGATACCCATATAAAATACCCAGAAGGGATTGCTATAATATATACTCGATTATAACAGCTATATTCAATATTTTTGCAATTTCATCACTATTCCACTAACATATATAGTCATCAATAATCTCACATCATTCAGTTCACTTGCGAAGCTTATTCGGAAGAATTTTCAGTTAACCCATTCTGTAGACACCATATCTAAATCAATCAATTTCTTATAAATAACTTCTTTCTTTAATAGGCATTGTATATCCTAAACAGTTTTCAGAAAAAATCTGATATCTCTCTTAATACCGTCTTTACTTATTAACCCATTCTCATTCTGACTACGTCATTAGTCATTCAGCCTTTGAACTCTTCTTTCACACTTATGAACTTAGTCAACATAAATCTTGTAAATTTTCATCGTATAAAACTATACTGGTAAGGGGGTGGAGATCGTAAGCCTTAAAATTTAACTTTCATATATATGCTCATATAACATAACATTTATCATTTTCATGTACTATAAAACTTCTATCCATACCTTTTTGAATTCTATTTCATCATCAGTAACATTTTACTCAGATACTTGAGTATCTCTTTCGGAGTCATTGGAATTAGCTCGATTGGAAAACATCTCTGTCTATTTGTAAAATAATTTTCATCAGAATTGAGAGATATCACACTATCACACGGCCGAGACACACGCCCATGTCTCTGCCCGTGTGCTCAATTCTGAGCATTCTGTTTTCTCGAATTTAAGGTGTAAAGGACACACGGCCTAACCACATGCCCATGTTACCAGGTCGTGTGTCACACACGGTCTAGACACACACACCGCAGGTATGCGCCTCGTGTGGACAAAATAAAGCCATTCCTAGCTTCATTTCTCACCCCAATCTTTGCCATAATCCTACACCACATATTGCATTCATAAGCCAACAAATCCAAGCATTTTATTCAAGTTAATTCTATCATTTATCATGATATATCATCACATACAATTACTAACCATTTTAAGCATTCTAATCAAGCATATTCCATCCATCATCATGGCATATCATTTCATGCATACATGTTTACAATCTTACTTTGGTTATGTCCTCATGTTAGACATATTTTGATCAACTACTTATCATATATGTGGCTAACATATTATGACATTACAAGTATATCAAAACAATCATTACTAGCCATTCCAATGGCTAGATTACAAGCATCGTTTATGTTTATATGCCAATGCGGCCAACATATCCTATACATGCCATTACAACCGTATTTGATTTACCATATTGTACCGACATGGGCCGATGGATAGTGTGAGTGATCTCTGCCGAGCTTCCAACCCAAAGAGCTTCTGATTTACTCTAAAACAGGGGAAAATAAAATGGGGTAAGCATAAAATACTTAGTAAGTTCGTATAACATGGTACTTAACTTACCATTCATCCTATTTTGAGGTAACTATCTAAGGCATATTCACTTAATTTGACCTCAAGCCCTACTCACATCTTCATTGCCCTTGTTAGTCATATAATCAATGATATCATCAAGACATGTATAAGCTCAATCAACAAACAATTTTCCATGCATATATGCTTTCCACAACATGTATTCATTAAGCATGTATATATCATCTCTTATTATTACAAGTATAGTTTCATAGTAGTTTGTTTCAAGTTCAGATCGTTTCAAGTCAGGACTTTACTCATTTTATTCGAGTATTAAGGTCACCAAGTAGTAGTACACTCAAGGTGTACAAATATATAATCAAGGATGAACACTCTCATCAAATAATTTCCATGTACAATTATCGTCTTTTCATATTTTCATACATCACTAGTCATAAATCATCATTTCCTTGTATTTCAAGTAATATCCTTTTTCATGTCATATTTCATATCATATATATATCATTCCATGTCAATTTGTCTTAAATTCATATTTGCCCTTATCAGAGCTTTACCCGTTGAATTTATTCGAAATATCGATGGATACACAGGTAGTACACTCGAGGTGTACGAATTAGAATCCGTCAATTCGTGTCAAATGGTACCCATATGGTACAATTTCAGAGAGTACACTCTAAAGCCACATATATGTAAACAACAGGATTACCAGTCCAGGCTAAATCCTTTTTACGTCATATGCTCTAAAGAGCTTGATTTGGATTACCCGTCCGGGTTAAATCCAATACATAACATATGCTCGAGAGGACTTATATCAGGATTACCCGTCCGAGCTAAATCCTATCAGAATTGAGGTCGAAGGATTACTCATCCGAGCTAAATCCTATCCGCAACAAATACAGGACCTCTTTCATTTCGGGAAATCACATATCCATCGATTTTTCATTTATTCAACCGGGTTTTAAACACTTTTCAAGCATTATCGGGCATTTGATTATTTCATACCTTCGTAACATTTATGTAATTCGAGTGAAACACATTCCCCATTCATGTCAAGCATACAAGTAACATTTTATTCATTTACCATTTTATCGGGCATTTTCATTTATCGAGCTATATCGAGTAGGTGATCATTTCACATATTTATGACATTAATAAAATTCACAAACACAACATTTAAATCAAGGATTAAAACATATACAATTTAGTTACACAAACTTACCTCGACAAAGGTTCGTGTACGTAAAATCTACTAATCCGACATTTTCCTCATTCCTCGTTCTAACTCTGAATTTGGTCTATGTAACACCCCAAACCCGGTCAAAATGCTACGACCGAATCTGGAATGTTACAGGAAAGAATATTTTGGAAAACTAACTAAAAATCACGAGTTGAGAAAAGTTTTTGTGTATCATTATTGTGCCTTCAGAGAAAATTTAAAGTAATTGTTTAACCTAGGCCGTATTGCAAGTCAGGTTTCTTTGTCTAAATCGAACTTAAGAAAATTTCGTTACAGCTAACAGTTTGAAAATAATGTTACGGTTTCTAATTGAAAATTTTAATCAATTTGTTACTCGTTACCCATCTTTCATTAGCCCTTTGAAAATCGTTTGTTCAAGTTTTAATCTTAGAAAAAAAAACTCCCACTTTGTTTGTTTATTAGGCATGCTTTATCAATTCCATAATAAAACCTGAAATTAAGTTTAAGTGGCCTTATTACAATACCAAAAATTTAAACCTAATATTGAATTTTAAAATATTGAAAACGAAATTACTTAAAACATTATGCATGGCCACCTCGAGTCCACCTCGGCTCCGAATCCACGATCTAATGATTACCTGCAAAATTTAGCAGAGGGGTGAGTCACCGAGACTCAGTGTGTAAATCCCCATTAAACGAACTCTGGGCTTTACGCCCACAGAGGCCCATTGGGCCTTAGCCCAAACAAATCAATAAATTAAGCATGTATGCAATGCAGCCCAGTCCTACCTACTTTCCATCCTCTACAACACCTGAATCAACCAATCGCCCGTGGCACCAAGCCACTGTGGTTCTAGACCACCGTGATACCAGATCACTGTGACAGAGTCACTAATAATATGTGTGGGGCCAACCCACCGTAGTACCAAACCACTGTGACAATCCCGAATAGATATATGTGGGGCCAACCCACTGTGGTACCAAACCACTGGGACGAGTCATTAAATCATATTTACGTGGTGTGAAACCACCGTGGCACCAAGCCACTGAGACATAGTCACTGAATCAAATATGTGGGGCCAACCCACTGTGGTACCCAACCACTGTGACAGTCCCTAAATAGCACTTCCCCTTTCACATCTTATCCCAAGTTCATGCACATGTTAACATACTGAAATGAATAATGATCATGGTTTGAATGCACACAGCCAATTAATTCATACATACGCATATTTCGAACATGAAGTCATTATGGAACTTACCCGGTGTCTCCAATCTTACCCTCATGGGTATCTCGACTACCAATTCAGTCGTTTCGGCATTCAGCCAACACAATTAATAACATAATTAATATACAGGGTGTGTGAGAATTACACACCTGATAACACATAATACTATACTCTCTATGTCAGCGCTTTCACTAACAGGAATGACAGCTATTTGCCTATCCCAGGCAGACGTCGGCTCTCTACCATAGCCCGGCGGAAAGTCTCGTACTGCCGATACTGCACGTTTCTTAAACTTAGAGGTGGGGACTATGAGTCCAACCCCCCTTCACTTGACTGGCATTCGAATCCATGAAAGGATCTTGATCAGGAAACAGGGTTAAGGAATTTAAAGAAAACAGCAAGAAAAGGTACTCAAATCGATGAAGTTCCTTACCTTGATCAACAGAAGCCGACTAGCAGACTTGGCCTAAGAAACTGATTGAGTCCCTAAATAAACACCATGATAAAACTGATTCTTAGAAATAGAATAAAGGAAGTGGCCTTTCGGCCAACCGAATCAATAATGACCCCCTTCAAAACATTCGGCCACTATCCAACCTACCAAGATCCTCTCCAAAGTAGGCCACACGAAGAAGAAATGATGGTGCTGCACCCTTCTATAATCGATCAGTGCCCAAAGAAGTGAGTCAAGATTTCGGTTTCACCAAACCAAGAGGAAAAAGAAAGAAAACGAGAAGATAATAAGAATAAGGCTCCTTACCGAACCAAGAGATTGACGAGTGGAGGGTCTATAATCGGCTACTAGCACAATCGATAGAAAGGGTGCCTACACTTGATGAAAAACAAAAGGATTCGGCTTCTACAAAAATAATATGAAACAAAGAATAGAAGAGAAACAATAAAGACAAAGAATAAGTTTCGGCTATGACACTTACAAGTTCGGCTATGAAGAAACGAGAAGCAAATGCACTAGGGAGATTCGACTATAAAGAAACGAGAAGGAGAAGAAATGAGACTTAAAGGTGTTGCGGTTTTGGTTGCAAAAGAAATGAATGCAAAAGTGATAGCAAAAATGATGGTTTTGGTTTTGGTAAAGGAGAAAAGAAGCAAATGTTCTAAAGTGCAAAAGAGAATGGAAGTGTTTCTAAGATTGACTTTGCTAACAAATTTCTCAAAAAATGATCACTTGAAGGAAACGACACACCCTTATGACCAAAATGTTCAACAAAAAGTCTATGTGCTACAAATGAAGGTTCGGCTCCTCCTAGCCAAACTAAACCGTGCACACACACTCACACACCTTCCCTAGTTCGGCCAACCTCTCAACCAACATCCCCCTTCCATGATTTCCTCCTACTTTCCCTCTCCATCATCCATTTGATTTTGTTTGACCCATTCAACCTCCACCATCACCTCATGGCCACTAATTCAAACAGTTTGACTCCTTCAACTCTCACCCTTGAAGAGTCCATGCCGCAACCATCATCCCTCCATCCTGACGCCAAAAAGAAACTCCAAAATGCATCACACGTGACTCGAACCTCTTCCCCCTGCTGCTCCCTTGTGACGCCACTTCCCTGCAACCCAAGTGGCGTCTCCTTGCCACTTTACCACACCACTTCTTGTGTCAACAAACACAAGTAATTAACCTTAAGGCCTGCCTCAGCTAACTCTCCCTTAAAGTACCTAGAAACAAAATTTTCACTAAGGCTCAAACTTAACCCCGTGCCTTCCCGGGACCCCCAAACATACCAGATTAATAAACAAAGCATACCAAACACACAGAAACATAACAAAAGCAAGGCCCCAAATTCCCAGATGTTACAGTCTATCCGTATCTATACGAGTAGATTTAACATTAATTTATCATATTTTACATTCACGTGGACTAAATTTTCATCCTAGGCAAAATAACTATTTTGCCCCTAACTTTTTCATAAATTCCATTTTCGTCCCTAGGCTCGACAAATGAAATTTATGAAATTCAACCCTCTACCCAAGCCTAGCTGAAATATAAATACAACTTTTACAGCATATACATTTCACAAATTTCAGCATTTTCCATGGATTTTCACCAATTTTCATTTTAGTCCCTAAATCAAGTTTTCATGAAAAATCACTTTGTAAAAGTTGTTTATCTATCATCAAATTTTCATTTTCTACCATCAATTTCAAATTTCCAGCATATACATCCTTTACCCAAATTTTATACATTGATAACTTTTCAATTTGATCCCCCAAATAGATAGTTAAGCTATCCCGATTCAAAAAAATATCAAAATTACTAAAAATGAGCCAAGGAAACTTACCCAATTTGGCCATGAAAGTTTCTTCTCTCTCTCCTAGGGTTTCCATGTCTATTTTGGGGAAGAAGATGACATAAAATAAGATGATATCTCTTATCATCTTTTTAATTAATAAGTATTTTGCTATTTCCAATTTAGTCCTTGCCCTTTTTCTATATTTCCATGGATGAGTCACCAAGAAAAATCTACATACTTTTCTTAATGGTCTAATTACCATATAAGGACCTCTAGTTTTGAATTCCATAGCTATTTGATCCTTCTAGTTACTAGAATCCAACTTTTACATTTCATGCGATTTAGTCCTTCTCGTAATGAAGCACATAATTGGTAAAATTTTCCTTTCAAAATTTTCACACGACATTTCTAGTATACTATGGATCATATAATAAAATAAAAATAAATTTTATTTTTTGGCTCGGATTTGTGGTCTCGAGACCACTGTTCCAATTTCACCGAAATTGGGCTGTTATAATTTTGCTTGGCCAAAACTTCCTCCCTATCTTAACAATGGTGGTCGGTTCTTTAAGGTTTAAAATGAGGAAGAAAATGTTTTAATTCATCTTTTACTAATATTAACATTAACTCATTTTACCTAATTATAATATTAACCTTAATAACTTATTAAAATTTCAATAAAACCATGTCATGGATGTCCACTATCCACATAAATGGTCTAATTACCACCTAATTCCTTTCACATTAAATTCCATAGCAATTTGACTCCTTATACTAATAGAACTCTACTTTCGTACCTTTTACGATTTAGTCCTTTTTATAAAATTAAACATGCAAATGTCAAAATTTCATAACAAAATTTTTATACAACGTTTCTAATATTCATAGCCATTAAAATAATAATTTACTCATCGGATTTGCGGTCCTGAAACCACTATTTTGATTTCACTAAAAAGGGTTGTTACAGTCATTATATGTTACTTTTATTGTTGGGAAGAAAGAAATTGGTTGTTATATGCAGTAGGTGCAGGAAGGATAAAAAGAATGAGAAAAAGGGGAAAGGGAATGAAGGAAGTGAAATATCGCCATGGAAAAAGGTTGGACAGATTGCCAACAAAAATGCCATGGCAATTCTAGGAAGATGCTGTCGTAGCACTCAAACCTCGTCACTCTCAGCCAGCTGTACGTGTACCAGATAAATTCAACTTAAAAATATAGAGCAAATGTGTGTGCTGAGAGGGGGGACCTACCCTATAAAAGAAGAAAGAGAAAGAGAAGAAGATGAGGTTTTTCTCTCTAAAAAAATCTCTTGGAAATTTCAGGGAAAAAGAATAGAGGGTAGCAACTTAAGAAGAGAGTAGAGACACAAGGAAGGGAACGGTACATTCAACCTTGGGTCTTGCATGATTTGGTAGCATCGGAGTTAAATCTGGAGTGGTGAAAGCTTCCTGCAGTTCTACCGTCATTCTATTAATTGATTTCTTTGATTTTTAAACTGTGGATAATGATGTTGCATGATGTTGATATTTTGTATTTTAATTCCCAACCTATGAGCTAATCTCATCGGTTTGGAATTACTGGATGAGTTTTTATTACTTTTAATGACCATGCTATTATGTTCAGTAGATCTATTATTTCATTCAATTTGGTTTATCTTAAATACATGCATGCAAGCTCTAGACATATATGAATGCATTGAATGTTCTTACACTTGATTTAATTATTTAAAGGTAAAGTGAGTTGGATCGTAATTGAATGATACAAGCAAGTACTTAAACGAATACTCGTAGCACTCTAGACATAGAGCTGTGTTCTATACAGAGAAAGGATGGATAGTGTTAGGTATTGTTCTTGAGACTTGTAGACATACAAATTCTTGGAATGGTAGCTTAAAGTCTAGCTCTCAAAAGAACTAGACTACAGTAGTTATACTCTAAACAGTAATTTGGTTAAGGTTTTTCCATGGCATTATTATGTTATAAAGATATAATGTGAAAAGTTCCAACCTTCCCTTTCAATAGCATAAATCCTCCCAACTTTGTCTCGTAGGTTTGCCACAGTAATTTATTCAGGATTTGATCTTAATATTTCATACATTAATACTCCTCATCAAATTGTTTTTCTGTTCATTTTGCTATAGCTTAATTAGTATAGTTCATAGTGATGACTCAACCATTTTAATCCATTCTGATCCATGTGGAGACGATCTCACTTATCACTTTATTACTTGATTCGATGTGTATACTTGCACATTCGCATTACATATTCACACGCGATAAGTTTTTGGCGCTGTTGCCGAGGATCGGCAATTTGGTGAAATTTGGTTGTTATTATCTATTTAATTTTGTTAGTATTAGCTTACTTAGTTATTTTTTGTTCTTTTTCAGTTTTGCTGCTAGTTTATGAGTAGAGGTATTCCCGAGAACGAAGAGTATCGTATTGACCTAGAAATTGAGAGAACTTTGAGGAGAAGGAGAAAATAATTGCGAGAAATGGTAAGGATAGGAAATGATCCAGGAAGAGAAGACCCATTACATTCGAATGGTAGGGATGCTGATATTCCTCGTGTGAGAGATGATAGAGACAGACCCATCAGAGAGCATGTAGTGCCAATCTTGGATGATTTGACTATAGGGGTTGTTAGGCCACATATTCAAGCTCAATATTTTGAGTTGAAATGAGTGATGTTTCAAATGCTACAAACAGTAGGATAGTTCAGTGGATTACCTATTGAAGATCCATGGTTGCATTTAAGACTCTTTTTGGGGTCTGTAATTCATTCAGGCAACAAGGTGTCCCTGAAGATGCCCTGAGACTCAAGCTATTTCCTTATTCATTGCGATATCGTGCTAGAGCATGGTTGAATGCTTTACCGTCAGGAACGGTGGCATCTTGGAATGAACTTTGTTAGAGGTTTTTACTAAGGTATAATCCTCCAAATATGAATGCCAAATTAAGGAATGATATTAACTCTTTTTGACAATCTGAGGATGAAACATTGTATGAAGCTTGGGAGAGATTCAAGGAATTAATTAGAAAATGCCCGATACATGGTTTCCAACACTGGACATAGATGGAAATGTTTTACAATGGATTAAATGCACATACAAGAATGATAGTTGATGCATCTGCCAATGGCACTTTGCTAGATAAATCGTATAATGAGGCATATGAGATTCTGGAAAGGATAGCCAACAATGATTATCAATATCCGACTACAAGAGTAGGGACTGGCAGAAAAGTTGTTGGAGCTATGGAGCTTGATGCGATCACTTCATTTACAGCTCAGGTATCATCCTTAACTAATATGATTAAAATAATGAAGAGACTAGCTGTAGTGTAGTAAATGAAAGTAGCTAAGCTAACATGTGTTTATTGTGGAGAATATCATGTTTTTGATGAATTCCCATCGAACCCAGCCTCAGTATATTACATGGGAAATTTCAATCGAAATAATAGCCCATATTCCAATACATATAATCCAGGATGGAAACAACAACCTAATTTTAGTTGGAGTAATCAGGGGGTGGGAAATTCCAGTAATGATGTTCGATAGAATGTTACAAGTACACTTCCTGGATATAATCAACCCATGCCATGGCAAAATGTTCAGCAAAGTTCAGCATCATCTTCTTCATTTATGGAAGCATTGTTGAAGGAATACATGGCCAAGAATGATGTTTTAATTTAGAGCCAAGCTGCATCTTTAAGAGCTTTAGAAAATCAAGTGGGGCAAATTGTCAATTCATGAAGCTCAATACTGTAAGGAGCATTGCCGAGAGATACTAAAAATTCAAGATCTGAAGGGAAGGAGCATTGTAAAGCCATTACACTCAGAAGTGCTACTCACTAACCTTGAGTTATTAATGATGCCATTGTTGAATAAGATAGCTCAGATTTCACACATAAGTAGAATTCAAAACCAGTAGAGGAGCAATCTACAACTGAGAAGATCAAACCAGTAGAGGACCCAAGGAGTTTTACTATTCCTTGCTCAATTGGAAATCATTATGTAGGCAAAGCATTATGTGATTTAGGTGTAAGTATAAATTTAATGCCTATGTCTATTTTCAGAAAGCTAGGAATTGGGAAGGTGAGACCCACAACAGTAACGATGCAGTTAGTTGGTCGCTTTTATGCACATCCAGATGGTAAAATTGAAGATGTGTTGGTAAGAGTAGACAAATTTATTTTTCTAGCAAATTTTATTATTCTGGAATGTGAAGCTGATAAAGAGGTACCAATTATTCTTGGAAGACCTTTTTAAGCCACCAGTAGAACATTAAATGATATGCAGAAAGCTGAATTAACAATGAAGGTTAATTACCAGCAAATAAATTTTAATGTTTTTGATGCTATGAAGTGTGCAAATGACAATGAAGAATGTCACGCCGTTGAATTTATCGACACAGCAGTAGAGGAAGAATTGGTAAAAATTTTGTCACAACAATTATGACAATGAAGTAGACCCATTTAAGTTGACTAAAATGGAAATAATCAAAGAACTTGGTGAACTGATGGAGACCAAACAACTTGAAAATAAATCAAAGAGGAGTTTCAAATCTTTAGATTTATCAGATCGTTCTTTTAAGCTTCCTCGACCTTCCATAGATGACCCTTCTACTTTGGAGTTAAAGCCTTTGCCACTACATTTAAAGTACACCTACTTGGGAGACAACAACGCTTTGCCATTAGTTATCTCTACAGAATTAACATTTGATCAAAAGGCTAAACTTTTAAAACTCTTGAAGAGATCTAAGAAGGCGTTGGGGTGGAAAATTGCTGACATCAAGGGAATCAGTCCTGCCATCTGCATGCATAAGATTTTACTAGAGGATTGCCATTGAAATTCTATTGAGCACCAGAGAAGACTGAACCCCATTATGAAGGAAGTCGTAAGAAAGAGATTATCAAATGGCTCTATGCTGGAATAATATACCATAGTTTTGATAGTTCGTAGGTGAGCCCTATTCAATGTGTACCCAAGAAAGGTGGTGCCACTGTAACACCCTTAACCCACATCCGTCGCCGGATTAGGGTTACAGGATATTACTAGACATAACAAATACCATAGCAAAATAATTACTATATAATTAATCATAACCGAATATTTAGCTAAAGATAATATAACTTCATGGAACGATTAAGTAAATGTGCTCTCAACTTAACCATAATTAATCAAATATACTCATGAAAGTATATACTTACATCACCTATTAAAAAAAACACTATTTATTTGGTCATTTTAGAAGCAAAGGCCGAATATGCATATGGTTCTTATTCATTTTACCAACAATGTGCTAAGCATTTTAGACCAAATATACTCATGCCAAAACTTAGCCAAACCAAACTAGCTTAAACATAGATCAATTACAAAATTTATTGTCGAGTACATTCAACTACATTAGTACTCATTTTCATATAAATGACATAACTAAAATACTCAAAACCATACATTTCATATATATATGACCTAAATCATAAAATATCCATTTCCAAACAAGAACTCACACATATTATGTTCGAATATACACACTCAAGAACATAACTCATGATGTCATTTACTCCTTATCATGTAACCATACTTACTAATTCACACGTATGTGCCCTTATTCAATCATTCACAAAAAACATCCAATAGTTATGTATATAAAGCATAACATAGTTATTTCATAAATTAACATACGGTACATACATATACATATGCATGAATTCATCCAACAACCATAATATAATATATGTCTCACTCAAAACCATATCCATGCATTCAAATATCATATATATAACATATCGGAAATGAGTTTCCAAGTTAAGCTTATAACAAGGCCGAACATACACAAATATTATCATTATCATGTATAACCAAATCACGCCCATATATAAAAATATAGCCATTTTTGCATGGCCTTTGTTATACATCTTAGTTATAATAAACTCAAAAGATTAATATAGCCTATACATGCCATAATTCCAAAAGTTCAACTTATAAAAGGTACGAAAGATAGTTGATAGTGTGATTGACTTTGACGATGATCCCCGAGCTCGAACGTAGACTTCAAAATCTATAAAATAGTCAAATGAATACATACAATAAGCTAACATAGCTTAGTAAGTTATAAGCAATGGTAAAATATACAATTAATCATTATACAAATTAAATCAATCTAACATGATCATCAACAAACTCATAACCGTAAATATACCTCATATCACCATTCAATAACTACCATATTTAGTAATCTCAAGACCGAATACTCATAAATCATTATTCCATCTCAAAGAAACTCAAAAATTAATAATCACATTTCATTTCTTTAGTTTCATAAACAAGAATAACTTACTTCATTAGCACTAAATTATTCAACTATCATGCATCACTTACCTGTTTATTTCCTCTCGTTTATCACCATTCATTAGTTGATATCCTTGGAGGATCCGTAAACCCTCACACATAGTGAAAATCATGTAACGTATCGCACACTTAGTGCCGTTACTTTGATAAAGTGCACACATAGTGCCATTTACTTGTAATGTATCACACACTTAGTGCCATTACTTATTTTTCGCACACTTAGTGCCAGACGACTGATTTTGAACACACAGTACTCGGTATTTAAGTTTGCACACATAGTGCTTATTAACCCATCTTTTCTCATTCATAAGAACACATATGATTTCATTTTCATTCATATATACACATATATGTACTTGTTCAAACAACTCATTTCTCCTACCAAATACCATCACATTCGGCAGCACTCAATATACATATATATATTTATATCCACCAATTCGATTACAACCATCTCTCTCTTTTCATTTTCACATCTAACTAACCCTTAGTACATATGTATATACATATTCATTCAACTCAAATAATCAAAGCTTATATATAGGTATACTAACCTTACATTCGGCTAATACATAATACATTCAATGTCACATTCGGCACTATGAGATTAAACAAACTTATTTCTATTTACATATGCATATTAATTTAGATTAAAATTCAATTCAACCCAACTGCTTAAAAACTTACCTCGGAAATTGACGGATTAAGTTTCCCAGCTATTCGTTCAACTTTGCTTTTCCCCGATCCAATCCCGATTCTTTTTGTTCTTGATCTAAATAATTTCAAATTAAGCTCATTCAAATATATTTTCTTTCAATTTAATCCAAAAACACATAATTATGCAAATTTCCATTTTACCCCTGACATTTATAATTTTTACAATTTAGTCCCTATTGCACAAAACACAAAATACACAAAATTTGAACATACTCCTTTAGGGCCGAATGTTATTCATGTCCATACAAATCCATACAATCCATTTATTTCACATTTTAACCTTTCAATTTACAAAATTCACAATTTAGTCCTAATTACTCAAAATCATCAAAATTTCCAATATAAAACATATTAATCTAAAACATATCTTTAATATATAATCATCAAACATCACAAACAAAAATTCTCATCAATGGTCGAACTCCAAACATGCATCAAAATAAAAAATTCTAGCATGGGTCGGATAGTATTCGAAGCAACGATCTCAAAAACGTAAAAATTATCAAAAACTGATCTAGTTACATACCTTGATTCAAGCTTAAGAGTGGCCGAACCTAAGCTTTGTCTATTTCTTTCTTTTATTGCATGTATTCAGTCAAGAGAAACAAGATGAACAAAATGCTATAATTTTATGTTTTATTAACATATATATTAACTTAATTTTATTTACCTTTATAACCTTTATTATAATTTAATAAAACATTATAATATAAGGTCATTATAGTCCATGACCGGCCACTATCTATTAAAATGGACTTTTTGCATCTTAAAGGCTTCCAATTAAAAAGACATCCACAATTTGGTCCTAACACATTAAACTATCAAGTTTTCACTTTACGCGATTAAGCCCATTTTAATAATTCGACATTCAAACAATAAAATTAAATCACGAAAATTTCACACATAGCAATTCACACATAAATAACTAAGAAAATAATATTTAAAAATTTTTCGACTAGGATTCGTGGTCTGAAAACCACCGTTCCGATTAGGGATAAAATCGGGCTGTTACAACTCTCCCCCCTTAAGGGATTTTCGTCCCCGAAAATATTACCAATGAATAAATGTGGGTAGCGTTCTTTCATTGAATCCTCAAGCTCCCATGTTGCTTCTTCGACCCCATGCTTATGCCATAGTACTTTCACAAACGAGATTTTCTTATTGCGCAACTCTTTCATTTCGCGAGCCAAAATACTAATCGGTTCTTCCTCATAAGTCAAATCAGACTGAATCTCAATTTCTGATGGACTAATCACATGAGAAGGATCGGATCTATATCGTCGAAGCATCGAAACATGGAAAACATTGTGGATCTTTTCTAACTCAGGTGGCAACATCATCCTGTACGCAACCGGTCCGATATGCTCAATAATCTCGTACGGCCCAAAAAATCTCGTGCTCAGCTTTCCTTTGCGACCAAATCTAAGTATTTTCTTCCAAGGCGAAACTTTCAAAAATACTCGGTCACCCACCTGAAACTCTATATCTTTACGTTTCAAGTCTGCATATGACTTCTGACGATCTGACGCTGCTTTCAAACTTTCTCAGATCACTTTTACTTTCTGTTCGGTCTCTTTGACAAAATCAACCCCGTGTATCTTGCTTTCACTTAGCTCAGTCCAGTATAAAGGTGTACGACATTTACGATCGTATAAAGCTTCGTAAGGTGCCATTTTGATACTCGATTGAAAGCTATTATTGTATGTAAATTCAATCAAAGGCAAGTATCGTTCCCACGTACCCTCGAACTCAAGAACACAACATCTCAACATATCCTCGAGTGTTTGAATAATACATTCGGATTGACCATCCGTCTGAGGGTGAAACGCGGTACTGAAATGCAATTTTGTACCTAGGGCATCTTGCAGTTTCTTCCAAAACCGCGATGTAAACCTCGGATCTCTATTCGAAATGATAGAAATAGGTACTCTGTGCAATCGTATAATCTGAGAAATGTACAATTCAACTAACTTATCAAGCGAGAAATCTGTATGTACCGGAATAAAATGGGCCGATTTCGTCAATCTATCAATAATAACCCAGATTGAGTCTTTCTTGCTCGGTGTCAACGGCAACCCAGATACGAAATCCATCGTGACTCGATCCCATTTCTACTCGAGTATCATAATCGGCTGAAGTAACCCAGATGGCACCTGATGCTCTGCTTTTACTTGTTGACATATTAAACACTTCGACACATAGTCTGAAATATCTCGTTTCATACCGTGCCACCAGTAATGTTGTCTCAAATCATTATACATCTTTGTACTACCCGGGTGAATAGACAATCTACTATTATGATCTTCATTACAAATAATTTGAATCAACTCAGGATTCTTTGGCACACATATTCGGTTTCTGAACCGTAGGCATCCCTCAACATCAATCTGAAATTTTGAATCAGTATTCGAACCATAATGGTTTCTTTTTGCTAATAAATCATTATCAACCTTTTGAGCTTCGCAAATCTATTGAACGAATAACGGTCTCGCTATCATCTCTGTAATAATCGCACCATCATTAGTCATAGCTATATCCGCATTCAATGCACGTAGAGCAAAGAGTGATTTTCAGCTTAGTGCATCGGCAACCACATTAGCTTTCCCCGGGTGATAATAAATCACGAGCTCGTAATCTTTTAACAGTTCCAACCATCGTTGCTGTCTCAAATTCAAATCCTTCCGAGTCATTAAATATTTTAGACTCTTGTGATCAGAATAGACATGACATTTTTCACCGAATAGATAGTGACGCCATATTTTCAACACAAAAACTATGGCAGCCAACTCGAGATCGTGTGTCGGATAGTTCTTTCCGTGCGGCTTTAACTGTCTCGAGGCGTAGGCTACAACTTTACCCTCCTGCATCAAAACACAGCCCAAACCATTTAAGGATACATCGCTGAAGATAACGAACTCCTTACCTGATTCTGGCTGAACAAGCACTGGAGCTTCCGTTAACAAGGTTTTTAGCTGATCAAAACTCTTCTGACACCTCTCTGACCACTCAAACTTATCGTCTTTCTGTAACAGCTTTGTCATCGGATCTGCAATCATAGAAAACCCTTTCACAAAGCATCTATAGTACCCGGCAAATCCCAGAAAACTCCGAACTTCAAAAACATTTCGCGGGGGTTTCTAATCAAGTATAGCCGAGATTTTACTCGGGTCAACCCGAATGCCTGATGCTGAAACAACATGCCCCAGGAAATTGACTTTATTCAACCAAAACTCACATTTGCTGAATTTCGTGTACAACTGCTTATCCCGCAAAATCTGTAACACAAGTCTCAAGTTTTCGACATGCTCGATTTCGTCACATGAATAGATCAAAATATCATCTATGAATGCAAGCACAAACCGATCCAGATATGGTCTGAATACTCGATTCATCAAATCCATGAAAACAGCAGGGGCATTAGTGAGTCCAAACGGCATCACCAAAAACTCATAATGGTCGTATCTCGTCCAAAAAGCGGTCTTAGGTACATCCGAGTCTCTAACTCGCAGCTGATAATAACCTGATCTCAGATCGATTTTTGAAAATACTGAAGCCTCCTTTAGCTGATCAAATAAATCATCGATACGTGGCAACGGATATTTATTCTTTATATGCACATTCTCAAAGTTTCGTCCTTCTTTTTCACAAATAAAACTGGCGCACCCCAGGGAGAGAAACTCGGTCGGGCAAAACCTCTATCTGTCAATTCTTGCAATTGAGCTTTCAACTCTTTTAATTTGGTCGGTGCCATTCTATATGGAGCTATCGAGATCGGGGTCGTTCCTGGCACTAATTCAATACCAAACTCTACCTCCCGAACAGGTGGCAATCCCAGCAATTCCTATGGGAACACATCTGGATACTCACAGACAACTGGTACGAATTCTATCTTCTTTTCGGTCACTTTACTATCAATCACATAAGCAAAGTAAGCTTCGCAACCCTTTCTCAAATACTGTCGAGCCAACATCAAAGATATCACCGCTGGTAACCCATTCAAATCCGCAGATTCAATTTGAATTATCTCATTATTCTGACACTGCAGATCAATAGTCTTTCGTCTGCAATTCACTACCGCAACGTGCACAGTTAGCCAATCCATACCGAGGATAATATCAAACTCATCAAATGGTAGCAACATCAAATCAGCCAGAAAACATGAATCTCGAATCATTAAAGGGTAATTCTTGCACACTCTATCAACTAGCACACACCGGCCCAGGGGGTTCGAAACCCAAATCACAAACTCAGTAGACTCAACAGGTAGAGTCTTGCTGGATACTAATGTTTCACACACGTAGGAATGGGTTGAACCGGGATCAATCAGAGCAATTACACTAGTATTAAGGAGAGTAAATATACCGGTGATAACATCTGGAGATGAAGCTTCCTCTCTGGCACGAATGGCATAGGCTCTAGCTGGCACACGGGCCTCTGATCGAATAGATGTATCCGAAGTTGCTCTCTGAGTACCGCTCCTACCTCCCACATTGCGAGGTCGTCTACCTCTAGCTGCAGTACTACTCGGTCTTGCACTCTGAGCATTGTCTTTTTCAGCTATCTCCGAGCAATCCCAAATGAAGTGATCCTGTGAACCACACTTGTAGCAAGCTCGGTTGTTGGACTTGCTCCAACATTCACCAAAATGCCTCCTACCACACTGTTGACACTCGGGCTTATTCAGTCGAGTATTGCCGACACTAGCAATCGAGGTAGCTCGTGAACTCACTGGTGGTCGTTCTCGTATAGAGATCCATGTATTAGCTTTGGATCGGCTACTGTCATTTTTGAGCTTCTTTGATGACGTTTGAGGAAATTTACCAGCTGATCTCTTACGGAAATCTCTAGCTTCAAACTCAGCTTTCCGTTTTTCTTTCCCCAGCTCTTCCGCTTTACAAGCTCGCTCAACAAGTACCACGAACTCATTTATTTCAAGTATGCCAACCAGTAGTTTTATATCTTTGTTTAACCCTTCTTCAAATCTTCTACATGTAGCAGCCTCAGATGAAACACACTCACGTGCGTATCGGCTAAGTCTTACAAACTTGCGCTCATACGCAAATACGGTCATACGACCCTTTTTAAGCTCGAGAAATTCCTTGCGTTTCAAATCTATGAATCACTGGATGATGTATTTCTTGCGAAACTCTGTCTGAAAGAAGTCCCAAGTAACTCGTTCTTTTGGAACAACCGATATGAGAGTATTCCACCAATAGTAGGCAGAATCCCGTAATAAGGATATAGCACATTTCAGGCACTCATCAGGTGTGCAAGAGAGTTCATCGAAAACACGAATTATATTATCGAGCCAAAATTTAACTCGCTCAGCATCATCATCATCTTCAGCTCTAAACTCTTGATCCTCGTGTTTTCTGATTCTGTCGACCGGAGGCTTATTTATTCTCTCAGGATTAATGGTCGGGGGTACCACCGGTGCTACAGGTGGAGTATTTAGATTCGGGGATTGTTGAGCAGCCGAATTGGTCCGGATGTATTGGTTGAACCAATCATTCATTATGCTTAAGAAGGCTTGTTTAGCCCCCTCATCAGGATTACTCGCAGCTGGTCGCTCAGGAGCAGGCGCCACACTCTAAACATTATCATCTATAGCTCGCTTGGGATTAGGATCCATTTACTATACGAAAGAAGAAAACACATTTCATTGTAGAAGTCATCACACTATCACATTGCAAATTATGGCATGTATAGCTAGACTCACACGCGCTACGTTAGTCCGAGAATCGACTAAACTGTAGCTCTGATACCAATTAAAATGTAACTCCCTTAACCCACATCCGTCGCCGGATTAGGGTTACAGGATATTACTAGACATAGCAAAGACCATAGCAAAATAAGTACTATATAGTTAATCATAACTGAATATTTAGCTAAAGATAATATAACTTCATGGAACGATTAAGTAAATGTGCTCTCAACTTAACCATAATCAATAAAATATACTCATGAAAGTATATACTTACATCACCTATTAAAAAAAGCACTATTCATTTGGTCATTTTAGAAGCAAAGGCCGAATATGCATATGGTTCTTATTCATTTTACCAACAATGTGCTAAGCATTTTAGACCAAATATACTCATGCCAAAACTTAGCCAAACCAAACTAGCTTAAACATAGATCAATTACAAAATTTATTGCCGAGTACATTCAACTACATTAGTACTAATTTTCTTATAAATGACATAACTAAAATACTCAAAACCATACATTTCATATATATATAACCTAAATCATAAAATATCCATTTCAAAACAAGAACTCACACATATTATGTTCGAATATACACACTCAAGAACATAACTCATGATGTCATTTACTCCTTATCATGTAACCATACTTACTAATTCACACGTATGTTCCCTTATTCAATCATTCACAAAACACATCCAATAGTTATGTATATAAAGCATAACATAGTTATTTCATAAATTAACATACGGTACATACATATACATATGCATGAATTCATCCAACAACCATAATATAATATATGTCTCACTCAAAACCATATCCATGCATTCAAATATCATATATATAACATATCGGAAATGAGTTTCCAAGTTAAGCTTATAACAAGGCCAAACATAGACAAATATTATCATTATCATATATAACCAAATCATGCCCATATATAAAAATATAGCCATTTTCGCATGGCCTTTGTTATACATCTTAGTTATAATAAACTCAAAAGATTAATATAGCCTATACATGCCATAATTCCAAAAGTTCAACTTATAAAAGGTACGAAAGATAGTTGATAGTGTGATTGACTTTGACGATGATCCCCGAGCACAAACGTAGACTTCAAAATCTATAAAATTGTCAAATAAATACATACAGTAAGCTAACATAGCTTAGTAAGTTATAAGCAATGGTAAAATATACAATTAATCATTATACAAATTAAATCGATCTAACATGATCATCAACAAACTCATAACCGTAAATATACCTCATATCACCATTCAATAACTACCATATTTAGTAATCTCAAGACTGAATACTCATAAACCATTATTCCATCTCAAACAAACTCAAAAATTAATAATCACATTTCATTTCTTTAGTTTCATAAACAAGAATAACTTACCTCATTAGTACTAAATTATTCAACTATCATGCATCACTTACCTGTTTATTTCCTCTTGTTTATCACCATTCATTAGTTGATATCCTTGGAGGATCCGTAAACCCGCACACATAATGCAAATCATGTAACGTATCGCACACTTAGTGCCGTTACTTTGATAAAGTGCACACATAGTGCCATTTACTTGTAATGTATCGCACACTTAGTGGCATTACTTATTTTCCGCACAGTTAGTGCCAGACGACCGATTTCGCACACACAGTGCTCGGTATTTAAGTTCGCACATATAGTGCTCATTAACCCATCTTTCCTCATTCATAAGAACACATATGATTTCATTTTCATTCATATATACACATATATGTACTTGTTCAAACAACTCATTTCTCCTACCAAATACCATCAAATTCGGCAGCACTCAATATACATGTATATATTTATATCCACCAATTCGAATACAACCATCTCTCTCTTTTCATTTTCACATCTAACTAACCCTTAGTACATATATATATATACATATTCATTCAACTCAAATAATCAAAGCTTATATATAGGTATACTAAGCTTACATTCGGCTAATACATAATAAATTCAATGTCACATTCGACACTATGAGATTAAACAAACTTATTTCTATTTACATATGCATATTAATTTAGATTAAAATTCAATTCAACCCAATTGCTTAAAAACTTACCTCGGAAATTGACGGATTAAGTTTCTCGACTATTCGTTCAACTTTGCTTTTCCCCGATCCAATCCCGATTCTTTTTGTTCTTGATCTAAATAATTTCAAATTAACCTCATTCAAATATATTTTCATTCAATTTAATCCAAAAACACATAATTATGCAAATTTCCATTTTACCCCTGACATTTACAATTTTTACAATTTAGTCCCTATTGCACAAAACACAAAATACACAAAATTTGAACATACTCCTTTAGGGCCGAATGTTATTCATGTCCTTACAAATCCATACAATCCATTTATTTCACATTTTAACCTTTCAATTTAAAAATTTCACAATTTAGTCCTAATTACTCAAAATCATCAAAATTTCCAATATAAAACATATTAATCTAAAACATATCTTTAATATATAATCATCAAACATCACAAACACAAATTCTCATCAATGGCCGAACTCCAAACATGCATCAAAATTAGAAATTCTAGCATGGGTCGGATAGTATTCGAAGCAACAATCTCAAAAACGTAAAAATTATCAAAAACTGAGCTAGTTACATACCTTGATTCAAGCTTAAGAGTGGCCGAACCTAAGCTTTGTCTATTTCTTTCTTTTATTGCATGTATTCGGTCAAGAGAAACAAGATGAACAAAATGCTATTATTTTATGTTTTATTAACATATATATTAACTTAATATTTAATTACTTTTATAACCTTTATTATAATTTAATAAAACATTATAATATAAGGTCATTATAGTCCATGACTGGCCACTATCTATTAAAATGGACTTTTTGCATCTTAAAGGCTTCCAATTAAAAAGACATCCACAATTTGGTCTTAACACATTAAACTATTAAGTTTTCACTTTACGCGATTAAGCCCATTTTAATAATTCGACATTCAAACAATAAAATTAAATCACAAAAATTTCACACATAGCAATTCACACATAAATAACTCAGAAAATAATATTTCAAATTTTTTTGACTCGGATTCGTGGACCCGAAACCCCCGTTCTGATTAGGGCTAAAATCGGGCTGTTACAGCCACTATCGTGAGCAATGACAACAATGAGCTCATTTCAACTCGTACTATCATGGGATGGAGAGTTTGCATGGACTATCGAAAACTTAACAAAGTAACTTGGAATGACCATTTTCCTTTGACGTTCATAGATCAAATGCTGGATAGATTAGTGGGGAAAGCCTTTTATTGCTTCTTGGATGGTTATTCGGGGTATAACCAGATTGCCATAGCTCCCACTGACCAAAATAAGACCACGTTCGCGTGTCCTTATGGAAAATTTGCTTTCAAACGAATGTCATTCGGATTGTGCAATGCCCCTGCAACATTTCAACGTTGCATGATGGCAATATTTTTGAACATGGTGGAGAAATTTTTGGAAGTTTTTATGGATAACTTCTCGGTGTTTGGTGATACTTTTGAGAGTTTACAAAATCTGGAGCTAGTTCTTTGTCGTTGTGAAGAAACTAGCATTGTTCTGAATTGGGAAAAATGTCATTTCATGGTCTGTGAAGGCATTGTTCTGGGACATAAAATTTCACAGCAAGTGATTGTCGTAGACAAAGAGAAGATTGAGGTATTCAAAGTTTCCTTGGCCTTGTAGGATTTTATCGATGATTTATTAAGGAATTTTTGAATATATCCAAACCCCTATGTGCATTGTTAGAACATAATAGAGCTTTTAGTTTTGATGAGCCTTGTGTGGAAGCATTTGAGGAATTGAAAAAGCAACTAGTAACGGCACCAATTGTCATAGTATAGGATGGACATTACCTTTAGAACTTATGTGCGATGCCAATGACTTCACTATAGAAGTAGCCCTTGGGAAAAGGAAGGATAAAGTGTTTCATGCCATTTACTATGCAAGCCAGACACTGACAGATATGCAATTGAACTACACTATTACTGTGAAGGAACTATTGCTTGTTTTATTTGCATTTGACAAATTCATATCCTATTTAGTTGGCACCAAAGGTATAGTTTATACAGATCATTCTGGAATTAAGTATTTGGTGACCAAGAAAGACGCCAAGCCAAGGTTAATTTGGTTTTATATTACTGCTACAAGAATTTGATCTTGAAATTCGAGATAGGAAAGGGACAAAGAATCAAGTGGTTAATCACTTGTCGAGACTTGAAGTAGGTAATGCAGACAGCAATATTCAATTCATTAAGGAGAATTACCCAGATAAGCAACTGATGGTTGTCATGGCATTACTTTGGTATGCTGATATCGTGAATTTCCTAGTAAGTGGTTTGCTACCACTTGAGCTCAACAGTCAAAGATGAATGAAATTTCTCCACGGTGCTAAGCAATATTATTGGGATGAGCAATTTTTATTCAAACATTGTGCAGATCAAATAATTCAAAGATGTGTTCTGGATGGTGAGATTCATAGTATTTTGCACCACTTCCATTCAACACCATATGGAGGACATTTCGGGGGAATGCAAACTGCTGCAAAAGTTCTCCAATCTGGCTTTTATTAGCAAAGAATGTTTAAATATGCACATGACTTTTACCAAGCTTGTGATCATTGTTGACATACTGGGAACTTATCAAAGAGGTTTGAAATGCCATTGCAAAATATCTTAGAAGCTGAGTTGTTTGACGTGTGGGGAATCGACTTTATGGGTCCATTTCCACCTTCTTGGGGCAATATATACATACTTGTGGTTGAAGATTATGTCTCCAAGTGGGTTGAATCTATTGCTCTCCCTACTAATGATGCCAAATCAGTGATGAAGTTCCTGTATAAGAATATTTTCACCAGGTTTGGTACACATCGTGCCCTTATTAGTGATGAAGGCTTCCATTTCGACAGCAACTAGTTGCTACTACCTTGAATAGATATGGGGTCAAACATAATATTTCAATGGCATACCAGCCTTAGACAAATGGACAAGTAGAGGTCTCTAATAAATAGATTAAGGAAATTTTAGAGAAAGTAGTCAATCCCACTTGCAAAGATTGGTCATCCAGATTGGATGAAGCTTTGTGGGCATATTCTAGTGTGCAAATCTGTATTTGTCGCTTTGCTTTATTTTCCTTCAATTTCTTTGATCAGTTAATTAATTTTTCTTTTTTTCTTTGCAGGTATATTCGAACCATGCCTTATATTTTAGTGGATAGCCCATTTAAAACAATTACAAATTTTTAGTTTAATATTTTCTAATAATTTCTTCTTATTTTTTCTTATTTTTATTTTCCTGCCTAATCCTTATTTTACCGTGTCAAGCCATGATTTCAGCCTTCTTATCACCTACATCACAACCCTACTTTCTCCCACTTTTACCCTAATTGATTAATTTTCTTTCACGGTTACTAATAGTGTCTTCTTATTCACCATTTTCCTTGTTCATTCCATAACTATAAAGTTATCATTTTTATTTTACAGTTACTCTTTCTTGCTCTAAATGGCTCGACGTGCTACTCCTCTATGCTACCGAGAACATTTTTCAACAAAGCTGCTGAACAGAAGTACACCACGGACACATTTAAGTGGCCCTTCTTTATGGAGAAAGGTTTTCTTTTTCAAGATGCAACCTTTATGGGATATACTGAAGCGATTTCTTCTATATTTGAAAAACATGGCTAGCAAATATTTTGCCTTCATCCTGACGATGTTCTCACAAAGTTTGTAAAGGAATTTTATGCCCTCTTAACCTCTCCAAATAATAATTTTATCTATGTACGAGGCATTTTAGTGCTATTTGATGAGTACTCTATCAACCCCCAATATGATTTACCTGAGGGTCCTGATGAACATTCTCAGTTTGCTGCGACAATAATAGTAGAAAGTCTACAGCAAGTTCTTAAGGAACTCTGTGTAAAAGGGAAAAAATGGATAGGTTCTCGACAAGATTGCAACACAATCGAGGTCATTTCTTTGAAGCCCCAATGTCAGGTATGGTATCGTTTTCTTAAATCTTGCCTTAACCCTTCAACTCATAACTCTACTATTTCGAAAGAGCGCATGCTGTTACTTCACTCTATTATGACTGGAAGAAAAATTAATGTCCGCAAAATCATTTTTAAAGAAGTTCATCGCTATGCCTAAAAGAATGCGGGTACCTTGAATTTTCCATCTCTTATTACTGCATTCTATCAATGAGTGAATGTCCCTGTTCAAACCAATGAGGATAAAATTTTAAACAAATGAGCCATCACAAAGCATATTGCCATACAATTTTAAGGGGAGGACATGCCATGACATCAACATTCCGGCTCTGCATCAACATCCTCTCCATCTACTGGTGCACATGCCACTCCATCCACTTCTCATAATGATTTCGAGCAGTAGGTGTTCGGTGCTCTTGAGAAGTTGCAACAACAGTTTTGTTTGATAGAGAAGCAACATTTGCAGACAGTTACCAATCTAGGTAGGGCACAGGAGGAGATGGTTGTCTTTTGGGGCTATGTACAGAAGCGGGATGCTACTATTAAGAAATCTCTGTAGAAAAATTTTACCAGGCCTATGCCTGCATTCCCCAAGGTTCCCAAAGAGCTACTCTCGAATCCAAAGGATGAGGATGAAGCTGAAGTTGCTGAGACTGGACATACCACACACACAACCACTGAAGAGCGGAAAAAAAAAAGAAACAGAGGGGGATGAAGAGAAGATAGAATTGGTGAACATTGAATCTGATAGGGAAGGAGATGAAATGAATCAACCTTCTGAACCAGTTGCAGCTGCTACTGCACCTCAATCAACTGCACCCATATCAGTGCAAGATCATAAGATTAATAAACTGATTGATGATCTCACTAAATCAGATGATGAAGACAAAGAGGTGCCAATCAATTTGCTAAAAAGAAAGCTGTGTTACAAGCATGCTGCACGGAAATCTACTCGACGCAATTAAAGTAACACCAAATTCTTTCCAAGCTTTTATTTTTATTTTTATTTGCATACTTTTCATTATATAACATGTGATTTTCATGCATTCATAATTTTTTTCATTGCATTTTGCATTGAGGACAATGCATCCCTTAGGTTTGGGGTGGTGTTGTACATATTGTATGCATTAGATAATTCTCTTAACATTTGGTCATTTTGTCACTCATTTTTCCATGACATACAAATGCCAAATGATTGTTAGACTATGAGAAGTATATTGTTATCTATGATGTTTGATGAGGGTGATAATTCTTTAATAAGCTGAGAGAATTGTGATAGTTGATTAGGTATGTTTAGCTTAGGATAGTTGTGTGAAAATTAATCCATAAAAGTAGAATGACCTAATTACAATTGCAATTAGTCTATAGTAGGTTTCTTTTAATACACTTAGAAGTTCTTGAATCTAAATTTAGTAAATTGTCAATGAATAATAATAAATAAATAAATAAGTTGAGAGGTCATAAAACACTCTAGTGTTTGAAAATGGTGATTAGGTCAGTAATATTTTGTTTGCTCCATTGTATTATTGACCAGAAAAGCAAGTTCAAACAAGAGTGAGTAAAAATAATAGTTTAGGGACACTCCACTACAATTCTAGACTGATTAGCTAATGAGGTAGTTGTTTGCTCCATCCATCTTCTAAGTTAAAAGCCTTAGCTTCATGAGTGAATTACATTCAAATTGT
Source organism: Gossypium sturtianum (assembly GCA_025698515.1). Classification (NCBI taxonomy): domain Eukaryota; kingdom Viridiplantae; phylum Streptophyta; class Magnoliopsida; order Malvales; family Malvaceae; genus Gossypium; species Gossypium sturtianum. The sequence goes on from CM046951.1 coordinate 38,981,632, forward strand.
GGCATGATATAATACCTGGTAATCTAGTGTATGCTCCATTGAGATTGTCAAGTAACGAAACCATGTGACAAGATGAATTCCCTTGGAAAAAAAATTATAATTAAATTATGCAATGACAGAATAATTGTGAGTAGAGAAACTGAGTTTAGAGGAAAGGTAAACTAAGTACATTAGGAGGTGTTTGCTATAGTCAGAATTGTATGAATATTTAGGAACTTTTATTTTTAGGTAACATTTTTTTTTTGCACTTCGTTTGCTAAACAAACCTATAAAATTTGAACCAATTTTTTGAGACAAAAGACTACTGAGAATGGAGGTATAAAATATGCTTCTTATGGTTTAGCAGTACAAGAGGTAATTGTGTTGTATTGTCAAATTGCATCCAGGCATTTATACATATTCTGCTTGAGGACAAGCTAGAATTCAAGTTTGGGGGTGTGATAACTCTTCAAAAAAGTTATATCTCAAGCTTCTAAACTTGATGAATTGATTGTACTTAAGTGGATATATTTGCATTTCTAGGCTATTATTAGAATATTGCATAATAAAGCTTAGATTGTGCCTTGAATGTCATTATATGGGTAACACCCCATACCCGAGTCCGAGGCTCAAATCGGATACGAGACATTACTATGCTTGAACTTACTTAATCATGACATTACGGGCTATAAAATTTCGTTCCGAAATTAAAACTTCTCATTCTTAAACAATTCGTACAATTCATGGGCCTACGAGGCCTTAAACTCAGATCGGTAAACTTTCAAACCTTATCGAAAAAATTTCTTTGAAACAGGGTTACACGCCCATGTAATATAAGACACGCCTGTGCATAGGCATACACGCCCATGTCCTCGCATCGCGCCCTAAAACCCAGTGATTCTCGCCAATTTCCACACGCAATGACACGCCCGTGGACTTAGACCGTACTACATCTTGATATACTCGACTTATTTCACACGACGGCACACGCCCATGTTCTAACCGTGTGTCATGCACGGCCTTAACACACGGCCGTGTGGATTAGCCCGTGGCCTATTCTTACTTATAAGACTAAGGTGCGCTTCACGCGCGCCCTGACACACGCCTGTGTGTGTCTAACCGGGTGGGCACTTAGAGGCTATTTACCAAGCCAATTGCCACCCTAAAATTAAGATCCAATTCATACTCATTTCAACAACTCAATACTACATCATTCTTGAATAATACTACATGCTTCATTGATAATTATAAACATATACACTTGGCCAATCACTTAGCCATATACAAAAGAATAACAAACTTAATAGCCTCTACTTTGGCTCTTCTTAAAACACTTACTCAAAATGCAATGCTACCTATACATGCCATACTTAATAAAACAACTTGGCTATACCAAAATAGCGATTGATAGTGTGCTCCGAGCTCCGATGACGGTGATCCTCGATATTAGCTTGGCGGGACTACATGGAAAGAAAGAATGAAAGACATAAGCATTTAGCTTAGTAAGTTTGCATTATACACATAGCAACATTCTTACTTAATATAGACCATTTGATATAAACAATGGCATCATAAATTCAGCTACATAAAGCTTACTTACTCATACTTGATTCTTACATAACTCATGAAACTTACTAGTCTCATACTTGATAGGCAAACAAAGTACCTGTATCACTAGATCACATTGATCAGCATACTTGAACATAATACTCATAATTTCTAATTCATCATTCATAACATGTATAATACTCATTTTCACTTGATAATAACCTTGCTTACTTAGCTTTCTTGTTATCTCATTGGAGCTTAACTCGTTTCCCGATGAATTCATATGAATAACTGAGGATACTAAATCTTATCTAAATTTCGAGGCCATGACTTAACATGGACTTATACGAAGTCTTTCTTGTTCTCACCAATGCCATGCCTTAACTTGGACTTATATGGGATCTCTTTCTCTTGATAACTTTTCAATGCCAGGCTTGCCTTGGTCTAACATGATAACTTATTCAATGCCAAGCTTACCTTGGACTTACATGATAACTTACTCAATGCCAAGCTTGCCTTGGACTTACATGATAACTTATTCAATGCCAAGCTTTCCTTGGACTTACATGATAACTTACTCAATGCCAAGCTTGCCTTGGACTTACATGATAACTTATTCAATGACAAGCTTGCCTTGGACTTACATGATAACTTACTCAATGCCAAGCTTGCCTTGGACTTACATGATAACTTGCTTGCTTGCCGATGCCATGCCTCGGCTTGGTCTTATACGGACTTTCTTGTTTCATGTGGTAGATCGAGTATCCTAAGTTATTCAACTTCAATCGGGGCTTTCTCAGGCTTGGTCTCATTAATTTCTTTCTTTAACATAACATTAAACATTTTCATAATAACATTGTATATTATACTAAGCAATTCAATGATATAAATCATAAAGCTTAGAAATCATACAAACTTACCTCAATATACAAAATGTAGCTAGGTATGCAATTTAGTCCTCAACCTTGTTCTTGCCTCGGTTTCGTTCCGGGCTTCATTTTTCTTGATCTATAGTCATAAATAGATCATTTAATATTCACATTGACTAAATTGACCCCTTTACTCATACTTGGGCAAAATTCTATTTTGCCCCTATACTTTCTCATATTTGCACTTTTGCCCCAAGGCTCGTAAGATAATTTTCATTCAACTTTCTTAGACTACATGCTTAGCTGATTCATTTTCTCTACTATAACAATCCTCAATTCTCACTATTTCTACTATGTATGAACAATATCATAACTTTTACAAACTAGTCCCTATGCTCATTTTCCATGAAATTCACTTAGAAAAAGATGTTTATCTAACATCAAACTATCATAAACTTCCATAAAACGTCATTTAACAAGCATATCATTCACGGGTCGATTTTTGAACATGCATCTTAGCTCACTTTATAGCTAAAAATAGCTAATTCATAATACGAGGACTTCAAAAACACGAAGAATATTAAAAACGGGGCTAAGATGAACTTACTAGCAAGCTTGAAAAAAATGAAGAACCCTAGCTATAGAGTCTTCAAATTTTCGGCAATGGAAGGAAGAAGATGAATGAAATTTTATCATCTTTTTCCTATTTTAATCACTTATTAGACAAATGACCAAAATGCCCTTCTCTTAAAAAATATCACCATTTACTAACTCATGTCCAATTTTGTCCAAAAATTATAATTTGGGAAAATTGCTATTTAAGGACTCATAATTGCTATTCTAGAGCTATTTCATACAAAATGCTTCTAGAAACTCATAATTTGCAACTTTTGCAATTTAGTCCTTTTTGGACCATTCAACCTCAATTTAGCAAAATTGCTTCATGAAACTTTCACACTAACATGCAAACATGACATAAATCTTAAAAACTCATAAATTCACCTCGAATTTGTGGCCTCGCACCACCATTCTGACTAGGCCCTAAGTCGAGCTGTTACAATTCTCCCCCCTTAGGGATTTTCGTCCTCGAAAATCTTACCAGCAAAAAGGTTTGGATACTGGTTTCTCATACTCTCTTCTGGTTCCCATGTGGCTTCTTCTATTCCATGTCTTTGCCACAATACTTTCACTAAGGCAATACTTTTCTTTCTTAGCTGCTTCACTTCCCGAGCTAATATATGGACTGATTCTTCACCATAAGTCATGTCGGGATGAATCTCTACCTCTGACTGGGGAATTACATGCGAAGGGTCTGATCGGTAGCGTCTTAACATTGACACATGAAACACATCATGTTTCTTTTCTAACTCTGATGGCAAAGCCAATCTATAAGCTACAGGCCCAACCTTCTCGGTAATCTCATACGGTCCAATAAAACGTGGACTCAACTTGCCTTTCCGGCCAAATCTGAGAACTTTTCTCCAAGGTGACACTTTCAAGAAAGCTTTATCTCCGACTTGATACTCTATCTCTTTTCTCTTTAAGCCCGAATAGGACTTCTGTTTGTCTGATGCAACTTTTAAACCTTCTCGTATAACTTTCACTTTCTCTTAAGCTTCTCTAACCAAATCAACCCCGTGAATTTGGTTTTCTTTAAGTTCAGTCCAATATAAAGGCGTTCGGCACTTACGCCCATATAATGCCTCATAAGGCGCCATCTTTAAGCTCGACTAAAAACTATTATTGTAGGCAAACTCTACTAATGGGAGAAACTTTTCCCAATTGCCTCGGAATTTAAGAATACAACATCTGAGCATATCGTCGAGTACTTGAATTAACCTCTCTGATTGACCGTCAGTTTGAGGATGAAAAGCGGTACTAAAGTTCAACTTTGTACCTAAGGCCTTTTGTAACTTCTTCCAAAACCTGGATGTGAATCTCGGATCTCTATCTGATATGATTGACAAGGGAACTCCATGAAGTCTTACTATTTCTGAAACATACAAGTTTGCCAACTTGTCTAGTGAGTAATCAACTCGCATGCAGTATAAAATGGGCCGACTTAGTAAGTCTATCAACCACAACCCATACAAATATTTTCTTGCTTCGGAGACAACGGTAAACCCAACAAAATCCATAGTAATACAATCCCATTTCCACTCCTAATTAAAATGGGTTGAAGCAAACCCAAAGGTACTTGGTGTTCAAATTTTACTTGTCGACAAATCAAGCATTTGAAACAAATTACAAATATCTTTCTTCATTCTCGCCACCAATATCATTGTTGCTTCAAGTCATTATACATCTTGGTACTACCCGATGTACAGATAAACATTCATTATGGGCCTCATACAAAATTCTCTAAATAAGCTCTTCTTTTCTTGGTACACAAACTCTGTCTTTGAACGTCAGATTTCCATTGGGACTAATCCGGAAGTCAGACTCAACATTTGTCTCGCACTGAGCTCTATTAACTTGCAATTCACTATCCTCTTTTTGAGCTTCTATGATCTCCTGGAGGAATATTGGTCTAGCTCTCAACTCAGCTAGAATAGAACCATCGTCGGACAAGGTCATCCGTGAATTCACTGCCCTTAATGCAAATAAGGATTTTCTACTCAAAGCGTCGGCGACCACATTCGCCTTCCCCGGATGGTAATCAATGATCATCTCATAATCTTTTATCAACTCTAACCATCTCTGTTGTCTTAAGTTCAACTCTTTTTGAGTCATCAAGTATTTCAAACTTTTATGATCAGTGAAAATCCGACATTTCTCACCATATAGGTGATGTCTCCATATCTTCAATGCGAAGACTATGGCAGCCAACTCTAAATCATGCGTCGGATAATTCTTCTCATGAGGCTTCTACTGTCTGGAAGCATAAGCAATAACCTTGCCTTCTTGCATAAGTACACAGCCTAATCCATTTAAGGATGTAACGTTGTAAATCACAAATTCTTTCCCTATCTCAGGTTGAACCAAAATCGGGCTTCACAACATCGTTTTCGCCTCAAAACTTTGTTGGCATCTTTCAGTCCACTCAAATTTCACATTTTTCTGAAACAATTTAATCATCGGGGTTGCAATAACAGAAAACCCCTTGACGAATCATCTATAATAGCCGGCTAGGCCTAGAAAGCTTCTAATTTCAGAGATATTCCTCGGTGGATTCCAATCCATTATGGCCGAAATCTTACTGGGGTCCACTCGAACTCCTTCTTTTGAGATAATATGTCCCATAAACCCTACTTCCTTGAGCCAAAATTCGCTTTTACTGAACTTGGCATATAATTGATTTTCTCATAGAATTTGTAAAACTGTCCGTAGCTGCTCAACACGCTCATTCTCATCTCGGGAATAAATCAATATGTCGTCAATGAAAATGACTACAAACTTGTCAAGGTATGGTCTAAACATGCGGTTCATTAAGTCCATGAATACCGCCGGAGCATTGGTCAAACCAAAGGGCATGACTAAAAATTCGTAATGCCCATACCTTGTTCGGAAGGCTGTTTTATGCACATCTGATTCTTTTACTCGTAGCTGGTAGTACCCTGATCTCAAGTCTATTTTGGAGAACACAGTGGCTCCTTTCAATTGATCGAACAAATCATCGATTCTAGGCAATGGGTACTTGTTCTTTACTATCACATTATTAAGTTGACGGTAATCTATACACAATCTCATAGTGCCATCTTTCTTTTTCACAAATAAAACCGGAGCACCCCAGGAGAACAACTTGACCTTGCAAAGCCTTTATCTGTCAACTCTTGTAATCGACTTCACTCCTTCAACTCACGCCTGAGCCATTCTGTATGAGTAATAGATATTGGTATGCGATGCAGAGCTAGCTCAATGCTGAACTCAACCTCTCTAACTGGTGGTAGTCCTTGCAATTCTTCGGGAAACACATCCACGTACTCACATACTATTGGCACTGACTTAAGCCTTAACTCTGTTTCTTTTTCATTCATCACGAAAGCCAAATATGCTTTATACCCCTTTCTCATGTATCTTTGTGCCGTCACGTGAGAAATCAATTCTGACAATCTACTCTGTTCATCTGATTCTATGTGAAGGGTGTTCCCATCCCCACATCTCATTTCAATGTATTTCTTCCCACAATTAACTATTACATTATGGGCAGTTAACCAGTCCATACCGAGAATGAGATCAAACTCGTCAAATGGTAACAACATAAGGTTTGCTTTAAAGCAATGACCTCTAATCATTAATGGACATTCTCTACATACTTCATTCACTAACACACTCTTGCCTAAAGGATTAGACACTCTAATCACAAATTTTGTAAACTCTATAGGCATACTCAAATCGGATACCAATTTCATGCAAATGTAAGAGTGTGTAGATCCGGGATCTATTAAAGCAATAACTTTAACATCATGAAGAGAAAAGGTAGCCGTGATAACATAATGGGAAGATGCCTCTTCGTGAGCGCGAATGGCATAAGTACGTGCAGACGCCCTACCTTCGGGTCTCACGGCCTACTCTCTAGGGTTACCTCTTCCACTTGCCCCACTTCTGGGGTTTCTCTGCGGCCTTCCTCTGACCATACTCCCGAATCTTGGGTTCTGAGTTCTGTCCTCTTTCATCATCTCTAGACAATCTTTTATGTAGTGATCCTGGGAACCACATCTGAATTAGGCATTTTCTTGTGCTCGACATTCCCCTAAATGACATCTGCCACAATGTGGGCATTCGGGTCTATCGGATCGAACATTCCCACACTAGCGATCAAGTAGTCGTGCTTTATTTCCGAATCTTGTTTACTCTTGTCCTTCTTGGAAAATCCAGTGGAAGTAGCCGATCGGGCAGGGAAATCTCTTGACTTCTTGGATGGAGATTGGAATGACTTGTTCCACTGCCTCTTTTTCGAGTCACGGGACTCCATTTTAGATTTCTTCTTCTCTTTTACTAGTTCTTCGGCTTTACAAGCCCTCTCGACTAGCACAACAAATTCATTCAATTCTAGGACAGCAACAAACAGTTTGATGTCCTCATTTAGCCCATCTTCAAATCTCTTACTCATGATGGCCTCGGTGGATACGTATTCTCGAGCGTATTTGCTGAGTCTTATAAACTCTCGCTCGTAGTCAGTTATAGACATCTTGCCTTGTTTCAATTCTAGGAATTCATTCCTTTTCTAGTCAACAAACCTTTGACTGATATACTTTTTCTTGAACTCTTTTTTGAAGAATTCTCATGTGATATTTTCTCTTGGGACTACTGATACCAATGTGTTCCACCATTGATAGGCAGAATCTCTTAAAAGAGAAACTACGCACTTCATGCACTCTTCAGGTGTACAAGATACTCATTAAATACCTCGATGGTATTTTCTAACTGCATCTGACTCTTTCGGATCGTCATCCTTTCTAGCCTGGAATTCTTCAGCCCCATGTTTCCTGATCCTATCAACTGGAGGCTTAACCCCTATTGCCACCTCTATTACTTGAGGGGCTACTGGGATAGGTTGAGGAATAGGCGGGGGTGGAGGGGGTTGTGCATTCGGGTTCGTACGAACGAACTCCGTGTACCATGTGTTCATCATATGGAGGAAGGCTTCTCTAGCCTTTTCTCCTCCTCCTTGACTCACCGTAGTGGGTCTATTCTCGCTCTCATTCTAAGCACCGTCCCTTCAAATGGAGCCGACGATTACTTTTTCACGTCATCCGCCATATCTCTTTCAGGATCCATTTACTATATATATAAACATAATTTAAGTCGTCAGAAGTCGTCACACTATCATTATAAAAACATTCTTACGTATGGCATGTATAGCTAGACTCGTACTCATGCTACGTTAGTCCTAGAACCGACTAAACCGTAGCTCTGGTACCACTAAATGTAACACCCCATACTCGAGTCCGAGGCTCAGACCGGATATGAGACATTACTATGCTTGAACTTACTTAATCATGACATTACGGGCTATACAATTTCGTTCCGAAATCAAAACTTCTCATTCTTAAACAATTCGTACATTTCATGGGCCTATGAGAACTTAAACTCGTACTGGTAAATTTTCGAAACCTTATCGAAAAACTTTTCTTTGAAATAGGGGTTACACGCCTGTGTAATATAAAACACGCCCGTGCATAGGCATACACGCCCATATCCTCGGGCATCGCCCTATAACCCAAAGATGCGCCAATTTCCACACGCGCCATGACACGCCCGTGGAATTAGACCGTACAACATCTTGATATCCCGACTTATTTCACACGTACCGAGCACACGCCCATGTTCTAACTGTGTCATCATGCACGGCCTTAACACACGGGCCGTGGGATTAGTCCGTGGCCTATTCTTACTTATAAGACTAAGGTGCGGTTCACGCGCGCGGCCTGAACACTGCCTTGTGTGTCTAACCGCAGTGGGCACTTAGAGGCTATTTACCAAGCCAATTGCCACCACAAATTAAGATCCAATTCATACTCATTTCAACCATTCAATACTACATCATTCTTGAATAATACTACATGCTTCATTGATAATTATAAACATATACACTTGGCCAATAACTTAGCCATATACAAAAGAATAACAAACTTAATAGCCTATACTTTGGCTCTTCTTAAAACACTTACTCAAAATGTAATGCTACCTATACATGCCATACTTAATAAAACAACTTGGCTATACCAAAATAGCGATTGATAGTATGCTCTGAGCTCCGATGACGGTGATCCTCGATATTAGCTTGGCGGGACTACATGGAAAGAAAGAATGAAATACATAAGCATTTAGCTTAGTAAGTTTGCATAATACACATAGCAACATTCTTACTTAATATAGACCATTTGATATAAACAATGGCATCATAAATTCAGCTATATAAAGCTTACTTACTCATACTTGATTCTTATATAACTCATGAAACTTACTAGTCTCATACTTGATAGGCAAACAAAGTACCTGTATCACTAGATCACATTGATCAGCATACTTGAACATAATACTCATAATTTCTAATTCATCATTCATAACATGTACAATACTCATTTTCACTTGATAATAACCTTGCTTACTTAGCTTTCTTGTTATCTCATTGGAGCTTGACTCGTTTGCCCGATGAATTCATATGAATAACCGAGGATACTAAATCTCATCTAAATTTCGAGGCCATGACTTAACATGGACTTATACGAAGTCTTTCTTGTTCTCACCAATGCCATGCCTTAACTTGGACTTATATGGGATCTATTTCTCTTGATAACTTTTCAATGCCAAGCTTGCCTTGGTCTTACATGATAACTTATTCAATGCCAAGCTTGCCTTGGACTTACATGATAACTTACTCAATCCCAAGCTTGCCTTGGACTTACATGATAACTTATTCAATGCCAAGCTTGCCTTGGACTTACATGATAACTTACTCAATGCCAAGCTTGCCTTGGACTTACATGATAACTTATTCAATGCCAAGCTTGCCTTGGACTTACATAATAACTTACTCAATGCCAAGCTTGCCTTGGACTTACATGATAACTTGCTTGCTTGCCGATGCCATGCCTCGGCTTGGTCTTATACGGACTTTCTTATTTCATGTGGTAGATCGAGTATCCTAAGCTATTCAACTTCAATCGGGGCTTTCTCATGCATGGTCTCATTAATTTCTTTGTTTAACATAACTTTAAACATTTTCATAATAACATTATATATTATACTAAGCAATTCAATGATATAAATCATAAAGCTTAGAAATCATACAAACTTACCTCAATATATAAAATGTAGCTAGGTATGCAATTTAGTCCTCGAACTTGTTCTTGCCTCGGTTTTGATCCGGGCTTCATTTTTCTTGATCTATAGTCATAAATAGATCATTTAATATTCACATTCACTAAATTGACCCATTTACTCATACTTGCGCAAAATTCTATTTTGCCCCTATACTTTCTCACATTTGCACTTTTGCCCCAAGGCTCGTAAGATAATTTTCATTCAAATTTCTTACACTACATGTTTAGCTGATTCATTTGCTCTACTATAACAATCCTCAATTCTCACTATTTCTACTATGTATGAACAATATCATAACTTTTACAAACTAGTCCCTATGCTCATTTTCCATGAAATTCACTTAGAAAAAGATGTTTATCTAACATCAAACTCTCATAAACTTCCATAAAACATAATTTAACAAGCATATCATTCATGGGTAGATTTTTGAACATGCATCTTAGCTCACTTTATAGCTAAAAATAGCTAATTCATAATACGAGGACTTCAAAAACACGAAGAATATTAAAAACGGGGCTAAGATGAACTTACTAGCAAGCTTGAAAAAAATGAAGAACCCTAGCTATGGAGTGTTCAAATTTTCGGCAATGGAAGGAAGAAGATGAATGAAATTTTATCATCTTTTTCCTATTTTAATCACTTATTAGATAAATGACCAAAATGCCCTTCTCTTAAAAAATATCACCATTTACTAACTCATGTCAAATTTTGTCCAAAAATTATAATTTGGGCAAATTGCTATTTCAGGACTCATAATTTCTATTCTAGAGCTATTTCATTCAAAATGCTTCTAGAAACTCATAATTTGCAACTTTTGCAATTTAGTCCTTTTTGGACCATTCAACCTCAATTTAGCAAAATTGCTTCATGAAACTTTCACACTAACATGCAGACGTGACATAAATCTTAAAAACTCATAAATTCACCTCGGATGTATGGCCTCTCACCACTATTCGGACTAGGCCCTAAGTCGGGCTGTTACAATATGTTACTTTTATTGTTGGGAAGAAAGGAATTGGTTGTTATATGCAATAGGTGTAAGAAGGGCAAAGAGAATGAGAAAAAGGAGGAAGGGAATGAATGAAGTGAAATATCACCATGGCAAAAGATTGGATAGGTTGCCAACAAAAATTCCGTGGCAATTCTAAGAAGATGCTGACGCAGCACTCAGTCCTCGTCACTCTCAGCCAGCTATACGTGTACCAGATAAATTCACCTGAAAAAGAGGGAGAAAATGTGTGTGCTGAGAGAGAGGGGACCTACCCTTTAAAAGAAGAAAGAAAAAAAGAAGAAGATGAGTTTTTTCTCTCTAGAAAAAATCTCGTGGAAATTTTAGAGAAAAAAGGGAAAAGGGTAGCAGCCTAAAAAGAAAGCAAAGACGCAACGAAGGGGACAACGCATTTAACCTTGGGTCTTGAATGATTTGGTAGCATCAGAGTTAAAGTTGGAGTGGCAAAAGCTTCCTATAGTTCTACCTTCATTCTTTTATTTAATTTCTTTGATTTTTTAACTGTGGATGATGATGTTGAATAATATTGATATTTTGGGTTTTAATTCCCAACCCATGAGCTAATCTCATTGGGTTGGAATTACTAGATGAATTTTTATTACTTTTAATGTCCATGTTATTATCTTGAGTAGATCTAATGTTTCATTCGATTTAGGTTACCTTAAATACATGCATGCAAGCTCTAGACATAGATGAATGCATGGCATGTTCTTACACTTGATTTAATTCTAGAAAGGTTAAGTGAGTTGGATCGTAATCAAATGATACAAGCGAGTACTCAAACGAATACTCGTAACACTCTAGACATAGAGCTGCATTATGTAAAGAAAAAGGAAGGATAGTGTTAGGTATCGTTCTTGAGACTTATAGACATAAAAAGTCTTGGAATGGTAACTTAAAGTCTAGCTCTTGAAAGAAGCAGACTGTAGTAGTTATACTCTGAGCAGTAATTTGGTTAAGGTTTTTCCATGGCCTTATTATGTTTTAAAGATATAATCTGAGTAATTTCAACCTTCCCTTTCAACAACATAAATCCTCCCAACTTTGTCTCGTAGATTTGTCACAACAATTTATTCAATATTTGCTCTTAATATTTCATACATTAATACTCATCATCAAATTATTATTCTAATCATTTTGCTATAGCTTAATTAGTATAGTTCATAGTGATAACTCAACCATTTTAATCCATTTCGATCCTTGTGGAAATGATCTCACTTATCACTTTATTACTTGATTCGACGTGTATACTTGCACATTCGCATTACGTATTCACATGTGAGAGGAGTAGGAAAGGAAAAAAGAGTATTACAAAGGAGGAAAAAAATCTCTTTCATATGGGTACAAGGGGGGACGGAAAAGGGGTGTTCACACTGACTTAATTTTGTCAAAAATTAACAGAGTGGGGACTCGAACTTGGGTCATAAAGAGGTTCACATGCTATTTAACCACTAGGCCAAATTAATTACCTGTTATAACTCCTACAACATTTATTTTAAAACAGGGCGTGACATTTACTAGAGTTTGAAGAAAATTTGCACAAAATGGAAAATGATGTAACGGAAGGGATTCAAACTCAAGTCTTAAAAGACAATTCCACCACTACTTAACCTTGAAACTAGATACTTATTTATTATCTAATATGCATAGATAATTTTTAATAAAAATCGGGGCGTGACCACTCTTAGTTTGCTAACCCAATTTCTACTATTCTGGTTTTTAGGATGTGACAGTTGATAATAGCACAGGAAGGGCTATAAATAGTTGGCAAATGGCTCCTAGGGATGATTTCTTCCCAAGTTTGTTTTATTTTCTCCTATTCATCATCTTCTTCAGTAGCTCGAAGGAGTAGCCATGGAAGGTTATGCATGGAGTAGACTTCATGAGGATAGAGCTGGAAAAGTAGGGAAACCAGCAAGCTAGTAAGGTTCTTAACCCTTCTGTGTACATCAAATATATTTATGGACCTTCAAAATTGTTTTGAAGGTTCTGGATGTTTATGAAATCCCAAACTTTTAGGATGAAGTACAAGTTTAACCAGTAACATTTTTGTTGTAAGTCGCTGCTAGGAGAATGGAAGCTTTGGCATTCAATGGAAGGATAAGCTATGGAGACGATAAATTTTCAGGTGAGTTCCATTCTCCAAACCTGTTGTTATGGTTTATACTTTCTATGTATGCCATGTTCACATAATCATGATAATATGATGATATGAGCATACATTGCATGATTTTAGGAAAAACCTTCATAGGATAGATGAAGTTAGGAAGAGAAATTGGGAGAGAACCTTTAGTTACCACCTCAGTCAAAGCTCTGGGCCTTGCAGAAGGAACACTGCAGTGTTTGAGCATAAAGATTAGATGGTGTAAATGAGGTAATGGGAGGAGGATTCGAGTAATGAAATCATGGAAAGGTATTTACCATCACGACGATATCGACTGGTCCTTTGGGGCGACACCATGACAATGATATATGGTGTAATACCATAGATAAAAGAGGCTATGGCAGTATGGTATGAAATACGTAGCTAAGACCATGGATGAAAGATGTCATGGCGTCATGGTAAAAGGTATAAGGTATATGGCATAAGACCATAGATGAAAGGGGCTATGACAGTCTGGTATGAAGTACGTAGCATAATATTATGGACAAAAGATGCCATGGAGGCATGGTACAAGGTATAAGGTATATGGCGTAAGGTCATAGATGAAAGAGGCTATGGTAGTCTGGTATAAAGTACGTAGCATAAGACCATGGATGAAAGATGTCATGGTGGCATGGTACAAGGTATATGATGATAACTCTTGAAAGGAATTATATTTCATGCCTTTAGACCTAGCTAATTACTTGTACGTAAGTACATTTTGCTGCATTTTAGGACATTTTAGTTAGCATTTTTACTATTGCATTAGGACTTGGATTGTGTTGGAATTAGGTGCTTTTAATTGCTTGCGGTGGAGTTTTTTGTATGTTGGTGTAGCAGGAACATGTTTTGGAACGAGGAAATAAATAAGTGAAGTTTTGTCAGGGCAAAGTGCAGAAAGTTTGCCAGCACGGATGTCATGGCAATGCTGGGAAGACCAAGTCAACATTTTTCACTCAACAGTCCTGGCTCAAATTGAAACTTGTACCAGATAAATCCCATACAAGAGGAGAAGATAATCACGAGCTGTTAGTTGACCCTAGCCTAATCTATCTATAAAAGCCGATGAAGGGGACCTCACAAAGGGCGAACAAAAAAAAAAGTGGAAGAGATCCTTAAGCATGAATAAGGGTTCGACTGCGCAAAGGAAAGGAACTCGAAGCCAGTCCTTCTTAGCCATCACAGGACGTTGTGCTGCCAAAGTGTAGACTGTGCAAGCGAAAGCTATTTCTCAAAGTTTTTCCTTTATTTCCATTAAAGTTCCTTCGAAGGATTGGATTGAAGTAGTTGAACACAATGTATGATAATATTTTAGTTTGGAATTTTATTTCCCAGCTCATGAGCTAAATGTCATAGGGTTTGAATTACTTTCGATGAAACCGTAAACTATTTTTTTGGATGCAGTATATATCTAATTTACTTTACTGTTTCATTTTATTGTTCTTATTTCTTAAATAAAATGCAAACGATCTCTAGACATAGAAGACTGTTTGCATACTTATAAACTGATTTTAACTTCGAAAGGGTTGGATTGTTGGATAAAAATTAAATGAAATGATCAAGTATTCAATAGACATTTGTAGTCAACTCTAGACATAGAGTCATGATCATACAGAAGGAACCCGTTCAAGATATCTAAAAAGCCTGTAGACATGGGCAAGATAACTTGAGGTTTTACTCTCGCGAGAGGCAAACCATTTTAGAACTCTTTAGTGCAGTAAATTAGATATAATTTTTCCAAGGCATTATTGATAGTAAGGGTCGATTCTGGGTAATCCCGACCATCCAAATCAACATCACTCTATCCTTATTCTTTTTCGTAGTAACTATGCCACATCATATTTAGTTTTTAATTTCTTTGTTTACATTCTATTCGGATAATCACTCTTGTTATTGCCATTGCGTTTCTGCTTTCACTTTTGCCATAGCATTTCCAATTATTCATCAAGTCCATCTATCGCATACATCATCATTCATTTGAATTATCATTGCATACTTACCTTAGTTTACCATAGCATCTTATTCGTCAGTCTTGCCATAACATTAACCATATTACAATAACTTGACCAATTTTGTGTCTCAATCTGATCCTCGTGGGAACGATACTCACTCATCACTTTATTACTTGAGCCAATGTGTATACTTACACAAAATAACACATCATTTTACACGCGACATATGGTATACGGTGTAAGACCTTAGATGAAAGACGCTAAGGTAGCAAGGTATAATGAGTAAGACCATGGATTAAAGACTCCACGGCATCAAATGATAGCATGCCAGGATGGCAAATTAGTGCAAGACCACGGATGAAAGACTCCATGGCATCCACAAAGATAGTCCACTAGGACTGTAAAAAAATAGAACAGATAGCCTATTAGGACAGTAAACACGGGGTAAGTCCGCTAGGACAAGAAAAATGAGGAAGAAGGGTATAAGACTATAGCTCGACTACGGCAACCCATAGAGCCCACTATGGGACTAACGCGGGATGTACGCCAGAACCTCATGTGAGGAGTATACAGTTAGTGCGCCAAGTATGAGAAACCACGCAAATGGAAGAAGAGTTAAAGAAAAGTGGTAAGGATAGACGTAAAAGCCGACGAGGCATGGGTGAAGACCCAACAAGAATTTGAGAATGATTGGTCGTGCAAGAGCTGGCCTAATCAAGGAAATGTAAGAAGGGAAACTATCCAAGAATCACAAGGAAGGATCCACAATTAAGAGCCACCAGGAAGTACTCAACAAAGTTGTAAACGAGAAACGAACCTCATAAGAGAAATGAGAGTTCTACTCCAATAATAAGGAGTCTGTCTAAGGGATAGAATGTAAGTCAAGACTATTCCTCTTTGAGACAAGTCTATTGCAGGTACACCGCCACAATGATAGCTGTAGAGAGGAAACGAACAAGTAAAATGTTACGCTCGTATAGTCATATGGAAGATAACCTGTTGGTCTAGCAAGTCAAACCGACCTTCATGTACGAGACAGGTGAGTTCCCAAGTAAGGGATGGATTGAAGGGCGGATTACTAGAAGTAATCCTACACTGCGGACATTAGGGTAGAACGAGAATGGGATCACTAGAGTGGAGAGGACTGCTGAAGGTCATCATAATATGAAGATATCAACAAGTACTTCGGGACTAGAGTAAGGGAAAATGGAGTTTGCCAAGGACTTGTTGTAACATCCCGGTTTTTGGCCTAGTCAGAATAGTGGTTCAAGACCACAAATCCGAGGGTCATGAATGAGTTTTTTAGGCTTATATTATGTATGCATGCTAGTGTGAAAGTTTCATGAAGCAATTTTGTGAAATTGTGGTTGAATTGTCCAAAAGGACTAAATTGCAAAAGTTGCAAAATGTGTGTTTCTAGAAGCTATATGTGTGAAATAGCTTTAGATTATTAATTAGAGTTCCTTAAATAGCAATTTACCCAAATTCTAATTTTTGGACAAAAATGGGCATGGTTGAGTTAAAATTGAAAGTTTATCAAAAAGGACATTTTGGTCATTTATCAATTAAGTGATTAAAATAGGTGAAAAGATGATAGAAATTCATTAATCTTCTTCCCATAGCTACCGAAAATTTGAGAAGCCATTGTTAGGGTTCTTTTAATTTTTCAAGCTTGCTAGTAAGTGCTCCTAAGCCCGGTTTTTGATATTCTTCGTATTTTTAAAGTCCCGGTAGCATGAGTAAGTTATTTATAGCTATTTGGTGAGCTATTATGGATGTTCAAAAATGTACATATGTAGTACATGCATGTATTTTGATGTTTTATGGAAGAATATGAAAGCTTGATGTAGTAGAAATATCTTTTGCTAAGTGATTTTCCATGAAAATGCATGTAGGGACTTAGATGTGAAAATCTTAAGTTTGGTCATACATGGGTGATTTAGTGAGATTTGATGAATGCTTTAGTTGAGTAAGTGGTTTGGATAAGCATGAAAGAGTAGAAAGTTGGATAAAAATCACTTTACGAGCCTTTGGGACTAAAGTGTAAATATGAGAAAGTTTAGGGGCAAAATAGTAATTTTGCTAAAGTATGAGATGTGGGTCAATTTAGTCAATGTGTGTATTGAATAAGCTGATTTATTCATTATAGATCAAGAAATACGAAGCCCGAATCGAAACCAAGGCAAAAGCAAGGTGGTGGACTAAATTGCACATTTCAATACTTTTGAGTATCGAGGTAAGTCTATGCATAAACAATGCATTCATACTTACAATTTGTAAATGCTAGCTAGGGTGTAGCATGAATGAGAATGAATGAGAATGATTGGGAACCTATGTGGTTCAAGTAGAATGAATGTAATATAAATGTGAATGGATGAATAATTGGGTAAATAGACTTGTGCATGTGTTGTGATAATGCTAGATGGTGGGCTAAGTGCGATACCATCCAAATGCATATTGACGATGAGTCAAGCTATGTGCGATGCTTGTCGTTAGGTATATCATTTAGTGGCTATGTGCGAGATCACGATGATTACCTTTGTGGTAGGCTAAGTGCGATACCACCTTATAAATTGATTGTGGTGTGCTAAGTGTGAAACCACCGAGATATTGGTTGTATGGATTAATTGTGTATATTAGCTGTGTGTAATAGCTGTGTGGATAAGATATGTGGATTAGCTATGTGAGTTAGCTATGTGGATGCATTATTGAGCAATAATGACGTGTTGTATATTGTGTAAATGTGATATTAAACGTAGGGGTGCATTTCAATAATTATGAGCATGTGAATCATGATGTGTTGGTAATATGGTAAGGGATAGAAAGAGTAAGCATAGTTGTATATTATATGTTGGTATAATGCTAATTGTGGTTGGGCTTATACTATGATGCTTAATTGTTTATGTGTAAACTTACTAAGCTCAAAGCTTACTCTCTTTCTTTTCCCTTGTCTTATAGATTAAAAGCGTTGAATCGAGATACGAGGATCATCAGAAGATAGCCCACTTATCAGCACACTTTGGTACATGAAACTTAATGTTTTGTATATGGCATGTATAGGGGCTAGATAAGTTAGTAAATTTTGTTGTAAATGGCTAAGATGTGTTGGCCTATAGATGGATAGCTTATTTTGTATAATGCCATGGTTGTTGGCTATTACATTATATGAAAGAAAGATGTAGTTTTCTATGTGAGAATGCACTTCAATTTGAGTTGATTATGTTGTGTATGTTAGAAGGGTGAAAAAAACTTGACACTTAGTCTTGTTCTTGACCATGTGGGTAGACACACGGGCGTGTGTCTAGACAATGTGTGACACACGGTCAGCCCACGGGCGTGTGCTGTGGTTGTGCGTCCCCTGCATGTTAATATTTGAAAACAGAATAGACCGCGGACTAGTCACACGGGCCTGTGCCTAGGGCGTGTGGGATTCATCAGTGTTGGCCACGGGCTAGCCACACGGGCATGTGTCTAGACTCTAGGCCGTCCGAGGGAAGTCAGTGTTCACCACGGCTGGAAAGCACGGGCGTGCCATGGTCGTGGGGCATTTGGCAGAATGCTTGGATTTTTAGGCACGATCTGGGGACATGGGCGTGTGTGCTCATGCACGGGCGTGTCTAATCTTGCATGGGCATGTGAGACCTGTATAAAAGAGGAAAATTTTAAGGATCGTAAAAGTTCCGAATTAGTCTCGAGAGCCCTCGTGTGTATGAGTGAGGCCTCGTAAGTCGAGAATGAGGTTATAGCGAGTAATGACATTGAGCCTAAGTGGCGATTAAGCGGTTTGAGTTCGGTAACGCCTCAGGACCGATTCTCGGTGTAGAACCCGGGTAAGGGGTGTTACACTTGTCCATCGGAGTCTGCCAAGGAAAGTATTCAACCAAATAAGTTAGAGGACAACAAACACCCTGTACGTGGGGTGTATGGAAGGAAGAAAATACGAGAAGTAATGGTAGGAATCGCTGATGAGGCGAGGTGTTTGGATTATGGTCAAGTGTAGAGTTCGACCAAAGAAAAGTCTTATAGTGGGCCAAGTAGCTCGGAGGACCGGGTGGAGTCCACCACCCTGGCAAAGAAACACTCTCCTTCAGTGAACATAGAGTTATTCATGTTTAGTTTACTTTACATTTGTAACCCTCGTGCATTAGGGATTATTTATGGTGCACTAAAGGAGTTTGTCTGATTGATCACTGTGAATCAGAGCTTTAAAATTTATAAAAAGAATGATCGAACCTGGAAACTAACTCTAACAATGATTGAGGCAAGTGCACCAATCGAACAGTAGTATAGCTTAGGCAAGACTGGATTATCGAACCCAAAGGAACTAAAAGTACTAATACTAACTTTCTTTTTATTATTTAGCCTAAAAATAAAGAGAGATTGTTTATCTAATCTAAATTAATTAACTACTAAACTAAGACTCTAAGACAAAGAAGAATGAATTTGGAAAATAACTTGGGAAAAACTCAGTTGATTTAGATGATACCCTAGGAAGAATCCACCTAGACTTCACTTGTTATCTAACACTGAACCATACGATTTATTCACTCAGTTTGATCCGTAAGACTCCCTAACATATATTAAACCCTCTCTCGAGGTGAATAACGTCTAACCCTAGGTTAATTAGTGGAACTCTCGTTCTCTTATAATGACCCCCTAGAATAGCAAAGAATCGATCTATGGATTCCCATATTAGGTTTCACCCTAATCCGCAAAATCTCGTCACCCTATCTCTAGGCGTGCGATCAACTCCGCTTAATTATGTTAGATCTACTCTTAGGCAGGGTCTATTCCTCCTCCACCTAAGCACATTAAATTTGGATTAAGCTCACATAATTAAGAACAAACTAAGTATTTATCATGTAATTCAGAAAACAATAACAAGATTCATCATAGGTTTCATCTCTTCTGTATCCAGAGGGTTTAGTTCATAACAATAAAGGAAAACATCTCAAAAGAAAAGATAAAACAAAACATAAGAAATCCCTAAAACCCCCTAAAGGAATTGAAGGAGAGATCCTCCGTCTTGAGTATAATTCTGGCTTCTTGAGATGGATCAACTGGCTAACCCTGAGTGAATCCCCACAAATCTGCCTTCTCTGGCCTAGCACGACGTCCCTAGACGATGGCTTTGGGCTCCCCTTCTTAGTTCATACTTAGGGTGTATTTATAGGCTTTTGAAATACGTTTCTTTTTCCCTAAGTATCCTTTCCTGAACGAAATTGCTCTTCTCCACGGCAGAGGCACGGCCATGGCACACGCTCGTGTGAATCGTGGCCAGGCCGTGTTCGGATTTCTTTAATGAGACACGACCGTGTGAGTTGGGGTTAGACCGTGTTCTAGATGATTGACTTGGCACGGCCATGTGGGTCCATGTCCAGGCCGTGTCAATTTCCTCTTTGGCCCGTTTTGGTCCGTTTTGAGCCCGTTTCTCATTCTTTTTATCCTTGGGTGCTTTCCTGAGTATAAGACATGAAAAGAAAGGATTAAAAGCACCTTTTTACATAAATCAAGGGATAATTCATCCAAAAGCATACTAAATGTGTGATTAAAATATGTTACTATTTCAGTTTATCAAATACCCCCACACTTAAGCTTTTGCTTGTCCTCAAGCAAAATTCTCAACTTACAATTAAAACGAACTTCCTATAATTCATAATAGTCATTGATAGTGTCTCATCATAATTCAGAGATAATTTATACATGGATAATTCAACTCAAAGTGTCCTAAAAATTCAAACACTATAAGCCTTATATTTTGTAGCACAAAACATAGGTGTTTCCCTTCATCTAAATAATTACCTCTGATTCGAAATTGTCAAGGATTGACATCCTCACTAAAGATTCACTCAAATCACTCAAAGTGTTTAAAGTTCAAAATTTGGGCAATCAAAAGTCAAACATGAAGAGTTAATCCCATAGGCTTGCTTGAAAATCAAATCTCCACCACTGAAATATGAGATGAAACACAAATTAAAAGGTCTTTGTTAGGGTTGTAAAGGGGCTAGGGTTAAGGTGTGGAATAAGGCTGAATTAGAGGGTTAGAATCGAGATTGAATTGACAAATTACCTAACTAAGAACTAATGAACTAATAATAATTACATCAATTGAAAACTAATAATACTAATAATACGAGCTTCTTCTTCGATATTTGGAATAAATGTATAAGCTCATTTAATCACATATTAATAATGAATATACTTTGTTTTTTTTTCTTTTTTTTTAAGTACATAATAAATACATAATAAAGGATAAATTACTGAAATTCATAATTAGGCAACTAATCAGATCAAATCTCGATATAGGGGTAGTTAGAAAGAATGGTGATAACAATTACAAAGGGTTTTGGGTTAATATTAGTGGATGAGTCAATAAATAGGGTTGTTAGTGTAACACCCCAAACCCAGTCTAACCACTACAACCGAGTCTGGCGTGCTACGGGAAAGAAAATGTTTGAAAATTGACTTGTCAATTTTGTTTAAGGAGAAAACTGTTGAATAATTTTAGAGAAAACGAATTTGAATCTTGTGGTGTTCAAAACGTGTATCTTGCTTTAGAAAAACTTAGTTGCTCAATTGTTACTCCATACTTATTACTTAATTAGTGAACATTTCAGAAAACACATTCTTATCGAGGTTTTAAAAACAACCAATTCACATTTACCAAGTATGCTTATCGAAAGTTATAAAAAAAATAACCAAATAAAACATCACAGAAATAAAAGTTAGGTGGCCTTATTACAACGAGGAAAACCCAAAATTTAAATAAAACAGCTAAGTCCAAACAGAAAACTTTGATATAAAACAAATGTTGAGCATGGCCACCTCGAGTCCACTCCGGCTCCATATCCACGATCTAAGTCTGATCTGCAAAATGTAAAGGAAGGGGTGAGTCACCTAGACTCAGTGTATAAATCCCCATGCCAAGAGAAGTTATGCTCTTACACAAATTCATTTACACATATGCATGTCATGCAACCCACAACCTAAGTATCCATCCATGTCTCCCAAATCTACCCTTTGTGGTACCAAACCACTGGTGGTACCAAACCACTGTAACCGGGTTACAAAATAACATATGTGGTACCAAACCACTGGTAACCGGGTTACAAAAATAACATATGTGGTACCAAACCACTGTGGTGCCAAAACCACCGAGACTTAGTCACAATTTTTATAATATGTGGGGCCACCACTGTTGTGATGCCAAATCACTGTGACATCGATAGATCATATTTCCCCCTCCTCTCATCACCCATAACACAGAGTTATGCTAACAATATCAGTATGGTCATGCTTAACATACATAATTATGTATACAGAATATCATGCTCTCATAGATCACAATCAACGCGAGAAACATAACAACTTACCCGACATCCTCGCCTTTTACCCACAAGGGTAATTTGGTAACCATTGCCGTCATTCTGGCTTTTAACAACACATAACATTTAACATAATAAGTAAAGAAAGTGTGTAAGAGTTACACACCTGGTTCTCGTACTAACGCTTTTACTGCTTCTACGCTACCGTCTCTCGAGACTACCACTATAGGCCTACAATCCAACTCCCGATACTTATTCGTTTCTTGTACTTTAGCGTTGGATTTACAGATCCAACCTCCACTGCTTGACTGTTCTTCGAGTTCAAAATAACCCCTTGGTCACTAAACCAATCAAACCGATGAGATCTAATATATAATCATAGTGTTTAGACGAAACCCTTACCTAAACTGTCGACTCCCGAAAGCCTTTAAGAAAACGTCACCACCAACCTACATTCGGCTTTCCCACAAATCGGCACTACAGCCACAAAGACAACAGATTCACTTTCAAGAGCAGAGAGTGAAACTGATAGGGCCTTAGAACAAATGATTCAGATTAGAAACTTGATGAAAAATAGAGAAATCGCAGAGAAGAGAAATCCCGAAAACTCACCAATCTCCCTTGAAGACTATTCAGTTATGGTGCACCTTTGGGAAAATGAAACCACCCTTGTAGATTCGACTATGGGAGAAGGAGTATGAACAGAGGGGATTCGGCTTTTAGAAGAATTTTGGAGAGGGAAATAAGGCTAGGGAATTTCGGCTATAAGAGAGAAAAGTATGAGAAAAGAAAGAAAAGAAGAAAACAAATGAAAGAAAAGATGGACCACTGGCTACTAATTTCGGCTACACACACACACCTTCAGAGTTGGAGTTTCGGCCAACTCTCCCCTCTCCTGATAACTTTTATCCATCTATTATCACATCCATTATCCTTTCTTTAGATGAGACCACCTTAAAACCAACTCTTTCCCTTCCTTATTATCAGCATTTAATCTCTAAAATAAAAGAATTAAAGCTCCTAAAATGTAGCTCATGTGCCGTCCTTCCCTCCCCTAGGAGTGCCGAATTTGGACCCCTTAAACTTGGGCCCTGCCGCCACCACACATGGCCCAATCTCCCTCCTAAGTGACGCCACCTCTATGCTCACCCATAGCACCTCCAACCTTTGGGCCACGAGCCCAACTTACTACTAACATAATTACTTAACTCAACTTAACTTAAATTGTAAACTAGTATTATTTTTAAGCAACTTAACCCAGATTTAAGTCCAAGCCTGAGCCCAATACATACCTCAAAGCCTCAACCTACCAACTTAGCCACCCAACCTACCAAATGCACAGACCCACCAAATTAGGATATTACAGTTCTACCCCCCTTAACATAAATTTTGACCTCGAAATTTACCTGGTCAGAAGAGTTAAGGATATTGCTGTCGCATGATATCCTCCAACTCCCATGTCGCTTCCTCCGATCCATGGTTTCGCCATAATACCTCTACCAAAGGGACCGATTTCCTACGCAAAACCTTAACAACCCGATCCAGGATTTGTACTGGTTCCTCCTCAAAAGACAAGTCTGGACTCACCTCAATCTCCTCCACTGGCACCACATGAGACGGATCCGAGCGATAGCGTCTAAGCATGGAAACGTGAAATACATTGTGAATTTGACTCAACTCTGGTGGCAACTCGAGCTGGTAAGCCACTGGTCCTACTCGCTTCAATACCCGATAAGGCCCAATAAACCTAGGGCTCAACTTGCCTTTCCTACCGAACCTCAAAACCTTCTTCCATGGCTACACTTTCAAGAAGACCCTGTCACCCTCTGCAAACTCTATATCCTTCCGTTTAAGGTCGGCATAAGACTTCTGCCTGTCTGAAGCTTCTTTCAACCGAGTTCTAATCACCTCCACCTTATCTTCTGTCTCAGCAACCAACTCCGGACCCAATAACTGCCGCTCCCCCAACTCCGTCCAGCACGTAGGGGTACGACACTTCCGACCATATAACGCTTCGTATGGTGCCATCTTAATACTCGCCTGATAACTATTGTTGTACGCGAACTCCGCAAATGGTAACAATTCTCCCCAACTGCCTCTGAAATCCAAGACACAACCCCTTAGCATATCTTCCAAGACTTGAATCACCCTCTCCGACTGTCCATCCGACTGGGGATGGAATGCCGTACTGAAATCCAACCTTGTACCCAATGCCTGATGCAAAGCCTTCCAGAACCTGGATGTAAATCTAGGGTCTCTGTCCGAAATAATCGACACTGGCACCCCATGCACCCTTACAATCTCCGCTATATATAGTCTCGCTAGCTTCTGAAGAGAGAAATCCATACGTCAGGTGTATGAAATGAGCAGACTTCGTCAAGACGGTCCACAATCACCCAAACCGAATCCTTTTTAGTGGGTGTGAGGGGTAACCCACTCACAAAATCCATTGTGATCCTTTCCCACTTCCACTGTGGAATCTTAATCGGCTGTAGCAAACCCGATGGTAACTGATGTTCAGCCTTGACTTGCTGACATGTCAGACACTTACCCACAAATTTCGTTACCTCACGCTTAAGACCCGGCCACCAAAACTGCTCCCGCAAATCCCGATACATCTTACTACCTCCCGGATGCATAGCATATGGACTGCTATGTGCCTCTTGCAAAATCTTCTGCCTTAACTCCACATCCTTAGGCATACACACCTTCCCCTGAAAACATAATACTCCATCGCTGCTCAGACTATACCCCTCCAATCCACCATTCTGCACTTGCAAGCATCGAGCACTTAAGACTTCATCTACCAGCTATTTCTCCTTAACCTGATCTACCCATGATGGCTTCACCTGCAATTCTGCTAACAGGCTTCCGTCCTCATACAAACTAAGATGAGCGAACATCACCCTCAAATTCGACACCACTTTCCGACTTAGCGCATCCGCCACCACGTTTGCCTTTCCCGGGTGATACTCAATCGAGCAGTCGTAATCCTTTAATAATTCCACCCACCTTCGTTGCCTTAAATTCAGCTCCTTCTGAGTCAGCAGATACTTCAAGCTCTTATGGTCCGTGTAGATCACTGACTTCTCCTCGTACAAATAATGCCTCCACACCTTCAAAGCGAAGACCACTGCAGCCAACTCCAAATCATGCGTCGGATAGTTAACTTTATGCGGTCTCAACTGCCGAGACGCATAAGAAACAACCTTCCCCTCCTGCATCAATACACAACCTAACCCCGTATGGGAAGCGTCACAATACACCACAAAATCTTTCCCTCCCACAGGCTGAATCAAGACCAAAGCCTCAGTCAAAACCCTCTTCAGCTTCTCAAAACTCTCCTGCTGCTTATCCGTCCATACAAAAGGTACCTCCTTCCTCAACAATTTTGTCAAAGGTGCCGCTATCGAAGAAAACCCTTCCACAAATCTCCTATAGTAGCCTGTTAACCCCAAGAAACTACAAATCTCCGCCACCGACTTGGGTGGTTTCCAATCCAATACTGCCTCAATCTTCCGAGGATCCACTCTTATCCCTTCTACTAATACCACATGCCCCAGAAAAGTAACTTCCTTCAACCAAAACTCACACTTACTAAACTTGGCGTATAATTGCTTTTCCCTTAAAATCTATAACACTACCCGCAAATGCGCGTCGTGTTCCTCTTCCATCCTCGAGTACACCAGAATATCATCTATAAATACTATGACGAACCGATCTAAGTACGGCTAAAACACCCGGTTCATCATACCCCGAGCATACCTACATAACCTCAAAAATTTTGCCTCGTACTTAGGTACCGACTTACTCCCCTGAACCAAATTCAGGAACGCCCTACGTTGCGCATCAGTATAACCAGCTCCCACATAATTCCTCTGATAGGTCGCCTTAAAATAATCCTGTGTGATATCATCGGCCATCGCACCATCCCCGACCGTGAGCCACCACCGATACGACTCATCCCGAGAAGAGACACTATCCCCTTCAACTTCTCCTCGATCGAGAAGTCTAAGTCATCCATTATACGCCTGTTGCCTCTAACCAAGACTCAGCAGGTGTTGGGAGCTACATCGGACACCCCCTAAACACCTCTGCTCTGTTAGCTCTGAGTCGCTCACCTACTTTTTTGGCTCCAGACATGCGAGCCTCGCCCCGGCAACTCCCTCCAAAACTCACAGTACTGCCTGGGTTATTACATCATTATCACCAGTCTGATCCTGAAACTCAGCTTCCTCTGTCGGCAGATCTGGTAGCACATTCCCAGACCCATGGCCAGACCCAGCTGGCTCTGACAAGGTCATCCTACCCCTACCCCGGCCACGCGGCGGACGTCCACGACCTCGTGTACTCATTCTTCCCATTCGCGTTTATCTGGTTAAGAATTTTATGTATTACTAATTCTGTTCACTGTTTATCCACGAGCAATTTTTATGGAAAATAGTTTTAAAAGTGATTCTTTCGAAGTCGAATCTATCTATAGTTTCAGCCAGGCTTATCTCCTAGTTCTAAGTGCATTCATCACACAAACAACATCCACGGACCACATTCAACGTGTAGGGGTATTTTCGTCATCTTCACTACCCGGGGGTATTTTCGTAATTTTTACCTACAGGGGTATTTTCAAAATTTTTCCAAAACAAAGTTTCGGGTGATTTTGCAAATTAAGGGTATTTTGGTAATTTCGTGAAGTAGGGATATTTTGGTAATTTTGTCAATCAGGGGTAGTTTGGTAATTTACAAACCAAGGGTACTTTGGTCTTTTTTCCAAATTCAGGGTAGTTTTCACAAATCAAGGGGTAATTTGATAATTTCAAAACTAGAGTTTTTACAAAACAGTGTGGCTGGTCCCTTTCGTGTTTTAATTATCGGATTTAGCTTTGTGAACAAGTCCTCATGGTCGAGTGAACAATCCTACGCACTGTGGGATTCGAGCAAAGAGGAGGTGAGTCACTAGGACTGCTTAAATACCAAGCTCTTACTGAATCCAATCCTAGACATGCGCATGGCGGTTGCCACACCCTAACTCGGTGACTTACTCACAGGTTTGTTTGATTCGGCTTAAGTCTTATGTAATTAAGAAGTTGTGTAAACTAACCCTATGGTCCATCGCCTACCATGCCCAACTACGCCTAAAGCCCCCAAAGCCCACACATAAACATTAAATCAAAGGTTAGGGTACTTACCTGTGGATCGACGCCAGAGACTCAGTGCCATGCTTTCCGAGATATTCATCTCCTTAAAAATCATTTTACACCCCTCAAAACATATTTTGGGCCTTAAACCCACAACCGAGCTTTTGAACTCGGCTCGATACTAAAATGTAACACCCAAAACTCGGTCTAACCACTACAACCGAGTCTGGCATGCTACGGGAAAGAAAATGTTTGAAAATCGACTTGTCAATTTTATTTAAGGAGAAAACTGTTGAATAATTTTAGAGAAAATGAATTTGAATCTTGTGGTGTTCAAAACGTGTTAAATCTTGCTTTAGAAAAACTTAATTGCTCAATTGTTACTCCATACTTATTACTTCATCAGTGAACAATTCAGAAAACACATTCTTAACGAGGTTTTAAAAACAACCAATTCACATTTACCAAGTATGCTTATCGAAAGTTATAATAAAAAAAACCAAATAAAACATAACAGAAATAAAAGTTAGGCGGCCTTATTACAATGAGGAAAACCCAAAATTTAAATAAAATAGCTAAGTCCAAACAGAAAACTTTGATATAAAACAAATGCTGAGCATGGCCACCTCGAGTCCATTCTGGCTCCATATCCACGATCTAAGTTTGATCTGCAAAATGTAAAGGAAGGGGTGAGTCACCTAGACTTAGTGTATAAATCCCCATCCCAAGAGAAGTTATGCTCTTACACAAATTCATTTACACATATGCATGTCATGAAACCCACAACCTAAGTATCCATCCATGTCTCCCAAATCTACCCTTGTGGTACCAAACCACGGTGGTACCAAACCACCGTAACCGAGTTACAAAATAACATATGTGGTACCAAACCACCGGTAACCGGTTACAAAATAACATACGTGGTACCAAACCACTGGTGGTGCCAAACCACTGAGACTTAGTCACAATTTTTATAATATGTGGGGCTAACCCACTGTTGTGATGCCAAATCACTGGTGACAGTCTGATAGATCATACTTCCCCCTCCTCTCATCACCCATAACATAGAGTTATGCTAACAATATCAGTATGGTCATGCTTAACATACATAATTATGTATACAGAACATCATGCTCTCATAGATCACAATCAATGCGAGAAACATAACAACTTACCCGGCATCCTCGCCTTTTACCCACAAGGGTCATTTGGTAACCATTGCCGTCATTCCGGCTTTTAACAACATATAACATTTAACATAATAAGTAAAGAAAGTGTGTAAGAGTTACACACCTGGTTCTCGTACTAACGCTTTTACTGCTTCTACGCTACCGTCTCTCGAGACTACCACTATAGGCCTACAATCCAACTCCCGATACTTATTCGTTTCTTGTACTTTAGCGTTAGATTTACAGATCCAACCTCCACTGCTTGACTATTCTTCGAGTTCAAAATAACCCCTTGGTCACTAAACCAATCAAACCGATGAGATCTAATATATAATCATAGTTTTTAGATGAAACCTTTACCTAAACTGTCGAATCTCGAAAGTCTTTAAGAAAATGTCACCACCAACCTACATTCGGCTTTCCCACAAATCGGCACTACAGGCCACAGCACAATAGGATTCAGCTTTCAAGAGCAGAGAGTGAAACCGATAGGGCCTTAGAACAAATGATTCGGATTAGAAACTTGATGAAAAATAGAGAAATCGCAGAGAAGAGAAATCCCGAAAACTCACCATTCTCCTTTGAAGACTATTCGGCTATGGTGCACATTCGGGAAAATGAAACCACCCTTGTAGATTCGGCTATGGGAGAAGGAGTATGAACAGAGGGGATTCGACTTTTAGAAGAATTTTGGAGAGGGAAATAAGGCTAGGGAATTTCGGCTATAAGAGAGAAAAGTATGAGAAAAGAAAGAAAAGAAGAAAACAAATGAAAGAAAAGATGGACCATCAAGCTACTAATTTCTGGCTACACACACACCCCCTTGAGTTGGAGTTTCAGCCAACACTCCCCTCTCCTGATAACTTTTATCCATCTATTATCACACCCATTATCCTTTCTTTAGATGAGACCACCTTAAAACCAACTCTTTCCCTTCCTTATTATCAGCATTTAATCTCTAAAATAAAAGAATTAAAGCTCCTAAAATGTAGCTCATGTGTCGTCCTTCCCTCCCCCTTAGGAGTGCCGAATTTTGGACCCCTTAAACTTGGGCCCCAAGCGGCCACACATGGCCCAATCTCCCTCCTAAGTGACGCCACCTCTATGCTCACCCATAGCACCTCCAACCTTTGGGCCACAAGCCCAACTTACGACTAACATAATTTCTTAACTCTACTTAACTTAAATTATAAACTAGCATTATTTTTTAGCAACTTAACCCAGATTTAAGTCCAAGCCTGAGCCCAATACATTCCTCAAAGCCTCAACCTACCAACTTAGCCACCCAACCTACCAAATCAGGATATTACAGTTAGGATTAAAAGGGGTTCACTAGGGGTTAATTTGTGATGGTAGGCTTTTAATGGAGTTAGTGGGTTAAAACCTAGGTGCCTTTATCATCTCTGTATATCAAATCAAAAGTGTGGTCTTGACATGTATAATCGATGCAAGTTCTAGAATAACAAATCAGTGTTGACATACTCATAATCAATAAAGTGAGCAAGAAAAAGAATTTATGCTCTATAAGGCTAAAAAACTGACAAAAATTATGGGTATTTTTGACATCAACCTTGTAAATATCAAATTTCAAGGTAATATTTAAATTCAGGTAGATGACCTAGAAAATTTTTAATTCTGAAAAATAGACTTATCATGCTTGATTCTCTAGTATTCTTAGAATTTAACCATCAATGCACAATTATCAATGGCTTAATCTAAACATATCAATGAAAATCATAAATCATGGAAATTTCATCCTAATTAGTAATATGAGAAATTTTCTTCAAAACAAGACTAAATTCAGGATTTTGAGAACAATGCAAAAAGTTTGGTACCTAATTTTAGAAATTTGAGAATAATGAAAAAAATTAGGCCACCTTTTTAAGTTGTTCACCCCCTCACACTTAAGATGTACATTGCCCTCAATGTACAAAGATATATAATATAAATGTAATGTTTAGATCAGAAGATATGGGGATAAGTAAAACTCCCTGAATTATGGATGAGCTCCTTGGAGGATGTGGAAAATACGTTGGAGGGCCGGCAGGTGACGATCCTGCGCTAGATGAAGAAATTGGGAAGCTCATGCAGGATTAGCCAGGATATACTAATAATAATTAAAACTATACTAATTAACTACTTAAGGAAAAGTAAGCTAAAGTGTAGAAAAATAAAGGTGAAACTAAAATTAAAAAAAAAAGATGGATGGACCGTAGAGTCCTTATTGTTGGATGTGATTTCTAAGGATGAGGATATGGTGGTGGTCGTGGCGTGATTCCCTAGCAGCCTTTAGAACCTAAAATTAAGGAACTAAGATGAAATAAACTATATTAAGCATAAGATTGTTAAAGGGAAGGAAATTGAAGCAAAAGAGAAAAATGAAATAAAAATTAAATGGTCTCAAAGACCCTTGGCTTGTTGTTTGGATGAAGCTGCCGGCATGAACTCATGTGAATCGGTCTCCCTTGAGGAGATTGGCCTTTTACGCTTCTTTTCCATGGATATGATTTTGTTGTAGCTCAAGAGTCTAAGGATTTATTAGGAAAAAGGGAAAAAGAAAAAGAGGGAGAAAAGAAAGAAAGAAAGAAAGAAAGAAGGAAAGAGGAGAGAAGAAAGAAGGAAAGTGGGTTAAGAAGAGAAAGGAGAGGGGTATGGTGTTTAAATAAAATTTCAAGTCTGGCAGTTTCCCACACCCGTGGGTTGAGGGTGTGTCGATTCACACGGCCGCCTCGCACGGCCGTGTTCTAGGGTGTGTTGGTTCTCCACACTCGTGTCTAGCCTGTGTTCGACAAGTCAGTATGTTGGCACAGTTTTCAGGCATGGGCGTGTTATGCCCGTGGTTGGAAAGTCAGTAGCTTCACACGGTCATGGGGCACGGTCGTGCCCCTTTGTCGGTGCCCGTGGTGTAGTGGTTGAGTTTGTGAGTTCTAAATTTAGTTGCTCTGACTTGTACCGTCCTGCCATGTTAGTACCAAGATTCTTGAGGTACACACGCCACGTCGCCAGTGTGTCGTCGTGTGGCTGGAATTCTTCACCCCTTGTTAGTTTAAAGCTAGATATTATAAAGAAAGGATAAGATAGAAATAAAATAAAAAGTTAATGGGGTTAGTGCTCGGGTTGCCTCCCGAGAAGCTCTCGTTTATAGCCTTAAGCTAGACTTTACCTCTCATTTGTATGGTCAAGGTGGTTTGAGGAGGTGAAAATCCTTACTCATGCGATGAATTCGGTTATGGATATAGAGTTTAAGTCGAGTAGTGTTTACCTCAAAAGTGATGGATTTAGGATTTCTTACCTCGACTGTGCCGTATAGGAAGACATTAAGTACCTCAAAAGTGATTTCTTCGTTCGTATTGAGGTCTGAATTGGTGATTCGAGGGTCTTCCTTATTCAACAATACATGGTCCCCTATTTTTAAGTGATTTGTTGTTCCTATCAGCTCGTCTGGGGTTTCCTTCGGTTTCACTTCGTGTATTCCTAGTTTCTCTTTAAAGTGTGTTTTCCACTGCCTAGTTCATCGACCAAGCCTTAGTTCTTCATGACTTATTTCTTTATGGGTACGAGGTCTAAGATCTAGCTCAGCTAGGTGATTTCGTGATGCTTCCTGTAAAGAAGGTTGAACCAAATGGTTATCAATAGAATTAACGTTCGTACCTTTATTACTCGATGTCCTAGCTGAGTCAAGAGCTTGAAAAGTGATTGTTTCATCGTCTACACAAAGTGTGAGTTCACCGACTTCTTCCTCTGTGTGGTCTTTCTTTATTGCATCGGGATATGGCACATGAGGTTGGTACTCTGTAATTGCTGATTTTGGTATATCATGGCACACTTCAACCTTACCTTCACTTACCACAGGTTCTTCCCTTGGGTTTAGTTCGTCTAACCCTTCACTATCGTAAATGGCTTGATTTTGCTCACTCGGGTTAGTTTCAGTATTGCTTGGCAAGCTTCCTTGTGGTAATTCTGAGATCATCTTAGCAAGTTGTATAACTGACTTAGTAAGTTCCCCAACTTGGCTCTCGATCCCTTTGATCGATGCTTGTTGGTCATTAAGTATCGTCTCAGTTTTTTGGAGACGATTATCTGTAGCTGCCATGAATTTTGTCAGCATCTCTTCAAGGTTCGACTCCTCTTCCTGTTGGTAAGGTGGTTGTTGAAAATTTGGAGGAAGTTCCGGTCCTTGGCTACTTTGATCATCCCACGAGAAATTTGGATGGTACCTCCAACCTGCATTATAAGTGTCATTATAAAAATTATTTTGAGGTCTAGAGTAGTTACCCATATAGTGAGCTTGCTCGTTTTCCATGCCATATCCGTAGGGTGGGTACTCAGGATTCGCCACGCCTCTGCTTGTTTCGTATTGCATAACTGGATGTATCTGTCAAGAACACAAATTATCAAACTTTTTATTCATCATCTCTAGCTGGTTAGATAACCTGGTGACCACGTCGAGGTTGAAGACACTGGCTGCTTTAGTAGGAATTGTTCTCATGACTTGCCACTGATAATTATTCAAATTCATCTTGTAACACCCCAAACCCGGTCAATACACCACGACCGAATTTGGCATGTTACGGGGAAAATCGCGTTTGAAGGGTTAGGTTTCTGGTTAAAGATTCGATGAAAAACTCCTTGTCATATTTTATACTTTTCGAAATCTTGGCATGATTGCTTTGTCATATTTTAATGTTTTAGAGTGATACCCGATGGTAAAGTTTAAAACACATTGCGTTATAGTTTTGAAACCGTTTTAGCAATTTTAACTCAATTAATTTGTTAAAGCATATTAGAAAGCTACTTTAAGCATAAACATAGTAAAACCTAATTTAAAGGCCATTTACAACCCAAAATAAAACCAAATAGTAACAAATAAGCTAAAGTACCAAATTTTGTAAAGTCTGAGCAAATCTTTATTAAAGCATGGCATGAGCACCTCGAGTCCATCCCGGCTCCATGTCCGCGTCTAAGTGTCACCTGAAATGTCAAAGGAGAGGGTGAGTCGCAAGACTCAGTGCATAAATCCCACTCCCGATAAAACAACATGATAACACACATCATATCATAGCAACATAATCAATGCACCCCGATCCTAACCATCCATATCACCTTTCTACCCCGTGTGGTACCAAACCACTGGTGGTGCCAAACCACTGGTGACCCAAAGTCACGATATCCATAAGTGTGGTGCCAAACCACTGGTGACCCAAAGTCACGAATAATCCAATGATGGGGCCAACCCATCGCGTGATACCAAATCACTAGCGACAATCCCAGTATCTCATAAGTGGGGCCAACCCACGGTGGTGTTAACCACGTGGACGAGTCGCAATGAGGTGCCAAACCTCCGGTGTCCCAAAGACACAGATGTGATACCAAATCACGGTGACCGCAATCACAAATCCGATGATGGGGCCAACCCATCGTGTGATACCAAATCACCGGCGTCAATCCCGTATAATCAATCGTGGGGCCAACCCACTGTGGTGCTAAGCCATTGGGACGAGGCGCTATGAGGTGCCAAACCTCTGGTGTCCCAAAGACACAAATGTGATACCAAATCACCGTGACCGAAGTCACAAAATCAATCTGTGGTACCAAACCACCGGAGGTGCCAAACCTCCGGTGTCCCAAAGACACGGTGTCCCAAAGACACGGATATCATATTCCCCTCCTCTCATATCACCCACACATGTCATACTAATGCAAATGATATAAAACATGCAATCATGCTAACATGCTCAAATGACATCTCATGGTATTTACATCATAAAACATGTTATCACATATATCACTGAGATCTCGTAATGAAACGGACTTACCCGTATCCGTGCTTATACCCCATCGGGTACCAAATCCATCAATCCTATTGTTTCACTTTAATAAGTAATCGGTTATTAATCATATTACTAAACAGAAGTGTGTTAGTTTACACACCGAAATAGCGAAGGTTTTAATCCTAAGAACCGGTCTAAGACCCTCGATCCTTTTGCT
Source organism: Gossypium sturtianum (assembly GCA_025698515.1). Lineage (NCBI taxonomy): Eukaryota > Viridiplantae > Streptophyta > Magnoliopsida > Malvales > Malvaceae > Gossypium > Gossypium sturtianum. The sequence continues at coordinate 39,016,519 of CM046951.1, forward strand.
CCTAAAAACAATCGACCAACCATGGGTTAATCACTTAAACCATTCGCCATAACCATATAAACCAAAGGGTATATCGATTAACCCTTACCTTGCAAACGTTTGGTTTCCTACCAAACCCGAACCAACAATGGTTCCTCTTTTAACAATCGGCACACCCTATTAAAAAGAACGATTAATCCTTTGTCACCCTTGGCTTAATCGAAACCAAAAGATTGAACTAATAAAATAATACCAATCACTTACCCCTTACTTACCAATCGGTCACTGCGATCAAGGCTTCAATTGATCGCTTCACTGATCACCACCACAATCCAAGGCCCTAGCAGAAAAACGGTTCAATACAAAAAGATCAACCCTCCTTCAACACATGCCCAAAATCGGCTATTAACCAACCCACAATCAATAGAGACAAGAGAGGGTAAAATGGCCATTCGGCCACCCACTTACCTTGTTCAATGATTGAACAACCAACCAAGATCAACCCTTCACTGATATTCAGCCAAGAGAGAGCTACTAGGAGAGGGGAGATTCGGCCTAAGCCAAGAAAGAAAGCGCAAGAAAAGATGAGAAAGGGAGGGGTTGATATTCGGCTAAAATGAGAACAAATGAAAGGAGGAAATTTCTGCAAAGACAAGGGAGGGATTCGGCTAGATGTTTAACACTCCTATTATCGGCTTTGAATGGAAAAAGAAAAGAGAATGTGAAATGAGAAAGAAGTTTCGGCAAAGGGTAATTGGGAAGAAGAGAGGTGGATGGGATGAAGGTACTTTCGGTTTTGATAAGGTGTTTTGGAGAATATAATTTCAGCTACCAATGCTTTTAATGGAAGAAAGAAATTATGAGGAGAAAGGGTAATAGTTTCGCTCAACACAAATGAAAAGAAAGTGGGAGAGAAGAGAACATTCGGCTACTCACACAAAGTCAAGGAATCAAAGCACATTCGCAGACTAGGTGGTGAACTTTCGGTTTCCACAGAGAAAAATGAAAGAAAACTCTTTTAGAATTTCGGCTTTGGTATGACAAAAGGAGGAATTTGGCTTGCCAAGATGTTGACCGAAAACACCAAAATGCCCAAAAAGAATTTCGGCAAACCTCTCCTACTCCCTACCAAAACCGGCCACTCACTCCCCACACACCCCAATATTCGGCCACTACCTCCAATCACTCACAACCACCCAATTCAAACTAGTTTGAACTAGTCTTCTCCTAAATTCACTCTCCACCCCTCCTTTGAATGAGTTGACAAAGTCCATGGTAGAGTTTGAACTACCAACAACTCCTCCTCCTCCATGCCGTCAAAATGGAAGCCAAAAATGGGGATTTTCGTAGCTTGATCACATGACCTCTCCCCCCTGCAGATGACGCCACACTCAAGCCCCAAGTGACGCATGCCTTGCCACTTTGCTAGCTCATCTTTTGTGCAACAAAACACCAAATAAAACCCTTAAACCCCAGCTCCTTGACTCCTCACACCTAAAGCTCAAAAACTAAAATTTTCCCACCTACTCAGGCATACCCCTAGCCTACAAGTAAGCCCCTAAGACACCAAAACAGCAACATAGCAAGCTCCTAACATGCAAATTATGCCATAACAAAAATAGCCCCTAACCCGGGATATTACAGCTTCTACCCCTTAAAATAATTTCGACCTCGAAATTACAGTCGAGAAAAGTTGAGGGTATTGCTGTCTCATCATATCCTCGGGTTCCCACGTAGCTTCTTCTACGCCATGATTCCGCCAAAGTACCTTAACCAAAGGCACAGACTTCTTACGCAGAACCTTCAACTCCCAATCTAGAATCTGCACAGGTTTTTCCTCCGTGGTCAAATCTGGGTTTACCTCGATCTCCTCCACTGCTATCACATGTGACGGATCTGAACGATAACGCCGAAGCATCGAAACATGGAAAACGTCGTGGATCTGACTTAGCTCTGCTGGCAACTCAAGCTAATACGCCACTGGTCCCACTCGTCTCAATACCTTATACGGCCCAATAAACCTCGGACTTAGCTTGCCTTTCTTTCCGAACCTCAAAACCTTCTTCCATGGCGAGACCTTCGAAAAACTTGATCCCCACGAAAAACTCTATGTCTCTCCGCTTAAGATTGGCATAAAACTTCGCGGTCCGGCTTCCTTCAACCGAGCCTCAATCAACTTAACCTTGTTTTCGGTCTCAAAGAACCAACTCGGGTCCTAACAATCGGGCGTTCACCTAACTCCGTCCCAACACGTAGGTGATCGACACTTCCTACCATACAACGCCTCATATGGTGCCATCTTGATGCTCGCTTGGTAAAGCTGTTGTTGTAGGCAAACTCATTAATGGTAGAAACTCCTCCCAACTACCTCTAAAATCCGAACACAACCCTCAAAGCATATCCTCCAAGATCTGAATAACCCTTTCCCGATTGTCCGTCCGATTTGCGGTGAAAAGCCGTCTTGAAATCCAACCGCGTGCCTGCAGCCTCGATGCAACGCTTTCCGAACCTTGACGTAAATCGGGATCCCTATCTCGAGATGATCGATCTTCGCACACCGTGCAACCTCACTATCTCCGAAACATACGGCCGCCAACCTCTCGAAGTGAGTAGTCAACTCTCACCGGAATGAAATGAGCCGATTTAGTCAATCGATCCACAATTACCCAAATCAATCCTTCTTGCTTGGCGTAAGCGGTAACCCACCAGATGAAATCCATGGTTATCCTTTCCCACTTCCATCGAGGAATCTTCACGGTGAAGCAACCACGACGGCAATCGATGTTCACTACGACTGTTGACATGTCGGACACTTCCCAACACACTCTGTCACTTCTTTCTTGAGACCGAGCCACCAAAATCGCTCTCTCGAGATCCCTATACATCTTACTACCTCCGGGATGCATAGCATAAGGGCTGCTATGTGCGTCCTAAAGAATCCTCTGCCTCAGCTCAAAATCCTTGGGCATACAAGCTTTACCTTGAAAACACAGCACCCCATCACTAGACAAACTATAACCCTCCAAACCACCATCCTGTACACTGCAACCTCTGCGCTTTCGGAACCTCATCCTCTAATTGTTTCTCTCTGATCTGCTCAACCCAAGTAGGCTTAATCTGCAACTCTGCCAGAATACTCCCGTCATCATACAAACTCAAATGGGCAAACATCGCTCTTAAGTCCGAAACAACCTTGCGGCTCAACGCATCTGCCACCACATTAGCCTTGCCGGATGATACTCAATCGAGCGATCGTAGTCTTTCGACAACTCAACCCATCTCTGACGCCTCAAATTCAAATCCTTCTAAGTCAAGAGGTACTTGGACTCTTATGATCGGTGTAGACTATTGATCTCTCTCCATACAAGTAGTGCCTCCAAATCTTCAGCGCAAAGACTACAAACCGCTAACTCCGGATCGTGCGTCGGATAGTTGACCTCATGTGGCCTCAATTTGCGAGATCGTAAGCCACAACCTTACCTTCTGCATCGATACACAACCCAACCCCGTATGTGATGCATCGCGATGAAGCCGTGAATTCCTTACCCGACCTCGAGTTGAATCAAAATCGGAGCTTACATTTAGAATCTTCTTAAGCTTGTCGAAACTCTCCTGCTTTGTTTCTCGGTCCAAACAAACGGAACCTCTTTCCCTTAACAACTTGGTCATTGGTGCGCAATCAACGAGAAACCCTCTACAAACCTTTGGTAGTATCTGCCAAACCAGAAAACTCGAATCTCACCCAACGACTTAGGCGGTTTCAATCCAAAAGCGCCTCAATTTTCCGAGGATCCACTCTAATCCCCTCGGTGACACTACATGTCCCAAGAAAGTCACTTCTCTAAGCGAACTCGCACTTCATGAACTTAGCGTAAAGTCGCTTCTCCCTCAAAATCTGCGATTACCACACGCAAATGCACATCATGCTCTTCTTACGTTCTTGAATACACCAGGATGTCGTCAATAAAAACTACCACGAATCGGTCCAGGATCTTTGCTTTGAAACACCCTATTCATCATATCCATGAATCTTTGCCGTGCATTAGTCAACCCGACGGCATTACGAGAAATTCGTAGTGCCCATACCGAGTCCAAAAGCGCTTGTCTTGTGAATATCCGCTTCTTTCGAAACTTAATGGTGATACCTGACCTCGAGTCAATCTTAGAAAATACCACGCGCACCCTTGGTGATCAAACAAGTCATCTATCCGTGGCAGCGGATACTTGTTTTGATCGCCGATTTATTCAAATGGCGGTAATCTATGCACATCCGCATTGTACCATCTTTCTTCTTAACAAAGAGTACCTGCGCTTACGGTGAAACACTTGGCCGATAAAACCTCGGTCCAACAACTCTTGGATCTGAGCCTTAAGCTCCACCAATTCCTTTGGCGCCATCCTATCTGAGCAATAGACACCGGCGCAATTCCGGGTAACAAATCTATCCCAAACTCTACCTCACGATCCGTGGCAAACCGGAAGTTCTTACGAAACACATCAAGCAAATTCCTTAAGCTGTTCGGACTTTTTCTCACGAGACTCTTTAGCCTCCAAGGCATACACATGAACCACATACGCTTCACGACCTTTCTCACCATCTTCTGCGCCTTTAGGCGCGATACCACGATAGATAAGCAATCTCTCCTATTACCTATCATAGCCACTTCATCACCCTCGATCGTCTTTAGAACCATGCGCTTAGCGCGCAATCCAACTTCGCACAGTACTTAACCAACCAGTCCATCCCAAGAATCAAATCGAACTCCCCAAATGGCGGTTCCATCGGATCAAGACAAACACTACCCCTTGGAGTTCTAGGGGTACATCTCTAAACGACTTATCTACTACCACGAGTGACCTAAAGGGCTAATTACGGTCATCCGCCTAGAAGATATCTCGAGTCTAAGTCCATGGTCTCTACTATACTCATCGCCATGTAAGAATGCGTCGAACCCACATCAATCAAAGCGGTAAAGGAGAACCAAAGATCAAGAACGTCTGGTTATGGCGTCCCGGTCGCGTCGCCTCTCTCTCGCGCCTTGCGCATACACTAACCCCAGCCGTCTGGCGTCGAACTACCCGCACCTGCGGTGCTCCACGGCCGACCGGATCCATTACTACCTGCTGCCATTACCACGGCCCTTTACGGTGGCGGTACATTATTCTGAATCGAGTACGGCCCGACTCTCGGTGAATCTGGCCAACTTACGCGGGCGGTCCCTCACGCGATGATCCGAGAACCACACTCAAAACAACCTTTTCCACCGGTCCAAGAGCCTCCCCCCAATGATATCTCCCATAATGGTTACACGCGGCGGTCCACGACTAGCGGCAACAACCCTACCAGACCAGTTCGGCCCACTCTGTCTAGCCCTTTACGAGGATTACCCGGCGATCCGGAAGACCCAAAGCTCCTCTTATGCCTGCTGTCCTGTCCATGCCACGCCTCACGGACTCCTTAACACCCTCGGCTACCTTAGCCTTCTCAACCAGGACAACAAACTCACGCTCCTGGCGAGGAGCAATCAGCGACCTCAACTCGTCTCTCGGACCATCCTCGAAACGAACACACCTCTCGTGTTCGGTAGCCACAATACCCCTAGCATCTGGCTCGGCTTCAAGAACTCGACCTCATACTCGGAAACAGGACTTACTCCCTTGGACTAGCCTCAAAAAATGCTTTTATTTGCTGGGCGTCGATGTAGCTAGCTCCAATGTACTTTTACAAATGCGACCACTGAAATAATCCCATGTCGGATCCTCTGCGCCACACTGTCCCGGACCGTGAGCCACCACCGGTATGACTCATCCCGAAGAAGCGATACTATGCCCTTGACTTCTCCTCGGCCAGTCAAGTCGGATCATCCATGATCCGCTCCGTTGCCTCCGGCCAATACTCGGCGATCTTTGGAGCAACACCGAAACACCTCGAAAGAATTCGGCCCCTGTTTGCGGAGTCGCTCGAGAACAATTTCCCTAACTCCTGCACCACCACCTACACGGCTACCCTTTCCAACACTCGCGGCGCCGCTGTGACGCTGCGTCATCGATCGATCTTGAAACTCACCACCTCCACTAGTGGCGATGCAGGTATCTCATTTTCGACCCACGACCGGACCCTACGGGTTCGAAACCGTCATCCTACCACGACCTCGTCCACGACCACGTCCACCTCTAGCGCTCATGACTAAGTTCTCTACGTGCTCGATTTAGGAGTTTTATGCATCAATATCTATTCCACTATTTTAAAGCAAAGTCTTATGAATAGTAAAGAAGCTTTGTTTTCGCGAGTTCACGAGAATCCTATCGATTTGATTTCTAAAGTAATCCACTATAGCAATCATCCAATCACATCAATAAATCACAAGCAATAGTAAGGGTACTTACAGGGTGGATGATGCGGAGACTCGGTGTCATGCCCTTCAAACCATTTATTTCAAACAAAACACTTAAAAGCAGACTTTTGAAAGCATTTTGGGCCTCGGGCCCACAGTAGAAACAACTTTGAACTGGCTCGATACCACAATTGTAACACCCCAAACCCGGTCAATACACCACGACCGAATCTGGCATGTTACGGGGAAAATCGCGTTTGAAGGGTTAGGTTTCTGGTCAAAGATTCAATGAAAAACTCCTTGTCATATTTTATACTTTTCGAAATCTTGGCATGATTGCTTTGTCATATTTTAATGTTTTAGAGTGATACCCGATGGTAAAGTTTAAAACACATTGCGTTATAGTTTTGAAACCGTTGACCTTCCAAGTTTTTAGCAATTTTAACTCAATTAATTTGTTAAAGCATATTAGAAAGCTACTTTAAGCATAAACATAGTAAAACCTAATTTAAAGGCCATTTACAACCCAAAATAAAACCAAATAGTAACAAATAAGCTAAAGTACCAAATTTTGTAAAGTCCGAGCAAATCTTTATTAAAGCATGGCATGAGCACCTCGAGTCCATCCCGCTCCATGTCCGCGTCTAAGTGTCACTGAAATGTCAAAGGAGAGGGTGAGTCGCAAGACTCGGTGCATAAATCCCACTCCCGATAAAACAACATGCTAACACACATCATATCATAGCAACATAATCAATGCACCCCATCCTAACCATCCATATCACCTTTCTACCCGTGTGGTACCAAACCACCGGTGGTGCCAAACCACCGGTGACCCAAAGTCACGATATCCATAAGTGTGGTGCCAAACCACTTTGGTGACCCAAAGTCACGAATAATCCAATGATGGGGCCAACCCATCGCGTGATACCAAATCACTAGCGACAATCCCGTATCTCATAAGTGGGGCCAACCCACGGTGGTGTTAACCACGAGGGCGAGTCGCAATGAGGTGCCAAACCTCACGGTGTCCCAAAGACACGGTGTGATACCAAATCACTGGTGACCGCGATCACAAATCCGATGATGGGGCCAACCCATCGTGTGATACCAAATCTCTGGCGTCAATCGGTATAATCAGCGTGGGGCCAACCCACTGTGGTGCTAAGCCACCGGGCGAGGCGCTATGAGGTGCCAAACCTCTGGTGTCCCAAAGACACAAATGTGATACCAAATCACTTTGGTGACCAAAGTCACAAAATCAAGCTGTGGTACCAAACCACTGGAGGTGCTAAACCTCACGTGTCCCAAAGACACACAGTGTCCCAAAGACACGGATATCATATTCCCCCTCCTCTCATATCACCCACACATGTCATACTAATGCAAATGATATAAAAAATGCAATCATGCTAACATGCTCAAATGACATCTCATGGTATTTACATCATAAAACATGTTATCACATATATCACTACAGATCTCGTAATGAAACGGACTTACCCGTATCCGTGCTTATACCCCATCGGTACCAAATCCATCAATCCTATTGTTTCACTTTAATAAGTAATCAGGTTATTAATCATATTACTAAATGAAGTGTGTTAGTTTACACACACGAAATAGCGAAGGTTTTAATCCTAAGAACCGGTCTAAGACCCTCGATCCTTTTGCTCCTAAAAACAATCGACCAACCATGGGTTAATCACTTAAACCATTCGGCCATAACCATATAAACCAAAGGGTATATCGATTAACCCTTACCTTGCAAGCGTTTGGTTTCCTACCAAACTCGAACCAACAATGGTTCCTCTTTTAACAATCGGCACACCCTATTAAAAAGAACGATTTAATCCTTTGTCACCCTTGGCTTAATCGAAACCAAAAGATTGAACTAATAAAATAATACCAATCACTTACCCCTTACTTACCAATCGGTCACTCGCAGTCAAGGCTTCAATTGACTGCTTCACCTGATCACCACCACAATCCAAGGCCCTAGCAGGAAAACGGTTCAATACAAAAGATCAACCCTCCTTCAACACATGCCCAAAATCGGCTATTAACCAACCCACAATCAATAGAGACAAGAGAGGGGAAAATGGCCATTCGGCCACCCACTTACCTTGTTCAATGATTGAACAACCAACCAAGATCAACCCTTCACTGATATTCGGCCAAGAGAGAGCTACTAGGAGAGAAGGGAGATTCGGCCTAAGCCAAGAAAGAATGCGCAAGAAAAAGATGAGAAAGGGAGGGGTTGATATTCGGCTAAAATGAGAACAAATGAAAGGAGGAAATTTCGGCAGCACAAGGGAGGGATTCGGCTAGATGTTTAACACTCCTATTATCGGCTTTGAATGGAAAAAGAAAAGAGAATGTGAAATGAGAAAGAAGTTTCGGCAAAGGGTAATTGGGAAGAAGAGAGGTGGATGGGATGAAGGTACTTTCGGTTTTGATAAGGTGTTTTGGAGAATATAATTTCAGCTACCAATGCTTTTAATGGAAGAAAGAAATTATGAGGAGAAAGGGTAATAGTTTCGGCTCAACACAAATGAAAAGAAAGTGGAAGAGAAGAGAACATTCGGCTACTCACACAAAGTCAAGGAATCAAAGCACATTCGGCTAGGTGATTGAACTTTCGGTTTCCACAGAGAAAAATGAAAGAAAACTCTTTTAAATTTCGGCTTTGGTATGACAAAAGGAGGAATTTGGCTTGCCAAGATGTTGACCGAAAACACCAAAATGCCCAAAAGAATTTCGCAAACCTCTCCTACTCCCTACCAAAACCGCCACTCACTCCCACACACCCCAATATTCGGCCACTACCTCCAATCACTCACAACCACCCAATTCAAACTAGTTTAAACTAGTCTTCTCCTAAATTCACTCTCCACCCCTCCTTTGAATGAGTTGACAAAGTCCATGGTAGAGTTTGAACTACCAACAACTCCTCCTCCTCCATGCCAAAAATGGAAGCCAAAAATGGGGATTTTCGCGACTTGATCACGGACCTCTCCCCACTGGATGATGCGCCACACTCAAGCCCCAAGTGACGCATGCCTTGCCACTTTGCTAGCTCATCTTTTGTGCAACAAAACACCAAATAAAACCCTTAAACCCCAGCTCCTTCAGCTCCTCACACCTAAAGCTCAAAAACTAAAATTTTCCCACCTACTCAGGCATACCCCTAGCCTACAAGTAAGCCCCTAAGACACCAAAACAGCAACATAGCAAGCTCCTAACATGCAAATTATGCCATAACAAAAATAGCCCCTAACCCGGGATATTACACATCTTCTCCAAAATTACCTATCAAAAGCAAATAAAAGAAAAATTAGCAAGGTAAATAAAATAAAAAAAATAAAAGAAATAAAAGCAAATAAAAATGGCTAAAGTAATAAAAATAGAGATTTCTTAATATTTTAGTTCCCCAGCAACGGCGCCAAAAACTTGATCGCTGTGAATCAGAGCTTTAAAATTTATAAAAAGAATGATCGAACCTGGAAACTAACTCTGACAACGATTGAGGCAAGTGCACCTATCGAATAGTAGTATAGCTTAGGCAACACCGGATTATCGAACCCAAAGGAACTAAAAGTACTAATACTAACTTTATTTTTATTATTTAGCCTAAAAATAAAGAGAGATTGTTTATCTAATCTAAATTAATTAACTACTAAACTAAGACTCTAAGGCAAAGAAGAATGAATTCGAAAAATAACTTGGGAAAAACTCAGTTGACTTAGATGATACCCTAGGAAGAATCCACCTAGACTTCACTTGTTATCTAACACTGAACCATACGATTTTTTCACTCAGTTTGATCCGTAAGACTCCCTAACGTATATTAAACCCTCTCTCGAGGTGAATAACGTCTAACCCTAGGTTAATTAGTGGAACTCTCGTTCTCTTATAATAACCACCTAGAATAGCAGTAAATCGATCTATGGATTCCCATATTAGGTTTCACCCTAATCCGGCAAAATCTCGTCACCCTATCTCTAGGCGTGCGATCAACTCCGCTTAATTATGTTTGATCTATTCCTCCTCTACCTAAGCATATTAAATTTGGATTAAGCTCACATAATTAAGAACAAACTAAGTATTTATCATGTAATTCAGAAAACAATAACAAGATTCATCATAGGTTTCATCCCTTCGGGTATCAAGAAGGGTTTAGTTCATAACAATAAAGGAAAACATCTCAAAAGAAAAGATAAAACAAAACATAAGAAATCCTAAAACCCCTGAAGGAATTGAAGGAGAGATCCTCCGTCTTGAGTATAATTACGGCTTCTTGAGATGGATCAACTGGCTATCCTTGAGTGAATCCCCACAAATCGCCTTCTGCTCGCCTAGCACGACGCCCCTAGACGATGGCTTTGGGCTCCCCTTCTTAGGTCATACTTACGGTGTATTTATAGGCTTTTGAAATACGTTTCTTTCTCCTAAGTATCCTTTCCCGAATGAAATTGCTCTTCTCCACGGCAGAGGCACGGCCATGGCACACGCCCGTGTGAATCGTGGCCAGGCCGTGTTCGGATTTCTTTAATGAGACATGGCCGTGTGAGTCGGGGTTAGACCATGTTCTAGATGATTGAGTTGGCACGGCCGTATGGGTCCAAGTCCAGGCCGTGTCGATTTCCTCTTTGGCCCGTTTTGGTCTGTTTTGAGCCTGTTTCTCGTTCTTTTTATCCTTGGGTGCTTTCCTGAGTATAAGACATGAAAAGAAAGGATTAAAAGCACCTTTTTACATAAATCAAGGGATAATTCATCCAAAAGCATACTAAATGTGGGATTAAAATATGTTACTATTTCAGTTTATCACTGATCCTCGTAGGATTTGTGAGGTTGATCAAGGACTCAGAGGAGGGACTAAGCTCGATGGAGTGGAGATTGAGAATCGCAGGTAGTTAGAGTCGTGCACATAGGAAGAGCATATTTTTGGTGGCTTCGCCTCTGAATCATTAACAACGAAACCAAATAGCACACCTAGAATCTGGATTTTTAGGACCGATAGTCCTTAGCTAAAATTTAAGAATTTCCTTGTAAACAAATAGTCTGGTTAGGAACTGAACTGTGAGGATCTAAACATTTAGCAAATTAAGGCCATTGGTTTTAGGAGTTATTATTATTGATTTTATTGATAGAATTGAATTTTATTTTAATCTGTTTCATGACAGTTTAGCCTATAAAAATTAAGTATAGGTTCATTTGTGATGCTCCATACCCGAATCCGGCGGATAGGTCGGGCATGAGGTGTTACTGTAACAGCCCACCTGGCAAAAACTATCAAGTAACTTTTTGACCTTTAAGTTATTTACACTAAGGGTATAAAACAAGTAAGTTAGTGAAATATCAGTTTTGATTGGGTGGCATATTCTATGGGATTTGCTATTTGGTGAACTCCATGATTTGGCAAACTTTAGGAATTGGCACTCTTCTATTAAGCTATTCGCCAACCCCAAATGTTTTGGACGAACTCACAATTTTACAGCTCGATAGATTCCTTTCCATGTTTTAACGTGAACGATGGCTTGGTAAGTAATGTTGAAGTTTAGTTGAGATCAATTTAGAAATGAACTACAGTGTTGTAGATGATTAGAGTTTAAAATTTTTAAGTGAGTTTATTCACGGGAATCAAAGGCGATAGTGGAATTTTTTTTATCCTTCCGCTAAACCTTGTCTCCATTGTCTGGGTATATAAGGATATTGTTTGCATACATGTATTACTTTTACATCTTCTTCCCTTAATTATTCTCTAAGTTTCTGAAAAACCTTAAGGTAGAAAGCTTCAAATGAATAAGGTTATCAGTATTTAGTCGACGCCATTATTAGTACCAGCTTACTGGTAATTTCTAGTAAACCCTTAGGTTATTGTCGAAGGAATTTACATATTTGCAATTGTGCATGCATAGGTTTTTAGAACTGGTTCTAAGGAGGGTAACTTCCTGATTCTAGGTTACATGGTACCGATTCATGCATGCATGTTAAAATTACAATAGTTTAATGATTCAATATTTATATTTGTTTCTCATCTACCTCAATAAGCTAGTGAAGTTTCGAGTAATAAAGGTAAAGGACTTGTAGAGTAGATTCATGTTTTAGAGTTTCTGGTGAGTTCCTTCTTACTTCCTTGTGTTATAAAATCCTCTTGTTGTATAAATTGTGTAAGATAAGTGTTCTCTATCAATATTGTAATGTTTGGTGTCTAATTATGGTAGAGTTAAACCAGTGTTGTCAGTGTGAGTATGGTTAGTTCAAGTTTTTATGTAAAATACCCTATTTGTTGCATGAGCCCAGTACAATCTATATGTGAAGTGTGATATGTGATAAATGACAAAGAGATATGTTTGTGATGCCTCTGGTAGGGCAGTTGTATTGCAAAAGGGACTGGTAGATCACGAGGAAACATGTTCAACTGAACAAAAATGATATGAGGTGTTAAGGAGGTATATGCACATGAATAAGTCTGATTGATATTATTCTGATTTTTAATTCAGGTCTGAAGCTGTCACAAGGATGGGTCATGTGTAAATTGAATATGTTGTATAAGTTATAGTTAAGTTGGCAGATAATGACCACTCATGTCTTGTGTTAAGATGGTGGAATGAGTCCGTCTGGGTTTTGTGAACGCCATTAGGCGTATTATGTTTATTACGTTCGAACCACTTTGAAAGGTAGAGTATCTTATGAGCATTTGTGCTTAATAACCAACAGAATTCTTGTATATTGTTTTTTTATTACATTTGGAACTCACTAAGTTCGCTTGAACTTACTTTATTATTTTCCTTCTCAGGCGAGTTAAGTAGACAAGGGACTATGCCAGAGTTGTTGTTGCCACTGAACTACGTATTTGTTTTCTGAATCATGCAGGACCGTTTGGGTTGGTAACATGTAGAATTGTTTTGTAAGAAACTTTGTAATAATTTACATCTTCCGCCAATTCACTGTTTTAAAGAGAATTTCTATGTACTCTTGAGACATATGTTAAATCTTAGTGAAATATATTTTATTCGAACATTTGTAAGGCGTATACGCCAAACTGTTTTAAATGATATTTAATTGTCAATGACGCACATGAAACTTTTGTATGGGAAATAACGCACTTTGCTTTTTATATATTCCCATCGAATATTATAAGGCTTCCGTTAGATTTTTTTTAAACTATGTTTTATTTTACTTGGGTAATACGAGTGTTATAACACTCTATAACATACCGATTTTGGGTCTAGTCGGAACAGTGGTTTCGGGAACACAAATTCGACATAGAAAAATGTGTTTTTATTATATTTTTATGGTCTACAATTTCAAGGAATGATTTCATGGAAATCTTGTTCGAAAATTTTGACGTTTGGGCACTCAATTTAGTCAAAAGGACTAAATTATAAAAGTGCAAAACTTGAGTTCTAGAAGTTAGAAGCGTCCAATTGTTATGAGTTTTTAAATTGGAGGTCCTTAAATGGTAAATAGACCATTGGATAATTTGTTGGACAAAAATGGACATGAAATAGGTGAAATAGAATATTTTTAAGTTAGGGGCATTTTGGTCATTTTGTAAATAAATGAATTAAAAAGCAAAATAAGCCAAAATTTCTTGTCATCTTCAACCCCTTGGCCGAATATACCATGGAAGTCGTGTCTATGGTTTTGTTCAAGCTTTCCAAGCTCCATAGTAAGTCCATTCTTGCCCCATTTTTAATGATTTTCACGTTTTTAAAATCCTCGTAACACGATCTACCTATTTCTACCACTTATTTGAGATATGATGAAAGTCTAGGGTTTGACCCATGTTAGAAATTTGTTTATTTTGATGAATAATGGTAGATTATGCATGTTTATGGTTAGAGAAATGACTTTTACTAAATGATTTTCGGTGAAAATGTCCAAAAGGACCTAATTGTAAAAGTTTATAAAATGTGTAGTAAAAGTGTGTTTTAATGAAAATTTTGGCTGCTCTAATTATGAAAATGGTTTGGCTAGGCTTAAAGTATGAAGAAATTGAATGAAAATCATTTTACAAGCCTAGGGACTAAAATGTAAATATGACAAAGATTAGGGGTAAAAATGTAATTTTACCAAAATGTGAAATTGGGCTAATTTGAGTAGCATGATGAATAAATAAGTTAAATGTGTTGTTATAGATCAAGAAAAATGAGATTCGAACTTAGAATGGGGGAAAAACAAAGAATATGAGGAATAAGTCATTTTCACCGGTTGTGCTACCGAGGTAAGTTCTTATGTAAATAATGCAATGATGTGATTATATATTTAATGCTTTGATATTGTATGAACTGTATATTTGATTCTATGAATACTTTGACAAGTTCGACAAGTTTCAACACGAGAGAAAATCTCATTTGAACCTTAGGAATAGAATAGGATACAAGTGACATGTCACTAGGATTTCCATGTGATATATGTGTTTATGTGATCCAGGTGCTAGTCTCGTACGTATACTAGTGGCTAGGTAGTCCGGCATGTGTTTGCGGATACACGGCGGCTTGTGTGAGCGATGACTACGTGAATTACGTCTTGGTGACGGACTTGTGTGAGCGGGCCGTGATTAGCTCGAGAGCGAGCCCTATGTGTTATGAGATATGAGGTAGCATTGGCTACATATGTAGCACTTATGTGCAAAGACTTTCTGTGTATCCGATTAGTATTCCAAGTGTTCAACAGGTAATTCAAAGATTATGTCAAAGATATGAATAGATATGAGCGTATTCTGAGTTAAATGCATGGTATGTACGTAAAGTTTATAAGCATTGGCTTCATGATATTATGAGTTCGTGATCACTATGAAAGTGACCTTAAATTAATCTTGTGAACAAGTGTTTATGTTGATGATGTGTAAATTCATGGTAAATTCAGTTCAGAATCATGTGTTAGGCTTTTGAGCCATATCAAATTGAGAGATAAGATGTTTATTTCACTTGATTTGTGATTTCATTGGATATGTGTGAAAAATGAAAGATTTGCATAATTTCCTATTAAAATGGTTATGAAAGTATGAGAAGTTAAGAGTTTAAATCATTGAAAGCTGTTAAGTTCTGGGCTTGAAAATATGAATATGCTTAATTAATGTGCATGTTACTATAAGGCTTGAAATGATTTGTTAATGATTATTATGGAATGTTATGTTGGAGAGATTATGAATGTTTGGCAATTGTTAAGATGTATTAAATTATGCTTACAAATTGAAGGGGGTAAGCATTGTGATTGAGTAAGTTATGCCTATGAAGATTTAATGACGTTTATGTTGTGTTATGTTATGTTATTTGTATGACAAATGTATGACTATTTTTCCTTATCATTTGCATACGGACTTACTAAGCTTTGTAGCTTACTCCCCTTCCTTTCCCATATCTTATAGGGTTGTATGCTAGCTCGAGTTGGAGATCGCCGGAGATGCTATCACACTATCAAGCTATCATGTTGGGTATAAGTGAATACAAACCCCTTTGAGTCTATGGTGTAATACCCCGTACCCGAGACTGATGCTAGGGCTGGGTACGAGACATTACCATACTTGGATTCACTTAAACATTCTCTTATGAGCGGAAAAATTTCTTTCCGACATAAAAACTTCTCTTTCTTAGTCTAATCATACATTTCATGGGCCTACAAGGCCTTAGGAACATATCCGATAACTTTCAGAACTTAATCGAAAACTTTTCATTGAAGTAGGGTTCACACGCCCATGTGACTTAGAACACGCCCGTGTACCCATAGACACGCCCATGTCTATAAACCGTGCCTAAAAACCCAGGCATTCTGACAATTTGCCAACGGCCATGGCACGCCCGTGCTTCCCAACCGTGGTCAACACTGACTAAATCCACACGACCTGAACACGCCCGTGTCCTAATCGTGTGTCATACACGGCACATACAAATGGCCGTGGGATGTGACCATGGTGTAACCTGACTCATAATATTAAGGTGCAGGGTTCACATGGCCTTGACACACGCCCTTGCGTCTAACCGTGTGGGCACTTAAAGGCTATTTACCAAGCCATTTGCCACTCTGAAATCAAGATCAACTCAACTCAATTCAATGAACCTCGTAGATAAGACTACATACTTCATTGACTTCAATAAACATACATACATAGACAATTTTGGCCAATCACTTAACCAAATACTAGAGAATAATAAAAGAGGCATACACTTCATTAATTTCATCTTCATTGAAAAATAAAGAGTTTGCCAAATATTTGCCTAGCTCAAGAAATCGTTTACAAAATGACTTACAGTCAACACTTTAACTAACAATTACAACTTGACAAAATACCCAAGTCCTATACATGCCATATTCAAAACAAGTCTAAAATTGTTATACCAAAGTGTTGTTAATAGTGTGATCTCCGAATCATTGTGTCTACGATCTTCGAGTTATCTTGGTAATACTATAAGAAAGAAGGGCAATGAAAAGTGGTAAGCAATAAGCTTAGTAAGTTGCATGGTAATAATTAGAAATCATAATCCTCATAAAAGAATAATTCATTCATAGAATTAAATAATCATATACAAATCAGGACTTCTTGACAATCTTTTCTTACAATTGCCCATATCTAACATTTAACATAACACATATAAAGCCAATTTCTCATGACTCATTCAATAGCACTTGTATTCATTCATATCTCAACGATAAGTATAAGGTCAATATCACATTCTCTAGGTGGTCTTACATGAAGTCTCCTCTAGATACTGATGCCATGTCCCGGACATGGTCTTATGGAGAATTTCCTCTATGTGCTAATGCCATATCCCGGATATGGCCTTACTCCAGCTCTTGTCTCAATGCCAATGCCATGTTTCAAACATGGTCTTACATTGGCACTCATAATGTGGCCAATGCCATGTCCCGGACATGGTCTTACACTGGCACTCATAATGTGGCCGATGCCATGTCCCAGACATGGTCTTACAATGGCACTCATAATGTGCCCGATGCCATGTCCCAGACATGGTCTTACACTGGCACTAATAATGTGGCCGATGCCATGTCCCAGACATGGTCTTACACTGGCACTCACAATGTGGCTGATGTGATGTCCCAGACATGGTCTTACACTGGCACTCGTATCAACACCGATGCCATGTTCCAAACATGGTCTTACACTGGCACTCATAACGTATGATGGTAATTTTTTTTCGTATACCTCATGGTCCATTAGGACTTCAATATCACATTCATATAAACTTCTCAATTTATTGGAGTATCATGCATCAATAAGGCATCAAGCATTCCCAATTATGCTAATGTAATATTGCATTAAAATCACATACAACTTACCTTGTTTTCAAAATGAGCTAGTTCTTCGGTTTAGTCCATGATTTTTTCCTTTCCCCGATCGAGGCGAATTCTCGTCTCCTCTTGCTTTGCAAAGAGAGAAGCTTGCTGAAATTTTAAGCTCTCAAACCCCTTAGTTTGCTGCCAATTTTTGGTGGAAGGATCGGAGAAGAAAGATGATATCTTTTCTTCTTTATTCTATTATATTTCCTAGACAATTTATCACCTACTACTACTAACTTTGACTAAAATTGAAAATCTTGTCTCTCATGCTTTCTTATGGCCGGCCAAGCCTCTTCCAAAGGCTAAATTGCCTTTTAAAGACCCCCAATTAACATATCATGGCCATTTGGTACATTTAGCATGTAGAATGGGACTTTCGCACTTTATGCGATTTAGTCCTTTTTTGAAATCACACATGAAATCGCTAAAATTAAAGTACCAAAATTGTCATGTTCATATGCTATTATGTTCTAACTCATAATATATCATGAAAACAATTTCTCTAATCTCGGATTAGTGATCCCGAGATCACTATTACGACTAGCCCCTAAATCGGGCTGTTACAATTCTCCCCCCTTAAGGATTTTCGTCCTCAAAAATCTTACCAGTGAAAAGGTTGGGGTATTGGTTTCTTATCGTCTCCTCGGACTCCCATGTAGCCTCTTCTATTCTATGCCTTTGCCATAGGACTTTCACTAGGGCTATGCTTTTATTTCTTAACTGCTTGACCTCACGAGCTAATATTTTAACTGGTTCTTCACCATAAGTCAAATCTGATTGTATCTCTACCTCTATCGGCTCTATAACATGTGAAGGGTCTGAACGGTATCGGCGCAACATAGATACATGGAAGACGTCATGAATCTTTTCTAACTCAGCAAACAAAGCGAGCCGATAAGCTACCGGTCCTATCCTTTCGATAACTTCATAAGGTCCGATAAAGCGCGGACTCAATTTGCCCTTCCGTCCAAATCTGAGGACTTTCCTCCAAGGTGATACTTTCAGGATAACTTTATCACCAACTTCGTACTCTATCTCTTTGCTCTTTAAATCTGAATAGGACTTCTGTCTATCTGAGGCGGCTTTTAGGCAGTTACGAATCACTTCTACTTTCTCTTCAGTTTCTTTAACAAAATCAACCCCATGTATCTGTTTCTCTCTGAGTTCTGACCAATACAAGGGAGTTCGACACTTACGTCCATACAATGCTTCATAAGGCGCCATCTTCAAACTTGACTGAAAACTGTTATTATAGGCGAATTCCACTGATGGTAAGTATTTCTCCCAACTACCGTGGAATTCCAAAACACAACATCTAAGCATGTCTTCTAGTACTTGAATTGTTCTCTCTGACTGCCCGTCGGTTTGGGGATGGAAGCTTCTTGTAGCTTTTTCCAAAACTGAAACGTAAATGTCGGATCCCTATCTAAAATGATTGACAACGGTACACTGTGAAGTCTCACTATCTCAGACATGTACAAGTCTGCCAATTTATCAAGTGAGTAGTCGACTCGCACTGGTATAAAGTGGGCTGACTTAGTGAGTCTATCGACCACTACCCAAACCATGTCTTTCTTCTTGGGATTCAGCGGTAAACCCATCACAAAATCCATAGTAATACGGTCCCACTTCCACTCAGGAACCATAATAGGCTGAAGTAAACCCCAAGGTACTTGATGTTCAGCCTTCACTTGTTGACAAATCAAGCATCTTGTTACAAACTTAGAAATATCTTTCTTCATACCTAGCCACTAGTACCATTTCTTCAAATCTTGGTACATCTTTGTGCTGCCTGGATGCACATTCAAACATCCGTTATGAGCTTCCTGCAAAATTTTGCGAATAAGCTTATCATTCCTGGGTACACACACCCGATATCGAAATGTCAAACATCCGTCAAGATTTACTCGAAAATCTGACTCAACGCCCGACTCACATAAAGCTCTTTTGGCTTACAAACTGTTATCGTCCTTCTGAGCTTCACAAATCTCTTGGAGGAACAATGGTTTAGCCCTCAACTCGGCTAATAGGGAACCATCATCTAACAAGGTCATCTGGGTGCTCATAGCTTTTAATGCAAACAATGATTTTCTGCTCAAAGCGTCAGCGACTACATTTGCCTTTCCCGGATGATAGTCAATTACTAGTTCATAATCTTTAATCAATTTTAGCCATCTTCGTTGCCTCAAATTTAATTCCTTCTAGGTCATCAAATATTTTAGGCTCTTATGGTCGGTAAAAATCTGACACCTTTCACCATATAAATAATGCCTCCAAATTTTCAACGCAAACACGATTGCGGCCAACTCTAAATCATGAATCGGGTAGTTCTTCTCGTGCAGCTTCAACTGTCTAGAGGTGTATGCATTCACTTTACCCTCTTGCATAAGTACACAGCCTAAACCGTTCAAAGACGCGTCACTATAAACCACAAATTCTCTTCCCGGCTCAGGTTGTACCAATACAGGAGCCTCGGTCAACAGTGTCTTCAATTTCTCGAAACTCTGTTGACACTTTTTCGTCCAGTCAAACTTTACATCTTTCTAGAGAAGCCTCGTCAATGGTGTAGCTATCATAGAAAACCCTTTAACAAAACGCATATAATAGCCTGCTAGGCCTAGAAAACTCCTTACTTCAGTTACGCTCCTCGACGGTTTCCATTCAACAATTGCCGAGATTTTACTCGGGTCGACTCTTATCCCATCTCCCGAGACAATATGCCCCAAAAATCCCACTTCCTTAAGCCAAAATTCACTCTTACTGAATTTAGCATTCAATTGTTTTTCTCTTAAAACTTGTAGAACTATATTCAAGTGCTCAGCATGATCATTCTCATCTCGAGAGTAGATCAGTATGTCATCGATGAAGACCACAACAAATCTATCCAAATACGGTCGAAAAATGCGGTTTATCAAATCCATGAAGATAGCAGGGGCATTCGTTAGACCAAAAGGCACGACCAAAAATTCATAGTGGCCGTACCTAGTTCTAAACGCAGTTTTCAGTATGTCTGAGTCCTTGACTCTCAACTGATAATACCCTGACCTCAGATCTATCTTAGAAAATATCATGAGCTCCTTCAACCGATCAAATAGATCGTCAATTCTCAGCAATGGATACTTATTCTTCACAGTCACATTGTTGAGTTGTTGATAATCTATACATAGTCTCATGGAACCATCTTTCTTCTTCACGAATAGAATGGAAGCGCCCCATGGAGAAAAACTCGGCCTCACAAAACCCTTATCCATTAATTCTTGCAACTATGCTTTTAGCTCTTTTAGTTCGGTTGGAGCCATTCTATACGGAGTAATAGAAATAGGGGCAGTACCCGAAACTAGATCAATTCCAAATTCAATTTCTCTCTCCGGAGGTAGCCCTGGCAACCCTTCTGGGAAAACATCTAGGTATTCACATACTATGGGTATTGACTCAATTTTTGAATCAATCTCTTTAGTGTTTAACACAAAGGCAAGATAAGCCTCATACCCCTTCCTTAGGTATTTCTGAGCTAACATGGTTGATATCACTATTGGTGAACTATCCAATTTATCTGACTCAACACATATAAGATTACCATTTTCATCTCTCAACTCGATATGCTTCCTCCCACAACTCATAATTACATTATGAGTAACTAACGAATCCATCCTAAGAATGACATCAAACTCGTCAAACGGTAATATCATAAGATCGACAGGGAAACAATGACCCTTAATTATCAAAGGACACCCTTTACAAACTCTATCAACCAACACGTACTTACCTAGGGGATTTGACACTCTTATAATGAATTTAGTAGACTCCATAGGCATACTCATGCTAGAGACTAGTTTCATACATATGTACGAGTGGGTAGATCCCGGGTCAATTAAAGCTATAACACGAGTATTATAGAGAGAAAAGATACTCGTGATTACGTCGGGAGAAGATGCTTCTTCATGAGCACGAATGGCATATGTCCTCACCGGTGCTCTACCCTCAACTGTAGCAGCTCGTTCTTTAGGTGGATTCTTGTTTCCCATTTCACTCCTCAGATTTTTCAGCAGTCTTCCCTTAGGGGTACTTCCCGATCTCGCATTCTAAGGCCTTCCTTTCACATCTACCTCAGGGCAGTTTCTGATAAAATGGTCCAAGGACCCACATCTGAAACAACCTTTCTCATTAGCTTGGCACTCACCAAAATTGCGCCCGCCACACTGAGGGCATTTCGGTCTATCTGGACAGACGTTGCCCACACTAGCAACTAATGTAGTTTGCCCTTTTGATCCCGAGAATTGCCTGCCCTTATTTCGGGTTGAAAACCCCGCAGAAGTGACTGATTGAGTAGTGAAATCCCTCGCTTTCTTGGATGAGGATAGGTGAGATTTGTTCAATTGTCTCTTCCTCGAGTCACGAGACTCGTATTATGCTATTCTCTTCTCTTTAGCCAACTCTTCGGCTTTACAGGCCCTATCCACCAACACTACAAACTCCTTTAATTCGAGAACTCCCACGTATAAGTGAATATCTTCATTTAATCCGTCCTCGAACCTCTTGTACATGATGGCTTCGGTAGACACGCACTCTCGTGCATACTTGCTAAGTCTGACAAACTCCCGTTCGTAGTCGGTCACTGACATACGGCCTTGCTTCAACTCCAAGAATTTTTTTCTCTTATGGTCGATGAATCTTTGGCTGATATACTTCTTCCGATATTCATCTTGAAAGAATACCCAGCTAACTCTCTCCCTCGGTACCACCGACACCAAGGTGTTCCACCATCCGTAGGCTGAATCTCTCAGGAGAGATACTGCACACTTCAAGCACTCCTCATGTGTGCAGGATAACTCATCGAATACCCGAATTGTATTTTCAAGCCAGAATTCTACTTTCTCCGGGTCATCATCCTTATTCACCCGAAATTCTTTGGCTCTTTGCTTCCGGATCTTATCCACCGAAGGCCTTTCTCTCCTTGCCACCTCAACCACTTGAGGAGCTACTGGAGCGAGTTGAGGAATAGGTGGGGGCGGAGGGGGCTGAGCATTGGGATTTACTCGAGTATACTCAGTATACCAGTTGCTCATCATGTGGAGAAAAGCTTCTCGAGCCTCATCCCCCTGACCCAAGGTCTCGGGTCTACTATTCACTGGTGCGGTCCCTTGAGCGGGAGCCGGCGCATTACTCACAGCATCATCGACTGCAGTTCGGTCGGGATCAGAATCCATTTACTACATAAAAAACCAATTTATACGTCAGGAGCCATTACACTATCATTACTCAGACACTCTTACATATGGCATGTATAGCTAGACTCGTACTTATGCTACGTTAGTCCTAGAATCGACTAAACCGTAGCTCTGATACAACTAAATGTAACACCCCGTACCCGAGACTGATGCTAGGGCTGGGTACGAGACATTACCATACTTGGATTCACTTAAACATTTTCTTATGAGCGGAAAAATTTTGTTCCGACATAAAAACTTCTCTTTCTTAGTCTAATCATACATTTCATGAGCCTACAAGGCCTTAGGCACATATCGGATAACTTTCGGAACTTAATCGAAAACTTTTCATTGAAGCAGGGTTCACACGCCCATGTGACTTAGAACACGCCCGTGTACCCATAGACACGCCCATGTCTACGAACCGTGCATAAAAACCCAGGCATTCTGCCAATTTGCCCACATCCATGGCACGCCCGTGCTTCCCAACCGTGGTCGACACTGACTAAATCCACACGACCTGAACACGCCCGTGTCCTAATCGTGTGTCATACACGGCACATACAAACGGCCGTGGGATGTGACCATGGTGTAACTTGACTCATAATATTAAGGTACAGGGTTCACACGGCCTAGACACATGCCCGTGCGTTTAACCGCGTGGGCACTTAAAGGCTATTTACCAAGCTATTTGCCACCCTGAAATCAAGATCAACTCAAACTCAATTCAATGAACCTCATAGATAACACTACATACTTCGTTGACTTCAATAAACATACATACATAGACAATTTTGGCCAATCACTTAACCAAATACTAGAGAATAATAAAAGAGGCATACACTTCATTAATTTCATCTTCATGGAAAAATAAAGAGTTTGCCAAATATTTACCTAGCTCAAGAAATCGTTTACAAAATGACTTACAGTCAATACTTTAACTAATAATTACAACTTGACAAAATACCCAAGCCCTATACATGCCATATTCAAAACAAGTCTAAAATTGTTATACCAAAGTGTTGTTAATAGTGTGATCTCCGAATCCTTGTGTCTACGATCTTCGAGTTATCTTGGTAATACTATAAGAAAGAAGGGCAATGAAAAGGGGTAAGCAATAAGCTTAGTAAGTTGCATGGTAATAATTAGAAATCATAATCCTCATAAAAGAATAATTCATTCATATAATTAAATAATCATATACAAATTAAGACTTCTTGACAATCTTTTCTTACAATTGCCCATATCTAACATTTAACATAACACATATAAAGCCAATTTCTCATGACTCATTCAATAGCACTTGTATTCATTCATATCTCTATGATAAGTATAAGGTCAATATCACATTCTCTAGGTGGTCTTACATGAAGTCTCCTCTAGATACTCGATGCCATGTCCCTGACATGGTCTTATGGAGAATTTCCTCTATGTGCTAATGCCATATCCCTGATATGGCCTTACTCGCCTCTTGTCTCAATGCCGATGCCATGTTCCAAACATGGTCTTACACTGGCACTCATAATGTGGCCAATGCCATGTCCCGGACATGGTCTTACACTGGCACTCATAATGTGGCCGATGCCATGTCCCAGACATGGTCTTACACTGGCACTCATAATGTGGCCGATGCCATGTCCCAGACATGGTCTTACACTGGCACTCATAATGTGGCCGATGCCATGTCCCAAACATGGTCTTACACTGGCACTCGTATCAACGCCGATGCCATGTTCTAAACAAGGTCTTACACTGGCACTCACGTATTATGGTATTTTTTTTCGTATACCTCATGGTCCATTAGGACTTCAATATCACATTCATATAAACTTCTCAATTTATTGGAGTATCATGCATCAATAAGACATCAAGCATTCCCAATTATGCTAATGTAATATTGCATTAAAATCACATACAACTTACCTTGTTTTCAAAATGAGCTAGTTCTTCGGTTTAGTCCACGATTTTTTCCTTTCCCCGATCGAGGCAAATTCTCGTCTCCTCTTGCTTTGAAAAGAGAGAAGCTTGGTGAAATTTTAAGCTCTCAAACCCCTTAGTTTGCTGCCAATTTTTGGTGGAAGGATCGGATAAGAAAGATGATATCTTTTCTTCTTTATTCTATTATATTTCCTAGACAATTTATCACCTACTACTACTAACTTTGACTAAAATTGAAAATCTTGTCTCCCATGCTTTCTTATGGTCGGCCAAGCCTCTTCCAAAGGCTAAATTGCCTTTTAAAGACCCCCAATTAACATATCATGGCCATATGGTACTTTTAGCATGTAGAATGGAACTTTTGCACTTTATGCGATTTAGTCCTTTTTCAAAATCACACATGAAATCGCTAAAATTAAAGTACCAAAATTGTCATGTTCATATGCTATTATGTTCTAACTCATAATATATCATGAAAATAATTTCTCTAATCTCAGATTAGTGATCCCCAGATCACTATTCCGACTAGCCCCTAAATCGGGCTGTTACATATGGCATGTATAGGGAATTAGTCAATTGTGTATGTGTCATTTGATTTGGCTAGATGTGTTGGTTCATAATGGTAATATGATTCATTTTGTATATGGCCATGAGATGTGGCTCATATTGGTTATTGAGTTGTAATGCCTATTTATATGTGTATGCTTATACAAAAGGTTTCATGTGATGTGGTTATGTGTGTTTAAGTATGTGCAAATGAGGGTGCCAAATGGATTGATAAATAGCCATTTTCTTGGCCACACGGGCAGAGACACAGCCGTGTGTCTCAGCTGTGTGGAGGACACGGCCCCGGGACATGGCCGTGTGCCCAGGACGTGTGAAGTCAGCATCTATTTTTCGAAATTTAATTCGCCACACGGCCTAAGCACACGGGCGTGTGACTTGGCCGTGTGACCCTATTTTTTTGATGATGTCATAAACAGAGAGTTACACGGGCTAAGGACACGAGCGTGTGTGACCACACGGCCTAGCCACACGGGCGTGTAACCCTTGTTTTGATGAAAAATTTTCTAAGTCTTCTTAAAGTTTCCTAAGTTCTCGGTTTAGTCCCGAACAGTTTTCAATATATGTTTTGGGCCTCGTGGGCGCATATAAGGGACGATATGCATGTGAATGAGTGATTTTTAAATTGAATGAAATTTTATAGTCCGGTAATGCCTCGTATCCTGTCCCGGCGTCGGACACGGGTAAGGGGTGTTACATTTAGTGGTATCAGAGCTACGATTTAGTAGATTCTTAGACTAACGTAGCGTATGTGAGAGTCTAGCTATACATGACATAAATGACCTGTGATAGTGTGATATCTCCCGACTCCAATGAGATTGGTTATGTTAAAGCAGATATGCTTTCCAATCGAGCTACCTTCGATAATGCTGAAAGGGGTTAAGTAAGTTGTATAACTTAAGTAAATATATTGATTTGCTTGAATCGATCTCTATGATTTGCGATGATATGTATGTGTTAACGGGAAGAATTCTTGAAATATGAAAAGGTAAAATGAAGTGAAAATTTATTTTGTAATGAGCTCATTATGTTTGGTTGATACTCGTGTGAGATAATGCTGTTTATGTTGCCAAAATATATAAAAAAAAATGTGTTCATGACAAATTGAAACATAGAGATGTATGAACAGAAGTTAATGACATTATGTTGTTGCTAAATGCTATGTTATATGTGTGTATGTGTGAGAGTCAAAAAAATAAAAAATTAAAGGCTTTACAATCTCACCCCCTTACCAGAATAGTGTTATATGATGAAGATCACGAGAGATATGTTGAATAAGTTCACAAGTGTGAAACTAAAGAGTTTAGTGGTGGTATAACTAATAATGTGATTTGAGATGAGAACGGCTTAGCAAGTAAAGACGATTTTGAGAGAGATATCAGATTATTCGGACTACGTAATGTCACAGTTAAAGAAGAAGTTAATATCGGCTAATCAACTCATTCAGGTATGATGTCTAAAGACTGTACTTACCAGAAATTCTTCTGAATTGATTTTTTTTTATTAATGGATGGAATAGTATGGGATCAGTGAGGACAGAATTAGTCAGAGGAATAATGTTTGAATTGTAAAGATGTTTGAGTATAACAGTTACAGTTGAGTAAATTATGACTATCTCTTCTGGGTATTCTATGTGTTCGTATACCCTCAGAGGAATATGTGGCTGTTCATTTTCTGGTAAAATCCTTATTTTATGAGAATGTTGGTTAATTAATTTTTTTGCTAAAAGCATCGTTGATCAGATTGGTTTATGATCAGCATCCCTCTATCTTCCGTTGGTATTCTATTCCGTTACGTTTGAGATAAAAGTCAACGGTGAATTTATATGAGGCTATTCTTCTGTTTATTCTGGTTGTTGTTATGTTCTATATATGTATATGGAAATATATTATCTCTGTTACAATCGATTTCAGAATGTATAAGCAGTGTTTTCTTTTATTATGGATTTCCTTGAGGAATCCTCAGGATCTCTGTTGCTTCGTATGGGTTGTGATCTCGAACATTCAATATGGTCTTGTATCTCAGATTTTATTTATCTTTGTTTTCCTTATCATCCTTATTGTTTAATTTATCGAGCATGGATTATCTTTAAAGTATGTCCAGTGGCCGAAGATAATTATGCTTACTATGTTTATATTTTTGGTTCGATCGTAGGAACATGATGATACTGATATCTGGATTTTTCTAGTTTTCATAAAAGGGGCCGATATCAGTAAAAGTGTGGATTATGATAGTTCAAGTTCAAATTGCATATTGATTGTCTTTCCTCAGGTAATCTTGATTATTATCAGTGAGTTCGAACAAGATGTTATGTTTCGTTGAGATAATGCAGTAGTGAATATCTGTGATTAGCATGTTGAAACAATTGTGAAAGATTGTATATTTGAGTTGTCATAACGACACGAAGAATGTGGTTGTTATGAAATGTTATTATTGAATAGTTATGGTCGACTCGGTTGTCTTAATCTGAGAGAGTTGTTCAATTGAAAGGTAAATTTAGCTTATAAGTATCTATGTTTAACTATAGGTCTTGGAATAATATTGTGTATACACGGACATATAGACGTACCGTCTGAATGAAGAATTTATATTCTTGAAAGTATGATACAATAACATATCTGTTAGATTTATCTTAGTGGAAGGATGTTATTATGAGCAAAGTTGTTTTGATTGATAGAGTGACTATATCTCTGAAGTTTGAATCATTTGATACATGTTAGCTAAGTCCTAAACAGTTGAAGATATTGTTAACCGTAGCACTAGTTCTCGTTTCACCTTGAATTGAGCAAAGAATGATGATTTTCAATAGTGCGTCATTTGACGGATTGGGATGTGTTCTAGTACAAGAATGTAAAGATATAGCTTATGATTCCATACGGTTAAAGCCACATTCAAAGAATTATCCGATGTGTGAATTAGAAATTGGTTGCTATTGTGTTCGTGTTAAAAAGTTTAAAGACATCTTTTGTTCAGTGAAAAATATTACGTATCTACTAGACGCAAGAGTTTAAAGTGTCTAGTATTGCATAAAGATTTGAATTTGAGACAGCGTTGATGGCTTGAGATATTGAAAGATAGTGAGTAGATACCGATTTACCTTTGGATAAAGTAGATATAGCTGCAGATGCTTGAATGGAAAATCCTTGTCCACTTTGTGAGTTTTGGTTACTCGATATATCTTATTTCGTGGTGTTCTGACTCTAGCTAAATTGAAAACCAAAACGATGTTCCCGTTGCAAATCTGAAGAGCTCAGAAATGTAATAGTAAGTGGTAAACGAAATGAGTACAGTATGAGTTGGCTTTTGAGTTTGAAGTTTAGGGCGGATCTGATCTCTGATTTCTGTTATTATTATTCTGAGATAGAATTTACGTATTGAGGAACTCAGGGCTTATGCAGAGAATTTTTGTACAGAGCTCGTAGTAGTATCTTATCTGTTCATTCAAAGAGTAATAAAAAGTACAATGATTTGAAGTAAATGTTCTAGTACGGATGTGAAACCCGATATTTCTGATTTTGTGTTTAAATATTGACTTGTCTACAGGGTAGAGTCGAATATCAAAAATTTCTATTTAGTAATGGTAAAATTGTACTTTGGCCCCAAAAATAATAAAAAATTTATTTAATCCTCTCAAAATTATAAATATATACAATATTAAAATGGTGAAATTATATTTTTACTATCGTAAAAATATATAATTTAATTCCACCCCCTAAAAAAAATTTCTAACTCCACCACTAATGATGTATTTATCTATTAAAATTTTCTTTTACTCAAAATTTAAACTATTTTTATTTTAATTTTATACATATTGTATTTGTATTATTATTAATTTCAAATCTTACATTCCATTATTTATTGTATATTATTTTATAAAAACACTCATACATTTTAAATATATAGTTTTCATTTAGGAATACACTTATTACAACCGGATACACTTATTAATTGCATCACGACGAAACTATTTTTTTCTCTTTTAACTACTTTAGGTTTCAATTTTGTAGTAGTGTGATATGCCTTAACAATTATATGAAACAATCAACCAATACTTTTTTTTTATAATAAAATAACAAAATCGATTACAAACTAATAGAAGTAACATTTGAAGTTGAAGATAAAGACTCTATTTCTAAACGAATCTGATCAGTAATATTAACTAGAGAAGCTTGAAATACTCGTGGACCATATGAGAAATCTTTCATTAAGCATGCCAGTATAACTACAAGGAAATTAGAATCAAATTGGGAAGAGCGCCTAAAAAGGAGGTCCGAGCACATGGTTAATTAGCAATATAGGCTCCGTTTGTTTCACTGAAAATGACTTCCAGAAAATAATTTCTTGAAAATGATTTACTTTTCAAGAAAAGTTAATATTTTCTGGTGTTTGGATGAATCTGTGTAAAATATTTTCTGTTGTTTGGTAGATTTCTTAAAAATATTTCATAAAAGTTATTTTCAATTAAACAAACATACATTTGAGATTTTCTTATTTTTTCATTATTTAATTGAATTTATTTTTATCTATAATTTTATATTTTACATTATTTTTGCATATATTAAAAATATTATGTTAAATTCAGATTCATTACAACGTCATTTTTAATTACATGACTATTAAGTGTGTATTTTTATTTAAAAATGTGACATCAAAAAAATTGACAAAAGAAATTAACGATGTCAACAATTGGACTTAATTTTCAAATTTGAAAAGTAAATGGACTAAATTCTTGAAAATAAAAGTATAAAGACTAAATTACAAATTTGTGAAGTATACATAGACTTATGACATATTTTAACCTTTATACTACAAAACATTTATTATTAATATATTTATAATTGTAATAAATATTTATTATTAAAATATTAATATTTAATATTTTCAATAATATGTGAATAATATTATTTAAAATTATTATTTTTAAAATATATTATTAAAATAAAATTGAAATATTAAATAATTTACTAAAATAATAATTTATATTTATTATATTAATAATTTATTATATGACTAAATATAAATAATTAAATATGTATGTTTAATAATATTTAAAAAATATAATATTTTAAATATTCTTAAAAATAAAAATAAAAATTATTATCAATATAATAATATTAAGCTTGATTTAAGTTAATTTTTATATAAAAATAAAATCATCTGAGCTCTTTTTCGGAAAATGACTTACGCTTTTCAAAAGGGTAAGTCATTTTACAGGAAAAAGAACTTATTTTATCTTGACCTGTAAATAATTTTTCGTTGACTAAATTATTTTCTGTGAAATAAACACAGAAAAATGTAGAAAACATTTTCTGTATAACCTTTTATATATAAACAAACAGACCCATAGTTTAAGAAACATGTCATGGGCCTTTTCTTTTTTCATTTCTTATAAATTCTCATGGGCTTATTAAGCTGCCAAGAAGTCTAGGAAAAAGAGATCAAGGGCCTAAACGAAATTGAACAATCAAGAAAACGAGTGAATGGGGCGTTTCCCCAACTATAAACGGTGGGTATTTCACCTTTTCTGTGATTTAGCCCAATTTGATGCAGTTCATGTTCCAACTTCTATCCTCGTACTCTTAGTTTATACTAAGCTGTAAAGATGAAAATTTCACTAGTTTATTATGAAAAATATTTCCAAATTGGATTCAATACTAGTCAATAAATAAATATTAAATGTAAAATCAATAAACTTAATAAATACAATCAGTTATTCTACCATTCCAAAATAAACAACAACAAAAAATTATCACATACACTAAACAATAAGATTATCCTATAAATATTCTTTAATTCCTTTTACTAATTAAAAATGATAAGATATTAACTTTTTACATTAATATTTATATATATTATACTTAAATTTAACGAAAAAATGTATTTTTCTTTATCAAAATAGCCAGTCAAGTTACATGAAATTGAGTCAACCGAAATTGAAATTCGAAAAAGAAAATGTCACGAAACACAGCAACACAACCGGCACAAACTAAAATATTTTACCAAACAAAAAAATATAATTTAAATTTTATATTTAAAATCTAAAATGGAACTTGTTGAATTGTTGATACCGGTACGACTATTATTACAGCTACAACCACCAAAATATTTAAAACTAGTTTTCTTTTTAGCAGTTCCGCAATCATAGGGAAATGATAGCTGGTCTGAACAGTATTTTGATATATAAGACAATATCATCAAGATTTCTATTTAAATGTAGAACTTAATTTTAAAATTGACATAATTATGCTAAAAAAATAAAAGTTTATAATCCTATAGATGAATTCATATCACAAATTCTGGACAGGTGTTTACCCTTTTAATATAAAAAAGTTTTAATGTGTGATTTCTTTTTCTGGACACGATTTTTGTGTGAGATTAATCATTATTGGCGTTATAAACTTTTTTATTACGAGGCTGGGGTTATAAATAAATGTTTTCTTTATCGAAAAAAGAAATCATTCGTGTCTCGGAACGGTGTTTTATTAAACTTTACTAACAAATGTCTTGAGTAATTTAGAAAAAAAATTGCATATAATATTTATCTAAATGTACTGAAAAATACGAATAGGATTTATAAATAGTATTAAATTTTTTATCGTATTGTATATACTTCTGAAAATGACATATTTAGAATATAGATGTGAGTTTAAAAATAACATATAATAAATAATAAAATATAAGATTTAAAATTAATAATAATACATACAAAATATATACATAATTAAAATAATTAATTAATTTAAATCGTGAGTAAAAAGGAAATTAAATAAGTAAATTCATAATATTACGAATACTAAATGCACTTCAATTATTTACCAGGATATTGTCATTTTTCTTGAGTTAGTATGAAATTGACTTGTTAACCAACTCAATCAACACCATACACGCACTAGCAATATGAGGTTACAATTTTGGAAACTAATCCAATGTGTTGTAGTTTAGAAATGGGTAAACTACCCTCTTAGTCACTCTAAAATTAGGTTGTTCCTGTTTTCGTCACTCCAAATTTTTTATTATCTTGGTCGCTGTCGTTAATTAAATTGACCAAATTAGTCACTCCACCGTTTAATCCACTATTCCACCATTAAATCCATTAAGTTTTTTATTTCTTTTTTCCCCTTTCCTTATTCTTTTTTCTTTCTTTCTTCTTTTTGGTTGAAAAAGGGAATGGAATTTTATTAAAACAACTAACTTAAAGTTCGATACATAATTGTCCCTTGGGCATCATCTAAAAGTAGACAATTTAAGCAACCAAGTGGATTAGAGCAAACACAAAACAAGTCATTAAAATAAAGATCATTCGAGGGAGAAGATGGTTGAAAAATACTCCCCAAATGATCTAAGGCATTCACACATTTGTTCCCTCTATGAAAGGCATGCTTCAGCGAGCTAGAGCTCATAGAATGGAAGAGCATCTTGCACTCATCAATCAAGGGAGTTAGAAAAAGGTTATGATTAGAAAAGCTTTTCGTAAAATGAATTACATTAATAGCAACCACATCAATCTCCATGTTCAAAATGTTAAACTCCCAAGCTAAAGTGAGACCATCAATAAGAGCTCAAAATTCTACTTCCACTCTAGTTGCTCTGGGGATATGACAGAAAGTCCCGACAACCCAATTGCCATCATGGTCTCGAATAGAAGCACCTGCACCAACTTTGCCTAGATTTCCCAAAGACGAACCATCTTTGTTAAGTTTAGACCATCTAAACTGAAGAGGTTTCCAGGAGACTAAGATGAAGTAAAAAAGGCCTCTCTTTTCTGTCGAGGGACTTCACAAGCAGTCACAAGGACTCTTTGCACAAATCTCCTTAGTGGCCCATTCCGATATCAAACGAATGCATCAAAATAATCTGAAGTCCAAAAGAAAATCTCAAGAAAAAGTCCATAGTAATAAAAACAACTCCCAAAAATATCGAATACCAAAATAATATATTTTTCTGAAAATGACCGAGAGTACCTCCGTAAGTCGAGCCCGTCCTAACCTCGATTATTGTCTGAAAAGTCAAAATTAAAAATGGGTGAGCTTTAAAAGCCCAGTGAGGGATCAACACAAATATAATCACATACATATCAAAATATCAATATCATCATATCAATCATCACAATAATCAGAATTTCTAATACTGATACTTATGCATGAACATGTTGATGCATACTTTAAAAACGATGAAAATTTTATAAAATTTCCTACCCATCTCCGCTACACACAATATATCGAGTTCCCCAGAACTCGTCCATCCAATAACACACAATTTGTGGACAAGCCACCACATAAATGTCGAAAACACCCACATATCACATTGTGGACAAGCCACCATATAATTGCCAATAAATGGCCACATAATTGCAGATAAACAGCCACATCTTCCCCCTTTCACAAATCCCACCCCATGCATATGATATGGCCTTTTACTTTTTTTAACACATTTGTTTCACATTTCACATACGCATGATGTCATGCTCACAATATCACATTTTTTCTCATTTTAATCAATTCACATTAACATGTTGTAAACATGTTTTACACATAAGATCACATATCACATAGTCGTATTCATATTTTTATAATCGCAGAACAAAATCATAACCGATAACATACAAGCCATACATCATATGTTATGAGAATGAGATCTACACATATATCAATATCACATAGATGAAATTTGCACAAACATCACAAACACATAATATCATCACATTACACAATATACTTTTCAGGAACAACGGATAGGGTCACTTACTTGGGTTTCTCCTCGATGGGGTTTTCAACCCTCTTTATGAATACTAGCGTACTCGTACATAAACTGTAACACCCCATACCCAAGTCCGAGACTGAGACTGGATAAGAGACATTTCCATACTTGAACTTAAGTAAACATGTACTTACGGGCTGAAATTTTTTGTTTCGAAACAGAAAATTCTCTTTCTTAATCAAAACATACGTTTCATGGGCCTAAGAGGCCTTAAACACCTATCCGGAAGCTTTCGGAACTCAATCAGGAACTTTTCCTTGAAACAGAGGTCACATGCCCATGTGACTTGGGACACGCCCGTGTACCCCTAAGACATGCCCGTGTCTTCCACCCGTGGTCGACACTGACTAATTTCACACGGCCTTGACACGCCCGTGGCTTTGGCTCGTGTGCTATGTAACATCCCGATTTAGAGCCTAGTCAAAATAGTGGTGCGAGACCATAAATCTGAGGTTTATGAATGAGTTTTTGAGGTTTATGCTATGTATGCATGCTAGTGTGAAAGTTTCATGAAGCAATTTTGTGAAATTACGGTTGAATTGTCCAAAAGGACTAAATTGCAAAAGTTACAAAATGTGAGATTCTAGAAGCTATTTGTGTGAAATAGCTATAGAATATTAATTAGAGGTCCTTAAATAGCAATTTTCCCAATTTCTAATTTTTGGAAAAAATTGGGCATGGATGAGTTAAAATAGAAAGTTTACCAAAAAGGGCATTTTGGTCATTTAACAATTAAGTGATTAAAATAGGAAAAAAAGATGAGAAAATTCATTCATATTCTTCTCCAAGGCTGCCAAAAATTTAGAGAGCCATTGTTAGGGTTCTTCAAAATTTTCAAGCTTGCTAGTAAGTGCATCTAAGCCCCGTTTTTGATATTCTTTGTATTTTTGAAGTCCTTGTAGCATGAGTAAGCTATTTTTAGCTATTTGATGAGCTATGATGGATGTTCAAAAATGTGGCCATGTATGACATGCATGTATTTTGATGTTTTATGGAAGATTATGAAAGCTTGATGTAGTAGAAACATCTTTTGCTAAATGAGTTTCCATAGAAAATGCATGTAAGGGCTTGTTTGTAAAAATCTTGAGTTTGGTCATACATGTGTGATGTAGTGAGAATTGATGATTGCTTTAGTTGATTAAGTGATTCGGCTAAGCATGAAAGGCTAGAAATTTGAATAAAAATCACTTTACGAGCCATAGGGCAATAGCGTAAATAGGAGAAAGTTTAGGGGCAAAAAGGTAATTTTGCCAAAGTATGAGATGTGGGTCAATTTAGTCAATGTGTATATTGATGAGTTGAATTATCATTTTAGATCAAGAAAGACAAATCCCGGATCGAAACCGAGGCAAGAGCAAAGTGGTGGACTAAATTGCACGTTTCTATACTTTTGAGTATCGAGGTAAGTCTATGTATAAACAATGCATTCATACTTACAATTTGTTAATGCTAGCTAGTGTATAGCATGGTTGAGAATGATTGAGAACCTATGTGGTTCAAGTGGAATGAATGTGATAGATTTTGTGAATGGATGAATGATTGAGTAAATAGATATGTGAATGTGTAGTGATAATGCTAAAAGATGGGCTAAGTGCGATACCATCTTAATGCATAATGACGATGAGCTGGCTATGTGCGATGCTATCGTTGGGTATATTTTCTAGTGGGCTATGTGCGAAACCACTACGATTACCTTTATGGTAGGCTAAGTGCGATACTACCTTATTTATTGATTGTGGTGGGCTAAGTGCGGAACCACCAAGACATTTGCTGTGTGGATGTATTATCGAGAAATAATGATATGTTGTATATTGTGTAAATGTGATATTGAATGCAGGGGTGCATGTCAATGGTTATGAGTAAGTGACTCATGATGTGTTGGAAATGTGGTAAGGGATAGAAAGAGTAAGCATAGTTGTATATTATATGTTAGTATAATGCTAATTGTTGTTTAGCTTATACTATGGTGCTTAATTGTTTATGTGTAAACTTACTAAGCTCAAAGCTTACTCCCTTTCTTTTCCCTTGTCTTATAGAGAAAAAGTGTTGAATTGAGATACGAGGATCATTTGGAAGATCGCCCACACTATCAGCACACTCTGGTACATTAGACTCAATGTTTTGTATATGGCATGTATAGGGGCTAGACAAGTTAGTGAATTTTGTTGTAAATGGCTATGATGTGTGTAACGCCCCTTACCCGTGTTCTACGCCGGAACCAGGCTCAAGGCGTTACCTTAATAAAGTCCTCATAATCACCACTTAGACCTATCATGACTACTCTCTCTAGTCGCCTTAACAACCTCGTTCTCGACTTACGAGACCTCACTCGTAAGCACGAAGACTCTCGAGACTATACCGAAACTTTTTCAACCTTTTTAAATTTTCTCTTTTATACAGGCTCACACGCGCCTGTGTAAAATGTGACACGCCCGTGTGTAGACACACACGCCCATGCTCCTCAACCGTGGTAAATACTGACTACACACACATGGTCTCAAAGCCTAGTCACACGCCCGTGTTCGACACCCGTGGGCGACACATCGACTTGGGTCACGACGACTGGACACACGCCCATATGGCTGGTCCGTGGTCGCCTCGACTATTTCCCCACTGGTCTAGGCACGCGCTGCAGTGTGCTTTAACCATGTGACCATTCAAATTTCAAATTTCAAGGTGCAGACTTCACACGGCACGGGCACACGCCCATGGCTTGATCGTGTGTCGCACACACTGCGCCTGACACACGCCTGCAGTGTCTACCCATGTGGACAAGAACAAGGTCATTTGCCAAGCTCTTTGTACCCCTATAGCTCACACTACATGAATCCATTCAACATACTAGTAAACATCTCATAACTTCAACATGAACTCCCATAGATAACTTGTAATTTCATAAATGGTAAAATGAGCCATCATGCATGGAAATTTACAAATTAAATGTCTTAACAAGAGACATTACACCTTTGGCCAAAATAACAAAATAATTTTACTAGTCTAGCCCCTATACATGCCATTTACAAAATCATTAAGTCTAGGTATACCAAGATGAGCTGATAGTGCAGACGGTCTTCTGGTTATCGACGTATCCCAGCTCGGCTCTTAAGCTCTATAAAACAAGGGAAAGTAAGTGGAGTAAGCTTTAAGCTTAGTAAGTTTACATGTAAACAATATAACATTTTAACATGAAATAAACACTTCCATAGCATTATTTACTAAGCAAGAAACAATCTACATTCAAGATCAGTCTTACTCATTTCTTCCATTTACACATTCCAAACACATCTCAAGCATGATGCATACATTCATTAACAGTTTCCCTGCACTTAGCATCACAAGGTCACATAATACAACGCATCACTATATCGAAATACATTACTCATGTTCACGTTAGTCGGTGGTATCGCACACAACCCACCAAAGGATTAATTACGGTGGCATCGCATACAGCCCACCAAAGGATTAATTACGGTGGTATCACACACAGCCCACCAAAGGATTAATAGACGATGGTATCGCACATAGCCCATCGTAATTTAGCGACAAGGTGGTATCGCACTTAGCCCACCATCAAATATTGATATAACACACTCACATATCCATTCCATCATTCATATCAGAGTTATTCAATAACTACCACTTTTTATCTACTTGAATCATATATATTCCCAATTGTGTCATGCACTAATTAACAACAATAATGTGCATATAAAATGCATCATTTACATGTAAACTTACCTCGGTGCAAAACGTGTCGATTTGCGGTTTATTTCGTAACCTTGCCTTTTCCCCGGTCAAGGTTAATCTCGCGTTCTTCTTGATCTATAACAATAAAATTCATTCATTTAAAACATTTTACGATCATGATGCACCAAAATCTATACTTAGGCAAAAATGACCATTTTGCCCTCATACCATGGCAAAATTTATGATTTTTCCCCTAGGCTCGTGAATCATTTTTCACCACATTTTCTAAATAAACAAGCATAGATGAACATTTATTTCTCTTGCAACTACTCACCATTCCAACTATTCCATGCATTTATGACACAAATTAAATCTTTGCATTCAAGCCTTATTTAGGTGTTTTCGTGCTAACACCATTCATAAAAGTTGTCTCTCACCTCCCTAACATTCATTTTCTTCCATAAAAACTCAGCTATCAACATAATTTCTCTCATGGTAAGTCCCTAGACTTTCAACCATATCACAAATTAGTCCCCTCAATAGCTAGCTTAAGCTTTGGGGACTCCAAAAACACAAAAAATATCAATTAACACCACCAAAAATTACTTACTAGAGTGAGGACAAGTTGCTAAAATTTCAAAGCCTTCAAAACCCTTCTTTTGAGTGTAAAAATCGGTGGAAGAAGAAGAGAAGGGAAAAAGATGATAGCCTTCCCTTATTTTATCATATTTTAGTCAACTAGTCAACAACTATCACCAAATTTGACTAAAAATTAATGCTGTTGTCCCCTATGCACCCTATGGCTGGCCATCACTAAATAAATGACCTAATTTCACTTTAAAATCATCCAAATTACATTCTATAGCCATTAGGTACCTTTATCTTATAAAATAAAACTTTCGTACTTTATGCGATTTAGTCCTTTTTCGAAATTAAGCATGCTATCACTCAAATTAGAACACCAAAATTTTCATGCATCCATAAAGTTATGCTACAGCACATAAAATGACATCAAAATAATTTTCCTCGACCTTGATTTAGTGGTCTCGTAACCACTGTTCCGACTAGCCCCAAAACCGGACTGTTACAACTCTCCCCCCTTTAGGGATTTTCGCCCTCAAAAATCTTACCGGTAAAGAGGTTTGCATATTGCTCTCTCATGGCTTTCTGCGGTTCCCACGTAGCCTCTTCTACACTGTGTTTTTGCCACAACACTTTTACTAAGGCTATGTCCTTATTCCTCAATTGTTTCATTTCTCGAGCCAAGATTTTAATTGACTCTTCCTCATATGTCATATCCGGTCTTATCTCAATTTCTGTTGGAGGAATCACATGCGAAGGATCGGAACGATAACGCCTTAGCATTGATACGTGGAACACATTATGGATTTTCTCTAACTCTACTGGTAAAGCCAACCGATATGCCACTGGCCCAATCCTTTTGGTAATCTCATACGACCCTATGAATCTCGGACTCAATTTACCTTTCGACCAAATCTCAATATTTTCTTCCACGGCGACACTTTTAGAAATACCTTGTCACCCACTTGGAACTCAATTTCTTTTCTTTTCAAATCCGCGTACGACTTTTGTCGGTCCGAAGCAGCCTTCAGACTATCCCGGATAACTTTCACTTTCTCCTCAGTCTCTTTAACTAAATCAATCCCATGAATTTGCTTCTCTCTCAGCTCGGTCCAATAAAAAGGGGTCCGACACTTACAATCATACAAGGCTTCATACGGTGCCATCCGTATGCTCGACTGATAACTATTGTTGTAAGCGAATTCGACCAAGGGTAGGTATCTTTCCCAACTACTTTTAAACTCTAACACGCAACATCGGAGCATATCCTCAAGAACTTGGTTACTCTCTCAGACTGACCATCAGTTTGAGGATGAAATGCAGTACTGAAATTCAACCTCGTACTCAAGGCCTCCTATAACTTCTTCCAAAACCTCGAAGTAAATCTCGGGTCTCTGTCCGAGATAATAGATACAGGCACTCCATGTAATCTTACTACCTCTGCAACATACAACTCGGCTAACTTCTCTAGTGAATAATCAATACACAAAGGTATAAAATGAGCTGACTTCGTTAATCTATCAACAATAACCCACACAACATCTCTCTTCTTTGGAGTCATAGGCAAGCCCGTAACAAAATCCATTGTAATCCGATCCCACTTCCACTCGGGAACCATCACTGGCTGAAGTAATCCCGAAGGCACTTGATTCTCCACTTTCACTTGTTGATAAATTAGACATATTGTTACATTCTCCGAGATGTCTCTTTTCATTCCCGACCACCAGTAGAATTTCTTCAGATCATTATACATTTTCGTGTTGCCCGGGTGTACTGACAAATAACTACTATGTGCTTCCCGTAAAATTTCTCGGACCAAGTCGCCATCTTTAGGCACACAAATTCTATCATGGAACATTAAGCAACCATCTGAACTCACCCGGAATTCAGAATTAATTCATGAGTCACACTTAGCTCTTTTAGCTAGTATCTCACTATCATTCCTTTGAGCCTCACATATTCATTGAACAAATAGTGGTCTAGCTCTCAACTCAGCCAGTATAGCACCATCATCGGACAATGACAAACTCGTGCTCATAGCTCTCAAAGCATACAAGGATTTTCTACTTAAAGCATCCGCAACTACATTCGCTTTCCCCAGGTGGTAATATATCACTAGCTCGTAGTCCTTCAATAATTCAAGCCACCATCGTTGCCGTAAGTTTAATTCCTTTTGATCCATCAAGTACCTCAAACTCTTGTGATCCGTGAAGATTCGACACTTCTCACCATATAAGTAATGTCGCCAAATCTTTAATGCGAAAACAATTGCGGCCAACTCCAGATCATGAGTCGGATAATTCTTCTCATGTGGTTTTAGTTGTATCGAGGCGTAAGCGATTACCTTACCCTCTTGCATCAACACACAACCGAGACCATTTAACAACGCGTCACTGTAGACCACAAACTCCTTTCCCGACTCAAGTTGTACCAAAACCAGTGCCTCTGTCAACAACATTTTCAATGTCTCGAAACTCTGTTGGCATTTTTCAGTCCATTCAAACTTAACATTTTTGTGCAATAGTTTCGTCATTAGAGTAGCAATCATAGAGAATCCCTTCACGAACCACCTATAGTACCCCGCTAAACCCAAAAAGCTTCTGACCCCCGACACGTTCCTCGACGGTTTCCACTCCACAATAGCCGAGAACTTTCCCGGATCAACTCTAATACCTTCACCTGACACAATATGTCCTAGGAATCCTACTTCTCGAAGCCAAAATTCACTCTTACTAAATTTAGCATATAATTGCTTATCCCTCAAAATCTGTAAGGCAATCCTCAAATGCTCGGCATGATCACTCTCGTCTCGAGAATAAACCAATATGTCATCAATAAAGACAACCACAAACTTATCCAAATACGGTCAGAAGACACGGTTCATTAAGTCCATAAAAACCGTAGGAGCATTCGTTAAACCGAACGACATGACCAGAAACTCATAATGGCCATACATCGTCCTGAATGCTGTTTTTGGCACATCTTGTTCCTTAACCCTCAACTGGTAATAACCGGACCTCAGGTCAATCTTGGAGAACACCGTAGCTCCCTTCAGTTGATCAAATAGATCATCTATCCTCGGTAAAGGATACTTGTTCTTCACAGTTACTTTGTTGAGTCATGCAGTAGTCTATGCACAATCTCATCGACCCATCTTTCTTCTTTACAAAGAGTACTGGGGCACCCCACGGTGAATAGCTCAGTCTTGCAAAACCCTTATCCGTCAACTCTTGCAACTGAACTTTCAGTTCTTTCAACTCTAGCGGGGCCATCCTATACGGAGCAACCGAAATGGGTGCTGTTCTCGGAATTAACTCAATTCCAAACTCGACCTCTCTAACTGGGGGTAATCCGGGCAGCTCTTCCAGGAATACATCCGGATACTCACATACAACCGGTACTGTTTCAATCCTTACTTCAGATTCTTGAGTGTTTAATACAAAAGTGAGAAAATATTCGTACCCTTTTCTCAGATATTTCTCAGCTATCATGGAAGAAATCATCACCGGTAAACTATCTGACTCACCTGATTCAACCCGAATAACATCTCTATTTTCACATTTCAATTCAATAAATTTACTACCACAATTCACTAAAACACTATGGGCAGTCAACCAATCCATACCAAGAATCAAATCAAATTCATCAAACGGCAACAAGATAAGGTTTGCTGGGAAATAATAACCCCTAATTATCAGAGGACGGTTCCTACACACCTTGTCAACTAACACCTGTTTACCTAGTGGGTTTGACACTTTTACCACAAATTTAGTAGACTCAACAGTCATACTCAAACTAGATGCCAATCTCATACAAATATAAGAATGAGTTGATCCCAGGTCAATTAAAGCAATAACAGAAGTGTCATAGTGAGAAAATGTACCCGTTATTACATCCGGTGATGACGCCTCTTCTCGAGCGCGAATAGCATAAGTTCTTGCTGGCGCTCGACCCTTTGACCTCACAGTGGTGTCTCATGATACACCTCTAGCACTAGTTCCGCCTTTCGGGTTCTTTTGTGGCCTACCTCTAACGGATGCACTGCTTGATCTTATCTCTTGCTTCCTCTCCTTGTCATCCCTTTCAGGACAATTTTGGATGAGATGGTCGGGGGATCCACACTTATAACAATTTCGATTGATTCCCCAACACTCCCCAGTGTGATGTCTGCCACAACTTGGGCACTCTGGTTTGGACCTTGGATTACCCACACTTGCCATTGAGGTGGCCTGAACTCTTGAAGCCGAATACGTGTTACCTCGCTCTCTCTGCAAATACCCGACTGATTTAGTTGTTCGAGGGTTCACTTACCTGGACCTCTTCGATTGAGCTTGGTATGATTTGCTCACCGGCCTCTTCTTCGCATCTCGAGCCTCACTCAGGGCTTTCCTCTTTTCCTTACTCAATTCTTCGACCTTACTAGCCCTATCCACCAATACCACAAATTCTTTTAGCTCTAAAATCCCGACTAAGAGTCTGACATCTTCATTTAACCCATCTTTAAATCTCTTGCATAAGGTAGCTTCCGTGGATACACATTCTTGCGCATACTTGCTGAGCCTAACAATTTTGCGCTCATATTCTGCCACAGTCATTCTTCCTTGCTTTAACTCAAGGAATTCTTTCGTTTTTGATCTACAAACTGTTGACTTATATACTTCTTTCAGAACTCCTCCAAGAAAAAGTCCCACGTTACCCTCTCTTTAGGGACCACTGATATCAACGTCTTCCACCAATGGTATGCCGAGTTCCTCAGCAAAGATAGAGCGCATTTCAAGCTCTCCTCAGGTGTACATGAGAGTTCATCAAAAACCCTCATTGAGTTCTCCAGCCAGAACTCCGCTCTCTCAGGGTCATCATCTATATTAGCTCGAAAATCCTCAGCCCCTTGCTTACGGATTTTGTCTATCGGGGGCTTAGTTATCCTCACCACTTCTATACCTTAAGAAGCCATAGGAACTGGATGAGGTATAGGAGGAGGTGGAGGAGGTTGAGCATTGGGATTCGCTCGTACGTACTCAGTGCACCAGTTACTCGTCATTTGGAGAAAGACTCCCCGAGCCTCTTCTCCTTGACCCCTAGTCTCGGGTTCACTCAGCACAGGCGCGATCCCTTGCGCAGGAGCCGGCGCATTACTAGCTGCATCATCAGCAACCAATTGATCGGGATCCATATACTATATAAAATAAGTTTAAGATCATCAGAAGCCACCGCACTATCATTATACGCTTATGGAATGTATAGCTAGACTCCTACACACGCTACGGTAGTCCTAGAACCGACTAAACCATAGTTCTGATACCACTAAATGTAACGCCCCTTACCCGTGTTCTACGCCAGAACCAGGCTCAAGGCGTTACCTTAATAAAGTCCTCATATTCGCCACTTAGACCTATCATGACTACTCTCTCTAGTCGCCTTAACAACCTCGTTCTTGACTTACGAGACCTCACTCGTAAGCACGAAGACTCTCGAGACTATACCGAAACTTTTTCAACCTTTTCAAGTTTTCCCTTTTATACAGGGCTCACACCCCGGTGTAAAATATGACACGCCTGTGTGTAGACACACACGCCCATGCTCCTCAACCGTGGTAAATATTGACTACACACACACAGTCTCAAAGCCTAGTCACACGCCCGTGTTCGACACCCGTAGACGACACTGACTTGGGTCACACGACCTGGACACACGCCCATATGGCTGGTCCGTGGTTGCCTCTGACTATTTCCCCACGGTCTAGGCACGCCCGTGTGCTTTAACCGTGTGACCATTCAAATTTCAAATTTCAAGGTGCAGACTTCACACGGCCTGGGAATTTCATATCACTTTTCGGGAATTTCAAGGTAAGGGAATCTCTTTAGGTTCTCGTTAGATTCGATATCGAAATCACAATCTTAACCATATGTTATGATTAATAAGGCCTTTTTGATGGAATCAAATGTCGATCAGGCGAAGGAGGGGATTGGATCTGTCAAACCAATTCCTAAGTTTAAGAAACGAGCGGTGTCAGCATTTCGGGATTGGCCACCAGGTTATGGACCGGCTTCTGAGCAACACCTTAGGCAAATAGCGGTTGTGTCGGCTACGGATAGCATCGACATAGAAAGTGTCGTCTTAACGATAAACAGGTGTGTAGATCTCTAACACACTAGTTAATCAGATTATATATATATTGGGCTAAAAAGCCAGTAAATAGGTCATGTAGGCAGATCAAATAAAACTCGAAAAAGGGTTT
Organism: Gossypium sturtianum; assembly: GCA_025698515.1. Classification (NCBI taxonomy): domain Eukaryota; kingdom Viridiplantae; phylum Streptophyta; class Magnoliopsida; order Malvales; family Malvaceae; genus Gossypium; species Gossypium sturtianum. The sequence goes on from CM046951.1 coordinate 39,061,113, forward strand.
GTAAAGGATGCTAGGTACGTAATCATAGAAATCTCTATGTGTATCGATAAATATATATATGAAAGCCTATTTTCTTAGAGATGGTATGATGTTTTCAATTTTTCATGTGTGGATGCATGGGGTGGGATTATGATAATGAAGGGGAAGAGCATGATAGGTCACTTGGTGATCAGTGGTTAAACCACGAATTCAAATGTTAGGTCACATAGTGATCGGTGGCAAGGCCACACTTAAATGATTCCGATTAATAGAAATAGGCGATGCACGTACATCGATATGGTGTGTAGCGGTTGGCGGGTTGATTGTAGAAATCCCCGAGGTGTGTTGGCTGGTACGGGTTGGTGTGTAGAGGATGGACTTTTAGGACGGGTTGGGCTAGTTTCCATTCATCATTTAATATGTATGTATGATTGTTGCCATAACGTATGGGCCAAGGCCCATAATGTGTTTGTGGGCCTCAGGTCGTTGTGTGTTTCGGGATTTATACACTGAGTCTTGGTGACTCACCCTTTCATTTTTCTCTACTCTTTCAGATGAGCGGTAGATCGTGGACATGGGAGCCGAGGCGGACTCGAGGGGCCATCAAGTTTTATTTTATTTATTTTCATAGACTACTTTCGGTTTTCTTTAAGTTTTAAGTTTGGGATTATTTATGTAATAAGGCCCCATGACATAGGTTATCATTTTTTTTATTTGTTGATGTTTACAGTTTAAAATTTATGTTCAAGGACTTAAGTCTTAAAAAGTAATAAAATGGGTTTTCCGATCATGTTCAATGTAAAACAAAGGTTTTCAACAAATATATTATTTTTATCAAATGCCTAAGTAAAGAAACTGAGATTTTCCAAAAAACCACTAAAGTAAAGTTTTAATAATAAACCCCGTAGCATGCCAGATCTGGTCGTAGCATTTGGGCCGGGTTTGGGGTGTTACATTTTGGTATCAGAGCCCAGTTCAAAACTCGGGCTGTGAATGGGTCTAGTAGTGTTTTGAAAATTTGAAGTGAATTTGAGAAAATGTCATGGATGAAGATATGGCCTTCGAGTCTACCGGCACCCAATCCACGCAGGTAAGTATTCTAACTTCTGATATGATTTGCATGATTGGGCTTGATGGGCTTGATGGGCGTAGGCTAGTATGTTAGGCATTGATGGACCTTAGGCTTAGTTTAAACAACTCTATAAATTCATAAGACTTAATCTATCCAAACAAACCTGTGAACAAATCGCTGAGTCAGGGTGTGGCAACAGGCATACGCATGTCTAGGATTGGATTCAGGGAGAGCTTGGTACTTAAGCGGTCCTAGTGACTCACCTCCTCTTCGCTAGAATCCTACAGTGCGTAGTGGATTTGCTCACCTTAGCCATGAGGACTTGTTGACGGGCCAAAATTTATAATTAAAACCCGAAAGGGATCAACCACCCTAATTTTGAAAATTTTCCAAAATACCCCTCGGTTGTAGAAAAAAAATACTAAATTACCCCTGATTTGTAAAATGACCAAAATACCCCTAGTTTGGAAAATTACGCAAAATACCCCCGAAATGTAAAATTACCAAAATACCCTTATTTCGTAAAATCACCAAGATACCCTATTTTTAAAAAAATATATATTTTGAAAATACCCTATAGGATAAAATTACGAAAGTACCCCTGTGTAGTGGAATGACGAAAATATCCTTATGTGATGAATGTGAGTTCATGGATGTTACTTGTATGTTGATGTATGATGGTTGAATGTGTGTGGAACTAGGAGATATACACTTGAGACTAAAACCTGTAGATATAATCGCGAATTCGAAAGAACTACTCTTAAAACTACTGTTCATAAGATTGTTCGTAGGTAATTAGTGGAAGAAATTAACAATTCATAAAATTTCTAATCAGATAAACACGAATCGGTAGAATGAGTACAAGAGGTCGTGGACGTCCGCCGCGTGGTCATGGTAGGGGTAGGATGACGGTGTTAGAACCGGTGAGGGTCCGCCATGGATCCGAAGCGAGATGCGGTATCACCACCGGTGTGGAGGAGGAATTTCGAGGACTGAGGACGGCACGGAGATGATGCGGTATCTCGGGTAATGTTAAGGGTTCTAGAGAGGGTTCTTTGGGGTGCATGCATGGCACAGGAGCCCTAAGTCTGTCTTGGCCGCGACTTAGAGCCAATGGGGCGGAAGTGTTTAGGGGAATTTCTGGTATGGCCCCGAGTTTAGCTGAGTATTGGTTGGAGGCAATTGAACGCATAATGGATGATTTGGATTTCACGGAGGAGGAGAAGTTGAAAGGGGTTGTATCCCTCCTGTGGGACGAAGCTTATCAATGGTGGCTTACGGTTAAGGATGGTACGGTGGCTGACCGTATCACTTGGGATTTCTTCAAAACAGCGTTTCAGAGTAAATACATTGGGACAAGTTATGTGGATGCATAGCGTAGAGCATTTCTGAATTTGGTACAAGTAAGTAGGTCGGTGGCTGCGTACGAAGCGGAATTCTTGCGCCTTAGCCATTATGCTCGAGGAATAGTGGCTACAGACCATGAACGTTGTGTTCGATTTGAAGATGGTCTGAGGGATGATTTGCGTGTATTGATAGCTCTACAGCGGGGAGAGAGAATTTGCTGTGCTTGTTGAAAAAGCTAAGATAGCTGTGAAGGTAAAGCGGACAGAAAAACTAAATCGGGATAGAGATAGGGGTGGAAGTAAGAGGAATTTTGGATCGTCGAGGCACCGGGCGTACTTCGAAAAAGGCCTAGGTCGACGGGCCGAGGCGGGAAGAGAGACACACATCGTTGGTCGCATACGTATGTGTTCGATGTGGTAAATTCCATGTAGGCGAGTGTTGGGCAGGCAGTGGGAAGTGTTTTAGGTATGGATCTACGGACCATTAAGTTAGGAACTATCTGCAGCAATGGGGCAATGAAGGGCCCACAGGACAAGGAAATGCTCAGCCGGGAAGAGGAGGTCAGCAGCCACAGAGAGGTCGTGCTCCAGCCAGAGGTGGTAACGATTCTGGTCGGGGCCGTAGAGCACCAGGCCAAGGGGCAGGAAACACTAAGGTGAGACAGCCGGGGTTAGTCTTTCTTTGCTGCCAGACATCGAGAGGAGGCTGACGCACCGGATGTTATAACCAGTACGTTTTTAATTTTTAGTTTGCCTTACACTGCCTTGATTGATATTGGTTCGACGCACTCTTATGTTACTAGTGCTATAGCGGGGACTCTAAACATAGGATATGAAACTTCTTCTAGGGAGATGACTGTAGTAAGCCCTCTAGGACAAATTGTAGTGGTGAATAAATCAGTATAAGGATGTACCCTGGAAGTTCAAGGGTAGCTTTTGGGGTGATCGATGGAACTGCCGTTTGGGGAGTTCGATTTGATCTCGGAATGGATTGGTTAGTGAAGTATCAAGCGAACTTGGGTACCGCGCAAAATGCAAGCGTATGGTGTTAAAGACTCCCGATGGCGGTGAAGTGTTGGTGATAGGTGAAAGGAGGAACTGGTTGTCAAATGTGGTGTCTGCCTTAAGGGCAGAAAGGATGGTGAGGAAAGGATGCGAGGCAATTCTAATGTTTGTTCGGGCTCTGGAAGCCAAGGAACTAACTGTTGGAGATGTCAAGACGGTGAAGGAATTTCCTGATGTTTTCCCAGAAGAGCTTCCGGGATTACCCCCGGATCGTGAAGTGGAGTTTGGTATCGATCTTCTTCTGGGAACAGCACTAGTATCTATTGCTCCGTATAGGATGGCGCCAAAGAAGTTGGTGGAATTGAAAGCGCAGATTCAGGAGTTGCTGGATAGAGGGTTTATCCGACCAAGTGTGTCGCCTTGGGGAGCGCCGGTGTTACTCGTTAAGAAAAAGGATGGATCAATGCGTATGTGCATTGGCTATCGTCAGTTGAACAAATTGACGATTAAGAACAAATACCCGTTGCCGAGGATCGATGACTTGTTCGATCAGTTGAAGAGGGCCTCAGTCTTTTCAAAGATAGATTTGAGGTCAGAGTACCATCAGCTTAAGGTTAAAGAGGCGGATATTCATAAGATGACTTTTAGGACTCGCTACGGTCACTATGAGTTTATGGTGATGCCATTTGGGTTGACCAACGCCCCAGCAGCGTTCATGGACATGATGAACTGAGTGTTCCAACCCTACTTGGATCGGTTTGTCGTGGTACTCATAGATGATATCTTGGTTTATTCAAGATCGAAAGAGGAGCATGATTCACATCTGCGGGTGGTTCTGCAGATTCTGAGGGAGAAGCAGTTGTATGCCAAATTCAGTAAGTGCGAATTTTGGCTAAGGGAGGTTACCTTTCTAGGTCACGTTGTGTCGGCAGAAGGGATTAGGGTTGACCCTCGGAAGATTGAAGCGGTGTTGGATTGGAAGTCGCCTAAGTCGGTAGTAGAAATTTGAAGTTTTCTTAGGTTAGCCGGGTATTACAGAAGGTTTGTGGAAGGATTTGCATTGATCGCGGCGCCGTTAACTAAGTTGTTACGGAAAGGAGTTCTGTTTATTTGGTCTAGTAAGCAGTAAGAGAGTTTCGAGAAGTTAAAAAGGATTTTAACGGAGGCTCCGATATTGATTCAGCCGGAGGCTGGGAAGGAATTCGTGATTTATTGTGATGCTTCACACACGGGATTAGGATGCGTGTTAATGCAAGATAGAAAGGTGGTTGCGTACGCATCGCGGCAGTTGAGACCATACGAAGCAAATTATCCCACCCATGATTTGGAGTTAGCGGAAGTGGTTTTCGCTTTGAAAATATGGAGACATTATCTATACGGGGAGAAATCCGTCATTTATACCGATCATAAGAGCTTAAAATACCTGTTGACCCAGAAGAAGTTGAATCTGAGGCAAAAGAGGTGGATCGAGTTGTTAAAGGATTATGACTACTCGATCGAGTACCATCCGGGTAAAGCCAACGTAGTGGCGGATGCTCTGAGTCGTAAAGTAATCTCTGACTTGAGAGCAATGTTTGCTCACCTTAGTCTGTATGAGGATGGGAGTTTGTTAGCTGAACTTCAAGTGAAACCCTCATAGGTCAGTCAGGTTAAGGAGAAACAGCAAACTGATGAGTTGCTAAAGGAGAAGTTTTCGGTAGGACCAAGTAAAGGATTAACAGAATTTAGAGTGAATGAGGAAGGGCTATTGTGTTTTCAAGGGAGAGTGTGCATGCCGAAAGATCCTGAACTGAGGCATAGGATTTTGCGAGAAGCGCATGGTAGTCCATACGCTATGCACCCTGGAGGGAGTAAGATGTATCGAGATTTGCAAGATCAGTTTTGGTGGCCGGGCTTAAAACGAGAGGTGACCAAATTTGTGGGGAAGTGTTTGACCATCGTCAGTAAAGCGCGTAACATCGATTACCATCGGGTTGTTGCAATGTAGGTGAAGATCCCACAATAGAAGTGGGAAAGGATTACAATGAACTTTGTTAGTGGGCTACCCCTCACGCCTACTAAGAAAGATTCGGTCTGGGTGATTGTTGACTGCTTGACGAAGTCTGCTCATTTCATACCAGTACGTGTCAATTACTCTTTGCTAAAATTGGCTAAGCTATACATAGCGGAGGTAGTGAGGTTGCATGGGGTACCAGTATCAATCATATCGGACAGGGACCCTAGGTTCACCTCACGATTTTTGAAGGCGTTGCATCAAGCGTTGGGTACGAAGTTGGATTTCAGTACGGCGTTTCATCCTCAGACCGATGGACAGTCTGAGCGGGTAATTCAGATTTTAGAGGACATGTTAAGAGGATGTGTCATTGACTTCAGGGGTAGTTGGGAAGAGTTCTTACCGTTGGCGGAGTTTGCATACAACAATAGCTACAAGTCAAGTATTAAGATGGCGCCCTATGAAGCATTGTATGGGCGGAGGTGTCGTACACCTACCTGTTGGACGGAATTAGGGGAACATCAAATTTTGGGTCCGGAGTTGGTTACCGAGACCGAGGAGAAGGTTGAATTAATTCGGGCTTGATTAAAGGAAGCGTCAGGCAGACAGAAGTCCTATGCTGATCTGAAGCGTAAGGACATAGAATTTGCAGTAGGTGACAAGGTTTTCTTGAAGGTGTCGCCATGGAAGAAAGTGTTAAGGTTTGGTCAAAAGGGTAAATTAAGTCCCAAATTTATCGGACCATATCGAGTGTTGAAACGAGTAAGACCGATAGCTTATCAGCTTGAGCTACCTTCTGAGCTAAGCCAGATTCACAACGTGTTCCAGGTCCCTATGTTAAGACGTTAACGTTCGGATCCATCCCATGTGGTGCCAGTGGAAGGAATCGAAGTGAGACCCGACCTATCCTTTGAAGAGGAGCCAGTGGAAATCTTGGACCATGATGTCAAGGTATTACGAAGGAAGACGGTTCCATTGGTCAAGGTTCTATGGCAGAATCACAGTTCTTAGGAGGCTACTTAGGAACCAGAGGAGACGATGCGGCAGCAATACCCCCATCTTTTCTGACCAGGTAATTTCGAGGACGAAATTCCTTTTAAGGGGGGTAAAACTGTAACATCCTGAATTAATGGGCCTATGCGTTTAGTGTGTGGATATGTTTGATGTGTTAATTTAAGTGTTAGGGGGTCTAAATTGGGCTCAGGTTTAGGCAGAGGCCTTGGTTAAATTCTCTGTTTGGGGCACTATAGGGTTTAAAAGGTGGTATTTGTGTTTAAAAGACCAAAGTGGGCTTGTGGCCCAAAGTTAGGTGGCACTGCAAGAGAGCTAGAGGGTGGCGTCACTAGCAGTTGAAGAGGCCCACGTTTTGGCCGCAAGGAGCCCATGTCTTTGGGCCATTTTTCGACACTTAAAAAGGGAGCAAGGGGGGATGGCAATGGGGCTAGAAAATAGGAGGATTAAATGATTGGGATAATGTGGATATTATGCTGATAATAGTAGGGAGAGGTGGTGTTATTTAGGCCTCTTCTAAAGGTATGAATAGATTAGGATAAAGGAGAAAAGATAGGAGCTATCTGCTGAGTGCAGTGTTGGCCGAAATTCCATCACCTAGAGGAGGGAAGAAATCGGTTTCTTTATGGCAAAGGGGTGCCGAAATTTCCCCTATTATTTGATGAGTTATTAGTTAGCAAGAAGGGCACTTTCGGTTTTTGATATGTAGGTGCCGAAAGTCTCTATAAATAGGGGTAGTATCTCTTCAATTCTGGCATTTAAACCCTATTCTTTTCTTCATTCTCTGTGCCGAAACTCTCAGTCATTCTCTGCAATTTCTTTTCTTTTGATTTCTTCAAAATCCAAAACCTTCCAATTTTTCTCAACATCTTTTCTTTCAAAAGCCAAAACTCTGAACTCTATTCTCATCTCCATAGCCGAATACTTTCTATTCCCTTTTGCCAATTTCTTCACTAAAGCCGAGTCTACATAGACTTCTTACTATCATCTTTTCTTCTGATCTTCTCAAAAGCCGGAATCTCTAAGGGGTAGTCGAATTCTTTGTGCTAAGGTGAGTGCTGATTTTCCTATCTCTTCACTTTATCTTTCGGTTTTTGGGAGACAAAGCCGAAAAGCTAATAGTTTAATGGTTTGATGTATTCTCTTGTTGGGCGACATTCGGGAATTGAAGTAGATCTCTTAGATCCAAAAGCCGAAAACGCTAGTCCCTGAATCTCATATCACTTTTCTGGAATTTCAAGGAAAGGGATTCTCTTTAGGTTCTCGTTAGATTTGTTCTCGAAATCACAATCTTAACCATATGTTATGATTAATAAGGCCTTTTTGATGGAATCAAATGTCGATCAGGCGAAGGAGGGGATTGGATCTGTCAAACCAATCCCTAAGTTTAAGAAATGAGCGGTGTCAGCAGTTCGGGATTGGCCACCTGGTTGTGGACCGACTTCTGAGCAACCCCTTAGGCAAATAGCAGTTGTGTCGGCTACGGATAGCATCGACATAGAACGTGTCGTCTTAACCATAAACAGGTGTGTTGATCTCTAACACACTAGTTAACTGTATTATATATATATTGGGCTAAAAGCGAGTAAATAGGTATGTGTAGACGATCGAATAAAACCCGAAAAAGGGTCTGTAAAGATGCCAGGGTACGTAATCATAGAAATCTCTATGTGTATCGATAAATATATATATGAAAGCCTGTTTTCTTAGAGATGGTATGATGTTTTCAATTTTTCATGTGTGTATGCATGGGGTGGGATTATGATAATGAAGGGGAAGAGCATGATAGGTCACTTGGTGATCGGTGGTTAAACCAAAAATTCAAATGTTAGGTCACATAGTGATCGGTGGCAAGGCCACACTTAAATGATTCCTGATTAATAGGAATAGGCAGTACGGCTGTCGATATGGTGTGTAGCGGTTGGAGGGTTGATTGTAGAAATCCCCGAGGTGTGTTGGCTGGTACGGGTTGGTGTGTAGAGGATGGACTTTTAGGATGGGTTGGGCCAGTTACCATTCATCATTTAATATGTATGTATGACTATTGCCATAACGTATGGGCCAAGGCCCATAATGTGTTTGTGGGCCTCAGGTCGTTGTGTGTTTCGAGATTTATACACTGAGTCTTGGTGACTCACCCTTTCATTTTTCTCTACTCTTTCAGATGAGCGGTAGATCGTGGACATGGGAGCTGAGGTGGACTCGAGGGGCCATCAAGTTTTATTTTATTTATTTTCATAGACTACTTTCGGTTTTCTTTAAGTTTTAAGTTTGGGATTATTTATGTAATAAGGCCCCATGGCATAGGTTATCATTTTTTTATTTGTTGATGTTTACAATTCAAAATTTATGTTCAAGGACTAAAGTCTTAAAAAGTAATAAAATGGGTTTTCCGATCATGTTCAACATAAAACAAAGGTTTTCAACAAATATCTTATTTTTATCAAATGCCTAAGTAAAGAAACTAAGATTTTCCAAAAACCACTAAAGTAAAGTTTTAATAATAAACCCCGTAGCTTGCCAGATCTGGTCGTAGCGTTTGGGCCGAGTTTGGGGTGTTAGAGGGCAATCCAAAGAACAAACCGGAGTGTCCAAGTTGGGGTAGATATCACACCGGAGAGTGTTGGGGTAACAGTCGAAACTGTTATAAGTGTGGTTCCCCGACCATTTTATCCGAAATTGCCCCGAGAGGGATGATAAGGAAGAGAAGCTAGAGATGAGATCCAGTGATGTGTCTGCAAGGGGTAGACCACCAAGGAACCTGAGAGGCGGGAATAGTGGTAGAGGTGCATCTAGAGACTCTCACCGTGAGAGCCAGGAGGGTCGGGCACTGCGAGGACGTATGCCATTCGCGCTCGTGAAGAGGCATCCTCCCCTGATGTGATAACGGGTACTTTTTCTCTCTTTGACACCCTTGTTATTGCTTTAATAGATCCAGGGTCTACTCATTCTTATATTTGCATGAGTTTGGCATCTAGTTTGAGTATGACTGTTGAGTCTACGGACTTTGTGGTTAAGGTGTCAAACCCGTTAGGTAAGCATGTGTTAGTGGACAAGGTGTGTAAGAATTGTCCTTTGATGATTGAGAGTCATTGCTTTCCGGCAAACCTGATGTTATTGCCATTTGATGAGTTTGATTTAATCCTAGGCATGGATTGGTTGACTACCCATAGTGTCTTAGTGAACTGTGGTAGTAAGTTTATTGAATTGAAATGTGAGAGTTGAGATGTGGTTCGGGTTGAATCAGGTGGATCGGATAGTCTACCAGTTATGATTTCTTCCTTAGTGGCTGATAAATGTTTGAGAAAAGGGTGTGAGTCCTATCTTTCTTTTGTGTTGAATACTCAAGAGGTTGGAGTAAAGTTTGAAATAGTGCCAGTGGTATGTGAATATCCTGATGTATTCCCAGAAGAGTTACCCGGATTACCTCCAGTGAGAGAGGTTGAGTTTGGGATTGAGTTAGTTCCGGGAACGGCACCTATTTCGAATGCTCTGTATAGGATGGCACCTTTAGAGTTGAAAGAACTAAAGGTTCAGTTGCAAGAGTTGACAGATAAGGGTTTTGCAAGACCGAGCTACTCACCATGGGGTGCTCTGGTATTGTTTGTGAAGAAGAAAGATGGGTCTATGAGGTTGTGTTTAGAATATAGACAGCTTAACAAAGTGACGATTAAGAATAAGTATCATTTACCAAGAATTGATGATCTTTTTGATCAACTGAAGGGAGCTACAGTGTTCTCCAAGATAGACCTGAGGTCTGGTTATTATCAGTTGAGAGTGAAAGAGCAGGATGTGTTGAAAACTGCATTTTGGACAAGGTATGGCCATTATGAGTTTTTGGTTATGCCGTTTGGTTTGACGCATGCACCGGTGATTTTTATGGATCTGACAAGTTTGTAGTTGTCTTCATTGACGACATATTGATCTATTCTCGAGATGAGAATGATCATGAAGAACATTTGAGAATTGTCTTGCAAACTTTAAGAGATAAGCAGTTGTACGCTAAGTTTAGCAAGAGTGGGTTTTGGCTCCGAGAGGTCAGATTCCTAGGACACATTGTGTCGAGTGATGGTGTTAGAGTTGACCCGAGTAAGAATCAGCTGTTGTGGATTGGAAATAGCCGAGGAACGTGTCGAAAATCAGAAGTTTCTTGGGATTAGCTGTAACATCCCAAAAACGGGGCTATTTGGAAATAAATTATTTTTCTTATGTATGAACTGCTGTGTCATTATTTATGGAATAATAATGATCAATTTAAGGCTTTGTGTTGGCTCGATTTGGTAGGAAATTTTAGTTTTTAACTTTTAAAAGAAGGGAGCCTTGGTAAGTGGTGTTATAAGGATAAGTGTGGGTAATTTAACACAAAAATCAGCTTGGTAAAGTGGCAAAAGGAGTGCTACTTGGGAGCTACATGTGACGCCATCAATGGAGCAAGGGGAGCCTTGGTTCGAGTCGCGAATTCCCCTCTTATTTTTGCATTGTTGTTGGACGGCACATAGGGAGAGTTTTGCTCTCTTTAAATTCTTTTTTTTAAAAGATAATAAGGGGATAATAAGAGATAATTAAGGGTTTTATTAAAAAGGGATATTATTAGGTTAAGTGGATTATTTGATTATTAATTGATTAATGGAGATTAATTCAAATTAATTTTGAATTAATGCAAATGTGTGGCCAAGAGAAGTTTTAGGTATTGAGCCGAATTTGAACTCCTTATTCAAAGGAGTGGACGGCAAGCTTGAAAGGGGGGGCCGAGTGCCTATAAAAGCATCAGTTAACCCCCCTTGCTTCTCTTTTGTCATTCTTCTTTGAAGTGCAGAAATCCCTAAACCCTCCTCTATTCTTCTCGTATTTTCTTCATTCCTTCAAACCCCTTCAAGCCGAAACCCCTAGCACTTTTCTTTCCTATTATTTTCTTTCTCCCTTTGGCCGAATACACTCCCTTGAAGGTGCCGATCTCCTTTCCTCTTTTTAACACACTTTGGCCGAACAAAGATGCAGTGGCATAGATACTTCGGGATTTCTCCATTATTCAAATCGGTTGTAAGGTAAGTGTGCGAAACCCCATGGATTCTCCTTCCTATTCTTGCCGATTCCTATTAAGGGAGGATAAGTGCGATTTCGGCAATGGTAAGTAAGGCTTCTAAAGCGTTTTGTAAACGGTCTCTCTTAGGTACTCCAGGTTGGTGAAGCGGTCAACCCGAGTTCCAACCTCTAGCAAACGGAATTTGGTAAGTATAGGTAAGGCTTATATTGGTGTTTAAAAGCCGAAGGCTATGGCTATTAGTGTTATTAATTGACCAAGTGTAGTTTGTAAACCGTGATTCGCAATTCGGACGCTAAGGCTAGTACTCAAAGTGATTTGGGTAAGGATTCGGGTACAAAGTATGATCCCTTTAAATCTTTTGGTTTGGCCGAATAGGCCATAATACTAACCTTGATAGTTGGCCGAATATAGGGGCAAGGACTTAGAGTGTGGCCGATTGTTTAACCGGGATCTAAGGCTAACGTGGTAACAGTGTGTACATACACACCGTTTAACTTATTAAATTATGCTAAGTAATGTGATTGCTAACTTGATGTATGTGGCAATGGCTTGAATACCATAACGGTATACGGGGTAACCGGTAAGTACACATGCATATGATTGCTATTTTATGCTTTTGGAAAGCATCTTTGTGATAATACATATGATAAATCTATATGTGATTTATTGACTATGTGGGTTGATGAGTGGAGGGGGTGATAATGATAATGTGCCGACGGGCACCATGTTTTGGTAACACACCGTGACTATACGTCACGGAGGTTTGGTACCTCGGAGGTTTGGTACCTCATAGCGACTTGTCCTGTGGTTAACACCACCGTGGGTTGGCCCCACTTGAGATATGGGATCGTCTGCGCGGTGATTTGGTATCACACGATGGGTTGGCCCCATCACCCGATTTGTGTCTACGGACACACAAAGTGCTTTGGTAGCACATTGTGACTATATGTCACCAGTGGTTTGGCACCACCAGTGTTTTGGTAACACATCGTGACTACGGTCACCAGTGGTTTGGTACCACGTGGGGTAGACAAAGGTGTTTGGTTGGCTAGGTTGGGTACATGATACTTTGCTTAATTAATCATTATATGTTGTGTATGAAATGTTGTATTAACCGGGGAAGGGTTACATCTTCGAGTCTTGGTGACTCACCTTCTCCTTTAACATTTTTCAGGTGACTCGTAGATGGCGGTGGAGGAGCCGGTTGGACTCGAGGTGGCCATGCAGTGGATTTAAATGTATAGAACTTTAAATTTGTTTAATTTTATTTTGGGTTGTAATAAGGCCTCCATAAACTATAGTTGCGTTTTATTCTCTTTATGTTGAATATTTACTTGAAATTATATCATTAAATTGAATTAAATCACATGTTTTCTTAGGTTAACACGAAAAAGTTTAATCGTGCCATCGAGTACACTTGAAACTGGTATAACAATTGGACTTAATTAAATTTCCCAAACTAAATTCAAGTATTACTTTGGCAAGATAACCAAAGATGAGAAGTTTTCTATAAAACTCAAATGGGTTTTGAAATGGTGTTCGCAAGGTTTGACTTCGTAATAACTCAGATTCGGTCGTAATGTTTGGGCCGGGTTTGGGTTGTTACAGAATTGGTATCAGAGCCAGTTCAAAGCTCATTGTGGGGCCCAAGGCCCAAAAATGTTTTTGGTAGGCCTTATGGTATGATTTCTGGTTTTTAAGCAAAGGCATGGCCCGAGTCTCCTGCACCGATCCGCCTGGTAAGTACATCTAAACCTTTACGTGAATTATATTACGTAGAAGGGTAGGAAGCATGGAACGTAGATAGACTTATAGGACTTGGACCCTAGGATTAGATTACTCAAACACATGAAACCAACATAAGACATTAAAGAACTAAACCAATCTATGACTTAGCCAGTGAGCTAGGGTGTGGTAACCCACATGCACGCATGTCTAGGATTGGATCCTAAGAGCTTGGTATTTAAGCGATCCTCGTGACTCACCTCCTCTTCGCAGTATCCTACCAGTGCGTAGCTTCGTTCACCCTAACTCGAAGGCTCGGTGGTGTGGTAACCTCTGCATGCGCATGTCTAGAAAGGTTCGGTGAGAGCTTGGTATTTAAGCGGTCCGCGTGACCCACCTCCTCTTCACTTGAATTACTGCACAGTGCGTAGCTTTGGTTCACCCCGACTGCCGGGAAGGCTCGGTCATAGGCTAAAAACAATGATTAAAACCCGAAAAAGGGAATCAGCCATGTTTTCGAAAAAGAAGGAGACAGCAAGCCCTAATGTTTTCAAAACTTGTCCAATAACCCTCTTAAAACCCTAGAACACTAGTATACAATGTTTTTCTCGGAAAACTTGACTGATGGAAAATTACAAAAAATACCCTTAGGAGTAAAATTACCAAAATGCCCCGACCCATAAAATATTGATTCGACGGTTTTTGCCCAAAAGTTCCAACTATTTTCAATAACTTAGCCTTGGAAATCAATGACAAAATATTTTGGTTACGGAAAATTACGAAAATACCCACAGGTTAGAAGTGGGCGAAATGTCCGATGGTGAGTAGGTATGGAAAGTATTAAGGAATGGATGCATGGACTTCCTTGTGTGAACTAGGATAGGAAAGCTGAAACATTGTTTGCTCGAAAGAATCTACGATTAAACCTCGTCCATAAAACTTCTTCATGAGTAATAAAGTGAAACAAATGCTAACGCATAAAATTTTTCTTAATCGATTAAAAGCGCGGTAGGTAGAATGAGTTCTAGAGGGCGTGGGCGCCGTGGGCGTGGTAGGGGTAGGATGACGGTGTCGAACCCGTCAGTCGGGACAAGGTTCGAGAAAATGAGGTACCACACCCACCACCACCTCCTACTTTTAGAGCCGAGGAGGCGGAGCGCGGCCGGTGGCGAGTCGGTATCGCAAGTCGTGTTGCGAGTCTTGGAGATGGTGGTCGGGGCTGGTGGAAATGTTGGAGCTCGGAAATCGTCCCCCGAGCGACTCGATCTAACGGAGCGGAGGTATTCCGAGGTGTGTCGGGAGTGGCACCCGGTCTGTGGAATCTCGCTAGAGTCAATCGAGAGGATCATGGATGACCTTGACTTTGATCAAGAAGAGAAGGCGAAAGGCGATGTCGCTTCTAAAGGATGAAGCGTATCGATGGTGGCTTACGGTTCGAGATGGGGCTCTGTGAGATGATTTGACGTGGGAGTATTTCAGAACCGCCTATCGAGAAAAAGTATGTGGGCATTAGCTACACCGACGCCAGCAGAGAAGGCTTTTCCGGGATTAGTTCAAGGAACTAAGTCCGTGTCGAGTATGAGGCGGAATTTCTAAGGCCGAGTAGATATGCGAGAGGCATCGTGGCTCTCTGAACATGAGCTACTGTGTCCGCTTTGAGGACGGACTCGAGATGATTTAAGGTTCTTGGTTGCCCCACAAAGAGTTTCGTGAGTTCTCATCTCTAGTGGAGAAGGCTAAGGTAGCCGAAGGAATCAAGGAGGCCGTGAGGCGAACTATAGTAAAACGATCGGAAGAGAAGTTTTGGGTCAATTTGGGTCAAGCGGAAGTGCTCGAGAAAAAGGCTAGGCCAAGTGGGCCCAATCGAAGAAGGCCCGCCAATCGCTAATCAAAGGCCGACTCAAGCAATCGTTGTGGAAAGACCCATTGGGGAGGTTGTTGGACCGGCGACAAAGGATGTTTTGAGTGTGGGTCTTTGGAGCATCGCGTCGGATTGTCCCCGAAACTAGCTAAGAAGCGGCGAGAAGGGCGAACCGTGCTCAAGATAGAAATGTGGGACCACGGAGGGTCGTGGTAATGGTAGAGGAAACAACGGTCCTAACCGAGGTCGTGGAACTCAAGGCGAGGTGCGAGGCAACAGAGGCTAGGCGACTGGCTTAGTTTACGCAGCGAGGTGTCGCGAAGAAGGTGACGCACCGGATGTCATAACCGGTACGTTTCTAATTTTCGGCTTTCCTTATGTTGCATTGATTGATGTGGGTTCGACGCACTCGTACATTGCTAGTAGTGTGGTAGGAACTATGGACCTAAACTCTGAAACTGCCTCTAGGGAGATGACTGTAGTTAGCCCCTTAGGTCACTCCGTAGTCGTAGATAGACTTTATAGAGGCGTACCCCTAGAACTCCAAGGGGTAGTATTAGTAGCTGATCTAATGGAACTACCGTTTGGGGAGTTCGATTTGATCCTCGGTATGGATTGGTTGGTTAAGTACCAAGCGAGTTTGGATTGCGCGGCTAAGCGCATGGTCCTTAAGACGACTGAAGGTGATGAAGTGGTTATGATAGGAGATAGAAGGAATTATCTATCCAACGTAGTGATCGCTTGAAGGCCGAGAAGATGGTCAAGAAGGGTTGTGAGGCGTATTTGGTTCAAATCAGTGCTTGGAAGCTAAGGAGTTGGTAGTTGGAAAAATCCGAACGGTTGGGGAATTTGCTGATGTATTCCCGGAAGAGCTTCCGGTTTGCCTCGGATCGAGAAGTCGAATCGGTATAGACTTGCTACCGAACGGCACCTGTGTCCATAGCACCATACCGAATGGCACCAAAGGAATTGGTGGAGCTAAAGGCTCAAATTCGGGAGCTCTTGGATAAAGGGTTTATACGACCAAGTATATCTCCGTGGGGCGCTGTGTTGTTTGTCAAGAAGAAGGACGGTTCTATGCGGATGTGCATCGACTCACCGTCGCTTAAATAAGTTAACGATCAAGAACAAGTATCCGTTGCCTCGGATTGACGACTTGTTCGATCAAGCTGAAGGGTGCCTCGGTGTTTTGAAGATAGACCTTAGGTCGAGATATCATCAACTTAAGGTAAAAGAGGTTGATGTTCACAAAGCGGCATTCGAACTCGGTATGGGCATTTCGAGTTCCCGGTTATGCCATTCGGGTTGACTAATGCGCGGCGGCATTCATGGACTTGATGAACAGAGTATTCCAAAGAACTTGGACCATTCGTCGTGGTGTTCATAGACGACATATTGGTTTACTCAAAGACGTAAGAGGAGCATGACAAGCATTTGCGGATAGTTCTGCAAGTATTGAGAAGTAGATTATATGCCAAATTCAGTAAGTGTGAATTTTGGCTTAGGGAAGTGGCTTTCTTAGGGCATGTAGTATCGGCTGAAGGGATTAGAGTAGACCCTCGTAAGATTGAAGCGGTGTTGGATTGGAAACCGCCTAGGTCAGTGGCGGAAATACGAAGTTTTCTGGGTTTAGCAGGATACTATCGGAGATTCGTGGAAGGATTCTCTCTAATAGCAGCGCCATTGACGAAGCTACTAAGAAAAGGAGTTCCATTTGTATGGACGGAGAAGCAGCAAGAAAGCTTTGATAAGTTAAGGAAGATTTTGACTAAGCTCGGTTTTGGTGCAAACTGAAGCGTGGAAGTTATTCACAGTCTATTGTGATGCATCTCACACCGGTTTGGGATGTGTGTTGATGCAGGATGGGAAGGTAGTAGCCTATGCATCCCGTCAATTAAGATCGCATGAGGTTAACTACCCAACTCACGACTTAGAGTTAGCAGCGGTCGTCTTCGCTCTAAAGATATGGAGACATTACACATATGAGGAGATTAAAGAAAAGCAAAGTAGTGGATGAAGGCTTGAGCACTAAGAGGGTACAAGTTCAAGACGGTGGTTTGGAAGGTACATCGACTAGTGAAGGAGCGCTTTGTTTTCAAGGGCAGTATGTATGCCAAAGGATCCGAAATTAAGGCGAGAAAAATTCTCCGGGATGCACATAGCAGCCCATACGCTATGCATCCCGGAGGAAGCAAGATGTATGGAGATTTGCAGCGATTACTTCCGTGGCCGGGGTTGAAGCGTGAGATAACGGAGTTCGTAGGGAAGTGTCCGGCGTGTCGGCCAGTTAAGGCTGAACATCGGTCACCATCGGGACTACTTCAACCGATAAAGATCCTCAATGGAAATGGGAGAGGATCACCATGGATTTTGTTAGTGGGCTACCCTTTACGCCCACCAAGAAGGATGCGCTTTGGGTAATTGTGGATCGCTTGATTAAATCGACTCACTTCATGCCGGTGAGAATGGATTACTCACTCCGAGAAGTTAGCGAAGCTATATGTGGGTGAAATAGTGAGGTTGCATGGCGTGCGATGTCGATTATCTCGGATAGGGACCCCGATTCACGCTCAGGTTTTGGAAAGCGTTGCATCAAGCTTTGGGTACACGGTTAGATTTCAAGACGGCTTTCCATCCACAAATCGATGACGGACAATCGGAAAGGGTGATACAGATTTTAGAAGACATGTTAAGAGGTTGTGTCTTGGATTTTAGTGGTAGTTGGGAGGAGTACCTACCACTAGCGGAATTCGCTTATAACAATAGTTATCAAGCGAGTATTCAAATGGCTCCATACGAGGCTCTATATGGACGAAAGTGTCGTACTCCTACGTGTTGGACGGAGTTGGGAGAAAGACAAGTTCTGGGTCCAGAACTGGTAACCGAGACGGAAGACAAAGTCAAGCTGATTCGGTCTCGTCTCAAGGAAGCATCGGATAGGCAGAAGTCTTATGCCGATCTCAAACGCAAGGAAGTGGAGTATGCTGTGGGAGACAAAGTCTTTCTGAAAGTGTCGCCTTGGAAAAAGGTGTTGAGGTTTGGACGGAAAGGGAAGTTAAGCCCAAGGTTCATTGGGCCATATACTGTTGTGAAGCGAGTAGGACCAGTGGCTTATCGGCTAGAGTTGCTTGCGGAATCGAGTCGATTCATAACGTATTCCATGTGTCAATGCTAAGACGGTATCGGTCAGATCCTTCGCACATTGTGCCAGTAGCAGAGATCGAGGTGAACACGGATTTATCTTTTGAGGAAGAACCGGTTCAGATTATAGAGCGAGATGTGAAAGTTCTACGAAGGAAGGCAGTGCCTTTAGTGAAAGTGTTATGGCGGAACCACGGAGTGGAAGAAGCTACGTGGGAGCCCGAGGAGGTGATGCGGCAGACAATACCCCATCTCTTTTGATCAAGGAATTTCGAGGCGAAATTTATTTTAAGGGGGTAGAATGTAACATCCCAAAAGCGGGGCTATTTGGAAATAAATTATTTTTCTTATGTATGAATCTACGTGTCATTATTTATGGAATAATAATGATCAATTTAAGGCTTTGTGTTGGCTCGATTTGGTAGGAAATTTTAGTTTTTAACTTTTAAAAGAAGGGAGCCTTGGTAAGTGGTGTTATAAGGATAAGTGTGGGTAATTTAACACAAAAATCAGCTTGGTAAAGTGGCAAAAGGAGTGCTACTTGGGAGCTACATGTGACGCCATCAATGGAGTAAGGGGAGCCTTGGTTCGAGTCGCGAATTCCCCTCTTATTTTTGCATTGTTGTTGGACGGCACATAGGGAGAGTTTTGCTCTCTTTAAATTCTTTTTTTTAAAAGATAATAAGGGGATAATAAGAGATAATTAAGGGTTTTATTAAAAAGGGATATTATTAGGTTAAGTGGATTATTTGATTATTAATTGATTAATGGAGATTAATTCAAATTAATTTTGAATTAATGCAAATGTGTGGCCAAGAGAAGTTTTAGGTATTGAGCAATTTGAACTCCTTATTCAAAGGAGTGACGGCAAGCTTGAAAGGGGGCCGAGTGCCTATAAAAGCATCGAGTTAACCCCCTTGCTTCTCTTTTGTCATTCTTGCTTTGAAGTGCAGAAATCCCTAAACCCTCCTCTATTCTTCTTATTATTTTCTTCATTCCTTCAAACCCCTTCTGCCGAAACCCTAGCACTTTTCTTTCCTATTATTTTCTTTCTCCCTTTGGCCGAATACACTCCCTTGAAGGTGCCGATCTCCTTTCCTCTTTTTAACACACTTTGGCCGAACAGTACAGTGGCATAGATACTTCGGGATTTCTCTGTTATTCAAATCGGTTGTAAGGTAAGTGTGCCGAAACCCCATGGATTCTCCTTCCTATTCTTGCCGATTCCTATTAAGGGAGGATAAGTGCCGATTTCGGCAATGGTAAGTAAGGCTTCTAAAACGTTTTGTAAACGGTCTCTCTTAGGTACTCCAGGTTGGTGAAGCGGTCAACCCGAGTTCCAACCTCTAGCAAACGGAATTTGGTAAGTATAGGTAAGGCTTATATTGGTGTTTAAAAGCCGAAGGCTATGGCTATTAGTGTTATTAATTGACCAAGTGTAGTTTGTAAACCAGATTCGCAATTCGGACGCTAAGGCTAGTACTCAAAGTGATTTGGGTAAGGATTCGGGTACAAAGTATGATCCCTTTAAATCTTTTGGTTTGGCCGATATAGCCATAATACTAACCTTGATAGTTGGCCGAATATAGGGGCAAGGACTTAGAGTGTGGCCGATTGTTTAACCGGGATCTAAGGCTAACGTGGTAACAGTGTGTACATACACACCGTTTAACTTATTAAATTATGCTAAGTAATGTGATTGCTAACTTGATGTATGTGGCAATGGCTTGAATACCATAACGGTATACGGGGTAACGGTGTAAGTACATGCATATGATTGCTATTTTATGCTTTTGGAAAGCATGTTTGTGATAATACATATGATAAATCTATATGTGATTTGTTGACTATGTGGGTTGATGAGTGGAGGCGGTGATAATGTGCCGCCGGGCACCAATGTTTTGGTAACACACCGTGACTATACGTCACGGAGGTTTGGTACCTCCGGAGGTTTGGTACCTCATAGCGACTTGTCCCTCGTGGTTAACACCACCGTGGGTTGGCCCCACTTGAGATATGGGATCGTCGCGGTGATTTGGTATCACCACGATGGGTTGGCCCCATCACCCGATTTGTGTCTACGGACACCAGTGCTTTGGTAGCACATTGTGACTATATGTCACCAGTGGTTTGGCACCACCAGTGTTTTGGTAACACATCGTGACTACGGTCACCAGTGGTTTGGTACCACGTGGGGTAGACAAAGGTGTTTGGTTGGCTAGGTTGGGTACATGATACTTTGCTTAATTAACTGTTATATGTTGTGTATGAAATGTTGTATTAACCGGGGGAAGGGTTACATACTGAGTCTTGGTGACTCACCTTCTCCTTTAACATTTTTCAGGTGACTCGTAGATGGCGGTGGAGGAGCCGGTTGGACTCGAGGTGGCCATGCAGTGGATTTAAATGTATAGAACTTTAAATTTGTTTAATTTTATTTTGGGTTGTAATAAGGCCTCCATAAACTATAGTTGCGTTTTATTCTCTTTATGTTGAATATTTACTTGAAATTATATCATTAAATTGAATTAAATCACATGTTTTCTTAGGTTAACACGAAAAAGTTTAATCGTGCCATCGAGTACACTTGAAACTGGTATAACAATTAGACTTAATTAAATTTCCCAAACTAAATTCAAGTATTACTTTGGCAAGATAACCAAAGATGAGAAGTTTTCTATAAAACTCAAATGGGTTTTGAAATGGTGTTCGCAAGGTTTGACTTCGTAATAACTCAGATTCGGTCGTAATGTTTGGGCCGGGTTTGGGTTGTTACATTAGCAGGATATTACAGACGTTTCGTAAAGGGGTTCTCTGTGATTGCTACCCCGATGACGAAACTATTGCACAAAGATGTCAAGTTTGAATGGACTGAGACATGTCAATAGAGTTTTGAGAGACTGAAAACAATATTAACTGAGGCGCCGATTTTGGTTCAACCAAAATCGGGGAAAGAGTTCGTGGTTTATAGTGACGCATTATTTAATGGTCTCAGTTGTGTGTTGATGCAAGAGGGTAAGGTAGTCGCTTACGCCTCGAGACAGTTGAAACCGTACGAGAAGTATTATCTGACTCATGATTTGGAGTTGGCTGCGATTATTTTCGCGTTAAAGATTTGGCGACATTACTTATATGGTGAGAAGTTCCGAATCTTTACGGATCACAAGAGTTTGAGATATTTGATGGATCAGAAGGATCTGAATTTGCGACAGAGACGGTGGCTTGAGTTGTTGAAAGACTATGAGTTAGTCATTGACTACCACTCGGGAAAAGAGAATGTGGTTGCGGATGCCCTGAGTAGGAAATCCTTGTATGCTCTAAGAGTTATGAGCACGAGTTTAGCATTGTCTGATGATGGTGCTATTTTGGCAGAGTTGCGAGAAAAGCCACTATTTGTTCAACAGATATGTGAGGCTCAGAGAAATGACAGTGAGATGCTAGCTAAGAGAGCTAAGTGTGAATCAGAAAGTGATTCCAATTTTCAAGTGGGCTCGAATGGTTGTTTGCTATACCGTGACAGAATTTGTGTACCAAGAGAGGAGTTAATCTGAAAGGTTTTGCATGAGGCCCACAGTGGATGTTTGTCAGTACATTCGGGCAGTACGAAAATGTACAATGACTTGAAGAAGTATTATGGTGGCGGGTATGAAAAGAGATATTTGAGTTCGTGACAAAGTGTCGATTTGTCAACAAGTGAAAGTTTGAGCATCAAGTGCCTTCGGATTGCTTTCACCCGGTCTTTGGTACCCGAATGAAAGTGGGATCGGGTTACCATGGATTTTGTAACAGGGTTGCCCATGACTCCGAAAAAGAGAGATGTTGTGTGGGTTGTTGTGGATAGACTAACAAAGTCGGCTCACTTTATTCCAGTACTTGTTGATTATTCATTGGATAAGTTAGCTGAATTGTATGTTGTAGAGATAGTGAGGTTACATGGTCTACCTGTGTCTATAATATCGGATAGGGATCCGAGGTTCACTTCGAGGCTTTGGAAGAGGTTGCAAGAGGCTTTGGGAACAAAGTTGAATTTCAGTACTGCGTTCCATCCGCAAACCGATGGTCAGTCTGAAAAAGTGATTCAAGTTCTCGAAGATATGCTTTGATGCTGTGTGTTAGAATTTGAGGGTAGGTGGGAGAGATATCTACCTTTAGTCGAATTTGCTTACAACAACAGTTATCAGTCAAGTATACAAATGGCTCCGTATGAGGCCTTGTATGGTCGTAAGTGTCGGACTCCTTTGTATTGGACTGAGCTTAGTGAGAAACGGATCCATGGAGTCGATCTTGTGAAAGAGACTGAGCAGAAAGTGAAAATAATCCGTAATAGTCTGAAAGTTGCTTCGGACCGACAGAAGTCGTACGCGGATCTGAAAAGAAAAGAAATTGAGTTTGAAGTGGGGGACAAAGTGTTTTTGAAAGTGTCCCCATGGAAGAAGATTATGAGATTTGGACGAAAAGGAAAATTGAGTCCAAGATTCATAGGGCCGTATGAGATTACAGATAGAGTTGGGCCAGTAGCTTACCGGTTGGCTTTGCCGGTAGAGTTGGAAAAGATTCATAATGTGTTCCATGTGTCGATGTTACAATGGTAACGCTCCGATCCTTCACATGTGATTCCTTCGACGGAAATTGAGATAAGACCGAATATGTCTTATGATGAAGAGCCGATTAAGATCTTGGCTCAAGAAGTGAAACAGTTGAGAAATAAGAGCATAGCACTAGTAAAAGTGTTATGGCAGAAACACGGTGTGGAAGAGGCTACGTGGGAAACGGAAGAAGCTATGAGAGAGCAACATCCAAACCTCTTTACTGGTAAGATTTTCGGGGGCGAAAATCTCTAAAGGGGGGAGAGTTGTAACATCCCAATTTAGGGCCTAGTCGGAATAGTGGTGCGAGACCACAAATCTGAGGTTTATGAATGAGTTTTTGAGGTTTATGCTATGTATGCATGCTAGTGTGAAAGTTTCATGAAGCAATTTTGTGAAATTGCGGTTGAATTGTCCAAAAGGACTAAATTACAAAAGTTAGAAAATGTGAGATTCTAGAAGCTATTTGTGTGAAATAGCTTTAGAATATTAATTAGAGGTCCTTAAATAGAAATTTTCCCAATTTTTAATTTTTGGACAAAATTGGGCATGGATGAGTTAAAATAGAAAGTTTATCAAAAAGGGCATTTTGGTCATTTAACAATTAAGTGATTAAAATAGGAAAAGAAGATGACAAAATTCATTCATCTTCTTCTCCAAGGCTGCCGAAAATTGAGAGAGCCATTGTTAGGGTTCTTCAAAATTTTCAAGCTTGCTAGTAAGTGCATCTAAGCCCCGTTTTGATATTCTTTGTATTTTTGAAGTCCTTGTAGCATGAGTAAGCTATTTTTAGCTATTTGATGAGCTATGATGGATGTTCAAAAATGTGGCCATGTATGACATGCATGTATTTTGATGTTTTATGGAAGATTATGAAAGCTTGATGTAGTAGAAACATCTTTTGCTAAATGAGTTTCCATAGAAAATGCATGTAGGGACTTGTTTGTAAAAATCTTGAGTTTGGTCATACATGTGTGATGTAGTGAGAATTGATGATTGCTTTAGTTGAGTGGTACTTGGCCGAACCAAACCTTGCCATCCCTTTGAAGAGCCGAAACCTCCTTACTTTGCCGAAACCATCCATCTTTGTTCACTTATTCCTCTCCCTATTTTGCTCAAAGCCGAAACTTGACCCTCACATCTTCTTCTCCATTTCTTTCTACTTTATATTTCTCTTTTCTTAAACCCATTGCCGAATCTATCCCTTCCTATTTCACTTCTTTTCTCCATCTTTTCCCGAAATCAATCCATCACTTAAGCCGAATCTTGGTTCCATTCTCTTCTTCCATCTCTTCCATCTTGAAAAGCCGAAACCTTGTTGAGTCCTCTTCTCTTCTTTCAAAGAGTTTGGCCGAATACCCTTAGTTTATTTTCTTCTCTTCTCACGAGTGCTAATCCCTTTGAAAAGCCAAAAACTATTCTATCTTTTGGGATATAGCCGAATCTCCTACCGAAACCCCTAACATCACTAGGGTGTGCCGAACATTGGTGATTGGAGGCCAAATCTGTCAGTAAGGGAGAAGTGTAGCCGAATACAGTGGATCTTCGAGATTTGGATGGAAACCAAATCGGCGTTAAGGTAAGTGCTACCTTCGGGCGACATATCTTTGAGATTTTGTGATTAAGCCGAATGGCTTTAGTCTTAAAAGTATGGTGTTGGCTGATTATAGGAAAGGTGAAGGCACACGTTTCGGGATTTCGCTTAGATCTACAAGTAGTCAGGTGTGTAACGCTTACACACTTCATTAATATTATATGTTCATTGTGTTTACTGTTAAAAGCCGAATGGCCATTGAAATCAGTGATTTTGCCTTGTGGGCATGAGCGTGGACTCTGGGTAAGTCCCCTGTTATACGAATCTCGATATATGTGTTATCATGTCACTGTATAATGGTATGGTATGGGTTATTTGCATCATAACATGATATTATGCCACGATTAATATGGACATGATGATGGGATTGATGAGAGGAGGGGGAAGGATGATTTGGACTGTCACCAGTGGTTTTGACCACACGGCGGGTTGGCCCGCTTTTGATACTATATTTGTGACTAAGTCCCGGTGGTTTTGACCACGGTGGTTTTGACCACATATGGATATTGTGACTCGTCCCAGGTGGTTTGGTACCACGATGGGTTGGCCCCACATGTTGATTACGGGATTGTCATCGCGGGTTTTGACCACCACGATGGGTTGGCCCCATCACTTGATTTGTGACTACGGTCACCGATGGTTTTGACCACACTTATATATTTGTGACTTGGTCACCAATGGTTTTGACCACCGGTGGTTTTGACCACACGGGTAGATAAAGGAGATCGGACGGTTAGGTTTTGGGGTTGCATGATTTGCATGTTTCATCGATGATTTGCGTAAGTGCTTGCACTATCGGGTTGGGGATTTATACACTGAGTCTTGGTGACTCACCCCTTCCCTTATATTTTGCAGATGAGGCATAGATCGCGAATATGGAGCCGGGGAGGACTCGAGGTGGCCATGCATCTAAATTTTGGGTTTATTTTTTAAAATTACTATTTCGGGTTATATTTCCTTTAAATTTTGGTTTTGGTTTTGTAATAAGGCCGCTAAGTATTATTTTGGGTTTTTAATTGCTTGATTTTATTTTAATTATCTTATGCATGTGATTAATAACTTGATTTGCTAAAGTAACCGGGATTAAATCGATGTTTTCAAATCTATACTCTTTAACGAGATTTTCAAACGCTACCATCGGGTAACATCATTCACAAAATGATTACAAAGGTAACTTAGACGATTTCCAAATTTAAGTTTTCAACCAACTTGAAATGCAAATGGTTTTAAAATTGACTATGCTCAACTCACTCGAATTTTAAAAAGTATCTAAAGGTTTTCCAAAACTAGAAACAGCAAACGGATTTTCCAGCAAAAGAGATTCTCCGGGTTTTAAAGCAACACCAAAACAATTTCAAAATCACTTTATACGAGGTTTTCTAAACCTTAAAACGATAAAGGAGTTTTACAATAGAAATTAATTGGAAAACTTGTTTTATTCAACATGTTTTCACTCTGGAACATGCCAGACTCGGTTGTGGTGTGTTGACCGGGTTTGGGGTGTTACACATGAAGCTAATGCTTATAAACTTTCCGTGCATACCTGTACCAACTCGTAACATAATCATTTACTTTTTCATCTTTGGCATAATCTTCGAATTTCCCGTTGAACCATTTGGAATACTAAAGGATGCTCGGGAATCACATACACATAGAATCATACTGTAATACCCCAAACCCGGTCTAGAAGTTAGGCCCGAATCTGGTGTGTCACAAGAAAGTGAAAATCATCTTTGTGATTATTAAAAACTTGCTTGAGAAATACAACCTCTTTGTTAAAACCAAAAACACTTAAGCAATTGTTAACTATGTAATAATCTTTAAAAACCTTTTTGTTTGCGGAAACATTTTTGGAATAAACAATTTACGAAAATGTGACGTTTATAAATAGAGCTACAGAAGCATTTTGAAAACGTTGCGGAAACGTAGATAAAATACAAGTATTTTAAGAGGTTGTTTGATAGATCGATAATCGAACTAGTAATCTTTTAAAACCGTGACTTTTGAAAATATCATTGATAAATTTATAGAAAATCTGAGTTAAGATTATTTGTAAAAGTTTGTTATGAAATCCTTTTGTTAAACAATTTTGGAAAATCTTTATTTAAGTTTTTAGAAAAATTCCCATTTAAAAAGAATTCAAGCAAAATTTAAAGTACGTCAACATAAAGCAAAAATAAATACTCCAGAGGTCTTATTACATCATAAAAACCAAAATAGTAAAGTGAACGGAAATAGAAATCTAAAGTTCAAAATAAACACCATTTCTGAAGTATGGCCTCCACCGAGTCATCCACGGGCCCAAGTCCTCATTACGGAGCATTACCTACAGAGATTAAAAAGAAAGGGGGAGTGAGTTACAAGAACTCAGTTTGAAATCCCTTTACCATCATCCACTGGGCTTGAACCCATATAACAATCATCTTGGACCAAAGCCCATAAACAAATAATAAATAAATGAAATGAATGCAACCCATCCCATCCTACCAGCCGTCTAACTCTCCACCCGTACCAACCAATCTCTCCTGTGGGGATCAAGTCAACCCACCCCGCCAGTCTCTCCAATTCGCAGTCAAGCTGCCATTTATACTATTTGTGGCTGACCCACCAGAATCATATACGGTAATATAATTGGCACACAGCCTCGGTAAAAAAAATTAATCGACACAGAGTCGTTAATTCATATGTTAGGCACATAGCCCCGGTAAATACGTTTAGCACAAAGCCATAATCACGATGGCACAAAGCCATATTTAGGTTGGCACATAGCCGTTATCGAAATTTGTGGCAATGCCACCGGTCTATACTTCTCTTCATTCAAGTTTCCCATCCCATGCAAAATTATGTAAATGCAACATTCATAGTAAGGCATCATATTTACAAATATAAACAACAATTATTACTCCAGAGATTTGTTACGATAAATCGGCCCATTATAACACTTTGCAATTCGGCCCACTATGGCATTCTATCAAATCAGCCCATAGGGGCATTTTCGGTAAATCGGTCCATAAGGACATTTCGATAAATCGGTCCATAAGGACATTTCGTAAAATCGGTAATTTTACCCACTAAGGGTAATTTGGTAATCTCGTAACCCAGGGGTATTTCGGTAATTTACCCTCCAAGGGTTATTTGGTAATTCGGCAACCCCGGACTTAACTACTAATTTGAGAATAGAAAATTGAAACTGTCCATCTGCATCATATTGACTAAATTGACCATAACTCAAATTAGGAAACTCGAAATTTAGATATGTAAATTTTTCTTGAAACTAGACTCATATATATTCTTACGATAATTTTTCCACAATTTTTTGCGTAACCATTTAGTACAGTTTATTCCTTAAAGTTTCCCTTGTTTCACTGTCCAACGATTCTGACCTCTCTTCCCTTAATTTAAAATATCTCACTATACGGTTTTTATATACTGTTCCAACTTATTTCTAATGAAAATAGGCTCACTAATGAATCCATACATATGAATTATAACCCTTAATTCACTTTTTAAAATTTTATATGATTTTTCCAAAACAGATCAGGGAACCACGAAGTTAATCAGAACCAGTCTCACTAAAAATAAGATATCTCAGAATATAAAATTTCTTTTCCTTCTCCGTCTCTTCCATATCAAAATAGACACAGTAAGCTTTAATCTGATATCTTATTCCTATTGTAATTCCTTTTCTCCTATTTTTCGTGATTTTTCAAATACACATCACTATTTCTGACCGAAACTGTTTTATTACGAAATACGATTACCATTACGATCATACGCACGCCCGAGTGATCACGGATGCCGGTTTTCAGTTTTCTTTGGTATTTTGACCAAATCACAGAACATATCATACAAAATTTAAGAGAGATGTGAGATTACACACCATATCAAACATGTATTCGGACGTTACGGGATTACACACCTTATTTTGATTTCCTAAAGAACCACTCGTCGATGACCTAGAACAATACCAACCAAAAGTTAGCCTCAGATTTCCAAAAGATTTTGTATCACTTACACTTGAATCACTTACCACTATATTCGAAGGTAGAAATATATCGAGTGATTTGTCCCTAAAACATATAGTCGATTAGTCGAAACTTCAATCTGATTTGCAACATAGCCAAATAGAGATATAACGAAAAATCCAAAAATAAACCCCCTTACCTTATCGATATTGGATCCAATTTCCACCGTTTGACTTCGGCTAGAACAATACACGGTTTCCCACTTAAAGCACTATGAAAAGAGAGTGATTAAGACATGAAGAAGTGGAGGATAACACCATTTTCGGTTACGATCACGATTTACAACCGAATAGTGATAAATACGTATTCGGCTAAAGAGAAAAGAATATGATCATAGAAAAGAATTCGCTTACCGATTTAATCAAAGAAAGAATGTCACCTCAAACGAGAAAGAAATTATGAAGGAGTGATTGTGAATTGTGAGTTTCGGCTATGGAAGAAAATGAACAAGAATAGTTTCGGTTATGAGGGTATGGATTAGACGAAAAAGATAGTAGAGTTGGAGAATTTCGCGAAATAAAAAGAAAGGTTGAGAAGGGGTGCTTATGAAATTTTTGTTTTCAAGAGAAGATGAATGAAAATAGTTTGGTCTCAATGGTTTGGTACCTACGGCAACAAGAAAGAATTGAAGAAAAGAAATGCTCACTAATGGCTTGAAGTTTCGGAAAAGATGAGAAGAAATTTGAGAGAAAAGTCATAAAAATGCAAGAAGGAATTTTGACCAACCAAGCACCAAAGTTTCTACCAGAACACTAACAAAAATTTGGCTACCCCTCTTACACCCAAAACCGTCCACATTCATGATCAAAATGGTCAAAATTAGCCAACCATACTTTCCATAACATTTCCCTTGAAAAAGGCCACTTGTTCCCCCTACTTTCCTATTTCTCTTGATTCCTTTTCCCAACTTCAACCTTGCCTTTTTCTTTTAGCCACCTTACCAAAATAATGAAGTCAACCTTGCCATGAATGCCTCTTGGCCGACACTTAAGGAAAGGGTGGAAAAATATAAGTCAAAATTTGCAAACAAAGATATTCGAACCTCTTCCCTCAAGGTACTACATGTGGCGCCATAACCTTCTTACAATTGTTCAATTATGCTAGCAATTTACTCTTTTATTTCCATAAGCCTTGATGCCACTTACTATCTCTCCTTAATAGGCTTAAACACAAAATTTTACTAAGGCCCAACTTGAACTCGAAACTTCATAGAAACCTCGTAACTTTCCAAAATTACCTTCTTAATAAGTCCAACTTGAAATAATGTCGTTCTCTTGTTCTCAAAATTATAAAACGCTTCTACGCTCAAGGCCCATTGGGCCCAAAATTACTAGGCCCAATTTTGGGATGTTACAATTGTACCCTCCTTAAA
Organism: Gossypium sturtianum; assembly: GCA_025698515.1. NCBI lineage: Eukaryota > Viridiplantae > Streptophyta > Magnoliopsida > Malvales > Malvaceae > Gossypium > Gossypium sturtianum. The sequence goes on from CM046951.1 coordinate 39,090,867, forward strand.
AAAATTTCAACCTCGAAATTTCCAACCAACTACTAAACGCATCGCTCAAATCACACCACTAAGCTTTCGATACGCACTCTGATCTTAATAACACTAATGTACCCTTAACATAATCTTGAATCCTCTTTCACACAACCAAACGTCTAACCACAGAAGCAAACAGTTATGTACCATTTATGCTTAGAATTTTCTACATTCAATCATCACGTCCAACCAAAACATACCTGACTTGATGGTGATGAAACAATCCCGAGCCTTATGCTCCTTAGACCTGCATCTCAAGCATGCTCCTGATCTCCTCCAGCATTCTTCCGGATGACGCCATTACCACCTCGACCTGGCCCACGGCCTCTCGGCGGCTATTGAGCGCCTCTATTTTGCTGCGCAACATCGTTACGAACACCTTGAGTATGAGCAGGTTGTCGAGGGCAATCTCTAAACCGATGGTCCTTAGAACCACATCTGAAACAACCACTGGTTCTCTTCCAACATTCTCCCGAGTGAAGTCTCCCACAATCAGCACGAGGCTGTATCTAATTAGTAGCAACTGGAGCGCCCGCTCTAACTGGTCCCTCATTTCTGGCCCTTTTCTGAAAATCTCTAGCAGGACCTGAGTACCCAGAGTCTCTCTTGTTCCTGCCCCTATCATTGTCTCGGTTTTGCCTCTCCGAGTGTTTAACCTCCTCAGATATTTTGGCTTTCTCCACCAATGTGGTAAAATTCCTCTCCTTCTGTGGGGCTATCAGTACCTGCAACTCATCACGCAACCCGTCCTCGAAACGTACACAGTGTTCATAATGGGTCGGCACTATTCCCCGAGCATACTGACTCAGACGCAAAAATTCTGCCTCATATGCTGCCATAGATTTACCTCCTTAAACCAGATTCAGAAACTCCTTCCTTCGGGCATCCACATAGCTAGCCCCGACATACTTTCCTTGGAATGCGGTCTTGAAGAATTCCCAGGTAATGCGATTGGCCTGAGTGCCTTCCCGAATAGTGAGCCACCACTGATACGCCTCGTCTCTGAGCAAAGACACCACTCCTTTCATTTTCTGCTCGACGGTGTAATCCAAATCGTCCATGATTCGCTCCACCGCCTTAAGCCAATACTCCGCTACATTTGGGGCTACACCCGAGATACCCCTAAAAACCTCAGCTCCATTCAATCTGAGTCGTTCTGATATCGACCCACGAGCTACTGGCCCCGATCTAGCCCCAGCAACCCTTTCCAAAACTCACAACATTGCTTGGGATAGTGCATCGTCCTCTCTCGTACGATCGTGTGACCCAGCTTCAGTCACGGGTGACGCAGGTGAGTCCATTTTCGGCATATGTCCCGACGCTTCAGATGCAAATCTAGTGCCTCGGCCTCTACCACGGCCACGTCTACTGCGTCCACATCCTCTAGCCCTCATATTGGGTAATTCGATTTAATTTGATTAAAAGTCTTATGAATTAGTATACTATTTCGGTGTTTATTAAACAATGTTTTATGAAACATAAGAAGCAAAGTCATTTTCGTAATCGCATCCTATAGTCTCAATCTTTATAGTTTCAACACCTAAAACTAAAAGTTCTAGATTGTTCCTATAGTCATATCACAATCATTATAATCATACAATAATAACATACACTTACTTGACTTGGTGCCGGATACCCGTGGTGCCATACTTCCTTTAGAACATATATTTATAAATCAAAATTCTAAACAGCTTTAGAAAACGCTTTTGAACCCAAACCACGCCGAGTTTTGCAACTGGGCTCTGATACCATAAAATGTAACACTCCAAACCCGGCCTAGAAGTTAGGCCCGAATCTGGTGTGTCACATGGAAGTAAAAACCATCCTTGCGATTATTAAAAACTTGCTTGAGAAATACAGCCTCTTTGTTAAAACCAAAAACACTTAAGCAATTATTAACTATGTAATAATGTTTAAAAACCTTTTTGTTTGTGGAAACATTTTTGAAATAAGCAATTTACGAAAATGTGACATTTATAAATAGAGTTGCAGAAGCATTTTGAAAACGTTGCGAAAACGTAGATAAAATACAAGTATTTTGAAAGGTTGTTTGATAGATCGATAATCGAACTAGTAATCTTTTAAAACCGTGACTTTTGAAAATGTCATTGATAAATTTATAGAAAATCTGAGTTACGATTATTTGTAAAAGTTTGTTATGAAATCCTTTTGTTAAACAATTTTGGAAAATCTTTATTTAAGTTTTTAGAAAATTTCCCATTTAAAAAGAATTCAAGCAAAATTTAAAGTACGTCAACATAAAGCAAAAAAAAATACTCCAGAGGCCTTATTACATCATAAAAACCAAAATAGTAAAGTGAACGGAAATAGAAATCTAAAGTTCAAAATAAACACCGTTTCTTAAGTATGGCCTCCACCGAGTCATCCATGGGCCCAAGTCCTCATTACGGAGCATTACCTACAGAGATTAAAAAGAAAGGGGGTGAGTTACAAGAACTCAGTGTGAAATCCCTTTACCATCATCCACTGGGCCTGAACCCATATAACAATCATCTTGGACCAAAGCCCATAAAAAAATAATAAATAAATGAAATGAATGCAACCCATCCCATCCTACCAGCCGTCTAACTCTCCACCCGTACCAACCAATCTCTCCTGTGGGGATCAAGTCAACCCACCCCGCCAGTCTCTCCAATTTGCAGTCAAGCTGCCATTTATACTATTTGTGGCTGAGCCACCAGAATCATATATGGTAATATAATCGGCACACAGCCTCGGTAAAAAAAAATTGATCGACACAGAGTCATTAATTCATATGTTAGGCACATAGCCCCGGTAAATACATTTAGCACAAAGCCATAATCACGATGGCACAAAGCCATATTTAGGTTGGCACATAGCCGTTATCAGAATTTGTGGCAATGCCACCGGTCTATACTTCTCTTCATTCAAGTTTCCCATTCCATGCAAAATTATGTAAATGCAACATTCATAGTAAGGCATCATATTTCGAAATATAAACAATAATTATTACTCCAGAGATTTGTTACGATAAATCGGCCCATTATAACACTTTGCAATTCGGCCTATTATGGCATTCTATCAAATCAGCCCATATGGGCATTTTCGGTAAATCGGTCCATAAGGACATTTCGGTAAATCGGTCCATAAGGACATTTCGATAAATCGGTAATTTTACCCAATAAGGGTAATTCGGTAATCTCGTAACCCAGGGGTATTTCGGTAATTTACCCTCCAAGGGTTATCTGGTAATTCGGCAACCCCGGACTTAACTACTAATTTGAGCATAGAAAATTGAAACTGTCCATCTGCGTCATATTGACTAAACTGACCATAACTCGGATTAGGAAATTCAAAATTTAGATCTGTAAATTTTCCTTGAAACTATACTCATATATCTTCTTACGATAATTTTTTCAGAATTTTTTACTTAACCATTTAGTACAGTTTATTCCTTAAAGTTTCCATTGTTTCACTATCCAACGATTGTGATCTCTCATACCTTAATTTCAAATATCTCACTATACGGTTTTCATATACTGCTCATACTTGTTTCTAATGAAAATAGGCTCACTAATGAATCCATACATATGAATTATAACCCTTAATTCACTTTGTACAATTTTATATGATTTTTCTAAAACAGATCAGGGAACCACGAAGGTAATCAGAACCAGTCTCACTAAAATTATGATATCTCAGAATATAAAATTCTTTTTCCTTCTCCGTTTATTCGATATCAAAATAGACACAGTAAGCTTTAATCTCATATCTTATTTCATTCGTAATTCCTTTTCGCCTATTTTTCGTGATTTTTCAAATACACATCACTGTTTCTGACCGAAACTGTTTTATTACGAAATACGATTACCATTACGATCATACGCACGCCCGAGTGATCACGGATGCCGGTTTTTGGTTTTCTTCGGTATTTTGAACAAATCACAGAACATATCATACAAACTTTCAGAGAGATGTGAGATTACACACCATATCAAACATGTATTCGGAAGGTATGGGATTACACACCTGATTTTGATTTCCTAAAGAACCACTCGTCGATGACCTAGAACAATACCAACCAAAAGTTAGCCTCGGATTTGCAAAATATTTTGTATCACTTACACTTGAATCACTTACCACTATATTCGAAGGTAGAAATATATCGAGTGATTTGTCCCTAAAACATATAGTCTATTAGTCGAAACTTCAATCCGATTTGCAACATAGCCAAATAGAGATATAACGAAAAATCCAAAAATGAACCCCCTTACCTTATCGATATTGGATCCAATTTCCACCGTTTGACTTCGGCTAGAACAATACACGGTCTCCCACTTAAAGCACTATGAAATGAGAGTGATTAAGACATGAAGAAGTGGAGGATAACACCATTTTCGGTTACGATCACGATTTACAACCGAATAGTGATAAATACTTATTCGGCTAAAGAGAAAAGAATATGATCATAGAAAAGAATTCACTTACCGATTTAATCGAAGAAAGAATGTCACCTCAAATGATAAAGAAATTATGAAGGAGTGATTGTGAATTGTGAGTTTCGGCTATGGAAGAAAATGAACAAGAATAGTTTTGGTTATGAGGGTATGGATTAGAGGAAAAAGATAGTAGAGTTGGAGAATTTCGTGAAAAGAAAAGAAAGGTTGAAAAGGGGTGCTTATCAAATTTCGGTTTTCAAGAGAAGATGAATGAAAATAGTTTGGTCTCAATGGTTTGGTACCTACGGCAACAAGAAAGAATTGAAGAAAAGAAATGCTCACTAATGGCTTGAAGTTTCGGCAAAGATGAGAAGAAATTTGAGAGAAAAGGCATAAAAATGCAAGAAGGAATTTCGACCAACCAAGCACCAAAGTTTCTACCAAAACACTAACAAAAATTCGGCTACCCCTCTTACACCCAAAACCGTCCACATTCATGATCAAAATGGTTAAAATTAGCCAACCATACTTTCCATAACATTTCCCTTGAAAAAGGCCACTTGTTCCCCCTATTTTCCTATTTCTCTTGATTCCTTTCCCCAACTTCAACCTTGCCTTTTTCTTTTAGCCACCTTACCAAAATAATGAAGTCAACCTTGCCATGAATGCCTCTTGTCCGACACTTAAGGAAAGGGTGCAAAAATACAAGTCAAAATTTGCACACAAAGTGATTCGAACCTCTTCCCTCAAGGTACTACATGTGGCGCCATAACCTTCTTACAATTGTTCAATTATGCTAGCAATTTACTCTTTTATTTCCATAAGCCTTGATGCCACTTACTATCTCTCCTTAATAGGCTTAAACACAAAATTTTACTAAGGCCCAACTTGAACCCGGAACTTCATAGAAACCTCGTAACTTTCCAAAATTACCTTCTTAATAAGTCCAACTTGAAATAATGCCGTTCTCTTGTTCTTAAAATTTTAAAATGCTTCTACGCTCAAGGCCCATTGGGCCCAATCCTACTAGGCCCAATTTCGGGATGTTACACATACCAATGCCATATCCCAGATATGGTCTTACATGGGGTCACATATCGATGCTTATAGCCCAACTATAGTCTTACACGATTCTCTTATCGATGCCATGTCCCAGACATGGTCTTACACGATTTTCATATTGATGCCATGTCCCAGACATGGTGTAACACCCCTAACCCGTAACCATCGCCGGTCTAGGGTTAAGAGGTATTACCGTAAAATTGGAAACTTTTACGAACATTTCACACTATAAAGTATAATATCATCAAATCATAGCAAAATACAAGCATATAGTCTTTAATGAGGTCTACGAGACCTTAATCATGTATTAAAAAGGGGTCGGGACTAAATCGGGATCATACAAAATTTTTCCAAAAATCAAACATTTTTCAAAGTTACAGAGGTCACACGCCTGTGTGGGCAGGCCCTGTGCCTCACACGGCCTCAGACACGCCCATGTGCCCGAGCCGTGTCAAAACAGGGCATACATACTGACTTGTCTACACGGCCTGAGACACGCCCTTGTGCCTCACCCGTGGTCGAGCCTGACTTGCATCACACGGCCATTCACACGCCCGTGTGTCTAGCCCGTGGTCGAGCCTGACTTGTTTTGAAATGCAACCACGAAGGACAGAGTCGAGCCACACGCCCGTGTGCTCAACCGTGTGGGCAAATATAAGCCAGTTGCAAGGCCAATTTGCCACCCATTTAGGGTCACTCCTACAAGCATAAACAAACACATTTCATGCCCTGAAAATGCAACCAAAATACACCAAAAATATCCATCTTTCCTAGCCCTTCAAATGCATAACAAACATACCAATTTTTGAACTATATATCCCATTCTAAACACAAGCATTCTTAAGCCAAAACCATCCAAAAACTTATCATTTCAATATACTAGCCATTCATCAAAACATACCAAACTATGCATTATTTAGCATGAACTACTCATTCATATCATAATCATTATCTAGCCATATCACATGGCTATTTATATACAACTCAAAACATACTCCCAAACTAACTAGCCTATACATGCCATACTTAGCTATGTACACTTTCAAAAGGTACCAAAATGGAGTTTAATAGTGTGGTGATGATCCTCGACGATCCCCAAGCCTTCCATAGCTTTAACGATCTATAAGATAATGCAAACACACACAAAGTAAGCTTTCCAAAGCTTAGTAAGCCATATACAAATAAACTTGACATGTGAACATTCATAATTATATCAATAACATCTCAATGGCATATTCATAATTCTTCTTTGTCTTATTAGTTTAGCCATTACCTACCAACAAGTCATATCTCCAAATATCTCTTCTAAACATGACACATTCATATCTATATCACATTTTGTCTCATTGAATCTATGCACATATATCTCTTGCAAGTTCACAAATACTTACCTTTTATGCTCAATCATAGTGTACATTTCAAACGTACCTAAAACGATCATACATTTTACATAGTCCTTCTTTTCTCGGAATTGCCCGTTGAACCATTCAGAATCAAATAGGATACTCGGAATACTCAGAATAATCGTACAATGCCAATGTCCAAGACGTGGTCTTACATGTAATCAAATGTCGATGCCACTGTCCCAGACAGGGTCTTACACGAATCAAATACGATGCCAATGTCCCAAACATGGTCTTACACGTAAATCTCAAATCGACGCCAACGTCCCAGACGTGGTCTTACATGATATCACATATCAGAAACCTATGTCATGACATATAGAATCCTATCTATTCCTAGGTTCGTACGAGACTTTTCGGATATTGACACTTGGTCCATACTTTCTCGGATTCCAGATATATATCATCTCGAAACACATTCATCACAATTAAATTTCATAGGTACATAATTAAACCAATTCAAATACATTTATTTGTATATAGACTTACCTCGTACGGATATAGACGGACAGATTCGACTACTCAATCACTTTAGACTTTCCTCGGTCTAAGTTCGTTTTCTTTGGTTCTTGATCTATACATATTCAAATTTAACTCTTTTATTCACCAATTCATTCAATTCAATCCATAGACACACATTTAGGGCAATTTACAAATTAGCCCTCATATTTTCATATTTTCACATTTAAGTCCCTATTTCATAAAATTAAAAAATACACAAAATTTCATATTACCCATGCTTAGCCGAATTTTCATCATTCTCATACAAGTCCATATAGTTCATTTATTTCACATTTTAGTCCCTCAAAATATTATTTTCACAATTTAATCCAAATTAATCAAATTCGCCCAAAATTCCAAAGACAAAACATGTTAATCTAACACATATATTTCATATATCATCAACAAATATCACAAAACTTACAAAATCATCAATGGCATATCTCAAAATCTTCATCAAATTCTAAAATTAAAGCATGGGCTTAGTAGATTTCATAGCAACGATTACAAAAACGTAAAAAATATCAAAAACCGATCAAAATCCATACCTTAATTTTTTTGCTTATAGCTAGTCGAACCCTTAAAGCTTTTCTTCTTTCCTTTTCTTTGATATTTTCGGCATTAAAAGATGAACATGTCTTATTTTCATGTTTTTGTTATGTTAATTAACACATAATTTACAAATTACATTAATGCCTTTAATGAAACAATTATATCATCTTATAATACATGGACATAAATGTCCACTTACTTAATAGTGGCATTATAACCTTTTAAGGACTTATAATAATTTAAATCACGGCAATTTAGCACACTATCAATTAGAACGCCAGTTTCCCATTTTCTACATTTAGGTCCTTTTCTCCATTTAAGCACACAAATAATAAAATTAGTTCACGAAAATTTCACACATACTTAATCACATATTGCAAGCACAGAAAATAATATTAAAAATATTTTTCAGACTCGGATTTGCGGTCTCGAAACCACTATTCCGACTAGGGTCTAAACCGGACTGTTACACATGGTCTTACAAGAAATCTCATAACGATGCCATACCCCAGATATGGTCTTACACGTAAACTCATAACCTAATGTCATGACATTTGTATCCTAACTATTCCTAAGGTTCAACTGGGACTTCTTCGTTATCTTGACATTATCGAACTTGCTCATAATGTCAATCATATAATTCACATAATATTAAAGCAATTTAAAACATAAATATAACATTGCATTATTCACATACTAACTTACCTCGATACCAAAAATGGTGAAAAGGATCTAACCGTCAAATACCCGTTTTCCCCTCGTTCTAGGTCCGAACCTCGTTTTCCTTGATCTATAATATCAAATTCAGCTCCTTTAATTATCACATTATTCAAATCAGTCTAAACCAATACTTTGGAAAAATTATAGTTTTGCCCCTAAACTTTCACATATTTGCAATTTAGTCCCTAGGCTCGTAAAATGAAATGTACTCACTTTCTTTGCTACCCAAGCCTAGCCGAACCTATACCATGCTTACACCAGCCCACATTTTCCTTCAAATCAGATTTTTACTACCCATTTTTACAACTTTTACAAAAAGGTACTTTTTAGGTATTTTCATAAAAAATCACTTAGTAAAAGTTGTCTAACATACATCAAACAGTCATATTCCTTCATTAAACATCAAAATATATGCATGTCACACATGGTTCAATTTTTAAACATGAACCCTAGCTCAAATAAATGGTAGAAATAGCTAGATTGGTTGATAACAACTTCAAAAACGTAAAAAACATTAAAAACGGGGCTAGGATGCACTTACTGTCAAGCTTGAAAGTTGAAGAAAACCCTAGCTATGGTGTCTTGAAATTTTTGGCCAAGGTAGATGAAGATGGATATGATTTTTGACTTATTTTCCCTTTTAATTCTTTTATTAACCAAATGACCAAAATGCCATTTTTACTAAACTTTCAAAATTTACCTACTCATGCCCATTTTTGTCCATAAAAATAGAAATTGGGCAAATTGCTATTTAAGGACCTCTAATTAGTAATCCAAAGCTATTTCATACTTAAAGCTTCTAGAATCACATATTTTGCAACTTTTGCAATTTAGTCCTAAAATTTAAATTGGACACTTTATCAACAAAATTTCTTAACAAAACTTTCACATAATCATGCAAACATATCATAGACCTCAACACTTTCATAAAATAATTATTTCTACTTCAGATTTGTGGTCTCGAAACCAATATTCCTACTAAGCCCAAAATTGGGCTGTTACAAAATTAACTAGATCAAAACAAGTGAAGGTATTGGCGACGCATCGTCTCTTTGGGTTCCCAAGTGGCTTCGCTATCACCATGATTCCGCCACAAGACTTTCAGTAGAGGAATCTACTTATTTCTTAATTTTTTGACCTTACGGTCCAAAATCTGTATTGGTTCTTCCTCATAAGTCAGATTGGGTCTCACCTTGACCTCATCAATTGGAATCAAAATCGAATGATCAAAACAATATCTCCTCAACATAGAAACATGGAATACATCATGTATGCGATCCAGTTCCAGAGGTAACTCTAATTGATAAGCCACTAGTCCAACCCTCTTAAGAACTCTATATGGCCTAGTGAACCTCGGACTCAGCTTTCCCTTGCGTCCAAATCTCAATACTTTCTTCCATGGTGAAACCTTTAAGAAGACTTGATCCCTAACATTGAACTCAATATCCCTCCGCCTCAGGTCGGCATAAGACTTCTGTCGATCACATAGGAATTTTAATCGATCCAGAATCATCTTGACCACATTCTCAGATTCTTGTACCAAATATGTACCCAACACCTTATTTTCCCCCAACTCAGTCCAACATAGAGGTTTACGGCATTTGCGACCATACAATGCTTCATAAGGAGCCATCTGGATGCTCGACTAAAAATTGTTATTATACGCAAACTCGACCAATGGCAAGTGTTCCTCCCAACTGCCACTGAAGTCTATCACATAACCCCTCAACATGTCATCTAAAATCTGTATAACTCGTTCAGATTGCCCATCAGACCGTGAATGGAAAGACGTACTAAAATTCAATTGCTTCTCAAAGCCTCATGCAATTTTTTTCCAAAATTGAGATGTGAATTGAGGATCCCGATCAGAAATAATGGATAGCGATACACCACGAATCCTCACAATCTCTGAGATATACAACCTTGCCAATCTATACAGGGAGTAGTCAAGACGAATAGGCAGAAAATGGACGGACTTCGTCAGACAATCCACTTTAACCCAAACTAAATCTCTCTTAGTAGGAGTCAAATGCAACCCACTAACAAAGTCCATGGTCACGCGCTCTCATTTCTATTGAGGGATCTGTATAGGTTGTAACAAACCTGAAGGAAATTGGTGTTCAAACTTAACCTGCTGGCACGTCAAACACTTACTCACAAATTCAGTCACATCCTGCTTAAGCCCTAGCCATTAATACAACTCTCTCAAGTCTTGGTACATCTTATTCCCTCCAGGATGTATAGTGTATGGTCTACTATACGCTTCTTGAAGTATAGACTACTTTGACTTTTGATCATCGGGCACATAATACCTCCCACGAAAACACAGAACTCCTACAGAATTAAGGCTAAATTCAGTAGTCTTACCTTCCGTAACCTGTCTGAGATGAGTTGTGAGACTCCTCAGCAGATTGCTTCGATCGAATCTAATCCACTAGAGTAGGCCTTACTTGCAATTATGTAAGTAAACCCCCATCATTAGTCAAACTCATCTTTGCGAACATCACCATCAAATTGGTCATTGACTTCCTACTCAGTGCATCGGCCACCACATTCGCCTTACCTGGATGGTACTCAATGGTACAATTGTATTCATTCGTGAGGCTTAAGTTGTCTCGAGGCGTAGGCCACAACCTTATCGTCTTGCACCAAAACACATCCAAGACTGGTATGAGATGCATCATTGTACACTACATAAACCTTCCCAAACTCTGGCTGAATCAGAACAGACACTTCGGTCAATGCAGATTTAAATTTGTCAAAACTCTCTTAATGTTCATCAATCCATTTAAAAGAGGAACCTTTTCTCAACAACTTGGTAAATGGAGCCACAATCAGAGAAAACCCTTCCACAAACCTTCTATAATAACCGGCCAAACCTAAGAAACTTCGAATCCCACTGATGTTGTTAGGTTGTTTTCAGTCTAGGATTGCCTTTATTTTCTTTGGATCGACATGAATACCCTTAGCTGAAACCACATGTCCCAGAAACATCACTTCATGTAGCCAAAATTCACACTCACTTAGCTTAGCATACATTTGCCTCTCTTGAAGAATATGTAGAAGCACTTTCAAGTGTTCATCATGCTTCTCCTCAGACTTGGAATATATCAATATGTCTTCGATAAAAACCACAACAAATTGATCGAGATAGGGCTGAAAAACTCGATTCATAAGGTCCATAAAAGTGACTGGAGCATTCGTGAGACCAAAGGGCATCACAAGGAACTCGTAGTGACCATACCGAGTCCTGAAAGCGGTCTAAGGAATGTCTATATCTTTCACCATCAACTGATAATAACTAGACCTCAAGTTAATCTTAGAGAACACTTTCTCACCCCTAAACTGATCGAATAGGTCATCAATTTTTGATAACGGGTATTAGTTCTTTACGGTCAACTTGTTTAGTTGTCGATAGTCAATGCATAACCTCATGGACCCATCTTTCTTCTTGATGAACAAAACTGGAGCTGCCCATGGCGACACACTTTGTCTAATAAACCTTCTATCTAGAAGTTCTTGCAACTGCGCCTTACGCTCCACTAACTTCTTAAGTGCCATTCGAAAAGGGGCGATCGACACCAGAGCTGTTTCTGGCAATAAGTCGATGCCAAATTCTACTGACTTTTTAGCTAAGGCCGTGTACTCTTAGGCCATATACTGACTTTTTCACACGGCTACTAGACACGCCCGTGTGTCAGGGCCGTGTGCTCCTAGGCTAGCTACTGACTTAGCCCCACGGTCACTAGGCATGCCCGTGTGCCACAACCGTGTGACATTATAGGCCATTTGCAAGGCCAAAATGCCACTCACTTAGTGTCAATTCTATAAGAAACCTACCAACACATTTCATGCACAATTAACAACCATAACATGCCAAAATAACCATTTAATTTATACATTCAAAACCAATCTCATCACAAGCATACTTCATCCATTATTTACTCAAAACTTGACCATTTCATGTGACATCCAACCATGCCAAAAACATGCTTCACACATCACATTCATTAAAGAAAATTCCCAACTCATATCTAGCCAAATCACATGGCTAAGTTCATATAACAAGCTTATATCAAATATTAGCCTATACATGCCATATCTAGCTATATACATTTCCAAAATGTACCAAACACAAGTTGAGTAGTGTGATGACAATCTTCAACGGTCCCGAGCCTTCAGTAGCTTTGACGACCTATAAAACAAAGAAAACACACACAAAGTAAGCTTACTAAAAGCTTAGTAAGTCATAATACAAATAAACTCAACATGTAGAGCATATAAGCATGTAGAAACATTGGTACAATTCATATTCATAGCAAATTTCTCACATATATGCTTTGATCCATAATCTTAGCCATATTTGCCACATTCATAACCAATCTTACATCCCATTCACATTCTTATATTCAAACATACTTTTCTTCAAATCAAAGTCATATAGGTACTTACCTTTTATACACACTTAGTGTACATACCAAACGTACCAGAAATGAATATACATTCACGTAATGGTTTATAGTTCGAATTTGCAATTTGTATCACAGACTTGCCCATTGAACCATTAAGAAAACTAGTAGGATACTCAGAAAGCTCGAAATGGTCGTACAATGCCCTCGTCCCAGACGAGGTCTTAGATGTATTCAGATATCGATGCCACTGTCCCAGATAGGGTCCTACACGAATCAGTACGATGCTGATGTCCCAGACATGATCTTACACATAGAGATCATATCGATGCCAACGTCCCGGACATGGTCTTACACAAAATCTCAAATCAATGCCGATGTCCCAGACGTGGTCTTACATGATAAGACAAAATAGATACCTATGTATTCCTAGATTCGTACAGGACTTCTCGGACTTATCACTACATTGACCTTGTCTCAGAATTCATATACATAGCATCTCATAAGCATTCATTATCATCAATAGTTAAATAAATATGCTCAATTTAATACAATCACATTTATTTGCAATATGACTTACCTCGGATTCGATTTATCGGAAATAGAAACGGCTACTCAGTTACTTTCGTCTTTCTACGGTCTAAGTCTATTTTCCTCGATTCTTGATCTATACATATTCAGAATTAACCCTTTTATTCACTAACTAATTCAATTCAATTCAAGGACACACATTTAGGGCTATTTGCAAATTAACCCTCACATTTGCACAATTTATCAATTTAGTCCATTTTTCTCAAAACATCAAATTCACAAAATCATGACATACTCATGCTTAGCCGAATGTTCATACATCTCATACAAGCCCATATTTTCCATAAAATTTGCAATTTAATCCTTCAAATTACTATTTTCTCAATTTAGCCCTAATTAGCTAAATTCATCAAAATTTCAAGAACAAAGTATGTTCATCTAACTCAAATCTTTCATTTAACAACTAAACTCATCACAAAGCTCAACTTATCATCAATGGTATATCTCATAAACATCATCAATACACAAAATTGAGACATGGGCTTGATAGTAGACTAAGCAACAATCTCAAAAACATAAAAATCATCAAAATCAAAAACCAAAATATACCTTAATTTGACCCCAAGCTAGCCGAATATGAGAAACATTCAAACCCTTTCTTTTCTTCTTTGATTTTTGGTGGACAAAGATGATAACAATAGCCATTTCATGCTTTTGTTTTATCATTTATAACATAATTATCAAATTCCCTTTTTACCTTTAATGAATCCTTAATAACTAAACATTCAAACTATGGACATACTTGTCCATCTACCGTCCACTATCATTTCAATGGGCCAAATTTCTTTTTAAGGGATCCAAATTATAAAGACATCATCAATTTGATACTTTCATATTTAACCATTAAACTTTTATTTTATGCGATTAAGCCCTTTTGTCAAATTAAACACACAGACGGACAAATTAACTTACGAAACTTTAGCACATGCACAATCACTTATCAGAGACACAGAAAATACTATTAAAATAATTTACTGACTCGGAGTTGTGGTCCCGAAACCACTGTTCTGACTAGGGTATAAACCAGACTGTTACAATTCTCCCCCCTTAGGGATTTTCGTCCCCGAAAATCTTACCATTAAAGAGAGTCAGATATTGCTGTCTTAATGAATCTTCAGGCTCCCATGTAACATCTTCTATACCGTGTTGATGCCATAATACTTTCACTAACGGTATTTTCTTGTTTCTAAACTCTTTTACTTCACGAGCTAAGATTCGAATCGGTTCCTCTTCGTATGACATATCAGATCGGATTTCAACTTCAGATGGGGTAATTACATGTGACAGATCGGATCGATATCTACGGAGCATTGAGACATGAAATACATTATGTATCTTTTCTAGTTTGGAAGGCAACAACAATCGATATGCAACAGGTCCAACTCGCTCAATGATTTTATACGGCCCGATGAATCTCGGACTCAACTTGCCTTTACTTTCTTTCATGGTGACGCTTTCAGAAATACTTTGTCGCCGATCTTAAATTCTATATCTTTTCATTTTAAGTCCGCATAAGACTTCTAACGATCAGATGCTGCTTTCAAACAATCTCGGATCAATTTCACTTTTTGTTCTGAATCTTTTACCAAATCGAACCCCATGTAGCTTACTTTCACTTAGCTTAGTCCAATACAGAGGTGTACGACATTTACGACCGTACAAAGCTTCATATGGTGCCATTTTGATGCTCGACTGAAAACTATTATTGTATGCAAATTCAATCAATGGCAAATACTGTTCCCACGAATAATTAAACTCAAGTATACAGCATCTTAACATATCTTCAAGAATCTGAATAATCCGCTCGGATTGACCATCTATTTGCGGATGAAAAGCTGTACTGAAATGTAGTTTCGTGCCCAAAGCTTCTTGCAATTTCTTCCAAAACCTCGATGTAAACCTCGGGTCCCTATCTGACACAATAGATAGTGGCACCCCATGCAATCTAACAATCTCAAAAATATAAAGCTCGGCTAATCTATAAAGTGAATAGTCAGATCTTACCGGAATAAAATGGGCAGATTTCATCGATCGATCAACTACTACCCATATCGCATCTTTCTTTCTCGGAGTCTGAGGCAAACCAGAAACAAAATCCATTGTCACTCTATCCCATTTCCACTCAAGAATCAGAATCGGTTGTAGCAATCCAGATGGTACTTGATATTCAGCTTTGACTTGCTGACAGATTAAACATTTTGAAACAAAGTCAGAAATATCACGCTTCATACCAGACCACCAATAGTGTCGCCTCAAATCATGGTACATTTTAGTGTTCCCCGGATGAATAGATAGATGACTATTATGTGCTTCACTCAAAATCAACTGAATCAATTCTGGATTTCTCGGAACACAAATACGATCTCGAAATCTCCAGCAATCATCAACCAGTCAAAATTTAGATTCATAATTCAAATCACACTGAGCTCGTTTCGCTAATAACTCATTATCAGATTTCTGAGCATCACATATTTGCTGTATAAACAATGGTTTCACTTTTAATTCAGCTATCACAGAGCTATCATCAGACAAATCTAACTGAGCATTCAAAGCACATAGTGCAAACAATGATTTTCTACTCAATGCATCAGTAACAACATTTCCTTTACCCGGATGATAATCTATCACAAGTTCATAATCTTTTAGCAGCTCTAACCATCTTCTTTGACGCAGGTTCAAATCTTTCAGAGTCATCAGATATTTCAGACTTTTATGATCTGAACACACGTGACATTTCTCACCGAACAGATAATGACGCCAAATCTTTAGTGCGAACACAATCGCAGCTCACTCAAGGTCGTGTGTTGGGTAGTTCTTCTCATGTGACTTAAGTTGTCTCGAGGCATAAGCTATTACTTTGCCTTCCTGCGTCAATACACATCCCAGACCATTCAACGAAGCATCACTGTATATCACGAACTCTTTACCCGATTCTGGCTGTACTTGAACCGAAGCTTCAGTCAACAGAGTTTTCAACTGATCAAAGCTTTTCTGACATTTATCAGACCATTCAAATCTAACATCTTTCTGAAGTATCTAGTCAATGGATTAGCTATCGTCGAAAAGCCTTTTACAAATCTACGGTAATAACCAGCAAGTCCCAGAAAGCTATGAATTTCAGATACATTCTTTGGAGGTTTCCAATCCAATATAGCAGGAATCTTGCTCGGGTCAACACGTATATCGGATGCTGATACAATATGTCCCAGAAAACTAACCTCGTGTAACCAGAATTCACATTTGCTGAATTTCGCATATAATTACTTTTCTCTCAGAGTTTGCAACACGATTCTCAGATGTTCAGCATGCTCATTTTCATCACATGAATAAATCAAAATGTCATCTATGAATACTACAACAAATCGATCTAGGTACGGTCTAAAAATTCTATTCATCAAATCCATAAAAATAGTAGGAGCATTAGTTAGTCCAAATGGCATAACTAAAAACTCGTAATGCCCATACCTCGTTTTGAAAGTAGTTTTCGGTATATCTGAATCTTTCACTCTCAATTGATAGTAACCCGAGCTCAGATCTATCTTCAAAAACACAGTAGCTCCTTTTAACTGATCAAACAAATCGTCAATCCTGGGCAACGGATATTTGTTCTTTATGGTCACTTTGTTCAACTGACGGTAGTCAATGCACATTCTCATCGTGCCATCTTTCTTTTTCACAAACAGAATGGGAACACCCCAAGGTGAGAAACTCGGTCTAGCGAACCCTCTGTCAGTCAACTCTTGCAACTGTGACTTTAATTCTTTCAACTCTGTTGGTGCCATTCTATACGGAGCTATCAAAATAGGTGTAGTACCAGGCAATAATTCAATACCAAATTCAACTTCACGTATCGGAGGCAAACCCGGTAGTTCTTTAGGGAATACTTCAGAAAACTCACAAACGACTGGCACTGAATCAACTTTATTTTCAGACACTTTCGAATCAATTACATAAGCAAAGTATGACTCAAATCCCTTTTTCACATACTTTTGAGCTTTTAACACAGATATCACAGCAGGCAAACCATTCAAATCATTAGATTCAATCCGTACAATTTCATCATTCGGACATCTCAAATCAATAATCTTTCTTTTACAATTCACAACAGCATCGTGCAAAGACAACCAGTCCACACCCAGAATAATATCGAACTCATAAAATGGCAAAAGCATCAGATCAACAGAGAAACAGATATCTCAAAACATTAACGGACAATTCTTGCATACTTTGTCAACAAAGACACTTTTACCTAAGGGGTTCGATACTTTTCTAACAAACTCAGTAGACTCTACAGGCAAAGTCTTACTGAATGCTAAATTCATGTATGTATACGAATGCGTAGACCCAGGGTCTATTAATGCAATCACAGAAGTATCATAAAGTGTAAAAGTACCAGTTATAACATCTGGTGATGAAGCTTCCTCATGAGCTCGAATAGCATACGCTCTGGCAGGCGCTCTAGCTTCGGATCCTTCAATAGTCTCTCTCGTAGTTCTATGACTACCACTGACATTTCTTACATTCTTCGAAGGTCTACCTCTCACAGGTGCATTATCAGATCTCAGATTCTGAATAGTCTCTGGTTCGACAGACTCAGGGCAATCACGAATAAAATGATCAAGTGATCCTCATCTGAAACAAGCTCTGTCATTCATTCTACAGCTTTCCGAATTTCTTTTCCCATAATGCCTACATTATGGTTTCTCGGATCGTACATTTCCAACACTTGCCACTGAAGTTGCTGGAGCTTTAGAGCTCATTTGTGATCTATCTCGATTTCTATTTGAATATCCCATATTAACTCTCGAATGGCTTTGATCATCTCTAAATTTCTTTGGAGCAGACTGAAATGATCTACTCTGAAATCTCTTTCTCACTTCTTGGACTTCTGACTCAGCTTTCTTTTTATCTTTCCCAAGTGCCTCAGCTTTGCATGCTCGATCAACAAGTACAATAAACTCTTTTATCTCTAAAATTTTGACTAGTAAACGGATGTCTTCATTAAGCCCATCTTCGAACCTTTTTCACATTATTGCTTCAGATGATACACATTCACGAGCATATTGACTCAATCTGACAAACTCCCGTTCATATTCTGTAACAGACATACGGCCCTGTTTCAAGTCCAGAAATTCCTTCCGTTTCTGATCAATGAACCTCTCACTAATATATTTCTCCAAGAACTAAATCTGGAAGAATTCCCATGTCACCTGTTCCTTTGGAACAACAGAGATCAAAGTTTCCCACCATTAATAAGCTGCATCTCGGAGCAAAGATACAACACACTTTATGCATTCTTCTGAAGTCAAAGACATCTCATCGAATACCTGGATTGTGTTTTCTAACCAAAACTCTGCCTTTTCGGCATCATCATCATTAGTAGCCCGAAACTCTTCAGCCCCATACTTACGAATTTTGTCAATCGGAGGCTTATTCAACAGACTCGAATACATAACTGGTGGCACAACTGTAGTCCGAGGGGGATTAACCAGGGGCGGGGGTTGTGAAATAGTCGGGTTATTCTTTACGAATTGAGTGAACCGTTCACTCATCATCTGGAAGAAAGCTTGTTTAGCTTCTCCCTCTTGACCGCTAGTGATTGTGTGTCAGAGTTTTAAAAATTTAAATAATGAGAATGATCGAACCTGGAAACTAACTATGACAACGATTGAGGCAAGTGCACCTATCGAATAGTAGTATAGCTTAGGCAAGACCGGATTGTCGAACCCAAAGGAACTAAAAGTACTAATACTAACTCTCTTTTTATTATTTAGCCTAAGAATTAAGCAAATGGTTGTTTAATCTAAATTACTAAACTTAAAGACTCTAAGACAAAGAAGGATGAATTTGGAAAAAATAACTTGAGGAAAAACCAATTAATTAAGACGACACCCAATAAAGAATCCACCTAGACTTCACTTGTTATCTAACTCTAAACCAGACGATGTATTCATTTGACTTGACCTGTAGGATTCCCTAATTTATATTAAACCCTCTCTCGAGGCAAATAACGTCTAACCCTAGGTTGATTAATTGAAATATCTTTCTAATTAAAACCCCTAGAATTGCATTAACTCGATCTATGGACTCCCATATTAGGTTTCACCCTAATCCGGCAACGCCTCGTCACCCTATCTCTAGGCGCGCGATCAACTCCGCTTAACTATGCTAGATCTACTCTTAGGAAGGGACTTTTGCTCCTCCACCTAAGCATATCAAACTTAAATTAATACCCGCGAAATATCAACACAAGAATTAAGAACACAAGAATTAAGAACACATAATTAAGAACAAATAAAATATTTATCATATAGTTCAGTAAACGATAACAAGATTCATCTAAGTTTCATCCCCCTCAAGTATCTGAGGGTTTAGTTCATAACAATAAAGGAAAACATCTTAGAAGAAAAGACAAAACAAAACATAAGAAATCCCTAAAACCCCCTGAAGGAATTGAAGAGGAGATCCTCCGTCTTGAGTATAATTCTGGCTTCTTGAGATGGATCAACTGGCTATCCCTGAGTGAATCCCCATAAATCTGCCCTCTCTGGCTGAGCAAGACGCCCCTAAACGATAGCTTTGGGCTCCCCCTTTTAGGTCATACTTAGGGTGTATTTATAGGCTTTTGGAATGTGTTTCTTTGCCCCTAAGTATCCAAATTAGACTGAAATTGCTTTCTTCCGCGACAGGGACACGGCCATGGCACACGCCCGTGTGAATCGTCTTTAGGCCGTGTTTGAACTTTTAATGAGGTGAAA
This sequence comes from Gossypium sturtianum, assembly GCA_025698515.1. Taxonomy (NCBI): domain Eukaryota; kingdom Viridiplantae; phylum Streptophyta; class Magnoliopsida; order Malvales; family Malvaceae; genus Gossypium; species Gossypium sturtianum. The sequence goes on from CM046951.1 coordinate 39,111,308, forward strand.
CGCCCGTGTATCTCGTGGCTAGACCGTGTTCAAGATTATTGAGGTGGCACGGCCGTGTGGTCTTGGGCCCAGGCCGTGTTGATTTCGTGCTTTGGCCCATTTGGCCCGTTTTAAGCCTGTTTCTTGTTCTTTTCATCCTCCGGTGCTTTCCTGAGTATATAACATGAAAAGAAAGGATTAAGAGCACCTTTTTACATAAAATAAGGGATAATTCATCCAAAAGCATACTAAATGTGGGATTAAAATATGTTACTTTTATAGTTTATCAAATACCCCCACACTTAAGCTTTTGCTTGTCCTCAAGCAAAATTCTCAACTTAGAATTAAAACGAACTTTCCATAATTCCTAATATTCATTAATAGTGTTTCATCATAATTCAAGGATAATTTATACATGGATAATTTAACTCAAAGAGTCGTAAAGATTCAAATAGTCTAAGTCATACATTTGTAGCACAAAAACATAGGTGTTTCCCTTCATCTAAATAATTACCTCTGGTTCAAAACCTACAAGGACTGACATCCTCACAAAATATTCATTCAAATCACTCGAAGTGTTTAAGGTTCAGAATTAAGCACTCAAATGTCAAACCTGAAAAGTTAATCCCATAGGCTTGCATGAAAATCAAATCTCCACCACTGTAATATGAGATGATGCACAAATCAAAAGGTCTTTATCAGGGTTGTAACGTGGCTTGGGTTAAGGTGTGGATAAAGGCTGAATTAGAGGGTTAGAATCGAGATCGACCTGACAAATTACCTAACTAGAAACAACGAACTGAAAAATAAATAATTATATGAATTGAAACTTTGAAACTAATAATACGAGCTTCTTTTTCAATAAATAGACGTTAAACGTACAAGCTCGCTTTTCATCATACTAATACTGAATATACTTCAATTTTTTTTAAGAACAAATCAAATGTTTACAATAATAAGAAAGTACTTTAACAACTAAAATATAGAACATAGTTAGGCAACTGCTCAAAATCAAATCTCGACAAAAAGGGTAGTCAAGAAGAATGGTGATAACAAATACGAAGGGTTTTGGGTTAATATTAGTGGGTGAGTCAATAAAAAGGGTTGTTAGGATCAAAAGGGGTTCACTAGGGGTTAATTATGAAGGTAGGCTTTTTATGGAGTAAGTGGGTTTAATCCTAGGTGCCTTTATCATTTCTGTATATCAAATCAAAGATGTGGTCTCAACATGTATAATCGATGCAAGTTCTAGAATAACAAATCAATGTTGACACACTCATAATCAAAAAGTGAGAATGAAAAAGGATATATGCTCTTATAAGGTTCAAAATCTCACAAAAATTATGGGTATTTTGATATCAACCTCGTAAATTTCAAACTTCAAAGTAATTTTCAAATTCAGGTAGACAACCTAGAAAAAAATTATTTCTTGAAAAATAGACTTAACATGCTTGATTCTCTAGTATCTTAGAATTTAATCATCAATGCACAATTATCAATTACTTAATCTAAAATATATCAATAAAAATCATAAATCATCTGAAATTTCATCCTAATTAGTAATATGAGAAAATTACTTAAAAACAAGACTAAATTCAAGGATTTGAGAATAATGCAAAAAGTTTGGCATCCTTAAGATTCACCCCCCACACTTAAGATGTACATTGCCCTCAATGTACAAAGATAGATAATATCATTATAAAATCTTAAGATATGGGAAGAAGTGAAACTTCTTGAATTTTCGGATGGCATCCTTGGGTTGGAGGTGAAAGATAGGTCGGAGGGGTCGGTCTGGATGACGATCCTGCACTAGATGAAGAAATTGGGTAGTTCATGGAGGATTAGTCAGGATAAAATACTAAAAATTAAAACTATACTAATTAAATAATTAAAGAAAAGCAAGCTAAAGTGAAGAAAAATAAAGATGAAACTAAAATTAAAAGAAAAGATAAATGGACCGTAGGGTCCTTATTGTTGGATGGTTCACGAGGTGGGTGTGACCTCTAAGGTCATGGAGGTGTCAAGGTGGCGGAAGTGGCGTGATTCCCAAGCAGCTTGAAGAACCTGACACTAAGACACTAAATTAAAATAAACTAAATTAAGCATAAGATAGTCAAAGAGAAGGAAAATAAAGGAGAAGACAAAAGTAAAAGAAAAAATAAATGGTCTCAAAGACCCTTGGCTTGTCGAGTGATTGAAGCGGCCGGCATGAACTTATATCGATCGGTCTCCATGAGGAGATCAGGCTTTGAGATCCTTCCGTTTCTTCGACATGGCCAAAAGATTGAGAAGAATGCTATAAGAATGAAGAATGCTAAGAATGTATGGTGTAAGGGTGTAAAGGAGGAAGAATGGTGAAAGTTAGGTGAGAAAAGGGAGGGGTGGGTGGTTTAAATAGAATTCTCAAATCAGGTACAACCCCACGCCCGTGTCTTGTGGGCGTGTTGTGTTACACGACCGCCTCGCACGGCCGTGTGTGTAGGCGTGTTGATTCTCTCACGCCCGTTTTTACAGATTGCCACGCCCATTTCTGATAAGTCAGTGTCGTCCACAGTCGCATCGCACGGCCGTGGCATTTTGTCGGTGCCCATGGGGGTGGTTGGATTCATGACTCAAAGATTTGATTCTTTCTGACTTGTACCTCATCTGCCATTGTCAGTACGGAGATTCTGTACTTCCACACGGCCACGAACACGGCCGTGTGTAAGGCCGTGTGGCCTGGAAATCTGCACTTTTGGTTAGTTTAAAGCTAGGTGTTTAAGATTAAGATAAGCGAAGAAAGTAAAATGAAAACAAATACGAAAGTTAGTGCTCGGGTTGCCTCCCGAGAAGCGCTCGTTTAAAGTCTTAAGCTAGACTTTCCTCGTATTCGCAAAAAAATAGGGTGGTTTAAAAATTTGAATATCTTCCCTCATGCTATCAGTTTTATTATCATGATAGAGTTTAAGTCGAGAAGCGTTTATATTGAAAGTACCGAAAATAGGATTACTTACCTCGACTGTTCCGTATGGAAAAACACTGATTACCCTAAACAGTATTTTGTTTGTGTTAGGGTCATGAGGAGATGTGCGAGGGTCTATTTTTTCAATCAATACCTGATCTCCAATTTTGAACTTGTTTTCTTCGTGGAGTGGCTCTGGTTCTGCTTCGTGTATTCCTAATTTTTCCTTGAAATGCGTCTTCCACTCGTCTAGATCATCGACCTGAATCCCTTGTTCTTCGTGTGTTATTTCTTTGTTGGCACATGATATAGAATCGGGTTCAGTTGTATTCTTTCTTGGGGTTTCCTGAAAAGAAGGCTTAACCGAATGGTTATCAATAGAATTTGTTTTCTCACCTAGATTACTCGATGTTCTGGCCGAATCGAGAGCTTGGAGAGTGACTGTTTCATTACCTACACGAAGTATTAGTTCTCCTGCATCAATGTCGATTTTAGTTCTAGCAGTTGCTATGAATGGTCTTCCTAAAATTAAGGGAATCGAATTATCCTCATCCATGTCTAAGACAACAAAATCTACTGGGAAAACGAATTTATCAATTTTTACAAGAACATCTTCGATAATACCCCTAGGAATTCTAATAGTTTTATCAGCTAGTTGAATGCTCATCCTAGTTTGTTTGGGTTTCCCTAGACCTAGTTGTTTAAACAATTTATAAGGCATGACATTTATGCTTGCCCCTAAATCAGCTAACGCATTATCAATAGGTAAACTACCAATTAAACATGGAATCGTAAAACTCCCTGGATCTTTTAATTTCCGTGGTACTTTATTTTGCAAAATTGTCGAGCACATTGCTTTTAGTTCCACGTGTGATCCCTCGTCTATCCTTCGTTTGTTCGTCAAAAGCTCTTTTACAAATTTTCTAGAATCTGGCATCTGTGAAAGAGCTTCAAGTAACGGTAAGTAAATATGTAATTTCTTTAAAAGATTAAGAAACTTACCGAACTGTTCCTCTGTGTCGTCTCTCCTTAATGCTTTGGGATATGGTATGCGAGGTTGGTACTCTTTGATTACTGGTTTTGGCTTATTATTACTTACCTCAACCTTACCTTCTTTGACCACATTATCTTGCTTTGAATTGGGCTCGCCTAACCCTTCACTTTCTTGAGCTGATATGGCTTGTATTTGCTCCTTTGGGTTAATCTTAGTGTTGCTTGGAAGACGCCCTTGTGGTCGTTCAGAAATTATCTTTGCGAGTTGTCCAACTGTGTTAGTAAGTTGTCCAACTGTCTTAGTGAGTTCCCCCACTTGGCTCTCGATCCCTTTAATTGATGTCTGTTGATTCTTAAGGGTGGTCTCAGTGTCTTGGAGACGGTTATCTGTAGCTGCCATGAATTTTGTCAGCATCTCTTCAAGGTTTGGCTTCTTCTCCTATGGATAGGGCTGATTTTGGAAATTTTGAGGAGGTTGTTGTCTTTGATTTCCTTGATTTCCTTGTCCTCCCCATGAAAAATTTGGCTGGTTTCTCCAACCTGGATTATAAATATTACTATAAGGATTATTATTAGATCTGAAATTGTTACCTATATAGTTCATCTGTTCGCTTTCTGTGCCCGGTTGGTAGGGTGGGTACTTAGGATTCGCCACAGTTCAACTTACGTCGCACTGCATTACTGGATGTACCTGCGAAGAACACAAACTATCAAGCTTTTTATTCATCCTCTCTACCTGTGTTGATAGCATGCTTACTGCATCGATGTTGAAAACTTTGGCTAATTTTGTTGGTTTTGTCCTTGTAACCTGCCACTGATAGTTATTCAGTGACATCTCCTCTATGAATTCGTAGGGTCGCCTTGGGAGTTCTCATTGTTCGGGGTTCCACCGACGGCTGAATCAATTAGTTGCCTCGTTGAGGGGTTTACACCGTTATAGAAAGTTTGGACTTGGAGCCACAAGGGTAAACCATGGTGTGGACACCATCTCAAGAGATCCTTATATCTCTCCCATGTGTCATATAATGTCTCTAAATCCATCTGCACAAAAGAAGATATATCATTCCATAATTTAGCCGTTTTGGTTGGTAGGAAATATTTTAATAAAAATTTTTCAGTCATTTGATCCCATGTAGTGATTGACCCTCGTGGTAACGAGTTTAATCACTGTTTGGCTTTATTCCTTAATGAAAAGGGACATAACCGAAGCCGTATGGCATCATCAGAAACGCCATTTATTTTGAAGTTATCACAGAACTCTAAAAAATTAGCTATATGAGTGTTTGAGTCTTCCTCCTGCAAACCATCAAATTGAACAAATTGTTGAATCATTTGTATAGTGTTAGGCTTTAATTCAAAATTATTAGCAGCTATAGCAGGCCTAACAATACTAGAGTCGGCTCCTGTTAAATGAGGTTTAGCATAATCATACATAGTACGTGGAGCATTATTTTCTGCCACATCTTGGGGTGGTGGATTATTCTCGTCCATCCCTTCAGTAGGATTGGATTCGCCTTCTCGCTCTTTTTCTGTGTAATTTAGGGCTCGCCTAATTTCTCTGCTATTCCTACGAGCGGTAGCTTCAATATCACTATCGTATACTAGTGGTCCTCTCGGGTTCCTTCTAGTCGTAAACTAGAGGTACCTGCTAGGAAAAGAAAGAAATAAAATTTAGCAAAGTTAAAAACAAAACAAAAATAAAAATAAAAATAAAAGTAAATTGCGAAAAATAATGGCTAAAGTAATAAAAATAGAGCTTTCTTAATATTTCAGTTCCCCGGCAACGGCGCCAAAAACTTGATCGCGTGTCAGAGTTTTAAAAATTTAAATAATGAGAATGATCGAACATGGAAACTAACTATGACAATGATTGAGGCAAGTGCACCTACCGAATAGTAGTATAGCTTAGGCAAGACTGGATTGTCGAACCCAAAGAAACTAAAAGTACTAATACTAACTTTTTTTTATTATTTAGCCTAAGAATTAAGCGAATGGTTGTTTAATCTAAATTACTAAACTTAAAGACTCTAAGACAAAGAAGGATGAATTTGGGAAAATAATTTGAGGAAAGACCAATTAATTAAGATGACACCCAAGGAAGAATCCACCTAGACTTCACTTGTTATCTAACTCTGAACCAGACGATGTATTCATTTGACTTGATCCGTAGGATTCCCTAATTTATATTAAACCCTCTCTCGAGGCGAATAACGTCTAACCCTAGGTTGATTAATTGAAATCTCTTTCTAATTAAAACCCCTAGAATTGCATTAACTCGATCTATGGACTCCCATATTAGGTTTCACCCTAATCCGGCAATGCCTCGTCACCCTATCTCTAGGCGCGCGATCAACTCCGCTTAACTATGCTAGATCTACTCTTAGGCAAGGACTTTTGCTCCTCCACCTAAGCACATCAAACTTGAATTAATATCCGCGAAATATCAACACAAGAATTAAGAACACATAATTAAGAACAAATCAAATATTTATTATATAGTTCAGTAAACGATAACAAGATTCATCTAAGTTTCATCCCCCTCAGGTATCTGAGGGTTTAGTTCATAACAATAAAGGAAAACATCTCAGAAGAAAAGATAAAACAAAACATAAGAAATCCCTAAAACCCCCTGAAGGAATTAAAGAGGAGATCCTTCGTCTTGAGTATAATTCTGGCTTCTTGAGATGGATCAACTGGCTATCCCTGAGCGAATCCTCACAAATCTGCCCTCTCTGGCTGAGCAAGATGCCCCTAAACGATAGCTTTGGGCTTCCCCTTTTAGGTCATACTTAGGGTGTATTTATAAGCTTTTGGAATGTGTTTCTTTTCCCCTAAGTATCCAAATCCAATTGAAATTGCTCTTTTTCGCGACAGGGACACGGCCATGGCACATGCCCGTGTGAATTGTCTTTAGGCCATTTTCGGACTTTTAATGAGGTGACACACGTATGTATCTCGTGGCTAGACCGTGTTCGAGGTTATTGAGGAGGCACGGCCGTGTGGTCTTGGACCCAGGCCGTGTTGATTTCGTGCTTTGGCCCATTTGGCCCGTTTTAAGCCCGTTACTTGTTCTTTTCATCCTCTGGTGCTTTCCTGAGTATATAACATTAAATGAAAGGATTAAGAGCACCTTTTTACATAAAATAAGGAATAATTCATCCAAAAGCATACTAAATGTGGGATTAAAATATGTTACTTTTACGGTTTATCAGCTAGTAACCGGTCTCGGATCAGAGGGCGCTGTCCCTTGCGCAGGAGCCGGCGCATTACTTTCTACATCGTCAGCTACGGCTCTTTCGGGATCCATTACTATACGAAAATCACATTTATATGTCAGGATTCATCACACTATCAAAATTCAGAAATATGGCATGTATAGCTAGACTCTGACATGCTACGTTAGTCTGAGAATCGCTAAACCGTAGCTCTGATACCAACCAAATGTAACACCCCTAACCCGTATCCGTTGCCGGACTAGGGTTAAAGGCGTTACAGGATAGATCGGAAACATTTATAGAAATGTCATACAATTTGTATATCAACCTCAAACATAGTGTCCCCTTAGTAGGTCATCGAGACCTAAAACATGTTTATAAACTGAGTTGGGACTAAACTGGAAAACATACAAAATTTCATGGAAATTTAAAACTTTTCTAAGTTTCAGGGGTTACACGCCCGTGTAGGCAGGGATGTGTGCCTCCCACGGCTGCTGGACACACCCGTGTGTCCTTCCTGTAGTCGAACCTGACTTAACTCCACGGCCACCAAGCACGCCCGTGTACCTTGGCCGTGGTCGAATCTGACTTTACATCCACGGCCACCAAGCATGCCCATGTACCTTGGCCATGGTCGAATCTGACTTAACACCCACAGCCACCCAGCACCCCGTGTGCTAAGGTCGTGTACTCTTAGGCCATATACTGACTTTTTCACACGGCTACTAGACACGCCCGTGTGTCTTGGCCATTTGCAAGACTCGCAGTCACTAGGCACGCCCGTGTGCCACAACCGTGTGACATTATAGGCCATTTGCAAGGACAAAATGCCACTTACTTAGTGTCAATTCTATAAGAAACCTACCAACACATTTCATGCACAATTAACAACCATAACATGCCAAAATAACCATTCAATCTATACATTCAAAACCAATCTCATCACAAGCATACTTCATCCATTATTTACTCAAAACTTGACCATTTCATGTGACATCCAACCATGCCAAAAACATGCTTCAGACATCACATTCATTAAAGCAAATTCCCAACTCATATCTAGCCAAATCACATGGCTAAGTTCATATAACAAGCTTATATCAAATACTAGCCTATACATGCCATATCTAGCTATATACATTTCCAAAATGTACCAAACACAAGTTGAGTAGTGTGATGACGATCCTCAACGGTCCCAGCCTTCCTTGATAGCTTTGACGACCTATAAAATAGAGAAAACACACACAAAGTAAGCTTGCTAAAAGCTTAGTAAGTCATAATACAAATAAACTCAACATGTAGAGCATATAAGCATGTAGAAACATTGGTACAATTCATATTCATAGCAAATTTCTCACATATTTGCTTTGATCCATAATCTTAGCCATATTTGCCACATTCATAACCAATCTTACATCCCATTCACATTTTTATATTCAAACATACTTTTCTTCAAATCAAAGTCATATAGGTACTTACCTTTTATACATAGTTAGTGTACATACCAAACGTACCTGAAACGAATATACATTCACGTAATGGTTTATAGTTCGGATTTGCAATTCATATCACAGACTTGCCCGTTGAACCATTAGGAAAACTAGTAGGATACTTAGAAAGCTCGAAAAGGTCGTACAATGCCATCGTCCCAGACGAGGTCTTAGATGTATTCAGATATCGATGCCACTGTCCCAGACAGGGTCTTGCATGAATCAATATGATGCCGATGTCCCAGACATGGTCTTACACGTAGAGATCATATCGATGCCAACGTCCCAGACGTGGCCTTACACGTAGAGATCATATCGATGCCAATGTCCCAGACGTGGTCTTACATGTAGAGATCATATCGATGCCAACTTCCAGATGTGGTCTTACACGAAATCTCAAATCAATGCTGACGTCCCAGACGTGGTCTTACATGATAAGACAGAACAGATACATATGTATTCCTAGATTCGTACGGGACTTCTCGGACTTACCACTATATCGACCTTGTCTCGGAATTCATATACATAGCATCTCATAAGCATTCATTATCATCAATAGTTATATAAATATGCTCAATTTAATACAATCACATTTATTTGCAATATGACTTACCTCGGATTCGATTTATCGGAAATAGAAATGGCTACTCAGTTACTTTCGTCTTTTCGCGGTCTAAGTCCGTTTTCCTCGGTTCTTGATCTTTACATATTTAGAATTAACCCTTTTATTCACTAACTAATTCAATTCAATTCAAGGACACACATTTAGGGCTATTTGCAAATTAACCCTCACATTTGCACAATTTATCAATTTAGTCCATTTTTCTCAAAACATCAAATTCACAAAATCATCACATACTCATGCTTAGCCGAATGTTCATACATCTCATACAAGCCCATATTTTCCATAAAATTTGCAATTTAATCCTTCAAATTACTATTTTCTCAATTTAGCCCTAATTAGCTAAATTCATCATAATTTCAAGAACAAAGTATGTTCATCTAGCTCAAATCTTTCATTTAACAACTAAACTCATCACAAAGCTCAACATATCATCATTGGTATATCTCATAAACATCATCAATACAAAAAATTGAGACATGGGCTTGATAGTAGACTAAGCAACAATCTCAAAAACATAAAAATCATCAAAATCTAAAACCAAAATATACCTTAATTTGACCCCAAGCTAGCCGAATATTAGAAACATTCAAACCTTTTCTTTTCTTCTTTGATTTTCAGTGGACAAAGATGATAACAATAGCCATTTCATGCTTTTATTTTATAATTGATAACATAATTATCAAATTCCCTTTTTACCCTTAATGAATCCATAATAACTAAACATTCAAACTATGGACATACTTGTCCATCTACCATCCACTATCCTTTTAATGGGCCAAATTTCTTTTTAAGGGCTCCAAATTATAAAGAAATCATCAATTTGATACTTTCACATTTAACCATTAAACTTTCATTTTATGCGATTAAGCCCTTTTATCAAATTAAACACACAGACGGACAAATTAACTTACGAAACTTTAGCACATGCATAATAACTTATCAGAGATAGAAAATACTATTAAAATAATTTACTAACTCGGAGTTGTGGTCCCGAAACCACTGTTCCAACTAGGGTATAAACTGGACTGTTACATTCATACTTACAATTTGTTAATGCTAGCTAGTGTATAGCATGGTTGAGAATGATTGAGAACCTATGTTGTTCAAGTGGAATGAATGTGATAAATTTTTTGAATGGATGAATGATTGAGTAAATAGATATGTGAATGTGTAGTGATAATGCTAAAAGATGGGCTAAGTGCGTTACCATCTTAATGCATAATGACGATGAGCTGGCTATGTGCGATGCTATCGTTGGGTATATTGTCTAGTGGGCTTTGTGCGAAACCACTACGATTACCTTTATGGTAGGCTAAGTGCGATACTACCTTATTTATTGATTGTGGTGGGCTAAGTGCGGAACCACTAAGACATTAGCTGTGTGGATTTACTGTGTGGATTAGCTGTGTGGATGTATTATCAAGAAATAATGATATGTTGTATATCGTGTAAATGTGATATTGAATGCTGGGATGCATGTCAATAGTTATGAGTAAGTGACTCATGATGTGTTGGAAATGTGGTAAGGGATAGAAAGAGTAAGCATAGTTGTACATTATATGTTAGTATAATGCTAATTGTTGTTTAGCTTATACTACGGTGCTTAATTATTTATGTGTAAACTTACTAAGCTCAAAGATTACTCCCTTTCTTTTCCCTTGTCTTATAGAGTAAAAGTGTTGAATCGAGATACGAGGATCAATTGAAGATTGCCCACACTATCAGCACACTCTGGTACATGAGACTCAATGTTTTGTATATGGCATGTATAGGGGCTAGACAAGTTAGTGAATTTTGTTGTAAATGGTTATGATGTGTTGGCATTTAGATTGATAATCTATTCTGTATAATGCCATAATTGTTGGCACTTTATTATATGAAAAGATGTAGTTATCTATGTGAGATTGTACTTCATATGAGTTGATTATGGAGGTGTTGAATAAGTGCATGTTGTGTATGCTAGAAGGGTGAAAAGAACTTGGCATATAGCTTTGTTCTTGTCCATGTGGATAGACACACGGTCGTGTGTCTAAGCCATCTGTGACACACGGTCAGCCCATGGGCGTGTGACTTGGCCGTGTGTCCCCTGCATGTTAGTATTTTAAATCAGAATAGACCACAGACTAGCCACACGGGCGTGTGCCTAGGGCGTGTGAGTTAATCAGTGTTGGCCACGAGTTAGCCACACGGGCGTGTGTCTAGACTCTAGGCTGTGTAAGTGAAGTCAGTGTTCACCACGGTTGGAGAGCATGGGCGTGTGTGTCTACACACAGGCATGCATTATCTTACACGGGCGTGTGAGCCCTGTATAAAAGAGAAAAATTTTAAGATCGTAAGAGTTTTTGATATGGTCTCGAGAGCCCTCGAGTGTTTGAGTGAGGTCTCGTAAGTCCAGATTGAGGTTGTTGTGATGGCCAAAGAGAGTGGTCATGTTGAGCCTAAGTGGCGATCTTGAGGATTTTAATACGGTAACACCTCGTACCCGGTTTCGACATTGAATACGGGTAAGGGGTGTTACATTTAATGCTATCAGAGCTATGGTTTAGTCGGTTCTAGGACCACCGTAGGGGGTGTAAGAGTCTAGCTATACATGCCATAAGTGAACAATGATAGTGTGGTGGCTTCTGATGATTTTAAATTTTGTTTTATATAGAATATGGATTCCGATCCATTAACTGTTGATGAAGCAGCTAGTAATGTGTCGGCTCGTGCGCAAGGAACCATGCCTATTCAAAGTGGACCCAAGGCTAGGGGTCAAGGGGAAGGGGCACGGGAAGCGTTTCTCCAGATGATGAGTAATTGGTACTTGAATTACGTCTGAGCGAACCCTAATGCTCAACCTCCTCCACCTCCCCTATACCTCGGCCATTTCCTGTGGCTCCTCAAGGTATTGATGTAGTGAGGATATCGAAACCCCCGGTAGATAAGATTAGAAAACACAGGGCTAAGGAGTTTAGAGCTAAGGTTGATGATGACCTTGAGAGGGCAGAGTTCTGGTTAGCGAACTCGATGAGAGTGTTTGAGGAACTCTCTTGTACACCTGAAGAGAGCTTGAAGTGTGTCATATCCTTACTGAGGGACTCGACATACCATTGGTGGAAGACATTGACGTCAGTAGTCCCGAGAGAGCGGGTGACGTGGGACTTCTTTCCGGAAGAGTTCTGGAAGAAGTATATAAGCCAATAATTTACTGATCAAAAAAGGAATGAATTCCTTGAGTTGAAGCAAGGAAGAATGTCGATGCGAGAATATGAGCGTGAGTTTGTTAGGCTTAGCAAATACGCTCAAGAATGTGTGTCGATTGAGAGACCATTTTATGTAAGAGGTTTGAAGACAATTCAATGAGGACATCAAACTCCTAGTGGGTATTTTGGAGTTGAAAGAATTTGTGGTGTCGGTCGAAAGGGCGAGTAAGGCCGAAGAGTTGAGTACAGAAAAAAGAAGGGCTGTGAGTGAAGCCCGAGAAGTTAAAAAGAGGTCAATGGGCAAGTCGTATCAAGCCCAGTCAAAAAGGTCCAAGGAAGTGAGTCCTAGGACGGCAGCACCAGTGGGTTATTCGCATCGAGACTTGGGCAATACTCATTCGGGTTTGAGAGTCCAAGCTACTTCGATGGAAAGTGTGGGCAATCCAAAGAATAAACCGGAGTGTCCAAGTTGTGGTAGATATCACACCGGAGAGTGATGGGGTAACAGTCAAAACTGTTATAAGTGTGGTTCCCCCGACCATTTTATCCGAAATTGCCCCGAGAGGGATGATAAGGAAGAGAAGCTAGAGATGAGATCCAGTGATGTGTCTGCAAGGGGTAGACCACCAAGGAACCCGGGAGGCAGGAATAGTGGTAGAGGTGCATCTAGGGACTCTGCTGTGAGACCGGAGGGTCGGGCACCTGCAAGGACGTATGCCATTCGCGCTCGTGAAGAGGCATCCTCCCCTGATGTGATAATAGGTACTTTTTCTCTCTTTGACACCCTTGTTGTTGCTTTAATAGATCCAGGGTCTACTCATTCTTATATTTTCATGAGATTAGCATCTGATTTGAGTATGACTGTTGAGTCTACGGACTTTGTGGTTAAGGTGTCAAACCCGTTAGGAAAGCATGTGTTAGTGGACAAGGTGTGTAAGAATTGTCCTTTGATGATTGAGAGTCATTGCTTTCCGAAAAACCTGATGTTGTTGCCGTTCGATGAGTTTGATTTAATCCTAGGCATGGATTGGTTGACTACCCATAGTGTCTTAGTGAACTATGGTAGTAAGTTTATTGAATTGAAATGTGAGAGTGGAGATGTGGTTCGGGTTGAATCAAGTGGATCAGATAGTCTACCAGTGATGATTTCTTCCTTAGTGGCTGATAAATGTTTAAGAAAAGGGTGTGAGTCCTATCTTTCTTTTGTGTTGAATACTCAAGAGGTTGGAGTAAAGTTTGAAACAGTGCCAGTGGCATGTGAGTATCTGGATGTATTCCCGGAAGAGTTACCCGGATTACCTCCAGTGAGAGAGGTTGAGTTTGGGATTGAGTTAGTTCCGGGAACGACACCTATTTTGATTGCTCTGTATAGGATGGCACCTTTAGAGTTGAAAGAACTGAAGGTTCAGTTGCAAGAGTTGAAAGATAAGGGTTTTACAAGACCGAGCTACTCACCGTGGGGTACTCTGGTATTGTTTGTGAAGAAGAAAGATGGGTCTATGAGGTTCTGTATAGATTATAGACAGCTTAACAAAGTGACGGTTAAGAATAAGTATCCTTTACCAAGAATTGATGATCTTTTTGATCAACTGAAGGGAGCTACAGTGTTCTCCAAGATAGACCTAAGGTCTGGTTATTATCAGTTGAGAGTGAAAGAGCAGAATGTGTTGAAAACTGCATTTCAGACAAGGTATGGCCATTATGAGTTTTTGGTTATGCCGTTTTGTTTGACAAATGCACCGATGATTTTTGTGGATCTGATGAACCGTGTTTTCAGACCGTATGTGGACAAGTCTGTAGTTGTCTTTATTGACGACATATTGATCTATTCTCGAGATGAGAACGATCATGAAGAACATTTGAGAATTGTCTTGCAAACTTTAAGAGATAAGCAGATGTACGCTAAGTTTAGCAGGAGTGAGTTTTGGCTCCGAGAGGTCGGATTCCTAGGACACATTGTGTCAGGTGATGGTGTTAGAGTTGACCCGAGTAAGATATCGGCTGTTGTGGATTGGAAACCGCCGAGGAACGTGTCAAAAATTAGAAGTTTCTTGGGATTAGAAGGATATTACAGACATTTCGTAAAGGGGTTCTCTGAGATTGCTACCCCGATGACGAAACTATTGCACAAAGATGTCAAGTTTGAATGAACTGAGACATGTCAACAGAGTTTCGAGAGACTGAAAACAATGTTGACTGAGGCACCAGTTTTGGTTCAACCAGAACCGGGGAAAGAGTTCGTGGTTTATAGTAACGCATCGTTTAATGGTCTCGGTTGCGTGTTGATGCAAGAGGGTAAGGTAATCGCTTACGCCTCGAGACAGTTTAAACCACACGAGAAGAATTATCCGACTCATGATTTGTAGTTGGCTGCGATTGTTTTCGCGTTAAAGATTTGGTGACATTACTTATATGGTGAGAATTGCTAAATCTTTACGGATCACAAGAGTTTGAGATATTTGATGGATCAGAAGGATATGAATTTGCGATAGAGATAGTGGCTTGAGTTGTTGAAAGACTATGAGTTAGTCATTGACTACCACCCGGGAAAAGCGAATGTGGTTGCGGATGCCCCGAGTAGGAAATCCTTGTGTGCTCTAAGAGTTATAAGCACGAGTTTAGCATTGTCTGATGATGGTGCTATTTTGGCAGAGTTGCAAGCTAAGCCACTATTTTTTCAACAGATATGTGAGGCTCTGAGAAATGACAGTGAGATGCTAGCTAAGAGAGCTAAGTGTGAATCATAAAGTGATTCCGATTTTCGAGTGGGCTCGAATGGTTGTTTGCTGTACCGTGACAGAATTTGTGTACCAAGAGATGAGGAGTTAATACGAAAGGTTTTGCATGAGGCCCACAGTGGATGTTTATCAGTAAATTCGGGCAGTACGAAAATGTACAATGACTTGAAGAACTATTATTGGTGGCCGGGTATGAAAAGAGATATTTCAGAGTTTGTGACAAAGTGTCTGATTTGTCAACAAGTGAAAGCTGAGCATCAAGTGCCTTCGAGATTGCTTCAGCCAGTGTTGGTACCCGAATGGAAGTGGGATCAGGTTACCATGGATTTTGTGACGGGGTTACCGATGACTCCGAAAAAGAGAGATGTTGTGTGGGTTGTTGTGGATAGACTAATGAAGTTGGCTCACTTTATTCCAGTACGTGTTGATTATTTACTGGATAAGTTAGTTGAATTGTATGTTGCAGAGATAGTGAGGTTACACGATGTACCTATGTCTATAGTATCGGATAGGGATCCGAGTTTCACTTCGAGGCTTTGGAAGAGGTTACAAGAGGCTTTGGGAACAAAGTTGAATTTCAGTACTGCGTTCCATCCGCAAACCGATGGTCAGTCTAAAAGAGTGATTCAAGTTCTCGAAGGTATGCTTCGATGCTATGTGTTAGAATTCGATGGTAGTTGGGAGAGATATCTACCTTTAGTCGAATTTGCTTACAACAACAGTTATCAGTCAAGTATATAGATGGCTCCGTATGAGGCCTTGTATGGTCGTAATTGTCGGATTCCTTTGTATTGGACTGAGCTTAGTGAGAAACGGATCCATGGAGTCGATCTTGTGAAAGAGACTGAGGAGAAAGTGAAAATAATCCGTAATAGTCTGAAAGTTGCTTCGGACCGACAGAAATAGTACGCGGATCTAAAAAGAAAAGAAATTGAGTTTGAAGTGGGCGACAAAGTGTTTTTGAAAGTGTCCCCATGGAAGAAGATTATGAGATTTGGACGAAAAGGAAAATTGAGTCCAAGATTCATAGGGCCGTATGAGATTACAGACAGAGTTGGGCCAGTAGCTTACCGGTTGGCTTTGCCGATAGAGTTGGAAAAGATTTATAATGTGTCCCATGTGTCGATGTTACGATGGTATCGCTCCGATCCTTCACATGTGATTCCTTCGACGGAAATTGAGATAAGGCCGGATATGTCTTATGACGAAGAGCCGATTAAGATCTTGGCTCGAGAAGTGAAATAGTTGAGAAATAAGAGCATAGCACTAGTGAAAGTGTTATGGCAGAAACACGGTGTGGAAGAGGCTACGTGGGAAACGGAAGAAGCTATGAGAGAGCAACATCCAAACCTCTGTCCTAGTAAGATTTTTGGGGGCAAAAATCTCTAAAGGGGGGGAGAGTTGTAAAATCTCGATTTAGGGCCTAGTCAGAATAGTGGTGCGAGACCACAAATCCGAGGTTTATGAATGAGTTTTTGAGGTTTATGCTATGTATGCATGCTAGTGTGAAAGTTTCATGAAGCAATTTTATGAAATTACTGTTGAATTGTCCAAAAGGACTAAATTGCAAAAGTTGCAAAATGTGAGATTCTAGAAGCTATTTGTGTGAAATAGCTTCAGAATATTAATTAGAGGTCCTTAAATAGCAATTTTCTCAATTTCTAATTTTTGGACAAAATTGGGCATGGATGAGTTAAAATAGAAAGTTTATCAAAAAGGGCATTTTGGTTATTTAACAATTAAGTGATTAAAATAGGAGAAAAGATGACAAAATTCATTCATCTTCTGCTCCAAGGCTGTCGAAAATTGAGAGAGCCATTGTTAGGGTTCTTTAAAATTTTCAAGCTTGCTAAGAAGTGCATATAAGCCCCGTTTTTGATATTCTTTGTATTTTCGAAGTCCTTGTAGCATGAGTAAGCTATTTTTAGCTATTTGATGAGCTATGATGGATGTTCAAAAATGTGGTCATGTATGACATGCATGTATTTTGATGTTTTATGGAAGATTATGAAAGCTTGATGTAGTAGAAACATCTTTTGCTAAATGAGTTTCCAAAGAAAATGCATGTAGGGACTAGTTTGTAAAAATCTTGAGTTTGGTCATACATGTGTGATGTAGTGAGAATTGATGATTGCTTTAGTTGAGTAAGTGATTCGGCTAAGCATGAAAGGCTAGAAAGTTGAATAAAAATCACTTTACGAGCCTTGGGGCAATAGCGTAAATAGGAGAAAGTTTAGGGGCAAAAGGGTAATTTTTCCAAAGTATGAGATGTGGGTCAATTTAGTCAATGTGTATATTGATGAGTTGAATTATCATTATAGATCAAGAAAGACAAAGCCGAGATAGAAACCGAGGCAAGAGCAAAGTGGTGGACTAAATTGCACGTTTCTATACTTTTGAGTATCGAGGTAAGTCTATGTATAAACAATGCATTCATACTTACAATTTGTTAATGCTAGCTAGTGTATAGCATGGTTGAGAATGATTGAGAACCTATGTGGTTCAAGTGGAATATATGTGATAGATTTTGTGAATGGATGAATGATTGAGTAAATAGATATGTGAATGTGTAGTGATAATGCTAAAAGATGGGCTAAGTGCGATACCATCTTAATGCATAATGACGATGAGCTGGTTATGTGCGATGCTATCGTTCGGTATATTGTCTAGTGGGCTATGTGCGAAACCACTACGATTACCTTTAGGGTAGGCTAAGTGCGATACTACCTTATTTATTTATTATGGTGGACTAAGTGCGGAACCACCGAGACATTAGCTGTGTGGATTTGCTGTGTGGATTAGCTGTGTTGATGTATTATCGAGAAATAATGATATGTTGTATATCGTGTAAATGTGATATTGAATGCAGGGGTGCATGTCAATGGTTATGAGTAAGTGACTCATGATGTGTTGTAAATGTGGTAAGGGATAGAAAGAGTAAGCATAGTTGTACATTATATGTTAGTATAATGCTAATTGTTGTTTAGCTTATACTATGGTGCTTAATTGTTTATGTGTAAACTTACTAAGCTCAAAGCTTACTCCCTTTCTTTTCCTTGTCTTATAGAGAAAAAGTGTTGAATCGGGATACGAGGATCTATTGGAAGATCACCCACACTATCAGCACACTCTGGTACATGAGACTTAATGTTTTGTATATGGCATGTATAGGGGCTAGACAAGTTAGTGAATTTTGTTGTAAATGGCTTTGATGTGTTGGCCTTTAGATGAATAATCTATTTTGTATAATGCCTTAGTTTTTGGCAATTTATTATATGAAAAGATGTAGTTATCTATGTGAGATTGTACTTCATATGAGTTGATTATGGAGGTGTTGAATGAGTGCATGTTGTGTATGCTAGAAGGGTGAAAAGAACTTGGCATATAGCTTTGTTCTTGTCCATGTGGATAGACACACGGGCGTGTGTCTAGGCCATGTGTGACACACGGTCAGCCCATGGGTGTGTGACTTGGCCGTGTGTCCCCTGCATGTTAGTATTTTAAATTAGAATAGACCACGGACTAGCCACACGGGCGTGTGGGTTAATCAGTGTTTGCCACGAGTTAGCCACACGGGCGTGTGTCTAGACTCTAGGCCGTGTAAGTGAAGTCAGTGTTCACCACGGTTGGAGAGCATGGGCATGTGTGTCTACACATGGGCGTGCATCATCTTACACGGGCGTGTGAGCCCTGTATAAAAGAGAAAAATTTTAAGATCGTAAGAGTTTTTTTATATGGTCTCGAGAGCCATCGAGTGTTTGAGTGAGGTCTCGTAAGCCGAGATTGAGGTTGTTGTGATGGCCAAAGAGAGTGGTCATGTTGAGCCTAAGTGGCAATCTTGAGGATTTTAATACGGTAACGCCTCGTGCCCGATTCCGGCGTTGAATATGGGTAAGGGGTGTTACAATTATCGCCCCTATTCAAACCTTGGCCTTTCGGAGGCTACTGTCCAACTCTTGAGTTCTAACCACGATTTTGATCCGGTGCTGGCATCTGCTCGCTACGAAGCGAACAATCCTTGATCTTATGCTCCAAAGATCCGTATCTTAGGCATATGCCCAAACTTCTCCAACATTCACTCAGATGCCTCTTACCACAAGTGGCACAATATGGGGCTCTACCACCATTGGCATCAGCAGCAACATTTTTCCTAGGTCAATCATCTCAGGCTCGCTTATTAGGTCGTGAAGCCTGAACAGTGGGACCAACATCTCTCTTCGCAAGGATTCTAGCTCTATCCCTCTATTCGTGTTCCAAACGCTTCACTTCCTCCACAATCTTAGTTTTCTCCACTAACACTTTGAAAACCCTTTCTTGTAGAGGGGCCACTTGCATAACCAACTCGTACCTCAGCCCGTTCTCAAATCTGACACACTTGTCTTGCTCAGTCGCGACCATCCCTTGAGCGTAGCGACTTCACTGCAAAAATTGGGCAACATACTCAGGCACAGATTTATCCCTCTGTTTGAGCTTAATGAACTCCAATCGACAGGCCTCAATATAACGCTTCGCCACATACTCTGGAAAGCCTCAAGAAAATATTCCCAAGTCAATCTATCAAGAAAATATTCCCAACAGCGGTAAGCCTTATCCCTCAGTAGCGAGACTGTTCCCCTCAATTTCTGCTCTGGGTACACTCCATGTCGTCTAGAATTCTCTCCATAGCCTCAAGCCAGTATTCGACCATGGTGGGGGTCATCTTAGAAATGCCCCTGAATAACTAAGCTCGGTTAGTAGAGAGCCTCTCAATAATGGTCCCGCGATTTCCAGATCCACCTCAGGCCGCAGTGACACGCTGTAGCTCCCTAAGCATGGCCTGTGACACAACGTCGTCAACATGCTCCTGATGATCCTACTCTATAGTGCAAGTATTCTTGACTCGATCAGCCACAGGTTCCAGTTTAGTCACAGGTTCAGGTGAGTGCACTCGTGACGCAGACAAATCTACCTAGGTCCCTAGACCCCACTTCCACGAGCTTTAATTCCTCTAGTACGCACCCTTATGGACTCATCTTTATTAATTGAAGTCTAAAGTTTTATGCAGTTTTATCTAACAATTAGAAATGAGTTTTATTTACCAGTTCAAAACATTTCAGTTCATAAAGTTTCATCCCTAAAGTATCAGTATCTATAGTTTTTAGAATCTATAGTCTCACAGTATGTCTTTCAAAGTCTATAGTTTTCACAATACAGTTTTTAGAATCTAAAGTATACAACAGTCTCATATCAAAGTTTAGTAGAGAAGTACTTATCTGGGCTAGCTTCGAAGTCTCGGTATTTTTCAGAACAAAATCAAATATGAAAATTTTAACTAAGTATGGATGTCTCCCCAAAATACCCTTTTCAAGTATATGCATGCATTTTAAAGTTTTTGCCACATTCCGAGTTTTTGAACTGGGCTCTAATACCACTAAATGTAACCCCCTAAACCCGACCTAGACATTATGGTTGAATCTCGAAGGTCACATTGGCCATGACAATGGCGCAGTAAAACATTTAGAAGATTTCTCTTAAAAATTTTCTTTAAAAATCATTATTAATACTTGTTTTAAGTAAAACTGAATTTAGTTGATATCTTATCTTTGGTAAAACTTAATTATTGTAATTGTATATTTAAAAACATTGTAATTTATCTAAGACATCGCAGCAGACAAATTTCCAAATAAAAAATTCTTTATTTATATTATTTATTTTGAAAATGTAAATTAATCATACAACTCGTAAAAATAGAAGTCTCATAAATAGATGTATCAAATTTTGAAAACATAATATTGAGTATTGAAAATCATCCTTTTTGAGTTTAAGTTTCGCCATAATTATGAAAATCCATCATAAATTATTATTTCCTCAAACCATTTAAACATGATTATTTTTCTATCCAATTCATGCAGAAAAATTCCCAAATCAAATCCGAGTCTCAAAACCAAAATCCAAACCAAAGTCCCAAAATTAAAATCCATAACAAGGAAAAACACCCCAAAATATCAAATACCAATAGCAATAGAGTTAATTGAAAAATGACTGAGAGTGCCTCCATAGCCGAGCTCATCCTAACCTCGATTTTCTAAAAATCAGAATTTAAAAGGGAGTGAGATTTAAAAAGCCTAGTGTGGGTCTCTAATAATAATAATATTCATAGAAGAAACTCAAATCAGCATTAATTTAAACATATCATATATAAATTATTCAATTAGAAAATCAGATATAGCAGAATGCGTGATGATAATGTCAATGCAATGCTTTTCGGAAAACTATGTATATTTTAGAAAATAGTTCCTACCCAACTTTGCTATTTGTAATCCCTTGGGTACGATCCTATGAATACTTATCGATGTTTCATTCTAACACAAAACTATATTACAATTTTACATGTTTGCTTGCAGATACTACACTTTATTCTATATATTTTATTTGCACGATTTTACTCTAAACGTTCGCACATTTGGAGGCGGTCAAGTTGTTGGTGCCGTTGTTGGGGATGGCGACGGTGAAAATTGTTATTAGATTGTTTGCTTTATAAAATAATATTAATTGAAAGATGAATGAGTTAGATAGTGTAACACCCCATACCCCGCCCAATCGTCAAACCCGAGCTATGGAGTGCCACATTAGTCACTTAAGTGACTCTGCGATTAAAACCAACCTAACCTCCAACACGCCACAAGTTAAAACATAAAACATGCTTAAGTTACTAATATGCAGCAGAATAAGTACTTTCACCAAAACACTTAAGCTAACCTCTATCCAGGCAGTATTCTAAGTTTAAGTAAACAGTTATCTCATTAATTGAATGATACACATCTCATCATCAGGGTTCACTTCTAGTGTAGCTCGCACATTCTAGGTCTTCATAAAGTAAGTTTCTTTAAAAAGGGTAGACTTCACGAACAACCCCTACATATTTAGATACTGCGAACATGTTTTGCAGGCTTTCTCCTATTTCGTATATAAAAAACTATTAAGGGTTCGTAGGTAGTAGTTCACCAATTGTTAGGGTTCGCACTTTGCACAATTCAACAACCATGTCACTTTGCAGCAACCTTGGCAAATTTTATATAAGTTAGTCAATTTTGGTTATTTCATGCTTTTGCTTATGGCAAACACGCTGTTAGAAATTAAATACTTAAGAATAAATTTTTAAATTAAGAAAACATCAACTAGGCTTGGTCTATATTCAAATGCCTAAAATTTAGGTTTGTATATATATAGATTTATTAGTTCGCTAGAAGTATTTAAGAAAAACATAAAAAAAACTAACTCTTAAAACAACTGATGAAATCAACAAACAGAAAGATGTCTCCAAGCCCAATCAGAATTCTACATTGCCTTTAAATCCAAAGTTCACTTGTATCACCTATTCAGTGTTTATGCTTCACCTAGATCACTCGCCTCGCCACTACATTCCATGCGATCTAACTATCTGGAGTGTTTAGAAAGGAGAGTGTGAGCTCTTGCTAACTTAGTGAATTTATAGGAAAACCACATAGCATGTACAAAAACATAAGTTAAACAAGAGTTTTAATAAAGTTACTGTTTTGCGAACTGGGTTCGCCATATTTACGCGAAGTCTGGTTCGCGATTACGTACTGTTAGTTAGTTTAAAATAGTAAAATAGAATATTTTGGAAAACACAATCTTATTCACATGTTCTTTTCTTTTGGATAAGCATGTAACACCCCCAACACGTATTTGTCGCCGGACTAGGGTTAAGAGGCATTACCGGACAAAACGGAACCTTTTATGGACATTTCATAATATTATTCAACAAATCAAATCAAAGTGTCCCTTAAATAGGTCTACGAGACCTTAATCATGCATTAGAAAAGGGTCGGGACTAAATCAGAATCATACAAAATTTTTCAGAAAGTTTAACATTTTTCAAAGTTACAGAGGTCACACGCCCGTGTGGGCAGGCCGTGTGCCTCTCACAGCCTCAGACACGCCCATGTGTCCGAGCCGTGTCAAAACAGGGCATACATACTGACTTGTCCACACGGCCTGAGACACGCCCGTGTGCCTCACCCGTGGTCGAGCCTGACTTGCATCACACGACCAGATCCTGCGCCCGCAGTGTGTCTAGCCCGTGGTCGAGCCTGACTTATTTTGAAATGCAACCACGAAGGACACAGTCGAGCCACATGCCCGTGTGCTTAACCGTGTGGGCAAATATAGGCCATTTGCAAGGCCAATTTTCCACCCACACTTTGGGTCATACCTACAAGCTCATTTATACATCATTCCAAGCATCAAGCAACCCAAAACATACCAAAATGACAATCTTTTCTAACCATTCAAGAACATAATCATCACACCATCTTATACAACAATTATCTTATTTTCAACACAAGTATTTTCCAAGCACAACTCATCCACAACTTGTAACACCCCAAACCCGGCCTAGACGTTACGACCAGATCTGGCATGTCACATGGAAAGGTTGTTAAAGAAACTTTGTGATCATTTAAAAATTTCTAGTTTTGTTTCCATTTTGAAATGTAGGTGTGATTCAATGGTTTTCTTGCAAAATGTAGTTAACAATACTAACTACCGAAAACTTGTTTTGTGATACGAAAAAAAAACCAAAACTGGTGGACTTCAGAAACGTGACATTTTGAAACAGTTTTTGTAATTCTAAGAAAAACCTGAGTTTATTTATTTATTGCTTGTGATCCGTTTGTTAATATTCAGGAAAAAAATTGTTTATAAAGTTTTTTAGAAAAAAAAAACTCAGTATTTAACATTTCATAATATTAAATAACCGTATTAAATCAAAAACCAAATTAAATCCCGGAGGCCTTATTACATAACAAATTCCCAAATTTAAAATAAGTTTAAATAAAAAAACGGAGTTTACGAAAGAAGTAAGGCATGGCCACCACAGAGTCCTCCTCGGCTCCAAATCCTCGAACTAGGGATTACCTGCAAAATTAAGCAGAGGGGTGAGTTACAAGAACTCAGTGTGTAATTCCCCTTACGAACGAAATATGGTCTAAGCCCACGGAAACAAATTGGGCCTTAGCCTTCACAGTCACAAATTTGGCCGAAGCCCTTACGTATCGAATTGGCCCGTAGCCCTAATAACATGGCATATCAGATAGTGAATGCAATGCAACCCAGCCCAACCTAGTATTCCATCCGCTACACACCGCTCCATATGTCCAACCTCAACACACCTGTGGGGATTTATATAATCAACTCTCCATCCGCTACACTCCTCATTGGCAGTCATGCTGATAGTCATGCTGCTCAAAGCCCATATAATGTGACAGAGTCACTGATATAAGTTGCCTAGCCACCGAAACTATGTGACAGAGTCACCGATATATATGTGGCCTAGCCACCGAAACAATGTGATAGAGTCACCGATATACACTGCCCATTTTTCATCAATATCATATCCCAATCCCATGCAACATATAATCATAATATGATGAGTGCAGCATATATCAATGTACATCGAATAATCGGAGCATACATATATTCATGCTGAGTTATTTAAATGACATAATCAAAAGGTAACTAACCTGGTATCTCCGATTTTACCCCCCAAGGGTAATTCACCAGCCGTTATAGATATTTCGGCTTGTAAACAATACACATATTTATTACTAATCAAACAAGGAAAGGTGTGAGAATTACACACCTGATTACGCGAAGAACTAAACACTATTGATCGTCTCTACTCTCACTAGCGGGAATGACCACTATCTGCCTATCCCAAGCGGATGTCAGCTCTCTACCACAACCCGGCGGAAAGTCTCGAACCGCCGACACAGCACGACGTTTGAACTTGGGAGCAGAGACTACGAGTCCACTCCCCTCAGGCTCCTTTAACGCACCCTCCTTGGATCGGCTACCACTCGCATCCATGAAGAGAGTCTTGATCAGTACAATATTTTCAGAAAGAAACGATGGTTGTCAAACAAGGAGGTTTGATTATGGCGAAATAAAACGGATAGAGTCTAATCGCAAGAACTAGAGAGGAACTCCTTACCTTGGTTAACAAGAAGTCGCACAACACCAGATTCGGCTATGGATTATACCAAAGGAAACCTTAAAGTCGACTGAAGAGAGATTCAGCCCTTACAACAAGCACAAACCGATTGAAGAGAGACTTTCGATAGACAAAAAGATCCTAGCACCTTGCTTCTTGATGTTCGGCTAACAACAGAAGATGAAAGAAATGATTTAGTTCGGTACAAGAGGGGATTCTTCTAGCACAAGAAAATGATTATAGAAAAGAATGAAGAAGTATAGAAGGAGAACACAATTCAGCTTTGGAGAAAAACTAAACAAAACAAAGGAGTAGGGGTCTTGGTTTAATGGAGAAAATAGAGAAGTAAAGGAGAAGAATGAAGGTTCGGCTATGGTGAAAATCAAAATAGGATGGTTCGACAAAGAGTGGCTTCAAGAGAATTAGGCTTGTGGTGAAGAAGAAAAAGTAGGAATGAAAGAAAAAGAAGAGAAGGATGGAAAGGTTGAAGTTTCGGCTACACAGCTTGAGAGAGAAAAGAAAAGAGATGAAAACAAAGAGAATAGTCACACCAGGTTTCGGTACAGGAAAGAGAGCAATGTTATCCCCAAAATGCTATAACCGAAAATGCTAAGGAACCAAAACTCACCTAGCCACTCTTGACACAAACGGCACACTACTCTCCCATTACCGAAAATGCCACCCAAAATCACACTTTGACCGAATTTTCCCCCCTTCTCAAGTCTCCCAGTTTCGGCCAACTTCGTCCCTCCACCATATCCCTTCATTTTCTCAACAATTCACTCCACCAAGTCCTCTCCATCCGTCATTTGAATTTATTTGACCAATTCAAACTCTTTATAGGAGAGTCCAACGCTAACTCCACCATTCTCCCTTCCTGGCACAAAAAGAACTCTCAAAAACAACATGTGGGATTCGAACCCACTCCCCCTTCCATGCTCCCTTGTGATGCCAACCACTAAGCCACATTGCTCCTTGTGACGTCAAATTACAACCAAACATACTTAAGGCCTGCATCCACTAGCTATCCCCCTAAAGTGCCCTAAAAAGAAAAATTTTACAAAAGTTCTGGCTCGAACCCGAGCCTCCCCCAAGACCCCCAAACACCAGAACAACAAGCATAGCTAACCAAATGCATGAAATAGTGCAAATTGCAGAACCCCTAATTCCAGGATGTTACAGTTCTACCCCCCTTAAAGAAATTTTGGCCCCGAAATTTACCTGACCAAAAGAGGTGAGGGTATTGTTGTCGTATCACATCTTCCGGCTCCTATGTGGCTTCCTCAGAACCGTGATTTTGCCATAAAACTTTGACCAACGGAACCAACTTCCTTCTCAACACCTCAACATCCCGATCCAAGATCTGAACTGGTTCTTCTTCAAAAGACAGGTCGGGTCTTACTTCAATTTCTTCCACTGGCACTATGTGAGATGGATCCGAACGATAGCACCTTAACATCGAGACATGGAATACATTATGGATCTGACTCAACTCTGGGGGTAACTCAAGCTGATAAGCCACTGGTCCCACACGTTTGACTATCCGATATGGCCCGATAAATCTGGGGCTCAACTTGCCCTTCCGTCCAAACCTTAAAACCTTCTTCCAAGGTGAGACCTTCAGAAAGACCTGATCACCCACTGAGAATTCTATTTCTTTACGCTTCAGATCTGCGTACGATTTCTGCCTATCGAAAGCTTTTTTCAACCAAACCCGAATAAACCTAACCTTTTCCTCCGTCTCTGAGATCAATTCCAGACCCAACAACTGTCGCTCACCCAACTCTGTCCAGCAGGTAGGGGTACGACACCTACGACCATACAACGCCTCGTAGGGTGCCATCTGAATGCTGGATTGATAGCTATTATTGTAGGCAAATTCTGCCAATGGTAGAAAATCCTCCCAACTACCCCTAAAGTCGATTACACAGCCTCTTAACATGTCTTCCAAAATCTGAATTACTCTCTCTAACTAACCATCAGTCTGTGGATGGAACGCCGTGCTGAAATCCAGTCTTGTACTTAAAGCTTTATGTAATGCTTCCAGAATCGCGATGTAAACCTAGGGTCCCTGTCTGATATGATAGACACTAGTACCCCATGTAACCTTACAATCTCTGCTACATATAGCTTGGCCAACTTCTGCGGTGAATAGTCGATACAAACCGGTATGAAGTGAGCAGGCTTCGTCAACCGATCGATAATCACCCACACCGAATCTTTCCTAGTAGGCGTAAGAGGTAGCCCACTAACAAAATCCATCATTATCCTCTCCCACTTCCAAAGTGGAATCTTTACTGGTTGCAGCAACCCCGAAGGCAACTGATGTTCTGCCTTCACCTGTTGACACGTCAAACACTTACTCACAAACTCGGTAACTTCTTACTTCAGACCTGGCCACTAATACTGTTCACGCAAATCTCGGTACATCTTACTCCCACCGGGATGCATAGCGTATGGGATACTATGCGCCTCTCGAAGAATCATCTGTCTCAACTCAGAGTCCTTCAGCATACAAACCTTTCCACGAAAGCATAATACCCCTTCATTATTCAGACCAAAATCTTCTGTCTCACCACCTTCCACTTGCTGAAGTCGAGAACTTAACAATTCATCTAATAACTGTTTCTCTTTAATCTGACCTACCCATGAAGGCTTCACTTGAAGTTTGACTAACAAGCTTCCATTTTCATACAAACTGAGATGAGCAAACATTGCCCTCAAATCCGATATCACCTTACGACTCAACGCATCCGCCACCACATTAGCTTTACTCGGGTGATACTCGATCGAGCAGTCATAATCCTTCAATAACTCAATCCACCTCCACTGCCTTAAATTCAACTCCTTCTGGGTAAGGAGATATTTTAGGCTCTTATGGTCGGTGTAGATAATCGACTTTTCTCCATACAGGTTGTAACATCTTGAAATTGGGCCTAGTAGGATTGGGCCCAACAGACCTTGAGCGTAGTAGCGTTTAAAATTTTTGAGATCAGGAGATCGGCATTAGTGCAAGTTGGACCTATTAGGTGAGTGATTTTGGAAGGCTAGGGGGCTTCTATGAAGTCCTGGGATCAAATTTAGGCTTTAGGGAAATTTTGGTTTTAGGTGAATAAAACCCTGGGAGTTAGTAGTAGGCTTTAAGAATAAAATGTGGAGGAAAATGTCACAAGTGGAGTGTGTGGTGTAGTGGCAAAGTGACGCCACTTAGGGAGCAAGGGGGTGACGCCACAAGGAAGGAAGGAGGTCCAAGGTTCAAGGCGTGGAACTTGCATTTCTTTTAGATTATTTTATTAAATGGATTTAGACCTTCGCCATAGACTTATTTTTAGTTGGGCATGTTTTAAGACACAAGAGGAGCTTGTGGCCTAGTGGCAAGGTGGCATTATAGCTGGCAAGAGATCTGAGGTTCAAGTCTCGGGATCAGTAAGGGAGTATTTATTTTGCGGATTGGACGGTCAGAGTTTGAGTTGGATTTAAACTCTGCTAGCGGAGGAATCCCACATCGGAAGGATACAAAGAAGGAAGGTGAGAAGCTGGCTATATATAGAGCTATCTGTGATGGGAGGAAGGATATACCTTGGCAGGCATTTGGGCACAGGAGTTGTCAGAGCGCGGATTAGCACCAGATTCCTATCAGGTGTGTATTCTGTCTACTCTAGTTGTAGAGCGGAAAATGCCGAATGCCGGTCACACGGCGATAGTAGCCACACGGGCATGCGAGCGCAGGTGTGGGGGCTTCGACGCGATAGTTAAGGCCATCGTTAGTATTCTTGTGGGTTGATGTTGTTTGGGCCACGATGGGTCGATAGGGGCCAAGTGGGCCCAATGGGCCCGTGGGCCCATATGAGTAAATTGTATGATTGTGTAGTAGATATTAGATTGGAATATGTGAATCTCATATACGTGGCTAGATTTGGTCAAAATAGGCCTAACAAGCGTGTGGGCCCGAATGGGCCGAAACCGGGTTTTAGGCCCAATAGCCCGGTAATGACCGAAAATGGTAGCCGAGTCACTCGGGGTGACATTAGGCCTTCGAAAAGGCCATTGCAGGTGCGAAATTATTGAAATACCCTCGATAGGTAAATTATGAGAATACCCTTGGTCGGTAAAATTACTGTTATACCCTTAGAGGTTGATTAGCTTGATTATGTTGTATTCTGTTTATCTGATTATGATGGTAATCCATGTTATACGTTATATTTGATATATGTGTTGCATACATGACATACTGCATTCACGAATTATTATGTCATATTCCATGGGCTTTGGGATATGATGCGAAAGGGGAAGTGTTTGAGACTGTCATGGTGGTTTGGTACCACGAGTGGGTTGGCCCCACGTATTACTGATTCAGTGACCATGTCTCGGTGGCTTGGTGCCACGGTAGTTTAATACCACGTATATATATGATGTTTTAGTGAGTCATCCCAGTGGTTTGGTACCACAGTGGGTTGGCCCCACATATATTCTTCAAGGATTGTCACGGTGGTTTGGTACCATGGTGGTTTGGTACCACGGTGGGTTGGCCCCACACATGATAATAGTGACTCTGTCACGGTGATCTAGTATCACGGTGGTCTGGAACCACGAGTGGCTTGGTGCCACATATGAGGTGTGTAGCGGATGGAGGGTTGATTGTAGAAATCCCCACGGTTTGTTGGGCTGGTACGGGTGGTGTGCAGAGGACAAAAAATTAGGTTGGGCTGGGTTTACATCGCATTGCATACATTATCTGCTGTGACATATGATATGGTTTAAGGCTCAACCGAGTCTATTTTGGGCTAAGGCCCAATTGCCACGTTACTGTAATGGGCTTCGACCTGGATTGTTGTGATGCATGTTCTTACCGATGAGGGTTGTACATACTGAGTTTTCGTAAACTCACCCCCTTTTTTTATTTAAATGTTTCAGGTAATTCCCAGTGATAGAGCATTGGGAGCCGTGGAGGACTCGAGGGTGGCTATACATTGGAGATACTACTCGTGAAATTTAGTAATTTCGATTTTTACCTTATTTTAAGATTATTTATTTTGGGTTAATATTTTGTAATAAGGCCATTGGTTTATTTTTTCTAAGTTTTCATTTATAACTGTTAAACTTATAAATACGGGGTTTTCTTAAAACATTAGCAATTATTTTCTAAAATATCATGTTTACGCAACGATGCAAGTTCAACTTTCACAACAAAATAGTTTTTCAAAATAATAACAAATTTTAAACGGTCATTTAGCAAGTCGCGTTTTTCTCAAACAAACAACGAACTCGGAGTTCAAAAATCCGATAAAACTTTTCTAAACAATTGCTTAGCTTTTTAACTACCTTTCCTTGTGACATACCAGATCCGGTCGTAACGTGTAGGCCGGGTTTGGGGTGTTACAATTATGGTATCAGAGCCTGGGTTGCAAAACTCGGCTTGTGGAATGGGTTCAAAAATATTTTTCAAAATTCATTTGAAATCTGGTTAGGAAAAATATGTCTTTTTGGATGTATGGCACCTGAGTCTCCGGCACCGAATCCGTAAGCTTCTTTTTACACTATAATCTATTATACGCTGAAATGTCTGTATTGCTGGTATTTATTCTGTGTGTTTGGTTTGGATGTGATATTGAATATAGAAACTGTGTGCATATGTGGTAAGATCTGTTTGCTTCTGCGTTAGATATTTTGTTGTGTAAAGTGGTTCCAAGATTAAGATAGAAAATGAATTAGTATTATTAAGATCAGAGTGCGCAGCGTGAGCGTAGTGTTGTAGGTTAGGATGTACGACTGTTAGTTAGTTGGAAATTTCGAGGACGAAATTTCTTTAAGGAGGGTAGATTTGTAACATCCTGAAATTGGGCCAAGTAGGATTGGGCCCAATAGGCGTTGAGCGTAGTAGCGTTTAAAATTTTTGAGATCAGGAGATCGGCATTAGTGCAAGTTGGACCTATTAGGTGAGTGATTTTGGAAGGCTAGGGGGCTTCTATGAAGTCCCGGGATCAAATTTAGGCTTTAGGGAAATTTTGGATTTAGGTGAATAAAACCCTGGGAGTTAGTAGTAGGCTTTAAGAATAAAATATGGAGGAAAATGTCACAAGTGGAGTGTGTGGTGTAGTGGCAAAGTGACGCCACTTAGGGAGCAAGGGGGTGAAGCCACAAGGAAGTAAGGAGGTCCAAGGTTCAAGGCGTGGAACTTGCATTTCTTTTAGATTATTTTATTAAATGGATTTAGACCTTGGCCATAGACTTATTTTTAGTTGGGCATGTTTTAAGACACAAGAGGAGCTTGTGGCCTAGTGGCAAGGTGGCGTTACAGCTGGCAAGAGATCTGAGGTTCAAGTCTCAGGATCAGCAAGGGAGTATTTATTTTTTAGATTGGACGGTCAGAGTTTGAGTTGGATTTAAACTCTGCTAGCGGAGGGATCCCACATCAGAAAGATACAAAGAAGGAAGGTGAGAAGCTGGCTATATGTAGAGCTATCTGTGATGGAAGGAAGGATATACCTTGGTGGGCGTTTGGGCACAGGAGTGGTCAGAGCGCGAATTAGCACCAGATTCCTATCGGGTGTGTATTCTCTCTACTCTAGTTGTAGAGCGGCAAATGCCGAATGCCGGTCACACGACGATAGTAGCCACACGGGCGTGCGAGCTCACGTGTGGGGGCTTTGATGCGATAGTTAAGGCCATCGTTAGTATTCTTATGGGTTGATGTTGTTTGGGCCACGATGGGCCGATAGGGGCCAAGTGGGCCCAATGGGCCCGTGGGCCCATATGAGTAAATTGTATGATTGTGTAGTAGATATTAGATTGGAATATGTGAATCTCATATACGTGGCTAGATTTGGTCAAAATGGGCCTAACGAGCGTGTGGGCCCGAATGGGCCGAAACTGGGTTTTAGGCCCAATAGCCCGGTAACGACCGAAAATGGTAGCCGAGTCTCTCGGGGCGACATTAGGCCTTCGAAAAGGCCATTGCAGGTGCGAAATTATTGAAATACCCTCGATATGTAAATTATGAGAATACCTTTGGTAGGCAAAATTACTGTTATACCCTTAGAGGTTGATTAGCTTGATTATGTTGTATTCTGTTATGATGGTAATCCATGTTATACGTTATATTTGATATATGTGTTGCATACATGACATACTACATACACGAATTATTATGTCATATTGCATGGGCTTTGGGATATGATGCGAAAGGGGAAGTGTTTGAGACTGTCATGGTGGTTTGGTACCACGAGTGGGTTGGCCCCACGTATAACTGATTCAGTGACCATGTCTCGGTGGCTTGGTGCCACGGTGGTTTAATGCCACGTATATATATGATGTTTTAGTGAGTCGTCCCAGTGGTTTGGTACCACAGTGGGTTGGCCCCACATATATTCTTCAGGGATTGTCACGGTGGTTTGGTACCACGGTGGGTTGGCCCCACGCATGATAATAGTGACTCTATCATGGTGATCTAGTATCACGGTGGTCTGGAACCACTAGTGGCTTGGTGCCACATATGAGGTGAGTAGCAGATGGAGGGTTGATTGTAGAAATCCCCACGGTGTGTTGGGCTAGTACGGGTGGTGTGTAGAGGACGAAAAATTAGGTTGGGCTGGGTTTACATCGCATTGCATACATTATCTACTGTGACATATGATATGGGTTAAGGCTCAACTGAGGATATTTTGGGCTAAGGCCCAATTGCCATCGTTACTCTAATGGGCTTCGTCCCGGATTGTTGTGATGCATGTTCTTACCGATGAGGGTTGTACACACTGAGTTTTCGTAAACTCACCCCTTTTTTTTATTTAAATGTTTTAGGTAATTCCCAGCGATAGAGGATTTGGAGCCGTGGAGGACTCGGGGGTGGCTATACATCGGAGATACTACTCGTGAAATTTAGTAATTTCGATTTTTACCTTATTTTAAGATTATTTATTTTGGGTTAATATTTTGTAATAAGGCCATTGGTTTATTTTTTCTAAGTTTTCATTTATAACTGTTAAACTTATAAATATGGGGTCTTCTTAAAACATTAACAATCGTTTTGTAAAGTATCATGTTTACGCAACGATGCAAGTTCAACTTTCATAACAAAATAGTTTTTCAAAATAATAACAACTTTTAAACGGTCATTTAGCAAATCGCGTTTTTCTCAAACAAACAACGAACTCGGAGTTCAAAAATCCGATAAAACTTTTCTAAACAATTGCTTAGCTTTTTAACTACCTTTCCTTGTGACATACCAGATCCGGTCGTAACGTGTAGGTCGGGTTTGGGGTGTTACATAGGTAGTGCCTCCAAATCTTCAGAGCGAACACTACCACAGCTAGCTCCAAATCAATAGTGGGATAATTCACTTCATGTGGCCTTAATTGCCGAGACGCATGCGCTATCAACTTTCTCTTCTTGCATCAACACACATCCTAACCCTGTGTGCGACGCATCACAATAGACGACAAATTCCTTACCAGCCTCAGGCTGAATCAAAACCGATGCTTCATTCAGAATCTTCTTTAGCTTCTCAAAACTTTCCTGTTGCTTACCGGCCCAAAAAAACGGTACTCCTTTTCGTAGTAGCTTGGTTAGAGGTGCAGCAATCAATGAAAACCCTTCCACGAGCCTTCTTTAATACCCAGCAAAACCCATGAAACTTCAAATTTCTAACACTGAATTCGGCAATTTCCAATCCAAAACAGCTTCAATCTTTCGGGGATCAACCCTAATCCCCTCAACGGAAACAACATGCCCCAAAAAGGTCACCTCCTTCAACCAAAATTCACACTTGCTGAATTTGGCATACAGTTGCTTCTCTCTCAAAATCTGCAGAACTATCCGAAGATGCGAATCATGCTCCTCATCAGTCCTCGAATATACCAAAATATCATCTATGAACACCATGACAAACCGATACAGGTAGGGTTGGAATACCCTGTTCATCATATCCATAAATGTAGCTGGTGCATTCGTTAACCCGAACGGCATCACTAAAAATTCGTAGTGACCATAACGTGTTCGAAAAGAAGTCTTATGAATATCCGCCTCCTTGACCTTTAGCTAATGATACCCCGACCTTAAATCTATCTTCGAGAACACCGAAGATCCTCTTATCTGATCGAACAAATCGTCAATCCTTGGCAACGGGTATTTGTTCTTAATCGTCAACTTGTTCAACTGACAATAGTCAATGCACATACGCATCGACCCGTCCTTTTTCTTCACAAACAACACCGGCGCTCCCCACAGAGATACGCTTGGTCGGATAAATCCACGATCCAACAGCTCTTGGATCTGAGCTTTAAGTTCCACCAGCTCCTTTAGCGCCATCCTATAAGGGGCAATGGACACCGGAGCTGTTCCCAGAAGTAGCTCAATTCCAAACTCCACCTCGCGATCCGGAGGTAACCCCGGAAGCTCTTCAGGAAAGACGTCTGAGAATTCCTTCACCGTTCTAACATCCACTACGGACAATTCCTTGACATCCAAAGCACTAATGAAAACTTGGAACGCCTCACACCCTTTTCGCACCATCCTTTCAGCCTTCAGTGCTGAGATTACATGGGACAGATAATCTCTTCTTTCCCCTATCACAATTATTTCCTTATCCTCTAGAGTTCTTAACACCATACGCTTAGCAGCACAATCCATGTTTGCATGATGCTTAACTAACCAGTTCATGCCTAAAATCAGATCGAGCTCGCCGAACGGCAGTTCCATCAAGTCTGCCAGAAACACTACCCTTTGAACTTTTAAACAACTTGTTCACTACCACAGATTGTCCTAGAGGGCTAACCACAAATATTTCTCTAGCGACAAGCTCGATTTAATGCTCAAAGTCTCGAGATACACAAGATGCAGGCAACATATGAATGTGTAGACCCAATATCTATCAAAGTCAGAAAAGGTGCATCAAATACAAGGAACGTACCGGTTATGATGTCTGGTGTATCTCCATCCTCTCGACGTCTAGTCGCATAAACCAATCCAGGCTGTCTTGCGTCTGTACTATCAGCACCTCTTCCTGGTGCTCCACGCCCTCGACCAAATCCATTTCCTCCTCTAACTGGACCACGACCTCTCGGTGGCTGCTGCCCACCTCTTTCAGACTGTGCATATCCCTGACTTACCGACCGCGCCCTGGCTAACTCTTGTGGACAGTTCTTTATCAGATGATCCATAGCTCCATACTTGAAACAACCTCTATTTCTTACCCAACACTCCCTCGAATGTAATTTCCCACACCGAGCACACGTTCGAGGCTGACCAACAGCAACAGGCATCGCAACTCGACCCGGCCCCTCAAACCTAGGCCTCTTTTGGAAACCCCCAGCAGATCCTGACGACCCAAAACTCCTCTTATTCTTACCCATATCCCTATCCCAATTCTGTCTCTCAGACCGCTTCACCTCCTCGGTTATTTTTGCTTTCTCAACCAGAATAGCAAAATCTCCTTCCCGCTGTGGAGCTATTAGTATCCGCAGCTCGTCCCGCAGACCATCCTCGAACTGAACACAGCGCTCATAGTCAGTCACAACAATTCCTCGCACATAACGACTTAAACGCAGAAACTCCGCCTCATATTCAGCCACAGACTTATTCCCTTGGACTAAATTTAGAAATTCTTTCCTCTGGGCGTCCACATAACTAGCCCCAACATATTTTCCTTGGAAAGCTGTCTTAAAGAAATCCCAGGTAATACGATCCGCTGGAGTACCCTCCCTTACCGTGAGCCACCACTGGTACGCCTCATCTCGAAGGAGGGACACTGCTCCTTTCAACTTCTCCTCTGCCGTGCAGTCCAGATCATCCATAATCCGCTCAACTGCCTCCAGCCAATATTCCGCTACGTTTGGAGCCACACCAAAAATACCTCTAAATATCTCAGCCTTGTTTGCTCGAAGTCGCTCAGGAATAGATTTTCGAGCTACCGATCCCGTGCTTGCTCCAGCAACCTGCTCCAGAACACGCAGCATAGCTTGGGACAAAGCATTGTCCCCTCCAGTTCGGTCTTGAGATCCTTCTCCCACTCTCGGCGATGCTGGCACTTCGCCTTCCGGTCCATGTCCTGATTCCGAGGATCCAACCTCAACACCCCAGCCTCTACCACGGCCGCGTACACCACGTCCACGTCCTCTAGCGCTCATGTTTACTGAATCGACTTAATCTGATTAGAAATTTTATGAATCAGTATATCGTTCCACTGTTTATTAACGGATAGCTTATGAAGACAGATTTAGAAGTAGTTTTTCCAAATCGTATTTCTAAAGGTCTCAATCTCTAAAATTTTATCTCTTATAACTAGCAATCACAACAAAATAAAATTCTTTTCATAAAATCAACCAAAGTCAGAAAACTTACAGTACGGATTTGGTGCCGGAGACTCGGGTGCCATACTTCAAGAAAGACAAACAAATTTGGAAAACACTTTTGAACCCATTCCACAGCCGAGTTTTGTAACTTGGCTCTAATACCATAATTGTAACACCCCAAACCCGGCCTTAACGTTACGACCGGATCTGGCATGTCACATGGAAAGGTTGTTAAAGAAACTTTGTGATCGTTTAAAAATTTTGAGTTTTGTTTCCATTTTGAAATGTAGGTGTGATTCAATGGTTTTCTTGCAAAATGTAGTTAATAATACTAACTACCGAAAACTTGTTTTGTGATACGAAAAAAAAAAACAAAACTAGTGGACTTAAGAAACGTGACATTTTGAAACAGTTTTTGTAATTCTAAGAAAAACCTGAGTTTAATTATTTATTGCTTGTGATCCGTTTGTTAATATTCTGGAAAAAAAATTATTTATAAAGTTTTTTAGAAAAAAACTCTGTATTTAACATTTCATAATATAAAATAACCGTATTAAATCAAAAACCAAATTAAATCCCGGAGGCCTTATTACATAACAAATTCCCAAATTTAAAATAAGTTTAAATAAAGAAAACGGAGTTTACGAAAGAAGTAACGCATGGCCACCACAGAGTCCTCCTCGGCTCCAAATCCTCGAACTATGGATTACCTGCTAAATTAAGCAGAGGGGTGAGTTACGAGAACTTAGTGTGTAATTCCCCTTACGAACGAAATATGGTCTAAGCCCACGGAAACAAATTGGGCCTTAGCCTCACAATCTAAATTTGGTTTGAAGCCCATACGTGTCGAATTGGGCCAGTAGCCCTAACAACATGGCATATCGATAGTGAATGCAATGCAACCCACCTAACCTAGTATTCCATCCGCTACACACCGCTCCATATGTCCAACCTCAACACACCTGTGGGAATTTCTACAATCAACCCTCCATCCGCTACACTCCTCATTGGCAGTCATGCCGATGTGATCATCTGCTCAAAGCCGATATATTGTGACAGAGTCACCGATATAAGTGGCCTAGCCATCGAAACTATGTGACAGAGTCACCGATAAATATGTGGCCTAGCCACCGAAACAATGTGACAGAGTCACCGATATACACTGCCCCTTTTCATCAATATCCTATCCTAATCCCATGCAACATATAATCATAATGTGATGAGTGCAACATATATCAATGTACATCGAATAATCGGAGCATACACATATTCATGCTGAGTTATTTAAATGGCATAATCAAAAGGTAACTAACCTGGTATCTCCAATTTTACCCCCCAAGGGTAATTCACCAGCTATTATAGATATTTTGGCATGTAAACAATACACATATTTATTACTAATCAAACAAGGGAAGGTGTTCGAAGATTACGCGACGAACTAAACACTCTTGATCGTCTCTACTCTCACTAGCGGGAATAACCACTATCTGCCTATCCCAAGCGGATGTCGGCTCTCTACCACAACCCGGCGGAAAGTCTCGAACTGCCGACACAGTACGACGTTTGAACTTTGGAGCAGAGACTACGAGTCCACTCCCTTTAGGCTCCTTTAACGCACCCTCCTTGGATTGGCTAGCACTCGCATCCATGAAGAGAGTCTTGATCAGTACAATATTTTCAGAGAGAAACGATGGTTGTCAAATAGGGAGGTTTGATTATGGCGGAATAAAACGGATAGAGTCTAATCGCAAAGAACTAGAGAGGAACTCCTTACCTTGGTTAACAAGAAGTCACGCAACACCAAATTTGGCTATGGATTATACTAAAGAAAACCATAAAGTCTATTGAAGAGAGATTCGGCCCTTGCAACAAGAACAAACCAATTGAAGAGAGACTTTCGGTAGACAAAAAGATCCTAGCACCTTACTTCTTGATGTTCGGCTAACAGCAGAAGATGAGAGAATGGATTTAGTTCGATACAAGAGGGGATTCGGCTAGCACAAGAAAATGATTATAGAAAAGAATGAAGAAGTATAGAAGGAGAACACAATTCGGCTTTGGAGAAAAACTAAATAAAACAAAGGAGTAGGGGTCTTGGTTTAATGGAGAAAATAGAGAAGTAAAGGAGAAGAATGAAGGTTCGGCTATGGTGAAAATCAAAAGAGGATGGTAAGAGGATGGTTTGGCAAAGAGTGGCTTCAAGAGAATTCGGCTTGTGGTGAAGAAGAAAAAGTAGGAAGGAAAGAAAAAGAAGAGAAGGATGGAAAGGTTGAAGTTTCGGCTACACAGCTTGAGAGAGAAAAGAAAAGAGATGAAAACAAAGAGAATAGTCACACTAGGTTTCGGTACAGGAAAGAGAGCAATGTTATCCCCAAAATGCTATAACCGAAAATGCTAAGGAACCAAAACTCACCTAGCCACTCTTGACACAAGCGGCACACTACTCTCCCATTACCGAAAATGCCACCCAAAATCCCCTACACTCCCTTACACTTTGACCGAATTTCCCCCTTCTCAAGTCTCCTACTTTTGGCCAACTTCATCCCTCCACCACATCCCTTGATTTTCTCCACAATTCACTCCACCAAGTCCTCTCTATCCACCATTTGAATTTATTTGACCAATTCAAACTCTTCCTAGGAGAGTCCAACGCTAACTCCACCACTCTCCCTTCCTGGCACAAAAAGAACTCCCAAAAACAACATGTGGGATTCGAACCCACTCCCCCTTCCATGCTCCATTGTGACGCCAACCACTAAGCCACCTTGCTCCTTGTGACATCAAATTACAACCAAACATACTTAAGGCCTGCATCCACTAGCTCTCCCCCTAAAGTGCCCTAAGAAGCAAAATTTTATCGAAGTTCTGGCTCGAACCCGAGCCTCCCCCAAGACCCCCAAACACCAGAACAACAAGCATAGCTAACCAAATGCATGAAATAGTGCAAAATACAGAACCCCTAATTCTAGTATGTTACACAACTTACCAATTCATTATGATAATCTATCATCAATATAATACTAACTTTACATCATAAAACTTACCATAGATTTAGCCATCTCATTAGCTCAAACATTAGCCATCAAACCATACCAAATTATGCATCACTAAGCATGAGCTACTCATTCATATCATAATCGTTATCTAGCCATATCACATGGCTATTTATATACAACTCGAAACATAATCCAAACTAACTAGCCTATACATGCCATATTTAACCATATACACATTCAAAAGGTACCGAAAAGGAGTTTAATAGTGTGGTGATGATCCTCGACGATCCCTAAGCCTTCCTTAGCTTCAACGATCTATAAAACAAAGCAAACACACACACAGAGTAAGCTTTCCAAAAGCTTAGTAAGCCATATACAAATAAACTTAACATATA
Source organism: Gossypium sturtianum (assembly GCA_025698515.1). NCBI lineage: Eukaryota > Viridiplantae > Streptophyta > Magnoliopsida > Malvales > Malvaceae > Gossypium > Gossypium sturtianum. The sequence goes on from CM046951.1 coordinate 39,151,144, forward strand.
ATGCACATAATCATATTAATACAAAATCATTGATGTTTCTCAATTGAAAATTCATAGCATTTTCTTTGGCTCATTTGTTTAGTCATTTCTTACCAATATATCATATCTCAAACTATCTATTTTGCTCATATCATAATCATACATGTATCACATTTTATCTCATTAAATCTATGCACATATTTCTCTTTTGCAAATCCACAAATACTCACCTTACAAGCTTAAATAAAGCATACACATCCAACATAACTGAAATGGTTACACAATTCACATAGTCTTTCATTTCTCGAATTTGCCCGTTGAACCATTCGGAATCAAATAGGATACTCGAAATACTCAGAATAATCGTACAATGCCAACGTCCCAGACGTGGTCTTACATGTAACCAAATATTGATGCCACTATCCCAGACAGGGTCTTACACGAATCAAATACGATGCCAATGTCCCGGACATGGTCTTACACATAAATATCATATCGATGCCTATGTCCCAAATGTGGTCTTACACAATATCACATATCAAAAACCTATGTCATGACATATTAATCCTATCTATTCCTAAGGTTCGTACGAGACTTTTCGGATATTGATGCCTTGTCGACACTTTCTCGGATTTCATGTATATATCATCTTGTACACAATCATCACAATTAATTTTCATAGGTACATAATTAAACCAATTCAAATACATTTATTTGTATATAGACTTACCTCGGATTCGGATATAAACAGACGAATTCGACTACTAAATTACTTTCGACTTTCCTCGTTCTAAATCCATTTTCTTCGGTTCTTGATCTATAAATATTCAAATTTAACCCATTTATTCACCAATTCATTCAATTCAATCCAAAAACACGTATTTAGGGCAATTTACAATTTAGCCCTCACATTTTCACATTTTGACATTTTAGTCCCTATTTCACAAAATCACGAAATACACATAATTTCATGTTACCCATGCTTGGCCGGATTCTCTATAGGTCCCTAGCAACCCATATTTTTCATTTATTTCACATTTTATTCCTTCAAATTATTATTTTCACAATTTAGTCCAAATTACTCAAATTCATCAAAAATCCAAAGACAAACTATGTTAATCTAACACATATATTTCATATTTCATCCTCAAACATCATAAAACTCATGAATTCATCAATGGCACATCTCAAAATCATCATCAATTCACAAAATTAAGACATGGGCTTAGTAGATTTCATAGCAACGATTACAAAAACGTAGAAATTATCAAAAATCGAGTAAAAAAACATACCTAAATTAAGCTTAGCAATAGCCGAACCGTATTTTTCTTCTTTCCTTTCTTTTTCTTTGATAATTCGGCACAAAGATGATGAATATGCCCATTTTCTTATGATTTGTTTTATTTAATAAAGCATATTTTATAAATTATAATTTTAACCTTTAATAATAATATAAAATAACACATAATGGTTGGTCATGTATGTCCATTAACCATGCTAATGGTTTAATTACAACATAAGGCCACAACATTTATAAAGACATAACACATAGGTGCTTTTAACATATGGCATGCTAATTTGTATGTTTCATAATTAGGTCCTTTTATCAAATTAAGCACCCAAACAGATAAATTAAATTACGAAACTTTCACACATGCTTAATCTCATATTGCAAGCACAAAAAATAATATTAAAATATTTTTTGACTCAGATTTCTGGTCCCGAAACCACTATTCCGACTAGAGTATAAACCGAACTGTTACAATTCTCCCGTCTTAGGGATTTTCATCCCCGAAAATCTTACCGTTAAACAGATTCGGGTATTATTGTCTCATTGCATCTTTAGGCTCCCACGTAGCCTCTTCAACCCCGTGTCGATGCCATAAGACTTTTACTAAACAAATTTTCTTATTCCTTAATTCTTTCACCTCGTAATCTAAAATCCGGATCGGTTCCTCCTCGTAGGTCATAACGGATCTCTGTCAGACACAATAGATAGTGGCACCCCGTGCAATCTCACAATATCAGAAATATATAGCTCAACTAACTTATCAAGCGAATAATTCATTCTCACCGGAATAAAATGAACTGATTTCGTCAATCTGTCAACTACAACCTAGATTGCATCTTTCTTTCTCGGAGTCAATGGCAACCCATCGTCACTCTATCCCATATCCACTCAGGAATCATTATTGGTTGTAACAAACTAGATGGCAATTGATGTTCAGCTTTAACTTGCTGACAGACTAAACATTTCGAAACAAAGTCAGAGATGTCTCGTTTCATACCAGACCACCAATAGTGTTGCTTCAAATCATGGTACATCTTTGTACTTCCCGAATGAACAAACAGGCGACTGTTATGTGCTTCATTCAAGATCAATTGAATCAACTCTAGGTTTCTCGAAACACAAATCCGATCTCGAAATCTCAAGCAATCATCAACATCAACTCAAAATTCAGAATCAGGGTTCGAATCACACTGAGCTCGTTTCACTAACATTTCATTATCAATTTTTTGAGCATCACATATTTGCTATAAGAACAACGGTTTCGCTTTCAACTCAGCCAGAACTGAACCATCATCAGACAAGTTCAAATGGGCATTCTTCGTACACAATGCAAACAGTGATTTTCGACTCAATGCATTAGTAACAACATTTGCTTTACCCGGTTGATAATCTATCACAAGCTCGTAGTCTTTCAATAGCTCTAACCATCATCTTTGTCGCAAATTCAGGTCTTTCTGAGTCATCAAATATTTCAGACTTTTATGATCCAAAAACACAAGGCATTTCTCACGAAAGAGATAGTGACGCCAAATCTTTAAAGCAAACACAATAGCAGCTAGCTCGAGGTCATGTGTTGGATAATTCTTTTCATGCAGCTTCAGTTGTCTCGAGGCATAAGCTATTACTTTGCCTTCCTGCATCTGAACACATCCCAGACCATTCAACGAAGCATCACTATAAATCACAAACTCTTTACCCGATTCTGGCTGTACTAAAACTGGAGCTTCGGTCAAAAGGGCTTTCAACTGATCAAAACTTTTTTGACATTTATTAGACCATTCAAATTTTACATCTTTCTAAAGAATCTCGTCAATGGAGTAGCAATCATCGAAAAGCCTTTTACAAATCGTCGATAATAACCAGCAAGTCCCAGAAAACTACGAACTTTAGACACATTTCTCTGAGGCTTCCACTCCAAAATAGCTGAAATCTTGCTCGGATCAACTCGTATACCAAATGCTGACACAATATGCCCCAGGAAACTCACTTCACGCAACCAAAACTCATATTTACTGAACTTAGCATACAACTATTTATCTTGCAGAGTTTGTAACAAGATTCTCATATGTTCAGCATGCTCACTTTCATCACGCGAATAAATCAAAATGTCGTCACTGAATACAACAACAAGTCGATCTAAATACGGTCTGAAAATTCTGTTCATTAAATCCATAAAAATAGTAGGAGTATTTGTTAGTCCAAAAGGCATAACTAGAAACTCATAATGCTCGTACCTCGTTCTGGAAGAAGTTTTAGGAATGTCTGAATCTTTTACTCTCAACTGATAATACCCCGATCTCAGATCTATCTTTGAAAACACGGTGGCTCCTTTTAGCTGATCAAACAAATCATCAATTCTGGGCAGAGGATACTTTTTCTTAATAGTCACTTTGTTCAACTGACGGTAGTCAATGCACATTCTCATCATGCCATCTTTCTTTTTCACAAATAAAACGGGAGCACCCCAAGGTGAGAAACTTAGTCGTGCAAATCCTCTATCGGTCAACTCTTGCAACTGTGACTTCAACTCTTTCAATTCTGTTGGTGTAACACCCCAAACTCGGACAAGACACTACGCCCGAATCTGGTATGTTACGGGGAAAAACGTCTTTGAGTGATCAGATTTTTTTTTTCGTTTAGAAGTGGGGTGAAAACATAGTGAATTTGAGGAAAATTTGAGTAGGCTTGTTTGATTAGATTTTGAAAACTTATCCAGGTATATAGTTAAAGCAAGTTGATTTCATTTAGCACTTCCAATAGTTTCTTAGTGCCATTTTGAAACATTTTAGACTTAGTAGAAAATCGAGTTTGATTTGGAAATCATTTGAGTTTATTGTATAGCAAAACATAGCAGGATACCCGATGGTATAGTTTAAAACACATTGCGATATAATTTTGAAAACGTTGTCTTTCCAAGTTTTAGTAAAATTTCATGCAAAGTTATTTGTTAAGCAGGTTGAGAATATAATTAAAACATACCCATCATAAAACATAATTTAAAGGCCTTTTACAAATCCAAATTAAAACCCGAATAACAAAGATTATTAAACTAAAGTACCCAAATGATAGAGTTGGAGTAAAACTTATTAAGCATGGCATGAGCACCCCGAGTCCATCCGGCTCCATGTCCGCGTCTCACGAGTCACCTAAAATGTCAAAGGAGGGTGAGTCGAAAGACTCAATGCATAAATCCCGCTCCCGATGAAACAACATGCTAACACACATCATACATAGCAACATAGTTAATGCAACCCGATCCTAACCATCCGTATCTCCTTTTTCTACCCCGTGTGGTACCAAACCACTGGTGGTGCCAAACCACTGTGACATATAGTCACAATGTGTTACCAAAACACTTGGTGTCCCAAAGACACAATGTGCTACCCAAGCACCGTGACCGTAGTCACGATAATCGAATGATGGGGCCAACCCATCGTGTGATACCCAATCACTAGCGAGACGATCCCATATCTCAAAGTGGGGCCAACCCACGGTGGTGTTAACCACGAGGGACAAGTCGCAATGAGGTGCCCAACCTCCGGTGTCCCAAAGACACAAATGTGCTACCAAAGCAACGGTGACCGTAGTCACAATAATCGAATGATGGGGCCAACCCATCGTGTGATACCCAATCACTAGCGAGACGATCCCATATCTCAAAGTGGGGCCAACCCACGGTGGTGTTAACCACGGGGACAAGTCGCAATGAGGTGCCCAACCTCGTGTCCCAAAGACACAAATGTGCTACCAAAGCACCGGTGACCCAAAGTCACAAAGTGTGTTACCAAAACAACGGTGCTCGTCGGCTGGAAATCATCACTTGCCCCTCCACTCATATCACCCATCAACAAACCAACTCATGTAATCATGCATATCATACAAATTATGCATATCATGCTAATATGTTTGACTCATGCCCCATATCACATACATACATAGTCATGATACCATATAGATCATCAGTAATCTAGTAACAATACTGACTTACCCGGATACGTACACATACCCCGTTTGGGTATCCAATAATCCATCATACTGTCATGATTTTTAATAGGCAAACAGGTTTAATAACAATATTACTAAGTATAGTGTGTTAGTTTACACACAGTAGTAAATCGCAAGTCTAAATCCCAAAGACCCCGTCTAAATCCCTCGATCAACTTGCTCCTAGAATCGGCCAAACCAGGGTTAGTAACCAAGACCATTCGGCTATGACCAATTAAACCAAAGGGTGTATCGCTTAATCCTTACCTTGCGAGATGGTTTGGTTTCCTACCAAACCTCGAACCAACGATGGTTATTCTTTAACAATCGGCACACCCTATTAAGACAAATAGTTAATCCTTAGTCACCTTTGACTTAATCGAAATCAAAAGATTGAACTAATAATAATAATACCAATCACTTACCCCTAACTTACCAATCGGTCACTCACGATCAAGGCTTCAATTGATCTTTCACCCGATCACCACCACAATCCAAGGCCCTAGCGAGAAAGCGGTTCAACACAAAAGATTAACCCCTTCAACACATGCCCACGATCGGCTATTAACCAAACCACAATCAATAGAGAACAAGAGAGGGGAAAATGGCCATTCGGCCACCCACTTACCTTGTTCAATGATTGAACAACCAACCCGAATCAACCCTTCACCGATATTCGGCCAAAAGAGATCTCATGCTAAGAGAGAGAGAGATTCGGCTAACCCAAGAAAGAAAGTGCAAGAAAAGGATGAAAAAGGGAGGGGTTGATATTCGCCAAAATAAGAACAAGTGATAGAAGGCAATTCCGGCAATACCAAGGGATTCGGCTATAAACTTGAAAGCAAAACAAAGAAGTGTGGTTCAAGAAAAGAAGAGAAATCGGCCACAAGTTGCGGGAAGATTCGGCTCAAATGTTTTCAAGAAATGAGAGAATGTATGAGAGGAAAAGGATGATGGCTTCGGCTTACCTAAATGATAAAGAAAAAGAAATGATGGGGAGGATATATGGTTCGGCCAAGGAATCACAAGAAGAAAAGAAATAAAAGCAAAGTGGAAATGGTGGCACAAAAGGGCATTCGGCTATTAAGAGAACTAAAAGAAATAAACTAATTCAAAGACATGCCTTTGCTTGCACTTCGGTTTCCAAGAAGAAAAATGAGAGAAAACAAATGAAGTTTCGGTTGGCTATTAACAAAGGAGAGAATTCGGTTTACCCAAAATGGTGACCGAAAATACTAAGAAAATTGCCAAAAGAAATTCGGCACTACTCCTCTCCCACACTACCCAAACCGTCCACTCCCCACAAACTCTCCTAAAATTGGCCAAATCCCCACAAACACTCCACACCATCATTTCAAATTAGTTGAACAAGTCTTCCTCCTCAATCCACTCTCCACCCACCATTCAAATGAGTAGACTAAGTCCAAGGCGAGTTTGAGCGCCTACAACTCTCCTCCTCCATGCCGTCAAAAAGGATGCAAAATGTGGCCACTCCGCAGCTTGAACACAAGATCTCTCCCTCCTGCGGATGACGCCACACACACAAGCCTTAGTGGCGCCTATCCTCGCCACTCCACCACTCCTTTCTTGTTCAACAAAACACCAAATAAAACTCTTATACCCTAGCTCCAACAGCTCCCCTGACTTAACACCCAAAAATCAAAATTTTTCCCATTCACTCAGGCGTACACTTAGACTTCAATTAAGCCCCCAAAACATAGAAATAGCCACGCAGTACACTAGACACATGCAAAACATGCAACCACAAAACAGCCCCCTAACCCGGGATATTACAGTTCTACCCCCCTTAAAAAAATAATTTCGACCTCGAAATTACCTGATCAGAAGAGTTGCGGGTATTGCTGTCTCATCATATCCTCGGGTTCCCACGTAGCTTCTTCTACGCCATGATTCCGCCAAAGAACCTTAACCAAAGGCACAGACTTCTTACGCGGAACCTTCACATCTCGATCAAGAATCGCGCACGGTTCCTCCTCCATGGTCAAATCTGGATTTACCTCGATCTCTTCCATTGCTACCACATGCGACGGATCGAGCGATAACGTCGAAGCATCGAAACGTGAAAAACATCGTGAATCGACTAAGCTCTGCGGGCAACTCAAGGCGATCGCTCATCGGTCCAACTCGTCTCAATACCTTATACGGCCCAATAAACCTCGGACTTAGCTTGCCTTTCTTCCCGAACCTCAACACCTTCTTCCAAGGCGAGACCTTCAGAAAACTCGATCCCCACAAATAACTCTATATCTCTTCGCTTAAGATCGGCATAAGACTTTTGCGGTCGAAGCTTCCTTTAATCGAGACCGAATCGACAACCTTGTCTTCGGTCTCGAAAGAACCAACTCGGGTCCTAACAACCGACGTTCACCTAACTCCGTCCAACACGTAGGTGAGCGACATTTCCTACCATACAACGCCTCATACGGTGCCATCTTGATGCTCGCTTGGTAATCGTTGTTGTAGGCAAACTCGACTAATGGTAGAAACTCCTCCCAACTACCTCTCAAATCCAAGATACAACCTCTCAAAGATATCCTCTAAGACTGAATAACCCTTTCGATTGACCGTCGATTTGCGGGTGAAAAGCCGTCTTTGAAATCCAAACGAGTACCCGAGCTGATGCAACGCTTTCGAAACCTTGACGTGAATCTAGGATCCCTATCCGAGATTATCGAAACCGGCACACCGTGCAACCTTACTATCTCTCGAAACATACGACCGCTGAAGCTTCTCAAGTGAGTAGTCAACCTTCACCGGAATAAAGTGAGTGATTTAGTCGGTCGATCCACCACTACCCAAATCGAATCTTTCTTGCTTAGCGTAAGCGGTAACCCACGACGAAATCCATGGTTATCCTTTCCCACTTCCATCGAGGAATCTTCACAGTGAAGCAACCCCGACGGCAAATCGATGTTCAGCCTTGACTGGCGACAAGTCGGACACTTCCCAACAAACTCTGTCACCTCCTTCTTCAAGCCAGCCACCAAAATCGCTCTCTAAGATCCCTATACATCTTGCTACCTCCGGGATGCATAGCATGAGGATCGCTATGTGCGTCTGAAGAATCTTTTGCCTCGACTCAACATCTTTAGGCATACAAGCCTTACCTTGGAAACACAGAACCTCATCACTAGACAAGTCAGAACCCTCCAAACCACCATTCTCGCACTTGTAACCTCCGCGCACTCGTAACCTCATCCAATAACTATTTCTCTCGATCCGCTCAACCCAAGTAGGCTTAACTCGCAACTCTCTGCCAAAATACTCCCATCGTCATACAAGCTCAAGTGGGCAAACAAAGCTCTTAAGTCCGAAACAACCTTGCGGCTCAACGCGTCAGCCACCACGTTAGCCTTGCCCGGATGATACTCAATCGAACAGTCGTAATCTTTCAAAGAAACTCAACCCATCTGCTGCGCGCCTCAAATTCAAATCCTTCCGAGTCGGTAGATACTTGGACTCTTGTGATCCGTGTAGACTATCGATCTTTCTCCGCATAAGTAGTGCCTCCAAATCTTTAAAGCGAAGACTACGCTTTCTAGCTCCAAATCGTGCGTCGGATAGTTGACCTCATGTGGCCTCACTGTCGAGAAGCGTAAGCCACAACCTTACCTTCTTGCATCAAGACACAACCCAAGCCCGTATGTGATGCGTCGCAATAGATCAGAATTCCTTACCACCTCGGGTTGAATTAGAACCGAGCCTCGGTCAAAATCTTCTTTAACTTATCGAAGCTTTCCTGCTGTTTCTCGGTCCACACAAATGGAACTTCTTTCCTCAAAGAACTTGGTCATCGGCGCCGCTATCAACGAAACCCTCAACAAACCTTTCTGTGAGTATCCGGCCAAACCTGAAAACTCCGAATCTCACCCACCGACCTAGGCGGCTTCCAATCCAAAATCGCCTCAATCTTACGAGGATCTACTCAATCCCCTCGGTAGACACTACATGACCCAAGAAAGTCACTTCTCTAAGCGAACTCGCACTTACCGAACTTAGCATAGAGCCGCTTTTCCTCAAAATCTGCAACACCACTGCAAATGCTTATCATGCTCTTCCTCTGTCCCTTGAGTACACTAAGATATCGTCTATGAAAACCACGCACGAAACCGATCCGGATCTTCGTTGAAACACCCTATTCATCATGTCCATAAACGCCGCCGGTCGTTAGTCAACCCGAACGGCATTACGTAAATTGTAGTGCCCATACCGAGTCCGAAATGCTTTGTTTTATGGATATCGGCCTCCTTAACCTTCAATCGATGATACCTGGATCTCAAGTCGATCTTGAAAATACCGCAGCCCCCTTCACCGATCAAACAAGTCATCTATCCGTGGCAACGGATACTTGTTTTTAATCGTCGACTTATTCAATCAAGCGGTAGTCTATACACATCCGCATCGAGCCATCTTTCTTCTTGACAAAGAGTACCGCGCACTTACGGTGAAACACTTGGCCTAATAAAACCTCGATCCAATAACTCCTGGATCGGAGCCTTAAGCTCCACCAATTCCTTTGGCGCCATCCTATACGGAGCAATAGACACCGGCGCGAGCCTGCAATGATCAATCCCGAACTCCACCTCGCGATCCGGCGGCAAACACGGAAGCTCCTCGGGAAAAACATCAGCAAACTCCTTAACTGATGCGAACCTTCTCCACAATGGACTCTTTAGCCTCCAAGGCATACACATGAACCACATTCGCTTCACAGCCCTTCCTGACCATCTTCTCTGCTTTCAAAGCAGATACCACATTTGATAAGTAATCTCTCCTACTACCTATCATAGCCACCTCATCACCCTCGACCGTCTTAAGAACCATGCGCTTGGTCGCGCAATCCAACCTCGCCTTGGTACTTGACCAACCAATCCATCCCAAGAATCGGATCGAACTCCCCAACGGCGGTTCCATCGGATCGGCGAAAAACACTACCCCTTGGAGTTCTAAGGGTACCTCTCTAAACAGTTTATCTACTACTACCGAGTGACCTAGAGGGGGCTAATCACGTCATCCGCCTAGAAGATATCTCGAGTCTAAATCCATGGTCTCTACTATACTCTCGGCAACATAAGAGTGCGTTGAACCCACATCAATCAAAGCGGATATGGAGAACCAAAAATCGAAAACGTCACGGTTATGACGTCCCGGTGCGTCGCCCTCTCTCTCGCGCCTCGCGTACACTAATCCAGTGTCTAGCATCGAGCTACTCGCACCTCTGCCCGGTGCTCCACGGCCCCGACCGGACCCATTACCACCTCTCTGCCATTACCACGGCCCCTCTGCGGTGGCGGTCTACTACCTCTGAATCGACACGGCCCCGCTTCTCGGGCAATCCTAGCCAACCTCACGCGGACAATCCCTCACACGATGCTCCAGAGAACCACACTCGAAGCAACCTTTTCCTCCATCCAGCCACCACCCCAATGAGATTTTCCACACCGATCACATCTGCGGCGGTCCCTCGCTAGCAAAGAACAACAAACCTAGCGGTGGTTCGGCCCACTCGGTCTAGCCCTCTTCTGCGGATTACCCGACGACCCGGAGGACCCAAAGCTTCTCTTGTGTCTATTTCGCCCATGCCTCGCCTCACCGACTCCTTAACACCCTCGGCCACCTTAGCCTTCTCAACTAAGACAAGAAACTCGCGCTCCTGAGAGGAGCAATCCAGCGACCTCAAGTCGTCTCGCAGACCATCCTCGAAACGAACACACCTCTCATGCTCGGTGGCCACAATGCCCCAGGCATACCTACTCACCTTCAGGGAACTCACCTCGCACTGCTCGAAGCAGATTTACTCCCTGAACAAGCCTCGAAAAAGCCTTTTCATTGGAGTCGACATAACTAGCTCCGATGTACTTCTTTTGATATGCGACCTGAAATAATCCCATGTTAGATCCTCTGCGCCACACTGCTCTCGAACCGTGAGCCACCACCGATATGACTCATCCCGAGAAGCGATCGATGCCCTTCACTTCTCTTTCAAGAGCAATCAAGTCGAGATCATCCATGATCCGCTCGATCGCCTCTAGCCAAGATTCAAAGCAAAGGCTTTGAGCAACAACACGAAACACCTCGGAAGAATTTGGCCCCATTTGCCCGAGTCGCCAGAACCGATTTCCTAACTCTGCGTTACCACCAACACCACTACTCTTTCCAACACTCGCAAATCGCGCTGTGACATCGCTGCGTCGTCCCGATGCGGTCTTGGAACTCACCACCTCCACCGGGCGGCGGAACCAGTATCTCATTTTCGAACCCCGACTGCATCCGATGGGCTCGAAAACGTCATCCTACCACGACCTCGTCCACGACCACGTCCACCTCTAACGCTCATGACTAATCTTCCTACGTGTCTCGATTAAGAATTTTTATGCATCAGTATTTGTTCCACTTGTTTAAAAGCAAGTCTTATGAATATTTTAAGAGGATTTGTTCTCGCGAGTTCACAAAATCCTATCAGTTTCAATCTCTAAGTAGTATACTATCGCTATTCATCAAATCATATCACATCCAATCAATTCACAAGCAATAGTACGGGTACTTACCTGAGCGAACTGGTGCCGGAGACTCGGTGCCATGCCTTTCAAACCATACTTTGAGAATAAAAACTAAACAACCTTTTGAAAACATTTTTGGGCCTCAGGCCCACAAATGAAACCTTTGAACTTGGCTCGATACCACAATTGTAACACCCCAAACTCGGACAAGACACTACGCCCGAATCTGGTATGTTACGGGGAAAAACGTCTTTGAGTGATCAGATTTTTTTTTTCGTTTAGAAGTGGGGTGAAAACATAGTGAATTTGAGGAAAATTTGAGTAGGCTTGTTTGATTAGATTTTGAAAACTTATCCAGGTATATAGTTAAAGCAAGTTGATTTCATTTAGCACTTCCAATAGTTTCTTAGTGCCATTTTGAAACATTTTAGACTTAGTAGAAAATCGAGTTTGATTTGGAAATCATTTGAGTTTATTGTATAGCAAAACATAGCAGGATACCCGATGGTATAGTTTAAAACACATTGCGATATAATTTTGAAAACGTTGTCTTTCCAAGTTTTAGTAAAATTTCATGCCAAGTTATTTGTTAAGCAGGTTGAGAATCTAATTAAAACATACCCATCATAAAACATAATTTAAAGGCCTTTTACAAATCCAAATTAAAACCCGAATAACAGGAAATTAAACTAAAGTACCCAAATGATAGAGTTGGAGTAAAACTTATTAAGCATGGCATGAGCACCCCGAGTCCATCCCGGCTCCATGTCCGCGTCTACGAGTCACCTGAAATGTCAAAGGAGAGGGTGAGTCGAAAGACTCAGTGCATAAATCCCGCTCCCGATGAAACAACATGCTAACTCACATCATACATAGCAACATAGTTAATGCAACCCGATCCTAACCATCCGTATCTCCTTTTTCTACCCCGTGTGGTACCAAACCACTGGTGGTGCCAAACCACTGGTGACATATAGTCACAACGTGTTACCAAAACACTGGTGTCCCAAAGACACAATGTGCTACCCAAGCACCGTGACCGTAGTCACGATAATCGAATGATGGGGCCAACCCATCGTGTGATACCTAATCACTAGCGATTTATCCCATATCTCAAAGTGGGGCCAACCCACGGTGGTGTTAACCACGGGGACAAGTCGCAATGAGGTGCCCAACCTCCGGTGTCCCAAAGACACAAATGTGCTACCAAAGCACCGGTGACCGTAGTCACAATAATCGAATGATGGGGCCAACCCATCGCGTGTGATACCCAATCACTAGCGATTTATCCCATATCTCAAAGTGGGGCCAACCCACGGTGGTGTTAACCACGGGGACAAGTCGCAATGAGGTGCCCAACCTCCGGTGTCCCAAAGACACAAATGTGCTACCAAAGCACTTTGGTGACCCAAAGTCACAAAGTGTGTTACCAAAACACTTGGTGCTCGTCAAAGACAAATCAACACCGCCCCCTCCACTCATATCACCCATCAACAAACCAACTCATGTAATCATGCATATCATACAAATTATGCATATCATGCTAATATGTTTGACTCATGCCCCATATCACATACATACATAGTCATGATACCATATAGATCATCGTTAATCTAGTAACAATACTTGACTTACCCGATACGTACACATACCCCGTTTGGGTATCCAATAATCCATCATATCACATGATTTTTAATAGGCAAACAGGTTTAATAACAATATTACTAAGTATAGTGTGTTAGTTTACACACACGTAAATCGCAAGTCTAAATCCCAAAGACCCGTCTAAATCCCTCGATCAACTTGCTCCTAGAATAGGCCAAACCAGGGGTTAGTAACCAAGACCATTCTGGCTATGACCAATTAAACCAAAGGGTGTATCGCTTAATCCTTACCTTGCAGATGGTTTGGTTTCCTACCAAACCTCGAACCAACAGTGGTTATTCTTTAACAATCGGCACACCCTATTAAGACAAATAGTTAATCCTTAGTCACCTTTGACTTAATCGAAATCAAAAGATTGAACTAATAATAATAATACCAATCACTTACCCCTAACTTACCAATTGATCACTCACAGTCAAGGCTTCAATTGACTGCTTCACCCGATCACCACCACAATCCAAGGCCCTAGCAGGAAAACGGTTCAACACAAAAGATTAACCCCCTTCAACACATGCCCACGATCGGCTATTAACCAAACCACAATCAATAGAGAACAAGAGAGGGGAAAATGGCCATTCGGCCACCCACTTACCTTGTTCAATGATTGAACAACCAACCCAGATCAACCCTTCACTGATATTCGGCCAAAAGAGATCTACTAAGAGAGAGGAGAGATTCGGCCTAACCCAAGAAAGAAAGCGCAAGAAAAGGATGAAAAAGGGGGGGGTTGATATTCGGCCAAAATAAGAACAAGTGATAGAAGGCAATTTCGGCAATACCAAGGGATTCGGCTATAAACTTGAAAGCAAAACAAAGAAGTGTGGTTCAAGAAAAGAAGAGAAATCGGCCACAAGTTGCAGGAAGATTCGGCTCAAATGTTTTCAAGAAATGAGAGAATGTATGAGAGGAAAAGGATGATGGCTTCGGCTTACCTAAATGATAAAGAAAAAGAAATGATGGGGAGGATATATGGTTCGGCCAAGGAATCACAAGAAGAAAAGAAATAAAAGCAAAGTGGAAATGGTGGCACAAAAGGGCATTCGGCTATTAAGAGAACTAAAAGAAATAAACTAATTCAAAGACATGTTTTGCACTTCTGGTTTCCAAGAAGAAAAATGAGAGAAAACAAATGAAGTTTCGGTTGGCTATTAACAAAGGAGAGAATCGGTTTACCCAAAATGGTGACCTAAAATACTAAGAAAATTGCCAAAAGAAATTCGGCACTACTCCTCTCCCACACTACCCAAACCGTCCCACTCCCCACAAACTCTCCTAAAATTGGCCAAATCCCCACAAACACTCCACACCATCATTTCAAATTAGTTGAACAAGTCTTCCTCCTCAATCCACTCTCCACCCACCATTCAAATGAGTAGACTAAGTCCAAGGCGATTTTGAACCGCCTACAACTCTCCTCCTCCATGCCACAAAAAAGGATGCAAAATGTGGCCACCTGTGCAGCTTGAACACAAGATCTCTCCCTCCCGCAGATGACGCCACACACACAAGCCTTAGTGGCGCCTATCCTGCCACTCCACCAGCTCCATTCTTGTTCAACAAAACACCAAATAAAACTCTTATACCCTAGCTCCAACAGCTCCCCTGACTTAACACCCAAAAATCAAAATTTTTCCCATTCACTCAGGCGTACACTTAGACTTCAATTAAGCCCCAAAAACATAGAAATAGCCACGCAGCACACTAGACACATGCAAAACATGCAACCACAAAACAGCCCCCTAACCCGGGATATTACAGTTGGTGCCATTCTATACGGAGCTATCGAAATAGGAGTCATTTCTGGCAATAGATCAATACCAAATTCAACTTCCCGTATCGGAGGCAATCCCGGTAATTCCTTAGGAAGTACATCAGAGAACTCATAAACAACTAGCACTTATTCAACTTTCTTTTCAGTCACTTTCGAATCAATCACATAGGCAAAATAGGCTTCGCAACCCTTTTTCACATAACTCTGAGCTTTCAACACTGATATCACGGCCGGTAGTCCATTCAAATCATTAGATTCAATCCGAATTATTTCATCATTTGGACATATCAAATCAATAGTCTTTCTTTTGCAGTTCACAACAGCATCATGCATTGTTAGCCAATCCATACCCAGAATTATATCAAACTCATGAAAAGGTAATAGCATCAGATCAGCCGGAAAGCAAACATCTTGAAACATCAACGGACAATTTTTGCATACTTTGTCAACCAGAAACATTTACCTAAGGGGTTCGATACTCCAATAACAAATTCAGTAGACTCTAAAGGTAAAGTCTTACTGGATACTAAGTTCATGCATACATAAGAATGAGTAGATCTTGGGTCTATCAATGCAATCACAAAAGTATCATAAAGAGTAAATGTACCCATAATAACATCTGGAGATGAAGCTTCCTTACGGGCTCGGATGGCGTATGCTCTAGCAGGTGCCCTAGCTTCAGATCTTGCAACTGTATCTTTCGTAGTTCTTTGGCTACCACTGACATTCCCTGTATTTCGAGAAGGTCTACGAGACCTATTTAAGGGACACTTTGATTTGATTCGTTGAATAATATTATGAAATGTCCGTAAAAGGTTCTGTTTTGTCTGGTAATGCCTCTTAACCCTAGTCCGGCGACGGATACGGGTTGGGGGTGTTACAAAGCAGATCTCCTTATAACACCTCACTTTTACTAAAAGAGTCTAACATGTCCCATAAGTGTAGCATAAAGCTAAATCCTCTCCAACACACCAACATGTCTCGATGAATGGAGCTTAGCTCGACATTCCCTTATCTCTCCAACCTATCTTATGGCCTCAACGCCCAAATCATTAAACACAAACATGAGTACTCACAATCTCATGGCATGCCATTATATCCAACGATTACAAAAGATTATCGTGTCAAAACATTTACTTAAACATAGAGCTCACATGTAACACCCCTAAACCGTATCCGTCACCGGATTAGGATTACGGAGCATTACCAGAAGATAATATCATAAAACAAACATTTATTCACTATATATAAAACACATCATAAAACATAGAAATATTATTTAAACTCATATATATAGTCCATTTTATGAGCCCTTGAGGCCCTAAAAAGACATTAGAAATGAGTCGGGACTAAATTGGAAACATTTAGAATTTTTTGGGAAAAGATAAAATTTTTCACACTGTAGGGGTCACACGGCCCTGTGGACATTTGAAGTAGGGACACACGGCCGTGTCCCAGCCCGTGCCCGTGTCCGTGTAACTCACTGACTTGGGTCACACAGCCAAGCCACACGCCCGTGTGCCAGGCCATGTGCTAGGCCGTGTAATAGCCTAACTTGCAACCCTTTTTAAGCTACAAGGGACACACGGCCGTGGCACATGGCCGTGTGCCACATACAGCTGAAACACACGCCCGTGTCTTTGGCCGTGTGGATGAAAAATAGGCCATTTTTGAGCCATTTTTCTCACCTAAAGTTTAGGTACTTACACAAACCAAATGTATCTATTTTTATGCATTCAAATGGCACCTAACATTTACATATACAAGCTAGAAATCATAATAACTAACCATTCAACCAATATGCCAAAATGGCACCTCAATCTCAACAATCAAACTTGATTAAATACTTACTAAATTCATCCATAATTCAATTAACCAATTGAATAACTTAAATACTACATTTACCATAATGTTCACATACCATTCTCATGCACAACAAATACCATTATGACCATTTCTGTAACAGTCCGGTTTAGACCCTAGTCAGAATAGTGGTTTCGAGACCACAAATTCGAGTCTAAAAAATATTTTAATATTATTTTCCGTGATTATAGTATGCAATTAAGCATGTGTGAAAGTTTCGTGAATTTATTTTATTGTTTGTGTGTTTAATTTGAGAAAAAGACTAAATCGCGTAAAAGGTAAAAGTTGCTTTCTATTGGTTAAAGTGCCTTAATGCTATGTTCTTTTAATGTGAAGGTCTTAAAATGGATTTAGGCCATTTATTTATGGTATGGACGGTAGTGGACTTTTAATTTAAAGATTATGTAATGTTTCATTAAGGGCAAAAATGGAAATGAATAATTAATATGATTATTAATAAAACAAGCCATTATCATCTTTGTCTTTCCCGAATATTGAAAGAAAAGAAAAGAAAAAGAGATAGCTAGGTTCGACCATGGTTTCTCTTTAAATTAAGGTATGTTTTTGTTTCAGTTTTTGATAATTTCTACGTTTTTGTAATCGTTGCTTCGAGTACTGCAAAGCCCATGCCTCAGTTTTAGAATTTGATGAAGATTATGAGATGTGCCATTGATGAATGTTTGAGCTTTGTGATGTTAGTTGATAAAATATGAAATATATGTTTAGATTAACATGTTTTGTCTTTGGATTTTTGATGAATTTGAGTAATTTGGACTAATTTATGAAAAATAATATTTTGAGGGACTAAATATGAAATAAATGAAACTTATGGGCTTATATGAAGCATATGAAAATTTGGCTAAGCATGGGTACAAAGAAATTTTGTGTATTTTGTGATTTTGTGAAATAATGACTTAAATGTCAAAATGTGAAAATGTGAGGGCTAATTTGTAAAATGCCCTAAATGTGTGTTTTTGGATTGAATTGAATGATTTGGTGAATAAATGGGTTAAATTTGAATATGTATAGATCAAGAACAAAAGAAAACAGATTTAGACCGAGGAAAGTCGAAAGTGATCGAGTAATCGAAACCGTCTGTTTATATCCGTACGAGGTAAGTCTATATACAAATAAATGTATTTAAGTTGATTTATTCATGTTCATATATTATTGAATTGTGATGAATGGCTTTGGAAGATATACATATGAAAATCGAGAAAGTATCGACAATGTGTCAATATCTGAAAAGTCTCGTACGAACCTTAGAAATAGATAGGATTAATATGTCATGACATAGGGATTCCGATATGTGATATCATGTAAGACCACATCTGGGACATTGGCATTGGTTTGAGATTTACGTGTAAGACCATGTTTGGGACATTGGCATCGTATTTGATTCGTGTAAGACCCTGTCTGGGAAAGTGGCATCGATATTGGATTACATGTAAGACCACGTCTGGGACGTTGGCATTGTACGAGTATTCTGAGATATCCGAGTATCCTATATGATTTTGAATGGTTCAATGGGAAATTCTGAGAAATGAAAGACTATGTGAAATGTATGACCGTTTCAGGTACGTTTGAAGTGTATGCTATGATTGAGTATAAAAGGTAAGTATTTGTGAATGTGCACAAGTGAGATATGTGCATAGACTTGTTGAGACAAAATGTGATATATGTATGAATGTGCTTTGAAAAAAAAGAGATAGTTGAAGATATGATTTGTTGGTAAGCAATGGCTAAACAAATGAGCCAAAGAAGAATTACGAATTTGCAATTGAGATATGTTAATGATCTTGTATTTGATATGATTATGAATGTTTATATGATCGGTTTATTTGTATATGGCTTACTAAGCTTTTGAAAGCTTATTGTGTGTGTTTGCATTGTTTTATAGATCGTTAAAGCTACGAAAGGCTCGGGGATCTTCGAGGATCATCACCACACTATCAAACTCTATTTTGGTACCTTTTGAAAGAGTAAATATTTAAGTATGGCATGTATAGTCTAGTTGAAATGGTTGATGTTTTGAGTTGTATATATATAAGCTATGTGATATGGCTTGTAAATGGATGTGCATATGGTAATATTTGATCTATGTTTTGTGATGCAAAGTTGGTATATTATAGATGAAAAGATGTCATAAAAAATTGGTAAGTTTGTGGATGGATTTTGCTTAAAAATACTTGTGATTAGATTGAGCTAAATGGCACAAAAGTTGGTGTGTTTGATAGGTTCTTGTATGGTTAGAAAATATGGTTGTTTTGGTATGTTTTGGGTACTTTTGATTCTTGGAATGATGCTTATTTGTGCTTGTAGGTATAACCCAAAGTGTGGGTGGAAAATTGGCCTTTCAAATGGCTTATATTTGCCCACACGCACACGGGCGTGTGGCTCGACCATGTCCTTCGTGGTTGTATTTTAAACAAGTCAGTTTCGACCACGGGCTGGACACACGAGCGTGTGACTGGTCGTGTGGTGCAAGTTAGTGTCGACCACGGGTGAGGCACACGGGCTTGTCTCAGGCCGTGTGGAAAAGTCAGTATGTATGCCCTATTTTGCCACGGCTTAGAAACATCGGTGTGTCTGAGGCCGTGTGAGGCACACGGCCTACCCACACGGGCGTGTGACCTCTGAAACTTTGAAATGTGTTTGATTTTCAGAAAAATTTTATATGATCTCGGTTTAGTCCCGACCCCTTTCTAAAGCATGTTTAAGGTCTCGTAGACCTCATTAAGGGACTATATGCTTGTATTTTGCTATGATATGAGGATGATATAATCATTGATATGAAATGTTCGTAAAAGTTTGTGATTTGTCCGGTAATGCCTCTTAACCCTAGACCGGCGATGGTTACGGGTTAGAGGTGTTACAATTTCCACATCTACCATATACCTTATTAAATTTACAAAATGCCAAACACCATTTCCACATCATGCCAAAATCGATAATTTCGTTCTTTATTTATTTTTTGGTGCACTTCAGGGACAATGTACGAAATAAAGTGTGGGGGTAAGATAGAATTTT
The DNA here is from genome assembly GCA_025698515.1 of Gossypium sturtianum. Lineage (NCBI taxonomy): Eukaryota > Viridiplantae > Streptophyta > Magnoliopsida > Malvales > Malvaceae > Gossypium > Gossypium sturtianum. The sequence goes on from CM046951.1 coordinate 39,171,248, forward strand.
TCGGATTGGTTTCAAAATTTCAATTTTTTTTTACTTGTTTTTAATTTCTTTAGTAGTTTAATTTTAGTCTAGTTCCATTTTCTTGTTGAACCTTGATTGAAACCACGAGCCTAATGCATAAATTCTTGATCCTTTTTCTTTTTGATCCCAGCACGAACTTAGACGTCAAGCCATTAATATCGAGGGTTAGGTAGATACATCATGGAGGTTTCAAAATAATTGAGAGTGAAACTTAAGGGATAGTATGGTATATTGAGTATAAGATTCTTGCAAACTTATGCGTATGTTGAAAAGTTGGAAAACAAATCAAAGAAAAAGTTTTTGAAGGCTAAAAAGGCAAGTGAGAAAATCTCATATGTAGAAAAAGCAAAGTGAGAGAAAAAGAAAAGAAAGAAAAATACTCATTTTTTGCACAAAAGATTCGCTAAGATGATTCTACTCATGAATATTATACTATACCTTAGGAAATGGAGAGAAAAGGAAGGCGAGAGAGGTGGATATAAGGTGGTGAGCTAAATGATATAATGGGGGTAGCATCAGGGTCAATATAATGTGCCAAATTATTTTCGTGCTTAAACTATTTTTTAGATTCAGTTCTTCAATTCCAAACCAACCTCAGCCACAGAACATTACAAGCCAAAAAGTCCTATGTAACCTAAGTGATACGACTCATGGATGAAAATTAAATTGAATATTCACATTTCTGACCACTTGCATTCATCAAACATAAATGTATAGTTGTGTACTTGTTTAGATCGGATTATATGCTTAACATTATTGATTTTTTTTTTACTTTGTAACTTTGTGAACTAATGTGTTTGATATTAAAAATCGAGAGTCAAATATATATCGTGCTAGAGTTACATGTTTTGTCACATTCTCTTGTTTATAATGTTCCAAACCAATCTCCTGTATGAAGCATTCTCAAGCACCGTTTAGTCATTTTATTTTCTTATTTTTATGTGTCTTTGTTTTGTTGCTTGAGGGCAAGCAATGACTTTAGTACGAGGGAGTTTGATTTGCCACAATTCGTTGTGGCAAATTAGAGTCTTTTCGGCACTTACGAGCTTACTTTCTAGCCATTTTATATTTATTTATTGCATTTTCAATTTTATTAGTTTAGATCTATTTTATTGCAAAACAAGTGTTTTTACACATTTTCTGGTGTTTTAATAACCCATGAGGCCAACTCGAGCCTCAGGAATGACTAATAGGCTATTTGAGTGTGTAGGGTGTTAATTTAGGCCCAAGATTACAAAGGACAATGCCAGTGTGTTGACACTAGCATGCATCATCACAACATCGAACATCAAAGCATCCAGAGGTGAAAAAGGGTCGATGTTGCACGTGGGACCTTGATGTCGCGACACAGCGACGATTTCATGGAAGGATGCGTCTGTTTCCCTGGGATGGCAATTTCATTTTATTTCCTTAATTAGACCCTAAGCATTTAATAGTATATTGTATTAATTAGAATCAAAATGTATATAGGGTTGTAGACATCAAGTAACATTTAGCTTATATAAGTCACTTTATAGTCTCTTTAGAAGGGAGGTTAGACGATTTAGACCTAAACAATTTATTTAGTTTTCTTTGTTGTTTTATGTTCATGTAGTTGGGATTTTGTTCCAAAACCGCACTTCAATGATTTATGAATGAGCAATTTCTCCTATCTCTTATTCTTTTATTTATATTTTCTTTAACCTAATCAACTAACGTTCGTATCAATATTAGAATAAGTTGTGCTTTATTTATATCTGGCATGTTTCGATTATGGAACTGTTTAATTGATAAGTAGTTTAACGAGTGGATGTGCGAGTAGTTAGCAAATTAACGAGGGTCTCTCTTACAAATTAATTGGTATAAATTCATGTGTTTCTAAACCCTAGGATTGACGACCCTAGGAAGTAATATAGGTAAACAGATCGAGAGACGAGGTTACCGAGTACATCGTGAATTTATCCAGGTCAGGAAAGTGAGGTCGACAGGTAAGCGTGTACTGGTCGATTAGTTAGGCAGTAGAGGCCGAAAGGTAATACTGTCTAGTTAATAATTAATTCATCGGTAAAACTTGATTTCTTCTATTAATTACAACCATTGAAGCAATTTAATCTTCTATTAGTTAATCAAATTTAGGCTAAATCTCACATCGTTAACACTAGGAATAGGAAATTCCATTAGGTTAAAATAGGCTTAATTAATTTAATTAGTTTAATTAATATTTTAATTTGGATTCACACTACTAACTTGTAAATCGATTAGAATAGTAATTATTTTCTGTAATTAATTTAATAATAAATTTCACTAATCTACAATCCCTTGGGTACGATGTTCGGAAAACTTACTGGTGTTCTGTTGTAACACAAAACTATATTACAATTTGACCTATTCGCTTGTAGATACTACACTTCATTCTATATATTTTATTTGCACGATTTTTACTCTAAACGTTCGCACATTTGGAGGCGGTCAATTTTTTGGGAGTCATCCGCTCCGATGCCCAAGACAAAGCATCTCCCCAATTGGACTTTATAGATGACATATTAGTCTTTCAATCAATTTGCTCATTTCTAACATAATGTCCCCTATTTTTGACATGGCCTGAAGCACATGCATGTGATATGCCACACGGGCGTGTCCCTTCTCCCACACGGGCGTGTAGACCTTTTTGATAAAAATTTTCTCTAAGTTTTCCCAGAAGTTTCTAAAGTTCTCGGTTTAGTCCCAAACTACTCCTTATGTATGTTTTGGGCCTCGTAGGCTTGTGTAAGGGGTGATATGAATGTTTGTGAAAGATTTTAAATTTGAGTGGAAAGTCATGTCTCGATTTTGTATGATTTCTTGCATATAAATCCGGTAACACCTCGTACCTTGTTCCGGCATCGAATATGGGTAAGGGGTGTTACATTTAGTGGTATCAGAGCTATGGTTTAGTCGATTCTTGGACCGCCGTAGCGTGTGTGAGAGTCTAGCTATACATGCCATAAATGTATTATGATAGTGTGGTGACTCCTGACAAAATCAAACTGTGTTTTCATATAGTAAATGGATCCCGACTGAGCTTCTGCTGATGATGCTGCAAGTAATGCGCCGGCTCCAGCGCAAGGGATCACGCCAATAGAAAGTAGACCTGAGACCTTGGGTCAAGGAGAGGAGGCTCGGGAAGCCTTTCTCCATATGATGAGTAATTGGTATACTGAGTTTGTTCGAGCAAATCCTAATGCTCAACCTCCTTCACCCCCTCCTATACCTCAATCGGTCCCCGTAGCTCCGTAAGGTATTGACTTGGCAAGATTATCTAAACCCCCAATTGATAAGATACGAAAATAAGGGGCCGAAGAATTTAGAGCCAATATACATGATGATCCCGAGAAAGCAGAGTTTTGGCTTGAGAATTCTATGCGGGTATTTGATGAACTTTCTTGCACGCCCAAAGAATGCTTAAAATGTGTTGTATCATTACTGAAGGACTCGGCATACCGCTGGTGGAAAATGATGACATCTGTAGTCCGAAGGAGAGAGTGACATGGGATTTCTTCTTAGAGGAGTTTCGAAAGAAATATATAAGTCAGCGGTTCATCGACCAGAAACGGAAAGAGTTCCTCGAATTGAAGCAAGGCAAAATGTCTGTGGCAGAGTATAAACGTGAACTTGTCAGACTCAGCAAGTATGCTCAAGAGTGTGTGTCTACTGAAGCTATTATGTGTAAGAGAGTCGAAGATGGGCTGAACGAGGATATTAGATTATTAGTTGGGATCTTAGAGTTGAAAGAATTCGTGGTATTGGTCGATCGAGCTTGCAAGGCTGAAAAGCTGAATAAGGAAAGGGGAAAAGCTATGATTGAGGCCTAAGATGCTAGGAAGAGGCCGATGAGTAAGTCGTTCTAATCCCAATCAAAGAGGTCCAAAGAAACAAACCCTCAGATGACCGTTTCAGCTGGGTATTCACACTGAGATCGTGGTAAAACATATTCGGGCTCTAGCGTTCAAGCCACCTCGATGGCAAGTGTGCGTAATACGAAGTCTAGTAAACTCGAGTGTCAGAATTGTGGTAGACAACATATTAGAGAGTGTTGGGGAAATAATAGAGCTTGCTACAAGTGTGGTTCTTGAGAACATTTTATCAGAGACTGTCCTGAGAATGTTGAAGGAGAGAAACTTCAGAGTGTTAGACCGAGTAACACTACTAGCAGAGGTAGACCACCGCGAAGTGCTGGAGGTGGAGCTAGTAGTAAAAGTATAATGAAGGATTCAACTGCAAGGTCAAGAACGAGAGCACCTGCTAGAGCTTATGCCATATGTGCTCGTGAGGATGCATCATCCCCCGATGTGATTACGGGTATATTCTCTCTTATGATACTAATGTTGTTGCATTAATTGACCCCGGATCCACTCATTCTTATGTTTGTGTGAATTTGGTAAATAGTAAGAAATTATCTGTTGAATTGATTGAGTTTGTTATTAAGGTGTCAAATTCTTTAGGCCAGTATGTGTTAGTATATAAGGTTTGCAAGAATTGTCCTTTGACAATTCAAGGTCATTATTTCCTGGCTAATTTGATATTGTTGGCATTTGACGAGTTTGATGTTATTTTGGGCATGGACTGGTTGACATTACATGATGCTAAGGTAAATTGTAGACAGAAAACTCTTGAGTTGAAATGTGAAAATGGTGAGATTCTTTGGGTTGAAACAGATGACTCAAATAAGATGCCTGTGGTGATTTCGTACATGTCTGCTTAGAAGTGTATGAGAAAAGGATGTGAAGCATACCTTGCATATGTGTTGAATACTGAGATGTCTGAGTCGAAGCTTGAATTTGTGCCAGTAGTTTGTGAGTTTCCAGATGTATTCCCGGCAGAATTACCTGGGTTTCTTCCTCTTAGAGAAATTGAGTTTGCTATCGATCTGGTACCTGGGACTGCACCGATCTCCATTGCTCCGTATAGAATGGCTCCGACTGAATTGAAAGAGTTAAAGGCTCAGCTACAAGAGTTAACCAATAAGAGGTTTGTTAGACCGAGTTTTTCTCCCTGGGCACTCCCGTATTATTTGTAAAGAAGAAAGACGGAACAATGAGGCTTTGCATTGATTACCGTCAACTTAACAAGGTAACTATAAAGAACAAGTATCCATTGCCGAGAATAGATGATTTGTTCGATCAACTGAAGGGAGCAACCGTGTTCTCAAAAATAGATTTAAGATCCGGCTACTATCAGTTGAGAGTCAAAGAATCCGATGTGTCGAAAACTACTTTTAGAATGAGGTATGGACACTATGAATTTCTTGTGATGTCTTTCGGTTTAACTAATGCACCAGCAATGTTTATGGATTTAATGAACCAAATTTTTTAGCTATATTTGGATAAGTTTGTAGTAGTGTTCATAGATGATATATTGATTTATTCCCGAGATGAGTCTGAGCATGCCGAACACTTAAGAACGGTGCAGCAGATTCTACGAGAGGAGAAGTTGTTTGCTAAGTTCAGTAAAAGTGAGTTTTGGCTTCGTGAAATTGGATTTCTGGGACATATAGTTTCAGGTGATGGTATTCGGGTTGATCCGGGCAAAATTTAAGCGATTGTTGATTGGAAACTGCCAAAGAATATATCCGAGGTTAGAAGCTTTTTGGGCTTAGCTGGGTATTATCAACGTTTTTTCGAGGTATTTTCGATGATTGCTTCTCCTATGACTAAGTTGTTGCAAAATAATGTAAAGTTTGAATGGACCGATAGATGTCAACAAAGTTTCGAGAAGTTGAAGGCACGATTAACTGAAGCACTGATTTTGGTACAACCTTAGTCGGGAAAGGAGTTTGTGATCTATAGTGATGCGTCATTGAATGGTCTTGGTTGCGTGTTGATGCAAGAGGGAATAATAGTGGCTTATGCCTCGAGACAGCTAAAACCACATGAAAAGAATTATCTGACGCACGATTTGGAATTGGCCGCCATCGTCTTTGCTTTGAAGATTTTGCGTCATTATTTGTATGGTGAGAAATGCCGAATCTTTACCGATCACAAAAGTTTGAAGTACTTGATGAGCCAATAAGACTTGAATTTGCGACAACGAAGGTGGCTCAAATTATTGAAAGATTATGAGCTAGTGATTGATTATCATCCGGGAAAAGCGAATGTAGTCGCAGATGCTTTAAGCAGAAAATACTTGTATGCTTTTAGAGCTATGAGTACGAGTTTGGCTTTGTCTGACGACGGTTCAAATTTGGCTGAGTTGAGGGCTAGACTGTTATTTTATCAGCAAATTTGTGAAGCTCAAAAGAAAGACAAAGAATTACAGTTAAAAGAGTTCAGTGCGAATCGGGTAATGATTCAGATTTTCGAATTGGACCAAATGATTGCTTGATGTTTCGTGATAGGGTATGTGTATCGAAAGATGATGAGTTGATTCGGAAAATTTTACATGAGGCACACAGTGGTTGTTTGTCAGTACATTCGGGCAGTACAAAAATGTATAATGATTTAAAGAAGTTGTATTGGTGGCCGGGTATGAAAAGAGACATCTCTGAGTTTGTGACAAAGTGTTTGATTTGTCAACAAGTGAAAACTGAGCATCAAGTACCTCCGGGTTTACTTCAGCCAGTGATGGTTCCTGAGTGAAAATGGGACCGAATCACGATGGATTTTGTAACAGGGTTACCTATGACTCCGAAAAAGAAAGATGCCGTGTGGGTCATCGTTGATAGATTCGAAATTGGCTCACTTTATACCAGTACGTACTGATTACTCGCTTGACAAGTTGGTTGAGCTGTATATTGCCAAAATTGTGAGATTACATGGGGTGCCTATGTCCATTATTTCGGATAGAGATCCGAGATTTACTTCGAGGTTTTGGAAAAAGTTGCAAGAAGCCTTGGGTACGAAATTGAATTTTAGTACTGCGTTCCATCCGCAAATTGATGGTCAATCCGAAAGAGTGATTCAAGTTCTCGAAGACATGCTTCGATGCTGTGTTTTAGAATTCGAAGGTAGTTGGGAGAAATATCTACATTTGGTTTGAATTTTCCTACAGCAACAGTTATTAGTCGAGTATACAGATGGCACCGTATGAAGCATTATATGGTCACAAATGTCGAACTCCTTTGTATTGGACCGAGCTTATTGAGAAACAGATTCACGGGGTTGATTTAGTTAGAGAAACCGAAGAGAAAGTGAAAGTCATCCGTGATAGTCTGAAAGCTGCTTCAGACCGACAAAAGTCATACGCAGATTTGAAAAGAAAGGAAATTGAGTTTCAGGTGGGTGATAAAGTGTTTCTGAAAGTATCCCCGTGGAAGAAAATATTGAGATTTGGTAGAAAGGGCAAATTGAGTACGCGTTTCATTGGGCCGTATGAGATTATTGAAAGGATTGGACCAATAGCGTACCGGTTAGCTTTGCCAGTGGAGTTGGAGAGAATACACAATGTGTTCCATGTGTCGATGTTGCAACGATATCGTTCCAATCCTTCACATGTAATTCCTCCGACAGAAATTAAGATACGACCGAATATGACCTATGATGAGGAACTAATTAAGATTTTGGCTCGAGAGGTTAAACTATTGAGGAACAAAAGTATAGCCTTAGTGAAAGTGTTGTGGCAGAAACATGGTGTAGAAGAGGCTACGTGGGAACCAGAAGAAGCCATGAGAAAACAGTACCCAAACCTTTTAATCGGTAAGATTTTCGGGGATGAAAATCCCTAAAAGAGGGAGAGTTGTAACAACCCGATTTAGGGGCTAGTCAAAACAGGGGTTTCGAAACCACAAATCCAAGACCAGAGAAATTATTATTTTTATATATTATTTTATGTGTTATATCATGATTATATGAGTACATGAAAATTTTGGTGAATTAATTTTAGTGATTTCATGCTTAATTGCGAAAAAGGACTAAATCGCATAAGGTGCGAAAGTTTTATTTTACAAGCTAAAGGTGTTAAATAGCTAGAGACCTTTAAATTAGAGGTCCTTATTGTGCAAATAGGCCCTTATAAGGGTGATAGCCGGCCATAGGGACAAAGAAATTAAAATTGGTCAAGGTTTGGTGACATTAGGTGACTAAATGAATAAAATAAAATAAAACAAAGAAAGCTATCATCTTTTCCTATTATCTTCTTTTTCAACCAAAAATATCAACAAGAATAGGGGTTTGGAAGCCTGAAAATTTCAGCAACTTACACTCCTTGAAAGTAAGTGATTTTGGTGGTCATTCTTGATAATTTTTGTACTTTTGTGACCCTTGTAGCTTAATCTAGCGAATGAAGGGACTATTTTGTAAAATGGTTAAGAATCTAGGGCTTTTCCATGTGAGTATTCATGTGTTTTCTGAAATTTTATGGAAGAAAATGGATCTTGGTTGTTTAATAAACAACTTTTGTAAAAGGATTTTTCATGAAAACACCTAATAGGACAATTTTGTAAAAGTTATAAAAAGGGATAGTAAATGTGTGAAATATTTGGAATTTTCAGTTTCTATAAGAGAGAATATGAATCGGCTAGGCTTGGGTGTGCAAAAAATGAACACATTTCATTTTACGAGCCTAGGGGCAAAATTGTAATTTTGTGAAAGTTTAGGGGCAAAACGGTTATTTTGCTAAAATAGAAATTTTGGAGTGATTTGATTAATGTGGTTATTTAATAAGCTAAATATGTCATTATAGATCAAGAAGAACATGGAATCAACCTTGACCGAGGAAAAGGCAAGGTTTCGGACTAAATTGCAAGTTGACATATTTTGTATCGAGGTAAGTTTATATGTAAATGATACATCCTTTTTACTTATGTGGGGCCAACCCACGGTGGTGTCAAAAAACAGGGACAAGTCGCAATGAGGTGCCCAACCTCTAGTGTCCCAAAGACACAAATGTGCTACCAAAGCACTGGTGACCGTAGTCACGATAATCGAATGATGGGGCCAACCCATCGTGTGATACCCAATCACTAGCAGACGATCCCATATCTCAAAGTGGGGCCAACCCACGGTGGTGTTAACAACAGGACAAGTCGCAATGAGGTGCCCAACCTCTCTGGTGTCCCAAAGACACAAATGTGGTACCAAACCACCACCGGTGACCCAAAGTCACAAAGTGTGTTACCAAAACACCGGTGCTCACAAGACAAAATATCACCGCTCCCTCCACTCATATCACCCATCAACATACCGTACTCATGTAATCATGCATATCATACAAATCATGCATATCATGCCAACATGTCTAGCATTACATCTCATAGCATGCATAACATAGATCATAATACCCAAGGTATCCATAATAGAACTTGTAATAAATAGGACTTACCCGGATACGCACACATACCCCGTTTGGGTATCCAATTATCCGTCATCTTCATTATGGTTTTTAACAGCAAACAGTTTATTAATAACATTACTAGGTATCGGTGTGTTAGTTTACACACCGTAATCTGAGTCTAGAAATCGACAAAAGCGATCTAAGTCCCTTGATTAACTGTCTCCTATAATCGGCCAACATAGGGTTAGTACACAAAAAGCATTCGGCAAAGGCTTTATACCAAGAGAAGTCATCTCAAACCCTTACCTTCACTTCTTAACTTGGTTTCCAACCAACCCCGAACCTCAATGGTCCTTCTAAGACAATCGGCCACCACCTTGAAAAGAATAACAGTTAATCCTTTATCATTCACGATTTAATCGAAACCAGACGATTAAACTAACAACAACCAATCACTTACCCCTTACTAATCAATTGTGAAGAAAACGGCTCCTCTTGCTTGCTTCCACAATCCAATGATCCTATAACGAAGAGAATAGAAACACGAGATTAACACCTAATATTCGGCCAAGAAGAACCACTAGGAGAAGGAAAAGATTCGGCTAACACCTTAGCAAAGAGGGGAAAGAAGTTTCGGCTTCACACCAAGGAAGAGAACTCAAGAGAGAAGTGGGAAACAAGGGGTTGATATTCGGCTAATTAACAAAAAGGAACAAAGAAAAGAAAAGTGCTTTCGGTTGGAAAGAGGAAGCAATGGAGAAAGGTATTTTGGAGAATGGGGTTTCTGGCTATCTAGGTTTCAAAACAAAGAAAAGAGTATGGAGAGAAGAGAGTTATACTTTCGGCTTACTCCAATGAAGAAGGAAGAAGATGTGGAAGGGACATTCGGCCACAAGCTCAAATTCAAGAAAACAAAGCAACTTTTCGGCAACTAAAGGGGTTTGATGTTTTCGGTTTCAAGAAGTGTAGAAGATGAGAGAAATTCTTTAGAAAGAATCGAAACACCCTTTGATAAAAAAATGAACTTCCTTTTTACCCAATATGACCGAAAATGCACCAAATGAAAAGTGCATTTTGGCACACTCTTTCCCCACACTAAGCCGTCACTCCCCTCCAACTCCCCTAAATTGGCCAAATCCCCACAACACTCCACTCCACACATTCAAACAAGCATGACCAAGTCTTCCTCCTAAACTCACTCTCCTCCCACCATTTGAACGGTTTGACCAAGTCCAAAGAAGAATTTGAATTGTCTTCTACTTCCTCCTCCCATGCCGTCCAAAATGGGAACCAAAATGGGGACTTTGCAGGCTCGAACACTAGACCTCCACCCCATGCATTTGACGCCACACCTAGCTCCCAAGTAACGCATGCTTGCCACCTTGCCACTCACCTTTTGTTCAACAAAACCCCAAATAAAACTCTTATACCCCACTTCCTCGGCTCCTCTCCTATAAAGCCTAAAAACAAAAATTCTCCTACCTACTCGTGCACACTCCTAACCTACAATTAAGCCCCGAAACTACACAAATAGCAATACAGCACAGTTAACACATGCAATAACATGCAACAACAAAATAGCCCCTAACCCGGGATATTACATTCAAAAATTTCGATGTTTGGGCACTCAATTTAGTCAAAAGGACTAAATTGTAAAAAGTGCAAAAGTTGAGTCCTACATGTTAGAGGTGTCCAATTGTTATGAAATTTTAAAATGGAGGTCCTTAAATTGTAATTAGACCATTGGTTAATTTGTTGGACAAAAATGTACATGAAATAGGTGAAATGGAATATTTTTAAGTTAGGAGTATTTTGGTCATTTAGTGATTAAATGATTAAATAAATAAAATTAAAGCCATTTTTTGTCCATCTTCAACCCCATGGACGAATTTCACAAGAGGAAACCATGGCTAAGGTTTTTCAAGCTTCCAAGCTCGATTGTAAGTATGTTCTAGCCCCGTTTTTAATGATTTTTACGTTTTTGAAATCCTTGTAACAAGATCTATCTATTTCTACCACTAATTTGAGATATGGTGTAACGCCCCAAAATCCCGAAATTCTAAATTCTATGCACTGAAGATGGTATGTTTTAAGTAGCACTTAGAATATTAATTTTAAGGTGTTACCAGGGTTATTTGAAGTGTTAGGGGTAGGGATGACCATAGGGAAATTTTTAATTTTTGCCTTCGTGGGACCCTAGTCTCAGGTATTAGGCCTTTTAAGCAGATTAAGGGGAAAATAGGACACAATTAGGCTTGTGGTCCAGTGGCAAGGTGGGGTCACTTGGAGAGCTATAAGGTGGCGTGATTGTCAGGTGAAGAGGTCTAGGGTTCGAGGCTTAAGAGTGGTGAATTGAGGGGTTTTATTTTTTTTGCACATGAAAGGAAAGTAGTGGCGCTGCAGTGGACTCTGGAAGGGAGTGTTCAAGAGAGAAATTTAAGGTAAAGATAAGAGAGAAAAGATAGGGGATTGAGGTGTGGATGTGTTGGTACCGAATGGGACTTTGGAGGAAGGTAGTTTCAGCTTTGGCTATAAAAGGAGAGTGTCGAATTCTTTTGAAAGGTTCTTTGGGTTTCCATCACTTTTCTCTTTCCCCCCATTCTGTTCTCCCATAGCCAAATTCTTCCATTGCCGAATTACCATCATCCTTTTTTTGCCGAAATCCCTATTTGTGCCGATTCCTTATTGTTTTTCCTCCATCACAAATCTGTTGTTGTTATCTACTCTTTGTCAAGTTTAAAAGCCGGTTCTCGTTTAGTAGCTATCTAGGCCGCAGGATCAAAGGTTGGATTCGGTAAGTACTTAGTCAACCTCCTTTAGTGTGTTTTGGAAAAATTCGGAGGGATATCTAACTCTTTATTGTTGTTAACCCTGTATTAACAAGGGTAGGATTCAAAGATCGCAAGCGTGGTAAGGATCGCTAGCAAGTGGTAAGTGTACTCGTCTCAATTGTGGATTAGTAGTGGCCGAATGTAAGTGTGGCTTATAGAGGTGACTTGTGTGGAATATGAGTCACTTGATTTTTGATAGTATATGTGTGGGTGCAGATCTAGGTGATATTCGTGAATAGTAGCTAAGGAAGGGCTACTAGAACTGGTGGCACACGGTAAGGTTATGGTAAGGCTTCAGTTTTTGGTAAGTACTGTGGTTAAGTGTGTGATTGATTGGAGGTTGGTATTGGTTATAGGTTCAAGGCTGAGGAGAGTGTAACACGTCTTATTTACCAGGTGTGTACAAACACTACACACACACGATGTCGGCAACGCCGAAAAGCCGAAAAGCTGAAAGTGGTTAAATGGGCCTGCCGAGCTCGTGGGCCCAAATCGGCAAGGGTTGATATGTGAACTTGAATAATGAATTGACATGGATGGTTGTATGATTTGATTAAGATCGGGCCTAATGGGCTATATAAACATGATTGGGCTTAATGGGCTATATGAACATGATTGGGCTTAGTGGGCCTTATGTGATTTTATAAATGCATGCTAGGGTTTAATAGACTCTAGGCCTAGTTCTAATAAATTCTTAAATAAGCATAAAACTTAATTTATTAATCAAACATGTCTGTGCACAAGTCGCTAGGTTTGAGTGTGGCAATGGACGTATGTATGTCTAGGATTGGATCTAGAGAGAGCTTGGTACTTAAGCGGTCCTAGTGACCCACCTCCTCTTCTCTGGGATCCTACCTGGTGCATAGTGTCTGTTCACTTTAGCCGCGAGGACTTGTTGATGGGCCAAAGTTCATACCTAAAACCCGAGGTGAAAGAAATTACGGAAAAACCCCTGTAGTGTAGAATTACGGAAATACCCCTGTATGGTAGATTTACAAAAATACCCCTAGGTAGTGAAATGACTAAAATAACCTTAGGAGCTTAATGTGCTTAATGTGTATGTTGCATTCATGAGATATATGTTGCACTTGGGTGGGTTTGATGATACGGAGGAAGATATGTGAGGATCGCATTGTCGCTTGACGATCGTGGATCCACCGGTGGCTTTAAGCCCATTATATGCTTAGTAGCCTTGCCGTAACGTTGAGTAGTCCTGCTGTTGGTGCTACCTTTGGAGTGTAGGGATGGGTGGGTTGATATTTATATCCCCACATGAGTGTAGGGTTGGAAGGGAAATGGAGTGCAGGGTTGGATTTGGGATGGGAGCATTGCATTCATGTTATACTGATGTGATATGAGGTCATTGTGGGCTAAGGCCCAAGACCACCGATTTTGTTAGGGCTTAGACCCAATGTGATGATTGCATGATTGGGTTACCAAGGGTCGTACACACTGAGTTTCAAAACTCACACCCTTTTATTAAATAATTCATGTGACTCTCAGTAGACGGCTCGACGTGGAAGAGGACTCGGGGATGGCCACACTGCAAGTTACTTAGAAGTTTTTGTTTATTCTTTCGAATGACTTTACTTTTAATTACTTTATTTTCATTGGGATGTAATAAGGCCTTGTATCTCAAATTTGACTTTACATTTGGGTTTCCTTATTTGTTTCAACTGTCTGATTATTAAACATAAATAAATTTCTAAAGCTTAAACATGGTTTTCGAAATACCTATAACATCTACACGTTTTTCTTAAAACATGGGATTTTATCATAATTTAACAAGTTGCAAGGATTTTGGGTTTCTAAATCTTAAACTTGAGTTTTTAACTAAGCAAAGTCATTTTGGAATTATCCTTTAATGTGACATCACCAGATTCGGCCATAACGTCTGGGCTGGGTCTGGGGGTGTTACATATGGTTAAAGTCTAGGGTTTTGACCCATGATGAATATGTTTGTATTTTTGTGTTTAATGGTAGAAAATGCATGTTTATGGTTAGAGAAATGACTTTTACTAAGTGATTTTCGGTGAAAATGCCTAAAAGGACTAATTTGTAAAAGTTATAAAATATGGCATAAAAGTGTGTTTTAATGGAAATTGTGGGCTGTTATAGTTATGAAAATGGTTCGGCTAGGCTTAAAGTACAAAGAAATTTAATGAAAATCATTTTACGAGCCTAGGGGCAAAATTGTAAATATGTGAAACTTTAGTGGCAAAAATGTAATTTTTCCATAATATGATTTTTGGGTCACATTGAATAATGTGACTAATAAATAAATTAAATGTGATATTATAGATCAAGGAAAACGAGGTTTGGAACTACAACGAGGGAAAAACGAGAAATTGACGAATAAGTCCTTTTCACCGATTGTGCTACCGAGGTAAGTTTGTATGTAAATAATGCATCGTTTTTACTTTCGTTTTTATGTTTTGATATATTTTATGAGATGTGGCTGAATATTGGATGAAATTGACAAAGTATCGAAATGTGAGAAATTTCCCGGTTGAACCTTAGGAATAGAATAGGATACAAGTGACATGTCACTAGGGACCTATGTGAAATCTATGTGAAATTGTGACAAAGTGAATCCGGGTGCTGGTCTTAAGTTCTACCAGTGGCTGGGTATACCGGCATGTGTCGCGGATACCTGACAGCTTGTGTGAGCAGCACTGAGTAGTAACGAATGACTGACAGCTTGTGTGAGCAGACCCGTGAAAGTGAATAGCTGGAGAACGAGCCTCTATGTGAAAAGTGATGTGAAGTAGCTTTGGCTACAAGTGTAACATTTATGTGCAAACTTCCGATGTATCCAATAATATTTCGATGTGTTCAACGGGAAAATGACTAAGTGTAATTGAATGTGATAATGTGATGAACAAGTGAAGGTACATGTGTATATATATTTATGAGCAATGTGCTCGATATGTGATCAAACTTTGGTAAGGTTGATATGGAGTAAGTGTTACAATGAAGACTTGTAAATATTTAATGATGACTAGCTATTGGCATGGCTAACTATGGATATACTCTAGTGTTATATGTGTGAAAAGGAGAATTAATACAAAGAAAACATGATAGAGTGAAATTTAGCAATAAAACTGTTGGGACAGCAGCAGTTGTATCACTGTGAAAAATCACCAAAAATGGTGTAAATCGAATTAGAGGTTGAATAAGATATGAAATTAAAGTTTATTGAGTCTATTTTCACATAAAATAAACGATGTAAGCAAAAGAATTTCATATTCTGATATATTTGAATTTTTGTGATAGAGAGTTAGAATGATTTCGGAATCCGCTGTTCTGAATTGGAAAAATAATTAAAAATTGCACAAAAATAATTATGGGTTATAATTTGCATGATTAAAATCCTTAATGAGTCTATCTTCAAAATAAAAAAACGAGAACATCCTCAAAATCCCGTACGAGGAGATAATTAATTTTTAGTGAAGAGGGGTCGAAACTATTGGATAGCGGAACAGGGGTGACTTTAATGAATAAACTGTACTTATTCGCTAAACCAAAAAATCTTAAAATTTTATTTTAATAAAATATGTGAGTCTATTTTCAGGAAAAATTAATGGATTTTAATTTGGAGTTCCGTATCTCAAGATATAAATATTTTAGAGATTGTGACTTGAGTAGACAGCTTGAGATGAACATGAGTAAATAGTGGAACTATGTGCAATTATGATTGTATTATCTTGAGAACATATTGTGAAGACTTATAAAAGCATGTTAATAAATTACTTATTATTTACATACCTACTTACTAAGCTATAATGCTTACCCCCCTTCCTTTCCTTTTTCCTATAGTGTCACAGATGCTAGCTCGAGTTGGAGGTCGTCGGAGATTCTATCACACTAACAAGTTATTGATTGGTATTGTATCAATGATTTTCAAGTATTTTTAAGTCTATGGCATGTATAGAGACTTTATTATGTGTGTATATGTTAATATGAGTTGGCCAATGTTATTAGAAGGTTATTGTTGTATAAGGCCGTTTAATGTGGCTAATAATTGTTATGTTATAAGTCTATGATGATGCATTTCAAGAATGTGTATGCTTGCATGTGTTGGATGAGTAAATGTGTGATAATTATGAGTGGTAAATGTGATTGGTTGTGTAAGTTGCATGATGTGAATCGTTAACTGTGTGTGTGTGATTATGCATGATGAATGTGGTTTGTAAATGGTATGTGGATGTCTTAGTGTGGGTGTTTGAATGCTTACTAATACCATGTTGTGTGATGATAAATTTGTATAAATGTATAAGTGTTTTGGGGAGGCAAAAGGCTTGGTAAATAATTTTACTTGCAGCCACACGGGCAGCCACACGGCCATGTACCCAGGGTGTGTGAAGTCTGCACTTGATTTTCGAAATTTCAAAACGCCACACGACCTAACACACGGGCGTGTATCTCGGTTGTGTGAAGGACATGGCCTTGGACACGGGCGTGTGCCCCTGTTTTTCAAGAAATTTTTTAGTGCTTTCAGAAGTTCTCGGTTTAGTCCCGGACCATTTCCAAGGTATGTATTGGGCCTCGTAGGACCTATTTAGGGACTCAAAGATAAAAATTTGAAAATTTTTAATTTGGATGAAATTTTATGGCTCGGTTTAATACGTTTACAAGTGTATGTGTTCTGGTAATGACTCGTACCATATTTCAGTGTCAGATACGGGTAAGGGGTGTTACATTTAGTGGTATCAGAGCTATGGTTTAGTTGATTCTCGGACTAACATAGCGTGTGCAAGAGTCTAGCTATACATGCCATAAGTGAACTATGATAGTGTGATATCTCTCGACTCCGATGAAATTTGTTTTGGTTAAAGCAAGGATGCTTTCCAACCGATCTACCATCGATAATGCTAAAAAAGGGTTAAGTAAGTTCGTGTAACTTAGTGAATATATTGATTTGCCTGAATTAGTTCTCTATGATTTGCGATGATATGTATGTGTTAATGGATACAATGAATTAACATGTAACGCCCTGAATTTGGGCCTAGTAGATTTGGGCCTATTGGGTTTTAACGCCCCAAAAATCCCGAAACTTTAAATTTCTGTGCACTGAGGTTGGTATGTATGAGTAGCACTTAGAATATTAATTTTAAGGTATTATCGGGATTATTTGAAGTCTTAGAAATAGGGAAGACCATAGGGAAAAAATTTATTTTTCTTGCTTTAGTGGACCCTAGTCTCAGGCATTAGGCCTCTTAAGCAGATTAAGGGGAAAATAGGACACAAATGGGCTTGTGGTCCAGTGGCAAGGTGGAGTCACTAGGAGAGCTACAAGGTGGCGTGAAGAGGTCCAAGGTTCGAGTAGTGGTAAAGTGTTTTTGGAGTGTTTAATTTTGCATAGTGGACGGCCAGAGTTGTGTGGAATTTCGACTCTTTTGTTGAAGTGTTTGAATTGGTCTTGTGAGCTGATAAAGGAGGGAATTTCGGATGAGATAAGGGAGATATCATGGAGAAAAAATAGGAGATGAGAAGTGGGAAGAGTTGGTGCCGAATTGGACTGTGGGGGAAGGTAGGATTCGGCTATTGGCTATAAAAGGAGGTGCCGAATTCCTTTGAAAGGTTCCTTGGGTTCCATTACTTTTCTTTTTCTCCCCCTTAGCCGAATTCTTCCATATGCCGAAAAAAAAACCCATTATTCCTTTGCTGAATTTTGGTTTTCTCTCTAGCCGAACTCCCCATACCTTCTCTTCTTAAATTCCTTTTCTTGTTCACCTTTAGTTCTAGCCGATCACTTCTCCTCTTCTTCTCCCTATTGGTGCCGAATTGTCTCTGTCACCATACTAATCCCAAAAGCCGAATTTAGGCCGCAGGATCAAAAGTGGATTTGGTAAGTATTCAGTTAACCTCTCTTGTATGTTTTGCTAAAAGCCGAAAGGCTATCTAACTGACCTATCGTTAACTCTATGGTAACAAGGATAAGATTTAAAGATCGCAAGCGTGGTAGGATCGTTAGCAAGGGTAAGTGTTCTTTACTTCGGTTTAAGGGTTGGCCGAATGGTCATATATGTTGTGAGGGTGACTTTTGTTGGATGCAAGTCATGTTTTACTTAGGCTCTAATGTTTAAGTTAGTACAGATCTAGGGTCTAATCGCAGTTGGTGTTAAAGCTAGGAGCTATTAAGGCTTGTCGCACACGGTAAGGCTATAGTAAGGTTTCGATTTTTGATAAAGTTTATATTTAGCCAATGATTAATGATTAAGGAATATCGAATGTAGGTTCGTGACTAAGAGGAATTCGCAGCACGCACTATTACCAGGTGTGTACAAACACTACACACACGATATCGGTAATGCCGAAAAGCCGAAAAGCTGAAAGTGGCTAAATGGGCCTGCCAAACTTTGGGGCCTAAAATGGCAATGGCTAATATGTGAGCATGAATGATGAATTGACATGAACGGTTGTATGATTTGATCGTATTCGAGTCCAATGGGCTATATGAGCATGAAATTGATTTAACGGGCTATATGAGCATGAAATTGGCTTAATGGGCTATATGAGCATGAAATTGGCTTAATGGGCTATATGACATGAAATGGGCTTAATAGGCCTTAAGGGTTTTTAGAAATATATGTTAGGGTTTAATGAACTCTAGGTCTAGTTCGACAAACTCTTGAATAACATAAAACTCTTGTAATAATCAAACATGTCAGTGGACAAGTCGATAGGTTAGGGTGTGGTAATGGACATATGCATGTCTAGGATTGGATCTAGGGAGAGCTTGGTATTTAAGCGGTCCTAGTGGCCCACCTCCTCTTCTCGGGAATCCTACCTGGTGCGTAGTGTCTGTTCACTTTAACCGCGAGGACTTGTTGATGGACCAAAGTTCATAACTAAAACCCGAGAGGAAAGAAATTACAGAAATACCTCTGTAGGGCAGAATTACGGAAATACCCTTGATTGTGAAATGACTAAAATACCCCTATGTGATGAGTATGAGTTTTATGGATGTTACTCATGTGCATGCCGCATTCATATGATATTCTGTTTAGGATGCATATGGGTGGGAATTATGGTACGGAGGAAGAATTTGAGGATCGCATAGTAGCTTGACGACCGTGGATCCACCGGTGGCTTTAAGCCCATTATATGATTAGCGACTTTCTTTGCAACATTGAAATAGTGTTCTTTGTGAGTGCTACCATTGGTGTGTAGCGGAGGGGTAGGTCGAGCTAGAATTCCCCACAGGTGTATAAGGTTGGAAGGGAAATGGTGTGTAGCGGAAGGATTTTTGGGGAGGGTTTTGCATTACCTTGTCTTGCATATGATATGATATGATATGATATGATATAAGGTCATTGTGGGCTAAGGCCCAAGACCACCGATTTTGATAGGGCTTAGGCCCAATGTGATAATTGTATATTAAATTGATTGCCTAGGGTCGTACACACTGAGTTTCAAAACTCACATCCTTTTATTTAAAGTTTTAGGTGACGCTCAGTAGACGGCTCGACGTGGAAGAGGGACTCAGAGATGGCCACATTGCAAGTTAATTAGAAGTTTTTTTTTGTTTATTTGTTTCGAATGACTTTAGTTTAAATCCTATATTTTCATTGGTTGTAATAAGGCCTTGTATCTCTAATTTGACGTTACTTATGGGTTTTATTATTATTTCTGCTGCTTAATTTTTATTTCAACTTAAATAAATTTCTAAAGTTTAACAAGGTTTTCAAAATAACTATAACCTATGGGCTTTTAATTTTAAAACATGGGCTTTCATCTTAACTTAACAAGATTCAAATATTTTGGGCTTTTAGGCCTTAGATTTTAACTTAGCGAAATTGTTTGAGATTGTGCCTTTGATGTGACATTTTCGAATTTGGCCATAACATCCGGGCTGGGTTTGGGGGTGTTACATTTAGTGGTATCAGAGCCCGGTTGCAAAACTCGGGCTGTGAAATGGGCCTTAGATTTTGGGTTTTTAAAACAAGTGGATTAAAGAGTTTTTGCAAGATCTTGCAGTGTGGTTCACCGAGCCCTTGACATCGAGCCAAGTAAGTTTTTCTATTATTACACTTGTTTAAATTACTGAACTATAATTAGATATTGGGCTACTTTAAACAATAGGTTCTTAGAGACTAAAGCCCGTAGGGAACTTAAGACTGTAGTGGATTTACGACCGCGAAACAACTTTTAAATTGTCACTCGCATAAGACATGTGTTTTAAATAGTGGAACTATGCACTAATTTCATAAAATTCTAACCAATAAATACGCACGCAACGATGAGCGCTAGAAGAAGTGCAAGGGGTCGCGGAAGAGGCCGTGGAAGTGTTAGGGCTAATGTGCTGATTTAGCTAGTTAGGGAGGTACTGGAGGAGGTTAAAGAAATATGTGAAACACTTCGGGTTAGGTCCGTGGATCGTGTAGAAAAAAAGATCGCGATCTTCTAGGGCGCGATCTCATTTTGTGAAGCATGTTAAGGTGCGTCCAAACTTTTCGGCTTGCGAATATTGCGAGAAAGCGTCATCCGGTGAATCTTGAAGAAAGTCGGGCGTGTTTTAAGATGCGGGTCTAAGGAGCATAAGGCTCGAAATTGTTCAATCACCATTAAGTCGGGTATGTTTTGTGTGGATGCGATATTTTTGGGTATAGAAAGCGTATCGTGCAATGTTTATGTGTTATTAAATCGAGTCTTGCAGCAAAAGCGTAGTGGTGAGACTTTGGGTAGTACGATTAATAGTTAGTTGGAAATTTCGAGGACGAAATTTCTTTAAGAAGAAATAGAATTGTAACATACAATTTGGGCCTAGTAGATTTGGGCCTATTGGGTTGTAATGCCCCAAAAATCCTGAAACTTTAAATTTACGTACCTTGAGGTTGGTATGTATGAGTAGCACTTAGAATATTAATTTTAAGGTATTATCGGGATTATTTGAAGTCTTAGAGATAGGGAAGACCATAGGAAAAATTTATTTTTCTTACTTTAGTGGACCCTAGTCTCAGGCATTAGGCCTCTTAAGTAGATTAAGGGGAAAATAGGACACAAATGGGCTTGTGGTCCAGTGGCAAGGTGGCGTCACTAGGGGAGCTACAAGGTGGCGTGAAGAGGTCAAAGGTTCGAGTAGTGGTAAAGTGTTTTTGGAGTGTTTAATTTTGCATAGTGGATGGCCAGAGTTGTGTGGAATTTGGACTCTTTCGTTGAAGTGTTTGAATTGGTCTTGTGAGCTGATAAAGGAGGGAATTTCGGATGAGATAAGGGAGATATCATGGAGAAAAATTAGGAGATGAGAAATGGGAAGTGTTGGTGCCGAATTGGACTGTGGGGGAAGGTAGGATTCGGCTATTGGCTATAAAAGGAGGTGCCGAATTCCTTTGAGAGGTTCCTTGGGTTCCATTAATTTTCTTTTTCTCTCCCTTAGCCGAATTCTTCCATTTACCGAAAAAAAAAACCCATCATTCCTTTGCCGAATTTTGGTTTTCTCTCTAGCCGAATTCCCCATACCTTCTCTTCTTAAATTCCTTTTCTTGTTCACCTTTAGTTCTAGCCGATCAATTCTCCTCTTCTTCGCCCTATTGGTGCCGAATTGTCTCTATCACCATACTAATCCCAAAAGCCGAATTTAGGCCGCAGGATCGAAAGTGGATTTGGTAAGTATTCGGTTAACCTCTCTTGTACGTTTTACTAAAAGCCAAAAGGCTATCTAACTGACCTACCGTTAACTCTGTGGTAACAAGGATAAGATTTAAAGATCGCAAGCATGGTAGGATCGTTAGCAAGGGTAAGTGTTCTTTACTTCGGTTTAAGGGTTGGCAGAATGGTCATATATGTTGTGAGGGTGACTTATGTTGGATGCAAGTCATCTATTACTTAGGCTCTAATGTTTAAGTTGGTACAGATCTAGGGTCTAATCGCAGTTGGTGTTAAAGCAAGGAGCTATTAAGGCTTGTCGCACACGGTAAGGCTACGGTAAGGTTTCAGTTTCTGATAAAGTTTGTATTTAGCCTATGATTAATGATTAAGGAATATCGAATGTAGGTTCGTGACTTAGAGGAATTTGCAGCACGCGCTATTACCAAGTGTGTACAAACACTACACACACGATATCGGTAATGCTGAAAAGCTGAAAAGCCAAAAGTGGCTAAATGGGCCTGCCAAACTTGTGGGCCCAAAACGGTAATGGTTGATATGTGAGCATGAATGATGAATTGATATGAACGGTTGTATGATTTGATCGTATTCAAGTCCAATGGGCTATATGAGCATGAAATTGGTTTAACGGGCTATATGAGCATGAAATTGGCTTAATGGGCTATATGACATGAAATGGGCTTAATGGGCCTTAAGGGTTTTTAGAAATATATGTTAGGGTTTAATGAACTCTAGGCCTAGTTTGACAAACTCTTGAATAACATAAAACACTTGTAATAATCAAACATGTCTGTGGACAAGTCGATAGGTTAGGGTGTGGTAATGGACATATGCATGTCTAGGATTGGATCTAGGGAGAGCTTCGTATTTAAGCGGTCCTAGTGGCCCACCTCCTCTTCTCGGGCATCCTACCTGGTGCGTAGTGTCTGTTCACTTTAGCCGCGAGGACTTGTTGATGGGCCAAAGTTCATAACTAAAACCCGAGATGAAAGAAATTACAGAAGTACCCCTGTAGGGCAGAATTACGAAAATACCCCTATAGGGCAAAATTACGGAAATACCCCTGTAAGGTAGAATAACGATAATACCCCTGTAGGGTAGAATTACAAAAATACCCTTGATTGTGAAATGACTAAAATACCCCTATGTGATGAGTATGAGTTTTATGGATGTTACTCGTGTGCATGCTGCATTCATATGATATTCTGTTTAGGATGCATATGGGTAGGAATTATGGTACGGAGGAAGAATTTGAGGATCGCATAGTCGCTTGACGACCGTGGATCCACCGGTGGCTTTAAGCCTATTATATGATTAGCGGCGTTCTTTGCAATGTTGAAATAATCTGCATTGTGAGTGCTACCATTGGTGTGTAGCGGAGGGGTAGGTTGAGCTAGAATTCCCCACAGGTGTATAAGGTTGGAAGGGAAATGGTGTGTAGCGTATGGATTTTTGGGGAGGGTTTTGCATTACCTTGTTTTGCATATGATATGATATGATATGATATGATATGATCTGATATGAGGTCATTGTGGGCTAAGGCCCAAGACCACCGATTTTGATAGGGCTTAGGCCCAATGTGATAATTGTATATTAAATTGATTGCCAAGGGTCGCATACACTTTGAGTTTCAAAATCACACCCCTTTATTTAATGTTTGGTGGCCTTTCGATGAAACGACTCAATGTGGAAGAGGGACTCGGAGATGGCCACATTACAAGTTAATTAGATTTTTTTTTTTGTTTATTTGTTTCGAATGACTTTAGTTTAAATCATTTATTTTCATTGGTTGTAATAAGGCCTTGTATCTCAAATTTGATGCTACTTATGGGTTTTATTATTATTTCCGCTGCTTAATTTTTATTTCAACTTAAATAAATTTCTAAAGTTTAACAAGGTTTTCAAAATAACTATAACCTATGGGCTTTTATTTTAAGACATGGGCTTTCTTCTTAACTTAACAAGATTCAAGGATTTTGGGCTTTTAGGCCTTAGATTTTAACTTAGAAAAATTGTTTGAGATTATGCCTTTGATGTGACATTCCTGGATTCGGCCATAACGTCTAGGTCGGGTTTGGGGGTGTTACATAACCATAAGTTGAAGAATATGGATAAAGTGTTATCGTTCCGATTGAACATTGCATTTCGATAAATTAGAGTGACTTTTTGCAGTGAATAACATGAAAAATTTGTTTTGAGATGAGCTTATTACGATTGGTTGATATTCATATGTGATAATGCTGAATGTGTTACTAAGATTTTTGAAAATGTGTTCATGATTAGTAGAAACCTAGTGATGTGTAATCAAAGGTATTGAATGCTATGCTATATGCGTGTATGTATGAGAGTCAGAAATTTAAAGGCTTTACAATCTTCACCCCCTTACCGATATAGTGTTATATGACGAAGTTCACGAGATTTACATTGAATAAGCTCACAAGTAGGGAACTAAAGAGTTCAGTGGTGGAATAATTAATAAGTTGATCAGAGATGGGAATGACTTAGCGAGTAGAAAACAGTTATGAGAGAGATATCAGATTATTCTAAAGATTATTTGGAATGTACAATGCCACGGTTAGAGGAGAAGTTAATCTCGGCTAATCGACTCATTCAGGTATGATCTCTAAAGACTCTACTTACCGGGAATTCTATTGAATTGATTTTTGTTAATGAATGGAATATTATGGAATTAGTGACGATAGAATTAGTCAGAAGAACGATGTTTGAATTATAAAGATGTTTGAGTATGACAGCTACAGCTGAGTAATTTATGACTATCTCTTCTAGGTATTCTATGTATTCTTACATTCTTAGAGGTATTTGTAATTGCTCATTTTCTGATGAAAGCATCGTTGTTCTGATTGATTTATGATCAGCATTCCTCTATCTTCTATTTGTATTCTATTCCATTACGTCTGAGATAAAAAGTTGACGGTGAATTCATATAAAACTATTCTTCTGTTTCTTCTGGCTATTATTCTGTTTATATCTGTATGGACTATATTATCTCTGTCACAATTGATTTCAGAATGTATGAACAATGTTTCTCATTCTTCTGGTTTTCTTTGAGGAATCGTCAGGATCTCTATTATTTCATATGAGTAGTATTCTCGGGCATTCAGTATGGTCTTGTATCTTGGATTTCATTATCTTGGTTTTCTTATCATCCCTATTGTTTATTTGATCAAGCATGGCTTATCTTTAAAGTTGATATCGGCAAAAGTGTGGATTTTGACAATTCAAGTTTAAATTGTATATTGATTTTCTTTCTTCGGGTAATTCTGATTATTATCAGTGAGTTCAAACAAGATGTCATGTTTCGTCTAAGTTAATGCAGTTAGTAAATATCTCTGACTAGCATGTTGAAAGATTTTGTGTGAATATTGACTTACCTTTGGGTAAAGCAGAAATACTTGCAGATACTTGAATGAATTTTTTTTGCTTATTTTGTGAGTGTGGTTTCAAGATTTACCTTATTGTTGGTGTCCAGATTCTAGCTAAATTGAAAGCTAAAAAATGATGTTGCCATTATAAATCAGAATAGCTCATAAATGGAATGGTAAGTTGTAAATTAAACGAATACAGTATGAACCGACTTTTGATTATGAAGTTTAGATCAGATCTGATTACTGTTACTATTATCCCATGATAGAATTTATGTAATGGGGAACTCAGGGCTTATGCAGAGAGTTTTCGTTCAGAGCTCACCATAATATCTTTTCTGTTCATCCAAAGAGAAATAGAAAGTACAGTGATTTGAAGTAAATGTTCTGGTATACGGATATGAAACTGATATTTCTGATTTCTGTGTTCAAATTTCATTTTTGTCGTCAGAGTAAGGCCGAATATCAAATGCAATCAGGACTACTATGGTCCACGAGGATACTGGTGTAATGTTTGGAAAAAGATACCATGGATTTTGTATCGGGATGTCTCTTATCCCCGAAAAAAGAGAGATGCTACTTGAATTATGATTGATGGATTATAAAAATTCGTAAAACTATTTGTAAATCCGAGGGTTGTATCATCGGCTATGGGAAAAGCTACAGGAAATTCTGAGCACGAGGTTTAATTGAATTGTAATTTTGATAAAAAGGTAGAAGCAATTTGTAAAAGTTGAAAACAGTTTCAGGTCGACGTAAAAAGCTATACAGAAGCAAAACCTAAATATATTGGATTCCAGATCGATGACAGAGTGTTTCTGAAAGGATCGCCCTCGAAGAGGATTATTTGGTAACGTGTTGGAAACTTTGAGAAAAGATGCTAAACCTCATTCTGGTAAGATTTTCAGGGACGAAAATCCTTAAAGGGGGGAGAATTGTAACAGCCTGAACATGGGCCTAGTCGGAACAGTGGTTTCGGGACCAAAAATCTGATGAGAAAAAAATTATTTTTATTATATTTTTATGGTCTACAATTTCACGGAATGATTCCGTGAAAATTTCGTTCGAAAATTTCGATGTTTGGGCACTCAATTTAGTCAAAAGGACTAAATTGTAAAAAGTGAAAAAGTTGAGTTCTACATGTTAGAGGTGTCCAATTGTTATGAAATTTTAAATTGTGGGTCCTTAAATGATAATTAGACCATTGGTTAATTTTTTGGACAAAAATGGACATGAAATAGGTGAAATAGAATATTTTTAAGTTAGGGGCATTTTGGTCATTTAGTGATTAAATGATTAAATAAAAAAAATTAAAAGCCAAATTTTGTCCATATTCAACACCATGGCCGAATTTCACAAGGGGAAACCATGGCTAGGGTTTTTCAAGCTTTCAAGCTCGATTGTAAGTCCGTTCTAGCCCTATTTTTAATGATTTTTACATTTTTAAAATCCTCGTAACATGTAACATCCCCAAACCCGGCCCATTCACTACGACCGAATCTGGTTATGTCACTGGGAACCTTTTGTAAGTCCGTTAGTCTGCGGTGCGCGAAGCGAAGTAAGCGTTTGGGTTTTGGTATCATTTAGGTGCGTAATCATCGCACTATTTACGTAGTTTGGTTTGCTAACATGTTTATGTGTGTATTATGTGTAATAGCCATTTATAATGGCATAAGTGATGAATAATGGTGATGGTAAGTTAATCTTGATATACATTTATATATGTACAATGTGGTAGTGATAAGTGATAAATACTCATTCTATATGATATTCTTGCATGATTTATTGACACATGGGCATGGGATTGGATTGAAGAAGGAAGAAGTGTACACAGGATGTACGTGGTCTAATGATAGCTCGGGCTACATTAGCGCTTGAGGTTAGCTTTGTGCTACCTCAAGGGAGGTGTTGGCTAGGTGCCCATCTCGGCGGTTGATTGCTATGTGCATCACCGTAGGCGGTTACGATATTTGGATCACTTTGGTTGATCGGTGGCTCGACCACGGCCTCGGCGGCGAGAATGCCGAGGTAAGATTTATGGATCACGATGTGATCGGTGGCTCGACCACGACCTTGTGCGGCAGTCCGCCGAGGTAACATATGTGGGATCACTCGGTTGTGATCGGTGGATTAGCCACGGCCTTAGGCGAGGAGTGCGCTAAGGTTGGTGTCACGGTTGGATAGTAGGTTGAAATGAGATGCATTCTTGCATGATTTGTTTCGATGGTTTGTGTGGGTATGGGCCAAGCCCATACGGATGGAAATATGTGTTGTGGTTATGCATTGAGTCGGTGGACTCACTCCTTTCATTAACCATTTCGGGTAGTGCATAAAAATTTGGACCGGGATCGGAGAGGACAAGGTGGCCCATGCCGAGGATGATGTTCAATTATTCCATGCTAAATTTTGATATAAGTACTTTATTTGAATTGTTGGGTTGTAATAAAGGCCATTTTATGTTTTTGGTATTACTTTAACTATGGTTTATTTAAATTAAATTGCTACGTGAAAATGATTTATGGTTCGCAACCTATTTATTCAAATTGGATATTATAAACTAAAGTTTTAAAAATGAATGAGTTTTATAGCAAAGTTTTATTCCAAAGATATGTTTTCCAAAATTCAACAAACTACGATGTTTTATTTTAAGATTTTCAACCGTCTTTTCCCATCGACATAACCAGATTCGGTCGTAGCGAATGGGCGGGTTTGGGGATGTTACTGATTTGGTATCGAGCCCTGTTCAAAACTTCGGTTTTGAGGTTTTGGGCCCAAAAACGTTTCAAAATGGGTTTTTATGAAAGGTTTTCGTGTTGGTGGCATGGCACTGTACCTCAGACCGAAGTCCACGGTAAGTACCCCTTACTATTGCTTGTGAGTTATTGATGTGATCGGATGATTGCAATAGTGGATTACTTTAGAATCTGAAACTTTGATTGCTCGAAAGAAACGACTTCCGAAACTTCATTTCATAAAATTTGCTCGTGGATTAAAATAGATGGAACAAAATTTCTAATGCATAAAACTTTTAATCAGATTAAATCGCGACGCTAGATATGAGTTCTAGGGGCGTGGTCGTACTTCTCGTGGGCGTGGTAGAGGCGATTTTGGTATTTGTTTGTTTTGTTGCTCGTAAAGTATGTTAGCTCTTGGAGATCGAGTGCGCAGCGATAGCGTAGTGGAGAGAATTGGATCATTAGTTTAGACAAGTAATTTCGAGGGGCGAAATTATTTTAAGGAGGGTAGAATTGTAACACCACTGGTTTAGGGTCATGCATATGGGGTATAAATCAAGTGTTAGTAGGTTTTGGGAGTGCTTGGTTGAGTTTTAGAGGCTCTAAGAATGTTGGGATGAGAAGGGAAGGCTTTGGAAAATTTAGATTTTTAGGGTAAAAGGAATTGGGCCTAGGAGAATTGAGCCCAATGGGCCTTAGGCGTAGTAGCGTTTAAATTTTTGGAGAACAAGAGACCGGCTTAAATGCAAGTTGGACCTATTGGATAAGTGATTTTGGAAGGTTAGAAGGCTTCATGAAGTCCCGGGATCAAATATTAGCTTTGGGGAAATTTTGGTTTTAGGTGAAAAAAAAACCTGGAAGTTGGCGGTAGGCCTTAAGAATAAAATGTGGGGAAAAATGACACAAGTGGAGTGTGTGGTGTAGTGGCAAAGTGACGCCACTTAGGGGACAAGGGAGTGGCGCCGCAAGGAAGGAAGGAAGGAGGTCCAAGGTTCAAGTCTTGGCTTTTGCATTTTGGTTTTCTTTTTACTTGGACCTCGGAATTTGGCTATAGTTTATATTTAGTTGCGCATGGTTTAAGACACAAGAGGAGCTTGTGGCCAAGTGGCTAGCAGCGTGGATTATGTTGCAAGGGAGCACAGGTTCGAATCTCATGAGAAGCAAGGGAGTATTTATTTTGCGGTGCAGACGGGAAGAGTTTCAGTTGAATTTAAACTCTCTCGACGTGAAGGGATCCCACATCGGAAAGATACAAAGAAGGAAGGTGAAGTGCTAGCTATATAAGGAGCATCCTAGGAGGAGAGTAAACACATCTTGGAGGCGTTTGGGCACGGGAGTGGTCGGAGCGGATTAACACCGAGTCCTATCATGTGTGTAACTCTCTCTACTCTAGTTGTAGAGCGGCAAATGCCGAAGTGCGGCCACGGCAATAGTAGCCACACGACGTGCGCGGCGCGCACGTGTGGGGCTTCGGCGCGATAGTTGAGGCCATCGGTAGTATTCTTGTGGGTTGGGTTTGCTTGGGCGTGATGGGCGAAGTGGGCCCAATGGGCCCGTGGGCCCTTATGAGTAAATTGTGCGATTGTGTAGTATATAGTGAACTAGACTAGGTGGAACTTATATACGTGGCTAGATTTGTGTTAGGTGGGCCACACGAGCGTGGGGCCCGATGAAGGTGAAATTGGGCTTTAGGCCCAATAGTCCATTCGACCGAGAATGGTAGTTGGGTCGCTCGGGGCGACACGGGCCTTTAGAAAGGCCATTCCAGTCTGAAATTACCGATATACCCTTGGTGGGTAAATTACGAAAATGCCCTTAGTAGGTAAAATTACGATTTTACCTCTTAAAGGTTGATTAGCAAGGTAAGGGCGTGTCGGTTTTCTTTGTGCTATAGTTTTTGTCTTGGCGAATGGCCTAAGTGTTCATTGTTTTTATGCCAAGGCCGATTGTAGGGAAGAAGAGCACATCATTGGGAACCTTTTGTAAGTCCGTTAGTCTGCGCAGTGCGAAGCGAAGTAGCGTTTGGGTTTTGGTATCATTTAGGTGCGTAATCATCGCACTATTTACGTGGTTTGGTTTGCTAACATGTTTATGTGTGTATTATGTGTAATAGCCATTTATAATGGCATAAGTGATGAATAATCGGTGATGGTAAGTTAATCTTGATATACATTTATATATGTACAATGTGGTAGTGATAAGTGATAAATACTCATTCTATATGATATTCTTGCATGATTTATTGACACATGGGCATGGGATTGGATTGAAGAAGGAAGAAGTGTACACAGGATGTACGTGGTCTAATGATAGCTCAGGCTACATTAGCGCTTGAGGGTTAGCTTTGTGCTACCTCAAGGGAGGTGTTGGCTAGGTGCCCATCTCGGCGGTTGATTGCTATGTGCATCACCGTAGAGCGGATTACGATATTTGGATCACTTTGGTTGATCGGTGGCTCGACCACGGCCTCGGCAGCGAGAATGCCGAGGTAAGATTTATGGATCACGATGTGATCGGTGGCTCACCCACGGCCTTGTGCAAAGCAGTCCGCCGAGGTAACATATGTGGGATCACTCGGTTGTGATCGGTGGATTAGCCACGGCCTTAGGCGGAGTCCGCTAAGGTTGGTGTCACGGTTGGATAGTAGGTTGGGCCGAGATGCATTCTTGCATGATTTGTTTCGATGGTTTTGTGTGGGTATGGGCCAAGCCCATACGGATGGAAATATGTGTTGTGGTTATGCATCGAGTCGGTGGACTCACTCCTTTCATTAACCATTTCGGGTAGTGCATAAAGTGGACCGGGATCGGAGAGGACAAGGTGGCCCATGCCGAGGATGATGTTCAATTATTCCATGCTAAATTTTGATATAAGTACTTTATTTGAATTGTTGGGTTGTAATAAAGGCCATTTTATGTTTTTGGTATTACTTTAACTATGGTTTATTTAAATTAAATTGCTACGTGAAAATGATTTATGGTTCGCAACCTATTTATTCAAATTGGATATTATAAACTAAAGTTTTAAAAATGAATGAGTTTTATAGCAAAGTTTTATTCCAAAGATATGTTTTCCAAAATTCAGCAAACTACGATGTTTTACTTTAAGATTTTCAACCGTCTTTTCCCACTGACATAACCAGATTCGGTCGTAGCGAATGGGCCGGGTTTGGGGATGTTACATAACAAGATCTATCTATTTCTACCACTAATTTGAGATATGGTTAAAGTATAGGGTTTTGAACCATGATGAATATGTGTGTATTTTTGTGTTTAATGGTAGAAAATGCATGTTTATGGTTAGAGAAATGACTTTTACTAAGTGATTTTCGGTGAAAAAGCCTAAAAGGACTAATTTGTAAAAGTTTTAAATGTGACATAAAGTGTGTTTTAATGGAAATTGTGGGCTGTTATAGTTATGAAAATGGTTTGGCTAGGCTTAAAGTACAAAGAAATTGAATGAAAATCATTTCACGAGCCTAGGGGCAAAATTGTAAATATGTGAAACTTTAGGGGCAAAAATGTAATTTTTCCATAATATGATTTTTGGGTCACATTGAATACTGTGACTAATAAATAAATTAAATTTCATATTATAGTTCAAGGAAAATGAGGTTTGGAACTATAACGAGGGAAAAACGAGAAATTGACGAATAAGTCTTTTTCATCGATTGTGTTATCGAGGTAAGTTTGTATGTAAATAATGCATCGTTTTTAATTACGTTTTTATGTTTTGGTATATTTTATGAGATGTGGCTAAATATTGGACGAAATTGACAAAGTATCGAAATGTGAGAAATTTCTCGGTTGAACCTTAGGAATAGAATAGGATACAAGTGACATGTCACTAGGGACCTATGTGAAATCTATGTGAAATTGTGACTATGTGAATCCGGGTGCTGGTCTTAAGTTCTACCAGTGGCTGGGTATACCGACATGTGTTGCGGATACCTAACAGCTTTTGTGAGCAAAGACCGAGTAGTAATGTAGATGATGGTGACGACTTGTGTGAAGCGGACAGTGAAAGTGAATAGCTCGAGAACGAGCCTCTATGTGAAAAGTGATGTGAAGTAGCTTTGGCTACAAGTGTGGCACTTATGTGCAAACTTCCAATGTATCCAATAATATTCCAATGTGTTCAACGAGAAAATGAATAAGTATAATTGAATGTGATTATGTGATGAACATGTGCAGGCGCATGTGTATATATATTTATGAGCAATGTGCTCGATATGTGATCGAACTTTGGTAAGGTTGATATGGAGTAAGTATTACAAAAAAGAATTGTAAATATTTGATGATGACTAGCTATTGGCATGGCTAACTATGGATATACTTTAGTGTTATATGTGTCTAAATGAGAATTAATACAAAGAAAACATGATAGAGTGAAATTTAGCAATAAAACAGTGTGGACAGCAGCAGTTGTATCACTTTGAAAAATCACCAAAAATGGTGGAAATCGAATTAGAGGTTTAATAAGATATGAAATTAAAGCTTATTGAGTCTATTTTCATATAAAAGAAATGGTGTAAGAAAAAGAATTTCATATTCTGAGATATTTAATTTTTTGTGAGACAGAGTTAGAATGATTTCGGAATCCCCTGTTCTGACTTGAGAAAATGAGTAAAAATTGTACAAAAATAATTTTGGGTTACAATTTACATGATTAAAATCCTTAATGAGTATATCTTCAAAATAAACAAATGATAACATCCGAATCCCGTACGAGGAGATAATTAATTTTTAGTGAAGAGGAGTCGGAACAGTCGGACAGCGGAATAGGGGTGACATTAATGAATAAACTATACTTATTGGATAAACCAAAAATTCTGAAAATTTTATGGTAATAAGATATATGAGTCTAGTTTAAGGAAAAATTAACGGATCTTAATTTGGAGTTCCGTAACTCAAGATATGAATATTTTAGTGACTGTGACTCGAGTAGACAGCTTGAGATGAACATGAGTAAATAGTGGAACTATGTGCAATTATGATTGTATTATCTTGAGAACATATTGTGAAGACTTATAAAACAATGTTAATAAATTACTTATTATTTACATACCTACTTACTAAGCTATAATGCTTAACCCCCTTCCTTTCTTTTTCCTATAGTGTCATAGATGCTAGCTCGAGTTGGAGGTCGTTGGAGATTCTATCACACTAACAAGTTATTGATTGGTATTGTATCAACGATTTTCAAGTATTTTTAAGTCTATGGAATGTTTAGGGACTTGATTATGTGTGTATATGTTAATATGAGTTGGCCTAGAATGTTGTCCTATGTTATTAGAAGGTTATTATTGTATAAGGCCGTTTAATGTGGCTAATAATTGTTATGTTATAAGTCTATGATGATGCATTTCAAGAATGTGTATGCTTGCATGTTTTGTATGAGTAAATGTGTGATAATTAGGAGTGGTAAATGTGATTGGTTGTGTAAGTTGCATGATGTGAATGGTTAACTGTGTGTGTGTGATTATGCATGATGAATGTGGTTTGTAAATGGTATGTGGATGTCTTAGTGTGGGTGTTTGAATGCTTAATAATACCATGTTGTGTGATGATAAATTTGTATAAGTGTATAAGTGTTTTGGGGAGGCAAAGGGCTTGGTAAATTCTAAGAATACTAGAGAATCAAGCATGAAAAGTCTATTTTTCAGAAATTAAAAATTTCTAGGTTGTCGAACTGAGTTTAAATATTACTTTAAAGTTTGAAATTTACGAGGTTGATGTTAAAATACCCATAATTTTTGTGAGATTTTGAGCCTTACAGAGCATATATTCTTTTTCATTCTCACTTTATTGACTATGAGTATGTCAACATTGATTTGTTATTCTAGAACTTGCCTCGTTTATACATATCGAGACCACACCTATGATTTGATATACAGAGATGATTAAGGCACATAGGTTTTAACCCACTAACTCCATTAAAAGTCTACCTTCACAATTAAGCCCTAGTGAACCCCTTTTAATCCTAACAAACCCTTTTTATTGACATAACCGCTAATATTAACCCAAAACCCTTTGTATATTTGTTATCACCATTCCTTGACTCCCTTTTTGTCGAGATTTGATTTTGAGCAGTTGCATAACTATGTTCTATATTTTAGTTGTTAAAGTTCTTTATTATTACTTGATTTGTAATTAAAAAAAATCACTCGAAGTATATTCATTATTCATTATTAGTTATGTGATTAAGTGAGCTTATACGTTTGAATTCCAAATATTGAAGAAGAAGCTCATATTATTAGTTTAAAGTTTCAATCCATTATGTAATTATTCAGTTTATTGTTTCCAGTTAGGTATTTTGTCAATTCAATCTCGATTCTAACCTTCTAATTCAGCCTTTATCCACACCTTTAACCCTAGCCCCGTTACAACCCTAATTAAAAACCTTTTGATTTGTGCATCATCTCATATTATAGTGGTGGAGATTTGATTTTCAGGCAAGCCTATGGGATTAACTTTTCATGTCTGACTTTTGAGCGCTTTTTCCTGAACCTTAAACACTTTGAGTGATTTGAGTGAATCTCTAGTGAGGATGTCAATCCTTGTCAGTTTTGAATTAAAGGTAATTATTTAGATAAGGAGAGACGCCTATATTTTCGAGCTACAAATCTATGACTTAGATTGTTTGAATCCTTAGGACTCTTTGAATTGAATTATCCATGTATAAATTATTTATGAATTATGATAAGACATTGTTGTTAGGAATTATGGATTATAGAAAGTTCGTTTTAATTGTAAGTTGAGAATTTTGCTTGCGGACAAGCAAAAGCTTAAGTGTGGGGGTACTTGATAAACTGAAATAGTAACACATTTTAGGCCCACATTCAACATACTTTTGGATGAATTATCCCTTGATTTATGTAAAAAGGTGCTCTTAATCCTTTCTTTTCATGACTTATACTCAGGAAAGCACCCAAGAATAAAAAGAAAGAGAAATGGGCTCAAAACGGACCAAAATGAGCCAAAGAAGAAATCGACGCGGCCTGGACTAAAGCCCATATGGCCGTGCCTCCTCAATATACTAGAACACGGCCTGATATCGATCTACACGGGCGTGTCCTCATTAGAAGTTTGAACACGGCCTGACCACAATTCACACGGGCGTGTGCCATGGCCGTGCCTCTGCCATGGAGAAGAGAAATTTCATTCGAGAAAGGATACTTAGGGGCAAAGAAACCTATTTCAAAAGCCTATAAATAAACCCTAAGTATGACCTAAAAATTGGAGGCCCAAAGCCATCATTTAGGGGCGTTTTGCTAGGCCAGAGAAGGCAGATTTGTGGGGATTCACTCAGGGATAGCCAGTTGATCCATCTCAAGAAGCCGAAATTCTACTCAAGACGGAAGATCTCCTATTCAATTCCTTCAGGGGGTTTTAGGGATTTCTTATGTTTTGTGTTATCTTTTCTTCTGAGATGTTTTTCTTTAATATTATGAACTAAACACTTCAGATACCTGAGGGGGATGAAACCTAGATGAATCTTGTTATTGTTTTCTGAACTATATGATAAATACTTGATTTGTTCTTAATTATGTGTGCTTAATTCTTGTGTTAATATTTCGCGGATATTAATTCAAGTTGAATGTGCTTAGGTGGTGGAGCAAAAGTCCCTGCTTAAGAGTAGATCTAGCATAATTAAACGGAGTTGATCGCACGCCTAAAGATAGGGTGACGAGATTTTGCCGGATTAGGGTGAAACCTAATATGGGATGTCCATAGATCGATTTCCTGCTATTCTAGAGGGTTATTAATGGGAAAGAGATTTTAATTAATTAACCTAGGGTTAGACGTTATTCGCCTCGAGAGAGGGTTTAATATACGTTAGGGAGTCCTACGGATCAAGTCAAGTGAATAAATCATCTGGTTCAGTGTTAGATAACAAGTGAAGTCTAGGTGGATTCTTCCTTGGGTGTCGTCTTAATCAACTGAGTTTTTCCCAAGTTATTCTCCCAATTTCATTCTTCTTTGTCTTAGAATTTTTAGTTTAATAGTTAGTTAATTTAGACTAGATAAACAACTCCACTTATTCTTAGGGTAAATAACAAAAAGAAGGTTAGTATTAGTACTTTTAGTTCCTTTGGGTTCGACAATCCGGTCTTGCCTAAGCTATACTACTGTTCGATAGGTGCACTTGCCTCAATCGTTGTTATAGTTAGTTTCTAGGTTCGATCATTCTCTTTATAAGTTTTAAAACTCTGACTTCACAGCGATTAGTCACTTACCGTGGATTTCACCCCTGTGGGGCCGAATGGGCCCACATGGCCCATTTTGGCCGAATGAGGCCCATTACGACCTAAGCCCACGAGAACATTCGTGGCGGCCTCTACGGTCTATCGACAATGATTGTGGCTCGATTTGTCCCTACGAGTGTTCGCACGCTCCTGAGTCCTCAGATGTCGAAGTTTCAACTTTTCGGCTTTTACCGATTCACAACTAAACAGGGTTGTGAATACACACCTCTATTCGTCGATTTGACAGAACAACATTGGGTGTACAATTACACACCTTTTTGGAAACTAGTTAAGATCCACGCTCTCTGAATCTTACAATCCACCAACATATCGTATCAGATTTACAACCAATAAGGCTAACGCATACTCTTAATCAACCACCGTTATTAACTTAAACCACAACCACTCACCTTGCTCGAATTCACCGGTACTAGCGCCTCCCCGCTGATCAAGGGCGATTTCCCCCTCCTAACAAGATTTGGCGTAACAAAAGTTGTTAGAAAACAACTAAACATTCGGCCCCAAGAGAAAACAAAAAGAGAGAGTCGAAGCTTGATAATCAAGCCTTAAGAAATCTAACTAACACCTAAATAATAAAGTGATTGAAGTATTCCTCCCCTACCAATACCAATTAACAACGTATTTCGGCAGTTGGCTGACAAGAAGATTCGGCCCAAACCAAGAAGAACCAAAAAGATTTGAGAAGGAGAGAGTATGAGTATTCGGCCTAGCAGAGAAAGGGAGACGAAAACTTGGAACAGAATAAGAAATCAAAGTAAAAGAGAAGGAGGCTACCAATTTGGAAGAGAGAAAAGTGTGGAGAAGAAAGGAGGGCTTCAATGGAGAATTTGGCAATTGGCAATTGGTATGTTGATTGGAAAAAAGTAAATGACAGTTGAGAGAAAAAGAAAGTAGAAGAAAGAAAGACTCGAATGGTCAAAAATGTTGCACGAGACGCCACAAAAAGAAGTAATCCCGAAACGGAGAAGAGAAAAAAAACCAAAAATACCAGAGAAAATTTGGCACCTCTAAACTCTCACAAAGCCGAAAATGCACCTAAAATGAATGCCATAGTCGAATTTCCCCTTACTCATGCTCTCCCAATCGGCCAAGACTCCCCTCACATCCCAACTCTTTCAAACTCTCCACCAATTCCTCCTTGATTTGCTCCCAGCCTCCCATTAAAATTTTATGACCAAGTCTCCAACCTCCTCTGCAAAGTTTAAATCAAACTCTACCTCTCACACCACAGAGATGCAAAATAAAACCCCATCTTTACATGCCATGGGATTCGAACCCCAGCTCCCTTGCCACCCTAGTGATGCCACAACCATCAAGCTACATGCTCTTTTTGTGACATGAAAACACACCCATTTAAACATAAGTCCAAACTGCTAACAGCCAATTTCACTTAAGAGCAAAAACTAAAAAAATTCCAAGGCCAAGACTCGAACCCATGCTTCCTAAAAACCCCAAATGCACTCAAATACTTAGCCATTGAAGCACACATGGAATTTAAGCCGAATCATGCAAAAGTACAAACCCTACATTTTTGGGTCGTTACACCGAATGTAGGTCCCGTATAAGACCATGTCTGGGACATGGCATCGGCATCGAATGTAAGTCCTGTGTAAGACCATGTCTGGGACATGGCATCGACACCAAATAAGGAAGGTCCCGTATAAGACCATGTCTGGGACATGGCCTCGGCACCAAAGGAAGATCTCGTATAAGACCATGTCTGGGACATGGCATCGACATCTATGTACGATCTCGTATAAGACCATGTCTAGGACATGGCATCGACATCGAGTTAAGAGATCCCGTGTAAGACCATATCTGGGATATGGCATCGGCATCAAGAGGTGATCCCATGTAAGACCATATCTGGGATATGGCATTGGCATCGTGATACATGTACGATGAGATTGAGTATCCTCCGATGTTCCGAGTAGTTCAACGGGCAAAAGAGCTAAGTATGCAAAGATGACAAAATGGCTAAGTATGCAAAGATGACAAAGAGCTAAGCTATACAAAGATGACAAGAGTTACATTTAAGTTAAGGATGATAATGATTTAAGTTATGTTCAAGATAACATAAGTCCTAAATTATGTGATGAAGTGACACAGGTACCATGAGTAAATTACGAGTTATGAAACCGTAAGGTGATATGTGATGGGTAAGCGCAAGTATGAGTAAGTATGTCAAAATACTTGAGAACTTGTGTTGTTATTGTTCTGTGAGATGAATGGATTTTACAATGAGTACTTATGTTGCTATTTTAATTCATACAAACTTACTAAGCTATATGCTTATCCCTTTCTTTTTTTTTCCTTGTAGTATCGCCAAGTTAGCTCGGGGATCGTAGAACGTCAGAGCTCGGATCACACTATCAATCATTCTTTTGGTAAGTAAAGTTGATTTATTTTGGGTATGGCATATATAGGAACTTGGTCATCTTGTGTTATGTTATATTTGTTAGCCTAAGTGTGGGCTTTTAAGGTCACTTATTCATTTTGTAAATGGCCATTGAGAATTGGCCAATACTCGTTAAGTTTCATATATCCAATGATGATGATATTCATGAAGTGAAAGTTCGTATAATTGATTGAGTAATATGTGAAGTGAATGCATAATGAATTAGTGAATTCTTCATAGTATATTATTGCTATGTTATGAGCTGCTTGTGGTGGCATAAGTGTATTTGTTTTAGGGTGGCAATAGGCTTGTTAAATAGCCTTCTAATTGTCCACACAGGTAGACACACGGGCGTGTGTCTAGGTCGTGTGTGACACATGGTCGGCCCCATAGGTGTGCTGATAGGCCGTGTGTCCCCTGCATCAAATTTGCGAGAATTCGATTCACCACACGGGCCAGCACACGGGCGTGTGCCTAGGCCGTGTGCCTTTAAGAGCTTGCTGACGCCATAAACAGAATACCCAGGTTTTTCACACACGGGTGAGGACACGGGCGTGTCTACGCCGTGTGAGGGACATGGGCCACAGACACGGGCGTGTGTCCGGCTGTGTGAAAATCCCTGTAGGTTCGAAATGAAAAATAAATTTCACACGGTCTAGGAACAAGGACATGTGTGACCACACGGCCTGCCCACACGGGCGTGTTCCATTCCACATGGGCGTGTGGCCCTGTTTAGGCAAAAAATTTCTAAGTACGCAAAAGTTTCCGGTTTAATTTCGAAATCTTTCGTATGCATTTTTAGGGCCTCGTAGGCCAATAATAAGGATGTTACGTATACGAATGCAAATTTTTTAAATTGAAGCAAAATTTATAGCCCGATGTTGTATGTTTAAGCAAGTTAAGTCTGGTAATGCCTCGAATCCTATCCCGACGTTGGATACAGGTAAAGGGTGTTACAAATGTAGCCATTTGAGTGGACTTGTAAATGTTCTAAGTTTGGTTTTGTATATTTCCATATAAGTTGGCTTATTTTGGTATAATTCAATCATGTATATATATATGTGTGTGGCTTGTGTAATGTTTTGAATGTTGGATACGTGATGCTTGTGGATAATTAGTATTATGGATAGCAAATGGTTGAGTTATGAACATTGGTATGCTAGTGCATTTAGGCATTTATGCACATTTGAATTTGGTATGAATTTGTATGGCATATTGTGGTATTTATGTTTTGTATTGGTTGATGTTGGAAATGGTATAGAATATGCATGATTTAGGCTTGAATTGGTTGATTTAAATGCCAAATTTTATGTTTTGGTACCATTTGGGTTGTTGTAGGTGTGCATAAGATTGGGTGGCAAATTGGCTTGGTAAATAGCCTATTTTTGTCCACACGGGCAGAGATACGGGTATGTGTCTCAGCCGTGTGTGACACACGATTATGTACACGGCCGTGTGTCCCCTGGTGTTGAAATTAAAACCAAGCCAGTATGCTCCACACGGCCTCACACACGGGCGTGTGACTTGGTCGTGTGGCATAAGTCAGTATACCCTATAGGTTTGACACGGCCTAGCACACGGCCTGGCACACGGGTTTGTATGGCCATTTGTAGGGCACACGGGCTAGCCACACGGGCATGTGTGTTGGTCGTGTGACCCAAGTCAGAGAGTTACACGGGGTCGGACACGGGCTGGGACACGGCCATATGCTCCCATTTCGAATGTTCGTACGGCTTGTGACACGGGCGTGTCTTTGGTCGTGTGAGACACACGGTCGGGTCACACGGGTGTGTGTCCCCTATTTTCGAGAAAATTTTCTAAGTGTTCTAATAATTTCCAAAGTTATCGGTTTAGTCCCGAACCACTCCCAATGCATGTTTAGGGCCTCGTAGGCTCATATTAGGGACGATATGAATGTGTTGATTGATATTTGAATGAAACTTGGAAATGTAGGAGTAAATGTATGTGTAATAGTGTTATAAGTCCGGTAATGCTCCAAAACCCTATTCCAGTGTTGAATATGGATGAGGAATGTTACAATAACAGGATTGCTCGTCTGAGCTATATTCTGTCCGCAACATATGCAGGACCATATTCAATATGGGAAATCATGTATCCATCAAAATTCATTATTCAAACGAAATTTAACATTTTCCGGACATGATCGGACATGTGATTATTTCATATACCTAAAACATTTATATAATTCATATAATCACATACCACATTCAATTCAATCATAAAATAAACACAATTTAGTTACACGAACTTACCTCAATATTCGTTCGTATACGAAAATCTACTAATCAGTTACTTTTTGTTTTCCTCGATCCAATTCTATATTTGGTCTTTCTGGATCTATTTAAAGTAATTTAATCATCAACTTAATCCACTTCATACTCAACTGGATTCAATTTACATCCTAGGCAAAATTACCATTTTGCCCCTATACTTTTCATAAATGACAATTTCATCCCTAGGCTCCGAAAATGAAATTCATGCAATTCAGTCTTTATTCCAAGCCTAACTGAAATTTTCATATAACATTTACAGCACATGTATTTCACAAAATTCAGAATTTTTCCATAACTTTTACATCTTTAAATTTAGGCCCTAAATCATAATTTCATCAAAATTCACTTTACAAAAGTTGTTTATCTATCAACAACCTTTCATTTTCTACCATAAATTTCAAAATTTTAGCATATTCATCCATGGTAAAATTTCTATACTTTGATATCTTTGCAAATTATTCCCCAAAATAGATAGATTAAGCTATTCCGATCTCAGAAATATAAAAATTACTAAAAACGGGACAAGAATGCTTACCCAATTAAGCCAAGAAAGCTTGCTTTCTCTTTCCTAGGGTTTCCATAGAAATTTTGGGGAAGAAGATGATATATAATATGATATTTCTTTTTAATTTATTTATCATCTTCTAATTATTCTCATTTCCAATTTAGTCCTTATCCTTTCTAATTTTTTCATGGATGAATCATCAAAAATATCAACTAACTTTTCTTTAATGGTCAAATTACCATATAAGGACCTCTTATTTTGAATTCCATAGCTATTTGATCTTTTTAGCTACTAGAACTCAACTTTTACATTTTATGCAATTTGGTCCTTTCCCTAATTAAACATGATATCGGTAAAATTTTCTTATCAAAATTTTCATACATCTTTCCTATCATAATTTAGACCATGCAATGACATCAAAATAATTTTTCTTTTCAACTCAGATTTGTGGTCCCGAAACCACTATTCTGATTTCATTGAAAACGGGCTGTTACAATGCTCCTTCGAACCACATCTAAAACAGGATCCGTCATTCATTGGACATTTTCCAAAGTGTCGTCATCCACATTGTTTACAATCAGGTTTGTTTGCTTTAACACTACCAACGCTTGTTACTAATGTAGCTTCAGCTTTAGAACTTGTGTTTTGCTTACCACGATCTTTGTTAGAACATCCCACTGAAGCGGTTGAGTGATTATGGTAGTCTTTCGATCTCTTTGACGATGAATGATACGATTTCCCAGTCAATCTTTTTCTTGAATCTCTAGCTTCAAAATCAGCTTTTCTTTTTTCTTTACTAGGCTCCTCGGCTTTATGTGCTCTATCAACCAAAACAACGAATTCTTTCAGCTCGAGAATCCCGACTAAAAGTTTTATATCTTCATTCAACCCGTCTTCAAACCGTTTACACATAGCAACTTCGGTTGGATTACATTCTCGGTCATAATCACTCAATCTGACGAATTCTCTTTCATATTCAGATACTACCATACGACCCTGTTTAAGCTCCATAAATTCTTTGTGTTTCTGATCGAGAAACCTTTGACTTATATATTTCTTTCGGAACTCTATTTGAAAGAATTCGCATGTGATCCGCTCTCTAGGTACTACAAAAATCAACGTGTTCCACCACTGATATGCTGAATCTTTCAATAGTGATATGGTACATTTAACACACTCAGTCGGAATTCACAAGATTTATGTTGATAAGCTCATAAGTGTTAAAACCGAAGAGTTCAATAGCTAAATGAATAATAATACGGCCAGAGCCGAGGATTTGGTAGCAAATAAAGAGAGTTTTAGATGAGAAATTAGATTTTTTTTAAGATCATTCAGGATACGCAACGTCGCTGTTAAAGAATAGGTTATTTACGGGTAATCAACTTATTCAGGTATGGTATCTAAAAAATGGATTAACCGAATTTTTTTTCTGAATTGATTTTTTTAGTGACCGGGATAATGTGGGATTAATCATGAGTGTAATAGTCAGTGGAATAATGTTTGAATTGTAAAGATATTTGAATGCAGTGATTATAGTCGAGTAGCTTACGACAATCTCTTCTGGGTATTCTATATGTTTATTTATTCTTAGAGGTATATGTAATAGTTCATCTTCAGAGGTTATTCTTATCATAAGAGAATGCTAGCTAACCATAATGTTAGACAAAAATATTGTTAGTCTAGTTGATTTATGATCGGTATTCCTTTATCTTTCTTTGGCATTTTATCCTATCATGTTCGGTAGAAGAATCAACGATAAGACTCATATGATGTTATTTTATTTCTTCTACTGGTTGATGTTCTGAATTATATATTTATGCAATTTACGTTGTCTCTGTCACAACTGGTTCCAGTGCATATGAGCTATATTCTTATTCTGAATTTTCTCTGTCACAATTGGTTGTAGGTGTGTGCATGATTGGGTGAGAAAAAATGACTTGGAAATGGCCTATTTTACGTCCACACGACCAGAGACATGGTCGTGTGTCTCAGCCGTGTGTAACACACAACCAGGCGACACGGCCGTGTGTCCCCTGTAGCTTTCAAAGGGTTGCAAGTCAGGCTGTTACACGGCCTAACACACGGCTTGGCATACAGGTGTGTGAGGTCATTTCGGAGGGTACATGGCCTGGTACACGGCTTGGCACACAGGAGTGTGGCTTGCCCATGTGACCCAAGTCAGTGAGTTACACGGGCACAAACACAGGCTGGGACAGGACCGTGTGTCCCTACTTCGAATGTCCGCACGGCCTGGCCACAAGGCCGTGTGACCCTTGCAGTTTTGAAAATTTTCATTATTTCTCGAAAAATTCTATAAGCTTCCAATTTAGTCCCGACTTGTTTCTAATATGTTTTTATGGCCTCGAGGGCTCGTATAAGGGGCAATATGATGGCATGAATTAGTTTTGCTATGTTTAATTATGTTAATTAAATTGTTTTAAAATTTTTGTTTGTTTGAAATGTACTCTCCAGTAATGCTCTGTAACCTTATTCCGGCGACGGATACGGTTAGGGGTGTTACACTTGTTGCCTTATGTGGAGGATTCCTTTCCTCCTTTAGCAAGTCAAACTTGCCTTATGTTGTGAAACATCTCCCTTTTTTCACTCCTTGTTTCACTCCCTTTCCAAAACCTCCTCTCTTGCTATAAGATTGTGATACAATGAACCTGGTCATGGTTAACCAAGCTTCACACACCCCTTGTGCCGTCCACCACCCTCTTTTGCACTCTAATCTCCATTTTTTTTTCATTTTTCTTCATCATTTTTTTTCTCTCAAAACAAAATAAAACCACCACCACTTTCTTTTAACTTTTGTTCTCCAACCACCACAACCAAGCCTTCCACCACCATCAAAGTCCTCCTAACCACCATACACGCTGCCCCTTTTTCACTCCTCCTCATTTCCATCCTCGTGACTGCCGCCATGAACCACTGCGAGTCTCCTCCACCTCCACCTATTTTCTCTTCTTTTTCTCTTTTCTCATTTCTTCCAATTGTAGTGACCGAAACCTCCTCCTTTTAATATTTTCTCACCACCATCGGACCGTCGCACCTCCATAGTTGGACCGCAGCTGAGCCACCATCATCGGACCACCGTCGCCCTTGCCCCAGATGACTAAAATTTTCCTTTTTGCTTCTTCATTCTTTTGTTGATTCCTTAGTGACTAAAAAATCATAATTTTCTTTCACTTATTTGATTATTTATTTCTAGATCACTCAAACATCGATCTCTGTAATACCCCTTACCCGTCTTAAAGCCGGGACAGGGTTCGAGGCATTACCTAACTAATCTTGCTTAAACATCTCGAATAGGGTTACAAAGTCTCGTTTAAACCCATCACTTACTTATACTTGGCCTAAGAGGCCCTAAACATACTTCTG
Source organism: Gossypium sturtianum (assembly GCA_025698515.1). Taxonomy (NCBI): domain Eukaryota; kingdom Viridiplantae; phylum Streptophyta; class Magnoliopsida; order Malvales; family Malvaceae; genus Gossypium; species Gossypium sturtianum. Next base: position 39,215,902 of record CM046951.1, read on the forward strand.
AGAGGTATCGAGACTATTCTGGGGACATTTACGAGTTCGAGAAACTTTTCAAAAAAAAATAGGGGTCACACGCCCGTGTGAGTCTAGGGACACGCCCGTGTGCCCCTAAGACATGCCCGTGTCTACCACCCGTGGTCGAAACTGACTAATTTCACATGGCCTTGACACACCTGTGGCCTTGGCCCATGTGCCAAACCTTGGCATTCTGACTAATCCACACGGCCTACACACACGCCCGTGTGTTTCAACTGTGTGGCAATTTAAATTCCAAGTGCATGGTCCAGACTTCAAACGACATGGGCACACGCCCATGTGCTAACCGTGCCACTCACACGGTCTAGACCCACGCCCGTGTGTCTACCCATGTGGAAAATTAGAAGGCTATCTACCAAGCCCTTTGCCACCCTACATTGCAAACATACATACTCCAATTCCATTCAACGTAATTCATGACCCAAAGACACATCTAAATACTCAATTCAACATTCATACACAAGGGCATACACTTTAAGAAAATCACTTTCATTAAGCAAAATAATTTGCCAAGTATTTTCCTAACTTAAGGCCATTTACAAAATGACTTTAGTAACATACATAGCCAACACTTTGGCTAACAATTACAACTTAACAAAATACTCGAGTCCTACACATGCCATACTCAAAATAAGTCTAAATTGTTATACCAAAGTGATGTCGATAGTGTGATTTCCGAACTCCTACGTCCATGATCCTCGAGTTATCTTGGCAATACTACAAGGAAGAAGGGCAATGAAAGGGGTAAGCATAAAGCTTAGTAAGTTTGCATGAATATAAATAGCAACAATAAGCTCATAAAATATTCCATCCATGATATTAACTAACCATGCACAAGTCACAGGGATCTTGCCATACTTACTCACAATTGCCCTTATTTAGCACATACCATGCCACATGTCGTAAACGTTTCTTCGTGACTCATTCACGAGTACCTGTATTCACTCATTCATATGACTTTAGTGCAAATCTCATTTCTACTTCTAAACTCATCTACTTATCCCTTTAATCACTAGGGATAGTCAAAGACGCATATTCGATGTCGTTCATGTAGAGACGAAGCCAATGCCACATCCCCGAGGAGGTCTTACATGGAGTTACTTCTAAATGCCAATGCCATATCCCGGATATGGTCTTATATGGACTTTCACATCAATTATCGATGCCACATCCCGAATGTGGTCTTAACGAGTTTCTTATTCTTTTTCAAGCCATATCCGGATATGGTCTTATACGGATCTTAACTTTCGGTCTTGAGGCCATTTCCTGACATGGTCTTATACGGACCTTATCTAATTCACATCTCGATGATAGCAATCCCATATTCATTATAGTCCACTAGGACTTCAACATCATATTCAACATCAATTTTTCATTTCAATGAAGTATCATACATCAATGTGATACCAAGCATTTTCAATTATGCTAACATAAATATTTCATTAATCACATACAAACTTACCTCGTTTTCAAAATGAGCTAGCTCGACGATTTAGTTTGAGACTTTATTCTTTCCCCGATCGAGGCAGATTCTCGGTTCTTCTTGCTCTATAATAGCAATTTAGCTCATTTTAATCATCTCATTAATAAAAGCATTTCAATAATCATGCTTAGGCAAAATTACTATTTTGCCCCTAGACTTTGGCAAAATGACCATTTTGCCACTAGGCTCGAAAATAAATTCTAATAACATTTCTACCTTCAACAAGCCTAGGTGAACATTTAATACTCTTATAGCTATAATCAAAACTCAACATTTCACATGGTAACTACAAATTTGTAACCTTTTCATCAAGGTCCAATTAGGTTTTTTCAAGACAACACCTTTCACAAAAGTTGTTCATCTAATAACTAAAACTCAATTTCTTCTATAAAAGTGCAGCAAATAACTATGATAGCCCTCATGGAAAAACTCTTAACTTTTCACTATATTGCACAATAGTCCCCTCATTTGAAAGCTTAAGCTTTAGGGATCTCAAAAGTACAATTATTTTCAAGAAAAGTTCACTAGAACACTTACTTGTGAAGGGATGAGTGTGTTGAAATTTTTGGAAGCTTTCTACCCCTTATTTGCTGAAATTTTCGGTGGAAGAGATGAAGGAGAAAGATGATATCTTTTCTCTCCTTATTCTAATATTAAACTATCAATTAAGTCCACCTACTCACCAACTTTGACCAACATGGTCAATCCTTGTCCCCTATGGCTGGCCAAGCACATATTGGGGGTCTAATTGCCTTTTAAAGACCTCCAATTTACATTCTAAGGCTATTTGGTACCTTTACCTTATAGAATTGAACTTTCGCACTTTATGCAATTTAGTCCTTTTTTCGCGATTAAGCATGAAATCGCTAAAATTAAAGCACCAAAATTCTCATGCACATATACTATCATGCTCTGACTCATAATATAACATGAAAATAAATTTCTCAAGTCTCAGATTAGTGACCCCGAGATCACTATTCCGACTAGCCCCTAAATCGGGCTGTTACAATTCTCTCCCTTAAGGATTTTCGTCCCCGAAAATCTTACCGGTAAAAAGGTTGGGATATTTGTTTCTCATCATTTTTTCGGGCTCCCAAGTAGCATCTTCTATTCCGTGCCTTTACCATAGAACTTTCACTTGAGCTATGCTTTTGTTTCTTAATTGCTTGACCTCTCGCGCCAAGATTCTAATCGGCTCTTCGCCATAAGTTAAGTCCGATTGTATCTCTACTTTTGTCGGCACTATGATATGAGAAGGGTCTAAACGGTATCGGTGTAACATGGATCCATGAAAGACGTCATGAATCTTTTCTAGCTCGGGTGGCAAGGCCAACTGATAAGCTACCGGTCCTATCCTCTCGGTAACCTCATAAGGTCCGATAAAATGCCGACTCAATTTGCCCTTCCGGCCAAATTTGAGGACTTTACTCCAAGGTGACACTTTCAAGAACACTTCATCACCGACTTTGAACTCGATCTCTTTCCTTTTCAAATCCGAAGAGGATTTTTGTCTGTCTGAGGCGACTTTCAGACAGTCACGTATCACTTTTACTTTCTCTTCAGTTTCCCTAACCAAGTCGACCCCGTGCATCTGTTTCTCTTTGAGTTCTGACCAATACAAGGGCATTCGACACTTACGCCCATACAACGCCTCATAAGGTGCCATCTTCAAACTTGATAGAAAACTGTTGTTGTAGGCGAATTCCACCAGTGGTAAGTATTTCTCCCAACTACCTTAGAATTTTAAAATACAACATCGAAGCATGTCTTCAAGTATCTGAATTACCCTCTCCGACTGTCCGTCGGTTTGTGCATGAAAGGCTGTACTGAAACTCAATATCGTGCCCATGGCCTCTTGCAACTTTTTCCAAAACCGTGACGTGAATCTCGGATCTCTATCTGATATGATCGATAACGGTACACCATGGAGTCTTACTATCTCTGACATGTATAAGTCCGCTAATTTATCAAGTGAATAGTCGACTTGCACTGGTATAAAATGGGCTAACTTTGTGAGTCTATCAACCACAACCCATACTGTATCTTTCTTCTTTGGAGTCAACGGTAAGCCCGTCATGAAGTCCATGGTAATACAGTCCCATTTCCACTCAGGAACCATAATGGGCTGAAGTAAACCAGAAGGTACTTGATGTTCTACCTTTACTTGCTGATAGATCAGACATTTCGATACAAACTTGGAAATGTCTTTCTTCATACCAAGCCACCAATACCATTTCTTCAAATCATTGTACATTTTCGTGCTGCCTGGGTGTACATTCAAACATCCGCTATGCACTTCATGCAAGATTTTATGAATAAGCTTGTCATTTCTGGGTACACAAACCCTATCTCGAAATGTCAGACATCCATCAGGATTTACCCGAAAGTCTGACTCCACGCTCGACTCACATAAAACTCTCTTGGCTTGCAAACTGTTATCTTCGTTCTGAGCTTCACAGATTTCTTGAAGAAACAAGGGTTTAGCCCTCAATTCGGCTAAAACGGAACCATCATCCAACAAGGTCATCTGAGTACTCATGGCTCTTAGTGCAAACAATGATTTTCTACTCAAAGCATCGGCGACTACGTTCGCCTTTCCCGGATGGTAGCCAATTACTAACTCATAATCCTTAATCAGCTCTAACCACCTTCGTTGCCTCAAATTCAATTCCTTTTGAGTCATCAAATATTTTAGGCTTTTATGGTCGGTGAAAATCCAACACCTTTCACCATATAAATGATGCCTCCAAATTTTTAACGCAAACACAATTGCGGCCAACTCTAAATCATGAGTTGGGTAATTCTTCTTGTGCGGCTTCAATTGCCTAGAGGCGTAAGCAATCACCTTACCCTCTTGCATGAGTACACAACCCAATCCGTTCAAGGACGCGTCACTATAAACCACAAATTCTCTTCCCGGCTCAGGTTGCACAAAAACAGGGGCCTCAGTCAACAGTGTCTTTAGTTTCTCAAAAATTTGTTGACACTTTTCTGTCCAATCGAACTTCACATCTTTTTGCAAAAGTTTCATCATCGGGGTAGCTATCATGGAAAACCCCTCGACAAAACGCCTATAATAGTAGGCTAGGCCTAGAAAACTCCTTACTTCAGTTACGCTCCTCGGCGGTTTCCATTCAATAATTGCTAAAATCTTACTCAGGTCGACTCTAATCCCGTCTCCTGAGACAATGTGTCCCAAAAATCCCATTTCCTTGAGCCAAAATTCACTCTTACTGAATTTGGAATAAAATTGTTTTTCTCTCAAAACTCGCAGAACCATATTCAAATGCTCGAGATGTTCGTTCTCATCCTGAGAGTAGATTAGTATGTCGTCAATGAAAACCACAACAAATTTATCCAAATATGGCCGAAAAATGCGATTCATCAAATCCATGAAGATCGTCGGGGCATTCGTTAGACCAAAAGGCATGACCAAAAATTCATAGTGGCCATATCTAATCCTAAACACGGTTTTTTTGCACATCCGAGTCCTTGACTCTCACCTGATAGTACCCTGACCTCAAATTTATCTTGGAAAATACCGTGGCTCCTTTCAATTGATCGAATAGATAGTCGATCCTCGACAACGGGTACTTGTTCTTCACAGTTACCTTGTTAAGTTGCCGATAATCTATACATAGTCTCATTGAACCATCTTTCTTCTTTACGAATAAAACGGGAGCACCCCACGGAGAAAAACTCGGCCTTGCAAAACCTTTATCCGTTAGCTCTTGCAACTGTTCTTTTAGCTCCTTTAGCTCAGTTGGAACCATTCTATAGGGAGCAATAGAAATAGGGGCAGTACCCGGAGCTAACTCAATCCCAAATTTGATCTCTCTAACTGGAGGTAGCCATGGCAAGTCTTCCGGGAAAACATCTGGGTACTCGTATACTATGGGTACCGACTCCATTTTAAATTCAGTCTCTTTAGTGTTCAACACAAAGGCAAGATAGGCCTCGTATCCCTTCTTTAAATACTTCTGAGTCGACAAGGTTGACATCACTACTGGTAGCCTATCTGGCTTATCTGATTCAACACAAATAAGATTACCATTTTCATCTCTCAACTCAATATGCTTCTTCCCACAATTCAAAATTACTCCATGAGTAACTAACCAACCCGTCCCAAGGATGACATCAAACTCATCAAACGCTAATAACATAAGATCGACCGGGAAACAATGACCCTTAACCATTAAAGGGCAACCTTTACAAACTCTATCAACCAATACACACTTGCCTAGGGATTAGACACTCTTATTATGAATTCGGTAGACTCTATAGGCATGCTCATGCTAGAGACTAATTTCATGCATATGTATGAGTGGGTAGATTCCGGATCAATTAAAGCTACAACACAAGTATTATAGAGAGAAAAGGTACCCGTGATTACGTCGGGGGAGGATGCCTCTTCACGAGCACGAATGGCATATGTCCTCGCCTGTGATCTACCCTCGACTCTAGCAACTTGCTCTCTTGATGGATTCTTGCTACCCATTTCAATTCCCGGGTTTCTAAGTGGTCTTCCTCTAACAGTACTTCCCGATCTTGCATTCTGAGGCTTTTCTTTCTCGCCCACCTCGGGGCAGTCTCTAATAAAGTGGTCTAAGGACCCACATCTGAAGCAAGCTTTCTCATTAGCTCAACACTCACCAGAATGGCACTTGCCACACTGAGGGCATTCCAGATTACTTGGTCGAACGTTGCCCACACTAGCAACTGATGTGGTCTACCCTTTCGACCCCGAAAATTGCTTGCCTTTACTTCGGGTTGAAAACCACGCTGAAGTGACTGTTCGAGTAGCGAAATCCCTCGATTTCTTAGATGAGGATTGGTGAGACTTATTCAGTTGTCTCTTCCTCGAGTCATGAAACTCATTCTCAGCTCTTCTCTTCTCTTTAGCCAACTCTTCGGCTTTACAGGCTCTATCTACCAACACTACAAATTCCTTTAGTTTGAGGACTCCCACGTATAAACGGATATCTTAATTTAATCCATCCTCGAATCTCTTGCACATGACAGCTTCGGTAGACACGCACTCCTGTGCATACTTGCTAAGCCTTACAAACTCTCGTTCATAGTCGGTTACTGACATACGGCCTTGCTTTAGTTCTAAGAACTCCTTTCTCTTATGGTCGATGAACCGCTGACTGATGTACTTTTTTCGGTATTCCTCTTGGAAAAATTCCCAACTAACTCTCTCCCTTGGCACCACCGACACCAGGGTGTTCCACCATCGATAGGCTGAATCTCTCAGGAGAGATACTGCACACTTTAAGCACTCCTCAGGTGTGTAGGATAACTCATCGAATACCCTAATGGTATTCTCAAGCCAGAATTCTGCTTTCTCCGAGTCATCATCCTTATTTTCCCAGAATTCGTCGGCTCCTTGCTTCCGGATCTTATCCACCGGAGGTTTTCTCTTCTCACCACCTCAACTACTTGAGGAGCTCTTTGGAGCGAGTTGAGGATTGGTGGGGTGGAGGGGTTGAGCATTTGGATTTGCTCGGGTATACTCGAGTATACCAGTTGCTCATCATGTGGAGAAAGGCTTCTCGAGCCTCTTCCCCCTGACCCAAGGTCTCGGGTCTACTATTAACTGGCGCGGTCCCTTGAGCGGGAGCCGGCGCGTTACTCGAAGCATCATCGACTGCAGTTCCATCTGGATCAGAATCCATATACTACATAAAACACAATTTCATACGTCAGGAGCCATCACACTATCATTACTCAGACACTCTTACATATGGCATGTATAGCTAGACTCGTACTTACGCTACGTTAGTGCTAGAACCGACTAAACCATAGCTCTGATACCAATAAATGTAACACCCCTTACCCGACTTCAAGCCGGGACAGGGTTCGAGGCATTACCTAACTAATCTTGCTTAAACATCTCAAATAAGGTTACAAAGTCTCGTTTAAACCCATCACTTACTTATACTTGGCCTAAGAGGCCCTAAACATACTTCCGAGAGGTAACTGGACTATTCTGGGGACATTTACGAGTTCGAGAAACTTTTCAACAAAACAGGGGTCACACGCCTGTGTGAGTCTAGGGACACGCCCGTGTGCCCCTAAGACATGCCCGTGTCTACCACCCGTGGTCAAAACTGACTAATTTCACACGGCCTTGACACGCCCGTGGCCTTTGCCCGTGTGCGAAACCTCGGCATTCTGACTAATCCACACAGCCCACACACACGCCCGTGTGTTTCAACCGTGTGGCGATTTAAATTCCAAGTGCATGGTGCAGACTTCACACGGCCTGGGCACACGCCCATGTGCTAGCCGTGCCGCTCACACGGTCTAGACACACGCCCGTGTGTCTACCCATGCGGAAAATTAGAAGGCTATCTACCAAGCCCTTTGCCACCTTACATTGCAAACATACATACTCCAATTCCATTCAACGTAATTCATGACCCAAAGACACATCTAAATACTCAATTCAACATTCATACACATGGGCATACACTTCAAGAAAATCACTTTCATTAAGCAAAAGACTTTGCCAAGTATTTGCCTAACTTAAGGCCATTTACAAAATGACTTTAGTAACATACATAGCCAACACTTTGGCTAACAATTACAACTTAACAAAATACTTGAGTCCTATACATGACATACTCAAAATAAGTCTGAATTGTTATACCAAAGTGATGTCGATAGTGTGATTTCTGACCTCCTACATCCACGATCCTCGAGTTATCTTGGCAATACTACAAGGAAGAAGGGCAATGAAAGGGGTAAGCATAAAGCTTAGTAAGTTTGCGTGAATATAAATAGAAACAATAAGCTCATAAAGTAATCCATCCATGATATTAACTAACCATACACAAGTCATAGGCATCTTGCCATAATTACTCACAATTGCCCTTATTTAGCACATACCATGCCACATGTAAGTAACGCTTTTCTTAAGTGACTCATTCACGAGTACACCAGATTCACTCATTCATATGAGTTTAGTGCAAATCTCATTTCTACTTCTAAACTCATCTACTTATCCCTTTAATCACTAGGGATAGTCAAAGACGCATATTCAACGTCGTTCATGTAGAGACGAAGCCAATGCCACATCCCCGAGGTTGTCTTACATGGAGTTACTTCTAAATGCCAATGCCATATCCCGAATATGGTCTTATATGGACTTTCACATCAATTATCGATGCCACATCCCGGATGTGGTCTTACGAGTTTCTTATTCTTTTCCGAAGCCATATCCCGAATATGGTCTTATACGGGATCTTAACTCGGTGCCGAGGCCATGTCCCGGACATGGTCTTATATAGGACCTTATCCAATTCACATCGCGATGATAGCAATCCCATATTCATTATAGTCCACTAGGACTTCAACATCATATTCAACATCAATTTCTCATTTCAATGAAGTATCATACATCAATGTGATACCAAGCATTTTCAATTATGCTAACATAAATATTTCATTAATCACATACAAACTTACCTCGTTTTCAAAATAAGCTAGCTCGACGATTTAGTCTGAGACTTTGTTCTTTCCCCGATCAAGGCGGATTCTCGATTCTTCTTGCTCTATAATAGCAATTTAGCTCATTTTAATCATCTCATTAATAAAAGCATTTCAATAATCATGCTTAGGCAAAATTACTATTTTGCCACTAGACTTTGTAAAATGACCATTTTGCCCCTAGGCTCAGAAATAAATTCTAATCACATTTCTACCTTCAACAAGCCTAGGTGAACATTTAATACTCTTATAGTTATCATCAAAACTCAACATTTCAAATGGTAACTACAAATTTGTAACCTTTTCATCAAGGTCCAATTAGGTGTTTTCAAGACAACACCTTACACAAAAGTTATTCATCTAACAACTAAAACTCAATTTCTTCCATAAAAGTGCAGCAAATAACTATGATAGCTCTCATGGAAAAACTCTTAACTTTTCACTATATTGCACAATAGTCCCCTCATTTGAAAGCTTAAGCTTTAGCGATCTCAAAAGTACAATTATTTTCAAGAAAGGTTTACTAGAACACTTACTTGTGAAGGGAAGAGTGTGCTGAAATTTTTGGAAGCTTTCTACCCCTTATTTGCTAAAATTTTCGGTGGAAGAGATGAAGGAGAGAGATGATATCTTTTCTCTCCTTATTCTAATATTGAACTATCAATTAAGTCCACCTACTCACCAACTTTGACCAACATGGTCAATCCTTGTCCCATATGGCTGGCCAAGCACATATTGGGGGTCTAATTGCCTTTTAAAGACCTCCAATTTGCATTCTAAGGCTATTTGGTACCTTTATCTTATAGAATGAAACTTTCGCACTTTATGCGATTTAGTCCTTTTTTGCGATTAAGCATGAAATCGCTAAAATTAAAGCACCAAAATTCTCATGCACATATACTATCATGCTCTTACTCATAATATAACATGAAAATAAATTTCTCAAGTCTCAGATTAGTGACCCCGAGATCACTATTCTGACTAGCCCCTAAATCGGTCTGTTACAATCTCATTCCATTCTCGATCCTTCGATCATCTCGTATTAAATCAAGTGTAAGTAAGGTTGTTTGATTTGTAAATTCTTCATTTTAGAAATACCATGGTTTGGCCGAATGGTATAGGGTGATAATATCATCAATTTATTTTTTATTAATTTAACATAAGTACTAATGTGATTTTCTATCAACTTGAAGGGCCAAACGATATTCAAAGAGGAGAACCTTAACTTCGCATTTGAAAATCATTCTTTCGTGAGTCCTAAATCGTGGGGTAAGTGTTGAAGAGAGTTTTAATACTCAACCCTTCTTAAGTGACAAAAATAACTTCAAAGAAACTTTAATAAGAAATGTTATTTTGTATTAGATTGTCTTGCGAGATAGATCGAGCGAAATCTTTTCTAGTAGGATTGTGGCAATCAGATCTACGATAAAAGGTGGGGGATCTTTATCTTATGTCGTGTGATGAGTGTTTATTTTTATTATATTAGTATGTTAATAATTGTTTATGTAACAGCCCGATTTAGGGCCTAGTCGGAATAGTGGTGCGAGACCACAAATTCGAGTTAGTAAAAAAATGAGTTTTTATGGTTTAAGAGATTTTTTATGATAGTATGAAAGTTCTATGTATAAATTTTCTAAAAATTTCTATTAAAGGGGTCCGTTAGGACTAAATTGCAAAAGTTGCAAAATATGAGATTCTATAAGCTTTTTTGTATAAAATAGCTTTGGGTTATTAATTACAAGTCCTTAAATAGCAATTTTCCCAAATTATAATTTTTGGACAAAAATGGACATGAGTTAGTAAATTGTGAATTTTTAAAGAGAAGGGCATTTTGGTCATTTATCAATTAAATGATTAAAATGGGAAAATATGATAAAAATCTTATTCATCTTCTTCTTCCTTGTGCCGAAAATTTAAGAGACTCCATAGATAGGGTTCTTCAATTTTTGAAGCTTGCTAGTAAGTGCATCCTAGCCCCACTTTTAATATTTTTCGTATTTTTTGAGTCCTCGTATTATGAATTAGCTATTTATAGCTATAAGTTGAGCTAGAATTCATGTTCATAAATCTACCCATGTATGACATGCTTGTAAAATGATGTTTTATGAAATATTATGAGAGTTTGAATTTAGATAAACATCTTTTCCTAAATGAATTTCATGAAAAATGCTAGGAAGGACTAGTTTGAAAAAGTTGAGAAATTTGTCATACATGATAGAAATAGTGAGAATTGATTGTTTCTATAGTTAAGAGAATGAATCAGCTAAGCATGAAGTTCACGAAAATTGAATGAAAATCACTTACAAGCCTTGGGGCAAAAGTGTAATTATGAGAAAGTTTAGGGGGAAAATGGTAATTTTGCCGAAGTATGAGTTAAGATTCAATTTAATCAATGTGTTTATTAAATGAGCCAATTATTATTATAGATCAATAAAAACGAAGCCCGGATCGAAACTGAGGCAAGAACAAAGTCGAGGACTAAATTGAATTACTACATACATTTTGTACATTGAGGTAAGTTTGTATGATTTCTAAGCTTTATGATTAATATCATTGAATTGCTTACTACGATGTAGAATATATCTTAATTCCATGAGATTTTTTATGCTATGTTAAACAAAGAAATCAATGAGATTAAGCATGAGAAAGTCCTGATTGAAGTTGAATTACTTAGGATACTCGATCTATCACATGAGACAAGGAAGTCCGTATAAGACTAAGCCAAGGCATGGCATCGGCAATCAAGCAAGTTATCATGTAAGACCAAGACAAGTCTTGGCATTGAAGAGTTATTATGAGATGAAGACCCATATAAGCCCAAGCCAAGGCATGGAATTGGTGAGTCTCCAAGTAAAGATGTCATGTAAGTCCAAGACAAGTCTTGGCATTGAAAAGCTATCATGAGAAAGAGATCCCATGTAAGTCAAAGCCAAGGCATGGCACTGGTGAGTAATAAGGAAGATTTCATGTAAGTCCAAGCCAAGGCTCGGCATTGACCTGTTCATGAGTAAAGATACCAGGTAAGACCATGTCAAGACATGGCAATGGTAAGTTCCCAAGGGAACACACAAGGAAGACTTCGTGTAAGTCCATGTCAAGACATGGCATCGATACCAAGTTGAGAGATCCCATGTAAGACCATATCTAGGATATGGCTTTGGCATCAAGATATATGTGAGATGAGATTCAGTATCCTCGGTTATTCATAGTAATTCATCGGGCAAAAGAGTAAAGAATAAATGAGAAAGCAGGAAAGTTAAGCAAGTAAAGCTATCATCAAAGTATGCTAGTCAAAGTTAACTAAGAGTATTGTTCATGTTATGAATGATGAAGTTAAGATTATTCTTACCTTAACAAAGTATGCTAATCTATATGATTAAGTGATACGGGTACCTTGTTTACCTTACAAGCACGAGACTAGTAAGTACCATGATATGTGTAAGAATTATTAAGAGTAAGTAAGCTCAAGCATGTGAACTTAGCAATGCCTTTGCTTATGATGAATGAGTATGTTAAGTATATATATATATACGTTGTTATATGCATTACATGCAAACTTACTAAGCGAAATGCTTACATCTTTAATTCTTTCTTTCCATGTAGTCCCGCCAAGGTAATCTCGTGGATCATCATCATCGGAGCTCGAAGCACACTATCAATCGCTATTTTTGTATAGCCAAGTTGTTTATATTAAGTATGGCATGTATAGGAAGCATTTCATTTTGAGTTATGTTTTAAAATTAGCCAAAGTGTTGGCTATCAAGCTTAGTATTGTTTTTGTATATGGCCAAAGAGATGGGACATGAATGATTAAGTATGTATGTTTTTATTTATCAATGAAGTATGCATCCTTGTTTATGTTAGATGTAATACTTGAGTTATTGAATTGAGTGTTGGATTGATCTTGATCTCAAGGTGGCAATTGGCTTGGAAAATAGCCTCTAGGTGCCCACATGGATAGACACACGGGCGTGTGTCTAGGCTGTGTGTCCCCTACACATTAGTGTTTTAAGTCAGAATAGACCACGGGCTAATCACACGACCGTTTGTTTAGGCCGCGTTTGTTTAGGCCATGTGTGACACACGGTTAGCACATGGGAGTGTGCCCTAGCCGTATGAAGTCTGCACCTTGGACTTGTAATTTGAATTGCCACACAGCTGAAGTACACGGGCGTGTGTATGGACCGTGTGGATAAGTCAGAATGCCAAAGTTTAGCACATGGGCCAAAGCCACGGGCGTGTCAAGGCCGTGTTAAATTAGTCAGTGTCGACCACGGGTGGAAGACACGGGCATGTCTTAGGGGTACACGGGCGTGTCCCAAGTCACATGGGCGTGTGACCCCTGTTTCGAGGAAAAGTTCCCGATTGAGTTCTGAAAGTTTTCGGATAGGTGTTTAAGGCCTTGTAGGCCCATGAAACGTATGTTTTGATTAAGAAAGAGAAGTTTATGTTTTGAAACAATAATTTTCAGCCCGTAAGTACATGTTTACTTAAGTTCAAGTATGGAAATGTCTCGTATCCAGTCTCAGTCTCGGACTTGGGTATGGGGTGTTACATTTAGTGGTATCAGAGCTACGGTTTAGTCTATTCTAGGACTAACGTAGCACGAGCACGAGTCTAGCTATACATGCCATACGTAAGAATGTTTTTTATACTGATAGTGTGAAGACTCCTGACGACTTAAATTATGTTTATACATATAGTAAATGGATCCCGAAAGAGCTGTAGCAGATGACATAGAAAGTAATGCGCCGACTCCCGCTGAATGGACGGTGCCTAACGAGAATGAGAATAGACCCACTACGGTGAGTCAGAGAGGAGGAGAAGAGGCTAGAGAAGCCTTCCTCCATATGATGAACATGTGTTATACGGAGTTCGTTCGTACGAACCCGAATGCTCAAACCCCTCCACCCCCACCTATTCCTAAACCTATCCCAGTAGCCTCTCAAGTAGTAGAGGTGGTAAGAGGAGAGAAGCTTCCGGTTGATAGGATCAGGAAACATGGGCCAGAAGAATTTCGGGCTAAAAAGAATGATGATCCTAAAAAGGCCGAGTTCTGGTTAGAGAATACCATCAGGGTATTCAATGAGTTGTCATGCACGTCTGAGGAATGCATGAAATGTGTAGTCTCTCTTTTAAGAGATTCTGCTTACCAATGGTGAAACACCTTAGTGTCAGTGGTACCACGAGAAAAGATCACGTGGGAGTTCTTTCAAGAAGAGTTCAGAAAGAAGTATATCAGTCAAAGATTTGTCGATTAGAAGAGAAAGGAATTTCTAGAACTGAAGTAAGGCAAGATGTCTGTGACTGATTATGAGCGTGAGTTTGTACGACTCAGTAAATACGCTCGAGAGTTTGTATCCACCGAGGCTATCATGAGTAAGAGATTCGAAGATGGACTAAATGAGGACATTAAGTTATTTGTTGCTGTCCTAGAATTAAAAGAATTTGTTGTGCTAGTAGAGCGGGCTTGTAAAGCCGAAGAACTAGTAAAAGAGAAAAGAAAATCTTAAATAGAGTCTCGTGACTCTAGAAAGAGACAGTGGGGTAAGTCATTCCAATCTTCACCCAAGAAGTCAAGAGATTTTTCCACTAGATCGGCTACTTCTACTGGGTTGTCGAGGAAAGACAAGAACAAGCAGTATCCGGGAAATAAGGCAAGGACTACTTCAGTTGGTAGTGTGGGGAACATTCGATCAGATAGACCTGAATGCCCACAGTGCGGCAGACATCATCTCGGAGAATGCCGAGCACATGAAAATGCATGTTTCAGATGTGGTTCCCAAGACCACTTTATAAAAGATTGCCCTAAGACGATGAAGGAAGAGAGAGCTCAAAACCCGAGATCTGGGAGTATGGTCAGAGGAAGATCGCAGAGGAACCCAGGAAGTGGGGCGAGTGGGAGAGGTAACCCTAGAGAGCAGGCCGCGAGACCCGAGGGTAGGGCGCCTGCGAGGACTTATGCCATTCGTGCTCGCGAAGAGGCATCCTCTCCAAATGTTATTACGGGTACCTTTTCCCTTCATGATATTAAAGTTATTGCTTTAATAGATCTCGGATTCACACACTCTTACATTTGTATGAAACTAGCATCTAGTATGAGTATGCCTATAGATTCTACAGAATTTTTGATTAAGGTGTCCAATCCCTTAGGTAAGAGTGTTTTAGTTAATGAAGTATGTAAAGACTGTCCATTGTTGATTAGAGGTCACTATTTTAAAGAAAACCTTATGTTGTTACCATTTGATGAGTTTGACCTCATTCTTGGTATAGACTGGTTGACCACCCATGATGTAATAGTAAATTGTGGGAAGAAATACATTAAGATGAGATGTGAGAATGGGGACACTCTCCATGTAGAATCAGATGAACAAGGTAGATTGCCGGTAATGATTTCTCATATGACGGCACAGAAATACATAAGAAAAGGGTATGAGGCATATTTGGCCTTTGTGATGAATGATAGAGAAACAGAGTTAAAGATTGAGCCAAGATCTTGATAGTATGTGAGTACTTGGATGTTTTTCCCGAGAATTACCAGGACTACCACCGCTAGAGAGGTTGAGTTCAAAGATTGAGCTAGCTCCTCGCACTGTACCAATATCTATTACTCCATGCAGAATGGCTCCAACGGAGTTGAGAGAGTTGAAGTCACAGTTGCCAAGACTTGACAGATAAAGGTTTTGCAAGATCAAGTTGTTCTCCATGGGGTGCTCCAGTTTTATTTGTGAAAAAGAAAGATGGCACCATGAGATTGTGCATAGATTATCGTCAGCTTAATAAAGTGACAATAAAGAACAAGAACCCATTGCCAAGGATCGATTATTTGTTCAATCAATTTAAGGGGGCCACTGTGTTCTCTAAGATAGACTTGAAATCTAGGTACTACCAGTTGAGAGTAAAGGATTCAGATGTATCCAAGACCGCTTTTCGAACGAGGTATGGGCATTATGAATTTTTAGTCATGCCTTTTGGATTGACCAATGCTCCTGCGGTATTCATGGACTTAATGAACCGCATCTTCAGGCCATACCTCGACAAGTTTGTAGTCATTTTTATCGACGACATATTGATTTATTCCCGAGATGAGAATGAGCATGTTGAGCATCTACGAACGATTTTGCAGACTCTACGAGAAAATCAGATTTATGCCAAGTTCAGTAAAAGTGAATTTTAGCTCAAGGAAGTAGGATTTCTGGGACATATTGTCTCGGGAGATGGAGTCCGAGTAGATCCAAGTAAGATTTTGGCCATAATGGACTGAAATCCACGGAGGAATATCTCTGAGATTAGAAGTTTTCTAGGCCTAGCTGGCTATTATAGACAATTCGTCAAGGGGTTTTCCATGATTACAACTCCGATGACGAAATTGTTACAGAAAAATGTGAAGTTTGAGTAGACAAAAAGATTCCAACAAAGTTTCGAGAAACTAAAGGTATTATTGACAGAAGCTCCAGTTTTAGTACAATTCGAGACAGGGAAAGAGTTCGTGATATACAGCGATGCATCCTTAAACGGATTAGGCTGTGTACTTATGCAAGAAGGCAAAGTGATTGCTTATGCCTCAAGACAGCTAAAGCCCCATGAGAAGAATTATCCGACGCACGATTTAGAGTTGGCTGCCATAGTCTTCGCATTGAAGATTTGGAGATACCATTTATATGGTGAAAGATGTCAGATTTTCATCGATCACAAAATTTTGAAGTACTTGATGACGCAGAAACAGTTGAACTTAAGGCAGCGGAGATGGTTAAAGTTGATAAAAGACTATGAGTTGGTCATTGACTACCATCCCAGGAAGGCGAATGTGGTCATCGACGCTTTGAGTAGAAAGTCCCTATTTGCATTAAGGGCAATGAATTCGCGGATGACTTTACTCGACAATAGTTCTATTCTAGCTGAGTTGAGAGCTAGACCAATGTTTCTCCAAGAGATCATTGAAGCTCAAAAAGAAGATAGTGAATTGCAAGCCAAGAGAGCTCAGTGCGAGATAGATGTTGAGTCCAATTTTCAGATTAGTCCCAATGTAAGTTTGATGTTCAAAGATAGAACTTGTGTACCGAGAAAGGAGGAGCTTATTCAGAGAATTTTGCATGAGGCACATAACGGATGTTCATCTGTACATCTGGGTAGTACCAAGATGTATAATGACTTGAAGCAACAGTATTAGTGGCCAAGAATGAAGAAAGATATTTTAGAGTTTGTTTCCAAATGCGTGATTTGTCAGCGAGTAAATGCTGAACACCAGGTACCTTCGGGTTTGCTTCAACCCATTTCGGTTCACGAGTGGAAATGGGACCGTATCACCATGGATTTTGTAACGGGTTTACCGTTGTCACCAAGCAAGAAAGATGCTGTATGGGTTGTGGTTTATAGACTTACGAAGTCGGCCCATTTCATACCTGTATGAGTGGATTGCTCACTCGACAAGATGGCAAACTTGTATGTTTCAGAATTAGTAAGGCTACATGGAGTTCCTTTGTCAATCATATCGGATAGAGATCCGAGATTCACCTCTAGATTTTGGAAGAAGTTACAAGAGGCCTTGGGTACAAAGTTGAACTTTAGTACATCTTTTCATCCTCAAACCGATGGTCAATCGGAGAGGTTAATACAAGTACTTGAAGATATGCTCCGGTGTTGTATTCTTGAATTCCAAGGCAGTTGGGAAAAGTTTCTCTCATTAGTAGAATTTGCCTACAATAATAGCTTTCAGTCGAGCTTAAAGATGGTGCCTTATGAGGCTTTATACGGGTGTAAGTGCCAAACGCCTTTGTATTGGACTGAACTCAAGGAAAATCGAATTCACGGGGTTGATTTGGTTAGAGAAACTGAAGAGAAAGTGAAAGCGATCCCAGAATGTTTAAAAGTTGCCTCAGACAGACAGAAATCCTACTCAGATTTACGAAGAAAAGAGATAGAGTATCAAGTTGGGGATAAAGTTTTCTTGAAAGTGTCACCATGGAGAAAGGTTCTCATATTTGGCCGTAAAGGCAAGTTTAGTCTATGTTTTATCGGACCATACGAGATTACTGAGAGAGTTGGGCTAGTAGCTTATCGATTGGCTTTGCCATCAGAGTTAGAAAAGATACATGATGTGTTTCACGTGTCCTTGTTTTTACGCTACCGATCAGACCCTTCACATATAATTGCCCCGTCAGAGATAGAGATGCATCTCGACATGACTTATGGTGAAGAACCAGTTAAGATTTTAGCTCAGGAAGTCAAACAACTAAGAAATAAAAGTATTGCCCTAGTGAAAGTATTGTGGAAAAGACATGGGATAGAGGAAGCTACGTGGGAACCAGAAGAGAGCATGAGAAACCAGTACCCAAACCTATTTGCTGGTAAGATTTTCGAGGACGAAAATCCCTAAGAGGGGGAGAATTGTAACAGCCCGATTTAGGGCCTAGTCAGAATAGTGGTGCGAGACCACAAATCCGAGTTAGTAAAATATTGAGTTTTTAAGGTTTAAGAGATGTTTTCATGATAGTATGAAAGTTCTATGTATAAATTTTTTGAAAATTTATATTAAAGGGGTCTATTAGGACTAAATTGCAAAAGTTACAAAATATGAGATTCTAGAAGCTTTTTTGTATAAAATAGCTTTGGATTATTAATTAGAAGTCCTTAAATAGCAATTTGCCCAAATTATAATTTTTGGACAAAATGGACATGAGTTAGTAAATTGTGAATTTTTAAAGAGAATGGCATTTTGGTCATTTATCAATTAAATGATTAAAATGGGAAAAGATGATAAAAATCTTATTCATCTTCTTCTTCCTTGTGCCGAAAATTTTAGAGACTCCATAGCTAGGGTTCTTCAATTTTTGAAGCTTGCTAGTAAGTGCATCCTAGCCCCGTTTTTAATATTCTTCGTATTTTTGGAGTCCTCGTATTATGAATTAGCTATTTATAGCTATAAGTTGAGCTAGAATTCATGGTCATAAATCTACCCATGTATGACATGCTTGTAAAATGATGTTTTATGAAAGATTATGAGAGTTTGATGTTAGATAAACATCTTTTCCTAAATGAATTTCATGAAAAATGCAAGGAAGGACTAGTTTGTAAAAGTTGTGAAATTTGTCATACATGATAGAAATAGTGAGAATTGATTGTTGCTATAGTTAAGAGAATGAATTAGCTAAGCATGAAGTTCACGAAAATTGAATGAAAATCACTTTACGAGCCTTGGGGCAAAAGTGTAATTATGAGAATGTTTAAGGGCAAAATGGTAATTTTGCCGAAGTATGAGTTAAGATTCAATTTAATCAATGTGTGTATTAAATGAGCCAATTATTATTATAGATCAAGAAAAACGAAGCCCGGATCGAAACTGAGGCAAGAACAAAGTCGAGGACTAAATTGAATTACTATATACATTTTTTACATTGAGGTAAGTTTGTATGATTTCTAAGCTTTATGATTAATATCATTGAATTGCTTAGTATGATGTAGAATATATCTTAATTCCATGATATTTTTGGTGCTATGTTAAAAAAAAATCAATGATATTAAGCACGAGAAAGTCCCGATTGAAGTTGAATTACTTAGGATACTCGATGTATCACATGAGACAAGAAAGTCCGTATAAGACCAAGCCAAGGCATGCCATCGACAATCAAGCAAGTTGTCATGTAAGACCAAGACAAGTCTTGGCATTGAAGATTTATTATGAGATGAAGACCCATATAAGCCCAAGCCAAGGCATGGCATTGGTGAGTCTCCAAGTAAAGATGTCATGTAAGTCCAAGACAAGTCGTGGCATTGAAAAGCTATCATGAGAAAGAGATCCCATGTAAGTCCAAGCCAAGGCATGGCATTGGTGAGTAACAAGGAAGATTTCTTGTAAGTCCAAGCCAAGGCTCGACATTGACCCGTTCATGAGTAAAGATACCAAGTAAGACCATGTCAAGACATGGCAATGGTAAGTTCCCAAGGGAACACACAAGGAAGACTTCGTGTAAGTCCATGTCAAGACATGGCATCGATACCAAGTTGAGAGATCCCATGTAAGACCATATCTAGGATATGGCTTTGGCATCGAGATATATGTGAGATGAGATTCAGTATCCTCGGTTATTCATAGTGATTCATTGGGCAAAAGAGTAAAGAATAAATGAGAAAGCAAGAAAGTTAAGCAAGTAAAGCTATCATC
The DNA here is from genome assembly GCA_025698515.1 of Gossypium sturtianum. Classification (NCBI taxonomy): domain Eukaryota; kingdom Viridiplantae; phylum Streptophyta; class Magnoliopsida; order Malvales; family Malvaceae; genus Gossypium; species Gossypium sturtianum. The sequence goes on from CM046951.1 coordinate 39,236,073, forward strand.
AAAGTATGCTAGTCAAAGTTAACTAAGAGTATTATTCATGTTATGAATGATGAAGTTAAGATTATGCTTACCTTAACAAAGTATGCTAATCTATATGATTAAGTGATACAGGTACCTTGTTTACCTTACAAGCACGAGACTAGTAAGTACCATGATATGTGTAAGAATCATTAAGAGTAAGTAAGCTCAAGCATGTGAACTTAGCAATGCCTTTGCTTATGATGAATGAGTATGTTAAGTATATATATATATACGTTGTTATATGCATTACATGCAAACTTACAAAGCGAAATGCTTACGCCTTTAATTCTTTCTTTCCATGTAGTCCCGCCAAGCTAATCTCGTGGATCATCGTCATCGGAGCTCGGAGCACACTATCAATCGCTATTTTGGTATAGCCAAGTTGTTTATATTAAGTATGGCATGTATAGGAAGCATTTCATTTTGATTTAAGTTTTAAAATTAGCCAAATTGTTGGCTATCAAGCTTAGTATTCTTTTTGTATATGTCCAAAGAGATGGGTCATGAATGATTAAGTATGTATGTTTTTATTTATCAATGAAGTATGCATCCCTGTTCATGTTAGATGTAATACTTGAGTTATTGAATTGAGTATTGGATTGATCTTGATCTCAGGGTGGCAATTGGCTTGGAAAATAGCCTCTAGGTGCCCACACGGATAGACACACGGGCGTGTGTCTAGGCCGTGTGCCCCCTGCACATTAGTGTTTTAAGTCAGAATAGACCACGGCCTTATCACACGGTCGTTTGTTTAGGCCGTGTGTGACACACGGTTAGCACATGGGCGTGTGCCCTGGCCGTGTGAAGTCTGCACCTTGCACTTGTAATTTGAATTGTCGCATGGCTGAAGTACACGGGCGTGTGTATGGACTGTGTGGATAAGTCAGAATGCCAAAGTTTAGCATGTACCACCCCTTACCCGTATTTAACGCCGGAACCGGGCACGAGGTGTTACCGTATTAAAATCCTCAAGATCGCCACTTAGGCTCAACATGACCACTCTCTTTGGCCATCACAACAACCTCAATCTCGACTCACGAGACCTCACTCAAACACTCGAGGGCTCTCGAGACCATATCGAAAACTCTTACGATCTTAAATTTTTTCTCTTTTATATAGGGCTCACACGCCCGTGTAAGATGATGCACGACCGTGTGTAGACACACACGCCCATGCTCTCCAACCGTGGTGAACACTAACTTCACTTTCACGGCCTAGAGTCTAGACACACGCCCGTGTGGCTAACTCGTGGCGAACACTGATTAACCCACACGCCCTAGGCACACGCCCGTGTGGCTAGTCTGTGGTCTATTCTGATTTAATATACTAACATGCAGGGGGCACACGGCCAAGTCACACGCCCATAGGCTGACCGTGTGTCACACATGGCCTAGACACACGCCCGTGTGTCTATCCACATGGACAGGAACAAAGCTATATGCCAAGTTCTTTTCACCCTTCAAGCATACACCACATGCAGTCATTCAACACATCCATAATCGACTCATATGAAGTACAATCTCACATAGATAACTACATCTTTTCATATAATAAAGTGCCAACAACTATGGCATTATACAAAATAGATTATCCATTTAAAGGCCAACACATCATAGCCATTTACAACAAAATTCACTAACTTGTCTAGCCCCTATACATGCCATATACAAAACATTGAGTCTAATGTACTAGAGTGTGCTGATAGTGTGGGCGATCTTCCAAATGATCCTCATATCTCGATTCAACACTTTTTCCCTATAAGACAAGGGGAAAGCTTTACGATGGTTAATTATGGATATCAAAGGAAGTAGCCCAGCAATCTGCATGCTAGAACACAAAGCATTTTGGACAATCAATAAGCTAAAGATGGACTGGGGTGCTGCTGCTACTCATCACCTACTGGAGCTTAATGAGATGGATGAATTTTGAGCTCAAGCTTATGAGAATGCGAGACCGAACAAAGAAAAGACAAGGCATTGGAATGACAAGAAAATTTTTCCATGACAATTTGTACATGGACAACAAGTCTTGCTCTTCAATTCTAGACTTAAATTATTTCACGGCAAATTAAAGTCGAGATGGTGTGGATCATTCGAAGTTGAGCGTATATATCTTCATGGAGCTATCGACGTTAAAGATGGAAAAACAGGATCCACGTTCAAAGTCAATGGTCAATGCTTGACATATTATTTTAGAGCTCCTATAATGAGTAACAAAAATTTAACTTCTTTTCGAAATAATTAAAATTTCTCTCCTGCATTTTAATTTTTCTTCATTTAGTTTTCATTTTAATTTTCTTATTTTGTTATTCGCTAAACTCATTTAATTTTTCCTTGTTGTTACAGGTTCTTTTTGCCAGAATAAAAATACTTTAAAAGTAGTTCCTACTTCTTTTAAACAATTTTGTCTAATAATTTTGTTATTTCTTTTTTGGTTCCCGCTTAATTTACTCCTTTGTTATGTCAGGTAAATCTTTTCAACCACGTCACTGTGATCTTTTCTCTCACTATCTAAACTTAGATAATCAATTTTTCCTTCAAAGTTATCCATACTTCTTGTCTTTGTCACTTTCCTCTGTTAGTTTTTCACCTTCATCACTATAAACCTCTCAATAACTTTCTCACAGTTCACATCCCTTTGTCATAATGGCTCGTAATACACTATCTTCCTCTACATCCTTACCTATGAAAACCTTTTTCAACAAAATAGTTGAAGAAAAATATTTGATAATTATAGAAAAAGATTATTTTGTTTTTAAAAAGGCTTACTTTTTCAAGATTCAACCTTCCTGGGTTATGATACCTCTATTTCTTCAATAGTGGAAAAAACATGTCTGGAAACTATTTTGCTCACACCCGGGTGATGTTCTTCCAAAAGTTGTAAGAGAATTTTATGTGCATGTAAAATCTCCTAACAATGCCTTCATCTATGTCAGACCTGTTTCTGTTCTTTTTTACAAGGATTCTAATAATGCCCATTATAATTTGCTTGGGGGTCTTGATGAACATTCCGAGTTTATGGCAAAGATTACAGCAAAAGGATTACAATAGGTTCTTCAAGATTTTTGTATTGAGGGAACTAAATGCATTGTATCTCGTTATAATTGTTACATTGTTGATAGAGTTACCCTGAAGCCTCATTGCAAAGTATGGCATCACTTTCTGAAATCCTGACTGAGTCCCTCCACTTACAATTCTACTATTTCTAAAGAAAGAATGTTATTACTACATTTGATTATGTTTGGAAGAAGAATCAATGTTGGAAGAATAATTTTTCAGGAAGTTCATCGCTGCACGCAAAAGAATGTTGTCAGTTTAAATTTCTTGTCTCTTCTCACGGCCCCCTTTGTCAGCACGCAAATGTCCCTATCTATAACATTGAGGAAACCATAAGCAACAAAGGCGTCAAAACAAAATCAATTGTCCTGCGTTTCTTGGGCGATGAACTGCCATGGCCTTTTGGTTCTGTATCTACTTCATCAACCCCACCTGAAGCCCCACACACTTTCCCTGATATGTTGGAACAACAAGTAATAAATAATCTCAAGCAACTCCAACATCAGTTAGGTATGGTGGCAAAGAAGCAAAACTGAATCTCCACTGATTTTTCCACTACAAAAGCCAAAACAACTTTATATTGGGAATATCTGAAGAAACGCGATGCTGCACTCAAGAAATATCTTTAGAACAACTTTACCAAGCAATGCCTATATTTCCTATGTTTCCTGAAGAACTTTTATCTGATGATGAAGAAGATGAAGAACCTGCCACTACACACAAGCATACCAAAGAGTCCATGAAAGATGAAGAGCCGGCAGAGTTTGCACACCTTGACTCTGATAAGGAGGATGATGACCGGCATCACACTTTTACACCAACCATCGCTGCCAAAGCAGCACAATCCAAGGCACCAATGACTAAACAAGAACGTGAACTCACGACGTCTGATACTGACGATGCAAATGAGGTTCCCATTAATCTAGTTCAACAAAAATGATTCAAGAAGGCTACCGGAAAAGCAGTTCAAGAAGATGGTTTAAAAGCAAGGCCGTAACGTTACAAGAGAGCTGTAAAGAAATCCACATAACCCAAGTGAAGTAATTTCCTTCCCCTCCAAGCTTTGATTTTTAAATTTTCATTATCCTTCATTTTGATTTTTATCTGTTTCATGCATTCATGTAGCTTTTATTCATTTTACTTAGTCATGTTTATGCATTGAGGACAATGCATCCCTTAGGTGTGGGGTTGTGTTGTGCATATATACTGCATTGTTAATTGTTCATACAACATTTTTACCATAACGTTTAATTTCCATTCAACTGTTGGATTATGTGAGTATATGGTTATCAGTGATATTCAATGAGGATAATAACTCTTCTATGTAAACTTAAAAAAATATGGTGATAGTTGTTTAGGTATGTTAGCATAGGACAGTTATTGAAAATTACTTTCTAAAAGTAAATTAATTGAAATATAAATGCAATTAGGTTATAGTAGTATTCTTTGAATAAATTTAGGACTTCTTGACTTAATTTTAGTATAATAATAAGATATAATTTTGTCATGGTAAAATAATATGAATACTCCAATGTGTGAACCTATTGAGTAGGTCAGTAATATTTTGTTTGCTCCATTATATTGTTGACAAGAAAAATGAGTTCAAATATGAGTCTTTGTCTAAAAAAAAGTGTACATATTTTAGGGACACTCCACTGAATCTTGAGGCTAAATTGCTAAGAAGGTAGTTGTTTGCTCTATCCATCTTTTTAGTTAAAAGCTTTTATTTCATGAGTGATTTATATTCAAATTGTGACATGATATAATACATGGCATTCTAGTGTATGCTCCATTGAGGTTGTTAAGTATACAATCATATGACAATATGAATTCCCTAGGAAAATTTTCTGTTGAAAATTGAATAAATGTCTAAAAAACTGAGTTTAGGAGAGAGATAACCTAAGTATATTCATATAAAATTGCTATAGTTTTAATTGCTGAAATATTTAGAACATTTTACCTTTAGGAACCATTTTCTGCATTGTATTTGCTAAACAGGTTTACAACAACTGTATGCAATTTTTCTTTGTTTCAATAAAATATCGCTCAGAATAAAGGTACAAAGTATTCTTATTATGATTTGGCAATACATTTGGTGATTGATTGTTTTGGCAATTCCATGCATTCATGTATATCCAAACATCATTTGCTTGAGGATAAGCAATAATTTAGGTTTGGGGGTGTGAAAACTCTTGAAAAGAGTTATATTTAAGGCCTCTAAATGGAAATAATTGGTTGTAATTAAGCGAATACATTTTCATTTTTAGGATATTTTTAGAACATTGCATAACAAAGCTTGGATTGCGATATAATGGTCATTATTTGTTACTTTTATCACTTGGGGAGGAAAGGTGTGGTTTTGTGTGAACACAAGTGTAGGAAGAGGAAGAAGATGTAGAGGGAAAATAAGGGAAGTGAAACATTGCCACGAAAAATGGTGAGATTGATTAGCAACAAAATTGCCATGGCAATTCCAAGAAGATGACTAAGCACTTTATCCACGTCATTCTCAGCCAGCTATGCGTGTACTAGAAAAACTAACCTGAAAAGAGGACTGAAAAATGTGTGTTGAGGTGGGACAGATTTACCTAATAAAAGGAAAGGGAAGAAGAAAAAAGAGGAGAATCAGCGTGAGAAAGAGACTAGTGACAATAATCCTCTCTCTGTACGAAGAAGAACTCCATTAGAGAATTCCAGAGAAAGAAAGGGTAGCAGCTACAGAGACCATAATAAAGACATGAAGAAGGGGAGGAGACATTTATCCTAGATTCACGTACAATCAAAAGATAAAAGAGAAGCTGGAGTGTGGCGAGAAATCCTGCAATTCTGCCTTTAGTTTTCCTAATTTCTACGATTCAAACTTGTTTTAATGTTGATGAATGATTTAAATTTGGTGTTAACTTTTCCACCCATGAACTAAATCTTTTTTGGGTTGGAGTTATTTGGATGAATGTTTTATCATCTTTAATGTTCATGATTTGAGATTGTCTATGTCACTATTTCATTCTACTTATGCTTATTTTAAATACATGCATGCAAGCTCTAGACATAGATGATTGTGTGCTGTGTTCTTAGATGTATTTTTAATTTTGAAAAGGTTTAATATACTGAAACTTGAATTGTTTGATACAAGCGAATGCTCGACAGAATATTTATAGGACTCTATGTAACACCCCAAACCCGGTCAATACGCCATGACCGAATCTGGCATGCCACGAAGGAAAACGTTTTGAAGAAAAACAAGTTAACGATTAAATTTAAGTGAAAAACTTTTTATTATTCTAAATTCGTAGAAAATTAAGTTGAAAACTTATATTTTACTTTGCAATTCCGTAAATAGATTTTTAAAACTTAGTCGCAGCTTAGATTCGTAAACCATTTATAAATTAATGAGAAACTAAAGCAATTAGGTTGAAAATCGTATCTAATAGAAATTTGGAAACTTAAGTGTTGTAAAATAGTTTGAGTTATCGAAAATACTTAAGTTGTTAAAAATTATCAATTTATTTAGGTTACCCGATGGTAACGTTTTAAAAACCATCGCGCTTTGTATTTTAGAAAACTTTGTTCACATATCATTAAATCAATCATGTAATTTGCAAGTTATTCCTAAAACAAATCCAAAGCATATAAATAATCCAAAAACATAATTAAAGAGGCCTTATTACAAACCCATAAAAATGAAAACCAAATTAAAATCAAGTACCCAAGTGGAAGTTCATGTAAAACCAAATTTCATTGCATGGCCTCCTCGAGTTCATCCGGCTACTCATCCGCGAATTTACGAATTACCTGAAAAAAAAAGGGAGAAGGTGAGTCACCAAGACTCAGTGCATATTCCCTCTCCCGGGTAAAAACCACATACTTACACAAATTATAACCAAGCAATATATATATTATGCACCCAACCTAGCCATCCGTAACTCCTTTTTCTACCCCGTGTGGTACCAAACCACTGGTGGTGCCAAACCACTGGTGACCAAAGTCACGATATTCAATATTGTGATACCAAATCACTGGTGACCAAAGTCACAAATAATCAAATTGTGGGGCCAACCCACTTGTGATACCAAATCACTGGCGACAATCCCATATCTCAAAAGTGGGGCCAACCCACGGTGGTGTTAACAAACAAGGACGAGTCGCTATGAGGTGCCAAACCTCTGGTGTCCCAAAGACACAAATGTGATACCAAATCACTGGAGGTGCCAAACCTCTGGTGTCCGAAGACACGAATATCAATCTTCCCCCTCCTCTCATATTGCCCATACCAATGCAATAGATAAACAAATCATGTCAATATACTTTGATATGAACATATAACCAACACATATCGTAGATCGTGATATTAAACAACATATAGCAACATCATATCGAAACGGACTTACCCGTATCCTTGCTCATACCCATCAAGGTATCATATCAATATCTCATAGTTTCGACTTTAACAACTTGAATAGTTATTTAACACACATATATGTATATATATAAACCAAGTTATAAAGTGTGTAAGATACACACCTTTCACTAACGCAAATACTAACTTCCGTAGACCCGATCTACCTCACTAGATCACCTTGTCCTACATTCGGCCAAACCACAAGATTATAAGCAAAACCATTCGGCCAACATCACATCTTAATCCCAATAGCCTTTGGCTTTTCAACCATTAAAAGAATGATGAATCGACAAGAATCCTTACCACTTGACTTACCAACTTTGATTGCTAGAGAAGTAAGGCTTAGATCAAATGCTTCCAAAGTCCCAAAGAGCCTATAAGAATAATCGGTTCCTAATAATAGTTAGAACCTTGCAACAATTGTCCAAAAATTCGGCCTTTGCCCTCTTGATAAGTTACAAAGAAAAGAGGAAAGAAACAAAGGAAATACGGCCATGAATTCTTACCCCCTTTCCAAACCGATTGAAGAAAACCAAATGAAGACCTACCCTTGTTGATATTCGGTCAAGACAAATCAAAAGGAAATGGGAAGTTTCGGCAATATGGTTAAATGGTGAAGGATTTTTCGGCTATGTTTTGAAAAGAAGAAAGCAATTGATTAGAGACTAAAAAGAAATGAAGTACGTGAGTAGAAAAGAGAATAAAAATAAGAGAGGGAGGATTCGGCTTAAGCAACAATGGAAGAAAAGAAAAGAGAGTTTGGGGAAGAAAGAGGTTCGGCCAAAAGAAAGTAAAACCAATTTGCAAGTGTTAACATATATGTGAAGAAAAGATTAGGAAGATGAGAACCAAAAGAGGTTCTTTTCGGTTACAAAGAATTTAAAAGATGAGAGGGAGGTTCCAAATGAGTTTCGGCCAAATGCTTAAGAGGAAAAATCAACAACACCTAATGGCATTCGGCTATGGTTCACTTTGGTGCACAAGAGAGAAGAATTGGTAAGGTTCTAAAGGGATTTTTGATATGACCCAAAACAAGAAATGTAAGCATTCCTAACTAACCGAAAATGACCACCATCCAAAAGAAATTTTGGCACCAACTAGCTACCAACAAGACCAAGATTCGGTCACTCCCCCTAGCCACACATGCCGTCCACATTCATGGACTAATGGCCTAAGAAAAGTTTCCAAAACATTTTCCATCATCCAAGCCTTGAAATCCTCTACATTCCCAAAGTTGAAGGAATTTTATCCCCAAAATCTAGCAATTCTATCCCTTATTTCATGCTTACCATAACCTTAAGTCTTCTTGCCAAAAAAAGAAAATTGTCCATCTTATCCATATGTATAGTTGATCGACACTTAATGTTAGGATGTACAAAAATAAAATCCTCAATATGCTTTCCATGCTACTCGAACCACTTCCCTCAAGCAAACTTTCAAGCTCCTTATCCACTATGCCACTAACTCCTCATGTGCTTTAATTTAACACTTAAATTATCTTAAGTGTCAAGCTCACTTAATCCACTTCACTAAATTTTCCACACTAAAAATTATTCTAGCTTAGCTAATATTTCCAAGCCTTCACACAAATATACTAAGCACACAATAACAATCATATCCGAGCTAACACAAATAACAAGATGATACTCTAATATTTTTAGGATGTTACAATTCTACCCCTTAAGAAAATTTCGTCCTCGAAATTACCCGCTCAAAAGAGTTGAGGGTGCAGTTTGCCTCATCGCATCCTCCTGGTTCCCACGTAGCTTCTTCCACGCCATGATTCCGCCATAAAACCTTCACTAAAGGAACGGACTTCCTACGCAAAACTTTCACATCTCGATCTAGAATCGCACGTGTTCTTCTTTCTTTCACAAATCTGGACTCACCTCTATTTCCTCTCATCGCCACGACATGCGATGGATAAGAACGATAGCGTCTAAGCATGGAGACATGGAACACATCGTGAATCGACTCAACCGATGGCAACTCAAGCCGATAGGCTCATGGTCCCACTCGTCTCAAAGACCTTATACGGTCCAATAAACCTTGGACTTAACTTGCCTTTTTCCCAAATCTTAACACTTTTTCCATGGCGAGACCTTGAGAAAAACCTTGTCACCCACGGCAAACTCTATATCCCTTCGCTTGAGATCGGCATATGACTTCGCCTATCCGAAGCTTCCTTGACGCGAGCTCGAATCATCTTAACCTTATCCTCGCCTCTCGCAACCAACTCGGTCCTAACATCCGCGCTCATCCAACTCTGTCCAACATGTAGGTGTGCGACACCTCCTACCATACAACGCCTCATATGGTGCCATCTTAATGCTTGCTTGGTAACTATTATTGTATGCGAATTCAAATAACGGTAAAACTCTTTCCCACCTCCTCAAGTCCAAAACACATCCTCTCAACATATCCTCCAAAATCTGAATAACTCTTTCCGACCCGCCGTCGATCGTGGATGAAATGCCGTCTTCGAAACCCAACCGCGCACTCCAAAGCCCGATGTAACGCTCTCCAAAACCTCGACGTAAATCTAGGATCTCTATCCGAGATGATCGACACCGGCACACCGTGCAACCTCACTATTTACGCCACATACAACTTAGCTAACTTACGGCGAAAAATCCACCCTTACCGGAATAAAATGAGTGACTTAGTCGGGCGATCCACAATCACCCAAATCGAGTCCTTCTTACTTGGCGTAAGGGTAATCCATCGACAAAGTCCATAGTGATCCTTTCCCACTTCCACCTGGAATCTTCACCGCTAAAGTAACCTGCACGACGGCAATCGATGTTTCGCCTTGACTGGCTGGGCACGTTAGACATTTACCTGAAACTTCGCTTACCTCCCGCCTGCACACAGCCACCAAAACTACTCTCTTAAATCCCGATACATCTTGCTACCTCCAGGATGCATAGCGTATGGGCTACTATGTGCGTCCCGAAGAATCCTTTGTCTCAACTCAACATCCTTTGGCATACAAGCTCTCCCTTTAAAACATAATACTCTATCACTGGATAAACTATACTCCTCTAAACCTCCATTCTGAACCCGCAACCTCCGATCATTTAAACCATCATCCTCTAACTGTTTCTCCTTAATCTGCTCTAACCAAGTCGGCTTGACTTGTAATTCAGCCAAAAGACTCCCATCGTCATATAAGCTAAGACGAGCAAACATCGATCTTAAGTCTGATACAACCTTACGGCTCAACGCGTCTGCCACCACGTTAGCCTTACCCGGATGATACTCAATCGAACAGTCGTAGTCCTTCAACAACTCAATCCATCTACGCTGCCTTAAGTTCAAATCCTTCTGAGTCAAAAGATACTTAAGACTCTTGTGATCCGTGTAGACTATCGACTTCTCTCCATACAAATAGTGTCTCCAAATCTTCAAAGCAAAAACCACAGTAGCTAATTCCAAGTCATGCGTCGGATAGTTAACTTCATGTGGTCTCAACTGTCGAGATGCATAAGCCACTACCTTCCCTTCCTGCATCAGCACACATCCCAAACCAGTATGTGATGCATCACAAGAAACCGTGAATTCCTTGCACCGCTCAAAGTTGAATCAAAACCGAGCTTCAGCTTAGAATCTTCTTCAACTTGTCGAAACTTCCTTGCTTTGCTTCTCGGTCCACACAAATGGAACTCATTTCCTCAATAACTTAGTCATAGGTGCTGCTATCAAAGAAAATCCCTCTACAAATCTTCTGGTAATACCTGCGGACCTAGAAAACTCCGAATCTCAGCCACTGACTTAGGCGGCTTCCAATCCAACACTTGCCTCAATCTTCCGAGGATCCACTCTAATCCTCACCTGATACTACGTGACCCAAGAAAGTCACCTCCCTAAGCCAGAACTTGCACTTACTAAATTTGGCATAAAGCTGCTTTTCCCTCAGAATCTGCAACACTACTCGCAAATGCGCATCATGCTCCTCCTCTGACTTTGAGTATACCAAAATAGCGTCTATAAATACTACGACGAACTGATCCAAAAATTGCTGGAAAACCCGATTAATCATGTCCATGAATGCTGCCGGCGCGTTAGTCAACCCAAACGGCATTACCAGAAATTCATAGTGCCCATACCGAGTGCGAAATGCTGTCTTATGGATATCAGCCTCTTTCACCTTTAGATGATGATATCCAGACCTTAAATCAATCTTGGAGAAAATTACTGCCCCCTTAAGCTGATCAAACAAATCATCTATCCTTGGCAAAGGATACTTGTTTTTTATCGTCAGCTTATTCAACTTGCGATAGTCTATACACATCCACATCGAACCATCCTTCTTCTTGACAAAAAGTACCGGCGCTCCCCAAGGCGAAACACTTGGTCGGATAAAACCTCGATCCAACAATTCCTGAATCTGAGCCTTCAATTCCACTAATTCTTTCGGCGCCATCCTATACGGAGCAATAGACACTGGCGCAGTTTCGGGTAACAGATCTATACCAAATTCAACTTCACGATCCAGAGGCAATCCCGGAAGTTCTTCTAGAAATACATCAACATATTCCTTTACCGTTCGGACATTCCCCACAATAGACTCCTTAGCCTCCAACGCACACACATGGACCACAAATGCCTCACAGCCCTTCCTGACCAACTTCACAGCTTTCAATGCAGATACCACGTTGGATAGATAATCTCTTCTATTACCTATCATGACCACTTCTTCCCATCACCGTCTTCAAAACCATGCGCTTTAGCAATAAGAATCCAAACTTGCTTGGTACTTGACCAACCAATCCATCCCAAGAATCAGATCAAACTCCGCAAATGGCAGTTCCATCAGATCAGCTACGAACACTACCCCTTGGAGTTCTAGGGGTACATCCCTATATAGCTTATTTACTTCAACAGAGTGACCTAGAAGGCTAAGTACTGTCATCTTCCTAGAAGTAGTCTCAGAGTCTAGATTCATAGTCTCTACTATGCTACTAGCAACATACGAATGTGTCGAACCCACATCTATCAAAGCCGTATATGGTACACCAAAGATTAAGAACGTACCGGTTATAACGTCCGGTGCATCGCCCTTCTCTCGACGTCTCGCTGCATACACCAAACCAGGCTGTCTTGCCTCAATGTTGCCAGCACCTCTGCCAGATGCTCCGTGGCCTCGACCAGAACCATTACCTCCTCTACCATTACCACGACCTCTCTCAAGCGGTGGCGGTCCTCATTTCTCGAATCGAGCACGACCTTGACCTCGGGATCGATTCTGGCTAGCTTACGTGGACAATCCCTCACACGATGATCCAGCGAGCCACACTCAAAACATCATTTCCCTCCGGTCCAACATTCGCCCCAATGAGATTTCCCACATTGGTTACACTGTGGCCGGTCCCTACTAATTAGCGAATGTGCCTCCCAGTTGATTCGGCCCACTCGCCTAACCTCTTCTCGAGAATTATCGGTGACCCGGATGATCCAAAACCTCTCTTATGTTTATTCTTGTCGTGGCTCTGCCTTACCGATTCCTTTATCCCTTCAGCTATCTTAGTCTTTTCAACGAGCGCAGCAAACTCTCGCTCCTAATGTGGAGCAATCAGTAATCTCAGCTCGTCCCTCAATCCATCTTCGAACCGGACACATCGCTCGTGCTCCGAAGCCACGATACCTCTAGCATACCGGCTCAATCTTAAAAATTTTGCCTCATATTCTGATACGGACTTACTCCCCTGGACCAAACTCAGAAATGCCTTACGCTGTGCATCAATGTAACTAGACCCAACATATTCCTTCAGATACGCTGCCTTAAAATAATCCCAAGTGAGATCCTCCGCTGCAGCGCTATTCCGCACCGTGAGCCACCACTGATATGACTCATCCCGAAGAAGCGACACTATCCCTTTCAGCTTTTCCTCAGCACTCAGATCCAAGTCATCCATGATTCGTTCCGTCGCCTCTAACCAATACTCTACCGTACTGGGAGCCACACCTGAAACACCTCGAAATACCTCAGCTCCATTGGCTCGAAGTCGCTCAGATACGGATTTCCGAATTCCCGCGCCTCCACCTATTCCAGCTACCCTCTCAAGAACTCGCAAAGATCGCTCGAGACATCTGCGTCATCCTCGCTTGATCCTGGATGCTCAACTCCAACCGCTGGTGGTGGGGGTGGTGGTACCTCATTCTCGGATCCTTGACCAGACCTCACTGGCTCAGACACAGCCATCCTACCCCGACCACGTCCACGAGTAATACGACCCCGACCTCGAGTACTCATGTCTAAAGTCTCGACTTATCTGATTTAAAAGCGTTATGCATTAGTCATTATTCCACTTTCTTTAAAACACAGTTTTATGAATAATTTTAATAAGAAGTTGTTTCGCGAGTACATTCAACCTATAGTTTGGGTCTCTAGAGTAGTTTCTACTACTAATTAGTCATGCCATCATCATTATAATCATATCATCAAAAGCAACAGTTTGAGATACTTACCCGGGCGGATCGGTGCCGGAGACTCAGTGCCATGCCTTTCCAACCATATAATTTTAAACAAAAACATTTTAAGACCATACTTTAAATTATTTTGGGCCTCGGGCCCATAGCCGAGCTTTTGAACTTGGCTCTGATACAAATTTGTAACACCCCAAACCCGGTCAATACGCCATGACCGAATCTGGCATGCCACGAAGGAAAACGTTTTGAAGAAAAACAAGTTAACGATTAAATTTAAGTGAAAAACTTTTATTATTCTAAATTAAGTAGAAAATTAAGTTTAAAACGATATTTTACTTTGCAATTCAGTAAATAGATTTTTAAAACTTAGTCGCAGCTTAGATTCGTAAACCATTTATAAATTAATGAGAAACTAAAGCAATTAGGTTGAAAATCGTATCTAATAGAAATTTGGAAACTTAAGTGTTGTAAAATAGTTTGAGTTATCGAAAATACTTAATTTGTTAAAAATTATCAATTTATTTAGGTTACCTGATGGTAACGTTTTAAAAACCATCGCGCTTTGTATTTTAGAAAACTTTGTTCACATATCATTAAATCAATCATGTAATTTGCAAGTTATTCCTAAAACAAATCCAAAGCATATAAATAATCCAAAAACATAATTAAAGAGGCCTTATTACAAACCCATAAAAATGAAAACCAAATTAAAATCAAGTACCCAAATGGAAGTTCATGTAAAACCAAATTTCATTGCATGGCCTCCTCGAGTTCATCCGGCTCCTCATCCGCGAATTTACGAATTACCTGAAAAAAAATAAGGGAGAAGGTGAGTCACCAAGACTCAGTGCATATTCCCTCTCCCGGGTAAAAACCACATACTTACACAAATTATAACCAAGCAATATATATATTATGCACCCAACCTAGCCATCCATAACTCCTTTTTCTACCCCGTGTGGTACTAAACCACTGGTGGTGCCAAACCACTGGTGACCAAAGTCACGATATTCAATATTGTGATACCAAATCACGGGTGACCAAAGTCACAAATAATCAAATTGTGGGGCCAACCCACTTGTGATACCAAATCACTGGCGACAATCCCATATCTCAAAAGTGGGGCCAACCCACGGTGGTGTTAATCCACAGGAACGAGTCGCTATGAGGTGCCAAACCTCTTGTGTCCCAAAGACACAAATGTGATACCAAATCACTGGAGGTGCCAAACCTCTGGTGTCCGAAGACACGAATATCAATCTTCCCCCTCCTCTCATATTACCCATACCAATGCAATAGATAAACAAATCATGTCAATATACTTTGATATGAACATATAACCAACACATATCGTAGATCGTGATATTAAACAACATATAGCAACATCATATCGAAACGGACTTACCCGTATCCTTGCTCATGCCCATCAAGGTATCATACCAATATCTCATAGTTTCGGCTTTAACAACTTGAATAGTTATTTAACACACACACATATATATATATATATAAACCAAGTTATAAAGTGTGTAAGATACACACCTTTCACTAACGCAAATACTAACTTCCGTAGACCCGATCTACCTCACTAGATCACCTTGTCCTACATTCGGCCAAACCACAAGATTATAAGCAAAACCATTCGGCCAACATCATATCTTAATCCCAATAGCCTTTGGCTTTTCAACCATTAAAAGAATGATGAATCGACAAGAATCCTTACCACTTGACTTACCAACTTTGATTGCTAGAGAAGTAAGGCTTAGATCAAATGCTTCCAAAGTCCCAAAGAGCCTATAAGAATAATCGGTTCCTAATAATAGTTAGAACCTTGCAACAATTGTCCAAAAATTCAGCCTTTTCCCTCTTGATAAGTTACAAAGAAAAGAGGAAAGAAACAAAGGAAATACGGCCATGAATTCTTACCCCCTTTCCAAAACCGATTGAAGAAAACCAAATGAAGACCTACCCTTGTTGATATTCGGTCAAGACAAATCAAAAAGGAAATGGGAAGTTTCGGCAATATGGTTAAATGGTGAAGGGATTTTCGGCTATGTTTTGAAAAGAATAAAGCAATTGATTAGAGACTAAAAAGAAATAAAGTACGTGAGTAGAAAAGAGAATAAAAATAAGAGAGGGAGGATTCGGCTTAAGCAACAATGGAAGAAAAGAAAAGAGAGTTTGGGGAAGAAAGAAGTTCGGCCAAAAGAAAGTAAAACAAATTTGCAAGTGTTAACATATATGTGAAGAAAAGAATAGGAAGATGAGAACCAAAAGAGGTTCTTTTCGGTTACAAAGAATTTAAAAGATGAGAGGGAGGTTCCAAATGAGTTTCAGCCAAATGCCTAAGAGGAAAAATCAACAACACCTAATGGCATTCGGCTATGGTTCACTTTGGTGCACAAGAGAGAAGAATTGGTAAGGTTCTAAAGGGATTTTTGATATGACTCAAAACAAGAAATGTAAGCATTCCTAACTAACCGAAAATGACCACCATCCAAAAGAAATTTTGGCACCAACTAGCTACCAACAAGACCAAGATTCGGTCACTCCCCCTAGCCACACATGCCGTCCACATTCATGGACTAATGGCCTAAGAAAAGTTTCCAAAACATTTTCCATCATCCAAGCCTTGAAATCCTCTACATTCCCAAAGTTGAAGGAATTTTATCCCCAAAATCTAGCAATTCTATCCCTTATTTCATGCTTACCATAACCTTAAGTCTTCTTGCCAAAAAAAGAAAATTGTCCATCTTATCCATATGTATAGTTGACCGACACTTAATGCTAGGATGTACAAAAATAAAATCCTCAATATGCTTTCCATGCTACTCGAACCACTTCCCTCAAGCAACCTTTCAAGCTCCTTATCCACTATGCCACTAACTCCTCATGTGCTTTAATTTAACACTTAAATTATCTTAAGTGTCAAGCTCACTTAATCCACTTCACTAAATTTTCCACAATAAAAATTATTCTAGCTTAGCTAATATTTCCAAGCCTTCACACAAATATACTAAGCACACAATAACAATCATATCCGAGCTAACACAAATAACAAGATGATACTCTAATATTTTTAGGATGTTACACTCTAGACATAGATGTTGCGAGTTGTGCAGAGAAGAACGTTCATTGCAGTTATTAATCCAGAGTTCTGTAGACATACAGTAACTTATATTTTTAGCTTAAGATATAGCTATCGAAAGAGGTAGGTTACAGTAGTGACTATCTGAGCAGTTGGTTAGATAATATTTTGCCATGCCGTTATTTTGATATAAGCATTTGACCTGAATAATTTCTGCCCTATTCATTCAACAACAAAATTACTCTTGCTTTTCTCTGTAATTTGCCACTACATTTTATTTGTCATATCAATTCTTTGTTTTTAGCATTTAATTTCATTAATTCATTATAAAATCATTCTACTCAACTTAAGAGTATTTCCTTCTATTTAGTATAGTTATTAGGATTATAATAACTTACTTAATTTTTTACCAATTTTCGATCCTTGTGAAGACGATACTTACTTATCACTTTATTACTTGAATGACGTTTAAACTAGCACAATTGCATTAGTTATTTACACACAACATCTGGCTCATTTGAGATAGTGAAAGTATATTCTCATGGAGCTGTAGCAGTCAAAGACAACAAGGCTGGTTCTACTTTCAAAGTCAATGACCAACGATTAAAGCATTACTTTAGAGCTCCTATAATTCGTGATAAAAATTCCATCATTTTTCGAACTACTTAATATTTCTTTTTTTGCACTGTTATATTCATTTCCTTTATTTTTAATTTCTTAGTTTAGTTTCTTAAGTCAGTTTACTTAACTATTATTTTCTTTTGTTGCAGACATATTATGGCCCAGGTTTGTAGAAATCAACCCATTTAATATATTAGTTAATTTTTGGTTTAATAATTTTTATTTTTCTTTTTCTTTTTCCTGCCTAATATTTCTTTTTTCCGTGTCAGGGCACAATCTCAGGTTAATCTTATCCCCCATGTCATTGCTATATTTTCTCTCTTGTTTTACCCTAGGCGATTCACTTCTCTTCTAACTTCTTTTTTGTTTCATCTTCTTAATCCTTCTCTATTTTTACTCCATAAAACTTTAAAGGTCTCACCTTTTTAATTTTCCAGTCACAATCTTTGCTCAAATGGCTTGCCAAACACCATCTTCTTCTACCTCTGTGAACTCGCAGACATTGTTTAGCAAAATCGTGGAAGAAAAATATACCCAGAACATATCAAAGAGGCCATTTTGCATGGAAAAAGGTTTCATTTTCCAATATGCCCCCTTTATGGGCTATTTTGAAGCGATCTCTTCTGTTTTGGAGACATATGGATGGCAAATCTTTTGTCTCCACCCTGATGACATTCTCACCAAGGTAGTGAAATAATTTTATGCTCATCTGACCTCTCTTGATAATAATTTTATATATGTGCTGTAACACCCCTAACTCGTATCCGTTACCGGAATAGGGTTACGGAGCATTACTTGAAACTTTTAATTTAAAACATTCAATTACAATCATTTATAAAACACATCATATTCCTGTCAAACACATGCATAACGTCCCTTTTTCGAGCCATCGAGGCTTTAGAAACACTTTAGAAATGATTCGGGACTAAATTGAAAACATTTAGAACTTCATGACAAAAGATAGAAAAATTCATAATACAGAGGTCAAATGGCCGTGTGGCCAGGCTGTGTGACTCACACGGCTTAGACACATGCTCGTGTCTTAGGCCGTGTCGGCATTCGAAGTAGGGACACGTGGCCGTGTCCCAGCCCATGCCCGTGCCCGTGTAACTCTATGACTTGGGTAACACGGCCAAGCGACACGTCTGTGTTCCAGGCCGTGTATCACTCGAAATGCAACCTATAAAAACCTACAGTGGACACACGGCCGTGTCGCGTGACTATGTTTCACACACGGCTGAGACACATGCCCGTGTCTTAGGCTGTGTGGACGAGAAATAGGCCATTTTCAAGCAATTTCATTCACTCTAAACAAGCTCACACATACAAACCATTTGTACTTATTTCAAACATTCAAAAAAATGTACCTAAAACATGCATAATGTAGTTAAATCAAAATGAAAACTATCCATACAACTAATATGCCAAAAGGCACCTCAATCACAATGATCAAACATACTTAAACATATGCATAATTTAGCCATTCATCAACTATACATTTCTAACCTAATTTAATACCAATCTTTCCACAATGACCACATGCCAAAGTCACATTCAAACATACCAAATTGGTTATTCAAACATGCATTAACCCCTTATCAAAATAACACACACCAAATAGGCATCAAAGGTACCAAGGTTACATCAACCAAAATGACATATACATGCCAAACACATCAACTAACATAAAATACAAGTCCACCTATACATGCCATTATAACTTTGATTAGGACATCAAAATCTACCATTATAATCGTTGGATAGTGTGATAGATCTCCGATGTTGGATAGTGTGATAGATCTCCGACTAGTTTCCAAACTGATCGAGCTTCCGATAATCTATAAAGTAAGAGAAAGACAACCACATAAGCAATGAATGCCTAGTAAGCTCGTATAAATTTTAAACATAACATTCCATTGTTAAAAATGAACTTTATAAGTCATAAATAAACCAATACCCATGCTTCAAGATTTATCAAACTATATAACTATCAACTCACAAATGAATAGGTTCATTAACATCCCGAATACTTTCCATTTATACCATAATAAAGTCTTATAAGCTGAATTACATAATCATAAACCTTTTCTTAAAAAAAATGAACCATTTCATTTACTTGCTTACCATTCCATCTACTTAGCATAAGCTTAATTATGTATCAGTTCACGAATCAATATATCTATTCATGACATAAGTAAATTCACATATATCATAAGTAAATTCCTTACATACAAGTAAGTCCTTTAACTCGACAATCCTTTTTATTTCATCATATTTCATCACATCTATGAACTTATCATTTCCATATCTAATCGTACCCGTTTCATTTGCATAACTCACAAGATATAAGCATAAACATCAACCATAACCACAAGCTAGTGCACTCAAACATAACTCTTTCACATTTAACTAATAATCATTCTGTAATTCATCATTCGTCTCAAACATTCCTATAAACATGACATTCTAGAATCACTTGCCTTCACTAAACAAGATTAAATCTAAATGAATAAATTAATCATACCTGTTATACATTTATTGTAACATCTCATTTTTGGTCAAATCAGAATAGTGGTTTCAGAACCACAAATCTGAGGTCAAAATAATTACTTTATTAATATTTTAATGTCTACATCATGAATATATGGTCGTGTGAATATTTTGATAAGAAATTTTATCGTTTGAGTGCTTAATTTGATAAAAATGACTAAATCGCGTAAAGTGTAAAACTTGTGTTCTATTAGCTAAAGGTGTCTAATAGCTATGGAATATTAAAGTGGAGGTCCTTAAGTGGTAATTAGACCATTGGTTGCTTAAGTGGACATTTATGGACATGCTGTAACGCCCCAAAAATCCTTTATAATTATTCTCGTATGTTTGTGACACAAGTGTCTATCTGCTTCAGTGGTTAAGTGTTCTGGGAGTGTCTGAGAAGTCTTGGGTTCAAACCTTAGCTTGGGAATTTTTTTTTTAATTGAGTAAACCCCTATCTTTAGCCAGTAGGCTTATAAATTAATATTAGAACAACATGTCAGAATGGGCATACTGGTCTGGTGGTTATGTAGAGTGGCAAAGTGCTGGTGGTCTTGAGTTCGAGTCCTGGTATGCGCAAGGGAGTGTTTTATTTTGTTGCTAGTGCCGTGTAGGTGTTTTAGTCTAACCGAACTACTGAAGAGTTGTAGTGGAATTTGAATTAGGTGGTTGAGGGAGGGATGGACGGTTTTGAGGGATTTGGGGAGAAAAATATGGGAATTTGAGGATAGTTGGAGAGTTGGTGCCGAACTTGAACTCTTATTTCTTAAGATTTCGACTTTGGGTTGTACTTTCTCTCCATTTCTATTTTTTGTCTACTGTTTTCACTTCTTGGGGGTCGAATCTTTGCTAAGGGTTTCTGCTATTTTTTTGTTTTTTTTGTTTTGTTTCGTTCTCTTTCTTTTCTGAATTTGTTCTTCTCTACGTCAAAGGCGCTTTCCCCTAATTGTTGCTGCCACTTTCTCCCTTTTTCTCCGTTGCTCTTTTCCATTGGCCGAATATTGTTAGGTGATTCTCAGCTACACCTTTTGTTTCCCTTCGGCTTTGTCCTTCCCTCGACAGACGTTTATTCCTCTACCCTTACCGGTTCTTTTTCTGCTTCGGTGTCCCTCTTTGTGCCGATTTCTTTTTCCCATAGTTATCGTTCTCTTTATCTTTGTTTTTTGTCAAATTGTTGTGCCTTTGGCCTTTGCCTTTGGTTTATTTTTTGATAGTTCCTTTCCCTATATGCGGTCTTGCGCTTTTGGAAGGTTTGAGTTTCGATTTGGTTCAAACTGTTCATGCGATTATTTGTTAATAAGGGTTCAGTTGGATTGCAGGAGCTTAGTGATCATTCATTCTCGACAGTTTAAGTTGGTAGGGCCTCGGTTGTTCAAACGAGGTAAGTGGTTATCGACTAAGTGATTAAGTGTTTTCGATTAGGGTTGTTTTAAATTTGGTTGACATGCGACTAATCGAATGTTTGTGGTTGAACTTAGATTTTGAGTGCTCAAGGACTGTGTGCGCATTTTTGTAACCAGGTGTGTAAACACGACTCTAAAAATAAAAACTGGTGAAAACCCAAAAAACGTGAAAAGTCGACGCCACACGGGCGTGCAGCCGCCCGTGTGGTAGGCCGTGTGACCGAACACAAGCGTTTGATCATCGAGGCTGGCCATGAGCGATTCATGGGCCGGGTCGAATTGGGCCTTGTGGGCCACACGGGTGTGTGGGCCCCACACAAGTGAACCACGCAAGTGTGTGAGATTATTAGGCCAAGGCCATTTTGGGTCGTGTGGGCCCACCTGGGCATACAACATGGGCCTGTGGGCCCATTTTCACGGTTTGACTGCTAAGGTTGCACGGGTCGCCCGAGTCGACTATGGACCTGCTGTAGGGTCGGTAAGCCTACCTAGACCCCTAATTGACTAAATTGACTATATGACTAATATGAATAAGCATGATGATGTTCCATTGATTTGATACTGTATGCCCTGGCTACATACATGATATTCTGTTATAGCATGTTATATTTACATATTGCATTGCATTGGGTTGGGGGTTTATTTTGTTCGGAGGAAGTGTACTGAAAGGCCTCGAGCCAAATTTACTGGCAGCTCAGCTGCAAACTATTGTTTTAGTGCCGTAACCGGTACTACTTGGAGTGTAGGGATGGTTGGGTTGATTATTTCCCCACATGGAGTGTAGGGTTGGACAGAGATGGAGTGTAGAGGCTGGTTGGGTAGGATTTCCTGATTGCATATTGGTTACCATTACTGTTACTGAGATGGACTAAAGCCCGAACTGATATTGATATTATAATGGGTCAAGGCCTTAATGTATGACTGCTCCTGTATTGTAATGGGCTAAGGCCCTAACTGAAATGGAAACCGTTACTGAAATGGGCTTAGGCCCATATTGTGATTGCTTTCTGTCTGGTTGTTTTATATGGGATTACACATTGAGTTTTCATAAACTCACCCATCTATTTTATCTATACTAGTAATCCCCAGACATAGGCGGATCGGTGCAGTGGAGGACTCAACGGTGGCCACACGACTCATTTCCTTCTATTTTAGTAATTAATTATAATTTTGATTTTATTATGGGGTATTTACTGTAATAATGGCCTCTTTGGATTTTCATGGATTATTTGGGATTTTTATTGTTTTGATTTATAACTTCTAGTAGTAGGGACAATCGAGTTTTCGAAAATCAAACCTTTTTAACAAATTGCACACGAATATGCAAACTACTTTTAAAGCTTCCGTGATAAGTGACGTTTTGAAAATTAATAATATTCTGAAAATAAATAACTTTTTGATAATGATTCACGCTTGGAAATGAATGACACATCTTAGAATCAATGAAAGGTAATAAAAAGAGTACTAATAGAAAAGAGGGTTTTTCTTTAATAACAACTTGTTTTATGAAAAACACTTCAATGTGGCATCGCCAGATTTGGCCATAACGTCTAGGCTGGGTTTGGGGTGCTACATTTAGTTGTATCAGAGCCAGGTTGCAAAACTTGGTTGTGGATTTGGGTTTTAAAACTTGGTTTTTAAAGCACTGATTTCTAAATGATTTGAAACATTTTTACTGAATGGGTGGTACACCGAGTCTCCGGTGCCGATCTTGTAAGTTCTCTAAAACCTTTATGTGTTTTAAACTGAACTGATTTGATACTGAAACTATTATAGATAGTATAGGTAAATTGTACTGAAAACACTCAAGTTAGTCTGTACTAATACTGTAGTAAAATTTATAGACACTGCATTGTGCGAAAACAAACTTCGTACATCTGATACTGCCTCTCATAAGATATCTGTTAATAAATACTGAAATTGTAAACTGATGCATAAAACTGTTAATACAGATTAACGCGAATAGACAATGAGCACAAGCGGTACTCGCAGATGAGGTACAAGAGGCCGTGGTAGAGGCCGTAGAGGTACTCGAGCTGGGTCCTCGTCATCTTGCCACATACCTAATTTGGAAACTAGTGAGACGCCGGCTTCACCTGTGACTGAGACTGGGTGTCATGATCGAGCGGTTGGGGACGACGCACTTTCCTAAGCCATGTTAAGGATTCTGGAGAGGGTCACTAGGCCCAATACTAGAGCTGGAGGCCGATGGTCGGTTACGGAACGACTCCGGTCCAATAGAGCCGAGATTTTTAGGGGTATTGCTAGAGTTGCCCCTAATGTGGCTGAGTACTAGATAGAGGCCACAGAGAGAATTGTGGACGACCTGGACTGCACCCCCGAGCAAAAATTAAAGGGTGATGTATCGTTGCTTCGAGATGAGGCATATCAGTGGTGGCTCACTGTTAAGGAGGGCACTCAGCCCGACCAACTGACCTGGGAGTTCTTTAAGACTGCCTTCCAAGGGAAGTATGTGGGGGCCAGTTATGTGGATGCCCGTAGGAGAGAGTTCCTGAATTTGACCCAGGGTGATAGATCAGTGGTCGAGTATGAGGCTGAATTTCTGCGACTAAGCCGCTATGCGCGTGGTATGGTGGCGACTAGGTATGAGAGATGCGTTCGCTTCGAGGATGGCCTCAGGGATAATCTGAGGGTACTGATAGCTCCACATAGGGAGCGAGACTTTTCTGCACTGGTCGATAAGGCGAAGATCGCCGAGGAAGTGAAGCGCACTAAGCGCCAGAACAAAGAGAGAGGTAGGAATAAGAAGGATTTGGAGCCCTCGAGTTCCGTTCAGAGGTCTAAGAAAAAGGCCAGACTTGATGGGCTGACCAGAGTTGGGGCTCCTATTGCTGCTACTGGGCATCCGCCGTGTACTGACTGTGGTAGACGCCATCAGGGCGAGTGTTGGAAAAGAACTGGGCCTTGTTTGAGGTGCGGTTCATTAAAGCACAGTATTAGAGATTGCCCGCGAAGGTCCGATCAGATGCAAGCTTCTGTCATGGGTACTGTACCACCGAAAGTAGTTCAGCAGCCACCGAGAGGCCGTGGTCAGGCCAGGGGTGGTAACGGTCTGGGCCATGGTCAGAGAGCACCGGACAGATGTGCTATTCATACTGAGGCGAGGTAGCCGGCTCTAGTTTATGCTGCTAATCATCGAGAGGGTGGAGATGCTCCGGACGTCATCACGGGTACGTTCTTTATTTATAATGTACCTTATACTGCACTAATAGATATAGGATCCACTCACTCCTATATAGCTTGTACTGTACCTAAAAACTTGGGTGTACTGGTTGAGAGCACTACAAGTGAGGTCACTGTAGAGATGTTCCTCTAAAGGTTCAAGGAGCTATCTTTTTGGCTGATCTGATGGAACTGCCATTTAGAGAATTTGATCTGATACTGGGAATGGACTGGTTAGTCAAACACCGTCCACAAAAAGGGTTGTACTGAGAACTGAGGAGGATAGTGAGGTAGTAGTAATTGGGGAGCATCGGAACTACTTATCGAACGTGAATTCTACACTGAGGGTGGAAAACTTGGTTCGTAAGGGATGTGAGGTGTATCTGGCCTATATCAGTGTTTCAGATTTTAGGGATTCTTCGGTTAAGGATATCAGGATGGTTATAGACTTTTCAGACGTTTTTCTTGAAGAGCTACCTAGGTTACCTTCGAATCGTGAAGTAGAATTTGGGATTGAGCTCCTTCCTGGTATAGCTTCGGTGTCCATCGCCCCTTATAGAATGGCACCAAAAGAGCTTGTAGTGCGTAAAGCTCAAATTCAAGAGCTATTGGATCGTGGGTTCATCCGCCCTAGTGTGTCTCCGTGGGGGGCACTAGTTCTATTCGTGAAAAAGAAGGATGGATCCATGCGTATGTGTATTGACTACCGGCAACTGAACAAGTTGACCATAAAGAATAAGTACCCCCTACCGAGGATATACGATCTGTTTGATCAGTTCCAAGGTGATTCAGTTTTCTACAAGATTGACCTCCGATCAGGATATCACCAGTTGAGGGTTAAGGAGACTGATGTGCACAAGACAGCATTTAGGACTTGATACGATCATTACGAGTTCCTAGTGATGCCATTTGGACTGACGAACGCACCGGTAGCTTTTATGGATCTGATGAACCGAGTGTTCCATCCCTATCTGGATTAGTTCGTGGTGGTATTTATTGACGACATACTAGTCTATTCGAAGACTGAGGATGACCATGATGAACACCTCAGAGTGGTTCTGCAGACTTTGCGAGAGAAACAACTGTACGCCAAGTTCAGTAAATGTGAGTACTGGTTACGTGAAGTAACGTTTCTGGGACATGTGGTTTCTGCTGAGGGGATTAGAGTCGATCCTCGAAAGATTGAGGCTGTCTTGTATTTGAAACAGCCTAAGACTATATCCGAGATTCGCAGTTTTCTGGGACTGGCAGGGTATTATCGATGGTTTGTAGAGGGGTTTTCCCTGATCGCCGCACCCTTGACTAAGCTGCTACGTAAGGGTGTATGTAACAACTCAATTTTAGGGCTAGAAGAAATAGTGGTTTCAGAACCACTAACCCGAGGCCAGAGAAATTAATTTTAATATTATTTTACGTGTCATAGCATGGTTATATGAGTGCATGAAAATTTTGGTGAATTAATTTTAGTAATTGCATGCTTAATTGCGAAAAATGACTAAATCACATAAAGTACAAAAGTTCTCTTTTACAAGCTATAGGTGTTAAATAGCTATAGAACCTTAAATTGGAGGTCCCTAATGTGCAATTAGACCTTTCTAATGTTGATAGCCGGCCATAGGGACAATAAAATTTAATTTGGTCAAGATTTGGTGGATTAGGTGACTTAATGGAAATAAAATAAAATAAAACATAAAAAGCTATCATCTTTTTCCTATCACCTTCTTCCTCCATCGAAAATACCAACAAGAATAGGGGTTTGGAAGCTTGAAATTTTTAGCAACCCATCCTCCTTACAAGTAAGTGATTTTGATGGTCTTTCTTGATAATTTTTGTACTTTTGGAACCCCTAAAGCTTAAGCTAACTAATGAGGGGACTATTTTGGAAAATGGTTGAGAGTCTAGGGTTTTGCCATGTGAGTATTTATGTTGAGTTCTGAAATTTTATGGAAGAGAATAAATCTTAGTTGTTAAATAAACAACTTTTGTGAATGGAGTTTCCATGAAAACACCTCAAAGGACTTTTTTTTGTAAAGGTTGTAAAATAGGTGGTAAATGCGTGAAATAATTGAAATTATGAGTTGCTATAAGAGGGAATATGAATCGGCTATGCTTGGGTGTGTGAAAAATGAACACATTTCATTTTACGAGCCTAGGGGCAAATAGTAATTTTTTGAAAGTCTAGGGGCAAAATGGTAATTTTGGAGTGATTTGAATAATGTGGTTATTTAATAAGCTAAATATGTCATTATAGATCAAGAATAGCGTGGATCAACCTTGACCGAGGAAAAGGCAAGGTTTCGGACTAAATCGCAAATTGACATATTTTGTATCGAGGTAAGTTTATATGTAAATGATACATCCTTTTTACTTATGATTTTACATATTAATGCATTGTGTGAATGGTGAATGAATATTATTATTATTCATTGAAATGATATAAAGTGAGGAAATTCTCGGATGAACCTTCGAAATAGGAACAGAATTCGGGTAAAAACCTTGGATATGTGATTATTGGTGGGCTGTGTGCGATACCACCATATCCATTGTTATTGGTGGGCTGTGTGCGATACCACCGTATCTATTATTTTGGTGGGCTGTGTGCGATACCACCGTATCTATTATTGGTGGGCTGTGTGCGGTACCACCGTGTTAATTATCATTGGTGGGTGTGTGCGATACCACCGTGTTAATTAATAATGGTGGGCTGTGTGCGAAACCACCGAGTATCCGATATTATTACGAAGCTTTCATAGAGAAACTTTGTCTAAGTGAAATTACATGTGGCTTTGTGGTGATAAGTCCAGGGTATAAGTGCGTACAAATGTGAGCAATGTTTATGATAAGTGTTTGGGATGTGGTAAGAAATGTAGTGAGTAAGTATAATTACAAGGATCTCAATTGTTCTTGATTAGTAAATAATGTAATAATGTTCTTGATTGCTAGGGATGTGGTGTGATGTTCATTGTTTACATAAAGACTTACTAAGCTTAAATCTTACTCCCTTCTCTTTTCCCTTGTTTTATAGTGTCGAAGAGCCAGCTCGAGATACGGAGACCATCGGAGGATCACCCACACTATCCACACATTTTGGTATAGTTAGATTTAGCATTTTGAGTATGGCTTGTATAGTGACTTTGTATTTGTCAAGTGTCATATTGTTTTGGCCAATGTGTTGGCTTGATTTGAAGATGAATTCTTTTGTATAAGGCCATAGTTGATGGCTATCTCTTATTAATATATGAAATGATGATGTCATTCATGAATGAGTTGGCTGCTTGATGTGGTTATTGTTGGTGCAAGTAGGGGTGGAAAAAAGGGCTTGGTAAATAGCCTTGATATTGTCCAGTCGTGTGTGACACACGGGCGTGTGTCTAGGTCGTGTGTGACACACGATCTACCCCATGGGCGTGTGGTTTGGCCGTGTGTCCCCCTGCACCCTAAGTTGACAAATTAAAATGCTCAGTAGTAACCACACGGGCTGGGACACGACCGTGTGTCTCAATCGTTTGGAAGACACGGGCGTGTCATGGCCGTGTGAGGGACACAGGCCGTAGAGACGGGTGTGTGCCAAGCCGTGTGAAAACCCCTGTAGGTTCGAATTTGAGAAATAAATCCACACGGGCTAGGAACATGGGCTTGTGTGATAAAATGGTCTGCCTACACGGGCGTGTTCATTTCCACACGGGCGTGTGGCCTATTTTGAGTAAAAAATTTCTTAGTGCTCATAAGAATCCGGATTAGTTCTGAACTACTCCTTATGTATGTTTTGTTTAACACCCCAAACCCGGCCTAGAAGTTAGGCCTGAATCCGACATGTCACATTGAAGTGTTTTTGCGAAAACCTTGTTTTCCTTGAAAACCCTTCTAGAGAAACGTTAAGAAAAATCCAGTTTGCTTTCAAAACGAGGTGTAGCCAAAAACCATTTCCTTGTTACTATGTAAAAATTTCCTTTGACAGCGGAAGCTCGTTCTTAAAACACAATTATTTTCAAAATACTTGAAATATGCTTAAAAGAAATAAGTTTGGGTTCTGTTTCAAAATTTCAATGCATAGAGGAAGTAATGGAATAATAACTAGTGGGAAAGCCTTATACAATTCGAGATAAATTAACTTAAAAAATATCACTTAAAATCTAGAATTTAGATATTAAGGAAAACAAGTCTAATCGTCTTGCTAGTTGGCCACCTCTGAGTCCCTCCATTCGTCGAACTGCCTACTGAGGATCACCTGAGAAAAATAAAAGAGGGAGTGAGTTTTTAGAAACTCAGTGTGTACGACCCCCGTCAAACAAATAGCATACATATCATAATAATAACATAATAGTATCATACATGCAATGCAATGCAAACTCTCCCCAAATAATCCATCCGCTACACAACATTTCCCTTCCAACCCTACACTCCTTTGGGGATTTCTAAATCGACCCACCCATCCAATACACATCAAGGGTAGCCCGGTTGCGATACTACCAAACATTGCAGCAAGGCTGCTAAGCATATAATGGGCTTAAAAAGCCATCGGTGAATCCACAGTTGTCAAGCAACCATGCGATCCTCATATACTTCCTCCGTTCCATAATTCCGACCCATATGCATCCTAAACAGAATATCATATGAATGCAACAAATGTACATGTAACATCCATAAATCTTACATTCAACATATAGGGGCCTTTTAGTCATTTTCGCCCTTAGGGGCATTTCGATCTTTTCTCATTGTTATGGTCTATTACTTACCTTGGTCCGTTATCAAGTCCTCGCTGGCTAAAGTGAACAGATACTATGCACCAGGTAGGATTCCAGAGAAGAGGAGGTGAGTCATTAAGACCGCTTAAGTACCAAGCTCTCCCTAGATCCAATCCTAGACATGCATATACCCATTGTCACACCTTAACCTTATGACTTGTCCACGGTCACAATTAGTTAATAATTTAAGTTTTATGTAAGGTTAAGCAATTTACCAATTACTAAGCCCAAGACCTCTTACAAAGCCCATACAAATTCACATACGTTCATATGGCCCATCAGGCCCAATCTCATTCGTATGGCCCACTAGGCCCAAATCACATTCGTATAGCCCATCTGGCCCAAATCACATTCTTATGGCCCATTAGGCCCGATCATAATCAAATCATACAACCATCCATATTAATCCATCGTTCAATTTCACATATCAACTCTTGCCGAATTGAGCCCATGAGCTCGGCAAGCCCATTTAGCCCCTTCTGGCCCGGTTGGCCAACAGTGGCCCGAGACCATGAGATCACTCTCTTGGTCCTAATAATCGTATCAGTGTTCCCACACGAATGTTTGAACGCTTTTATGGTTTCCGGTGCCAACCTTTCGGCTTTTCGGCTTTTCGGCATTCTAGTTTTTCGGTATTTCGGCTTTTGCTGATTTGTCGTGTGTGAAGTGTATGTACACACCTGGTAAATGAGACGTGTTACACTATCCTCAGCCTTGAACCTGCAACCAATACAAACCTCCAATCAATCACACACTTAACCACAATATTTACCAAAAACTGAAGCCTTACCATAACCTTAACGTGTTCCACCAGTCCTAATAGCCCTTTCTTAGTTACCACTCAGGAATATCCCCTAGATTTGCATAAATCTTAATCGTTAAAGACAAAATAATAGGTGACTTGTATCCACTTAAGTCACCCATTTCCCTTACTATAGACTATTCGACCAACTTATCCCAAAATCAAGAACACTTACCCAAAAGTCGAAACGTATGGATAGCTTTTCGGTAGAGACTTGTAGATCCAAGCTTGATTCCGATTTTCCCAAGATCCGATCCACCAAAATTCAAAGGAATGATGTAATAGACCGATTTAGACCCTAATCGGAACGGTGGTTTTGGGACCACGAATCCGAGTCTAAAAAATATTTAAATATTGTTTTCTATGTTAATTATATGTGAATTAGTATGTGTGAAAGTTTCGTATAAAAATTTGATTTTTTGTGTGCTTAATTAAATAAAAGGGTTTAATCGCGTAAATTATAAATTTGATAGATTAATGTGCAAGGGCTAAATTGATGTTGTCTTTTAAAAAGGAAGTATTAAAGTTGAAAAATAGCCAATCTAAACTATAGTGGACGGCAAAGGACATTAATACCCATTAGTTAAAATGTTGTTAAAATTTGAAATAATGGTTATATTGGTAAATTAATAATAATGTAATATAACATATATTTTGTCATAAAATAAAATAAAACATGCCTTCATCTTTTAAGTGCTTAGCCGAAACAAAGAAAAGAAAAATAGAAATAAGAAGACAAGCTAGGTCCGGCCATTGTTGAATTAAAATTCAAGGTAAGTTTGGTTTCAGCTGTTGTTAATTTTTACGTTTTTGAGATCGTTGCTTAGAAATCTTCAAGACCCATGCTTTAATTTTTGAGTTTGATGAATATTTTGAGTTGAGCCATTATTGATAGCTTGTTGTTTATGTTGTTTAAGGATGAATTATGATAAATATGTGTTAGATTAATAAGTTTTGTCTTTGAATTTTTGATGAAATTAAGTGTGTTGGACTAAATGGTAAAAATAAATTTTAGAGGGACTAAAATGTGAAATAAATGAAATGTATGGACTTGTATAAGGACTAGGAACATTTGGCCCTTAAGGTGTGTAGCCAAATTTTGTGTATTTTGTGTTTTGTGTAAATAGGACTAAATTGTAAAAAGTGTGAAATGTTAGGGGCAAAATGGTAATTTTCCCATTTATGTATTTTGGACTAAATTGAATGAAAATTTATTTGAATGAGCTTAATTTGAACATGTTTAGATCAAGAACCAAAAAAACAGACTTGGATAAGGGAAAAGCGAAAATAGTCGAATAGCCGGTTTTTATCGTCCGTCGATATCCGAGGTAAGTTTTTAAGCAATAAAATATTGTAAACTATATACGTAACCTAGTATATGCTGATTTGGAAATTTTATATCTAAATTATTGGATAGCCGAATGTGGTTAAAAATAAGATTTAATGTGTTTAAGTTGTTTGATTGAGATATGATATTTGAATGCTCGTACAAAGATTGCGAAGTGTATAAGGGATACGATATATGAATTCTTTGTGTGAGACAGCTTAAAAGCATCATTATTCAGGCTGTGAGCCTAGCAAGCCTTGGGCTGGTGAACTTAATCGGGCTTTGTGCCTAGCAGGCTTATTGCCGGTGATTGAATATCAGACCTTGGGTCTAGCAGGCCTAGTGCCGGTGTGTATGTTTCAGGCTTATGCCTAGCAGGTTTTATACCGGTGATCTAATTTCAACTTATAAGTTATAAGACTTCTTAATTATGTGATCATTGAGCAAATAAGTTGATAAAATGAGTTTGTATACTCGGCCAAACAGGTATGTACATATGAGATATTTTAATTGAACTTGTATATTCGGCCAAATGGGTAAGTGCACATGTGATGTTTATTGAGCAAGTATGTGACAAAATGTTCTTCTATATTCGGCCTTCTTGATATGTGGATAAAATGATATTATATACTTGTATACATGTGATGTTTAATGGATATATATATTCGGTTATATGTGATTATTATGTACATGGTATTTACTTATTCGGTTGTATATATGAACATATTGAACTACATGTATATGGTAATATGAGTAGGTTGTTAAGAGATGATATTTTATACTTTAAACCTTTTGCTAAATTGGTAAGTTTGTATATTTAAAGAAAGATAGTGATAAATGTTATGCTATGTAAGGATAATAGCATTCGGCCATGATAGTCTATTTGTGCTAAGTTATTATTTTAATGTCATAAAGTGATTAGTTTAAAATGTTTGAATGTTCAATTGATTTGTTATACTTGCTTAAGACTTACTAAGCTAAATTAGCTTACTTGCTTAAGACTTACTAAGCTAAATTAGCTTACTCTGTGTGTTTTGTTATTCTATTTTATAGATTCGATTGTAAGTTACGAGCTCGGGGATCGTCATCGAAGCCATCCACACTATCGACTTATTTTGGTACTTTAAAAGTTTGGATTTTGAACTTAAGGCATGTATAGGCTAGCTTAATACTTGGATGATGTTTTCTTGTTGTAAAAATAAGCCATGCAAAAATGGCTTGATTTAAATACTAATGACCTAATTTTAAATGGTCTTAATCGTAGTATGTGAGTATGTCATGTTTGGATTATGAATTCGGTTGTGATTTAAGTCCATGCTTAGTAAACATATATGCATATATGTTTTGGTATGAAGTATTCGATAATGTTTTATAATTAGTGCCTTTAGAAAATGGACATATGTGTGTTTGAATAAGTTTGGGTTATGAATTGATAAAGACTTACGATTAAGGTAAATTAGAATGAAACATGAATCAATTTTGGAGATTATTTATAATGTATATGGTATATTTGGCTAGGTGATGAGATTATATGTTATGTACTTGGATTGGCATAATTGGACATGGCTTACATATGTACATGTATATAAAGTTTAGATTTATGTGTTTTGGACTATGGGAGATATATTTGGTATTGTTGATTTGATTATGTTCTTATAGATGATTTGATCTATAATTTGTTTGGACGAGTGCAATTAGTATATCTTAAATTCAGTTAACAAAGTTTATGCAAAAACATATTTATGTTAGCCTTGGTAATTGATAATTTGTTTTAGTAAAGTAGTTATAAGCAAGTTCATATTCGGCTAATGTATCTTAAGTGGCCAAATGAATAGTAACTTCGTTATTTGATGAAAAATTCTTATAAGTGAATTTGGCTAAATGGATTTAAGATATGTATGTTGATGTTTAAGTATGTTATGAAAGTACATTACTCATAATGTATTCGGTTATGTCTATATGAACAGTAAATATTTGATATGACCTGTGCTATGCATGGTAATACCTTGTAACCCTAATCCGACGACGGATATGGGTTAAGGGTGTTACATTTGACTGGTATCAAAGCTTACAGTTTAGTCGATTCTAGGACTACTGTAGCGCGTGTGAGTCTAACTATACTTGCCTTAATTTATAATGCGATAGTGTGATGACTTCTGACTTCTGAAATGTGTTTTTATATAGTAAATGGATCCCCATAGAGCCGTAGCTAACGATGTCAAGACCGTAGCACCTAATCCCGCGCACGGGACAGCGCCGGTAGAATCTCGACCTATTTTGAGTAGCCATGAGGGGGAGGCTAAGCAAGCCTTCTAACAAATGATGAACAGCTTGTTTACTCAATATATCTGGACTAATCCGGCTGTGCAACAACCTCCACCCTCGAATAATCCATCTCCAATACCTATGGTACCTCCGATGATAGATCCGATGAGATATAACAGGCCTCCTATAGATAATATCATAAAACACGGGGCTAAAGAATTTAAAGCTAATGATGATGATGATGCAGAACGAGCTGAGCTGTGGCTCAATAATACTATCCGTGTGTTCGACGAGCTATCATGTACTCCGGATGAATTCTTAAAATGTGCTATATCCTTATTACGAGACACCGCATATCACTGGTGGAATACACTAGTATCAGTGGTTCCGAAAGAGAAAGTGATTTGGGAATTTTTCCTGACTGAGCTCCGTAAGAAATACATCAGCCAGAGATTCATCGATCAAAAATGCAAAGAATTTCTAGAATTGAAACAGGGTCGAATGATCGTAACTGAGTATGAACAGAAATTTGTGAGATTAAGCCGATATGCTCGTGAATGTGTTTCAACCGAAGCAATCATGTGTAAAAGATTTGAAGATGGTTTGAATGAAGACATTAAGTTGCTGGTCGGCATACTTGAGAATAAAAAGTTCGTATTACTTGTTGAACGAGCCTATAAAGCCGAAGAGCTTGGAAAAGAGAAAAGAAAAGCTGAATTTGAAGCCAGAGACTTCCGTAAAAGATCATCGAGTAAGACTTTTCACTCGGTATCAAAGAAGCTCAAAGATGATTCTAGTCGGCATAAAACTGGTTCAGACTTTTCTAGACGAGACCGAGACTGACCTCCTGCGGGTTCCCGAGCCACATCGATTGCCAGTGTTGGTAATGTTCAGCAGAATAGGGTTCAGTGCAAGCATTGTGGAAAATGGCATTCTAGGAGTTGTAGATTTTATGATCGGTCTTGTTTTAAATGTGGATCGATGGATCATTTTATCCGAGAGTGCCCAATGTTAGCCGAGCAAAATACTATTCAGAATGCGAGACCGAGCAACATGTCAGCGCGAGGTAGACGACCCAGGCATTCAGGTAATATAGGTGGCAGTCAGAGAGGAACAAAAGATACAGCGGTTCGATCTGAAGCTCGTGCACCTGCTAGAGCATCTGCTATACGCGCCCGTGAGGATGCTTCTTTCCCAGATGTTATTACCGGTATTTTCACTCTTTATGATACTAATGTTATTGCGTTGATTGATCCTGGTTCGACACATTCTTATGTGTGTGAAACATTAGTATCCAGTAAGACTCTACCTGTTGAGTCTACTGAGTTTGTGATTCGAGTATCAAACCCCCTGGGTCGGTGCGTTCTGGTTGAAAAAGTGTGTAAAAATTGCTCGTTGATGATTCAAGACTCATGTTTTCCAGCCGATCTGATGTTGTTGCCTTTTGACGAATTTGATATAATTTTGGGTATGGACTGGGTAACTTTGCACGATGCTGTTGTTAATTGCAAAAGAAAGACCATTGATTTGAGATGTCAGAACAGTGAAATTATTCGTGTAACATCCTTAAATTAGGGGTCTAGCATTTTTGTGTTGTTGCATGCGTTTAGCTCACTTAGCTTGTTATTTAGGTGTGTTTGGGGGTCCTAGAGAGGCTCGGGTTCGAGCAAGAGCTTTGGTGAAATTTTACTTTTTTGGCACTTAAGGGGGGAAGGCTGTTGGCGGCAAGGGTTAAGAGAAAATGTTGGTAAATTGCTAGCACAAGTGAGCACAAGGTGGAGTGGATGTGGCGTCATTAGTAGAGCAAAGGGGGAGGAGTTTGAATCCCATCTACTGCATCATGGAGCTTTATTTTTGTGCTTAAGGTGGAGAAGAGGTGGCATTCGGCTGGGACTCTACCAAGGAGGAGTTGAATGGGTCAAACGGGTTTGAATGGATGGAGGAGAGGAGTTTAGGGAGTTTGAATTGGTCAACCATTTTGAATTGATGATGGGGAGTGAGTGGGGGAGTAAATCAAGGAGCAAATCAAGGGAATGGGAGTGAGGTGATAGTTGGCCGAAAATGGGAAGTGTTTGGGGGGGAGTAAATTCGGTCAAGAAAGGGTCTTTTGTGAGAGTGTTTCGATTTTGGGTAATATGTGTGTGTGTCAAATTTTTGGAGCATTTTTTTGAGCATTGGTGCAAGTGAGAGTATTCTCTTCTTTTTTTCATTCGGGTTTTATTTGTAGTTGCATCTTCATTTGCCGAAACCTTGGTCATTTGAGTGGTTTTTTTCCTCCATTTCTTCATCTCACTTTTGACGTTTTTCTTTTCTTTTCTTGGTTGTTGACAAACACCTTTAGCCGAATTCATCTACTTCCCCTCTTTTCTAAATCTGAGGTTCTTTGCTACTTCTCATCTCTTTTCACCACTTGTGATCTTTTTCTCTTTTCTTCTCTAAACTAAGGAATCACATTTCTTCTTCTTCTCTCGATTTCTCTATTAGCCAAACATAAACTCTCTCAAACTTTGATCTTTTCTTGCTAGCTGAATACCTCATCTTTTTGTAACCCATTCTGTTATACGCATCATAGGTAGTATTTTGTGGGTTAGGTCGAATACTCCTCTTTGCTAGGATTAGCCATTTCTGATTTTGCTTTTGGCAATGGGGATTCATTGAGCATCCTACGGTTTCATCAATCCTGGTAAGTCGATCTCCATAAAAGGTTGCTAACAATCGGTTTGGGAAGGTGGTGGCACCTACGTTTTTCGTTTTGGATAATTATCTTAGGTTGTGACAATAGTTGTTACTGTTGTATAATAATTGTTGATTTCAATCCAGATTCGAGGCGAGAAGTGAACGTGGGTCTGAGTTGCAATCGTTGAGTGATTAGGAGATACTCTCGTATAGGCAAGGTAAGGATGGAATTGAAGTGTATACTTTACGAGGAAGGTTATTCTAGCAATTAAAGGCTAACAATGGTTTCGATTGTTTTAGGGTGTTGATCGTGAGTCCAGGGAACGATTCAAGTATTAAGGTGTGTAATCACACTTTTACCTGTTTTGCTATGAAACTTTTTATGTGTCGGCTAAAAGCCGAAATACCCTTAATGGGTAGTTAATGAAATCTCCCTAGTGGGGTAGTTTGGATACAGCCTAGGTGAGTAAATTTACTATCATACCTCTAAGGGTAGGCTGAGCATGCTTGTGTATTTTGTATTTCTGTTATGTTAGCACATATATGCATACACGAATTATTATGACATGATATGTTGCATGGGATTGGGATATGATACTGATGAAAGGGGAAGTGTATTTCGGTGGCTCTGACACATATTTCGGTGACTCTGTCACATTATTTCGGTGGCTCTGCCACATATTTCAGTGACTCTATCACATTATTTCGGTGGCTCTGCCACATATTTCGGTGACTCTGTCACATTATTTCGGTGGCACTGCCACAATTTCAGCGATGAGCAGCGTGACTGCCATCGATGGTGTGTAGCGGATGAGGGTTGATTGTAGAAATCCCCACTGGTGTGTTTTGGCTGGAACGGGTGGTGTGTAGCAGATGGATTATTAGGTTGGGCTGGGTTGCATTGCATGCATTTATCAGTTTTACTATATTAAAAGGGCTCAGGCTCAGTTCGTTTCCGTAAGGGCTTCGCCAGTTTGATTTTGTAAGGGCTAAGGCCCAATTTGTACCTGAATGGGCTCTGGACCAATTAATGTTCATTTAGGGGATTACACACGGAGTTCTCGTAACTCACCCCTCTATTTAATTTTACAGGTAATTCCTAGCTTTGAGGATTTTGAGCCGAGACGGAGTCCGTAGTGGCCATACATCGTTGCTTAGTAAATTCCGTTTTACTTTACTTTAAATTCTATTTTAATTTGGGGTTATGTTTTGTAATAAGGCCACTGCGATTTTATTTTGGTTTTTGTTTTAATGCCGTTAGTACCTATTATGAAATGATCAATACGGGGTTTTCCTAAAAACGTAAATAACTATTTTTCCAAAATACCAATGAACAGTTTACAAACTATAGATAAATAAATTCAGGATTTTCTCAAAACTACAATAATTGTTTCAAAATGGCACATTTCCAAAAACCACGAAACCTAATTTTTTGTGTTATAAAACAAATTTTCGGTCTTAGTAATATTTATAACAGTTTGTAAGAAAACTTTTAAAACGAACCTGATTTTCAAAATGGAAACAAAATTCAAAATTTTTAAACAACCGCGCAGTTTCTTTAAACAACCTTTCATGTGGCATGCCAGATCGGGTCGTAACGTCTAGGCCGAGTTTAGGGTGTTACATTTTATGGTGTCAGAGCCCGGTTACAAAACTCAGCTATGGATTGGGTTTGACAACGTTTTTCCAAAATTGGTTTAAAATATGGTTTAGAAAAATATATGTCTTTTTGGAAGTATGGCACCCGAGTCTCTGGCACCAAATCCGTAAGTCTCCTGACTTTGTTTGATGTTATGAAATGATTTTAGAAGGAATTATTAGAATTAGTGTTTTATGACTGCTAGCTATAAGAGTTAAGACTTTAGAGACTGAGACATTAGGAAATTTGATTTGCGAAAACAACTACGATACTCACTTTGCATAAAACATTGTTAATAAACATTGAAATGATATCCTAATTCATAAAAAATTTAATTAGATTAATTCGATCTAGGGAACATGAGCACAAGAGGACGTGGACGTGGTATATGTGGCCGAGGTAGAGGCCGAGGTGCTGGGGTCGGATCTGAGGCATCGGGGCACATGCCTAAAATGGAAGCACCTGCATCACTGATGACCGAGGCAGGGTCCCATGATCGAGCTGGAGGGGACGATGCTTTGTCCCAAGCTATGTTACGAGTTTTGGAACGGGTTGCTGGAGCAAGCACTAGATCGGTAGCTCAGAAATCTATTCCTGAACGACTCCGGGCAAATGGGGCTGAGATATTTAGGGGTAATTCTGGTGTGGCCCGAAACATAGCTGAATATTGGCTGGAAGCGGTTGAACGAATTATGGATGACCTGAACTGCATAGTAGAGGAAAAATTGAAGGGAGCAGTGTCCCTCCTTCGAGATGAGGCGTACCAGTGGTGGCTCACAGTGAGGGAAGGTACTTCAGCGGACCGTATCACCTGGGACTTCTTTAATACAGCGTTCCAGGGAAAATATGTTGGGGCGAGTTATGTGGACGCCCAGAGGAAGGCATTACTAAACTTGGTCCAGGGGAATAAGTCCGTGGCTGAGTATGAGGCGAAGTTCCTACACTTGAGCCGTTACACTCGGGGTATCATTGCAACTGGTTATGAATGTTGTGTTCGGTTCGAGGATGGTTCATGGATGAGTCATGAGTACCGATAGCTCAAGAATGAGAAAGAGATTTTTCCATTCGGTCGAAAGCAAAAATCGCCGAAGAGGTGAAACGCGTTAGAGGCGTAACCGAGATAAGGATAGGGGTAAGAGTAAGAGAAGTTTTGGGTCGTCGAGTTCTTCTCGGGGTTTTAAAAGAGGCCTAGGTTCGATGGGCCACTCGAGTGGGGATGCTGCTTCTTTGTGAGGTCGATTCGGCGACTGTGTGTGCAGTGTGGGGAAAACACATTCGGGGAGTGTTGGAGAAGAACGAGAGGATGTTTTAAGTGTGGATCTAGGGATCATTTGATAAAGGATTGTCCGCAAGAGCTTGCTAGGTGCGGAGGATAGGTCGTGGATTTGCACATGCAGGAGAGGTGGTCGTCCCAACCACCAAGAGGTCGGGAGTCCAAACGGAGGGGGAATGGGTTTGGACGAGGTCGTGGAGCACCGGGCAGAGGTGCTGGTAACACAGATGCAAGACAACCTGGACAGGTCTATGCGGCTAGACGTCGAGAGGATGACGACCCACCAGACATTATAACCGGTACGTTTCTTATATTTGATGTACCCTTTACAGCTTTGATAGATATTGGGTCTACACATTCGTATGTTGCCTGTACTGTGTCTGGGACTCTGGGTATTAGATCTGAGATTGCTGCCAGAGAAATGTCAGTGATTAGCCCTCTAGGACAATCGGTGGTAGTGAACAAACTATTTAGGAATGTGCCTTTAGAAGTGCAAGGGATTGTTTTCCCGGCAGACTTGATGGAATTACCATTCGGCGAGTTTGATCTGATCTTAGGCATGGACTGGCTAGTTAAGCACCGTGCGAACTTGGACTGCGCTGCTAAGCGTATGGTTTTAAGAACTCCAGAGGATGAGGAAGTAATTGTGATAGGACAAAGGAGGAATTACCTGTCCAATGTGGTTTCGGCATTAAAGGCAGGGAAGATGGTGCGAAAAGGGTATAAGTCATTCTTGGCTTTCGTCAGTGCATCTGATGCCAAGGAATTATCTTTGGAGATGTTAGAACTGTGAAGGAGTTCTCGGATGTATTTCCTGAAGAAATTTTGGGGTTACCTCTGGATCGCAGGTGGAATTTGGCATTGAGCTACTTCCAGGAATGGCTCCAGTGTCCATCGCTCCTTACAGGATGGCACCGAAGGAGCTGGCAGAACTAAGGCTCAGATCTAAGAACTGTTGGATTGGGGATTTATCAGACCAAGTGTATCACCGTGGGGAGCGCCGGTATTGTTCGTCAAGAAAAAGGACGGGTCAATGCGTATGTGCATTGACTATAGGCAATTGAATAAGTTGACTATTAAGGACAAATACCCGCTACCAAGGATTGATGACTTGTTCGATTAGCTGCGAGGAGCTTCGATTTTCTTGAAGATAGATTTAAGATTGGGGTACCATCAGCTAAAGGTCAAGGAGGCAGATATTCACAAGACTGCTTTTCGAACTCGTTATGGACATTACGAGTTTCTAGTGATGCCGTTCGGGTTAATAAATGCACCAGCCACTTTTATGGATATGATGAACCGGGTCTTTCAACCTTATCTAGACCGGTTCGTGGTGGTATTCATAGATGACATCTAGGTATACTCAAGGACGGAGGAGGAGTATGATTCTCATCTTCGGTCAGTTCTGCAGATTTTGAGAGAGAAGCAACTGTATGCCAAATTCAACAAGTGTGAATTTTGGCTGAAGGAAGTGACCTTTTTGGGGCATGTTGTTTCTGCCGAGGGGATTAGGGTTGATCCTCGAAAGATCAAAGCTGTTTTGGACTAGAAACTGCCGAAGTCTGTGTTAGAAATTCGAAGTTTTCAGGTTTGGTACCGGTACTACGTAAGGTCGTTGAGGGTTTTCGTTGATTGCCGCACCTTTAACCAAGTTATTACGGAAAGGAGTACCGTTTGTTTGGGCCGATAAGCAACAGGAAAGTTTTGAAAAGCTAAAGAAGATTCTGACTGAGGCATCGGTATTGATTCAGCCTGACGCTGGGAAGGAATTTGTCGTCTATTGTGATGCATCGCACACAGGTTTGGGTTGTGTATTAATGCAAGAAGGGAAGGTGGTAGCATATGCATCTCGTCAACTAAGGCCGCATGAGATGAACTATCCCACTCATGACTTGGAGTTAGCTGCAGTGGTGTACGCCCTTAAGATATGGAGACACTATCTGTATGGAGAAAAGTCGATTATCTACACCGACCATAAGAGTCTGAAATATCTCCTTACCCAGAAGGAGTTGAATTTAAGACAACAGAGGTGGATTGAGTTGCTGAAAGACTATGACTGTTTGATTGAGTATCACTCGGGTAAAGCTAACGTGGTGGCAGATGCGTTAAGTCGTAAGGTGATATCAGAATTGAGAGTTATGTTTGCTCATCTCAGTCTTTATGAAGATGGTAGTCTATTAGCAGAACTTCAGATAAAGCCGACATGGGTAAGCCAGATTAAGGAAAAGCAATCGTTGGATGAATCGTTGGGTTCTTGACTTCAGCAAGTGGGAAGTGGGGAAGCGGTGGATTTTGGGTTGAACAGTGAAGGGGTATTATGTTTCTGTGGAAGAATTTGCATGCCAAAGGACTCTGAGTTGAGACGGATAATTCTACGGGAAGCGCATAGTAGCCCATACGCTATGCATCCCGGTGGAAGTAAGATGTATCGGGACTTACGTGAATCATATTGGTGGCCTGGTCTGAAATGGGAAGTTATCGACTTTTTGGGTAAGTGTTTGACATGCCAGCAAGTGAAGGCGGAACATCAGTTACCTTCGGGATTACTGCAACTGGTGAAGATTCCACTTTGGAAGTGAGAGAGGATAATGATGGACTTTGTTAGTGGGCTACCCCTTACGCCTGCTAAGAAATATTCGGTGTGGGTAATTGTTGACCGGTTGACTAAGTCCGCGCACTTCATACCGGTTCGTACCGACTATTCGTTACAGAAGTTGGCCAAGATGTATGTGGCAAAAATCGTGAGGTTGCATGGGGTACCCGTGTCTATCATATCGCATGTGACCCTAGGTTTACATCGCGTTTCGGAAGGCATTGCATGAAGCTTTGGGTACAAGGTGGATTTCAAAGATGCGTTTTCACCCATGAGATCGATGGTCATCGTAGCGGTAATTCGATTCGGAAGACATGTTAAGGGTGCGTGATTAACTTCGTGGGTAGTTGGGAAGATTATCACCGCTGGTGAATCGCGCGATAATAACAAATTCTATGAGTCCAAAGATTCGGATGCACCTACGAGGCGTTGTATGGTCGTAGGTGTCGTACCCCTACCTGTTGGACAGAGTTAGGTGAGCGGCGGTTGTTGGGTCTGGAATTGATATTAGAAACAGAGGAAAAGGTTAAGCTGATTCGAGACCGGTTAAAAGAAGCTTCTGATAGACAGAAATCGTATGCAGATCTGAAGCGTAGGGAGATAGAATTTTTGGTGGGGGATCGTGTCTTCTTGAAAGTCTCACCTTGGAAGAAGGTTTTAAGGTTTGGACGAAGGGCAAGTTGAGCCCCAGATTCATCGGGCCTTATTGGGTGTTGAAACGTATGGGATCAGTGGCTTATCAGCTTGAGTTACCCCCGGAGTTGAAACAAATATATAATGTATTCCATGTTTCGATGCTGAGGCGCTACCGTTCAGATCCATCTCACGTGGTGCCAGTGGAAGAATTTGAGGTAAGACCTGATTTGTCTTTTGAAAAAGAACCAGTGTAGATCTTGGATCGGGATATTAAGGTATTGAGGAGGAAATCGGTTCCATTGGTTAAAGTATTGTGGCGTAATCATGGTTCAGAGGAAGCCACGTGGGAGCCTGAGGAGGCGATGCGACAGCAATACCCTCACCTCTTTTAATTAGGTAAATTTTGAGGATGAAATTTCTTTAAGGGGGTAGAACTGTAACATCCTTAAATTAGGGGCCTGGCATTTTTGTGTTGTTGCATGCGTTTAGCTCACTTAACTTGTTATTTAGGTGTGTTTAGGGGTCCTGGAGAGGCTCGGGTTCGAGCCAGAGCTTTGGTGAAATTTTACTTTTTGGGCACTTAAGGGGGGAAGGCTGTTGGCGGCAAGGGTTAAGAGAAAATGTTGGTAAATTGCTAGCACAAGTGAGCACAAGGTGGAGTGGATGTGGCGTCATTAGTAGAGCAAAGGGGGAGGTGTTCGAATCCCATCTGCTTCATCATGGAGTTTTATTTTTGTGCTCAAGGTGGAGAAGAGGTGGCATTCGGCTGGGACTCTACCAAGGAGGAGTTGAATGGGTCAAACGGGTTTGAATGGATGGAGGAGAGGAGTTTGGGGAGTTTGAATTGGTCAACCATTTTGAATGGATGATGGGGAGTGAGTGGGGGAGTAAATCAAGGAGCAAATCAAGGGAATGGGAGTGAGGTGATAGTTGGCCGAAAATGGGAAGTGTTTGGGGGAGAGTAAATTCGGTCAAGAAAGGGTCTTTTGTGAGAGTGTTTCGGTTTTGGGTAATATGTGTATGTGCCGAATTTTTGGAGCATTTTTCTGAGCATTGGTGCAAGTGAGAGTATTCTCTTCTTTTTTTCAATCGGGTTTTATTTG
Source organism: Gossypium sturtianum (assembly GCA_025698515.1). Lineage (NCBI taxonomy): Eukaryota > Viridiplantae > Streptophyta > Magnoliopsida > Malvales > Malvaceae > Gossypium > Gossypium sturtianum. The sequence continues at coordinate 39,279,867 of CM046951.1, forward strand.
TAGTTGCATCTTCCTTTGCCGAAACCTTGGTCATTTGAGTGGTTTTTTTTCCTCCATTTCTTTATCTCACTTTTGACGTTTTTCTTTTCTGTTATTGGTTGTTGACAAACACCTTTAGCCGAATTCATCTACTTTTCCTCTTTTCTGAAAATGAGGTTCTTTGCTACTTCTCATCTCTTTTTACCACTTGTGATCTTTTTCTCTTTTCTTCTCTAAACCAAGGAATTGCATTTCTTCTTCTTCTCTTGGTTTCTCTGTTAGCCGAACATAAACTCACTCAAACTTTGATCTTTTCTTGCTAGCCGAATACCTCATCTTTTTGTAACCCATTCTTTTATACGCATCATAGGTAGTATTTTGTGGGTTAGGCCGAATACTCCTCTTTGTCTAGGATTAGCCATTTCCTGTTTCACTTTTGGCAAGGGGGATTCGTTGAGCATCTTACGGTTTCATCAATCCTGGAAAGTCGATCCCCATAAAAGGTTGCTAACAATCGGTTTTGGAAGGTGGTGGCACCTACGTGTTTCGTTTTGGATAATTATCTTAGGTTGTGACGATAGTTGTTACTGTTGTATAATAAGTGTTGATTTCAATCTAGATTCGAGGCGAGACGTGAACGTGGGTCTGAGTTGCAATCGTTGAGTGATTAGGAGATACTCTCGTACAGGCAAGGTAAGGATGGAATTGAAGTGTATAGTTTACGAGGAAGGTTATTCTAGCAATTAAAGGCTAACAATGGTTTCGATTATTTTAGGGTGTTGATCGTGAGTCCAGGGAACGATTCAAGTATTAAGGTGTGTAATCACACTTTTACCTGTTTTTCTATGAAACTTTTTATGTGTCGGCTAAAAGCCGAAATACCCTTAATGGGTAGTTAATGAAATATCCTAGTGGGGTAGTTTTGATACAACCCAGGTGAGTAAGTTTACTATCATACCTTTAAGGGTAGGCTGAACATGCTTGTGTATTTTGTATATCTGTTATGTTAGCACATAAATGCATACACGAATTATTATGACATGATATGTTGCATGGGATTGGGATATGATACTGATGAAAGGGGAAGTGTATTTAGGTGCCTCTGCCACATATTTCGGTGACTGTGTCACATTATTTTGGTGGCACTGCCACAATTTTGGCGATGAGCAGCGTGACTGCCATCGATGGTGTGTAGCGGATGAGGGTTGATTGTAGAAATCCCCACTGGTGTGTTTTGGCTGGAACGGGTGGTGTGTAGCGGATTGATTATTAGGTTGGGCTGGGTTGCATTGCATGCATTTATCGGTTTTACCATCAGGCCCAGTTCGTTTCCGTAAGGGCTTCGCCAGTTTGATTTCGTAAGGGCTAAGGCCCAATTTGTATCTGAATGGGCTCGGGCCCAATTAATGTTCGTTTAGGGGATTACACACTGAGTTCTCGTAACTCACCCCTATGCTTAATTTTGCAGGTAATCCCTAGCTTTGAGGATTTGGAGCCGAGACGGACTCCGTGGTGGCCATACATCGTTGCTTAGTAAATTCCGTTTTACTTTACTTTAAATTCTATTTTAATTTGGGATTATGTTTTGTAATAAGGCCACTGCGATTTTATTTTGGTTTTTGTTTTAATGTCGTTAGTACCTATTATGAAATGATCAATATGGGGTTTTCCTAAAAACGTAAATAACTATTTTTCCAAAATACCAATGAACGGTTTACAAACTATAGATAAATAAATTCAGGATTTTCTCAAACCTACAACAATTGTTTCAAAACGGTACATTTCCGAAAACCACGGAACCTAATTTTTGGTGTTATAAAACAAATTTTCGGTCTTAGTAATATTTATAACAGTTTGTAAGAAAACCTTTAAAATGAACCTGATTTTCAAAATGGAAACAAAATTCGAAATTTTTAAACAACCGCGCAGTTTCTTTAAACAACCTTTCATGTGGCATGCCAAATCCGGTCGTAACGTCTAGGCTGGGTTTGTAGTGTTACAATTCGGATCGAATCCAATTATCTGAACGGGTTACCAGTAGTAATATCTTCGATGCTAGCTCGGAAATATGTGAGAAAAGGTTATGAAGCTTACTTTGCTTATGTGCTTGATAGTAAAGTGACTAAAAGGAAGATCGAATCTGTACCAGTTGTGTGCGAGTATCCAGATGTGTTTCCTAAAGAATTACCGAGTTTGCCACCTATTCGAGAGGTAGAGTTTGGTATTGAATTAGTACCGGGGACGACTCCAATTTCGATAGCTCCGTACCGGATGGCACCTACTGAATTAAAAGAGTTAAAAGCACAGTTACAAGAGTTAACAAACCGGGGTTTTGCACGACCGAGTTTCTCTCCTTGGGGTGTGCCAGTTCTATTTGTGAAAAAGAATGACGGAACTATGCGAATGTCTATTGATTACCGACAGCTAAATAAGGTGACTATAAAGAATAAATACCCATTGCCATGGATGGACGACTTGTTTGATCAATTGAAAGGGGCTTCAGTGTTTTCAAAGATAGATCTGAGGTCGGGTTATTATCAATTGTGAGTCAGAGATTCTGATGTGCCAAAGACTGCTTTCCGGACGAGGTACAGACACTATGAGTTTTTGGTTATGCCTTTCGAACTTACTAACGCACCTGTTGTTTTTATGGATCTGATGAATCAGAATTTCAGACAGTATTTGGATCGATTTGTTGTAGTGTCTATAGATGATATTCTGATCTACTCCAAAGATGAAACCGAGCATGCCGAGCATCTGAGACTTGTGCTACAAACTTTGCGAGATAAATAATTGTATGAAAAGTTTAGTAAGTGTGAGTTCTGGTTACGTGAAGTCAGTTTTTTGGGCCATGTTGTTTCAGCATCATTTATTCGGGTTGATCCTAATAAAGTATCGGCTATACTTGATTGGAAACCACCGAAAAATGTTTCTGAAATTCGAAGCTTTCTGGGGCTCGCTGGTTACAACAGATGATTTGTGAAAGGTTTTTCTATGTCAGCTACACCGTTGACAAAGCTATTACAAAAAGATGTTAAGTTTGAGTGGTCGAAAAAGTGTCAGAAAAGTTTTGATCAGTTGAAAGCCCATTTGACCGAAGCTCTAGTGTTAGTTTAGCTTGAATCGGGTAAAGAATTTGTTATATATAGTGATGCATCTTTGAATGGTTTGGGTTGTGTTTTGATGCAGGAAGGCAAAGTCATAGCTTATGACTCGAGACAGTTGAAGCCACACGAAAGAAACTATCCAACACATGATTAGGAACTAGCAGCCATTGTGTTTGCGTTGAAAATTTGGCGTCATTATCTGTTCGGCAAGAAATGTCATATTTATTCAGATCACAAAAGCCTGAAGTATTTGATGACTCAGAAAGATTTGAATTTGAGACAACGCCGACGGTTAGAGCTGTTGAAAGATTATGAGCTGGTGACTGAGTACCATCCGGGAAAAGCAAATGTTGTTGCGGATGCTTTAAGTCGAAAGTCATTATTTTCTTTACGTGCAATGAACGTACATATGGTTATGTTTGATGATGGTTCGATAGTAGCCGAATTAAAAGCGAAACCATTGTTTATTCAACAAATTGGTGATGCCCAGAAAGTTGATAAAGATTTGTTGGCAAAACGAGCTCAGTGTGAAAGTAATGTTGAGTCAGAATTTCGAATTGATGAGAATGACTGTTTGAAGTTCAAAGATCAAATATGTGTTCCGAGGAATTCAGATTTGATTCAGATGATTTTGAATGAAGCTCATAGCAGCCGATTGTCTGTACATCCGGGTAGCACGAAAATGTATAACGATCTGAAACAGTTTTATTGGTGGTCTGTTATGAAATGAGACATATCTGAATTTGTTTCGAAGTGCTTAGTTTGTCAACAAGTAAAAGCCGAACATTAGGTACCTTATAGGTTGCTTCAGCCGATCATGATACTAGAATGGAAATGGGATAGAGTCACTATGGATTTTGTATCCAGTTTACCTATGACACCGAGCAAGAAAGATGCAATTTGGGTTATTGTGGATAGATTGACCAAATCAGCTCACTTTGTTCCAGTTAGATGCAGTTATTATTCTCGATAAGCTTGCTGAGTTGTATGTATCTCAAATTGTGAGATTAAATGGTGTGCCTATATCTATTGTTTCAGACAGAGACCCGAGATTCACGTCGTGGTTTTGGAAGAAATTGCAGGATGCTTTAGGTATAAAACTGCACTTTAGCACAGCTTTTCATCCGTAGACAGATGGTCAGTCCGAACGAATCATACAGATACTTGAGGATATGTTGAGATGTTGCATCCTCGAGTTCGAAGGTACGTGGGAACGATACTTACCTCTGATTGAATTTGCTTATAATAATAGTTTTCAATCTAGTATCAAAATGGCACCCTACGAAGCTTTGTACGGTCATAAATGTCGTACACCATTGTATTGGACCGAGCTTAGTGAAAATAAAATACACGGGGTTGACTTGATCAAAGAAACTGAACAGAAAGTGGGAGTGATCTGTGATAGTTTGAAAGCTGCATCAGATCGTCAAAAGTCATACGCGAATTTGAAATGTAAAGACATTGAGTTTCAGATCGGAGATCGAGTATTTTTGAAAGTTTCACCGTGGAAGAAACTACTCAGATTCGGACGTAAAGGCAAGTTGAGTCCGAGATTCATTGGACCATATGAAATCACAGAGCGTATCGGGCCGGTTGCTTATAGATTGCAGTTACCACCAGAGTTAGAAAAGATTCATAATGTCTTTTATTTTTCGATGCTTCATAGATATTGATCTGATCCTTCACATGTGATATGTCCGACAGAAGTTGAGATTCAGCCTGATATGACCTATGAAAAAGAACCGATTTGTATTCTGGCTCGTGAGATAAAAGAATTGAGAAATAAGAAAATTCCACTAGTTAAGGTACTATGGCAAAAGCACGGAGTTGAAGAAGCAACTTGGGAGTCAGAAGATACAATGATAGAGCATTATCCGAACCTATTTACTGGTAAGATTTTCGGGGACGAAAATCCCTAAGGGGGAGAGTTGTAACAGACCGATTTAGACCCTAATCGGAATGGTGGTTTTGGGACCACGAATCTGAGTCTAAAAAATATTTAAATATTGTTTTCTGTGTTAATTATATGTGAATTAGTATGTGTGAAATTTTCGTATAAAAATTTGATTGTTTGTGTGCTTAATTAAATAAAAGGGCTTAATCGCGTAAATTATAAATTTGATAGATTAATGTGCAAGGGCTAAATTGATGTTGTCTTTTAAAAAGGAAGTATTAAAGTTGAAAATTAGCCATTCTAAACTATAGTGGACGGCAAAGGACATTAATGCCCATTAGTTAAAATGTTGTTAAAATTTTAAATAATGGTTATATTAGTAAATTAATAATAATGTAATATAACATATATTTTGTCATAAAATAAAACAAAACATGCCTTCATCTTTTAAGTGCTTAGCCAAAACACAGAAAAGAAAAAAATAAATAAGAAGACAAGCTAGGTTCGACCATTGTTGAATTAAAATTCAAGGTAAGTTTGGTTTCGGTTGTTGTTAATTTTTACGTTTTTGAGATCGTTGCTTAGAAATCTTCAAGACCCATGCTTTAATTTTTGAGTTTGATGAATATTTTGAGTTGATCCATTATTGATAGCTTGTTGTTTATGTTGTTTAAGGATGAATTATGATAAATATGTGTTAGATTAATAAGTTTTGTCTTTGAATTTTTGATGAAATTGAGCGTGTTGGACTAAATGGTAAAAATAAATTTTAGACGGACTAAAATGTGAAATAAATTAAATGTATGGAATTGTATGAGGACTAGGAATATTCGGCCCTTAAGGTGTGTAGCCAAATTTTGTGTATTTTGTGTTTTGTGCAAATAGGACTAAATTGTAAAAAGTGTGAAATGTTAGGGGCAAAATGGTAATTTGCCCATTTATGTATTTTGGACTAAATTGAATGAAAATATATTTGAATGAGCTTAATTTGAACATGTTTAGATCAAGAACCAAAGAAAACGGACTTGGATCGGGCAAAAGCGAAAATAGTCGAATAGCCAGTTTTTATCGTCTGTCGATATCCGAGGTAAGTTTTTAAGCAATAAAATATTGTAAACTATATACGTAACCTAGTATATGCTGATTTGGAATTTTTATATCTAAATTATTGGATAGCCGACTGTGGTTAAAAATAAGATTTAATGTGTTTAAGTTGTTTGATTAAGATATTATATTTGAATGCTCGTACAAAGATTACGAAGTGTATAAGGGATACGATATATGAATTATTTGTGTGAGACAGCTTAAAAGTATCATTATTCAGGCTGTGATCCTAGCAAGCCTTGGGCTGGTGAACTTAATCGGGCTTTGTGCCTAGCAGGCTTATTGCCGGTGATTGAATATCAGACCTTGGGTCTAGCAGGCTTAGTGCCGGTGTGTATGTTTCAGGCTTATGCCTAGCAGGTTTTATACCGGTGATCTAATTTCAACTTATAAATTATATGACTTCTTAATTATGTGATCTTTGAGCAAATAAGTTGATAAAATGAGTTTGTATACTTGGCCAAACAGGTATGTACATATGAGATATTTTAATTGAACTTGTATATTCGGCCAAATGGGTAAGTGCACATGTGATGTTTATTGAGCAAGTATGTGACAAAATGTTCTTGTATATTCGGCCTTCTTGATATGTGGATAAAATGATATTATATTCTTGTATACATTTGATGTTTAATAGATATATATATATTCGGTTCTATGTGATTAGTATGTACATGGTATTTACTTATTCGGTTGTATATATGAACATATTGAACTACATGTATGTGGTAATATGAGTAGTTTGTTAAGAGATGATATTTTATACTTTAAACCTTTTGCTAAATTGGTAAGTTTGTATATTTAAAGAAAGATAGTGATAAATGTTATGCTATGTAAGGATATTAGCATTCGGCAATGATAGTCTATTTGTGCTAAGTTATTATTTCAATGTCATAAAGTGATTAGTTTAAAATGTTTGAATGTTCAATTGATTTGTTATACTTGCTTAAGACTTACTAAGCTAAATTAGCTTACTCTGTGTGTTTTGTTATTCTGTTTTATAGATTCAGTTGTAAGTTACGAGCTCGGGGATCGCCATCGAAGCCATCCACACTATCGACTTATTTTGGTACTTTAAAAGTTTGGATTTTGAACTTAAGGCATGTATAGGCTAGCTTAATACTTGGATGATGTTTTGTTGTTGTAAAAATAAGCCATGCGAAAATGGCTTGATTTAAATACTAATGACCTAATGTTTAAATGGTCTTAATCGTAGTATGTGAGTATGTCATGTTTGGATTATGAATTTGGTTGTGATTTAAGTCCATGCTTAGTAAACATATATGCATATTTTGGTATGAAGTATTCGATAATGTTTTATAATTAGTGCCTTTAGAAAATGGACATATGTGTGTTTGAATAAGTTTGGGTTATGAATTGATAAAGACTTACGATTAAGGTAAATTAGAATGAAACATGAATCAATTTTGGAGATTATTTATAATGTATATGGTATATTCGGCTAGGTGATGAGATTATATGTTATGTACTTGGATTGGCATAATTGGACATGGCTTACATATGTACATGTATATAAAGTTCAGATTTATGTGTTTTGGACTATGGGAGATATATTTGGTATTGTTGATTTGATTATGTTCTTATAGATGATTTGATCTATAATTTGTTTGGACGAGTGCAATTAGTATATCTTAAATTCAGTTAACAAAGTTTATGCAAAAACATATTTATGTTAGCCTTGGTAATTGATAATTTGTTTTAGTAAAGTAGTTATAAGCAAGTTCATATTAGGCTAATGTATCTTAAGTGACCAAATGAATAGTAACTTTGTTATTTGATGAAAAATGCTTATAAGTGAATTTGGCTAAATGGATTTAAGATATGTATGTTGATGTTTAAGTATGTTATGAAAGTACATTACTCATAATGTATTCGGTTATGTAACAGACCGAATTTGACCCTAATCGGAACGGTGGTTTCGGGACCACGAATCCGAGTCTGATAAATATTTTAATATTTTATTTTGTGTTTATTATATGTGAATTAATGTGTGTGAAAGTTTCGTAGAAAAATTTAATCGTTTGTGTGTTCAATTTAACAAAAAGGACTAAATCACGTAAAGTGTAAAAGTTGCATATTATAGTGTAAAGTGCTAGAATGATGATGGCTTTTTAATATGAAGTATTAAATGGATAAATAACCCATTTCTAAGTTAGTGGGTGGTATATGACAAGATTAACCTTAAGTTTTATATTATATGATTTTATGATATAAGGTTAAATAAGTAAATAAATTAAAGCCATATTATATGTTAATTAAAACATAAAAAAAATATGCATGTTTACTCATCTTCTCTTGGCCGAATATTCAGGAAAGAAAGGGGAGCTAGGTTCTTTGAAATTTCGGCTACATTCAAGCCAAATTCAAGATCAAGAACAAAGAAAAACGGATTTGGATCGGGGAAAGGCGAAGGTTACCGAATAGCCGGACTACGTTGTCCGTCGACAGTCGAGGTAAGTCCTTAAGCAAATATACGTTAAAAATTTATTTACGACTATGATGAATAATGAAACTTAAATATTTAAAGTATAATTATAGATAATAGCCGAATGTAGAAGTATGGTATTGAATTGAATTTACTTTGTAAAACGAAAAGTGTATAAATATGTTTTGGTTGGTATGTGAAGGTATTATGATTTATATGAGTTGTTTGCATTGTTGATGTTATGAAATGAGTGTGGAATTAATGATCATATCTATATCGGGCCTTAAGCCTAGCAGTGCTTCGTCTTTGGTGTTATTTATCGGGCTAAATGCCCAGCGTGCCTTGTGCCTGATGTAATCGGGCTAAATGTCTAGCGTGCCTTATGCCTGATGATGTAATTCGGGCTATGAGCCCAGCGGGCCCTTGTGCCGGTGATGATGTATATTAGGCTTATTGCCTAGCGGGCTTAATGCCTGATGTGTTATAAATCCTTTACAAGGTGGGATGTAAATACTTAAATAAATAAAATGCTCGGGTAAATATAAAGGTTTATGGATGCAAGGAACAAGGTATGTGAATATCTTTCCTTTCAAATTACATAAGTTGTAGAATGGTTAAAGTTTTTGATAATGAGTCTTTATGATATGTGTACTTGAATTATTCATTAATAAGTGTGATATGTATATTGAATATAAGCTTGGTGATATCTTTGAGATTCGGTCAAAGGTGAAAATGTCAAAAGTGAAAGTTATTGAAAATGCATATCTGTATATATATACTTGTGATATATGTTATACTTGTTAATAAGGTAATATGCGAATACTTAAGGCTTAAAGTGCTTGGAAGGGTTGTATACCTTCAATGAGGGAATAATAGATGATAAGTTACATAGACTACGTTTCGACCATATTGAAATTATTATTTGTTAAATTACTTGAATTTACAGTGTATATTCATATATGTATTTGTGCTAAATGTTGGAATATTTGACTGTTGTTTCGTAAATGCCTAAGACTTACTAAGCTAGTGAGCTTATTTCGTGTGTGCTCTTTGTTTTATTTTACAGATTTTCCATCAAGCTACGGGCATCTGAGGATCGTCGGAAAAGTCAACCACACTATCTCCCCTTGTGGTATTTAATCTTAGTTTTGAACCGAAGGCATGTATTGGTTAGACTAAGGTTTAGATTAATGACTTTTGGCCTTGTATATATATATGAATAGCCTTGCGAAAATGGCTATTTCTTTTGATTAAGTTTAATTCCTATGTTCTTGATATAATGGATTGATTACGATATTAAGAGATGTGAAATATGGCCATGGTTCAATCATGTATGAAATATGGTCAAATAATATGCCTATTATATTTAAATGTGATGCATTTGGGATAAATATGATATATTGATATGTTTTGCATTCATTTTGATTTGGTTCGAATGAGGTGGATATAGTTGAGATGATGTTCTTTGGGTTGTAAATTAATTTGGTCTATTTGGATTATTAAAGATGCCATGTTAATGTTGATGAGTAGTAAGTTATTTTAGCCTATATTCGGCCATGGTACATATATAATTGATAAGTATGGGTTGTATTTTGTGGTTTAAGGCATTTTGGGCTAAGATAATGAATTGATAAGGTATATTGGTTTAATAGACGTTCATGTATGTTTAATATTTCACGATCTATATGTGCATCCGTTTGTTGCGTGAATATATATTTTTAATAATAAAGTGTACATGAAAACATTTGTACATGGATTGATTTCAAAATGGTATGTGCTAATTTGGTTTTTATATATATATGGAATGCTTTAAGAATTTTATTTGATTAAATATGTAAGTGACTATTAGATTTTTATTTGTGTGCATATTATAGGTGAATAAAAGTCTAAATATTATATACTTATGTAGTCGTTGTTTTTTTTTATTGACCATGTGATTTTATAATGCAAGTTGTTATATTAAGACCTGATAGAATATATATATATATATTTATATTCATTTGTGATAGCATGAAATGATATGAAATTATCAAGTGTTAGTTGGATGGAGTGTATGGACTTGGTAATTGTTATGGTAAGGCCTCGTAACCTTAATCCGGCGACGGATACAGGGTTAGGGTGTTACATTTGATTGGTATCGAGCTTACGGTTTAGTCGATTCTAGGACTACCGTGAGCGCGTGTGAGTCTAACTATACATGCCTTTATTATATACCGATAGTGTGGTGACTTCGACATTCTCGAATGTGTTTTATATAGTAAATGGACACCGATCCCGAAGAGCCGTAGCGGATGATGTAGAGAGTGTAGTGCTGACCGTGCACACGGATCGGTGCTTCGGTAGACTCTCGACCGCTTCCGGGTAGCCACGAGGGGAGGCTAAACAAGCCTTCTATCGGATGATGAACGAGTGGTTTACCCGGTTTATTCGTGACTAACCCTACTGTACACCAACCTCCACCCCGAATAATTCAACTCGATACCTTCAAAGACTTCCAATGATAGATCCGATGAGATCTAGTAGGCCTCCAGCTTGATAAAATCAAGAAATTTGGGGCGAAGAATTGTGTGGCCAACGATGATGATGATGTAGAGTGAGTGAAATGTGGCTTGATAACACTATTCGGTACTTGATGAGCTATCTTGTACTCCGGATGAATGCCCAAGTGTGCTATATCTTTACTTCGGACATCGTGCATATCACCGGTGGAATACACTAGTATCGATGAGTTCCGAAGAAAAAGTGACATGGGATTTTTTTCAGCATGAATTCGCAAGAAATATATCGACAAAGATTCGTTGATCAAAAACGAAAAGAATTTCTCGAACTAAAACATGGGGCAAATGACCGTGGATCAATATGAGAGAAAATTTGTCGATTGAGCCGATATGCTCGGAATGTGTATCAACCAAGCCATTATGTGCAAAAGGTTCAAGACGGTTTGAATGAAGATTTAAAGTTGCTTGTTGGCATTCTTGAAATCAAAGAGTTTGTGATACTAGTCGAGCGAGCTTGCAAAGTCAAGAACTCGGGAGGGAGAAAAGAAAGGTCGAGATGTGGCTAGAGACACTCGTAAGAGATCGTCGGGTAGGAGTTTCCATTCCACATCTAAGAAGTTCGGAGATGACTTCACCGACATAAAGCTACTTCCGATTTACCTAGACGTGATCGACCTCCGCGGGGCTCCCGAGCTACCTCGATGGCCGATGTTGGTAACGCCCACGTAATCGAGTTGAATGTAAGCACCGTGGAAAATGGCATTCCGGAGTTGTAGATTCCATGATCGGTCTTGCTTTAAATGCGGATCGTCGAGATCATTTTATTAGAGAATGTCCGATGTTAGTTGAGCGTAATACGCTTCAAAACATTAAGTCGAGCAACACATCAACATGAGGCAGCCACCCGCACATTCAAGCAATGTAGGTGGTAGTCGAGAGGAACGAAGAACATCAGTAGTTCGATCCGAGGCTAGAGCCCCAACTAGAGCTTATGCCACACGAGCCGAGAGGATGCTTCCTCCCGATGTCATTACCGGTACTTTCACCCTCTATGATACTACTCGTGATTGCATTGATTGATCCCGGTTCGACTCATTCATATGTGTGTGAAACTCTAGTATTCGATGAAGACTCGCCAGATTGAGTCTCACCGAGTTTGTGATTCGTGTGTCCAACCCTTTGGGTAGATGTGTGCTTGTTAATAAAGTGTGTAAAGGTTGCCCGTTGATGATTCGGGATTCTTGCTTTCCAAATAGATTTAATGTTGTTGCCCTTCGATGAGTTCGATATAATTTTGGGAATGGACCGTTAACTTCACATGATGCGGTCTTTGAATTGCAAAAGAAAGCTAATTGATTTGAGATGTCGAAACGGGGAGATTATCGAATTGAATCCGATGATTTAAGTGGGTTTCCTACTGATAATATCTTCGATGTTAGCCCTAAATATGTGAGAAAAGGATGTGAAGCTTATTTGGCGTATGTAATTGGATAATAAAGTGTCCGAAAAGCATATTGAATCAGATGCGGGTTGTGTGTGAATACCCGGATGTGTTTCTGAAGAACTACCGGCTTACCACCAAGATGAGAGAGATTGAGTTCGGCATTGAATTAGTACCGGAATGACTCCAATTTTGATAGCTCAGATTCGGATGGCACCTACGAGAGTTAAAAGAATTGAAAGCACAGATTGCAAGAATTGACAGATAGGGGCTTCGCACGACCGAGTTTATCTCCTTGGGGTGCAATCGTTTTATTTGTGAAAAAGAAAGATGGGACCATGCGAATGTGTATCGACTATCGGCAACTAAATAAGGTAACTATAAAGAATAAATACCAAGTTACCTCGGATTGATGACTTGTTTGATCACCTAAAAGGGGCTTCATATTTTCAAAGATAGATTTGAGATCGAAGCTATTATCGATTATGTAGTCGAGATATACGGATGTGCCAAAGATCGCATTCCTGGACAAGGTACGGACATTTTGAGCTTCTGGTTATGCCTTTTGGACTCACTAATGCACTGCTTGCTTTTATGGATCTAATGAATCGAGTTTTGAGATAGTTTTGGATCGGTTTGTAGTAGTGTTTATTGATGATATACTGATCTATTCCAAAAATGAAACCGAGCATGCTTGAGCATTTGAGATTAGTGCTACAAACTTTGAGAGATCAACAGCTTGTATGCGAAGTTTAGTAAGTGTGAGTTCGGATGAAAAATGTCGACTTTTTGGGACATGTTGTTTCAAAGATCGTATTCAAGTCGATCCAACAAAATTTCGGCTATACTTGATTGGAAGCCACCAAGAATGTTTTTGAGATTCGAATCTTTCTCGGGACTTGCGGGCTACTATAGACGGTTTGTGAAAGGTTTTTCTCAGAATAGCTACACCTTTGACAAAGCTACTACTGAGAAAGATGTAAAGTTCAAGTGGTCCGAAAATTGTCGAAAGAGTTTCGATCGGTTGAAAGCCCTTTGACTGAAGCCCCAGGTGTTAGCTCACCTGAGTCGTAAGGAAGTTGTTGTGTATTCGATGCTTCCTTAAATGGTTTGGGCTGCGTATTGATGCAGAAGGCGGAGTAGTAGCCTCACGCATCAAGACAATTGAAGCCGCATGAAAGAAATTACCCGACGATGATTTGGAGCTTGCGGCCATTGTGTTCGTGACCGAAGATTTGGCGTCATTACTTATTCGGCGAGAAATGCCATGTTTACTCGGATCATAAAAGTCTCAAGTATTTGATGACTCAAAAGACCTGAATTTAAGACAACGCAGTGGTTGGAATTGTTAAAATACTATGAATTGGTGATTGACTACCATCCGGAAAAGCTAACGTTGTTGCGAGATCACGTTAAGTCGGAAATCATTGTTTTCTCTTAGTGCAATGAACGCGCGTATAGCTATGTCCGTGATGGTTCGATCATAGCCAAGTTACAAGCAAGACCGATGTTTATTCAAAAATTTGTGATGCACGAGAAAGTCGACAAAGATTTGATTACTAGTCAAATTCGATTGAAAAAGGTGCGTAATCGATTTTTCGATTGATGCAAATGATTGTTTGAATTTTAAAAGCCGAATGTGTGTTTGAAGAACTCGGATTTGATACAGATGATTCGAGTGAGGCCCATAGGGGTCGACTATCGATACATCCGGTAGCACAAAAATGTATAACGATTTGAAACAATTCTATTGGTGGCTTGGCATGAAACGGGATATATCTCGAATTTGTTTTGAAATGCTTAGTTTGTCGCCAAGTAAAAGTCGAGCATCAAGTGCCATCCGGACTACTTCACCAATCATGATACCCGAATGGAAATGGGATAGAATTACAATGGATTTTGTATCCGGTCTCCTATGACACCGAGTAAGAAAGATGCCGTTTGGGTTATAGTTGATAGATGACCAAATCAACTCATTTTGTACCGGTTAAATGCGCACTATTCACTCGATAAACTTGCCGAATTGTATGTATCACAGTTTGTGAGATTGCATGGTGTACCGAGTTCCATTGTTTCGATGCAGAGACCCGAGATTCACATCGCGATTTTGGAAGAAGTTGCAAGATGCTTTAGGCACTAAACTTCATTTTAGTACGACCTTTCATCCGCAGACATTTGGTCGATCCGAGCGAACTATTCGGATACTTGAGGACATGTTGAGATGTTGCGTTCTCGAGTTTGAAGGTGCGTGGGAACGATACCTACCTTTGATTGAATTTGCTTACAATATGATTTTAATCTAGTATCAAAATGGCACCTTATGAAGCCTTGTACGGGCGAAAATGTCGAACACCATTATACTAGACTCGAGCTCACGAGAATAAGATACACGGGTTGATTTGATTAAAGAAATCAAACAAAAAGTGGTCGTGATCGAAATACTTTGAAAGTCGCCTCGGATCGACAAAAGTCTTATCTTGACTTAAAGCGTAAAGATATTGAATTTCAAATCGGAGATCGTGTATTCTTGAAAGTTTCTCCGTGGAAAAAGGTATTCGATTTGGTCGGAAAGGCAAACTTAGTCCGAGATTCATCGGACCTTATGAAATCACCGAACGATTAGGCCCGTTGCTTATAGGTTGAAGTTGCCCTCGAGTTAGAAAAGATACATGACGTATTTCATGTTTCGATGCTTCGTAAGTACAGATCAGATCCGTCTCATGTGATCACACCGATAGAGATTGAAATCCAATCTGATTTGACATATAATGAAGAACCGATCCGTATCTTAGCTCGGGAAATAAAAGAGTTGAGAAATAAAAGAATTCCATTAGTGAAGGTACTATGGAATCGTCATGGAGTTGAAGAGGCTACGTGGGAGCCTGAGGATTCAATGAGGCAACAATATCCGACCTTGTTTAATCGGTAAGATTTTCGGGACGAAAATCCTAAAGGGGGAGAGAGTTGTAATGCATCGAATTTGACCCTAATCGGAACGGTGGTTTTGGGACCACGAATCCGAGTCTGAGAAATATTTTAATATTTTATTTTGTGTTTATTATATGTGAATTAATGTGTGTGAAAGTTTCGTAGAAAAATTTAATTGTTTGTGTGTTCAATTTAACAAAAAGGACTAAATCGCGTAAAGTGTAAAAGTTGCATATTATAGTGTAAAGTGCTAGAATGATGATGGCTTTTAATATGAAGTATTAAATGGATAAATAACCCATTTCTAAGTTAGTGGGTGGTATATGACAAGATTAACCTTAAGTTTTATATTATATGATTTTATGATATAAGGTTAAATAAGTAAATAAATTAAAGCCATATTATATGTTAATTAAAACATAAAAAAAATATGCATGTTTACTCATCTTCTCTTGGCCGAATATTGAGGAAAGAAAGGGGAGCTAGGTTCTTTGAAATTTCGGCTACATTCAAGCCAAATTCAAGATGAAGAACAAAGAAAAACGGATTTGGATCGGGGAAAGGCGAAGGTTACCGAATAGCCGGACTACGTTGTCCGTCGTAAGTCCTTAAGCAAATATACGTTAAAAATTTATTTACGACTATGATGAATAATGAAACTTAAATATTTAAAGTATAATTATAGATAATAGCCGAATGTAGAAGTATGGTATTGAATTGAATTTACTTTGTAAAACGAAAAGTGTATAAATATGTTTTGGTTGGTATGTGAAGGTATTATGATTTATATGAGTTGTTTGCATTGTTGATGTTATGAAATGAGTGTGGAATTAATGATCATATCTATATCGGGCCTTAAGCCTAGCAGGTGCTTCGTCTTGGTGTTATTTATCGGGCTAAATGCCCAGCGTGCCTTGTGCCTGATGTAATTTGGGCTAAATGCCCAGCAGCCTTGTGCCTGATGTAATCGGGCTATGAGCCCAGCGGCCCTTGTGCCTGATGTATATCGAGCTTATTGCCTAGCGTGCTTAATGCCTGGTGATGTGTTATAAATCCTTTACAAGGTGGGATGTAAATACTTAAATAAACAAAATGCTCGGGTAAATATAAAGGTTTATGGATGCAAGGAACAAGGTATGTGAATATCTTTCCTTTCAAATTACATAAGTTGTAGAATGGTTAAAGTTTTTGATAATGAGTCTTTATGATATGTGTACTTGAATTATTCATTAATAAGTGTGATATGTATATTGAATATAAGCTTGGTGATATCTTTGAGATTCGGTCAAAGGTGAAAATGTCAAAAGTAAAAGTTATTGAAAATGCATATCTGTATATATATACTTGTGATATATGTTATACTTGTTAATAAGGTAATATGCGAATACTTAAGGCTTAAAGTGCTGGAAGGGTTGTATACCTTCAATGAGGGAATAATAGATGATAAGTTACATAGACGCATCGTTCGACCATATTGAAATTATTATCTGTTAAATTACTTGAATTTACTGGTATATTCATATATGTATGTGTGCTAAATGTTGGAATATTTGACTGTTGTTTCAGAAATGCTTAAGACTTACTAAGCTCACCGAGCTTATTTCGTGTGTGCTCTTTGTTCTGCTTTTATAGATTTTCCATCAAGCTACGGGCATCGAGGATCGTCGGAAAAGTCAACCACACTATCTCCCTTGTGGTACTTAATCTTAGTTTTGAACCAAGGCATGTATAGGTTAGACTAAGGTTTAGATTAATGACTTTTGGCCTTGTATATATATATGAATAGCCTTGCGAAAATGGCTATTTCTTTTGATTAAGTTTAATTCCTATGTTCTTGATATAATGGATTGATTACGATATTAAGAGATGTGAAATATGGCCATGGTTCAATCATGTATGAAATATGGTCAAATAATATGCCTATTATATTTAAATGTGATGCATTTGGGATAAATATGATATATTGATATGTTTTGCATTCATTTTGATTTGGTTCGAATGAGGTGGATATAGTTGAGATGATGTTCTTTGGGTTGTAAATTAATTTGGTCTATTTGGATTATTAAAGATGCCATGTTAATGTTGATGAGTAGTAAGTTATTTTAGCCTATATTCGGCCATGGTACATATATAATTGATAAGTATGGGTTGTATTTTGTGGTTTAAGGCATTTTGGGCTAAGATAATGAATTGATAAGGTATATTGGTTTAATAGACGTTCATGTATGTTTAATATTTCATAGTCTATATGTGCATCCGTTTGTTGCGTGAATATATATTTTTAATAATAAAGTGTACATGAAAACATTTGTACATGGATTGATTTCAAAATGGTATGTGCTAATTTGGTTTTTATATATATATGGAATGCTTTAAGAATTTTATTTGATTAAATATGTAAGTGACTATTAGATTTTTATTTGTGTGCATGTTATAGGTGAATAAAAGTCTAAATATTATATACTTATGTAGTCGTTGTTTTTTTTATTGACCATGTGATTTTATAATGCAAGTTGTTATATTAAGACCTGATAAAATATATATATATTTATATTCATTTGTGATAGCATGAAATGATATGAAATTATCAAGTGTTAGTTGGATGGAGTGTATGGACTTGGTAATTGTTATGGTAAGACCTCGTAACCTTAATCCGGCGACGGATACAGGTTAGGGGTGTTACAGGTTCTGTCTATATGAACAGTAAATAATTGATATGACCTGTGCTATGCATGGTAATACCTTGTAACCCTAATCCGGCGATGGATACGGGTTAAGGGTGTTACAAATGATGCCAGCACGATAGATATTTGGTCACTTGAGTATTCGGCATAAGGTTTGGGGCGATGAATAAATCGGCTTCAAGAGCAAAGGTTTTCGGCTTTTGAAGTCACGAATATTTGGTCACCAACAATTGTGATGAAGGTGGGATGGCACAAGAAATGGAGAAAGAAGAGAATGATATTCGATTTAAGGCTTTAGGAGAGAAGAAAAGAAAGCACATAAGGAAGAGGTGAGGTTTAGAACAGAAAAAGTGGAGGAGAATTCTGCAGAGCACTATAGTTGCCGAAATAGCACAAAGGGAATTCCAATTGCCGAAATAGCACAGAGGGAATTCGACACCCCCTATTTATACACTAACCAAAACTCTGAAAAGTCCCAATCGGCTCCAACTCTTCCCCATCTCATCTCCTCGTTTTTCTCCCTGCTAACTCCCCAATCCTTTTCCTAAATTTTCTCTTCTGATCACTCTCCTTAGAGTCCATCACCACAACACTTCCAACCTTCTAGAAGGCCAAAATTAAACTCCTAAAAAAATACTAAGCTAGGATTTGAACCTAGGATCTCCTTGCTGGCCCATAACGCCACCTCCCTATACCCTAAGTGGCATCACTTAGCAACTCCACCACAAGACACTTTGATGCCATTTTTCACTATTTTTATTTAAAAGCCCAACTACTCACCGCCCTGGTTACTTTAATAATTAATTAAAAATTCCTTCTTCTCAAAATTCAAACCCAGCACTTCTCCAATACCCCTAGACACTCCAAGTTTATTAAACCCTTAAAGCTAACATGTCTTTTGTCATTTTCTTGCTCACTTAAAAATTTTCTGAGACCCAAAGCCCAATAGGCCCAATTCTACTAGGCCCAAATTCGGGGCGTTACATTTTGGGCGTCGTAGGCTCGTTTAAAGGGTGATATGGATATTTATGGAAACTTTTAAATTTGAATGGAAAATTATGTATCGGTTTATATGATTGCTTGCTTGTAAGTTTGGTAATGCCTCGTACCCTGTTCCAGCGTTGAATACGGGTATAGTGTGTTACATTTAGTGGTATCAGAGCTATGGTTTAGTCGGTTCTCGGACTACCGTAGTGTGTGTGAGAGTCTAGCTATACATGCCATAAATATATTGTGATAGTGTGGTGACTCCTGACAATTTCAAACTGTGTTTTCATATAGTAAATGGATCCCGACCGAGCTGTTGCTGATGATGCTGCTAGTAATGCGCCGGCTCCCGCTCAAGGGACCGCGCTAGTAGAAAGTAGACCCGAGACCTTGGGTCAAAGAGAGGAGGCTCGGGAAGCCTTTCTCCATATGATGAGTAATTGGTATACTGAGTTTGTACGAGCAAATCCTAATGCTCAACCTCCTCCACCCCTTCCTACACCTCAGCCGATTCCTGTAGCTCCTCAAGGTATTGATTTGGTAAGACTGACTAAACCCCCGGTCGATAAGATTCGAAAACAAGGGGCTGAAGAATTTAGAGCCAACATAGATGATGATCCCAAGAAAGCAGAGTTCTGTCTTGAGAATTTTATGCGGGTATTTGATGAACTCTCTTGCACGCCCGAAGAGTGCTTAAAATGTGTCGTATCGTTATTGAAGGACTCGGCATACCGTTGGTGGAAAATGCTGACATCTATAGTTCTGAAAGAGACAGTGACATGGGATTTCTTCTTACAGGAGTTCCGAAAGAAATACATAAGTCAGCGATTCATCGATCAGAAACGGAAAGAGTTTCTTGAACTGAAAAAGACAAAATGACTGTGGCAGAGTATGAACGTGAATTCGTTAGACTCAGTAAGTATGCTCAAGAGTGTGTGTCTACCGAAGCTGTTATGTGCAAGAGATTCGAAGATGGCTTGAACGACGATATTAAATTGTTAGTTGGGATTTTAGAATTGAAAGAATTAGTGGTATTGGTTGATAGAGCTTGCAAGGCTGAAGAGCTGAATAAAGAAAAGACGAAAGCTATGATTGAGGCCCGAGATGCAAGGAAGAGGCCGATGAGTAAGTCGTTCCAATCCCAATCAAAGAGGTCTAAGAAAACAAATCCTCGGATGACCGTTTCAGCTGGGTATTCACACCGACATCGTGGTAAAACATATTCAGACTCTAGAGTTCAAGCCACCTCGATGGGAAGTGTGGGTAATGTGAACTATAATAAACCCGAATGTCAGAAGTGTGGTAGACAACATTTTGGAGAGTGTTGGGGAAACAATCGAGCTTGTTACAAGTGTGGTTCTCAAGAACATTTCATCAGAGACTGTCTTGAGAATGTTGAGGGAGAGAAACTTTAGAGTGTTAGACCGAGTACCACTACTAGTAGGGGTAGACCACCGCGAAATATCGGAAGTAGAGTTAGTAGTAAAAGTATGATAAAGGATTTAGCTGCGAGGACAGAAACGAGAGCACCTGCTAGAGCTTATGCCATACGAGCTCGTGAAGATGCATCATCCTCCGACGTGATTACGAGTATATTTTCTCTTTACGATACTAATGTCGTTGTTTAATTGACCCCGGATCCACTCATTCTTATGTTTGTGTGAATTTGGTAAATAGTAAGAAATTATCTGTTGAATTGACTGAATTTGTGATTAAGGTGTCAAATCCCTTAGACAAATATGTGTTAGTAGATAAGGTTTGTAGGAATTTTCCTTTGACGATTCAAGGTCACTGTTTTCTGGCTAATTTGATGTTGTTGCCGTTTAACGAGTTTGATGTTAATTTGGGCATGGATTGGTTGACATTACATGATGCTAAGGTAAATTATAGACATTTCAACTCTTGAGTTGAAATGTAAAAATGGTGAGATTCTTTGGGTTGAAACAGATGACTCACATAAGATGCATGTTCATGGATTTAATGAACCGAATTTTTCATCTATACTTGGATAAATTTGTAGTAGTGTTCATAGATGATATATTGATTTATTCCCGAGATGAGGCCGAGCATGCCGAACACTTAAGAATGGTATTGCGGATTCTACGAGAGGAGAAATTATTTGCTAAGTTTAGTAAAAGTGAGTTTGGCTTTGTGAAGTCAGATTTCTGGGACACAGAGTTTCAGGTGATGGTATTTGGGTTGATCCGAGCAAAATTTCAGCGATTGTTGATTGGAAACCGCCAAAGAATATATCAGAAGTTAGAAGCTTTTTAGGCTTAGCCGGGTACTATCGACGTTTTGTTGAGGGATTTTCGATGATTTCTTCTCCGATAACTAAGTTGTTGCAAAAGAATGTTAAGTTTTAATGGATTGATAAATGTCAACAGAGTTTCGAGAAGTTGAAGGCACGATTAACTGAAGCACCGATTTTGGTACAACCTGAGTTGGGAAAGGAGTTTGTGATTTATAGTGTTGCGTCATTGAATGGTCTTGGTTGTGTGTTGATGCAAGAGGGCAAAGTAGTAGCTTATGCCTCGAGACAGCTAAAACCACATTAAAAGAATTATTCGACGCACGATTTGGAATTGGCCGCCATCGTCTTTGCTTTGAAGATTTGGCGTCATTATTTGTATGGTGAGAAATGACGAATCTTTACCGATCACAAAAGTTTGAAGTACCTGATGAATCAAAAGGACTTGAATTTGCGAGAGTGGAGGTGGCTCGAATTATTGAAAGATTATGAGCTAATGATTGATTATCATCTAGGAAAAGCGAATGTAGTCGCTGATGCCTTGAGCAGAAAATCTTTTTTTGCTTTGAAGGCTATGAACACGAGTTTGGTTTTGTCTGGCGACAGTTTGATTTTGGCTGAGTTAAGGGCTAGACCATTATATCATCAGCAAATTTGTGAAGCTCAAAAGAAACACAAAGAATTGCAAGTTAAAAGAGTTCAATGTGAATCGGATAGTGATTCAGATTTTTGAATCGGACCAAATGACTGCTTGATGTTCTGTGATAGGGTATGTGTACCGAAAGATGATGAGCTGATTCAGAAAATTTTACAAGAGGCACACAGTGGTTGTTTGTCAGTACATCCGGGCAGTACAAAAAAGTATAATGATTTAAATAAGTTATATTGGTGGCCGGGTATGAAAAGAGACATCTCTGAGTTTGTGACAAACTGTTTGATCTGCCAACAAGTGAAAGCCGAGCATCAGGTACCTTTGGGTTTTCTTTAGCCAGTGATGGTTCTCGAGTGGAAATGGGATTGAATCACGATGGATTTTTTAACAGGTTTGCCTATGACTCCGAAAAAAAAGATGCTGTGTGGGTTATTGTTGATAGATTAACAAAATCGGCTCACTTTATACCAGTATGTACTGATTACTCACTCGACAAGTTGGCTGAGCTGTATGTTGTTGAAATTGTGAGATTATATGGGGTGCCTATGTCCATTATTTCGGATAGAGATCCGAGGTTTACTTCGAGGTTTTGGAAAAAGTTGCAAGAAGCCTTCGGTACAAAATTAAATTTTAGTACCGCTTTCCATCTGAAAACTGATGGTCAATCTGAAAGAGTGATTCAAGTCCTCGAAGACATGCTCTGATGTTGTGTTTTAGAGTTTGAAGGTAGTTGGGAAAGATATCTACCTTTGGTCGAATTTTCCTACAACAACAGTTATCAGTCTAGTATACAGATGGCTCCGTACGAAGCATTATATGGTTGCAAGTGTCGAAATCCTTTGTATTGGATCGAGCTTAGGGAGAAGCAAATTCACGGGGTTGATCTGGTTAGAGAAACCAAAGAGAAAGTGAAAGTAATCGGGATAGTCTAGAAGCTACTTTGGACCGACAAAAGTCATACGCGGATTTGAAAAGAAAAGAAATTGAGTTTCAGGTGGGTGATATAGTGTTTCTGAAAGTATCCCTATGGAAGAAAATATTGAGATTTGGTCGAAAGGGCAAATTGAGTCAGCGTTTCATTGGACCATATGAGATTATTGAAAGGGTTGGACCAGTAGCATACCGGTTACGTTTTCCGGTGGAGTTGGAGAGAATACACAATGTGTTCCATGTGTCAATGTTGCGACGATATCGTTCTGATCCTTTGAATGTAATCCCTCCTACAGAAATTGAGATACGACCAGATATGACCTATGATGAGGAACCAATTAAAATTTTAGCTCGAGAGGTTAAACAATTAAGGAACAAAAGTATAACTTTGGTGAAGGTGTTGTGGCAAAAACATGGTGTAGAAGAGGCTACGTGGAAACCAGAAGAAACCATGAGAAAACAGTACCCAAACCTTTTTCTCGGTAAGATTTTCGGGGATGAAAATCTCTAAAGGGGGGACAGTTGTAACAACCTGATTTTGGGGCTAGACGGAACAATGGTTTCGAAACCACTAACCCGAGGCCAGAGAAATTATTTTTAATATTATTTTACGTGTCACAGCATGATTATATGAGTGCATGAAAATTTTGGTGAATTAATTTTAGTAATTGCATGCTTAATTGCGAAAAAGGACTAAATCGCATAAAGTACGAAAGTTCTATTTCACAAGTTATAGGTGTTAAATAGCTATAGAACCTTAAATTGGAGGTCCTTAATGTGCAATTAGACCTTTCTAATGTTGATAGCCGGCCATAGGGACAAGAAAATTTAATTTGGTCAAGATTTGGTGGATTAGGTGACTTAATGGAAATAAAATAAAATAAAACATAAAAAGCTATCATCTTTTTCTTATCACCTTCTTCCTCCACTGAAAATACCAACAAGAATAGGGGTTTGGAAGCTTGAAATTTTCAGCAACTCATCCTCCTTACAAGTAAGTGATTTTGATGGTCTTTCTTGATAATTTTTGTACTTTTGGAACCCCTAAAGCTTAAGCTAACTGATGAGGGGACTATTTTGCAAAATGGTTGAGAGTCTAGGGTTTTTCCATGTGATTATTTATGTTGAGTTCTGAAATTTTATGGAAGATAATAAATCTTAGTTGTTAAATAAACAACTTTTTTGAATGGAGCTTCCATGAAAACACATAAAAGGACCTTTTTGTAAAGGTTGTAAAATAGGTGGTAAATGTGTGAAATAATTAAAATTAGGAGTTGCTATAAGAGGGAATATGAGTCGGCTAGGATTGGGTGTGTGAAAAATGAACACATTTCATTTTACGATCCTAGGGGCAAAATAGTAATTTTTCTAAAGTCTAAGGGCAAAATGGTAATTTTACCAAATTAGGAAATTTGTGAGTGATTTGAATAATGTGGTTTTTTAATAAGCTAAATTTGTCATTATAGATCAAAAAGAGCGTGGAATCATCCTTGAGCGAGGAAAAGGCAAGGTTTCGGTCTAAATCGTAAATTGACATATTTTGTATCGAGGTAAGTTTATATGTAAATGATACATCCTTTTTACTTAAGTTTTTACATATTAATGCATTGTGTGAATGGTGAATGAATATTATTATTCATTGAAATGATAGAAAGTGAGGAAATTCTCGGATGAACCTTCAGAATAGGAACAGAATTCAGGTAAAAACCTTGGATATGTGATTATTGGTGGGCTGTGTGCGATATCACCGTATCCATTATTATTGGTGGGCTGTGTGCGATACCACTGTATCCATTATTTTGGTGGGCTGTGTGCGATACCATCGTATCTATTATTGGTGGGCTGTGTGCGATACCACCGTGTTAATTATTATTGGTGGGATGTGTGCGATACCACCGTGTTAATTAATAATGGTAGGTTGTGTGCGAAACCACCGAGTATCCGGTATTATTCTGAAGCGCTCATCGAGAAACTTTGTCTAAGTGAATTTACATGTGGCTTTGTGGTGATAAGTGCAGGGTATAAGTGCGCATAAATGTGAGCAATGTTTATGATAAGTGTTTGGGATGTGGTAAGAAATGTAGTGAGTAAGTATAATTACAAGGATCTGAATTGTTCTTGATTAGTATATAATGTTCTTGATTGCTAGGGATGTGGTGTGATGTTCATTGTTTACATATAGACTTACTAAGCTTAAAGCTTACTCCCTTCTCTTTTCCCTTGTTTTAGAGTGTCGAAGAGCCAGCTCGGGATACGGAGACTTTCGGAGGATCACCCACACTATCCACACATTTTTGTATAGTTAGATTTAGCGTTTTGAGTATGGCATGTATAGGGACTTTGTATTTGTCAAGTGTCATATTGTTTTGGCCAATGTGTTGGCTTGATTTGAAGATGAATTCTTTTGTATAAGGCCATAGTTGATGGCTATCTCTTATTAATATATGAAATGATGATGTTATTCATGAATGAGTTGGTTGCTTGATGTGGTTATTGTTGGTGCAAGTAGGGGTGGAAAAAAGGGCTTGGTAAATAGCCTTAATATTGTCCACATGGGTAGACACACGGGCGTGTGTCTAGTTCGTGTGTGACACACGGTCTACCCCATGGGCGTGTGGTTTGGCCATGTGTCCCCCTGCACCCTAAGTTGACAAAACAGAATGCTCAGTAATAACCACACAGGCTGAGACACGACCGTGTGTCTCAACCGTGTGGAAGACACGGGCGTGTCATAGCCGTTTGAGGGACACAGGTCGTAGACACGGGCGTGTTCCAAGCCATGTGAAAACCCCTGTAGGTTCAAATTTGAGAAATAAATCCACACGGGCTAGGAACATAAGCGTGTGTGATAAAACGGTCTGCCCACACAGGCGTGTTCATTTCAACAAGGGCGTGTGGCCCTGTTTTGAGTAAAAAATTTCTTAGTGCTCATAATAATCCGGATTAGTTTTGAACTACTCCTTATGTATGTTTTGGGCCACGTAGGCTCGTTTAAAGGGTGATATGGATATTTAAGGAAAGTTTTAAATTTGAGTGGAAAATTATGTATCGGTTTATATGATTGCTTGCTTGTAAGTCTGGTAATGCCTCGTACCCTGTTCCAGCGTCGAATATGGGTAAGGAGTGTTACAGTGTGTCGTTTAACTGGACTGGCGCGCAGCAAGAAAGCTTTGAGAAGCTCAAGAATGTACTGACGGAGGCCCCTATTCTGATACAGCCAGAGTCTAGAAAAGAGTTTACTGTCTACAGTGATGAATCAGATGTCGGCTTTGTAACACCCCAAACCCGGCCTAGAAGTTAGGCCCGAATCTGGAATGTCACATTAAAGGCGCACTTCAAAACAATTTACTAGTTAACCATTTAAGGCCCAAAAGCCCAAAACAAAAGATTATTTCGAAAACCATATTAACACTTTAATAATTTTATAAAATTTCTTAAGTGGGCAGTTGAAACAATAATAATAATAAACCAAAAATTCAAAGTCAAATAGGAGTTACATGGCCTTATTACAATCCAATGAAAAAACAAAGTATTTAAATGAGAATCATTTGAATAAATTAAAACATTTGAACAACTTGTAGTGTGGCCATCTCCGAGTCCTCTCCTCGTCGAGCCCCTATTCGGATTACACAAAAACATTTAAAATTAAGGGTGTGAGTTTCGAAACTCAGTGTGTACAACCCTTGGCAATCAAATCACATACAAATATTCACATTGGGCCTAAGCCCTAACAAAATCGGTGGTCTTGGGCCTTAGCCCACAATGACCTCATATCATATCATATCGTATCATTTATAAACAGATAATGCAAAACCCACCCCAAAAATCCATCCGCTAAACACACCATTTCCCTTCCAACCTTATGACTCTGTGGGAATTCTAGCTCGACCCACCCTGCTACACACACCAAGGGTAGCCCGGTTCTGATTACTACCAGAACGTTGCAACAAAGTCGCTAATCATATGTTGGGCATAAAGCCTTCGTGGATCCATACCATACGGCTATGCGATCCGGATCCATACCATACTGCCATGCGATCCTCAAATCTTCCTCCGTACCATATTTCCCACCCATATGCATCCTAAGCAGAATATCATATGAATGCATCAAACACAAAAGTAACATCCACAAACCCATATTCATCACATAGGGGTATTTTCGTCATTTCACTACCCAGGGGTATTTTCCGTCATTCTACCCTATAGGGGTATTTTGGTAATTTGGCAAATTAGAGGTATCTTGGTAATTTTACAAACAGGGGTATTTTAGTAATTTTACAATATAAGGGTATTTTAGTAATTTTATAATATAAGGGTATTTTAGTAATTTTACAATATAAGGGTATTTTAGTAATTTTCCAACATAAGGGTATTTTAGTAATTTTCCAATATAAGGGTATTTTAGTAATTTTACAAATATAAGGGTATTTGGTCCCTCTCGGGTTTTAGTTATAAATTTTGGCCCATAAACAAGTCCTCGCGGTTAAAGTGAACAAACACTATGCACCAGGTAGGATCTCAGAAAAGAGGAGGTGGGTCACTCGAACCGTTTAAGTACCAAGCTCTCACTAGATCCAATCCTAGACATGCATATGTCGGTTACCACACTTTAACTAATCGACTTGTCCAAAGACATGTTTAATTAGCTTAAGTCTTATGAAATTACAAAGTTGTTCAAGCTAGGCATAAAGTCCATTAACCCTAACATACTTGTCTACGCCCCCATAAGCGCATCTCATGTCCTTACGGCCCGTTAGGCCCAAATCTCATCATATGGCCTATTAGGCCCAAAACATATCCAGATCATGTATCAAGCATAGCTAACTTAATTCGTATAACCAACCAAACCATTTTATCAAACTTAGGCTCAGGGCCCACCGGGCCCATTTAGCCACTTTCGGGTTTTTGGCTTTTCGGCATTGCCGATATCGTGTGTGTAGTGTTTGTACACACCTGGTAACCTTGCGTGCTACGAACCCCTTAGTCACGAACCTACAATTGACACCACCTAACGATTAATCATAACTTAAGATGCACTTTATCAGAAACCGAAACCTCACCGTAACCTTATCGTGTGCCTTACTTTCTAGTAGCCCCTTCCTTTGCTACTATTGGCGATTATTCTCTAGATCTGAATCCAACACCTATATCGTCCAAACCAAGTGATCCATATAGATCATAAATCACCCCTATGAGCCACAATAGATTCGGTCACTTATTAAAACTCTAACTGAATCGAGAATACTTACTACCTTGATAACAATCCTTACCTACCGCACTTGCGATTGCTGAGCCTCACCCTTGTTAATACATGGTAACGGCAAAGAGGGGTTAGATAGCCCTTCGGCTTTTAATAAAACACACTAAAAAATCAACTAAGCTCTTACCGAAATATTCCTTTGATCCTGCGACTTAAGTCCGGCTTTTGAGACTAGAAAGGTGACAGAGGCAATTCGGCAACACTTGAGGGAATAAGAAATAAAAGTGATTTGGCTAGAACCGAGTGGTGAACCAAAAGGGAATTTGAGAAGGGAGAGTATGAAGAATTCGGCTATGGCACCCTTAGAGAAAGAAAAGAAACGTCTAAGCCTCACACAAGTGAAGAAATTCGGCTAGAAGGAAAGTAAAAATTCAGCTTTAACCTAGGAACTTAATTTTGCACTTATATTTATAGCCGCTAACCGAAGCTTCCCTTCCCTCAGAGTCCAATTCGGCACCACTATATCCACCTCCCAATCCCTATCTTTTCTCCCTTATCTTCACCTTAAATTTCTCTCTTGAACACTCCCTTTTAGAGTCCCCTCCAACGCCAACTCCTTCTGTCCAGGCACAAAAATAAAACTCCTTAATTTTCCCTTCCTAGGCCTCGAACCTTGGACCTCCTTAACTGCTTAACACGCCACTTCATATCCCCTATATGACGCCACTTTCCACTGGACTACAAGCCCATTTGTGTCCTCTCTTCTCTTAATCTGCTTATGAGGCCTCATGCTTGAGACTAGGGTCCACTAAGTGAGAAAAATAAATTTTTACCTAAGGTCACCCCTAACTCTAAGGCTTCAATTAATCCCGATACTATCTTAGTAATATTCTAAGTGATACTTATATCTCAAAAATTTTAAACGCTCCTATTCCTAAGGCCCATTGGGCCCAATTCTTCTAGGCCCAAATTCAGGGTGTTACAGGCTTTGGGTGTGTTTTGATACAAGAGGGTAAGGTGGTAGTGTATACGTCTGGTCAGCTTAAGACTCATGAGGCAAATTATTCGACGCATGACTTAGAATTGGCCACGGTGGTATTTGCATTGAAAATCTGGAGGCATTATCTGTACGGTGAGAAGTGTATCATCTACACTGATCACAAGAGCCTCAAGTATCTCCTCACTCAGAAGGAGCTGAATCTTAGGCAGCATAGATGGATTGAGCTGCTTAAGGACTACGACTGTACGATCGAGTACCACCCTAGTAAGGTTAATGTGGTGGCCGATGCACTGAGCCGTAGGGCTGTGACTGATCTGAGGGCGATGTTGGCTCGTCTCAGTTTATTTGATGATGGTAGTCTGTTGGCTGAACTTCAAGTTAAACCGACGTGGATAGAGCAGATTAAGGATAAACAATTGGAGGATGAGTCTTTGGGTCTTCACTTTTGACAGATTGAGAGTGGGAATAATGTGGATTTTGGACTGAATAGCGAAGTGGTACTCTGTTTTTGTGGGAGAATCTGTGTACTGAATAATACCGAGTTGAGGCAGTCTACACTGCGAGAGGTGCATAGTATCCCTTATGCTATGCATCCTGGCAAAAATAAGATGTACCGAGACCTTCGCGAGTTATATTGGTGGCCAGGTCTTAAGCATGAGGTTACAGTCTTTGTGGGTAAATGTATGACATGTCAGCAGGTTAAGGCTGAGCATCAGTTACCTTCGGGGTTGCTTCAGCTAGTTAAGATTCCACTTTGGAAGTGGGAGCGAGTGACTATGGACTTCGTTAGTGGGTTACTCCTCACACCCGCTAAGAAGGATTCAAAATGGGTCATCATGGATCGATTGACCAAGTCCGCCCATTTCATACCGGTTTGTACTGACTACTCTCTATAGAAGCTGGCTAAGCTGTATGTGTCTGAGATAGTGAGACTACATGGGGTATCGGTTTCGATAATATATGATAGGGATCCTCGTTTCACGTCTCAGTTCTTGAAAAAGCTACATGAAGCTCTAGGTACAAGATTGGACTTGATCGCATTCCATCCTCGGTGTGATCGATCGAGAGAGGGTGATTCGAATCTTGGAGGATATGTTGAGAAGTTGTGTGATTGACTTCCGAGGCAGTTGGGAGGATTACCTGCCGCTAGCAGAGTTTGCTTATAACAATTGCTGTCAGTCTAACATTCAGATGGCTCCTTACAAGGCTCTATATGGTCCTAGGTGTCGCACACCTTCATGTTGGACTGAGTTGGGCGAGCGACGGGCTCTGGGCCCTGAACTAGTTTTTAATACTGAGGACAAAGTTAGATTGATTCGAGACAGACTGAAAGCGGCATCAGACAGACAGAAGTCCTATGCGGATCTGAAGCGTTGATATATTGAGTATTTTGTGGGGGACTTCATTTTTCTCAAGGTCTCGCCATGAAAGAAGGTACTGAGGTTTGGACGTAAGGGCAAGTTGAGCCCTAGGTTTATTGGGCCTTACCGCATGCTGAAATGTGTGGGACCAGTTGCCTACATGTTGGAGTTACCTCCAGAGTTAGATCAGATTCACGACGTGTTCCACGTCTCTATGTTGAGGCGTTACCGCTCTGATCCCACGCATATTGTTCCTTTTAAGGAGATCGAGGTTAGGCCAGATCTGACATTTGAGGAGGAGCCAGTCCAGATATTGGATCGCGGTGTAAAGGTTCTAAGAAGAAAGTCCATCTCACTGGTTAAGGTTCTTTGGCGTAATCATAGTTCTGAGGAGGCCACATGGGAGCCTGAGGATGCAATGTGACAGCAGTATCCTCATCTGTTCTGATCAGGTAAAATTTCGAGGCCAAAATTTTCTTTAAGGGGGTAGAGTTGTAACGCCCTAAAAATCCTTTCTAATTATTCTCGTATGTTTGTGACACAAGTGTCTGTCTGCTTCAGTGGTTAAGTGTTCTGGGAGTGTCTGAGAAGTTTTGGGTTAAAGCCTTAGCTTGGGCAAAATTTTGTTTCTAATTGAGTAAACCCCTATCTTTAGCTTGATGAGGCTTATTAATAAATATTGGAACAACATGTCAGAATGGGCCTGCTGGTCTGGTGGTTAAGTAGAGTGGCAAAGTGCTGGTGGTCTTGAGTTTGAGTCCTGGTATGCGCAAGGGAGTGTTTTATTTTGCTGCTACTGCCGTGTGGGTGTTTTAGTCTAACCGAACTAATGAAGAGTTGTAGTGGAATTTGAATTAGGTGGTTATGGGAGGGGTGGACGATTTTGAGGGATTTGGGGAGAAAAATATGGGAATTTGAGGATAGTGGGAGAGTTGGTGCCGAACTTGAACTCTTGTTTCTCAAGATTTCAGCTTTAGGTTGTACTTTCTCTCCATTTCTACTTTCTGTCAACTGTTTTCACTTATTGGGGGTCGAATCTTTGCTAAGGGTTTCTGCTATTTTTTTTTGTTTTGTTTCGTTCTCTTTCTTTTCCGAATTTGTTCTTCTCTATGTCAAAGGTGCTTTCCCCAAATTGTTGCTATCGTTTTCTCTCTTTTTCTCATTTTCTCTTTTCCATTGGCCGAATATTATTAGGTGATTCTCGATTACACCTTTTGTTTCCCTTCGGCTTTTTCCTTCCCTCGACAGACATTTATTCCTCCACCCTTGCCGATTCTTTTTCTGCTTCGGTGTCCCTCTCTGTGCCGATTTCTTTTTCCCATAGTGTCGTTCTCTTCATCTTTGTTCTTTGTCGAATTGTTGTGCCTTTGGCCTTTGCCTTTGGTTTATTTGCCGATAGTTCCTTTCTCTATATGCGGTCTTGCGCTTCCGGTAAGTTTGAGTGTTAATTCTGTTCAAACTGTTCATGCAATTATTTGTTAATAAGGGTTCGGTTGGAATGTAGGAGCTTAGTGATCCTTCGTTCTCGACGATTTAAGTAGGTAGGGCCTCGGTTGTTCAATCGAGGTAAGTGGTTGTCGACTAAGCGATTAAGTGTGTTCGATTAGGTTCGTAACCAGGTGTGTAAACACGACTCTAAAAATGAAAACTGGTGAAAAGCCAGAAAACGTGAAAAGTTGACGCCACACGGGCGTGCGACTGCCCGTATGGTAGGCCGTGTGACTAAACACGGGCGTGCGGCCGCCCATATGGTAAGCCGTGTGACTGAACACGAGCGTGTGATCGTCGAGGCTGGCCATGAGCGTTTCATGGGCCGTGCCAAATTGGGCCGTGTGGGCCATATGGGCATGTGGGCCCCACACATGTGTACCATGTAGGTGTGTGGGATTCAAGGGCCATGGCCATTTTGGCCCGTGTGGGCCACACGAGCGTGTGGGCCCATCTAGGCATGCACCATGGGTCTGTGGGCCTATTTTCACTGTTTGACTGCTAAGGTTGCACGGGTCGCCCGAGTCGACTGTGGACCTGCTGTAGGGTCGGTAAGCATATCGAGACCCCTAATTGACTAAATTGACTGTATGACTGATATGAATAGCATGATGATGTTCCACTGATTTGATACTGTATGCCCTGGCTACATGCATGATATTCTGTTATAGCATGTTAAATTTACATATTGCATTGCATTGGGTTAGGGGTTTATTTTGTTCGGAGGAAGTGTACTTGATAAACCGTAAAAGTAACATATTTTAATCCCACATTTAGCATGCTTTTGGATGAATTATCCCTTATTTTACGTAATTTGGTGCTCTTAATCCTTTACTTTCATGTTTTATACTCAGGGAAGCATCGGAGGATGAAAAGAACAAGAAACGGGCTTAAAATGGGCCAAATGGGCCCGATCACGAAATCGGCACGGCCTGGACCCAAGACCACAAGGCCGTGCCTCATTAATGAAGTCCAACACAGCCTAGCCATGATTCACACGGGCGTGTACCATGGCCGTGCCCCTGCCATGGCAAAGAGAAGTTTCGTTCGGATTGGGATACTTAGGGGCAAAGAAACACATTCCAAAAGCCTATA
This sequence comes from Gossypium sturtianum, assembly GCA_025698515.1. Taxonomy (NCBI): domain Eukaryota; kingdom Viridiplantae; phylum Streptophyta; class Magnoliopsida; order Malvales; family Malvaceae; genus Gossypium; species Gossypium sturtianum. The sequence goes on from CM046951.1 coordinate 39,312,912, forward strand.
TATACACCCTAAGTATGACCTAAAAGGGGGAGCCCAAGGATATCGTCTAGGGGCGTCTTGCTAGGCCAGAGAAGGCAGATTTGTGGGGATTCACTCGAGGATAGCCAGTTGATTCATCTCTAGAAGCAAGAATTATACTCAAGACGGAGGGACTCCCCTTCAATTCCTTCATGGAGTTTTAGGGATTTCTTATGTTTTGTTTTATCTTTTCTTCTGAGATGTTTTCTTTTATTGTTATGAACTAAACCCTCAGATACACAAGGGGATGAAACTTAGATGAATCTTGTTATCGTTCATCAACTATATGATAAATATTTGACTTGTTCTTAATTATGTGTTCTTAATTATTGTGTTGATATTTCCGGATATTGATCCAAGTTTGATGTGCTTAGGTGGAGGAGCAAAAGTCCTGCCTAAGAGTAGATCTAGCATAGTTAAGCGGAGTTGATCGCGCGCTAGAGATAGGGTGACGAGATTTTCTTGGATTAGGGTGAAACCTAATATGGGATTCCATAGATCGAGTTAATGCAATTCTAGGGTTTTAATTAGAAAGAGATTTCAATTAATCAACCTAGGGTTAGACGTTATTCGCTTCAAGAGAGGGTTTAATATACATTAGGGAATCTTACGGATCAAGTCAAATGAATAAATCGTCAGTCGAGTTAGATAACAAGTGACGTCTAGGTGGATTCTTCCTTGGGTGTCGTCTTAATCAATTGGTTTTTCCTCAAGTTATTTTCCCCAAATTCATTCTTCTTTGTCTTAGAGTCTTTAGTTTAGTAGTTAATTAATTTAGATTAAACAACAAATTCCCTTTATTTTAGGCTAGATAATAAAAAGAGAGTTAGTATTAGTACTTTTAGTTCCTTTGGGTTCGACATTCCGGTCTTGCCACTAAACTATACTACTGTTCGATAGGTGCGCTTGCCTCAAATCGTTGTCATAGTAAGTTTCCAGGTTCGATCATTCTTTTTATAAATTTTAAGACTTTGACATCACAAAAACAACGATCAAGTTTTTGGCGCCGTTGCCGGGGATCGAAAATATTAAGAAAGCTTAATTTTTTTTTTTACTTTAGCCATTTTTTTATTTTTTGCAATTTAATTTTATTTTAATTTTTAACTTAGCTAATTTTTCTTCTGTTATTGTTTCCTCCTTTCAGGTACCTCTAGTTTATGACTAGAAGGAACCCGACAGGACCCTTAATCTACGACAGTGATATTGAAAGAACAGTTCGCAAAAATCATAGAGAGATAAGGCAAAGCTTAAACTACATAGAAGGAGAGCAAGAAGGCGAAACCAATCCTACTGAAGAGATGGCCGAAAATCATGCTCCACGTACTATGTATGATTATGCTAAACCTAGTTTAACAGGAACTGAATCTAGTATTGTTAGGCCCACTATTACTGCAAATAATTTTGAACTGAAACCTAACACTATACATATGATACAACAGTTTGTTCAGTTTGATGGTTTGCAGGATGAAGATCCTAACACACACTTAGCAAATTTTCTAGAATTCTGTGATACCTTTAAGATAAATGGCGTTTCTGATGATGCCATCCATCTTCGGTTATTTCTCTGTTCTTTGAGGAATAAATCCAAACAGTGGTTACATTATCTTCCACGAGGGTCAATCACTACATGGGATCAAATGACCGAAAAAATTTTACTAAAATATTTTCCACCGGCCAAAACGGCCAAATTGAGGAATGATATCTCTTGTTTTGTGCAGATGGATTTAGAGACACTTTATGATGCATGGGAGAGATACAAATATCTGTTAAGGAGGTGCCCACACCACGGATTACCTTTGTGGCTACAGGTCCAAACTTTTACAATGGTGTGAACCCTTCAACAAGGCAACTAATCGATTCAATTGCCTGCCGGAAACCACGAACAACAAAACTCCTGAAGCGGCCTACGAGTTTATAGAAGAGATATCACTAAATAACTATCAGTGGCAAGTTACAAGGACAAGGCCAGCCAAAGAAGCCAGAGTTTTCAACATTGATGCAGTGACCGCGCTATCAAACCAGGTAGAATTATTACATAAAAAATTTGATGGTTTATATGGTTCTTCGCAGGCACATCCAGTTATGCAGTGCGACGCAAGTGAAGGAATGGTGAATCCTGAGTACCCACCCTACGGACAGGGCATGGAGAGCGAACAAATGAACTATATGGGTAACAATTTCTGATCGAACAATAACCCTTATAGTAATACTTATAATCTAGGTTGGAAGAACCACCCCAATTTCTCATGGGGGGTCAAAGAAATCAAAGGGAACAACCATCCCAAAACTTCCAACAACAGCCCTACCCACAGGAAAAGAAGCCAAACCTTGAAGAGATGCTGACAAACTTCATAGCAGCCTCAGAAATACGTTCCCAAAATACAGAAACACGTTTCCAAAAGATAGAAGCAAAACTTGAGGCATTGACGTGAGAGTTCAAGGACCAAATTGGGCAACTAACTAAGTTAATCTCTGAAACACGATTAGAAAGCTTACCAAGGGAAATAGAGCAGGTACAGGCAGTGCCACTAAGAAGTGGAAGGGAGTTAATCGAAACAAAGAAAGAGGTACCACATGAAACCGAGAAGGCAAAGATAACACCAACCCGTGAGAAAATCAAACCAATAATTCCATACTCAGCAAAGCTAAAGAAAGACCGCTTAGACGCACAATATGGTAAATTTCTTAAACTTTTCAAACAACTACATATTAACTTACCTTTTGTTGAAGCTATTTCGCAGATGCCAACATATGCAAAATTTTTAAAGGAGCTTCTAACAAATAAAAGGAAGTTCGAGGAAATTTCAACAGTAGAACTTAATGAAGAATGCTCCGCTATTATCCAACACACTGGCAACCAAATTAAAAGGATCCAGAAGTTTCACTATTCCTTGCTTAATTGGTAGTTTGAGCATAGAAAAAGCATTAGCTGATTTAGGTGCCAGTATTAATCTAATGCCTTATAAAATGTTTAAGCAACTTGGTCTCGGGGAACCAAGACCCACTAGAGTTAGTATTCATTAGGTATGACGGATCACATTAAGTATCCTAGGGAATTATTGAAGATGTTTTGGTAAAAGTAGATAAATTTATATTCCACATGGATTTTGTTGTGCTCGACATGAATGAGGACGTAGAGGTACCTTTAATTTTGGGACGACCCTTTTTAGCTACTGCTAGAAATTTGTCATTAATGTTGGTGATGGTAGACTTGCGAAGAGGGCCTCGGAGATGAGGAAATTGTTTTCCAAATTCATGATGCCATGCGATAGTCTAGAGAACAAGATGATTCTTGTTACTTTGTTGATGCCATTGATCACATTTTTCAAGAATCTTTGCAGGAAATCATGCACAGTGACACGATGGAACTGTGTCTTTCACAAGGTGAGGGGAAAGATGACGATACCGATGAAGAGAATCCTAATGCATCATCTTCTAGACAGATGAAAATAGAGGACATCAAGATTAATGACGAATTAAAACAGAAACCCTGTATTGATGAGCCGCCCAAGCAAGAACTAAAATAATTACCAAAGCATTTAGAATATGCATTCCTAGGGGATAATTCTATGCTACCAGTGATCATATCTTCGGAACTAGGACCCAAGGAGAAAGAAGAGTTGCTAAGGGTACTAAGGAAGCACAAAAGGGCCATAGCATGGAAAATGTTAGACATTAAAGGAATAAGCCCATCATTTTGCACCCACAAAATTTTAATGGAAGATGAGTATAAATCATTTGTGCAACCTCAGAGACGGTTAAACCCCAATATGAAAGAAGTTGTCAAAGCTGAGGTAAGTCCTATTTCTGACAGCACTTGGGTAAGTCCTGTGCAGGTAGTTCCGAAGAAAGGAGGAATGACTGTGGTAACCAACGAAAAGAATGAATTGATTCCCACTAGAACAGTACAGTCGAGAGTCTCAGATAGACTATAGGAAGTCGAACGACGCCACCAAAAGATCATTTCCTCTACCCTTTATAGATCGGATGTTAGAAAGATTGTCTGGGCATATGTACTACTGCTTCTTGGACGGACTCTCTGGCTACTTCCAAATCCCAATAGCTCCTGAAGATCAAGAGAAGACAACATTTACATGCCCATACGGTACGTTTGCTTATCGTAGAATGCCTTTTGGATTATGTAATGCTCCTGCTACTTTTCAGCACTGTATGTTGGCCATCTTTGATGAATTTGTGGAAGACATTGTGGAGGTATTTATGGACGACTTCTCGGTATTCGGTAATTCTTTCCACCTTTGCCTTAAAAATTTAGAACGAGTTCTAATAAGATGTGAGGAAACGAATCTTGTCTTGAATTGGGAAAAATGTCACTTTATGGTTAGAGAAGGGATTGTGTTAGGACATAAGATTTCTAGTAAAGGGATTGAGGTAGATAAAGCAAAGATTGAAACCAAAGAAAAATTACCTCCCCCTAGTTCAGTTAAGGCTATTAGAAGCATTTTAGGACATGCTGGATTCTATAGAAGATTCATTAAAGATTTCTCTAAAATAGCTAAGCCTTTAACAAAATTACTAGAAAAATATGTTCCTTTCAATTTCAATCAGGAATGTTTAGATGCATTTAATATCCTCAAAGATAAACTAATAAATGCTCCGATTATAATTGCACCTGATTGGAGTTTATCCTTTAAACTAATGTGTGATGCAAGTGATTTTGCAGTGGGTGTAGTTCTAGGACAACGAAGAGACAAGCATTTTCAGCCAATCTATTATGCTAGCAGAACATTGACACCTGCACAAGAAAACTACACCACCCCAGAGAAAGAATTGCTAGCGTAGTTTTTGTTTTTGACAAATTTAGGCAGTAGTTAATATTATCTAAAGTTGTCGTTTACACTAACCATTCAGCTCTTCGTTATCTTTTAACTAAAGCTGATGCAAAACCTCGACTCATACGATGGATCTTACTCTTACAGGAATTTGATTTGGAAATACAAGATAAAAAAGGAGCTAAAAATCTTGCAGTAGATCACCTCTCTAGGCTTGAGAACCTACATATTGAAGAGCTTGACGAAAGTGAGATATACGATTCGTTTCCCAAGGAACAACTCTTTTTTATAACCAACTCTGAGGTACCATGGTTTGCAGATATTGCGAATTATTTAGCTGCTAACATCTTACCAAAAAGATTAACACATCATCAAAAGAAGCGATTCTTTACTGGTGCGAAAAACTATTTTTGGGAATACCCCTTTCTTTTTCGTATATGTGCAAATCAAGTAATTCGGAGATGCGTTACAAAGGAAGAAGTGATAAACCGAAATAGTAACATATTTTAATCCCACATTTAGTATGCTTTTGGATGATTTATCCCTTGATTTATGTAAAAAAGTGCTCTTAATCCTTTCTTTTCATGTCTTATACCCAGGAAAGCACCCAAGGATAAAAATAATGAGAAACGAGCTCAAAACGGACCAAAACGGGCCAAAGAGGAAATCGACATGGCCTGGACTTAGACCCACATGCCCGTGCCAAGTCAATCATCTAGAACACGGTCTAACCCCGACTCACACGGCCGTGTCTCATTAAAGAAATCTGAACACGGCCTGGCCACGATTCACACGGGCGTGCGCCATGGCCGTGCCTCAGCCGTAGAGAAGAGCAATTTCATTAGGGAAAGGATACTTAGGGAGAAAGAAAAGAATTTCAAAAGCCTATAAATACACCCTAAGTATGACCTAAGAGGGGGAGCCCAAAGCCATCGTCTAGGGGTGTCGTGCTAGGCCGAGAAAGCGATTTGTGGGGATTCACTCGGGGATAGCCAGTTGATCCATCTCAAGAAGCGAATTATACTCAAGACGGAGGATTTCTCCTTCAATTCCTTCAGAGGTTTTAGGGATTTCTTATGTTTTGTTTTATCTTTTCTCTTGAGATGTTTTCCTTTATTGTTATGAACTAAACCCTTCTGATACCAAGGATGAAACCTATGATGAATCTTGTTATTGTTTTCTGAATTATATGATAAATACTTAGTTTGTTCTTAATAATCTGAGCTTAATGCAAATTTAATGTGCTTAGCTGGAGGAGTGAAACACCCCAAACCCGGCCCACAAGCCTCGACCGGATCTGATATGTTCCTTTGGAAAACTTAACTAAATCTCGTTTCATGATTTGATAAAATATGTCGACCTATTAAAACAAGTTTGAAAATTTAGCGAGTTGGAAACTGAGTTGTAGTTCAGTTTGTATTTCTTTAAAAAAACGTTTCCTTCATTTCTAACAAATTGAAAACAATGCCTGATTTTAGAGCTTATTAAGTTGAAAACCGTAGTGGACTAAGTGTTAAAACATGTGAAGTTGTTTAAGAAAAATGTTTAGTTATTTATTTGCCGATTTTCGAATGGGAATAAAACTTAAATCATAAAACTTAAAAAATTAAATGGTGGCCTTATTACAAATTTAAAATACCAAATAAATCCCGAAAGAGAAGTATGCTAGAGTAAACGAAAAATTCAAGCTGCTCAAAACTCAAAAACGCTGAGCATGGCCACTCAGTAGTCCTCGCCGACCCGGTCCATAATACTATGCATCACCGCAAAAGTTATCCCACGAAGGGTGAGTCAACAGACTCAATGTGTAACAAATACACAAAAAACCCAACCCTGGTCATAGCCTTAATCTTAACCATTTTCGGCAAAGCCCATTCTTTAGTCACATTCGCCATAAGCCCATAACATAGCATATCGAATCATAACATATTGAATCACATTATGTCTAAAATGAAATGCAATCCCGAGCCCACCTAGATATCCATCCTCTACACACCACCCGTACCTACCAGTCACACCGTGGGGATTACTAAATTGACCCTCCATCCGCTACACACCCTCAAAGGCGATCGCAGAACAACTACACATCGCCCTTACAACGTGGCATAGCCACGGATAATGTGACAGAGTCACCGGATTCATAATATGTGACATAAGTCACCTGGATAACGTGGTAAACCCACCTAACACTTCCCCTTTTATCATTATCACCCATGTGCCCATGCATCATACAAAATATACAGATATCATGCAATATATCTTACCCCAAAGCTATAACGAAATTACATATATTCTCATATCCATGTTTATAAACATTATTAACGGAGTGTTAAGGGGGTAGCGTGCACAATGCACTGTACCATTGAATGGTACCCTTAGCCTTGTTCATTCATATTTCTCATTAACACATGCTTAACATTAATACTAATAATCTATCGGGAGATTAGTGTGGGGTTACACACTGATAACAAAGGAGAATGACACTCGACGATCTGAGCACTCTCGCTATTAGGGATAACAAATGATCTACTTATCCCTTTTCGATGTTGCCCACAGCCCGGTGGCCAATCCCGAATCAGAGAGACCGATCGCTTCTTAAACTTAGGGATAGGGCTACCCCTTTTCTCCTTGATCTGTACCGCATCCATCGAACAACACTTAATCGTAATATTTGGTTAATCACTAATGTTATAGTCTAAACTTATTGAATCTAGAACTCATTGAATACCCTTACCGATGTGAATCTGAATCCCGAAGATATTTGCTTAACTTTCCAAGTTTGAAGAAATTCCTACACAACCCAAGTCAGAATCGGCTTCAACCCATAAAGCTTATGAAAGTGGCCTTGGCCGAATACTAACCCCTTACCTTGAGTAGTCGAACCCAAGAGAATCCTTAATGCTCCTTTACGCTAGCTACATACAAAAGAAACACGAGATTATGGCCCTATGAACATTCGACCATCCCTAGAAATCAAGGCAAACCACATGGTTTCGGCACACCAAATGAAAAAGAGGCAAAACCAATTGCTAATAAAGAAATTACTTACCACCAACCCACGTTTGATTTGAGAATGACAGAATAAGAATGGTTTTGGGAAAAATTATAGTATAAGAGAACAAAGAAAGAAGAAGAAGACTATCACTTTCGGCTAATAACAAGAGGTATTTTTGGCTTTTGAATATGGTGAAATGAATAGAAGAGAAAGATGGGTGTAGAGGGTTACGGCTATGGTGTTTCGGCTTTAAGGTTTCAAGAAGAGAAGAGAGAAAGAGAGGACTACAAGGTTCGACTATGGCTCTCAAATGGAGATGGAATATTCGGCCACCAAAAGAATGGGTATAAAGTTGAGGTTGAACGAAAAGAAAAGAAGAATAGAAGAGGCTTAGAAGAATTCGGCAATCACCCAAAATGCACAAAAGTGCCCAAATGGTTACTTCTATTTTCGGCTCTTGCTCCAAAGAAAAGAAAGGAAAAAGAGAAAATTCTTGTGACTCACAATTTTCGGCAAAGAGAATTAAAGAAGAACAAAAAGATGAATACTCACACTACTCAAAAATTCGGCAGTACTCCCCTCATACATGATCGAAACTATGCCCCCTCCAAAGTCCCACATTCGGCCAACTCTTCAACCTCACTCCCCATCCCTTGTTTTCCTCCTATTTTTCCTATTCACCACTCATTCAAACTTGTTTGAATGAGTCAAAGTCCTCAAAGAGCTCTCCACCTCCTATCCGAATTCCTTGACCAAGTCCACCCTCATCCTTCCCAGAGTTCAAATGCCGTCCAACTCTCCTCCTCCTTGACGCAAAAAGCAACTTAAAATGCCAGCCTTCGCGGCTCGAACCTCCTCTCCTTGACACTCCATGTGACGCCACCCTCTCCCCTTGCACTGGGCGCTACATTGCCACTTTATCGCTCCCTTTTTGTGTCATAATCCACACCTAATTTCTCTTAAGGCCTAGCTCCCTTAGCTCTCCTTTAAGACTTAAAAATCCAATATTTTTCTAAGGCATCTACCTACTCCCAGGGGTTCCCAAGCCCCTAAAACACATCTGGACCACAAACAACATGCTACTACATACATTCAAGTTAAAACGCATAACCCCTAAATCCTTGGATATTACGCTTCTACCCCTTTAAAATAATTTCTTTTTCGAAATTACCCGATCAAAACAAGTGAGGGTATTGCTTTGCCGCATTGCTTCTTCCGGCTCCCACGAAGCTTCTTCCGATCCATGGTTACGCCATAACACCTTGACTAGAGGAACCGATTTATTCCGCAAGACTTTCACATCCCGCTCTAAGATCGGATCGGTTCTTCCTCGTAAGACAAGTCCGGCCTCAACTCTACTTCTTCAACTGGAACCACGCGCGATGGATCCGATCGGTAACGACGTAGCATCGAAATATGGAACACATCGTGCATCTGCTTCAATTTTGAAGGCAACTCTAATCGATATGCCATCGTCCAACTTCGCCGGGAACCCGATAAGGTCCTATAAACACGGGACTTAACTTACCCTTGCGACCAAATCTCATCACCTTTTCCACGGTGAAACTTTCGTAAAACACCGATCTCCCACAAAGAAACTCTATTTCTTTCCGCTTGAGATCTGCATCGACTTTTTGTCTCACAAACGCTTCCTTCAACCGCGTGCGAATTACCTTAGCCTTTTCTTCGACTGCCACACAATCTCGGACCCAAAACATGGCGTTCCCCAATTCCGGTCCAACACGTAGGAGTGCGACACTTCCATCCATACAGATTAGCTTCAGTGCGGTGCCATCCGAATACTTGCTTGATAGCTTTTGTTGTATGCAAACTCTACTAAAGGCAAGAATTCCTCCCGCCTTCCTCTCAAGTCTATCACGCAACCCCTCAACATATCCTCTAACACTTGAATTACCCGCTCAGATTGGCGTCCGATCATGATGAAATGCCGTCTTTGAAATCTAATCACGTGCCCAATGCCCGATGCAATGCTTTCCAAAACGAGACGTAAACCTCGGATCCCTATCCAAAATAATCGACACTGGCACTCCGTGCAGCCTCACAATTTTTGCCACATACAATTTTGCCAACCTCTGCAGAGAATAGTCAACCCGCACTGGTATGAAATGTGCAGACTTTGTCAACCGATCCACTATCACCCATACCGAGTCCTTCTTAGTAGGCGTAAGGGGAAGCCCACTAACGAAGTACATGGTAATTCTCTCCCACTTCCACTGCGGAATCTTTATTGGCTGAAGCAACCCTAAAGGTACTTGGTGTTCAGCCTTGACTTGCTGACATGTTAAACACTTCCCTACAAATTCTGTAACTTCCCGCTTAAGACCAGGCCACCAAAACTGATCCCGCAGATCCCTGTATAACTTACTTCCTCCAGGATGCATAGCATAAGGACTACTATGCGATTCCCAAAGAATTCTCTGTCTTAGTTCCTCGTCCTTCGGCATACATACCCTACCCTGGAAGCACAGTATTCCGTCGCTGTTTACACCATATTCTTCCAATTCCCCATTCTGCACTTGTCGTTGCTTAGCACTCAGATCCTCGTCTACCAACTGTTTCTCTTTCACCTGACTCAACCATGTCGGCTTTACTTGTAACTCTGCTAGCAAACTTCCGTCGTCATAAAGGCTAAGATGTGCAAACATCGCCTCGAGATCCGACACACTACTTTCTGACTTAGGGCATCAGCCACCACATTTGCTTTGCCCGGGTGATACTCTATAGAACAATCGTAGTCTTTCAACAATTCCACCCACCTTCACTGTCTCAAATTTAGCTCCTTCTGAGTCAGCAGATACTTCAGACTCTTGTGGTCCGTGTAGATCACCGACCTTTCTCCATATAAATAGTGCCTCCATACCTTAAGAGCAAAGACTACCGCTACCAATTCCAAGTCATGCGTCGGATAGTTAACCTCATGAGGCCTTAACTGACGAGACGCATAAGCAACAACCTTTCCGTCTTGCATCAGTACACAACCCAACCTTGGGTGCGAAGCATCACAGTACACCACAAAGTCCTTCCCTGCCTCAGGCTGAATCAGAACTGGAGCTTCTGTTAATACCCTCTTAAGCTTTTCAAAACTCTCTTGTTGCCTATCTGCCCACACGAAAGGTACCTCCTTTCTTAACAATTTCGTCAGAGGTGCTACTATTGATGAGAACCCTTCTACGAACCTTCTGTAGTAGCCTGCTAACCCTAAGAAACTGCGAACCTCAGCCAAAGACTTAGGTGGTTTCCAATCTAGCACTGCCTCAATCTTCCGAGGGTCTACTCTTATCCCTTCTGCAGACACTACATGACCCAAAAACGCAACTTCCTTCAACCAAAATTCGCACTTGCTAAACTTGGCATATAACTTCTTCTCCCTTAACACCTACAATACTACCCGAAGATGCTCATCATGTTCTTCCTCAGACTTGGAATACACTAGGATGTCGTCTATAAACACAACGATGAACTGATCCAAGTAGGGTTGGAAAACCCGATTCATCATATCCATGAACGCAGCTGGGGCGTTCGTCAATCCGAACGGCATTACTAAGAACTCATAATGCCCGTATCGAGTCCGGAAAGCTGTCTTATGGATGTCTGCTTCCTTCACCTTGAGCTGATGGTATCCCGACCTTAGATCTATCTTTGAAAATACTGCGGCTCCCTTAAGCTGATCGAACAAGTCATCTATCCTTGGCAAAGGGTACTTGTTCTTGATGGTCAACTTATTCAACCGCCGGTAATCTATACACATACGCATAGTCCCGTCCTTCTTCTTCACGAATAGGACCGGTGCTCCCCATGGAGACACGCTGGGTCGGATAAACCCACGATCAAGCAACTCTTAGATCTGAGCCTTGAGCTCAACTAGCTCCTTTGGTGCCATTCTGTACGGAGCGATAGATACTGGCGCTGTACCAGGCAACAAGTCAATCCCAAATTCCACCTCACGACCCGGAGGCAACCCTAGAAGTTCTTCCGAAAAGACATCCACAAACTCTTTTACCGTCCTAACCCCTTCCACAGCTGCTTCCTTAGCCTCCAAGGCACTAACAAGCATCAGAAAAGCCATACATCCCTTCCTTACCATCCTCTCCGCCTTAAGGGCAGACACTACATTCGACAGGTAATTCCTCCTCTCACCCATCACCACAATCTCATTGTCATCAGAAGTCTTTAACGATAAGCGCTTAGCAGCACAGTCCACATTCAAACGGTACTTCACTTACCAGTACATGCCTAAAATTAAGTCAAATTCCCCGAATGGCAGCTCCATTAAGTCACCGGAAATCACGCCCCGAACTTCTAAAGGCACTTCCCTAAAGAGTTTTTCTACTACTACCGATTGCCCTAAAGGACTAAAATCATCATCATCTTCCTAGAACGCAGATCTCAAGGTTCACATGTAGAGTTCGGACACCTAACTAGCGATGTAAGAATGAGTTGACCCTATATCTATCAGAGCAATAAAGGGTAATCCAGAAATAAGGAACGTACCCGTTATGACATCAGGTGCGTCACCATCCTCCCTCCGACGAACCGCATATACCAGACCTGGTTGTCTCACCTCCGTGTTACCACCTCCTTTGCCTGGTGTTCTGCGACCTCTACCGAAACGACCTCTGCCGATCGGACCCACGACCACTCGGCGGTGTTGTCCACCTCTCTACCCGGCTGATTAAAACCACGACTGTTTGGTCGACTCCTATCCGTTTCCACCGGACAGTCCCTAATCATGTGATCCTTAGACCCACACTTGAAACATCCCCCTGTCTTTTTCCAACATTCTCTCGGGTGCATCTTTCCACACTAAGCACAAGTACGGTACTGTCCTCCCGCAGCAACCTGCTGACCTCACGGCCCATCAACTCTAGGTCTCTTTTGAAAACTTCCGGATGACCCTGAAGACCCATAGCTCCTCTTATTCTTACCCTGACCTCTGTCCCGATTCTGTCTCTCGGTCCGCTTAACTTTTTCATCTATCCGAGCTTTATCCACTAAGATTGTAAAGTCTCTTTCCCGTTGCAGGGCAATCAACACTCGCAGCTCATCTCGCAATCCATCCTCGAATCTGACACATCGCTCGTAATTAGTAGCTACAATCCCTCTGGCATACCGGCTTAGCCGCAAAAACTCCGCTTCGTATTCCGCTACCGACTTGCTTCCTTGCACTAAATTTAGAAACGCCTTCCTCTGTGAGTCTACGTAGCTAGCTCTAACGTATTTTCCCTCGAATTTAATTTTAAAATAACCCCAATCCACTCGATCTGTAGGGGTACCCTCGCTGACAGTGAGCCACCACTGGTAGGCCTCATCCCAAAGCAACGAAAACAAAGACTTTCGGCTTCTCCTCAACAAAGGCAGGTCCAAATCATCCATGATCCTCTCATTGCCTCTAACCAATACTCCGCTACGTTCGAGCTACCCCGATACTCCTCTAAAAACCTCGGCTCCATTTGCTCTAAGTCTCTCGGATACTAACTTTGAGCCCCATTTCCCATGTTAGCTCCAACTACCCGCTCTAACACCGCGACGCATAGCTTGCGATCGCATCTTCTCCTCCCGTCTGCTCCTGAAATTCCGCCCCTACACACGGTGGCGCGCCTCATTCTGGAACCACGACCAGCCCGATGGGTTACGACACGATCATTACGCCTCTGCGCGCCCACGAGTATTGTGACCACGTCCCCTAGAACTCATGTCTACCGTCGCGGTTTATCTATTTTTTTTTGAAATTTTTATGCATTAGAATCTTTTCACTTCTTGTTTAAAGAGAAGTTTTATGCAATAGAGTTTTAGTCAGTGGTTTTTTACCGTAGAAGTACACATATACCTAGGGTTCATGTCCCTATAGTATAGTTTCCTAAGCCTATCATCTATAGTATGATATATTAGCACATACAAATCAACTTATCATCTAAAGAACTTACCTAGCGGACTTGGGCCGAGAACTCGGGTGCCATGCTTCCATAGGACAATTTTAACAAAAATTTTCAAAAACCCATTTTGGCTCAAATTTTGGAAACGTTGTGGGCTTCAAAACCCAAGGCCGAGTGTTTAAAACTTTGCTCTGATACCAAGTTGAAACACCCCAAACCTGGCCCACAAGCCTCGACCGGATCTGATATGTTCCTTCGGAAAACTTAACTAAATCTCATTTCATGATTTGATAAAATATGTCAACTTATTAAAACAAGTTTAAAAATTTAGCGAGTTGGAAACTGAGTTGTAGTTCAGTTTGTATTTCTTTAAAAAAACGTTTCCTTCATTTCTAACAAATTGAAAACAATGCCTGATTTTAGGGCTTATTAAGTTGAAAACCGTAGTGGACTAAGTGTTAAAACATGTGAAGTTGTTTAAGAAAAATGTTTAGTTATTTATTTGCCGATTTTCGAATGGGAATAAAACTTAAATCATAAAACTTAAACAATTAAATGGTGGCCTTATTACAAATTTAAAATACCAAATAAATCTCGAAAGAGAAGTATGCTAGAGTAAACGAAAAATTCAACCGTTCAAAAACTCAAAAACGCTGAGCATGGGCACTCCGTAGTCCTCGCTGACCCGGTCCATAATACTATGCATCACCTGCAAAAAGTTATCCCACGAAGGGTGAGTCAACAGAGACTCAATGTGTAACATGTGACTACACCAAAACCCAACCGATCATAGCCTTAATCTTAACCATTTCGGCAAAAGCCCATTCTTTAGTCACATTCGGCCATAAGCCCATAACATAGCATATCGAATCATAACATATTGAATCACATTATGTCTAAAATGAAATGCAATCCCGAGCCCACCTAGATATCCATCCTCTACACACCACCCGTACCTACCAGTCACACCGTGGGGATTACTAAATCGACCCTCCATCTGCTACACACCCTCGAAGGCAGTCGCTGCAGACAACTACACATCACCCTTATAATGTGGCATAGCCACCAGATAATGTGACAGAGTCACCAGATTCATAATATGTGACATAAGTCACCGGATAACGTGGTAAAACCACCGGAACACTTCCCCTTTTATCATTATCACCCATGTGCCCATGCATCATACAAAATATACAGATATCATGCAATATATCTTGCCCCAAAGCCATAACGAAATTACATATATTCTCATATCCATGTTTATAAACATTATTAACGGAGTGTTAAGGGGTAGCGTACCTGAATGCACTGTACCATTGAATGGTACCCTTAGCCTTGTTCATTCATATTTCTCATTAACACATGCTTAACATTAATACCAATAATCTATTGGGAGATTAGTGTGGGGTTACACACCTGATAATAGTGAGAATGACACTCTCGATACCGACACTCTCGCTATCAGGGATAACAGCGATCTGCTTATCCCTTTCCGATGCTGGCCCACAGCCCGGTGGCCAATCCCGAATCGCAGGTGATCGATCGCTTAAAACTTAGGGATAGGGGCTACCCCTTTTTCTCCTTGGTGGTACCCGCATCCATCGAACAACACTTAATCAGAATATTTGGTTAATCACTAATGTTATAGTCTAAACTTATTAAATCTAGAACTCATTGAATACCCTTACCGATGTGAATCTGAATCCTGAAGATATCTGCTTAACTTTCCAAGTTTGCTGAAATTCCTACACAACCCAAGTCAGAATCGGCTTCAACCCATAAAGCTTATGAAAGTGGCCTTGGCCGAATACTAACCCCTTACCTTGAGTAGTCAAACCCAAGAGAATCCTTAATGCTCCTTTACGCTAGCTACATACAAAAGAAACACGAGTTTATGGCCCTATGAACATTCGGCCATACCTAGAAATCAAGGCCAACCACTTGGTTTCGGCACACCAAATGAAAATGAGGCAAAACTGATTGCTAATGAAGAAATTACTTACCACCAACCCACGTTTGATTTGAGAATGACAGAACAAGAATGGTTTTGGGAAAAATGATAGTATAAGAGAACAAAGAAAGAAGAAGAAGACTATCACTTTCGGCTAATAACAAGAGGTATTTTTGGCTTTTGAATATGGTGAAATGAATAGAAGAGAAAGATGGGTGTAGAGGGTTACGGCTATGGTGTTTTGGCTTTAAGGTTTCAAGAAGAGAAGAGAGAAAGAGAGGACTACAAGGTTCGACTATGGCTCTCAAATGGAGATGGAATATTCGGCCACCAAAAAGAATGGGTATAAAGTTGAAGTTGAACGAAAGAAAAAGAAGAATAGAAGAGGCTTAGAAGAATTCGGTAATCACCCAAAATGCACAAAAGTGCCCAAATGGTTACTTCAATTTTCGACTCTTGCTCCAAAGAAAAGAAAGGAAAAAGAGAGAATTCTTGTGACTCACAATTTTCGGCAAAGAGAATTAAAGAAGAACAAAAAGATAAACACTCACACTACTCAAAAATTCGGCACTACTCCCCCATACATGACCAAAAACTATGCCCCTCCAAAGTCCCACATTCGGCCAACTCTTCAACCTCACTCCCCATCCCTTGTTTTCCTCCTATTTTTCCTCTTCACCACTCATTCAAACTTGTTTGAATGAGTCAAACTCCTCAAAGAGATCTCCACCTCCTATCCGAATTCCTTGACCAAGTCCATCCTCATCCTTCCCAGAGTTCAAATGCCGTCCAACTCTCCCTCCTCCTTGACGCAAAAAGCAACTTAAAATGCCACTTCGCGGCTCGAACCTCCTCTCCTTGACACTCCATGTTCGCCACCCTCTCCCCTTGCACTGGGCGCTACATTGCCACTTTATCGCTTCCCTTTTGTGTCATAATCCACACCTAATTTCTCTTAAGGCCTAGCTCCCTTAGCTCTCCTTTAAGACTTAAAAATCCAATATTTTTCTAAGGCATCTACCTACTCCCCAGGGTTCCCGAAGCCCCCAAAACACATACAGACCACACACAACATGCTACTACATACATTCAAGTTAAAATGCATAAACCCTAAATCCCGAATATTACAAAGAGGAATAGACCCTGCCTAAGAGTAGATCCAACATAATTAAGCGGAGTTGATCGCACGTCTAGAGATAGGGTGACGAGATTTAGCCAGATTAGGGTGAAACCTAATATGGGAATCCATAGATTGATTTACTGCTATTCTAGGGGGTTAATAAGAGAACGAGAGTTCCACTAATTAACCTAGGGTTAGATGTTATTCACCTTGAGAGAGGGTTTAATATACGTTAGGGAGTCTTACGGATCAAACTAAGTGAATAAATCGTATGGTTCAGTGTTAGATAACAAGTGGAATCTAGGTGGATTCTTCCTAGGGTATCATCTAAATCAACTGAGTTTTTCCCATGTTATTTTCCAAATTCATTCTTCTTTGTCTTAGAGTCATTATTTTAGTAGTTAATTAATTTATATTAGATAAACAATCTCTCTTTATTTTTAGGCTAGATAATAAAAAGAAAGTTAGTATTAGTACTTTTAGTTCCTTTGGGTTCGATAATTTGGTCTTGCCTAAGCTATACTACTGTTCGATAGGTGCACTTGCCTCAATCGTTGTCAGAGTTAGTTTCCAGGTTTGATCATTCTTTTTATAAATTTTAAAGCTCTGATTCACAGCGATCAAGTTTTTGGCGCCATTGCCGGGGAACTAAAATATTTAGAAAACTCTATTTTTATTACTTTAGCCATTTTTTTATTGCAAGTTATTTTCAATATTATTATTATTATTATTATTATTTCTTATTTTTATTTTTACTTTGCTAATTTTTCCTCTATTTTGCTTTTGGCAGATAATTTTAGTCTATAGAGAAGATGGCACTGAATAATTATCAGTGGCAAGCGATGAGGACAATTCCTACTAAAGCAGCCAGTGTCTTCAACCTCGACGTGGTCACCAGGCTATCTAATCAGTTAGAGATGATGAATAAAACAACTGATGGTTTGAATAGTCTCTTGTAGGTACACCTAGAAATACATTATGATCCGAATTTAGGAGGCGTGGCGAATCCTGAGTACCCACTCTACGGATATGGCATGGAAAACGAGCAAGCTCAATATACGGGTAACTATTCTAGACCTCAAAATAATTTTTATAATGACACTTATAATGCAGGTTGGAGGTACAATCCAAATTTCTCATGGGATGATCAAAGTAGCCAAGGACCGGAACTTCCTCCAAATTTTTAATAACCACCTTACCAACAGGAAGAGGAGTCGAACCTCGAGGAGATGCTGACAAAATTCATGGTAGCCACAGATAACCGTCTCCAAGACACTGAAACCACCCTTAATACCCAACAAGCATCGATCAAAGGGATCGAGAGCCAAGTTAGGGAAGTCACTAAGTCAGTTATACAACTTGCTAAGCTGATCTCAGAACTACCACAAGGAAGCTTGCCAAGCAAAGCTGAAACTAACCCGAGAGAGAAAAATCAAGCCATTTACGATAGTGAAGGGTTAGACGAACCAAACCCAAGGGAAGAACCTGTGGTAAGTGAAGGTAAGGTTGAAGTGTGCCATGATATATCAAAACCGGCAATTACAGAGTACCAACCTCGTGTGCCATATCCCGATGCAATAAAGAAAGACCACATAGAGGAAGAAGTCGGTGAACTCACACTTCGTGTAGACGATGAAACAATCACTCTTCAAGCTCTTGACTCAGCTAGGACATCAAGTAATAAAGGTACGAACGTTAATTCTATTGATAACCATTTGGTTCAACCTTCTTCACAGGAAGCATCACGAAATCACCTAGATGAGCTAGATCTTAGACCTCGTACCCATAAAGAAATAATTCATGAAGAACTAAGGCTTCAGGTCGATGAACTAGACGAGTGGAAAACACACTTTAAAGAGAAACTAGGAATACACGAAGTGAAACCGAAGGAAACCCCAGACGAGCTGATAGGAGCAACAAATCACTTCAAAATAGGGGATCAGGTATTGTTGAATAAGGAAGACCCTCGAATCACCAATTCAGACCTCAAGACAAATGAAGAAATCACTTTTGAGGTACTTAATGTCTTCCTATACGGCACAGTCGAGGTAAGCAATCCAAAATTCAACACTTTTGAGGTAAACATTACTCGACTTAAACTTTATATCCACAACCGAATTGATCGCATGAGAAAGGATTTTCACCTCCTCAAACCACCTTGACCATACGAATGAGAGGTAAAGTCTAGCTTAAGACTATAAACGAGTGCTTTTCGGGAGGCAACCCGAGCACTAACCCCATAAATTTTTACATTTTTTATTTTTATTTTTTATTTTTCCTTTTAGCACCTAACCATAAACTAACCAAAGTGCAGATTTCCGGACCACACGACCTTACACACGTAGTGGCGTGGCAGTGTAACCACCACGAAAGGTACAAGGGCGGGGCAACCACCAGATCCATAATTTTTATTTAACCCCCTTTTTCCTTTTTCTTTTCCAGTTGTTTTTCTTTTTTTCATTTTCCATTATTTACTTTTACTTTTATTTTTATTTTTATTTTTATTTCTTTTAATTTTCTTTTATTTTATTTACTATTTTCTTCTTATTATTCATTCCATTTAGATTTAGCTTAGGATACAATAAAATTAGGACGGCTGCTTCGAGGACTCAAACGGTTCGAGACGCTTTCCCACGTTCACCTCCAATCCTATCCGGTTTCTTTTCATTGACTTCATCCAAAATTCAGGAAGTTTCACTTTTCTCCCTATCTTATGATTTTATGATTATTTTGCTATTATCTATCTTTGTACATTGAGGGCAATGTACATCTTAAGTGTGGGGGGTTAACTATAGCATTATTTGAAAATCCTTGAATTATGCCTTGTCTTAAAGTAAGTTTCTCATATTATGATTAGAAAGAAATTTCTGATGATTTATGATTTTTATTGATATGTTTTAGATTAAGTCATTGATAATTGTGCATTGATAATTAAATTCTAAGAATACTAGAGAATCAGGCACGATAAGTCTATTTTTCAAGAATTAAAATTTTTTTTAGGATGTCTACCTGAATTTAAATATTACTTTGAAGTTTGAAATTTACGAGGTTGACATCAAAACACCCATATTTTTTGTGAGATTTTGAGCCTTATAGAGCATAAATTCTTTTTCTTGCTCACTTTATTGATTATGAGTATGTCAACACTAATTTGTTATTCTAGAACTTGCATCGATTATACATGTCGAGACCACATCTTTGATTTGATATACAGAAATGATATAGGCACCTAGGATATAACCCACTTACTCTACTAAAAACCCACCTTCATAATTAACCCCTAGTGAACCCCTTTGATCCTAACAACCCTTTTTATTGACTCACCCACTAATATTAACCCAAAACCCTTTGTATATTTGTTATCACCATTCCTTGACTCCCTTTTTGTCGAGATTTGATTTTGAGCAGTTGCCTAACTATGTTCTATATTTCAGTTGATAAAGTTCTTTATTATTACTTGATTTGTTCTTAAAAAAAACGTAGTATATTCATTATTAGTTTTTATTAGTTATGTGATTAAGTGAGCTTATACGTTTGAATTCCAAATATTGAAGAAGAAGCTCGTATTATTAGTTTCAAAGTTTCAATCCATGTAATTATTTATTTATCAGTTCATTTTTCTAGTTAGGTAATTTGTCAATTCAGTCTCGATTCTAACCCTCTAATTCAGCCTTATTCCACACCTTTAACCCAAGCCTCATTACAACCCTTTCAAAACCTTTTGATTTGTGTTTCATCTCATATTTTAGTGGTGGAGATTTGATTCTCATGCAAGCCTATGGGATTAACTCTTCATGTTTGAGTTTTGAGTGCCTAATTTTGAACCTTAAACACTTTGAGTGATTTGAGTGAATCTTTAAGTGAGGATGTCAATCCTTGTCGATTTTAAATCAGAGGTAATTGTTTAGATGAAGGGAAACACCTATGTTTTGTGCTACAAATGTATGACTTAGACTGTTTGAATCTTTAGGACTCTTTGAGTTGAATTATCCATGTATGAATTATCTCTGAATTATGATGAAACACTATTAATGACTATTATGAATTGAGGGAAGTTTGTTTTAATTATGAGTTGAGAATTTTGCTTGAGGACAACCAAAAGCTTAAGTGTGGGGGTATTTGATAAACCGAAATAGTATCATATTTTAATCCCACATTTAGTATGCTTTTGGATGATTTATCCCTTGATTTATGTAAAAAGGTGCTCTTAATCCTTTCTTTTCATGTCTTATTGATCGCTGTGAATCAGAGCTTTAAAATTTATAAAAAGAATGATCGAACCTGGAAACTAACTCTGACAACGATTGATGCAAGTGCACCTATCGAACAGTAGTATAGCTTAGGCAAGACCGGATTATCAAACCCAAAGGAACTAAAAGTACTAATACTAACTTTTTTTTTATTATTTAGCCTAAAAATAAAGAGAGATTGTTTATCTAATCTAAATTAATTAACTACTAAACTAAGACTCTAAGACAAAGAAGAATGAATTTGGAAAATAACTTGGGAAAAACTCAGTGGTTGATTTAGATGATACCTAGGAAGAATCCACCTAGACTTCACTTGTTATCTAACACCTGAACCATACGATTTATTCACTTAGTTTGATCCGTAAGACTCCCTAACGTATATTAAACCCTCTCTCGAGGCGAATAACGCCTAACCCTAGGTTAATTAGTGGAACTCTCGTTCTCTTATAATAACCCCTAGAATAGCAAAGAAATTGATCTATGGACTCCCATATTAGGTTTCACCCTAATCCAAAGAAAAATCTCGTCACCCTATCTCTAGGCGTGCGATCAACTCCGCTTAATTATGTTGGATCTACTCGTACGCAGGGTCTATTCCTCCTCCACCTAAGCACATTAAATTTGTATTAAGCTCACATAATTAAGAACAAACTAAGTATTTATCATGTAATTTAGAAAACAATAACAAGATTCATTATAGGTTTCATCCCTTTCGGGTATCCGAAGGGTTTAGTTCATAACAATAAAGGAAAACATCTCAAAAGAAAAGATAAAACAAAACATAAGAAATCCCTAAAACCCCCTGAAGGAATTGAAGGAGAGATCCTCCATCTTGTGTATAATCCTGCCTTCTTGAGATGGATCAACTGGCTATCCCTGAGTGAATCCCCACAAATCTGCCTTCTCTGTCCTAGCACGACGCCCCTAGACGATGGCTTTGGGCTCCCCTTCTTAAGTCATACTTAGGGTGTATTTATAGGCTTTTAAAATATGTTTCTTTCTCCCTAAGTATCCTTTCCCGAATGATATTGCTCTTCTCCACGGCAGAGGCACGGCCATGGCACACGCCCGTGTGAATCGTGGCTAGGCCGTGTTCGGATTTCTTTAATGAGACACGACCGTGTGAGTCGGGGTTAGACCGTGTACTAGATGATTGACTTGGCACGGCCGTGTGGGTCCAAGTCCAGGCCGTGTCGATTTCCTCTTTGGCCCGTTTTGGTCCATTTTGAGCCCGTTTCTCGTTCTTTTTATCCTTGGGTGCTTTCCTGAGTATAGGACATGAAAAGAAAGGATTAAAAGCACCTTTTTGCATAATTCAAGGGATAATTCATCCAAAAGCATACTAAATGTGGGATTAAAATATGTTACTATTTCGGTTTATCAAATACCCCCACACTTAAGCTTTTGCTTATCCTCAAGCAAAATTCTCAACTTACAATTAAAATGAACTTCCTATAATTCATAATAGTCATTGATAGTGTCTCATCATAATTCAGAGATAATTTATACATGGATAATTCAACTCAAAGTGTCCTAAAAATTCAAACACTATAAGCCTTATATTTTGTAGCACAAAACATAGGTGTTTCCCTTCATCTAAATAATTTCCTCTGATTCAAAATTGTCAAGGATTGACATCCTCACTAAAGATTCACTCAAATCACTCAATGTGTTTAAGGTTCAAATTTTAGGCACTCAAAAGTCAAACATGAAGAGCTAATCCCATAGGCTTGCTTGAAAATCAAATCTCCACCACTAAAATATGAGATGAAACACAAATCAAAAGGCCTTTGTTAGGGTTGTAACGGGGCTAGGGTTAAGGTGTGGAATAAGGCTGAATTAGAGGGTTAGAATCGAGATTGAATTGACAAATTACCTAACTAAGAACTAATGAACTAATAATAATAATTACATCAATTGAAAACTAATAATACTAATAATACGAGCTTCTTCTTCAATATTTGGAACAAATGTATAAGCTCATTTAATCACACACTAATAATGAATATACTTCATTTTTTAAGTACATAATAAATACATAATAAAGGATAAATTACTTAAATTCATAATTAGGCAACTAATCAGATCAAATCTCGATATAGAGGTGGTTAGAAAGAATGGTGATAACAATTACAAAGGGTTTTGGGTTAATATTAGTGGGTGAGTCAATAAATAGGGTTGTTAGGATTAAAAGGGGTTCACTAGGGGTTAATTTGTGAAGGTAGGCTTTTAATGGAGTTAGTGGGTTAAAACCTAGGTGCCTTTATCATCTTTTTATATCAAATCAAAAGTGTGGTCTCGACATGTATAATCGATGCAAGTTCTAGAATAAAAAATCAGTGTTGACATACTCATAATCAATAAAGTGAGCAAGAAAAAGAATTTATGCTCTATAAGGCTCAAAAACTCATAAAAATTATGGGTATTTTTGACATCAACCTTGTAAATATCAAATTTCAAGGTAATATTTAAATTCAGGTAGACGACCTAGAAAATTTTTAATTCTGAAAAATAGACTTATCATGCTTGATTCTCTAGTATTCTTAGAATTTAATCATCAATGCACAATTATCAATGGCTTAATCTAAACATATCAATGAAAATCATAAATCATGGAAATTTCATCCTAATTAGTAATATGAGAAATTTTCTTCAAAACAAGACTAAATTCAAGATTTTGAGAACAATGCAAAAAGTTCGGTACCTAATTTTAGAAATTTGAGAATAATGAAAAAAATTAGGCCCCCTTTTTAAGTTGTTCACCCCCCACACTTAAGATGTACATTGCCCTCAATGTACAAAGATATATAATATAAATGTAATGTTCAGATCAGAAGATATGGGGATAAGTAAAACTCCCTGAATTATGGATGAGCTCCTTGGAGGATGTGGAAAATACGTTGGAGGGGCCGGTCTGGGTGACGATCCTGCGCTAGATGAAGAAATTGGGAAGCTCATGCAGGATTAGCCAGGATATACTAATAATAATTAAAACTATATTAATTAACTACTTAAGGAAAAGCAAGCTAAAGTGTAGAAAAATAAAGATGAAACTAAAATTAAAAGAAAAGATGGATGGACCATAGAGTCTTTATTGTTGGATGTTATTTCTATGGTTGAGGATATGGTGGTGGCCGTGGCGTGATTCCCTAGCAGCCTTTAGAACCTAAAATTAAGGAACTAAGATGAAATAAACTATATTAAGGATAAGATTGTTAAAGGGAAGGAAATTGAAGCAAAAAAAGAAAAATGAAATAAAAATTAAATGGTCTCAAAGACCCTTGGTTTGTTGTTTGGATGAAGCTGCCTGCATGAACTCATGTGAATCGGTCTCCCTTGAGGAGATTGGCTTTTTACGCTTCTTCGCCATGGATATGATTTTGTTGTAGCTCAAGAGTCTAAGGATTTATTAGGAAAAAGGGAAAAAGAAAAAGAGGGAGAAAAGAAAGAAAGAAAGAAGGAAAGAGGAGATAAGAAAGAAGGAAAGTGGGTTAAGAAGAGAAAGGAGAGGGGTATGGTGTTTAAATAAAATTTCAAGTCTGGCAGTTTCCCACGCCCGTGGGTTAAGGGTGTGTCGATTCACACTGCCGCCTCGCACGGCCGTGTTCTAGGGCGTGTTGGTTCCCCACGCTCGTGTCTAGCTTGTGTTCGACAGGTCAGTATGTTGGTACGGTTTTCAGGCATGGGCGTGTTCTGCCTGTGGTTGGAAAGTCAGTAGCTTCACACGGTCATGGGGCACGCACCACCGCGTTCTTTGCTCGATGCCCGTGGTGTAGTGGTTGAGTCCGTGAGTTCTAAATTTAGTTGCTCTCACTTGTACCGTCCTGCCATGTTAGTACCAAGATTCTTGAGGTACACACGGCCATGGCCACGGCCGTGTGCAGGGCCGTGTGGCCTAGAATTCTGCACCCCTTGTTAGTTTAAAGCTAGATATTATAAAGAAAGGATAAGATAGAAATAAAATAAAAAGTTAATAGGGTTAGTGCTCGGGTTGCCTCCCGAGAAGCGCTCGTTTATAGTCTTAAGCTAGACTTTACCTCTCATTTGTATGGTCAAGGTTGTTTGAGGAGGTGAAAATCCTTACTCATGCGATCAATTTGGTTATGGTTATAGAGTTTAAGTCGAGTAGTGTTTACCTCAAAAGTGATGGATTCAGGATTGCTTACCTCGACTGTGCCGTATAGAAAGACATTAAGTACCTCAACAGTGATTTCTTCGTTCGTCTTGAGGTCTGAATTGGTGATTCGAGGGTCTTCCCTATTCAAAAATACATGGTCCCCTATTTTGAAGTGATTTGTTATTCCTATCAGCTCGTCTGGGGTTTCCTTCGGTTTCACTTCGTGTATTCCTAGTTTCTCTTTAAAGTGTGTTTTCCACCCGTCTAGTTCATCGACATGAAGCCTTAGTTCTTCATGACTTATTTCTTTATGGGTACGAGGTCTAGGATCTAGCTCAACTAGGTGATTTCGTGATGCTTCCTGTAAAGAAGGTTTAACCAAATGGTTATCAATAGAATTAACGTTCGTACCTTTATTACTCGATGTCCTAGCTGAGTCAAGAGCTTGAAGAGTGATTGTTTCATCGTCTACACGAAGTGTGAGTTCACCGACTTCTTCCTTTGTGTGGTCTTTCTTTATTGCATCGGGATTTGGCACACGAGGTTGGTACTCTGTAATTGCCAATTTTGGTATATCATGGCACACTTCAACCTTACCTTCACTTACCACAGGTTCTTCCCTTGGGTTTAGTTCGTCTAACCCTTCACTATCGTAAATGGCTTGATTTTGCTCACTCGGGTTAGTTTCAGTAATGCTTAGCAAGCTTCCCTGTGGTAATTCTGAGATCAGCTTAGCAAGTTTTATAACTGACTTAGTAAGTTCCCCAACTTGGCTCTCGATCCCTTTGATCGATGCTTGTTGGTCATTAAGTGTTGTCTCAGTTTTTTGGAGACGGTTATCTGTAGCTTCCATGAAATTTGTCAGCATCTCTTCAAGATTCGACTCCTCTTCCTGTTGGTAAGGTGGTTGTTGAAAATTTGGAGGAAGTTCCGGTCCTTGGCTACTTTGATCATCCCACGAGAAATTTGGATGGTACCTCCAACCTGTATTATAAGTGTCATTATAAAAATTATTTTGAGGTCTAGAGTAGTTACCCATATAGTGAGCTTGCTCATTTTCCATGTCATATCCGTAGGGTGGGTACTCAGGATTCGCCACGCCTCCGCTTGTTTCGTACTGCATAACTGGATGTATCTGCAAAGAACACAAATTATCAAACTTTTTATTCATCATCTCTAGCTGGTTAGATAACCTGGTGACCACGTTGAGGTTGAAGACACTGGCTGCTTTAGTAGGAATTGTTCTCATGACATGCCACTGATAAGTATTCAAATTCATCTTCTCTAAAATTACCTATCAAAAGAAAATAAAAGAAAAATTAGCAAGGTAAATAAAATAAAAAAATAAAAGAAATAGAAGCAAATAAAAATGGCTAAAGTAATAAAAATAGAGCTCTCTTAATATTTTAGTTCCCCGACAACGGCCCCAAAAACTTGATCACTGTGAATCAGAGCTTTAAAATTTATAAAACGAATGATCGAACCTGGAAACTAACTCTAACAATGATTGAGGCAAGTGCACCTATCAAACAGTATTATAGCTTAGGCAAGACCAGATTATCGAACCCAAAGGAACTAAAAGTACTAATACTAACTTTCTTTTTATTATTTAGCCTAAAAATAAAGAGAGATTGTTTATCTAATCTAAATTAATTAACTACTAAACTAAGACACTAAGACAAAAAAGAATGAATTTGGAAAATAACTTGGGAAAAACACGCTTGATTTAGATGATACCTAGGAAGAATCACCTAGACTTCACTTGTTCTCTAACAACTTTGAACCATACGATTTATTCACTTAGTTTGATCAGTAAGACTCCCTAGCGTATATTAAACCCTCTTTCGAGCGAATAACGTCTAACCCTAGGTTAATTAGTGGAACTCTCGTTCTCTTATAATAACCCCTAGAATAGCGATAGAATCGATCTATGGACTCCCATATTAGGTTTCACCTAATCCAAAGAAAATCTTATCACCTATCTCTAGGCGTGCGATCAACTCCGCTTAATTATGTTGGATCTACTCTTACGCAGGGTCTATTCCTCCTCCACCTAAGCACATTAAATTTGGATTAAGCTCACATAATTAAGAACAAACTAAGTATTTATCATGTAATTGAGAAAACAATAACAAGATTCATTATAGGTTTCATCCCTTTGGGTATCCGAAGGGTTTAGTTCATAACAATAAAGGAAAACATCTCAAAAGAAAAGATAAAACAAAACATAAGAAATCCCTAAAACCCCTTGAAGGAATTGAAGGAGAGATCCTCCATCTTGAGTATAATTCTGGCTTCTTGAGATGGATCAATCGGCTATCCACTGAGTGAATCCCCACATATCTGCCTTCTCTAGCCTAGCACGCGCTTCTAGATGATGGCTTTGGGCTCCTTTCTTAGTCATACTTAAGGTGTATTTATAGGCTTTTGAAATATGTTTCTTTCTCCCCAAGTATCCTTTTTCAATGAAATTGCTCTTCTCCACAGCAGAGAGCACGGCCATGGCACACGCCGCAGTGTGAATCGTGGCCGAGCGCGTTTGGATTTCTTTGATGAGACACGGTCGTGTGAGTTAGGGTTAGACCGTGTTCTAGATGATTGACTTGGCACGACCGTGTGGGTCCAAGTCCGGTCGTGTAGATTTCCTCTTTGGCCCGTTTTGAGTGCATTTTGAGCCCGTTTCTCATTCTTTTTATCCTTGGGTGCTTTCACGAGTATAAGACATGAAAGAAAGGATTAAAAGCACCTTTTTACATAAATCAAGGATAATTCATCCAAAAGCATACTAAATGTGGGATTAAAATATGTTACTATTTAGTATGCTTTTGGATGATTTATCCCTTGATTTATGTAAAAAGGTGCTCTTAATCCTTTCTTTTCATGTCTTATACCCAGGAAAGCACCCAAGGATAAAAATAACGGGAAACGGGCTCAAAACGGACCAAAACGGGCCAAAGAGGAAATCGACACTACCTTGACTTGGACCCACACGGCCGCGTGCAAGTCAATCATCTAGAACACGGCCTAACCCCGAATCACACTGGCCGTGTCTCATTAAAGAAATTTGAACACGGCCTGGCCACGATTCACACGGGCGTGCGCCATGGTCGTGCCTCTACCGTGGAGAAGATCAATTTCATTCGGGAAAGGATACTTAGGGAGAAAGAAATGAATTTTAAAAGCCTATAAATACACCCTAAGTATGACCTAAGAGGGGGAGCCTAAAGCCATCGCCTAGGGGCGCTGCTGGCTAGAAGAAGGCGATTTGTGGGGATTCACTCAGGATAGCCGCTGATCCATCTCAAGAAGCTTAAATATACTTAAGACGACGATCTCTCCTTCAATTTCTTCGGTGTTTTAGGATTTCTTATGTTTTGTTTTATCTTTTCTCTTGAGATGTTTTCCTTTATTGTTATGAACTAAACCCTTCTGGATACCCGAAGAGATGAAACCTATGATGAATCTTGTTATTGTTTTCTGAATTATATTATAATTACTTAGTTTGTTCTTAATTATGTGAGCTTAATCCAAATTTAATGTGCTTAGGTGGAGCAGGAATAGACCCTGCCTAAGAGTAGATCCAACATAATTAAGCAGAGTTGATCGCACGCCTAGAGATAGTGTGACGAGATTTTGCCAGATTAGGGTGAAACCTAATATGGGAATCCATAGATAGATTTACTGCTATTCTAGGGGGTTATTATAAGAGAACGAGAGTTCCACTAATTAACCTAGGGTTAGACGTTATTCGCCTCGAGAGAGGGTTTATATACGTTAGGGAGTCTTACGGATCAAACTAAGTGAATAAATCGTATGGTTCAGTGTTAGATAACAAGTGAAGTCTAGGTGGATTCTTCCTAGGGTATCATCTAAATAAACTTTGTTTTTCCCAAGTTATTTTCCAAATTCATTCTTTTTTGTCTTAGAGTCTTTAGTTTAGTGGTTAATTAATTTAGATTAGATAAACAATCTCTCTTTATTTTTAGGCTAGATAATAAAAAGAAAGTTAGTATTAGTACTTTTAGTTCCTTTGGGTTCGATAATCCGGTCTTACCTAAGCTATACTACTGTTCGATAGGTGCACTTGCCTCAATCGTTGTCAGAGTTAGATTCCAGGTTCAATCATTCTTTTTATAAATTTTAAAGCTCTGATTCACAGCGATCAGGAAGCGAGTAAAATCCTAGATCATTTCCATTCAGGATCTTCAGGGGGACATTACAGCGGGATTAAGACAGCACACAAAGCGCTCGAATCAGGATTTTACTGGCCAACTCTTTTCAAAGATGCCAACAGGTATACCGCTTCGTGTGATAAATGCCAGAGAACAGGTAATATCTCTAAACGCGATGAAATGCCTCAAACATATATGTTATCATGTGAGATATTTGATGTACGGGGTATTGATTTTATAGGTCCGTTCCTCAGTTCATTTGGAAACAAATACATCTTAGTAGCAGTAGATTACATGTCAAAATGGTTGGAAGCCCAAGCTTTACCTACTAACGATGCTAGAGTCAGTAGTAAAGTTTCTTAAAAACTTTTCTCTCGCTTTTGGAACACCCAAAGCAATCATCATGATAGGGGCCCTCACTTTTGCAATACTCAATTTGAAAAAGTCTTAAGAAAATATGGAGTACACCACGCAACACGGCTACCCTTATCATCCTCAAACCCGGTGGGCAAGTGGAAATGGTAAACCAAGAGTAGGCGAATCCTAGAAAAATAGTTGAATCAAATAGGAAAGATCAAGCAAGAAAAGTAGATGACGCTTTATGGGCCTCTGAGCAAGCATTTAAAACCCCTTTAGGGACATCCCCGTACAAACATGTTTACGGAAAGAGTTGTCATCTACCATTTGAGTTAGAACACAAAGCCTACTGGGCTATAAAATTCTTGAATTACGATCTTAAAACTGCAGTGAAAAGAGGATGATGCAGTTAAACGAACTGGATGAATGGCGAGCTGAGGTTTATGAGAATTCACGACTATATAAGGAGGCAACAAAATGATGCCATGATGCTCGTTTAAAACAATCAAAGCAATTCGAAGTAGGATACTTAGTCTTGTTGTATAATTCAAGGCTCAAACTATTTCCTGGAAAGCTGAAATCAAGGTGGTCAGGCCCATTCGTGATAAAATCTATTTTTCCTTACGGCACAGTCGAGGTAACCCATCCAACTCAAGGAACATTCAAGGTAAATGGCCATCGACTGAAACTTTATAAGGGTGAAGATTTCAAGGAATTGAGAGAGGAGCTTCAGCTCTGTGAACCTTCTTTCAGGAATGAAAATAGGGTGAGTCTAGCTTAAGAATTTAAACGAGCGCTCCTCGGGAGGCAACCCGAGCACTAACTTCACTAACCCCATTAATTTTTCACATTTTAATTTTATTTTTCTTTTTAACACCTAAATCAAACTAACTGATTCAGTAAAGCACATGTTTTCTACCACACGACCTTACACACGGGCATGCCAAAGACCGTGTGGTCAACATGGGATGAAAAATAGGCGTGCAGGTAGACGTGTGAGAAAACAAAGAGAAAATTTCCCCAACACGGGTTGCGATAAAAAGACCACGGCCGTGCGATGTGACCATGGTCTATCCTGAGTAACTAAGCACGGGCATGAGCCACACCCGTGCCTGCCAACCGTGTGAAACACTGACTATATACACACGGGGGCGGCGACCTAAAGCACGGGCGTGGGAGAAGCGAACATAATAGCACACGCTGATGAACCATAAAAGTAACATATTTTAATCCCACATTTAGCATACTTTTGGATGATTTATCCCTTGATTTATGTAAAAAGGTGCTCTTAATCCTTTCCTTTCATATTTTATACTCAGGGAAGCACCGGAGGATGAAAAGAACGAGAAATGGGCTTAAAACAAGCAAAATGGGCCAAAGCACGAATTCAACACGGCCTGGGCCCAAGACCACACGGCCGTGCCTCCTCAATAATCTCGAACACGGTCTAAGCCACGAAATACACGGTCGTGCCTCATTAATGAAGTTCGCACACGGCCTAAAGTCGACTCACATGGGCGTGTGCCATGAACGTGTCCCTGCCGCAGAATAGAGCAATTTCAATCGGATTTGGATACTTAGGGGCAAAAAAACACATTCCAAAAGCCTATAAATACACCCTAAGTATGAACTAA
This sequence comes from Gossypium sturtianum, assembly GCA_025698515.1. Classification (NCBI taxonomy): domain Eukaryota; kingdom Viridiplantae; phylum Streptophyta; class Magnoliopsida; order Malvales; family Malvaceae; genus Gossypium; species Gossypium sturtianum. The sequence goes on from CM046951.1 coordinate 39,344,210, forward strand.
AAGGGGGAGTCGTCGAGAGCCTAAAGCTACCATTTAGAGGCGTCTTGCTAGGCCAGAGAGGGCAGATTTGTGGGGATTCGTTCAGGGATGGCCAGTTGATCCATCTCAGGAAGCCGAAATTCTACTCAAGACGGAGGATCTCCTCTTCAATTCCTTCAGGGGGTTTTAGGGATTTCTTATGTTTTGTTTTATATTTTCTTCTGAGATGTTTTCTTTTATTATTATGAACTAAACCCTCAGATACCTGAGGGGGATGAAACTTAGATGAATCTTGTTATCGTTTGCTGAACTATATGATAAATATTTGATTTGTTCTTAATTATGTGTTCTTAATTCTTGTGTTGATATTTCGCGGATATTAATTCAAGTTTGATGTGCTTAGGTGGAGGAGCAAAAGTCCCTGCCTAGGAGTAGATCTAGTATAGTTAAGCGGAGTTGATCGCACGCCTAGAGATAGGGTGACGAGGCGTTGCCGGATTAGGGTGAAACCTAATATGGGAGTCCATAGATCGAGTTAATGCGATTCTAGGGGTTTTAATTAGAAAGAGATTTCAATTAATCAACCTAGGGTTAGACGTTATTCGCCTCGAGAGAGGGTTTAATATAAATTAGGGAATCCTACGGATCAAGTCAAATGAATAAATCGTCTGGTTTAGAGTTAGGTAACAAGTGAAGTCTAGGTGGATTCTTCCTTGGGTGTCGTCTTAATTAATTGGTTTTTCTTCAAGTATTCTCCCAAATTCATTCTTCTTTGTCTTAGAGTCTTTAGTTTTAGTAGTTAATTAATTTAGATTAATCAACCATTCGCTTAATTCTTAGGCTAAATAATAGAAAGAAAGTTAGTATTAGTACTTTTAGTTCCTTTGGGTTCGACAATCCGGTCTTGCCTAAACTATACTATTGTTCGATAGGTGCACTTGCCTCAATCGTTGTCATAGTTAGTTTCCCGGTTCGATCATTATCTTTATAAAATTTAAAACTCTGACTTCACAGCGATCAAGTTTTTGGCGCCGTTGTCGGGGAACTAAAAGATTAAGAACACTCTATTTTTATTACTTTAGCCATTTTTATTTTTTGCAATTCAATTTTATTTCTTATTTTATTTGCTAATTTTTCTTCTTTTATTACTTTTTCCTTCCATGTACCTCTAGTTTATGACTAGAAGGAACCCGAGAGGACCACTAGTATACGACAGTGATATTGAAGCTACCGCTCGAAGGAATCACAGAGAAATTAGGCGAGCCCTAAATTACACGTAAAAAAGAAGAGAAGGCGGATCCAATCCTACGTAAGGGATGGACGAGAATAATCCACCACCCCAAGATGTGGCAGAAAATAATGCTCCACATACTATGTATGATTATGCTAAACCTCATTTAACAGGAGCCGAATAAAGTATTGTTAGGCCTCCTATAGCTGCTAATAATTTTGAATTAAAGCCTAACACTATACAAATGATTCAACAATTTGTTCAATTTGATGGTTTGCGGGGCGAAGATCCAAACACTCATATAGCTAATTTTTAGAGTTACGTGATACCTTCAAAATAAATGGCGTTTCGATGATGCCATACGTCTTGATTATTTCCCTTTTCATTAAGGAATAAAGCCAAACAGTGGTTAAACTCGTTACCACGAGGGTCAATCACCACATGGGATCAAATGACCGAAATTTTTTTATTAAATTATTTCCCACCAGCCAAAACGGCCAAATTACGGAATGATATCTCTTCTTTTGTGCAGATGGATTTAGAGACATTATATGATGCATGGGAGATATATAAGGATCTCTTGAGAAGGTGTCCACACCATGGTTTACCCTTGTGGCTCCAAGTCCAAACTTTCTATAACGGTGTAAACCCCTCAATGAGGAAACTAATTGATTCAGCCGTCGGTGGAACCCTGAACAACAGAACTCCTGAAGCAACCTACGAATTCATAGAGGAGATGTCACTGAATAACTATCAGTGGCAGGTTACAAGGACAAAACCAACAAAATCATCCGGAGACTTCAACATCGATGCAGTAACCATGCTATCAACACAAGTAGAGATTATGAATAAAAAGCTTGATAGTTTGTGTTCTTCGCAGGTACATCCAGTGATGCAGTGCAACGCAAGTGGAACTGTGGCGAATCCTGAGTACCCACCCTACCAACCGAGCATAGAAATCGAACAGATGAACTATATAGGTAACAATTTAAGATCTAATAATAATCCTTATAGTAATACTTATAATCCAGGTTTGAGGAACCACCCAAATTTTTCATGAGGAGGACAAGGAAATCAAGGAAATCAAAGACAACAACCTCCTCAAAATTTCCAAAATCAGCTCTATCCACAGGAGAAGAAGCCGAACCTTGAAGAGATGCTGACAAAATTCATGGCAGCTACAGATAACCGTCTCCAAGACACTGAGACCACCCTTAAGAATCAACAGGCATCAATTAAAGGGATCGAGAGCCAAGTCGAGGAACTCACTAAGACAGTTGGACAACTTGCAAAGATAATTTCCGAACGACCACAAGGGCGTCTACCAAGCAACACTGAGATTAACCCAAAGGAGTAAATCCAAGCCATAACAGCTCAAGAAAGTGAAGGGTTAGACGAGCCCAATTCAAAGCAAGAGAATGTGGTCAAAGAAGGTAAGGTTGAGGTAAGTAATAATAAGCCAAAACCGGTAATCAAAGAGTACCAACCTCGCATACCATATCCCGAAGCATTAAGGAGAGACGACACAGAGGAATAGTTCGGTAAGTTTCTTAAACTTTTAAAGAAATTACATATTAACTTACCGTTACTTGAAGCTCTTTCACAGATGCCAGATTCTAGAAAAATTTTAAAAGAACTTTTGACGAACAAGCGTAGGATAGACGAGGCATCACACGTGGAACTAAATACAATGTGCTCAGCAATCTTGCAAAATAAACTACCACAGAAATTAAAAGATCCAGGGAGTTTTACAATTCCATGTTTAATTAATAGTTTACCTATTGATAATGCGTTAGCTGATCTAGGGGCAAGCATAAATGCCATGCCTTATAAATTATTTAAACAACTAGGTCTAGGGAAACCCAAACAAACTAGGATGAGAATTCAACTAGCTGATAAAACTGTTAGAATTCCTAGGGGTATTATCGAAGATGTTCTTGTGAAAATTGATAAATTCGTTTTCCCAGTAGATTTTGTTGTTTTAGACATGGATGAGGATAATTGGATCCCCTTAATCTTAGGAAGACCATTTTTATCAACTGCCAGGACTAAAATTGATATTGATGCAGGAGAACTTATACTTCGTGTAGGTAACGAGACAATCACTCTCAAAGCTCTTGATTCAGCTAGAATATCGAGTAATCAAGGTGAGAAAACAAACTCTATTGATAACCATTCGGTTAACCCTTCTTTTCAGGAAGCACCACAAAAGAATACAACTGAACCCAATCCTAGACCCAGTGTTAACAAAGAAATAACTCATGAGGAACGAGGGATTCAATTCGATGATCTAGACGAGTGGAAGACGCATTTCAAGGAGAAATTAGGAATACACGAAGCAGAACCAGAACCACTCCACCAATCAAACAAGTTCAAAATCAGAGATCAGGTATTGATAGAAAAAACAGACCCTCGAACATCTCCTCCTGACCCTAACACAAACAAAGAAATACCATTTAGGGTAATCAGTGTTTTTCCATACGGAACAGTCGAGATAAGTAATCCTATCTTTGGCACTTTCAATATAAATGCATCTCGACTTAAATACTATCATGATAATGAAACCGATAGCATGAGGAAAGAATTTCAACTACTCAAACCACCATGAACATACAAATGAGAGGAGAGTCTAGCTTAAGACTATAAACGAGCGCTTCTCGGGAGGCAACCCGAATACTAACCCCATTAACTTTTACATTTTTATTTTGCCTATTTTATCTTTTCTTTATAGTATCTAACTTTAAACTAACCAAAAGTGCAGTTTCCAGGCCACACGGCCTTACACACGGCCGTGGCCGTGGCCGTGTGGAAGTATAGAATCACCGTACTGACACGGTAGAGAGGGTACAAGTCAGAAAGAATCAAATCTTTGAGTCACGGACTCTAACCACCAACCCACGGGCACCGAAAAATGCCATGGCCGTGCGACACGGCCATGGACGACACTGACTTAGCACCAACGGGCGTGGCGACCTGAGCATGGGCGTGGGAGAAACAAACGGGGCCCACCACGGTCGTGCGATGCGGCCGTGTGAATCGACACGCCCATGATACACGGGCGTGGAGTTATACATGATTTGAGAATTCTATTTAAACCACCCACCCCTCCCTCTTCTCACCTAATTTTCACCCTTCTTCCTCCCTTTCACCCTTATACACCAAACATTCTTAGCATTCTTCATTCTTACAGCATTCTTCTGAAACTTTTGGACATGTCTAAGAAACAGAAGGATCCCAGCACAGTCTCCCTCATGGAGACCGATCTACATAAGTTCATGCTGGCCGCTTCAATCACTCGACAAGCCAAGGGTCTTTGAGACCATTTAAATTTTCCTCTTCTTTACTCTTCTTCTTTATTTTCCTTCTCTTTAACACTCTTATGCTTAATTTAGCTTATTTTATCTTAGTTTCTTAATTTTAGGTTCTAAAGGTCGCTAGGGAATCACGCCACTTCCATACACCAAAGACCTCCATGACCTTAGAGGTCACACCCACCTCGCGAACCATCCAACAATAAGGACCCTACGGTCCATTTTTCTTTTCTTTTAATTTTAGTTTCATCTTTATTTTTCTTCACTTTAGCTTGCTATTCTTTAATTATTTAATTAGTATAGTTTTAATTATTATTATTATATCCTGGCTAATCCTCCATGAGCTACCCAATTTCTTCATCTAGCACAGGATCGTCATCCAGACCGACCCCTCCAACGTATTTTCCACATCCTCCAAGGATTTCATCCATAATTCAGGAAGTTTCACTTCTCCCCATATATTATGATTTCAGTATTATTGTGTTATTATCTAACTTTGTACATTGAGGGCAATGTACATATTAAGTGTGGGGGGGTGAACACCCTAAAAAGGTGCCTAATTTTTTTGCATTATTCTCAAATTCCTGAAATTAGGTGCCAAACTTTTTACATTATTCTCAAAACCTGAATTATGTCTTGTTTCTTAAAGTAAGTTTCTCATATTATCATTAGAATGAAATTCCTATGATTTGTGATTTTTATTGATATGTTTTAGATTAAGTCATTGATAATTGTGCATTGATGATTGAATTCTAGGAATACTAGAGAATCAAGCATGATAAGTCTATTTTTCAGAATTAAAAAATATTTCTAGGTTGTCTACCTGAATTTGAATATTACTTTGAAGTTTGAAATTTACAAGGTTGATATCAAAATACCCATATTTTTTGTGAGATTTTGAGCCTTATAGAGAATAAATTCTTTTTCTTGCTCACTTTATTGATTATGAGTGTGTCAACATTGATTTGTTATTCTAGAACTTGCATCGATTATACATGTCGAGACCACACCTTGTATTTGATATACAGAAATGATAAAGGCACCTAGGATTTAACCCACTTACTCCACTAAAAACCTACCTTCATAATTAACCCCTAGTGAACCCCGTTTAAACCTAACAACCCTTTTTATTGACTCACCCACTAATATTAACCCAAAACCCTTTGTTTTTGTTATCACCATTCCTTTTGACTACCCTTATATCGAGATTTGATTTGATTAATAGCCTAACTATGTTTTTTATTTCAGTAATTTATCCTTTGTTATGTATTTATGATTTGTTCGTAAAAAAAAAAATCAATCAAAATCAAAAAGAGTTTATTCATTTTTAGTTTTGTGATTAAAGAGCTTATACGTTTGAATTCCAAATATTGAAGAAGAAGCTCGTAGTATTAGTATTTTTTTCAAATTGATGTAATCACTTTTACTTAGTTTGTTGTTTCTGGTTAGGTAATTTGTCAATTCAATCTCGATTCTAACCCTCTAATTCAGCCTTTATCCACACCTTCACCCAATCCCCATTACAACCCTTTCAAAGACCTTTTGATTTATGCATCATCTCATATTAAAGTGGTGGAGATTTAATTTTCATGCAAGCCTATGGGATTAACTTTTCATGTTCGATATTCGAGTGCTTAATTCTGAACCTTAAACACTTCGAGTGATTTGAGTGAATCTTTCGTGAGAATGTCAATCTTTGTAGGTTTTGAACCAGAGGTAATTATTTAGGTGAAGGGAAACACCTATGTTTTGTGCTACAAATATATGACTTAGATTGTTTGAATCTTTAGGACTCTTTGAGTTAAATTATCCATGTATAAATCATCTATGAATTATGATAAGACATTGTTGATAGGAATATTGAATCATGGAAAGTTCGTTTTAATTGTAAGTTGAGAATTTTGCTTGAGGACAAGCAAAAGCTTAAGTGTGGGGGTATGTGATGAACCATAAAAGTAACATATTTTAATCCCACATTTAGCATACTTTTGGATGATTTATCCCTTGATTTATGTAAAAAGGTGCTCGTAATCCTTTCTTTTCATATTTTATACTCAGGGAAGCACCAGAGGATGAAAAGAACGAGAAACGAGCTTAAAACGAGCCAAATGGGCCAAAGCACGAAATCAACACGGCCTAGGCCCAAGACCACACGGCCGTGCCTCCTCAATAATCTCGAACACGGTCTAAGCCACGAAATACACGGCCGTGCCTCATTAATGAAGTCCGAACACGGCCTAAAGACAATTCACACTGGCTTGTGCCATGGCCGTGTCCCTGCCACGAAAAAGATCAATTTCAATCAGATTTGGATACTTAGGGGAAAAGAAACACATTCCAAAAGCCTATAAATACACCCTAAGTATGACCTAAAAGGGGGGAGTCGATGGGAGCCTAAAGCTACCGTTGAGGGGCGTCTTGCTAGGCCAGAGAGGGCAGATTTGTGGGGATTTGCTCGGGGATAGCCAGTTGATCCATCTCAAGAAGTCGAAATTCTACTCAAGACGGAGGATCTCCTCTTCAATTCCGTCAGGGGGTTTTAGGGATTTCTTATGTTTTGTTTTATCTTTTCTTCTGAGATGTTTTATTTTATTGTTATGAACTAAACCCTCGATATACGAGGGGATGAAACTTAGATGAATCTTGTTATCGTTTACTGAACTATATGATAAATACTTGATTTGTTCTTAATTATGTGTTCTTAATTCTTGTGTTGATATTTCACGGATATTAATTCAAGTTTGATGTGCTTAGGTGGAGGAGCAAAAGTCCCTGCCTAGGAGTAGATCTAGCATAGTTAAACGAAGTTGATCGCGCGCCAAGGGATAGGATGACGAGGCGTTGCCGGATTAGGGTGAAACCTAATATGGGAGTCCATAGATCGAGTTAATGCGATTCTAGGGGTTTTAATTAGAAAGAGATTTCAATTAATTAACCTAGGGTTAGACGTTATTCGCCTCGAGAGGGTTTAATATAAATTAGGGAATCCTACGGATCAAGTCAAATGAATAAATCGTGCAGTTCGAGTTAGGTAACAAGTGAAGTCTAGGTGGATTCTTCCTTGGGTGTCGTCTTAATTAATTGGTTTTTCTTCAAGTATTCTCCCAAATTCATTCTTCTTTCTCTTAGAGTATTTACTTTTAGTAGTTAATTAATTTAGATTAATCAACCATTCGCTTAATTCTTAGGCTAAATAATAGAAACAAAGTTAGTATTAGTACTTTTAATTCCTTTGGGTTCGACAATCCGGTCTTGCCTAAACTATACTACTGTTTGATAGGTGCGCTTGCCTCAATCGTTGTCATAGTTAGTTTCCAGGTTCGATCATTATCTTTATAAATTTTAAAACTCTGACTTCACAGCGATCACATGCCCAGGGAACACGGGTATGGGCAACATCGCAAATGTGCCCAAATTTGAAAATCACGAAAAACACGGGCTGAATAATAGACACACGGGTGTGGCCTCTACCCGTGTCACCTTTATTATTTAAAGAATCACAGCCCCGTTTTCCCCAAATTTCTTCCCAAACCCCAAACCTAGCTGTTCTCCCTCCAAAAGAGACTACCCCCTAATCCGGCCACCATCAACAAGAATCACCCCCATTCGACTCCCATAACCCCCTCACCTCTGATCCTTTCAAAAACTCATACAAAAACGAAGACATGCCCGTGTTAACAGGAGTCCACGCCCACTGCACCACCGTGTTACCCAGATTTTTAATAGCACACGACCGTGCTCTGCCCGTCCACACCGCCACGCTCGAACCCACTATTGGTACAATGTCGTCGTTACGAGGAAAGCGAACCACAGCCACCACTTCTAAAAACCGAAAGGGACCTGGCTCATCCTCTGCTAGCGCAACCAACGAAGTGTGCCACGGGTTCCTCCAATTTCCTCCAGGGGTCCAAGAGGACCGTTATAAATTACTACGTGCGCGGCCCCTCGACACAGGCAGATGCATCGACTGGGCCACTCTAGAGTAGGTCCATCTTGACGGTGACATACGGGCTCTCCTAACCACTGATCCGTGGGAGCATTTCTTCAACATTTTCGAGCCCACATACCTAGAGCTCACTTTGGAACTCTGCTCAACATTTCAACTTCAAACAGTGATGAGCCATTACGATGATCCAGGCACGATACAATTTCGTCTCGGCGGCACTATACGACAGTCGAATGTGCCACAGTTCGGAGCTACTTTAGGACTTTATACGGACAACTTCGTAGAAGAGAATGACCTTTCAGAGTTGCATCGCCATATACATTTCAGCCCCACCCAATGCTGGCACAAGATAGCTACCAACTACCACAATTATGACCCTAGTCGCTCAAAAGTGACGGCCTTGGCTCCGCCTCAGAGGTATGTACACGCTATTTTGGCTCATACTATGACAGGTCAACGAGAGAGCACCGGCGTCGTCAATACTCATGACACCTACTATCTATGGTGCATGTCGAACGGACATGTTGTCGACCTAGCATATTTTATAGCCCGAGATATTCAACATCAGACGGAGCAGCATCGGTGAGGGATCATATCTATGGGTCCCTACATCACACGCTTGGCTCGGTACTACGGACTCCTCAACACCGACGTACAAACCTCTTCACTCACACTGATAGGGCAGATGGCCCCGCAGGGCATCCAGATGATGCTACATATGAGGATGATTCAGCATCAACGTGGGACCGACCCTCCCCAATACCGGCTTGTAACCCCCACCGACGTGAACGACCATGAGGACATTACTGATGATGTCCCACCACCACAGGAGGCGCCACTCCCGAGCCAGCATCCCTCCCATACACCAACTTCACTTTCAGACATTTCTGCACCCCTCAATCGGTTTGAGCACTACTGTACTTAACAATTTAATGATACCGCTCGATGATTTGACGGCATTGAGGCCACACTTCAGTAGATTTGTCACCACTTTCATATATCGCTGCCTCAACCACCCAGCGACTAAGCAGATGACGAGGACCTTTGAGTCCTTTTTCTTATATTTATTTACCATTTTTTTTAAGTTTCAGTTATTAAACTTTAAATTTCGTCTTGTTAGAACTTTTATTTAGTATAGTTCAGTTTCTTTTATCACTGGCTATCTAACCCTCGAGTATCCCTAACAACTTTCATTAAATATTTCTCCCTAAACATTTCACTGATGACTTTGTAGATTAGATAGAATTAATATACAACTCAAGGAGCAAAATTATCACTTATACCTAGTCATCACATCCATCATGAAACATCCTCCAAGGATCTCATCCATAATTCAGGAAGTTTCACTTCCCTCGCTATCTTATGATCTTATTATCTTGCTATTATCTATCTTTGTACATTGAGGGCAATGTACATCTTAAGTGTGGGGGGGTGAACAACCTAAAAAGGTGCCTAACTTTTTTCATTATTCTCAAATTCCTGAAATTAGGTGCCAAACTTTTTGCATTATTCTCAAATCCTGAATTATGTCTTATTTCTTAAGTAAGTTTCTCATATTATAATTAGAATGAAATTCCTTTGATTTATGATTTTTATTGATGTGTCTTGGATTAAATCATTGATAATTGTGCATTGATAATTAAATTCTAAGATACTAGAGAATCAAGCATGATAAGTCTATTTTTCAAAAATTAAATTTTTTTCTAGGTTGTCTACCTGAATTTGAATATTGCTTTGAAATTTGAAATTTACGAGGTTGACATCAAAGTACCCATAATTTTTGTGAGATTTTGAGCCTTATAGAGCATCAATTCTTTTTCTTGCTCACTTTAAAAATTATGAGTGTGTCAACATTGACTTGTTATTCTAGAACTTACATTGATTATACATGTCGAGACCATACTTTTTGATTTGATATACTGAGATGATAAAGCCACTTAGGTTTTAACCCACTTACTCCACTAAAAACCTACCTTCATAATTAACCCCTAGTGAACCCCATTGAATCCTAACAAACCTTTTTATTGGCTTACCCGCTAATATTAACCCAAAACCCTTTTTATTTGCTATCACTATCCTTTTTAACTACCCTTATATCGAGATTTGATATGATCAGTTGCCTAACTATGATCTTTATTTCAGTAATTTATTCCTTATTATGACTTGTTCTTAAAAAAATCGAAGTATATTCATTGTTAGATTTGTAATGAGCTTATACGTTTGAATTCCAAATATTGAAGAAGAAGTTCGTAGTATTAGTATTCTTAATTTTCAATTGATTACTTTTATTTAGTTCATTGTTTCTGATTAGGTAATTTGTCAGTCCAATCTCGATTCTAACCCTCTAATTCAGCCTTTATCCACACCTTTAACCCAAGCCCCATTACAACCATGTTAAAGACCTTTGGATATGTGTATCATTTCATATCATAGTGGTGGAGATTTGATTTTCATACAAGCCTATGGGATTAACTTTTCATGTTTGACTTTTGAGTGCTTAATTCTGAACCTTAAACACTTTGAGTGATTTGAGTGAATCTTTAATGAGGATGTCAATCCCTGTCGATTTTGAATCAGAGGTAATTATTTAGATGAGGGGAAACACCTATGTTTTGTGCTACAATTGTATGACTTAGACTGTTTGAATCTTTAGAACCCTTTGAGTTGAATTATCCATGTATGAATTATCCTTAAATTATGATGAAACATTATTAATGACTATTATGATTTAAGGGAAATTTGTTTTAATTATGAGTTGAGAATTTTGCTTGAGGACAAGCAGAAGCTTAAGTGTGGGGGTATTTGATAAACCGTAAAAGTAACATATTTTAATCCCATATTTAGCATGCTTTTGGATGAATTATCCCTTATTTTATGTAATTTGGTGCTCTTAATCCTTTATTTTCATGTTTTATACTCATGGAAGCACCAGAGGATGAAAAGAATAAGAAACGGGCTTAAAACGGGCTAAATGGGCCAGATCACGAAATCGACATGGCCTGGACCCAAGACCACACGACCGTACCCCATTAATGAAGTCCAACACGGCCTGGCCACGATTCACACGGGTGTGTGCCATGGCCGTGCCCCTGCCGTGGCAAAGAGAAGTTTCGTTCGGATTGGGATACTTAGGGGCAAAGAAACACATTCCAAAAGCCTATGTATACACCCTAAGTATGACCTAAAAGGAGGAGCCCAAGGCTATCGTCTAGGGGCGTCTTGCTAGGCCAGAGAAGGTAGATTTGTGGGGATTTACTCGAGGATAGCTAGTTGATTCATCTCTAGAAGCCAGAATTATACTCAAGACGGAGGGACTCTCCTTCAATTCCTTCAGGGAGTTTTAGGGATTTCTTATGTTTTGTTTTATCTTTTCTTCTGAGATGCTTTCTTTTATTGTTATGAACTAAACCCTCAGATACCTGAGGGGGATGAAACTTAGATGAATCTTGTTATCGTTTACTGAACTATATGATAAATATCTGACTTGTTCTTAATTATGTGTTCTTAATTCTTGTGTTGATATTTTTGGGATATTGATCCAAGTTTGATGTGCTTAGGTGGAGGAGCAAAAGTCCCTGCCTAGAGTAGATCTAGCATATTTAAGGCGATTTGATCGCGCCTAGAGATAGGGTGACGAGATTTTGTCGGATTAGGGTGAAACCTAATATGGGATTCCATAGATCGAGTTAATGCAATTCTAGGGGTTTTAATTAGAAAGAGATTTCAATTAATCAACCTAGGGTTAGACGTTACTCGCTTCGAGAGAGGGTTTAATATACATTAGGGAATCTTACGGATCAAGTCAAATGAATAAATCGTGCAGTTCGAGTTAGATAACAAGTGAGTCTAGGTGGATTCTTCCTTGGGTGTCATCTTAATCAATTGGTTTTTCTTCAAGTTATTTTCCCCAAATTCATTCTTCTTTGTCTTAGAGTCTTTAGTTTAGTAGTTAATTAATTTAGATTAAACAACAAATTCCCTTTATTTTAGGCTAGATAATAAAAAGAGAGTTAGTATTAGTACTTTTAGTTCCTTTGGGTTCGACATTCCGGTCTTGCCACTAAACGATACTACTGTTCGATAGGTGTGCTTGCCTTAAATCGTTGTCATAGTTAGTTTCCATGTTCGATCATTCTTTTTATAAATTTTAAGACTTTGACATCGTGAAAACAACGATCTATACTGCAAGGGCTCGAGCCTAATTTACTTGAAGCTCAGCTACAAACTACTATTTTAGTCCCGCAACCGGTACTACTTGGAGTGTAGAGATGGGTGGGTTGATTATATCCCCACATGGAGTGTAGGGTTGGACGGAGATAGAGTGTAGAGGCTGGTTGGGTAGGATTTCCTGATTGCATATTGGTTACCGTTACTATTACTGAGATGGAATAAAGCCCGAACTGATATTGATATTGTAATGGGTCAAGGCCCTAATGTATGACTGCTCCTGTATTGTAATGGGCTAAGGCCCTAACTGAAACGGAAACCATTACTAAAATGGGCTTAGGCCCAGATTGTGATTAAGCTACATGCGGTTTTTTATATGGGATTACACACTGAGTTTTCGTAAACTCACCCATTTGTTTTATCTGTACAGGTAATCCCCAGACATAGGCAGATCGGTGCAGCAGAGGACACAACGGTGGCCACACGACTCATTTCATACTATTTTAGTAATTAATTATAATTTTGATTTTATTTTGAGGTATTTACTGTAATAATGGCCTCTTTGGATTTTCATGGATTATTTGGGATTTTTATTGTTTTGATTTATAACTGCTAGTAGTAGGGACAATAGAGTTTTCAAAAATCAAACCTTTTTAACAAATTGCACACGAATACGCAAACTAGTTTTAAAGCTTCCGCGATAAGTGACGTTTTGAAAATTAATAGCGTTCTGAAAAAAATAACTTTTTGATAATGATTCACGTTTGGAAATGAACGACACGTCTTAGAATCAATGAAAGGTAATAAAAAGAGTACTAATAGAAAAGAGGGTTTTCTTTAACAACAATTTGCTTTATGAAAAACACTTCAATGTGACATCACCAGATTCGACCATAACGTCCAGGCCGGGTTTGGGGTGCTACACATGCATTAAATGATTTTAATGTTTTATAACAAAGGTTAAATGTGTAATTCAATAAATAACTTAAGTAAAATAACATAAAATTTAGATATCATCTTCTTCATATCATCTTTCCATCGAATTTTGAAGAGATAAAAAGCCATAGCTAGGGTTAATATTCGGCCAAGCTTCTCTTGCTCATTTAGGTATGGTTTTTGTCCCATTTTTAATGATTTCTATGTTTTTGAGATCGTTGCATCAAGTACTAGCTAGACCAGGGACTAATTTGCAAAACTGTTAAAGATTTTTATTGTTGCCATTGATGAATATGTATGATTTTTGATGATTGATGATAGATTTTGAATGTTTATTGATAGTTAAACAAGTTTTGTAAAGTGATTTTGATTAAAAATACGAATTAAGGATTAAATTAAGAAATGTGTAAAGTTAGTGGTTAAAATGTGAAATAAATGAATAATATGGGCTGCTAGGGGTATTATGGTAATTTGGCTAGCATAGGTTTATTGTGAATTTCATTAATGTGCAATTTTATGAAATAAGGACTAAATTGTGAAAATGTAAAAGTTTAGGGGCAAATGTGTAAATGTGCCTTAAAGGGTATTTTGGACTAAATTGAATGAATAGATGATTGAATAAGTTAATTTTGAATATATTTAGATCAAGAAAAGCAGAATTCAGACCTAGATCGGGGGAAAACTAAAGTTATTGACTAATCGACTTGATTCACCGTTTTAGCATCCGAGGTAAGTTCGTATGTAATAAGCATTGTTACACTTGTGCTTTAATTGCTTTGATATTGCATAAATTGTGTATATGAGATTATAGTCATGTTTGACGATGCTTCGGATATATATATGTGGCACTTAGTGTGCGATTCGAGATAGCTTCGGCTTTATATGGCACTTAGTGTGCGATTCGAGATAGCTTCGGCTTTATATGGCACTTAGTGTGCGATTCAGAATAGCTTCCCCTATATATGGCACTTAGTGTGCGAGACCGAGATAGCTTCGGCTATGTAAAGCACTTAGTGTGCGAGATTATATTAGCTTCAGCTATTCATTGGCACGTAGTGTGAGAGATATCAAGTATTCGACAGTATTACGAAAAGGTATGAGTTCGTTATGAATTTGTACAGGTATGTACATGTAAAGTATGAAGTCCAAATAGAATAAGTTATGAATTTGTATAAAAGCACATAAGTAAGTATGAGGAAGGTTTGTTGGTTATCATGATTTAGATGTTAATTAGTTTGAATAGATGATTGATGTATTATGAATTGTTGAGTATATTTAGTATGAACTTACTAAGCTTTATAGCTTACCTTGTTTGTTTCTCCCGTGTTTTACAGTGAATTCAAAGCTAGCTCGGATTTGGGGATCGTCAGAGACTACGTCACACTATCCAACCATCTACTTTGTACTTTTGAGTAGTGTATATATGGTATATGGCAAGTATAGGTTTGAGTCATTTTGGTATGTTTGATGAACATGTATTTTGAGCCATTTGATCTGGCTTATGATAATGAAACTGATGATGTTTATAAATTTGCAAATGATTCTATTTTGAGTTTGGTAATTGATCTATATTGTGTGGTTGAAGTTGAATTTATAATTGCTTAATAATATTAGGTAATTTGGTAAGCTATGTGCTTGAGATTTGATGCTTGATAATGTATGTATGTAATAGTTTAGTTGATTTAATTGTATATGTGAATTAGGTATGAAATTAGATGGCAAACTGTAGCATATTTGTAAATTGTATTGATGGTAAAGAAATGGTATGATTTGAACATTGGTTGATGGTATTTTGATGTATATTAGTGCCTTGAATTGGTACCATTTGTGCTTGTGTAGGTATGTGCAAAATGGGTGGCAAAATAGCTTGGTAAATAGCCTATTTTTGTCCACACGGGCAGAGACACGGGCGTGTGTCTCAGCCGTGTGTGACACACGGTCATGATACACGGCCGTGTGTCCCCTGGTGTTAAAATTGAAATAAAGTCAGTATGCTCCACACGGTCTCACACATGGGCGTGTGCTTGGCCGTGTGGTACAAGTAAGTATACCCCCTAATTGGCACACGGCTCAGCACACGGGCATGTGGGTTGGCTGTGTTGCATAAGTCAGTATACCCTACAGGTTTGGCACGGCCTAACACACGGGCGTGTGTGGCCACTTCGAAGGGCACACGGGCTAGACACACTGGCGTGTGGTTGGCCGTGTGACCCAAGTCAGTATGTACCCCATATTTTCACACAGCATGTGACACGGGCGTGTCTGGTGGTCATGTGAGACACACAGTCTTGCCACATGGGCGTGTATCCTCTGTTTGAAGCAAAAAAAAATTGGTGAAGTGTTGAAAATTTTCCCGAGTTATTGATTTAGTCCCGAATCATTTCTAATGCATGTTTAAGGCCTCGTAGGCTAGTTTAAGGGACACTATCATTGGTTGTGATTGAATTGTTTTTGGAATGATAAATTGTATATGAAATATGTGTTTTAAAGTGTTGTAAGTTCGGTAATGCTCCGCAACCCTATTCTGGCGTTGAATACGGGTGAGGGGTGTTACATTTATTGGTATCAGAGCTACGATTTAGTCAATTTTAAGACTAACATAGCGTGTGTGAGAGTCTAGCTATACATGCCATATATAAACTGTGATAGTGTGATGACTCCTGACATCTGAAAATGTGCTTTTATATAGCAAATGGATCCCAATCGAGCGATAGCTGATAAGGTAGAAAGTAATGTGCCTGCTCCCGCGCAAGGGACAGCGCCGTCTGAATCTAGACCCGTGACGGGTAGCCGGGGTGGAGAGGCTAAAGAAGCCTTCTTTCAAATGATGAATGAGTTGTTCACTCAATATATTCACACAAATCCGGCTGCTCAACAACCTCCACCTCCTCCTGTTCCCCAAACTTGACCTGTAGCTCCTCAAGAAGTCGAGCTTTTAAGATTGAACAAACCTCCAGTTGATAAGATTCGTAAACACGGGGCAGAAGAGTTCAGAGCTAATGTTGATGATGACCCTGAGAGAGCCAAGTTTTGGTTAGAAAATACTATTCGAGTGTTTGATGAAATTTCATGTACGCCAGTTGAATGCTTAAAGTGTGCTATTTCTCTTCTGAGAGACTCTGCATATCAATGGTGGAATACTTTAGTGTCGGTAGTGCCGAGAGAGTGAGTGACCTGGGAATTCTTTCAGACCGAGTTCCGGAAGAAATACATCAGTCAACAGTTCCTTGATCAAAAGCATAAAGAATTTCTAGAGTTGAAACAGGGCCTTATGACCGTAACCGAGTATGAGAGAGAATTTGTGTGGTTAAGTAAATATGCTCGAGAGTATGTTTCTACCGAAGAGATTATGTGCAAGTGGTTTATTGACGGGTTAAACGAAAATATTAAACTCCTGGTTGGGATATTAGATTTGAAAGAGTTTGTTGTGTTAGTTAACCGAGCTTGCAAAGTTGAATACTTTAATCGAGAAAAGAGAAAGGCTGATTCAGAGGCAAAAGACTCGAGGAAGATATCGATGAGTAAACCTTCTCATTCCTTGTCGAAAAATCCAGAGACTATTTTAACCGATCTACCACTTCAGTGAGATATCAGAATATAGATAGAGGAAAGCAATACACCAGCCCTAAGGCTCAAGCCACATCAGTATCGAGTGTTGGCAATATGAAAGATGTTAAACCCGAGTGTCAACAGTGTGGAAGATGACATTTTGGAGATTGTTGGATGAAAAATAATAATAGAGCTTGTTACAGTTGTGGTTCATGAGATCATTTTATCAGAGGTTGTCCCGAGCTAAATGAAAAAGATAAATCTTAGAATGCAAAATCGAGCAATATAGCTACTCGAGGGAGGACACCAAGAAATACGGGAAATGCAAATGGTAATCGTGGTACAACGAAAGATTCTACAGTGAGATCTGAGGCCAGAGTACCTGTTAAAGCTTACGCTATTCGCGCTCGTGAAGATGCTTCATCACCAGATGTTATTACGGGTACATTTTCTCTTTACGACACTAATGTTATTGCATTAATTTATCCTGGATCGACTCATTCGTATATATGTATGAATTTGGTGTCTAATAAGAGTGTGCCTGTCAAGTCTACTAAGTTTGTGATTAAAGTATCGAACCCCTTAGGAAAATATGTTCTAGTTGATAAAGTTTGCAAGAACTGTCCTTTAATGACTCAGGGTTACTGTTTTCCTGCTAACTTGATGCTTTTGCCATTTGATGTGTTCAATGTAATTCTGGGAATGGATTGGTTGACTCTACATGATGCTATTATGAACTGTAGATGAAAGATTATAAAATTGAAGTGTCAGAATAATGAAATTCTTCGGATTGAATCAAATGAATCGAGTGAATTGCCTATTGTGATTTCATCCATGTCAGCTCAGAGATATGTGAGAAAAGGTTGTGAAGCTTATCTTGCTTATGTTTTGGATACAAAAGTGTCTGAATCAAAGATTGAATTAGTGCTAGTTGTTTGTGAATATCCGGATATGTTTCTTGAAGAATTACTGGGATTGCCACCTATCACAGAGGTTGAATTTGGTATTGAATTAGTATGGGGAACAACACCGATATCGATAGCTCCATACAGAATGGCTCCAACAGAATTAAAAGAGTTGAAAGCTTAGTTGCAAGAATTGACAGATAGAGGTTTTGCACGCCGAGTTATTATGCACAGGGTGCACCCATATTATTTGTAAAGAAGAAAGATGGCACGATGAGAATGTGTATCGATTACAGACAGCTGAATAAAGTGACTATACAGAACAAATACCCTCTACAGTGGATTGATGATTTTTGATCAGTTGAAAGGTGCAACAGTGTTTTCAAAGATTGATTTGAGATCGAGTTATTATATGTTGCGAGTTAAAGACTCAGATGTGCCGAAAATAGTGTTTAGAACGAGATATGGAAATTATGAATTCCTTATTATGCCTTTCGGATTAACTAATGCTCCTGTAATTTTTATGGACTTGATGAACCGGATATTCAGACCGTATTTAGACAGATTCATTGTTGTATTCATCGATGACATTCTGATCTATTCGTGAGATGAATCTGAACATACCGAGCACTTGAGAATTGTGTTACAAACTCTACGTGATAAGCAATTGTTTGCAAAGTTCAGTAAATGTGAGTTTTGGCTCTGATAGGTTGGATTTTTGGGGTTTATCGTTTCTGCTGAAGGCATTAGAGTTGACCCGAGTAAGATTTCTGCTATTGTTGACTGGAAACCTCCGAGAAATGTGTCTAAAGTCCGTAGTTTTCTAGGCTTAGTGGGCTATTACCGAAGATTCGTGAAAGGATTTTCGATGATTGCGACATTGATGACATGACTACTTCAGAAAGATGTGAAATTTGATGGGTCAGAAAAATGTCAGCAAAGTTTCGAACAATTGAAAGCATTGTTAACTGAAGCACCAGCTTTGGTTCAACCTAAATCGGGGAAAGAGTTTGTGATTTATAGTGATGCTTCATTGAACAGTTTAGGTTGCGTATTGATACAAGAGGGAAAAGTTGTAGCTTATGCCTCCAGACAGTTGAAACCGCATGAAAATAACTATCCGACGCATGATTTAGAGTTGGCTGCTATAGTTTTTGCATTAAAAATCTGGCGTCATTTTTTGTTCAGTAAAAAATGCCACATCTTAACTGATCATAAGAGTTTAAAGTATATTATGATTCAGAAAGATTTCAATTTGCGACAACGGAGATGGCTCGAGCTACTAAAAGATTATGAATTGGTGATTGATTATCATCCGAGAAAAGGAAATGTGGTTGCGAATGCTTTGAGTAAAAAGTCTTTGTTTGCATTACTAGTAATGAATACCTAGTTGATGATTTGTGATGATGGCTCTATTTTAGCTGAACTAAAAGCTAAATCGGTATTTCTTCAATAAATCTGTGAAGCTCAAAAAAATGATCGTGAATTGCAAGTTAAACGGACTCAATGTGAGACTATCCCTAATTCAGAGTTTTAGATTGGAACCGATGGTTGTTTAAGGTACCAAAATAGAATTTGCATACCGAGAAATTTAGAGCTCATTCAGAAGATCTTGCACGAAGCGCACAATAGCTGTTTATCTGTTCATCTGGGAGTACCAAAATGTACAACGATTTGAAGCAGTTTTATTGGTGGCAAGGCATGAAACGAGCTATCTCAGAATTTGTTTCTAAATGTTTGACTTGTCAACAAGTCAAAGCTTAACATCAAGTACCATCGGGTTTACTGCAGCCTGTGATGATTCCCGAGTGGAAATGGGATAGAGTTACAATGGATTTTGTGTCGGGATTGCCCCTAACTCCGAAAAAGAAAGATGCTATCTGGGTTGTTGTTGATCGACTAACGAAATCTGCTCATTTCATACCGGTACGTATAGATTACTCACTTGATAGACTAGTTGAATTATACATTTCTGAGATTGTTAGATTGCACGGAGTGCCAGTTTTGAATATTTCGAATAGAGATTCGAGGTTTACGTCTCGATTTTGGAAGAAATTAAAAGAAGCTCTGGGTATAAAGTTGAATTTCAGTACAGCTTTCCATCCGCAAACTGATGGACAGTCTGAGCGAATAATTCAGATTCTCAAAGATATGCTCCGATGTTGTATTTTAGAATTCGAAGGCAATTGGGAGAAATATTTTCCACTAGTTGAATTTGCATATAATAACAGCTTTCAATCGAGTATAAAGATGGCACCGTACGAAGCCTTATATGTTCGTAAATGCTGAACTCTGTTATACTGGACTGAACTAAGTGACAAAAAGATTCACGGGGTTGAATTGATCAGAGAAACTAAAGAGAAAGTGAAAATGATTCGCGACAATTTAAAAGCAGCTTCAGATCGACAGAAATCATACGCGGATTTGAAAAGTAAAGAAATTGAGTTTCAAGTCGGGGACCGAGTGTTTCTAAAGATGTCACCGTGGAAAAAGGATCTTCGATTCGGCCATAAAGGAAAGCTGAGTTCGCAATTTATCGAACCGTATAAGATCATCGAAAGAATAGGGCTAGTGGCATATCGACTAGTGTTACCTATTGAATTAGAAAATATCCACAATGTGTTTCACGTATCGATGTTGCGCTGATATAGATCTGATCCATCTCATTTGATTTCTCTGTCAAAAATTGAGATTCAGCCTGATATGACGTACAACGAAGAACCGATCAGAATTTTAGCTCGTGAAATCAAAGATTTGAGAAATAAAGGCATAGCCCTAGTGAAGGTTCTTTGGCATAAACATGGGATTGAGGAAGCTACGTGGGAACCCGAGGAAGCTATGAGAAAACAATACCCTAACTTTTTCACTGGTAAGATTTTGGGGGACGAAAATCCCTAAGGGGGGAGAGTTGTAACAACCCATTTTTGGTCAAATCAGAATAGTGGTTTCAAAACCACAAATCTGAGGTTGAAATAATTATTTTATTATTATTTTAATGTCTACATCATGAATATATGATCATGTGAAAATTTCGTTAAGAAATTTTATCATTTGAGTGCTTAATTTGATAAAAAGGACTAAATCGCGTAAAGTGTAAAACTTGTGTTCTATTAGCTAAAGGTGTCTAATAGCTATGGAATATTAAAGTGGTGGTCCTTAAGTGGTAATTAGACCATTGGTTGCTTAAGTGGAAATTTATGGACATGCATTAAATGATTTTAATGTTTTATAACAAAGGTTAAATGTGTAATTCAATAAATAACTTAAGTAAAATAACATAAAATTTAGATATCATCTTCTTCATATCATCTTTCCACCGAATTTTGAAGAGATAAAAAGCCATAGCTAGGGTTAATATTCGGCCAAGCTTCTCTTGCTCATTTAGGTATGGTTTTTGTCCCATTTTTAACGATTTCTATGTTTTTGAGATCGTTGCATCAAGTACTAGCTAGCCCATGGACTAATTTGCAAAACTGTTAAAGATTTTGAATGTTTCCATTGATGAATATGTATGAGTTTTGATGATTGATGATAGATTTTGAATTTTTATTAATAGTTAAACTAGTTTTGTAAAGTGACTTTGTGCAACGCCCCGATTTTTGGGCCTGGAAGTTTTGGGATTTGAGCATAGGGACAGTGAGGAGGCTGCACATATGTGTTTAGTCGTGCAATTTAGTGGTGGAGTGGGCCTGCTAGTCTGATGGTGGTGTGTGTATCAATTTGTCTTTGGGGTCCCTGGTTCGAGTCCTTGTGGGTACTTTTGGAGAAGTATTTTTTTTAGGTTTTGTTTTGTTTTTGTTAAATGTGTTAAATATTTTATTAAATTATTTAGTTATTTATTTATTTATTTATTTATTTATTTATTTTAATTATTATTATTATTATTAGTTTCTTTTTCTTTTGGCACGTTTTATCCATTTCTTTTTCTCAGGGTTTTGTTTTTTTTTTGAAACAGTGGTGGTGGTGCTCGAAGAATCTCGATTTCTGCTCATCTGTCGTTTCCTTCATCGTCGAAACAGGTGTGGGATTCGAACCTTGACTACTTTTCTTTTGTTTCGCATGTAATTGTTTCGTCTTTTCGAGAGAGATTAACTTTTTGGTTTTGGAGTTTTGATGGCTGAAATGGAGTGCGATACTCCATTTTCTGATCTTTTTTTGATGTTGTTAAGGTTGGGGACATATTTGTTGGCTAAAGCGACGTTTTCGGGGCTGTTTAAGGGTGGTTTCGTGACCATTCCGACGGCCACACAGGCTGTGTTGACCCACACGGCCGTGTGAAATTGGGCGTAAGGGTTTTCAGGCTGATTTGGGTACCACACGGCCGTGTGGCCGATTTGGGGATTTTTTCAATTCTCACACGGTCGTGTCCCCTGGGCACACGGGCGTGTGGGTTTGGGAATTAGGGTTTCAGAGATTTTGTGTCACATGACCTGGCCACACGGTTGTGTGGCTAATTTGGGGATTTAAGGATCCCACACGTGCATGTGTTCCGGAACACAGGACCGTGTCTGGTGGCATACAGACGTGTGAGACCCTCACACGGCCGTGTCTGCTCTGTACTTGACTTTAGCAAAATTGGGTAGTGAGTTACACGGCCTGTTCACATAGCTGTGTCCCTGTACCACACGGGCGTGTGCTTCTATCACACGGCCGTGTGCCACCCTTCACACGGGCGTTTGGACCCCCACATGGCCTGGACTGCTCCATAAGGCCAAAGCACACGGGCGTGTGGCCCTATCTCGCCAGATTTTGTTTCTAGGTCAACTTAAGTGTGCTTGTGACTCTGTGTGTTTCAACCCTTGGCTAAGCTTTAGTAAGGGTAATTATGACTCTGTTTCAACTTTGGTTTAGGTGAGATTCGTGATCGGTTGCGTAAACTATTTTTTTCTAAAACCGGCTAACAGGGTGTTTGTGTGCAATATGCTTCTGTTCGATTGTCTGACTAGGTGTCACTGTTCTGTGAGGTTACATAGCCATTGAATCTGAATATGGGTAATTGAGTATACTCTTATCTGAATCTGACTGACTGGATGTGAATGACTGTCTGTAATCTTGTAGTCTGTTTCTATTCATCTGTTTGCACACATACATATGCATATAATGTTTTTGGGATTGTGAAGAGAATGAAGGTTGAAACTGAACTGCACTGGCAGTTGATCTTCTGGTTGTTAGCCCCTAATACCCAGAGGGTCGTGGACAGTCCCAATACCCTGAGGGTCGTGGACTATGCTGTTGGCGGCTTACCGCATTGCACCGTACATCTCATACGTCAACCTTGCTACGTGTACTTATTTGATTTGGCAGTTTAACTGCACTTTACTGGTATAGCAGTTTACCGCATTGCACTGTACTGTTTATACATTAGTTGCACTGCATATCATCCCTATCGATCCGGCGATTCATCTTGCATGTCCTGCACCTGCAGTTTCTTGCATGGCACCGTCTGACTTCATCATTAGCCCTAATACCTAGAGGGTCGAGGGCAGTCCCAATACCCTGATGGTCGTGGACATTGTTGGAGTGTAGGGTTGGATGGGCTTTACGAGGTCCTATGTGGTGTGATAGGTTGGATGAGCTCAAACAGCTCTTATGTGGAGTGATGGGGGTCAGAGAGGTGTGTCGGCTGGATGGGTGGGTTTTTATAACTGAACAGCATTCGAATGCATTGGTCTGACTGTACTGATTGACTGAAAAGTACCTATGTCTGTGTGCACTTCGTGAACTCTGAATGTTTTGCCTGAATGATAGTACTTGTGACTGTATGTGAGTTGTTGTTGTAACACCCCTAACCCGAAACCATCGCCGGAATAGGGTTAAGAGGCATTATCGAACAATCGAAACATTTTACATCCATTTCACGACACAAAGTCAATCATCAATCAAATACATTCAAACACGAGTATATAGTCCCTTATCGAGGTCTTTGAGACCTTAAACACGTGTTAGAAAGAGGTCGAAACTAAACCGAACACTTACAAAAGTTTCCAGAAACTCAGATTTTTTTCCAAACTGCAGAGGTCACACGCCCGTGCAGTCAGGCCGTGTGCCTCACACGGCTACCAGACACACCCATGTGACCAAGCCGTGCCAAAACATAGCATACATACAGACTTATCCCCACGGCCACTAGACACGCTCGTGTGCCATGGCCGTGTGAAATTAGGCAAGCTACTGACTTGGTCACACGGCTATCGGGCACGCCCGTGTACCACGATCGTGTAACCTGCCCAGGCACACCTCGAAGTGGTCCTTGAGCCACACGGCAGAGACACACGCCCGTGTCCCTTGACCATGTATGCAAAATAGGCCATTTGAAAGGCCAATTTGCCACCCACACTTGGGTCGTACCTACAAACTTCAAAGTAATACCAATTCATACTTCTAAATGCTTTCAAGACATACCATTTCATGCAGCAATTAATCATCAACAATACCATCTACTTCCATTCCTAATGTCATCACAAATGAGTCCATTCAAAGTAACAATTGTACATCCCAAAACATATATATATATATAGCATCATGTAATCCATGCCATAATTCATCTTCAAACGACATCTTTCATCAACTACCTAACCATGAAATATACAAAATTTATAGCTCATTCATAAGTTCAACATCATTCAACTCCCAAGCCAAATCACATGGCAAGGATTAAGCATTTCAAAACATACCAGAACTTCTAGCCTATACATCCATATTTCAACTATATACATCTTTTCAAAAGTACCCAAAAATAGATTGTCGATAGTGTGATAGAGATGCTGACGATCCCTAGATCCGAGATAGCTTTACTGACACTGTAAAACAGAGAAACAAATCACACAGTAAGCTATCAAAAGCTTAGTAAGTTCGTAACATTATACATTATACCAAAACAAACCATCACATAGATTAATCCACAATCACATATACCATACCATCCAAGCTAATATGTTCAATTAACCTTCCATAAACTCATTCATATTCACATCAACCACATAGGTTCCGAACATACATTAGCCAACACTTAGTTTTCGATCACTTATGCCACTCAATACTCAATATTTCATTTCGATCAACTTTCGTCACTTCTTCGATTCAATCACACACTTAGTGCCCAAATCATTAGTCGAAGCTTATATTAACATCACACACTTATTGCATCTATATCAAACCGACCTTAAATCAATATCACACACACAGTGCCAATCAAAAGCTGAAGCTTATATTATTTCGCACACACAGTGCTAATCATCTCGGTCACATTTCTGAATACGCACACTTAGTGCCACATAACTCGAGCCCTCACATAGCATTCACAATTCAATAATGTCACACCATTCATTTCATAACATTAAACATAGTTAAATACACGTATTATGTCCGAACTTACCTCGGACGTCGAAATATCGAAACGGTCGATTAATCGAGTACTTTATCTTTGCCTCGATCTCGATCCGAACTTCTCCTCTCTTGGTCTATACACATTCAAATTCAACTCATTCAATCACCAATTCATTCAATTCAATCCAAACACATATATTTAGGGCATTTTACAAAATAGCCCTCACATTTTCACATTTAGACACTTTAGTCCCTAATTCATCAAATCACCAAATACATATAATTTCAAATCACATATGCTTAGCCAAATTTTTCCCATGCTATTACAATCCCACACATTTCAGTTATTTCATATTTTAGTCCTTCAATTTAAATTTTTCTCAATTTAGCCCAAAATACCCAATTTCATCAAAAATCCAAATACAAACTATGTTAACCCAACACCAAGTTTTCATATTTCACCAACTAACATCACAAAGCTCACATATTCATCAATGGCATATCTCACATTCATCACCAATTCACAAAATTTAAGCATGGGTTAGCTAGAGCACGAAGCAACGATTACAAAAACGTAGAAATTATCAAAAATCGAACAAAAATCACATACCAATTGAAGCTTGAAGTGGCCGAATATCACAAAGCTCCCAAACCCTTTCTATTTTCCTATTTTCAGTTGAAAATAAGAAAATATGAACATGTTTCATCTTTTTGTTTTGTTTAATATTAATCAAATTATCATTTTACCAATTTGTCCTTTTTATTAATCATATAAGACTAATATACATTAAGGTTAATATGTCATTTAACCATCCACTAAATTTAATAATGGGCTAATTGCCTCATAAGACCTCCACATTATAAAAACAACAACAATTAAGCATTCAACAATTAGCACACAACATTTTACACTTTATGCGATTAAGTCCTTTCTCACAATTCGACACACAGTCGATCAAATTTTTACACCAAATTTTCACACAGGCTATATCACATATAATAAACACCAAAAATAATATTAGAATATTATTCCAACCTCGATTTTGTGGTCTCAAAACCACTGTTCTGACTAGGGTCTAAACCGGGCTGTTACAGTTGTGCCTTGAATTGTAATAACTGTCGGAACTTCTGTTTTGAGCGTACCATCTGGATTTGTATAGTGCTGTAAGTATGTTCTGCTTTTGAACTATTTTCTGGCTTTTTGTATCTGAAACTGTAGCTAGACGATTTTGATCTCACACTGAGCTCGAGTAGCTCACCCCCTGTAACAACCCGATTTTGGGGCTAGTCGGAACAGTGGTTTTGAGACCACTAATCTGAGGTTGAGAAAAATTATTTTAACGTTAATTTATGTGCCGTAGCATGATTATATGGATGCATGAAAATTTTTGTGTTTTAATTCGAGTGACAGCATGCTTAATTGTGAAAAAGGACTAAATCGCATAAAGTGCGAAAGATCTATTTTTCATGGTGGAGGTGCCTAATAGCTATAGAAAGTAAATTTAGAGGATTTCAAAGTGCAATTAGGCCATTTAATGTGTGTTGGCTGGCCATACAAGCTAGGGGAGACAAGAGCATTAATTGTAGTCAAATTTGGTGACATTAGGTGATAAAAAGATGAATAAAAAATACTAAAAAGGAAAGATATCATCTATCACTATTCACCCTCCTTCTTCCACCAAAAATTTAAGAGAAAATATAGAGTTTTGGGGTTCAAACTTTCAGCTAAGCTATCTCTTTGCAAGTAAGTGATTTTGGTGGTTTTATTTGATAATTTTTGTACTTTTGGAGTCCCCAAAGCTCAAGCTAGCTAATGAGGGGACTAGTTTGTAATATGGTTGAAAGTATAAGGACTTGCCATGAGAGTAGTTGTGTTGTTAGCTGAGTTTTCATGGAAGAAAATGAATGTTAGGGAGGTGAGAAACAACTTTTGTGAAAGGTGTTAGCATGGAAACACCTAAATAGGACTTGAATGCAAAAATTAAATTTGTGTCATAAATGCATGAAATAGTAGGAATGGTGAGTAGTTGTAAGAGAAATAAATGTTCATCTATGCTTGTGCATTGAGAAAATGTGTTGAAAAATAAATTACGAGCCTAGGGGCAAAATCGTAATTTTTCCAATGTACGAGGGCAAAATGGTCATTTTTACCCAAGTGTAGAATTTGAAGTATTATGATCATAGAATGACCTAAACAAATAAATTTCATTGTTATAGATCAAGAAGAGCGCAGAATCAACGTTGACCGAGGAAAAGGCAAGGTGACGGATTAGATCGTTGGTTATCACGTTTTGCACCGAGGTAAGTTTATGTGTAAACAATGCATGAATGTGTAAATATTGTGTGGTTAGCTAGTGTAAGACAAGATCGAGAACATGTGTGGTTTAAATGGATTGAATGTGGAAATTGTTGAATAATTACTGTATGAATGATGAAGTAGTCATATAAAAATGTAATGTCGACACTTTTTGGTGGGCTAAGTGTGATACCACCTTATTGCTTAAGTTACGATGGGCTATGTGCGAAACCATCGTCTAAAATCCTTTGGTGGGCTAAGTGCGATACCACCTTGTTGCTAATTTACGATGGGCTATGTGCGATACCATCGTCTATTCATCTTTTGCTGGGCTATGTGCGATACCACCATAACTAATCTTTTTGATGGGTTAAGTGCGAAACCACCGAGTGGCTTGACTGTGTGAAATGAAATTAGAAATAGTGAATGTTGTATTGTGTGACCTTGTGATACTAAATGCAGGGAAACTCTTAATGAGTGTGTGCATTAAAATGTGAGATGGTTGAAATGTGGGAATGGAGAAAATGAGTAAGCATGTCATGAATGTAAATTGCTTCTTGCTTATTATGTAATGCTATGTATTTGTTCAATACATGTTATAATGTTGTGTTGTTTATATGTAAACTTACTAAGCTTAAAGCTTACTCTCCTTCTCTTTTCCCTTGTTTTATAGAGTTTAAGAGTCGAGCAGAATCTGTGACTAACCTAAGACCGCCCAAACTATCAGCTCCTCTCGGTATACCTAGACTTAATGATTTTGTAAATGGCATGTATATGTGCTAGGCGAGTTAAGTTATTTTGTTATTTTGGCCAAAGGTGTATTGGCATCTTGTAAGATATTGAAATTTGTAAATTGCCATGCATGATGGCTCATTCTACCTTTTATGAAATTATAAGGTTACCTATGGAAGTCCATGTTGAAGTCATAAGTGTTTATTGGTACGTTGAATGGATTCTTGTAGTGTAAGCTATAGGGGTGCTCAGAGCTTGGCAAACAACCTTGTTCTGGTCCACACGAGTAGGCACACAGCCGTGTGTCTCGGTCGTGTGAGACACACGATCAAGCCATGTGCGGATGCCCTGGCCGTGTGAAGTCTGCACTTTGAAATTAGAATTGGAATGGTCACACGGTTAAAGCACACAGGCATGTCGAGGCTGTGTTGAATAAGTCAGAATACTAAGGTATGGCACACGGTTTAGACCCACGGGCGTGTTAAAATTGTGTGTGATTAGTCAGTGTCGACCACGGGTGAAAGGCACGGACGTGTGATAAGGTACACGGGCGTGTTCCTAAAATGCATGCGCGTGTGCCTTAACCGTGGGCAAATTGGTAGAATACTGGGTTTTTAGGCACGATCTCAGGATATGGGCATGTGTGCCTATGCACGGGTGTGTCTCATCTTGCACGGGCGTGTAAGACCTGTCTTGAAAAGAAAAAAAAATTGAAGGATGGAAAAAGTTCCGGATTAGTCTTGAGGGTTCTCGGGTGCATGTGTTAGGCCTCGTAAATCGAGAAGGAGGTTTTAGAGAGTAATGACGTAGAGCCTAAATGGCGATTATGTGGTTTGAGTTCGGTAACACCTCAGGCCCGGTTCTTGGCGTAGAACCCGGGTAAAGGGGTGTTACATTTAGTGGCATCAGGGCTATGGTTTAGTCAGTTCTAGGACTACCATAGAGTGGATAGGAGTCTAGCTATACATGCCATAAGCGTATGATGATAGTATGGTGGCTTCTGATGATTTTAAACTTGTTTATTATAGCATATGGATTCCGAACAATCGACTGCAGATGACGCAGCTAGTAATGCGTCAGCTCCTGCGCAAGGGACCGCGCCTTTGCAGAGTAACCCTGAGACTAGGGGTCAGAGAGAAGAGGCTCGGGAAGCCTTTCTTCAAATGATGGATAACTGGTACACTGAGTATGTACGAGCAAACCCCAATGCTCAACCTCCTCCACCCCCACCTATACCTCAGCCAATTCCTGTAGCTCCCCAAGGTATAGAAATGGTGAGGACGACTAAGCCCCCGGTAGACAAAATTCGGAAGCAAGGGGCTGAGGATTTTCGAGCTAATATAGATGATGACGACCACTGAGCGAGCGAGTTACGGCTTGAGAACTCAATAAGGGTTTTTATGAACTCTCCTGCACACACCGAGGAGAGTTTGAAATGTCTTTGTGTCTTTCTTTGAGGACTCGGCATACCATTGGTGGAAAACATTGACATCAGTGGTTCCTAAAGAGAGAGTAACGTGGGACTTCTTTTTGGAAGAGTTTCAAAAGAAGTATATAAGTCAACGGTTTATAGACCAGAAACGGAAAGAATTCCTTGAGTTGAGGCAAGGAAAAATGACTGTGGCAGAATATGAGCGCGAATTTGTTAGGCTCAGCAAGTATGCGCAAGAATGTGTATCCACGGAAGCTACCTTATGCAAGAGATTTGAAGATGGGTTGAATGAAGATGTCAGACTCTTAGTAAGAATTTTGGAGCTAAAAAAATTTGTTGTGTTGGTAGATAGGGCTAGTAAGGCCGAAGAATTAAGTAAGGAAAAGAGGAAAGCCCTGAGTGAGGCTCGAGATGCGAAGAAGAGGCCGATGTGCAAATCATACCAAGCTCAATCGAAGAGGTCCAGGGAAGTGGACCCTCGGACAGCTACATCAGCCGGATATTCACAGAGAGAGCAAGGCAACATGTATTCGGGTTCAAGAGCTCAAGCCACCTCAATGGAAAGTGTGGGCAATCCAAGGCCCAAACCAGAGTGCCCAAGTTGTGGCAGACATCACACTGGGGAGTGTTGGGAAATAATCGAAATTGCTGTAAGTGTGGATCCCCCGACCATCTCATCCGAAATTGTCCTAAAAAGGATGACAAGGAGAGGAAGCAAGAGATTAGATCAAGCAGTGTGTCCTTTAGAGGTAGGCCACAAAAGAACCCGGGAGGCGGAACTAGTGGTAGAGGTGTATCACGAGACACCACTGTGAGGCCAGAGGGTCGGGCGCCAGTAAGAACCTATGCTATTCGTGCTCGAGAAGAGGCGTCATCACCGGATGTAATAACGGGTACATTTTCTCTCTATGACACCTTTGTTATCGCTTTAATTGACTCGGGATCAACTCATTCTTATATTTGCATGAGATTGGCATCTAGTTTGAGGATGACTGTTAAGTCTACTAAATTTGTGGTAAAAGTGTCAAACCTTCTAGGTAAACAAGTGTTAGTTGACAAGGTGTGTAGGAATTGTCCTCTGATAATTAAAGGTCATTGTTTCTCGGTGAACCTTATGTTGTTGCCTTTTGATGAATTTGATTTGATTCTTGGTATGGATTGGTTAACTACCCATAGTGTTTTAGTGAATTATGGTAGTAAATTTATTGAACTAAATCGTGAAAATGGAGATGTTATTCGGGTTGAATCAGGTGAGTCAGATAGCTTACCGGAGATGATTTCTTCCATTATAGCTGAGAAATATTTGAGAAAAGGGTACAAATATTATCTCGCTTTTGTATTAAACACTCAAGAATCTGAAGTCAGGATTGAAACAGTACCGGTTGTATGTGAGTATCCAGATGTATTCCCAGAAGAGTTGCTTGGATTACCCCCAGTTAGAGAGGTCGAGTTTGGAATTGAGTTAATTCCGGGAACAGCACCCATTTCGGTTTGCTCCGTCATGAGGATGGCCCGCTAGAGTTGAAAGAACTAAAAGTTCGATTGCAAGAATTGACGGATAAGGGTTTTGCAAGACCGAGCTATTCATCGTATTAGGTGCCCAGTACTCTTTGTAAAGAAGAAAGATGGGTCGATGAGATTGTGCATAGACTACGACTGACTCAATAAAGTAATCTGTGAAGAACAAGTATCCCTTGCCGAGGATAGATGATTTATTTGATCAAGCTGAAGGGAGCTACGGTGTTCTCCAAGATCGACTGAGGTCCGGCTATTATCGATTGAGGTTAAGGAGCAAGATGTACCGAAAACGGCATTTCGGACGAGGTATGGTCATTATGAGTTTCTGGTCATGCCATTCATTTTAACGAACGCTCCTGTAGTTTTTATGGATTTAATGAATCGTGTCTTCTGACCGTATTTGGACAAGTTTGTGGTTGTCTTTATTAACGACATATTGTTTTATTCTCGAGATGAGAGTGATCATGCGGAACATTTGAGAATTGTCTTACAGACCTTAAGAGACAAGCAGTTATATGCTAAACTTAGTAAGAACGAGTTTTGGCTTCGAGAAGTAGGGTTCCTAGGACATATTGTATCGGGTGAAGGTATTAGAGTAGATCCGGGAAAGGTCTAGGCTATTGTGGAGTGGAAACCACCGAGGAATGTGTCGGAAGTTAGAAGCTTTTTGGGTTTAGCAAGGTACTATAGGCGGTTTGTGAAAGGATTCTCTATGATTGCTACTCTAATGACGAAACTATTACACAAGGATGTTTGCTACTCCAATGACGAAACTATTACACAAGGATGTTAAATTTGAATAGACTGAAGAATGCCAGCAGAGTTTCGAGAGATTGAAAATGTTGTTGACAGATGCACCGGTTTTGGTACAACCTGAGTCGGGAAAGGAGTTTGTAGTTTACAGTGACGCGTCATTAAATGGTCTCGGTTGTGTGTTGATGCAAGAAGGTAAGGTAATCGCTTACGCCTCGAGACAACTAAAACTGTATGAGAAGAATTATCCGACTCATGACCTGGAGTTGGCCGTGATTGTTTTCGCATTAAAGATTTGGCGCCATTACCTATATGGTGAGAATTGCCGAATCTTTACTGATCATAAAAGTTTGAGGTACTTGATGGATAAAAAAGAATTAAATCTACGGCAACGACGGTGGCTTGAATTATTGAAGGACTACGAGCTAGTGATCGATTACCACCCGGGGAAAGCGAATGTAGTTGCGGATGCTTTAAGTAGAAAATCCTTGTATGCTTTGAGAACTATGAACACAAATTTGTCATTGTCCGATGATGGTGCTATACTGGCCGAGTTGAGAGCTAGACCACTATTTGTTCAACGAATATGTGAGGCTCAAAGGAACGATAGTGAGATACTAGCTAAAAGAGCTGAGTGTGAATCAGGGACAAGTTCTGAATTCCGGGTGAGTTCGGATGGTTGCTTAATGTTCCACGATAGAATTTGTGTGCCTAAAGATGACGACAAGAAATTTTACGGGAAGCACATAGTAGTTATTTGTCAGTACACCCGGGCAGCACGAAAATGTTTAATGATCTAAAGAAATTCTATTGGTGGCCGGGAATGAAAAGAGACATCTCAGAGTATGTAACAAGATGTTTGATTTGTCAACAAGTGAAAGAGGAGCACCAAGTGCCTTCAGGATTACTTCAACCAGTGATGGTTCTCAAGTGGAAGTGGGATCGGATCACCATGGACTTCGTGACGGGATTGCCTTTGACTCTGAAAAAGAAAGATGTTGTGTGGGTTGTTGTTGACAGGTTAACAAAGTCAGCTCATTTTATTCCAGTACGTGTTGATTATTCACTGGATAAATTAGCTGAGTTGTACGTGGCAGAGATAGTGAGATTGCATGGTGTGCCGGTATCCATTATCTCGGACAGAGACCCGAGATTTACTTCGAGGTTTTAGAAGAAGTTACAGGAGGGCTTGGGTACGAAGTTGAATTTTAGTATTGCATTTCATCCTCAAACCGATGGTCAGTCCGAGAGAGTAATCCAAATTCTTGAGGATATGCTTCAATGTTGTGTGTTAGAGTTTGAAGGTAGTTGGGAAAAATACCTACCCTTGGTCGAATTTTCTTACAACAATAGTTATCAGTCGAGCATACGGATGGCACCGTATGAATCCTTGTATGGTCGTAAATGTCGGACCCCTCTGTATTGGACCAAGCTGAGTGAGAAGCAAGTTCATGGGGTTGATTTGGTTAAAGAGACCGAGGAGAAAGTGAAAGTTATCCGGGATAGTATGAAGGCTGCTTCGGACCGGCAAAAGTCGTATTCGGATTTGAAAAGAAAAGAAATTGAATTTCAAGTGGGCGATAAGGTATTTCTGAAAGTGTCACCGTGGAAGACAATATTGAGATTTGGTCGAAAAGGTAAATTGAGCCCGAGATTTATAGGGTCGTATGAGATTACCGAGAGGATTGGGCTAGTGGCATATCAGTTGGCTTTACCGGTAGAGTTAGAGAAAATTCATAATGTGTTCCATGTATCAATGTTAAGGCGTTATCGCTCCGATCCTTCGCATGTGATTCCTCCAACAGAAATCGAAATACGACCGGATGTGACATATGAGGAAGAGCCGATTAAAATTTTGGCTCGAGAGGTGAAACAATTGAGAAATAAGGATATAACCTTAGTAAAAGTATTATGGAAAAAGCACGGTGTAGAAGAGGCTACTTGGGAACCGGAAGAAGCTATGAGGGAACAATATCCAAACCTCTTTATTGGTAAGATTTTTGAGGGCGAAAATCCCTAAAGGAGGGGGGAAGTTGTAACAGCTCGGTTTTGGGGCTAGTCGGAACAGTGGTTTTGAGACCACTAATTTGAGGTCGAGAAAATTTATTTTGACGTTAATTTATGTGCTGTAGCATGATTATATGGTTGCATGAAAATTTTGGTGTTTTAATTCGAGTGACAGCATGCTTAATTTTGAAAAGGGACTAAATCGCATAAAGTGCGAAAGTTCTATTTTTCATGGTGGAGGTGCCTAATAGCTATAGAAAGTAAATTTAGAGGATTTTAAAGTGCAATTAGGGCATTTAATTTGTGTTGGCCGGCCATACAAGCTAGGGGAGACAAGAGCATTAATTGTAGTCAAATTTGGTGACTTTAGGTGATAAAAAGATGAAAAAAAAATGCTAAAAAGGAAAGATATCATCTATCACTATTCACCCTTCTTCTTCCACTGAAAATTTAAGAGAAAATATAGAGTTTTGGGGTTCAAACTTTCAGCTAAGCTATCTCTTTGCAAGTAAGTGATTTTGGTGGTTTTATTTGATAATTTTTGTACTTTTGAAGTCCCCAAAGCTCAAGCTAGCTAATGAGGGGACTAGTTTGTAATATGGTTGAAAGTCTAAGGACTTTCCATAAGAGTAGTTTTGTTGTTAGCTGAGTTTTCATGGAAGAAAATGAATGTTAGGGAGGTGAGAAACAACTTTTGTGAAAGGTGTTAGCATGGAAACACCTAAATAGGACTTGAATGCAAAGATTAAATTTGTGTCATAAATGCATGAAATAGTTGGAATGGTGAGTAGTTGTAAGAGAAATAAATGTTCATCTATGCTTGTGCGTTGAGAAAATGTGTTGAAAAATAAATTACGAGCCTAGGGGCAAAATCGTAATTTTTCCAATGTACAAGGGCAAAATGGTCATTTTTACCCAAGTGTAGAATTTGACGTATTATGATCATAGAATGATCTAAACGAATAAATTTCATTGTTATAGATCAAGAAGAGCGCGGAATCAACCTTGACCGAGGAAAAGGCAAGGTGACGGATTAGATCGTTGGTTATCACGTTTTGCACCGAGGTAAGTTTATGTGTAAACAATGCATGAATGTGTAAATATTGTGTGGTTAGCTAGTGTAAGATAAGATCGATAACATGTGTGGTTCAAATGGATTGAATGTGGAAATTGCTGAATAATTACTGTATGAATGATGAAGTAGTCATTTTAAAATGTAATGTCGACACTTTTTGGTGGGCTAAGTGCGATACCACCTTGTTGCTTAAGTTACGATGGGCTATGTGTGAAACCATCGTCTAAAATCCTTTGGTGGGCTAAGTGCGATACCACCTTGGTGCTAATTTACGATGGGCTATGTGCGATACCATCGTCTATTCATCTTTTGGTGGGCTATGTGCGATACCAGCATAACTAATCTTTTTGGTGGGTTAAGTGCGAAACCACCGAGTGGCTTGACTATGTGAAATGAAATTAGAAATAGTGAATGTTGTATTATGTGACCTTGTGATACTAAGTGCAGGGAAACTCTTAATGAGTGTGTGCATTAAAATGTGAGATGGTTGAAATGTGGGAATGGAGAAAATGAGTAAGCATGTCATGAATGTAAATTGCTTCTTGCTTATTATGTAATGCTATGTATTTGTTCAATACATGTTATAATGTTGTGTTGTTTATATGTAAACTTACTAAGCTTAAAGCTTACTCTCCCTTCTCTTTTCCCCTTGTTTTATAGAGTTTAAGAGTCGTGCCAGAATACGCAGCTAACCAGAAGACCGCCCACACTATCAGCTCCTCTCGGTATACCTACACTTAATGATTTTGTATATGGCATGTATAGGTGCTAGGCTAGTTAAGTTATTTTGTTATTTTGGCCAAAGGTGTATTGGCATCTTGTAAGATATTGAAATTTGTAAATTGCCATGCATGATGGCTCATTCTACCTTTTATGAAATTATAAGGTTACCTATGGAAGTCCATGTTGAAGTCATGAGTGTTTATTGGTACGTTGAATGGATTCTTGTAGTGTAAGCTATAGGGGTGCTAAGAGCTTGGAAAACAACCTTCTTCTAGTCCACACGGGTAGGCACACGGGCGTGTGTCTCGGCCGTGTGAGACACACGATCAAGCCATGGGCGGATGCCCAGGCCGTGTGAAGTCTGCACTTTGAAATTAGAATTGGAATGGTCACACGGTTAAAGCAAACGGGCGTGTCGAGGCCATGTTGAATAAGTCAGAATACTAAGCTATGGTACACGGTTTAAACCCACGGGCGTGTTAAAACCGTGTGTGATTAGTCAGTGTCGACCACGGGTGAAAGGCACGGACGTGTGATAGGGTACACGGGCGTGTTCCTAAAATGCATGGGCGTGTGCCTTAACCGTGGGAAAATTGGCAGAATACTGGGTTTTTAGGCACGGTCTGGGGATATAGGCGTGTGTGCCTATGCACGGGCGTGTCTCATCTTGCACGGTCGTGTAAGACCTGTCTTGAAAAGAAAAAAATTTAAGGATGGAAAAAGTTCCGGATTAGTCTTGAGGGTTCTCGGGTGCATATGTTAGGCCTCGCAAATCGAGAAGGAGGTTTTAGAGAGTAACGACGTAGAGCCTAAGTGGCGATTATGTGGTTTGAGTTCGGTAACGCCTCAGGCTCGGTTCCCAGCGTAGAACCCGGGTAAAGGGGTGTTACACCCCCTCTTCTGTTTCCCCTTTCAGGTACCCTTCTGAATTCTGACGCTGGACTTGGTATGCGGAGGTCTTGGACGGTCATGGTTTCAAAAGCGTATTTCAGTTCTATTTTCTAAATTATATTATGATTATAATGTTTTCGATCTGTAAGGTTTTATAAGACTGTGGTACAGTTTCCACTTCAGATTTTCATTCGTACATATATTCTAGTGATTTATTTTACTTAACGGTAATTTTATCGTAAGGACTTTTAATGATTAAATATTTTTGGTGCGTAAAGATATGAATGGTTTTTCGGAAATGAGATTAAGATTGACTGGTTTTGTAAAAATTTTCCCATGATCACTACGGTGATCAATGTAGCATCCTGAGTTCGGTCTAAACTTCTAGGCCGGGGTTGGGGTGTTACATTTAGATTAAAAATATGAATTAAGGATTAAATTGAGAAATGTGTAAAGTTAGTGGTTAAAATGTGAAATAAATAAAAAATATGGGCTACTAGGGGTATTATGGTAATTCGGCTAGCTTGGGTTTATTGTGAATTTCATTAATTTGTGATTTTATGAAATAAGGATGAAATTGTAAAAAATGTGAAAGTTTAGGGGCAAATGTGTAAATGTGCCTTAAAGAGTATTTTGGACTAAATTGAATTAATAGATGATTGAATAAGTTACTTTTGAATATATTTAGATCAAGAAAAGCAGAATTCAAACCTAGATCAGGGGAAAACTAAATTTATTGACTAATCGACTCGATTCGTCGTTTCAGCATCCGAGGTAAGTTCGTATGTAATAAGCATAAATTGCGTAAATGAGATTATAGTCATGTTTGACTATGATTCGGATATATATATGTAGCAATTAGTGTGCGAGACCGAGATAGCTTCGGTTATGTAAGGCACTTAGTGTGCGAGATTATAATAGCTTCGGCTATGCATTGGCACTTAGTGTGCGAGATATCAAGTATTCGACAGTATTACGAAAAGGTATGAGTTCGTTATGAATTTGTCCAGGTATGTACATGTAAAGTATGAAATCCAAATAGAAGAAGTTATGAATTTGTATATAAGCACATGAGTAAGTATGAGGAAGGTTTGTTGGTTATCACGATTTAGATGTTAATTATTTTAAATTGATGATTGATGTATTCTGAATTGTTGAGTATATGTAGTATGAACTTACTAAGCTTTATAGCTTACCTTGTTTGTTTCTCCCATGTTTTACAGTAAATTCAAAACTAGCTCAGATTCGGGGATCGTCAGATACTACGTCACACTATCCAACTATCTACTTGGTACTTTTGAGTTGTGTATATATGGTATATGGCATGTATAGGTTTGAGTCATTTTGGTATGTTTGATGAACATGTATTTTGAGCCATTTGATTTGGCTTATGATAATGAAATTGATGATGTTTATAAATTTGCAAATGGTTCTATTTTGAGTTTGGTAATTGATCTATATTGTGTGGTTGAAGTTGAATTTATAATTGCTTAATAATATTAGGTAATTTGGGAAGCTATCTGCTTGAGAATTAATGCTTTATAATGTATGTATGTAATGGTTTAGTTGATTTAATTGAATATATGAATTAGGTATGACATTAGATGGCAAATTGTTGCATATTTATAAATTGTATTGATGGTAAAGAAATGGTATGATTTGAACATTGGTTGATGGTATTTGGATGTATATTAGTGCCTTGAATTGGTACCATTTGTGCTTGTGTAGGTATGTGCAAAATGGGTGGCAAAATGGCTTGTTAAATAGCCTATTTTTGTCGGATAAGCGAGACACGGCGTGTGTCTCAGCCGTGTGTGACACACGGTCATGATACACGGCCGTGTGTCCCCTGGTGTTAAAACTGAAATGAAGTCAGTATGTTCCACACGGTCTCACACACGGGTGTGTGCTCGACCATGTGGTACAAGTCAGTATACCCCCTAATTGGCACACAGCTTAGCACACGGGCGTGTGGCTTGGCCATGTTGCATAAGTCAGTATACCCTACAGGTTTGGCATGGCCTAACACACAGCCTGTGTAACACCCCTTACCCGGGTTCTACGCCGGAACTGGGCCCGAGGCGTTACCGAACTCAAACCACCTGATCGCCACTTAGGCTTGTCGTAACTACTCTCTGAAGTCATCTCAACAACCTCATTCTTGACTTACGAGGCCTCACTCCTACACACGAGGACTATCGAGACTAAACCGGAACTTTTTCCAATCTTAAAAATTTTCTCTTTATACAGGTCTCCCACGCCCGTGCAAGATTAGACACGCCCGTGCATGGACACACACTCCCATGTCCCCAAACCGTGCCTAAAAACCCAGCATTCTGCCAATGCCCCACGGCCAAGGCACACGCTCGTGCTTACCACCCGTGGTGCACACTGACTACTTTAACACGGCCCAGAGTCTAGACACACGCCCGTGTGGCTAGCCCGTGGCCAACACTGGATAATCCCACACGCCCTAGACACACGCCCGTGCGTGCGGCTGGTCCGTGGTCTCTATTCTGATTTATAATACTAACATGCGAGGGGGCCTTGCGGCCAGCGCACGCCTATGGGCTGACCGTGTGTCACACATGGCCTAGACACACGCCCGTGTGTCTATCCACATGGACAAGAACAAAGCTATGTGCCAAGCTCTTTTCACCCCTCTAGCATACACAACATATACTCATCTAACACCATCATAATCAACTCAAATTGAAGTGCATTCTCACATAGAAAACTACATCTTTCTTTCATATAATGTAATAGCCAACAACCATGGCATTATACAAAATAAGCTATCCATCTAAAGGCCAACACATCTTAGCCATTTACAAAAAAATCCACTAACTTGTCTAGCCCCTATACATGCCATATACAAAACATTAAGTTTCATGTACCAAAGTGTGCTGATATGCGGGCTGTCTTCTGATGATCCTTGTGTCTCGATTCAACGCTTTTAATCTATAAGACAAGGGAAAAGAAAGAGAGTAAGCTTTGAGCTTAGTAAGTTTACACATAAACAATTAAGAAACATAGTATAAGCTAAGTAACCATTAGCATTATACCAACAAGTAATTCACAACTATGCTTACTCTTTCTATCCCTTACCACATTTCCAACACATCATGAGTCACATACTCATAACCATCGAAATGCACCCCTGGATTCAATGTCATAATTACACAATATACAACACATCATTATTTCTCAAAAATTCATCCACACAGCTAATTAACTTAATAATACATCCACACAGCTATTTTAGTCAATAATGCAATCACATGGCTAATCCACACAGTTAACCCACACAGCAAATGTCTCGGTGGTTTCGCACTTAGCACACCACAATCGATTAATAAGGTGGTATCGCACTTAGCCTACCACAATGATAATCATAGGGGTTTCTCACTTAGCCCACTAAATGATATACCTCACGATAGCATCGCACATAGCCAACTCATCTTCAATATGCATTAGGATGGTATCGCACTTAGCCTACCATCTAGCATTATCACTACACATTCACATGTCTACTTACTCAATTAAACATCCATTCACAATTCTAGTACATTCATTCTACTTGGACCACATAGGTTCTCAATCAATCTCGAACAAGCTGCACACTAGCTATCATCAACAAATTGTAAGTATGAATGCATTGTTTATGCATAGACTTACCTCGATACTCAAAAGTATAGAAATATGCAATTTAGTCCACCACCTTGCTTTTGCCTTGGTTTCGATCCGGGCTTCGTCTTTCTTGATCTAAAATGAATAAATCAGCTTATTCAGTACATACATTGACTAAATTGACCCACATCTCATGCTTTAGCAAAATTACTATTTTGCCCCTAAACTTTCTAATATTTACACTTTAGTCCCAGAGGCTCGTAAAGTGATTTTTATTCAACTTTCTAGTCTTTCATGCTTAGCCGAACCACTTATTAAACTAAAGCTATCATCAATTCTCACTAAACCACATATGTATGACCAAACTAAAGTTTTTCACAAACTAGTCCCTACATGCATTTTCATGGAAAATCACTTAGCAAAAGATGTTTCTACTACATCAAGCTTTCATATTCATCCATAAAACAACAAAATACATGCATGTCATACATATGTACATTTTTGAACATCCATAATAGCTCACCAAAAAGCTAAAAATAGCTTACTCATGCTACTAGGACTTCAAAAATACGAAGAATATAAAAAATCGGGCTTAGGAGCACTTACTAGCAAGCTTGAAAAATTGAAAGAGCCCTAACAATGGCTATTGAAATTTTCGGCAGCTTGGGGAGAAGATGAGTGAATTTTTGTCATCTTTTCACCTATTTAATCACTTAATAACTAAATGACCAAAATGCCCTTTTTGATAAACTTCAAATTTTAACTCATCCATGCCCATTTTTGTCCAAAAATTAGAATTGGGATAAATTACTATTTAAGGACCTCTAATTAATAATCTAAAGCTATTTCACACATATAGCTTCTAGAAACACACGTTTTGCAACTTTTACAATTTAGTCCTTTTGGACAATTCAACCACAATTTCACAAAATTGATGCATGAAACTTTCACACTAGCATGCATACATAATATAAACCTAAAAAACTCATTCATAACCCTCGGATTTGTGGTCTCGCACCACTATTCTGACTAGGCCCTAAACCGGGATGTTACAACTCTCCCCCCTTTAGAGATTTTCGTCCCCAAAAATCTTACTAGTAAAGAGGTTTGGATGTTGCTCTCTCATAGCTTCTTCCGTTTCCCACGTAGCCTCTTCCACACCATGTTTCTGCCATAACACTTTCACTAGTGCTATGCTCTTATTTCTCAACTGTTTCACTTCTCGAGCGAAGATCTTAATCGGCTCCTCTTTATAAGACATATCCGGTCTTATCTCAATTTCCGTCGAAGGAATCACATGTGAAGGATCGGAGAGATACCGTCGCAACATCGACACATGGAACAGGTTTTGAATCTTTTCGAACTCTATCGGCAAAGCCAATCGATATGCTACAGGCCCAACTCTCTCTGTAATCTCATACGGCTCTATGAACCTTGGACTCAATTTCCCTTTTCATCCAAATCTCATAATCTTCTTCCACGGAGACACTTTCAAAAACACTTTGTCGCCCACTTCAAACTCAATTTCTTTTCTTTTCAAATCCGCGTACGACTTTTGTCGGTCCGAAGCTGCTCTCAGACTATTACGGATTACTTTCACCTCCTCTTCAGTTTCTTTCACTAGATCGACCCCATGGATTCGCTTCTCACTAAGCTCGGTCCAATACAAAGGAGTCCGACACTTACGACCATACAAAGCCTCATACGGTGCCATCTGTATACTCGACTGATAACTGTTGTTATAGGCGAATTCGACCAAAGGTAGATATCTCTCCTAGCTACCTTCGAATTCTAGCACACAGCATCGAAGCATATCTTCAAGAACTTGAATCACTCTTTCAGACTGACCATCGGTTTGTGGATGGAACGCAGTGCTGAAATTCAATCTCGTACCCATGGCCTCTTGCAACTTCTTCCAAAATCTCGAAGTAAACCTCGGATTTCTATCCGATATAATAGACACAGGTACACCATGCAATCTCACTATCTCTGCCACATACAACTCAGCTAACTTATCTAGTGAATAATCAACACGTACTGGAATAAAGTGAGCTGATTTTGTCAATCTATCCACAACAACCCACACAGCATCTCTCTTTCTCGGAGCCATCGGTAACCCCGTCACAAAATCCATGGTAACCCGATCCCATTTCCATTCGGGAACCATCACTTGCTGAAGCAATCCCAAAGGCACTTGATGCTCAGCTTTCACTTGTTAACAAATTAGACACTTTGCCACAAACTCTAAAATATCTCTTTTCATTCCTGGCCACCAATAAAACTTCCTCAAATCGTTGTACATTTTTGTACTGCCCGGATGTACTGACAAACATCCACTAAGGGCCTCATGCAAAACCTTTTGAATCAACTCCTCATTTTTAGGAACACAAATTCTGTCGCGATAAAGCAAACAACCATTCGAACCCATTTGAAAATCAGAATCACATTCCGGCCCGCACCTAGCTATCTTAGCTTGCATCTTGCTGTCATTTCTCTGAGCCTCACACATTTGTTGAACAAATAGTGGCTTAGCTCTCAACTCTGCCAAAATAGCACCATCATCAGACAATGCTAAACTCGCTCTCATAACTCTTAGAGCATACAAGGATTTCCTACTCAAGGCATCCGCAACCACATTCGCTTTTCCCGGGTGGTAATCAATGACTAACACATAGTCTTTCAACAACTCAAGCCACCGTCTGCCTCTCATTCGAGATCCTTCTGATCCATCAAATACTTTAAACTCTTGTGATCCGTAAAGATTCGACACTTCTCACCATACAAGTAGTGTCGCCAAATCTTTAACGCAAAAACAATCGCAGCCAACTCTAAATCATGAGTCGGATAATTCTTCTCGTGCGGCTTTAGCTACCTCGAGGCGTAAGCGACTACCATACCCTCTTGCATCAACACACAACCGAGACCATTAAACGACGCATCACTGTAAACCACAAACTCCTTCCCCGATTCTGGTTGAACCAAAACCGGTGCCTCAGTCAACATTGTCTTCAGTCTTTTAAAGCTCTGTTGACATGTCTCAGTCCATTCAAACTTGACATCTTTATGCAATAATTTCGTTATCGGGGTGGCAGTCACAGAGAACCCCTTCACGAAACGTCTATAATATCCCGCTAATCCCAAGAAACTTCTGATTTCTGACACGTTCCTCGGCGGTTTCAAATCAACAACAGCCGATATCTTACTCGGGTCAACTCTGACACCATCACCTGACACCATGTGTCCTAGGAATCCGACCTCTCGGAGCCAAAACTCACTCTTGCTAAACTTAGCATACAACTGCTTATCTCTCAAAGTTTGCAAGACAATTCTCAAGTGCTCTTCGTGATCGTTCTCATCCCGAGAATAGATCAATATGTCGTCAATGAAGACAACTACAAACTTGTCCACATACGGTCTGAAAACACGGTTCATCAGATACATAAAAATCTTAGGTGCATTCATCAAACCAAACGGTATAACCAAAAACTCATAATGGCCATACCTTGTCCGAAATGCAGTTTTCAACACATCTTGCTCTTTCACTCTGAGCTGATAATAACCAGACCTCAAGTCTATCTTGGAGAACACTGTAGCCCCCTTTAGTTTATCAAAGAGATCAACAATCCTTGGTAAAGGATACTTATTCTTCACTGTCACCTTGTTAAGCTGTCTATAGTCTATACACAACCTCATAGACCCATCTTTCTTCTTCACGAATAATCCCGGAGCACCCCATGGCTAGTAGCTCGGTCTTGCAAAACCTTTATCTGTCAACTCTTGCAACTGAACCTTCAGTTCTTTCAACTCTACAGGTGCCATTCTATATGGAGCAATTGAAATAGGTGCCGTTCTCGGAACCAACTCAATTCCAAACTCAACCTCTCTCACTGGAGGTAATCCGGGTAACTCTTCCGGAAATACATCTAGATACTCACATACCACTAGCCCTGTTTCAAACTATACTCCAATCTCTCGAGTATTCAACATAAAAGCAAGATAGGACTCACATCCTTTTCTCAAACATTTCTCAGCTACTAGGGAAGAAATCATCACTGGTAGACTATCCGATCCACCTGATTCAACCCGAACCACATCTCCACTCTCACATTTCAATTCAATAAACTTACTACCACAGTTCACTAAGACATTATGGGTAGTCAACCAATCCATGCCTAGGATTAAATCAAACTCATCGAACGGGAACAACATAAGGTTTGCCGGAAAACAATGATTCTCAATCAATAAAGGACAATTCTTACACACTCTGTCCACTAACACATGCTTTCCTAACGGGTTTGACACCTTAACCACTATGTCCGTAGACTCAACGGTCATACTCAAACTAGATGCTAATCTCATGTAAATATAACAATGAGTAGACCATAGATCTATTAAAGCAATAACCAAGGTGTCATAAAGAGAAAAAGTACCCGTTATCACATCAGGGGAGGATGCTTCTTCACGAGCACGAATAGCATACGTCCTCACAGGTGCCCGACCCTCTGGTCTCACAG
The DNA here is from genome assembly GCA_025698515.1 of Gossypium sturtianum. NCBI lineage: Eukaryota > Viridiplantae > Streptophyta > Magnoliopsida > Malvales > Malvaceae > Gossypium > Gossypium sturtianum. The sequence continues at coordinate 39,389,131 of CM046951.1, forward strand.
CAGAATCTCTGGGCGCACCTCTACCACTATTCCTGCCTCTCGGGTTCCTTGGTGGTCTACCCCTCGTAGACACATCACTAGGTCTCGACTCTTGCCTCTCTTCCTTTTGTCCCTCTCGGGACGATTCACGGATAAAGTGGTCGGGGAACCACACTTATAACATTTTCGAATATTTCCCCAACACTCTCTGGTGTGATACCTACCACAACTTGTACACTCCGGTTTACTCTTTGTATTGCCCACACTTTCCATCGAGCGAGCTTGGGCTCTCGAACTCGAGCGAGTATTGCCCAAGTCTCGATGCGAATAACCCATCAGTCTTTGTCGTCAGGATTCACTTCCTTGGATCTTTTCGACTGGGCTTGATATGACTTGCCCATCGGCCTCTTTCTAGCATCTCGGGCTTCACTCACAGCCCTCCTCTTTTCTAAACTTAGCTCCTCGGCCTTACTTTCCCTCTCAACTAATACCAAAAATTCTTTCAACTCCAAAATGCCCACTAGGAGTTTGATGTCTTCATTCAGCCCATCTTCGAACCTCTTACACAAGATGGTCTCATTCGATACACATTCTTGAGCGTATTTGCTAAGCCTAACAAACTCACGCTCATATTCCGCCACTGTCATTCTTCCTTGTTTCAACTCAAGGAATTCCTTCCTTTTTCGATCAGTAAACCGCTGGCTTATATACTTCTTCTGGAACTCTTCTAGAAAGAAGTCCCACGTCACCCGCTCTCTCGGGACCACTAGCGTCAACGTTTTCCACCAATGGTATCCCGAATCTCTCAGCAAGGATACGACACACTTCAAACTCTCTTCAGGCGTACATGAGAGTTCATCGAACACCCTCATCGAGTTCTCCAACCAGAACTCCGCCCTCTCAGGGTCATTATCTACCTTAGCTCTAAACTCCTCAGCCCCGTGCTTCCTAATCTTATCCACCGGGGGCTTTGATATCCTCACTACATCCATACCTTGAGGAGCCACTAGATTCGGCTGAGGTATAGGAGGAGGAGGTGGAGGAGGTTGAGCATTAGGGTTCGCTCGGACATAATCCGAGTTCCAATTGCTCATCATCTGGAGAAAGGCTTTCCGTGCCTCTTCCCCTTGACCCCTAACCTCGGGTCCACTCTCAACAGGCGCGGTTCCTTGCGCAGGAGCCAGCGTATTACTAGCTGCTTCATCAGCAGTCAATGGATCGGAATCCATATTCTATATAAAATAAGATTTAAATCATCAGAAACCACCACACTATCATTGTACACTTATGGCATGTATAGCTAGACTCTTACACCCGCTACGGTAGTCCTAGAAATGGCTAGACCATAGCTCTGGTACCACTAAATGTAACACCCCTTACCCGGGTTCTACGCTGAAACCGGGCCCGAGGCGTTACCGAACTCAAACCACCTGATCGCCACTTAGGCTCGTCGTAACTACTCTCTGAAGTCATCTCAACAACCTCATTCTCGACTTTCGAGGCCTCACTCCTACACACGAGGACTCTCGAGACTAAACCAGAACTTTTTCCAATCTTAAAAATTTTCTCTTTATACAGGTCTCTCACGCCCGTGAGAGATTAGACAAGCCCGTGCATGGACACACACGCCGATGTCCCCAAACCGTGCCTAAAAACCCAGCATTTTGGCAATGCCCCAAGGCCAAGGCACACGCCCGTGCTTACCACCCGTGGTGCACACTGACTACTTTAACACGGCCTAGACTCTAGACACACGCCCGTGTGGCTAACCCGTGGCCAACACTGGATAATCCCACACGCCCTAGACACACGCCCGTGCAGCTAGTCCGTGGTCTATTCTGATTTATAATACTAACATGCGGGGACGACGGCCAAAGCGCACGCCCAGTGGGCTGACCGTGTGTCACACATGGCCTAGACACGCCCCATGTGTCTATCCACATGGACAAGAACAAAGCTATGTGCCAAGCTCTTTTCACCCCTCCAGCATACACAACATATACTCATCTAACACCATCATAATCAACTCAAATTGAAGTGCATTCTCATATAGAAAACTACATCTTTCTTTCATATAATGTAATAGCCAACAACCATGGCATTATACAAAATAAGCTATGCATCTAAAGGCCAACACATCTTAGCCATTTACAACAAAATCCACTAACTTGTCTAGCCCCTATACATGCCATATACAAAACATTAAGTTTCATGTACCAAAGTGTGCTGATATGCGGGCTGTCTTCTGATGATCCTCGTGTCCCGATTCAACGCGTTTAATCTATAGGACAAGGGAAAAGAAAGAGAGTAAGCTTTGAGCTTAGTAAGTTTACACATAAAAAATTAAGCAACATAGTATAAGCTAAGCAACCAGTAGCATTATACCAAGAAGTAATTCACAACTATGCTTACTCTTTCTATCCCTTACCACATTTCCAACACATCATGAGTCACATACTCATAACCATCGAAATGCACCCCTGCATTCAATGTCACAATTACACAATATACAACACATCATTATTTCTCAATAATTCATCCACACAGCTAATTAACTTAAAAATACATCCACACAGCTATTTTAGTCAATAATGCAATCACATGGCTAATCCACACAGTTAACCCACACAGCAAATGTCTCGGTGGTTTCGCACTTAGCACACCACAATCGATTAATAAGGTGGTTTCGCACTTAGCCTTCCACAAAGATAATCATAGGGGTTTCTCACTTAGCCTACTATGTAACACCCTTAACCTGTATCCGTCACCGGATTAGAGTTGCAAGGCATTACCGAACATAGCACAAGTCACAACAAATATTTACTGCTCATATAGTCAAAACCGAATGCGTTATGAGTAATGCATTATCATAGTATACTTCAACAATATCGTGCATATCTTAAATCCATTAGCCAATTTCTCATATAAACATTTTTCATCAAATAACAAAGTTTACTATTCATGTGGTCATTTAAAATTCATTAATCGAACATGCACATGCTCATTATTAATTTACTAAAGCAAATTATCAATACCAAAACTAGACATACATATGTTTTTGTATAGAATTTTGCTTAACCGAATTCAAGATATACTAATTGCACACACATCCAAGCATGACATAGATCATATCATCTAGAAGAACATAATCGAACCAAAAATACCAAATATGTCTTTCATAGTCCGAAACATCTAAATTTGAACTTAATATACATACACATATATAAACCATATTCGAATATGTCAATCCAAATACTTAACTTATAATTTCACCACTTGGCCGAATATACATTCTACCATATAAAGTAATTCTCCAAGTTGATTTGTGTTTCAAATTTATGCATCTCATTAGTAAGTATTCATCAATCCCTAACTCAAACATATTCAAATACCACAAATATCAACTTACCAAATACACAACTTATAAAACTTTAAATGATACCTCATATCAAAACATATACTTATACTTGTGCATATAATGTACTCTCAACACAACCATACTTATAATCTAAGCAGGACAAACACATAATACAATTAAGTACATTTAAGCATTAGTCCATTCGGCATAAAGATGAAGCCATTTTCGCATGGCTTATAATTACATCATCAAAACATTATCTAAGTAATTAACTAGCCTATACATGCCTTAAGTTCAAAATCCAAGCTATTAAAATACCAAAATAAGTCGATAGTGTGGACGACTTTGAAAGCGATCCCCGAGCTCGTAGCTTACAACCGAAATCTATAAAATAGAATAACAGAACACACAAAGTAAGCTATCTTAGCTTAGTAAGTCTTAAGCAAATATAATAAATCAATTGAGCAATTCAAATAATTTAATCCAATCACTTTATGACATTGATGTAATAACATAGAACAAATTGACAATTATAGTCAGATGCTGATATACTTGCTTGACATAACATTTATATTTTAACAACCTCAAAATATCTCCGTCATGCCTTAAAAATACAAACTTATCAATTACATATAATTTGATATGTTTCCGTATACAACCGATTAAATAAATACTAAAAACATATCAACCATTTACAACCGAATATACATATATAATAATATCCATTAAACTTCACATGTATACAATTATATAATATCTATATATATCATTTTATCCACATCTATAAGGCCAAATACACAAAAGCACATTGTTAATTCACTAGTTCAATATACATTACATGTATATTTACCCATTTTGCCGAATCTAAATGACACATCCATGTTCACATCTAAAGTCAACTTTCAATATATCATACTCATCATTTATAAGGCCGAATACCCTTAATAGAATTTTACAAATATACCTCAATTGTATCACATACCAGTAGTATCAATCGTAATATACTAACTTACCTTATCTCGTACAACCAGTAGGCTTTTATGTACCTGAACAATTAGCTCATTTACTGTATTGAAAATTCCACATCATTAATAATCCATTGAAGCATATACTTATAAATAATCACCGCATAAAGCACGCTAGGCATAAAGCACAAACACACACACCGACACTAAGCTCGCTAGACCCGAGGTCCGATATTCAATCACCTAAATAAGCTTTGCTAGGCATAAAGCCCGATTAAGTTCACCAGCCCAAGGCTTGCTAGGCTCAAAGCCTGAATCATGATACTTTTAATGTGTCTCACACAATTCGTTCCATATATCGATTCATTTATACACATTTCGAACTCATTGTACGAACATTCAAATAACATATATCAATCGAATAATTTAAACAAGTAAAATCTTATACTTACCGCATTCGGCTATTCAATAATATAGCTACAAAATTTCCAAAAATCAGCATATACTAGGTTACGTACATAATTTCCGATGTTTTATTGCTTAAAGACTTACCTCGGATAACGTCGGACGATAAAAACTGGCTATTCAACTATTTTCGCTTTTCCCCGATCCAAGTCCGTTTTCTTTGGTTCTTGATCTAAACATGTTCAAATTAAGCTGACTCAAATATATTTTCACTCAATTTAGTCCAAAAACACATAAATGGGCAAATTACCATTTTGCCCTTGACATTTCACACTTTTTACAATTTAGTCCTATTTGCACAAAACACCAAAATACACAAAATTTGCCTACTCACCTTAATGGCCGAATATTCCTAGTCTTCATACAAGTCCATGCATTTCATTTATTTCATATTTTAGTCCCTCTAAAATTTATTTTTCCAATTTAGTCCAATATACTCAATTTCATCAAAAATTCAAAGACAAAACTTGTTTATCTAACATATATTTATCATAATTCATCCTCAAACAACATAAACAACAAACTATCATCAATGGCTCAACTCAAAATATTCATCAAACTCAAAAATTAAAGCATGGGTCTTGTACATTTCATGGCAACGATCTCAAAAACGTAAAAATTATCAAAAACCGAACAAAAACTAACCTTTAATCAAGCTTGAAGTTGGCCTAACCTAGCTATGTTTTAGTTCTTTTCTTTTTCTTCACTTTCGGCAAAGAAAGATGAATAAATGAATAATGTTTCTCTTTCATATCATGTATTATTATTATAAGTACAATATAATGTTTAATTATTAATAATAACTTTTATAATATAATTTCACATCATATAATCACTTAAACTTAAACATGCCGTCCACTATAACTTAAAATGGGCTATTTGCCGTTTAAGGACCTCACATTAAAAAGCCACTATCAAATAAGCACTTTACACTTTATTACTAACTTTTATACTTTACGCGATTAAGTCCTTTTTGTTTAATTAAGCACACAAACAATCAAATTTTTATACGAAACTTCCACACATACAAATTCACATATAATTAACACAGAAAAAAAATATTTAAAAATTTTTCGGACTCAGATTCGTGGTCCCGAAACCACTATTCCGATTAGGGTCAAAACCAGACTGTTACACACTAAACGATATACCTTACGATAGCATCGCACATAGCCAGCTCATCGTCATTATGCATCAGGATGGTATCGCACTTAGCCTACCATCTAGCATTATCACTAGACATTCACATGTCTACTTACTCAATTAAACATCCATTCACAATTCTACTACATTCATTCTACTTGGACCACATAGGTTCTCAATCAATCTCGAACAAGCTACACACTAGCTATCATCAACAAATTGTAAGTATGAATGCATTGTTTATGCATAGACTTACCTCGATACTCAAAAGTATAGAAATATGCAATTTAGTCCACCACCTTGCTTTTGCCTCGGTTTCGATCCGGGCTTCGTCTCTCTTGATCTATAATGAACAAATCAGCTTATTCAATACATACTTTGACTAAATTGACCCACATCTCATACTTTAGCAAAATTACTATTTTGCCCCAAAACTTTCTCATATTTACACTTTAGTCCCAAAGGCTCGTAAAGTGATTTTTATTCAACTTTCTAGTCTTTCATGCTTAGCCGAACCACTTATTCAACTAAAGCTATCATCAATTCTCACTAAACCACATATGTATGACCAAACTAAAGTTTTTTACAAACTAGTCCCTACATGTATTTTCATGGAAAATCACTTAGCAAAAGATGTTTCTACTACATCAAGCTTTCATATTCTTCCATAAAACAACAAAATACATGATTGTCATACATATGTACATTTTTGAACATCCATAATAGCTCACAAAAAAGCTAAAAATAGCTTACTCATGCTACTAGGACTTCAAAAATACGAAGAATATCAAAAACCGGGCTTAGAAGCACTTACTAGCAAGCTTGAAAAATTGAAAGAGCCCTAACAATGGCTATTGAAATTTTCTGCAGCTTGGGGGAGAAGATGAGTGAATTTTTGTCATCTTTTCACCTATTTAATCACTTAATAACTAAATGACCAAAATGCCCTTTTTGATAAACTTCAAATTTTAACTCATCCATGCCCATTTTTGTCCAAAAACTAAAATTTCGATAAATTACTATTTAAGGACCTCTAATTAATAATCTAAAGCTATTTCACACATATAGCTTCTAGAAACACACATTTTGCAACTTTTGCAATTTAGTCCTTTTGGACAATTCAACCATAATTTCACAAAATTGCTTCATGAAACTTTCACACTAGCATGCATACATAATATAAACCTCAAAAACTCATTCATAACCCTCGGATTTGTGGTCTCGCACCACTATTTCGACTAGACCCTAAACCGGGATGTTATAGCCTGGCACACAGGCGTGTGTGGCCACTTCGAAGGGCACACGGGCTAGACACACTGGCGTGTGGTTGGCCATGTGACCCAAGTCAGTATAGATCCCCTGTTTTCACACGGGCGTGTCTGGTTTTCTTTGGTTCTTGATCTAAACATGTTCAAATTAAGCTCACTCAAATATATTTTCATTCAATTTAGTCCAAAAACACATAAATGGGCAAATTACCATTTTGCCCCTGACATTTCACACTTTTTACAATTTAGTCCTATTTGCACAAAACACCAAAATACACAAAATTTGCCTACTCACCTTAAGGGCCGAATATTCCTAGTCTTCATACAAGTCCATGCATTTCATTTATTTCATATTTTAGTCCCTCTAAAATTTATTTTTGCAATTTAGTCCAATATACTCAATTTCATCAAAAATTCAAAGACAAAACTTGTTTATCTAACATATATTTATCATAATTCATCCTCAAACAACATAAACAACCAACTATCATCAATGGCTCAACTCAAGATATTCATCAAACTCAAAAATTAAAGCATGGGTCTTGTGCATTTCATAGCAACGATCTCAAAAACGTAAAAATTATCAAAAACTGAACAAAAACTAACCTTTAATCAAGCTTGAAGTTGGCCGAACCTAGCTATGTTTTAGTTCTTTTCTTTTTCTTCACTTTCGACAAAGAAAGATGAATAAATGAATAATGTTTCTCTTTCATATCATGTTTTATTATTATAAGTATAATATAATGTTTAATTATTAATAATAATTTCACATCATATAATCACTTAAACTTAAACATGCCGTCCACTATAACTTAAAATGGGCTGTTTGCCCTTTAAGGACCTCACATTAAAAAGCCACTACCAAATAAGCATTTTACACTTTAATTAGTAACTTTTATACTTTATGCGATTAAGTCCTTTTTGTTTAATTAAGCACACAAACAATCAAATTTTTATACGAAACTTCCACACATACAAATTCACATATAATTAACACAGAAAATAATATTTAAAATTTTTTCAAACTCGGATTCGTGGTCTCGAAACCACTATTCTGATTAGGGTCAAAACCAGACTGTTACAACTCTCCCCCTTAAGGATTTTCGTCCCCAAAAATCTTACCAGTGAATAGATTCGGATAGCGCTCTTTCATTGTATCCTCTGACTCACATGTTGCTTCTTCAACTCCGTGCTTTTGCCACAGTACCTTAACTAATGGAATTTTCTTATTTCTCAATTCTTTTATCTCACGAGCTAGAATACCAATCGATTCCTCTCCGTATGTCATATCAGGCTGAATGAAGGATCAGATCGGTATCTACAAAGCATCGAAACATGGAAGACATTATGGATCTTTTCTAGCTTAGGTGGTAACTGCAATCTATAAGCAACCGGCCCAATACGCTATGTGATTTCATATAGTCCAATGAATCTCGAACTTAATTTGCCTTTATGACCGAATCTGAGTACTTTCTTCCACGGTGAAACTTTCAAAAATACTCGATCTCTGATCTAAAACTCAGTGTCTTTACGTTTCAAAACTGCGTATGAATTTTGACGATCTGATGCAGTTTTCAAACTATCGCGGATCACTGCCACTTTCTGTTTAGTTTCTTTAATCAGGTCAACCCCGTGTATCTTATTTTCACTGAGCTCGATCCAGTATAATGGTGTACGAGATTTACGACCGTACAAAGCTTCGTAGGGTGCCATTTTGATACTAGATTGAAAGCTATTATTATAAGCAAATTCAATTAGAGGTAAGTATCGTTCCCGCATGCCTTAAAACTCGAGGATGCAACATCTCAACATATCCTCAAGTATCTGAATGATTCGTTCGGACAGACCATCTGTCTGTGGATGAAAAGCTGTACTAAAGTGTAGTTTAGTACCTAGAGCATCTTGCAATTTCTTCCAAAACCGCGACGTGAATCTCGGGTCTCTGTCTGAAACAATAGAAATAGGCACACCATGTAATCTCACAATTTGAGATACATACAACTTAGCAAGCTTATCAAGCGAATAATCCATACGAACTGGAACAAAGTGAGCTCATTTGGTCAATCTATCCACAATAACCCAGATTGCATCTTTCTTACTCGGTGTTATAGGCAAACCGGATACAAAATCCATAGTGACTCTGTCCCATTTCCATTCAGGTATCAATATCGGCTGAAGTAACCCAGAAGGTACCTGATGTTTGGCTTTTACTTGTTGACAAACTAAGCATTTCAAAACAAATTCAGATATGTCTTGTTTCATACCAGGCCACGAATAATACTGTTTCAGATCATTATACATTTTTGTGCTACTCGGATGAATAGACATTCGGCTGCTGTGAGCTTCATTCAAAATCATCTGAATCAAATCTGAATTCCTCGGAACACATATTCGATTTTTGAACATCAAACAGTCATTCTCATCAATTCAAAACTCTGACTCAACATTACTTCCACACAGAGCTCGTTTTGCCAACAAATCTTTATCAACTTTCTAAGCATCACTAATTTTTTGAACAATTAACGGTTTTACTTTCAATTCGGTTACTATCGAACCATCATCAGACATAACCATATGTGGATTCATTGCACGAAGAGCCAATAATGACTTTCGACTTAAAGCATCCGCAACAACGTTAGCTTTTCTCGGATGATAATCAATCACTAGTTCATAATCTTTCAATAGCTTTAACCATCAGCGTTGTCTCAAATTCAAATCTTTCTGAGTCATCAAATACTTCAGACTTTTGTGATCTGAATAGACATGACATTTCTCACCGAACAGATAATGACGCCAAATCTTTAATGCAAACACAATGGCTACCAGCTCTAAATCATGTGTGGGATAGTTTCTTTCGTGTGGCTTCAACTGTCTCGAGGCATAAGCTATGACTTTGCCTTCCTGCATCAAAACACAACCCAAACCATTCAAAGATGCATCACTATAAATAACAAATTCTTTACCCGATTCAGGCTGGACTAACACTGGAGCTTCAGTCAAATGAGCTTTCAACTGATCAAAACTTTTCTGACACTTCTCCAACCACTGAAACTTAATATCTTTCTGTAATAGCTTTGTCAACGGTGTAGCTATCATAGAAAAACCTTTCACAAATCGTCTATAGTAACCAGCGAGTCCCAGAAAGCTTCGAACTTCAGAAACATTTTTCGGTGGTTTCCAGTCAAGTATAGCTGATATTTTATTTGGATCAACCCGAATACCTTATGCTGAAACAACATGGCCCAGAAAACTAACTTCGCGTAACCAGAACTGACACTTGCTAAACTTTGCAAACAACTGGTACAGATTCAATCTTCTTTTCAGTCATTTTACTATCAAGCACATAAGCAATGTAAGCTTCATAACCCTTTCTCACGTATTTTCGGGCTAACATCGAAGATATTTCTGCTGGTAACCCATTCAGATCATTAGATTCAATCCGAATAATTTCACTGTTCTGACATCTCAAATCAATGGTCTTTCTTTTGCAATTAACAACAACATCATGCAAAGTCAGCCAATCCAAGCTCAGAATTATATTGAATTCATCAAAAGGTAACAACATCAAATCGGTTGGAAAACATGAATCCCGAATCGTCAATGGGAAACCTTTACATGCTTTGTTAACCAATACACACCGGCCCAGGGGGTTTGATACCCGAATCACAAACTCAGTAGACTCAACAGGTAGAGTCTTACTGGATACTAATGTTTCATACACATAAGAATGAGTCAAACCAGGATCAATCAACGCAATAACACTAGTATCATAAAGAGTGAAAGTATCGGTAAGAACATCTGGGAAAGAAGCATCCTCACGAGCTCGTATAGCATATGCTCTAGCAGGTGCACGAGCCTCTGATCGAACCGCAGTATCATTTGTTCCTCTCTGGCTGCCACCTACATTTCCTGAATGCCTGGGTGGTCTGCCTCGTGCTGATACGTTGCTCGGTCTCGCATTCTGAACAGTTTTTTGCTCGGCTAACATCGGGCACTCTCTGATAAAATGATCCATCGATCCACATTTAAAACAGGACCGATCATGCAATCTACAACTCCCAGAATGCCATTTTCCACAATGCTTTCACTCAACCATGTTCTGCTGAACATTACCGACACTTGCAATCGATGTAGCTCATGAACCCACAGGAGGTCGATCTCGGTCTCGTCTAGAAAAGTCTGAAGTAGCTTTATGTCGACTAGATTCATCTCTAAACTTCTTTGATACCGAGTGAAAAGTCTTACTCGATGATCGTTTACGGAAGTCTCTGGCTTCAAATTCAGCTTTTATTTTCTCTTTTCCAAGCTCTTTGGCTTTACAGGCTCGCTCAACAAGTACCACGAACTCTCTAATCTCAAGTATGTCGACCAACAACTTATTGTCTTCATTCAAACCATCTTCAAATCTTTTACACATGATTGCTTCGGTTGAAACACGTTCACGAGCATATCGGCTTAATCTCACAAATTTTCATTCATACTCAGTTACGGTCATACGACCCTGTTTCAAATCTAGAAATTCTTTGCGTTTTTTATTGATGAATCTCTGGCTGATGTATTTCTTACGGAACTCAGTCTGGAAAAATTCCCAGGTTACTTTCTCTTTCGGAACCACCGATACTAGTGTATTCCACCAGTGATATGCGGTGTCTCGTAATAAGGATATAGCACATTTTAAGCATTCATCTGGAGTACATGATAGCTCATCGAACAGACGGATAGTGTTATCAAGCCACAGCTCAGCTCGTTTTGCATCATCATCATCATTAGCGTTAAACTCTTTGGCCCTGTGTTTTCTGATTTTATCTACAGGAGGCCTGATAATTCTCATTGGATCTATCATCGGGGATACCATAGGTATCGAAAACGGATTATTCGGGGGTAAAGGTTGTTGCATAGCCGGATTAGTCCGGATACATTGAGTAAACCAATCATTCATCATTTGGTAGAAGGCCTGTCTAGCCTCCCCCTCTGGATTACTCAAAGTAGGTCGAGAATCTATCGACGCTGTCCCTGGCACGGGATTAGGCGCTACGCTCTCGACATCATCAGCTACGGCTCTATCGGGATCCATTTACTATATAAAAACACATTTCAGATGTCAGAAGTCATCACACTATCGTATTATAAATTAAGGCATGTATAGCTAGACTCACACGCGCTACGGTAGTCCTAGAATCGACTAAACCGTAAGCTCTGATACCAATCAAATGTAACACCCTTAACCCATATCCGTCGTCGGATTAGAGTTGCAAGGCATTATCGAACATAGCACAAGTCACAACAAATATTTACTGCTCATATAGTCAAAACCGAATGCGTTATGAGTAATGCATTATCATAGTATACTTCAACAATCTCGTGCATATCTTAAATCCATTAGCCAATTTCTCATATAAACATTTTTCATCAAATAACAAAGTTTACTATTCATGTGGTCATTTAAAATTCATTAATCGAACATGCACATGCTCATTATTAATTTACTAACGCAAATTATCAATACCAAAACTAGACATACATATGTTTTTGTATAGAATTTTTGCTTAACCGAATTCAAGATATACTAATTGCACACACATCTAAGCATGACATAGATCATATCATCTAGAAGAACATAATCGAACCAAAAATACCAAATATGTCTTTCATAGTCCGAAACACCTAAATTTGAACTTAATATACATACACATATATAAACCATATTCGAATATGTCAATCCAAATGCTTAACTTATAATTTCACCACTTGGCCGAATATGCATTCTACCATATAAAGTAATTCTCCAAGTTGATTTGTGTTTCAAATTTATGCATCTCATTAGTAAGTATTCATCAATCCCTAACTCAAACATATTCAAATACCACAAATGTCAACTTACCAAATACACAACTTATAAAACTTTAAATGATACCTCATATCAAAACATATACTTATACTTGTGCATATAATGTACTCTCAACACAACCATACTTATAATCTAAGCAGGACAAACACATAATACAATTAAGTACATTTAAGCATTAGTCCATTCGGCATAAAGATGAAGCCATTTTCGCATGGCTTATAATTACATCATCAAAACATTATCTAAGTAATTAACTAGCCTATACATGCCTTAAGTTCAAAATCCAAGCTTTTAAAATACCAAAATAAGTCGATAGTGTGGACGACTTTGAAAGCGATCCCCGAGCTCGTAGCTTACAACCGAAATCTATAAAATAGAATAACAGAACACACAAAGTAAGCTATCTTAGCTTAGTAAGTCTTAAGCAAATATAATTAATCAATTGAGCAATTCAAATAATTTAATCCAATCACTTTATGACATTGATGTAATAAGCTAGCACCAATAGACAATTACAGTCAGATGCTGATATACTTTCTTGACATAACATTTATATTTTAACAACCTCAAAATATCTCTGTCATGCCTTAAAAATACAAACTTATCAATTACATATAATTTGATATGTTTTCGTATACAACCGATTAAATAAATACTAAATACATATCAACCATTTATAACCGAATATACAAATATAATAATATCCATTAAACTTCACATGTATACAATTATATAATATCTATATATATCATTTTATCCACATCTATAAGGCCAAATATACAAAAGCACATTGTTAATTCACTAGTTCAATATACATTACATGTATATTTACCCATTTGGCCGAATCTAAATGACACATCCATGTTAACATCTAAAGTCAACTTTCAATATTTCATACTCATCATTTATAAGGCCGAATACCCTTAATAGAATTTTACAAATATACCTCAATTGTATCACATACTAGTAGTATCAATCGTAATATACTAACTTACCTTATCTCATACAACCAATAGGCTTTTATGTACATGAACAATTAGCTCATTTACTGTATTCAAAATTTCACATCATTAGTAATCCATTGAAGCATATACTTATAAATAATCATTGGCATAAAGCCTTCTAGGCATCAAGCCTGAAACACACACACCGGCACTAAGCCTGCTAGACCCGAGGTCTGATATTCAATCACCGGCAATAAGCCTGCTAGACCCGAGGTCTGATATTCAATCACCGGCAATAAGCCTGCTAGGCATAAAGCCCGATTAAGTTCACCAGCCCAAGGCTTGTTAGGCTCAAAGCCTGAATCATGATACTTTTAATCTGTCTCACACAATTCGTTCCATATATCGATTCACTTATACACAATTCGAACTCATTGTACGAATATTCACATAACATATATCAATCGAATAATTTAAACAAGTCAAATCTTATACTTACCGCATTCGGCTATTCAATAATATAGCTACAAAATTTCCAAAAATCAGCATATACTAGGTTACGTACATAAATTTTGATGTTTTATTGCTTAAAGACTTACCTCGGATAACGTCAGACGATAAAAACTGGCTATTCGACTATTTTCGCTTTTCCCCGATCCAAGTCCGTTTTCTTTGGTTCTTGATCTAAACATGTTCAAATTAAGCTCACTCAAATATATTTTCATTCAATTTAGTCCAAAAACACTTAAATTGGCAAATTACCATTTTGCCCCTGACATTTCACACTTATTACAATTTAGTCCTATTTGCACAAAACACCAAAATACACAAAATTTGCCTACACCTTAAGGGCCGAATATTCCTAGTCTTCATACAAGTCCATGCATTTCATTTATTTCATATTTTAGTCCCTCTAAAATTTATTTTTGCAATTTAGTCCAATATACTCAATTTCATCAAAAATTCAAAGACAAAACTTGTTTATCTAACATATATTTATCATAATTCATCCTCAAACAACATAAACAACAAACTATCATCAACGGCTCAACTCAAAATATTCATCAAACTCAAAAATTAAAGCATGGGTCTTGTACATTTCATAGCAACGATCTCAAAAACGTAAAAATTATCAAAAGCCGAACAAAAACTAACCTTTAATCAAGCTTGAAGTTGGCCGAACCTAGCTATGTTTTAGTTCTTTTCTTTTTCTTCACTTTCGGCAAAGAAAGATGAATAAATGAATAATGTTTCTCTTTTATATCATTTTTTTTATTATAAGTATAATATAATGTTTAATTATTAATAATAACTTTTATAATATAATTTCACATCATATAATCACTTAAACTTAAACATGTCGTCCACTATAACTTAAAATGGGCTATTTGCCCTTTAAGGACCTCACATTAAAAAGCCACTATCAAATAAGCACTTTACACTTTAATTAGTAACTTTTATACTTTACGCGATTAAGTCCTTTTTGTTTAATTAAGCACACAAACAATCAAATTTTTATACGAAACTTCCACACATACAAATTCACATATAATTAACACAGAAAATAATATTTAAAAATTTTTCGGACTCGAATTCGTGGTCCCGAAACCACTATTCCGATTAGGGTCAAAACCAGACTGTTACACACTAAACGATATACCTCACGATAGCATCGCACATAGCCAGCTCATCGTCAATATGCATTAGGATGGTATTGCACTTAGCCTACCATCTAGCATTATCACTAGACATTCACATGTCTACTTACTCAATTAAACATCCATTCACAATTTACTACATTCATTCTACTTGGACCACATAGGTTCTCAATCAATCTCGAACAAGCTACACACTTGCTATCATCAACAAATTGTAAGTATGAATGCATTGTTTATGCATAGACTTACCTCGATACTCAAAAGTATAGAAATATGTAATTTAGTCCACCACCTTGCTTTTGCCTCGGTTTCGATCCGGGCTTCGTCTTTCTTGATCTACAATGAACAAATTAGCTTATTCAATACATACATTGACTAAATTGACCCACATCTCATACTTTAGCAAAATTACTATTTTGCCCCTAAACTTTCTCATATTTACACTTTAGTCCCAAAGGCTCGTAAAGTGATTTTTATTCAACTTTCTAGTCTTTCATGCTTAGCCGAACCACTTATTCAACTAAAGCTATCATCAATTCTCACTAAACCACATATGTATGACCAAACTAAACTTTTTCACAAACTAGTCCCTACATGCATTTTCATGGAAAATCACTTAGCAAAAGATGTTTCTACTACATCAAGCTTTCATATTCTTCCATAAAAAAACAAAATACATGCATGTCATACATATTTACATTTTTGAACTGTAACACCCCAAACCCGGCCTAGAAGTTAGGCCCGAATCTGGTGTGTCACATGGAAGTAAAAACCATCTTTGCGATTATTAAAAACTTGGTTGAGAAATACAGCCTCTTTGTTAAAACCAAAAACACTTAAGCAATTGTTAACTACTTGAAAACATAATAATCTTTAAAAACCCTTTTCGTTTGCGGAAGCATATTTGAAATAAATAATTTACGAAAATGTGACGTTTATAAATAAAGTTGCAGAAGCATTTTGAAAACGTTGCGGAAACGTAGATAAAATACAAGTATTTTGAGAGGTTGTTTGATAAATCGATAATCGAAACTAATGATCTTACAAAACCGTGACTTTTGAAAACGACATTGAAAATTCGAAAGAGAATCCAAGTCTTTTGAAAATATCGTTAATAGTTCGAGAGAAAATATCCGTGTTAAAAATATTTGTAAAAGTTTATTTTGAAATCCATTTGTTAATCGATTTTGGAAACCATTGTTTAAGTTTTTAGAAAATCCCCCTTTTTAAACAATTTAAGAAAAATAATAAAAACATCCCAACCAAAAAACAAAAATAAAAATAGTCCAGAGGCCTTATTACAACATTTAACCCAAAATAGTAAAGTAATAAAATAACGAGAAAGAAGTCTAAAGTCTAAATAAACCATTTCCGAAGTATGGCCTCCCTCGAGTCATCCATAGCCCAAGTCCATATCATCAAGCATTACCTACAAGGGTTAAGAGAAAGGGGGGTGAGTTACAAGAACTCAGTGTGAAATCCCCTTACCGTTATTCATTGGGCCGGAACCCAATTAGCAATATTTTGGGCCTAAGCCCATTTATAACAAAAATAATGAATCAAATATAATATGCATATGATATGCAATTCCCAAACCAAACCTAGTTTTCCATCCGCTACACACCACTCGTACCAACCAGCACACCTCTGGGAGCTTTAGTCACCCACCCCGCCAACACACCAAACGTAGGCATTAAGCCATTTATATCAGATTTGTGGACAAGCCACCAGATTAATAGAATTTACATGGCATTGCCATTTTTCAGATTTGTGGCAGAGCCACCAGATTTATGTAGCAGAGCTACCAGAACTTCTCTTCATCATTATCCCATCCCATGCAAATCATGTATATAATGCATAGCCATTCACAACAATTTATTCAGATATTTATTACAAAATTATGGCCCATTAGAACAATTAATCAAAAGGCCCATTAAGCAAAATATCAGATTTGGCCCATTTAGCAAAATATCAGATTTGGCCCATTTAGCAAAATATCAAATTGGCCTATTTATCAAAATATCAGATTGGCCCATTTATCAAAATATCAGATTGGCCCATTTATCAAAATATCAGATTGGCCCATATAGCAAAATATCAGATTGGCCCATTTATCAAAATATCATATTGGCCCATTTATCAAAATATCAGATTGGCCCATATAGCAAAATATCAGATTGGCCCATTTATCAAAATATCAGATTGACCCATTTATCAAAATATCAGATCGGCCCATTTATCAAAATATCAGATTGGCCCATAAGCAATTTCGTATTTCAGCCCTTTAGGGAAATTCCATAATTCGGCCCGTAAGGGAAATTTCGTAATTCGGTAATTTACCCACTAAGGGTAATTCGGTAATTTCGCAATCCAGACTTAACTTCTAATATGGGCATAACAATTTAAAACTGTCCATCCGCATCATACTGACTAAATTGACTATAACTTGAGTTAGAAATCTCAAAATCTAAAGCCGTAAATTTTCCTTGAGAAAAGACTCATATATTTTCTTACTATAATTTTTCCAGAATTTTTGACTGAGCCATTTAGTACAGTTTATTCCTTAAAGATTCCCTTGTTTCACTGACCAACGATTCTGATCTCTCTTACCCAAAATTCAAATATCTCACTGTACAGTTTTCATATGTTGCTCTCACTTGTTTCTATTGAAAATAGACTCACTAAGAAATCTGTACAAATAAACTATAACTCATAATTCACTTTGTACAATTTTATAAGATTTTTCCAAGACAGATCAGGGAACTACGAAGTCATTCAAAACCAGTCTCACTAAAATTAATATATCTCAAAATATAGAATTCCTTTTCCTTCTCCGTTTCTTCCTTATCAAAATAGACACAGTAAGATTTAATTTGATATCTTATTCACTATCTAATTCCTTTTCTCCTATTTTTCGTGAGTTTTTAAAAACACGTCACTACTTCTAATTGAAACTATTTTATTATAAAATACAATTACCACTACGATCATACGCACGCCCGAGTGATCACGGATGCCGATTTTCGGTTTTCTTCGGTATTTTGACCAAATCACAAAACATATCATACAAACTTTCAGAGAGATGTGAGATTACACACCATATCAAACATGTATTTGAAAGGTACGGGATTACACACCTGATTTTGATTTCCTAAAGAACCACTCGTCGATGACCTAGAACAATGCCAACCAAAAGTTAGCGTCGGATTTCCAAAAGATTTCGTATCACTTACACTTGAATCACTTACCACTATGTCCGAAGGTAGAATATATCGGGTGATTTGTCCCTAAAACATATAGTCGATTATTTCAAATTATTACTCCGTTAGCAACCAATCGAATATTGAATAATATCAATAATCCATAAGAACTCCTTACCTTATTAATATTTGATCCGATTTCTCCGTTCGACTTAAGGCTAGAATGTTGTTCAGCCTCCCACTAGAATACTACAAAAGGGAGAATGATCTCGTTTGAGAGAGTAGAATAAAATGATGGTCTGTAACATCCTGAATTAGGGGTTGTTTAAAATTTAATTGATTTCCCATTTGTGTGCTTGAAGAATTAAATACTAGGATCATTTGGCATGTTTTAGGGTCTAGAAATAACCCCGAGCTAGGCCTGACTTAGAACTAAAAATTTCTTTCTAAGTGTTTTTAAAAAAAGGGAGCTAGGTGAGTTAGGGGTTAAGTAAAATTTCGGGTAAAGCTTAGCACAAAGAACTCATTGGCAAAGTGGCTTCCATGAGCCACTTAGGAGTTGGAGGGGAAGATGGGCGCAGGTTCGAGTGGCTGGAGCAGCGTTTTGCATTTTATTTTTTATATATGCGGTGATGGGCTGAGTTAAGGAGGGCTTAAAAGAAAATATGGCGCATTTATGTCATAAAATAACGCCTTGGAAGAGTGGCCTGGGGCGTTGGGCGAGAGGTTTGCAGTAGTGAGGATCTAGGTTCGAACCAAGGGAGCTGCAATTGGGGTTTTATTTTTTTTATGCATGCTGGCGTGAAGAGAATTAGTAATTGGCCTGCACGTGGGACTTTTAATTTGATAAGGATAAAATTTGTTTTATATTCTTCAAATTCGGCTGGAGGGATGGGATTAGTATTTTTTTTTGTTATTTTATTTGATTTAAAGAAGTGATAAGGGATGGGATAAAGGATTGATATGGTTTTTAATTTAATTGGAGCGGTGATAATTAATAGATAAAGTTTCATCACATGGGAAGCAATGGTCGATTATAGGACTCCTATGGGACTTCCAAATCGGTTTTGAATATAGTAAAGAGGGGTGCCAAAATTCATCCAAATTGGTTTTCTTTTATTTTTTTTCCAATTTGTTTCCTAACCGAATTCTCCCTAGCCCTCATTGTTCAAAATTCTTCAAACCCCTTTCTTCCATTGTTTCTACTTAGCCGAACCTACTCTCTCTCTTTTACTAAAAATTGCACCTTCCATTCGTGTTGCTAGCCGAATATCTCTTCCATAAAGGGCTTAAGGCCGAATCCTCCCTAAAGCAAGGTGCTGCCGATTCCAATAAGTGTGGATCTTGGATTTGTAACCCTTTTAGAAAGCCAGCATTAAGAAGAATGGAGAGGTCTTCCGGGATTTAAGGAATTTCGGCAGAGTCTTAATCACGTGATTTATTTCGGATTTGTTTGGGAATCAAATCCGTTCGAGGTCAAGGGATTTAGCATCGTGGATTGGATCTTCGGGATCTAGGAATTCCGTAGAAAACAGTGTGTGTAAACTCTTTACACACTTTATTAATAAACTTGCTATATTATTGTCTTGAGTATAAAATTTGGTAGTGATCTATGATATGCTTGTGGGCTTAAACATGGATTCCGGTAAGTCCCTAACTTGTGATTTTTGATATATGTTTGCATGCCATCACATGATGTTTAATACTATGACATGATATATGAAATTTGTTGTATAAGCATGTGATGGTGGGATTGATGAGAGGAGGGGGATGAACTATGGATCATTCGTCGGTGGTTTTGACCACAAGATGGGTTGGCCCCGTCGAGATTATTGTGACCTATGGTCATCGATGGTTTTGACCACAACGATTGATTATTTGCGACTAAGTCCCAAAGGTGGTTTGGTACCACCAGTGGTTTTGACCACATTTGATATATTGTGACCTATGGTCATCGGTGGTTTTGACCACACGATGGGTTGGCCCCATCATCCGATTTGTGACTCTAAGTCATCGGTGGTTTTGACCACCGGTGGTTTTGACCACACGGGGTAGAAAAGGAGTATGGATGGTTAGGTTGGGTTGCATGTGCATGTTTATTAATGACTTGTGTATGAGTTATCTTACCGGGTGGGGATTACACACCGAGTCTTGGTGACTCACCCTTCCCTAACATTTTGCGGATGGGTAGATCGCGGAGATGGAGCCGGATGGACTCGAGGTGGCCATGCAAAGGGAAATTTTAATTAGACGAACTTGGACTTTGTTTTATTTTATTTAATGTTGGTTTATTTTAATTAAGTTGTAGTAAGGCCTAGACAAAATTTTATTATTCTATGTTTGGATTAATTTGTTAAACTATTTTCTAACATTAAATTAAGTACACGTGGTTTCTAAAATTTTAAATCGCAAAAATGTTTTATCGTGCCATCGGGCACATCTGAATCGGCTACAATCTGGCTTAATAAATATTTTAAAATAAACCTAAGTATGGATTTTATACACCTCAAATGTTTCAAACAAAATAACCATCTTTTACCAAAAAGATAATTCGACTTAAAAGTATTTTCAAAGATGTTTTCTCTGTAGCACACCAAATTCGGTCGTAGTGTTTGGGCCGGGTTTGGGGTGTTACAAATTGGTATCAGAGCCCAGTTCAAAGCTCGGCTATGGGGGCCCAAGGCCCAAAAATGTTTTGGTAGGCCTTTTTGAACTATTTTTGGGTTTTGAACAGCATGGCACCGAGTCTCCGGCACCTATCCGCCGAGGTAAGTACCTCTAACTTCTGTATGAATTATTATCTGTAGAAGGGTATGGTATGGAAAGTAGATAGTATGATTAAGTGGTTGAACACTAGGATTAGTTTACCCCAAACAGAGTACATAAGACTTTAAGAGCCTAATTAAACAAATCTACGACCAAGTCACTGAGTTAGGGTGTGGTAACCCTGGTGCGCATGTCTAGGATTGGATCCGGAAGAGCTTGGTATTTAAGCAGTCCTCGTGACTCACCTCCTCTTGCGGGATTCCTACAGTGCGTAACCGGTTCACCCTAACCAAGAGGACTCGGTCATAGGCCAAACACAATAAATAATACCCGACTTTTGGAAATTACGAAAACACCCACAGGGAAAAAGACGAAACTACCCACAGGATGAGTGAATAAGGATGAAAGATATTAGGGAATGGATGTGCTCTTATGTGTAAACTAGGATGGAGGACTTAAACCTTTGATTGATCGAAAGAATCTCTATTACACTCTCCTCATAAAATTTCTTCATGGATAACCAAGTGAAACAAATACTAATGCATAAAACTTTTTAATCAGTTAAATCGTGACGTTAGAAATGAGTTCTAGGGGATGTGTTAGATTTGTTAAGATCGTGAGAAAGCGCAAGATAAGCGTAGTACGGTGAGTTAGGATGTACGATTATTCGTTAGTAAGTAATTTCGAGGACGAAATTATTTTTAAGGGGGGTAGAATTGTAACATCCTGAATTAGGGGTTGTTTAAAATTTAATTGATTTCCCATGTGTGTGCTTGAAGAATTAAATACTAGGATCATTTGGCATGTTTTAGGGTCTAGAAATAACCCCGAGCTAGGCCTGACTTAGAACTAAAAATTTCTTTCTAAGTGTTTTTAAAAAAAGGGAGCTAGGTGAGTTAGGGGTTAAGTAAAATTTCGGGTAAAGCTTAGCACAAAGAACTCATTGGCAAAGTGGCTTCCATGCGCCACTTAGGAGTTGGAGGAAGATGGGCGCAGTTCGAGTGGTCAAGCAAATGCTTTGCATTTTATTTTTATATATGCGGTGATGGGCTGAGTTAAGGAGGGCTTAAAAGAAAATATGGCGCATTTATGTCATAAAATAACGCCTTGGAAGAGTTGCTCAGGGCGTTGGGCGAGAGGGTTGCGATGTAGTGAGGATCTAGGTTCGAACCAAGGAGCCTGCAGCTTGGGGTTTTATTTTTTTATGCATGCTTTGTGTGAAGAGAATTAGTAATTGGCTCTTGCACGTGGGACTTTTAATTTGATAAGGATAAAATTTGTTTTATATTCTTCAAATTCTAATTGGAGGGGATGGGATTAGTATTATTATTTTTGTTATTTTATTTGATTTAAAGAAGTGATAAGGGATGGGATAAAGGATTGATATGGTTTTAATTTAATTGGAACGGTGATAATTAATAGATAAAGTTTTATCACATGGGAAGCAATGGCCGATTATGGGACTCCTATGGGACTTTCAAATCGGTTTTGAATATAGTAAAGGGGGGTGCCGAAATTCATCTAAATTGGTTTTCTTTTATTTCTTTTTCCAATTTGTTTCCTAACCGAATTCTCCCTAGCCCTCATTGTTCAAAATTCTTCAAACCCCTTTCTTCCATTGTTTCTACTTAGCCGAACCTACTCTCTCTCTTTTACTAAAAATTGCACCTTCCATTTGTGTTGCTAGCCGAATATCTCTTCCATAAAGGGCTTAAGGCCGAATCCTCCCTAAAGAAAGGTGCTGCCGATTCCAATAAGTGTGGATCTTGGATTTGTAACCCTTTTAGAAAGCCAGCATTAAGAAGAATGGAGAGGTCTTCCGGGATTTAAGGAATTTCGGTAGAGTCTTAATCACGTGACGATTTCGGGATTTGTTTGGGAATCAAATCCGTTCGAGGTCAAGGGATTTAGCATCGTAGATCGGATCTTTGGGATCTAGGAATTCCGGTAGAAACAGGTGTGTGTAAACTCTTTACACACTTTATTAATAAACTTGCTATATTATTGTCTTGAGTATAAAATTTGGTAGTGATCTATGATATGCTTGTGGGCTTAAACATGGATTCCGGGTAAGTCCCCTAACTTGTGATTTTTGATATATGTTTGCATGCCATCACATGATGTTTAATACTATGACATGATATATGAAATTTGTTGTATAAGCATGTGATGGTGGGATTGATGAGAGGAGGGGGATGAACTATGGACTTTCGTCAGTGGTTTTGACCACAAGATGGGTTGGCCCCATCAGATTATTGTGACCTATGGTCATCAGTGGTTTTGACCACAACGATTGATTATTTGCGACTAAGTCCCAGTGGTTTTGTACCACCAGTGGTTTTGACCACATTTGATATATTG
The DNA here is from genome assembly GCA_025698515.1 of Gossypium sturtianum. NCBI lineage: Eukaryota > Viridiplantae > Streptophyta > Magnoliopsida > Malvales > Malvaceae > Gossypium > Gossypium sturtianum. The sequence goes on from CM046951.1 coordinate 39,413,086, forward strand.
TGACCTATGGTCATTAGTGGTTTTGACCACACAATGGGTTGGCCCCATCATCTGATTTGTGACTCTAAGTCATCAGTGGTTTTGACCACCAGTGGTTTTGACCACACGGGGTAGAAAAGGAGTATGGATGGTTAGGTTGGGTTGCATGTGCATGTTTATTAATGACTTGTGTATGAGTTATCTTACCGGGTGGGGATTACACACTGAGTCTTGGTGACTCACCCTTCCCTTAACATTTTGCGGATGGGTAGATCGCGAGATGGAGCTGGATGGACTCGAGGTGGCCATGCGAAGGAAATTTTAATTAGACGAACTTGGACTTTGTTTTATTTTATTTAATGTTGGTTTATTTTAATTAAGTTGTAGTAAGGCCTAGACATAATTTTATTATTCTATGTTTGGATTAATTTGTTAAACTATTTTCTAACATTAAATTAAGTACACGTGGTTTCTAAAATTTTAAATCGCAAAAATGTTTTATCGTGCCATCGGGCACATCTGAATCGGCTACAATCTGGCTTAATAAATATTTTAAAATAAACCTAAGTATGGATTTTATACACCTCAAATGTTTCAAACAAAATAACCATCTTTTACCAAAAAGATAATTCGACTTAAAAGGATTTTCAAAGATGTTTTCTCTGTAGCACACCAAATTCGATCGTAGTGTTTGGGCCGGGTTTGGGGTGTTACATGGTCTCAGTCAATACGACCATCCCAAACCAAAACATAGATTCGGCATTAGGAGAAAGAAAATAAAAATTTGAATAGAGTACTTACCGATTGGTCAAGGGGAGTGACAATTCGAATGAAAAAGATTAATGAAGAAATGGAGGTTTCATTATGGAGAAGTAATGGGCACAATATTCGAATATGGAGGAAAGGATTAGAATAGAAGAAATGCTTGAAGGATTTTTGCGAAAAAGAAAAGAAGGAAGAAGAAGGAGAATGGTTCACTAGCTTGATTTCCAAGAAAGATGAAAGAACAACTTTTGGTCTCAATTGTTGGTGTACAATCGGCAACAAGAAGAAAAGAAGAAAAGAATTTGCACACTCCAAGTTGAAAATTCGGCAAGAGGGATATGTGGAGAGAAGAGAAAATGTCACAAAAGTTGCATAATGAAATTTGACCCAAAACTAGCACTAAAGCCTTGCCAACACTAACAAAATTCGGCTCTCACCCCTTTAGCCCCAAAAACCGTCCACATTCAAGCCATAAGAGTCAAAATTTTGCCAACCATTCTTTCCATAGCATTCTCCACAAAATCAGCCACTTGTTCCCCTTACTTACCTATTTCTCTTGATTCCTTTCCCCAACTTCAACCTTGCCTTTTTCTTTTAGCCACCTTACCAACATAATGAAGTCAACCTTGCCATGAATGCCTCTTGGCTGATACTTAAGGAAAGAGTGCAAAAATAATAGTTAAAGTTTGCACACAATGGGATTTGAACATCTTCCCTCAAAGTCCATCACTTGATGCCATAACCTCTTTACCAATAGCTCATTTATGCAAGCACATTACTCATTTATTTCTATAAGTCTTGAAGCTACTTACCATCTCTCCTTAATAGGCTTAAACACAAAATTTTACTAAGGCCCAACTTCAACCCGGAACTTCATAGAAACCTCGTAACTTTCCAAAATTACCTTCTTAATAAGTCTAACTTGAAATAATGCCGTTCTCTTGTTCTCAAAATTTTAAAACGGTTCTACGCTCAAGGCCCATTGGGCCCAATTCTACTAGGCCCAATTTCAGGATGTTACAATTCTACCCTCCTTAAAGAAATTTCGTCCTCGAAATTTCCAACCAACTACTAAACGCATCGCTCAAATCACACCACTAAGCTTTCGCTGTGCACTCTGATCTTAATAAGATTAATGTACTTTTAACATAATCTTGAATCCTCTTTCACACAACCAAACGTCTAACCACAGAAGCAAACCGTTATCTACCATTTATACTTAGAATTTTCTACATTCAATCATCACGTCTAACCAAAACATACCTGACTTGATGGTGATGAAACAATCCCGAGCCTTATGCTCCTTAGACCCGCATCTCAAGCATGCTCCTAACCTCCTCCAACATTCTCCCGGATGACGCCTCTTGCAAAAATCACAAGCCGAGAAGTTTGGTCGTGCCTTGACATGCTTCACAGAACGTGACTGTGACCCAAAAGAACCGCGATCTAATTTCTTCTTACAGCTCACAGACCCAACTCGAAGCGCTTCACCGATTCCTTTAACCTCTTCCAATACCTCCTTAACTATCTGAGTCAACTCGACAACCCCAGCTTGGTTATGGGACCCCGTCTCAGCCACTGGCGATGCTAATGCCTCCCTTTCGAAAACATGCCTCGGTGCCGAAGATCTAGCCCTAGCACCTCGGCCTCTACCACGTCCACGTCTACCGCGTCCACGTCTTCTAGCGTTCATGTTTACTAAGTCGATTTAATCTTGATAACGAGTTTTATGAATCAGTATACTATTCGATGTTTATTAAACGATATTTTATGGAGTATGAGTAGAAAAGTTGTTTTCGAGTGTGAAATCCGCATCTTAGAGTCTCAATCTCTATAGTTTCAACTCCTAAAGCTAATAGTTCTAGAGTATTCTATTTCGTAGAATTTTCGTACCACAGTAATAAAAAAATAATCATAAAATGAAAACAAATACTTACTTGACTTGGTGCCGGATACTCGTGGTGCCATACTTCCGTTAGAACATATATTTATAAATCAAAATTCTAAACAGCTTTGGAAAACACTTTTGAACCCAAACCACGGCCGAGTTTTGCAACCTGGCTCTGATATCATAAAATGTAACACCCCAAACCCGGCCTAGAAGTTAGGCCCGAATCTAGTGTGTCACATGGAAGTAAAAACCATCTTTGTGATTATTAAAAACTTGCTTGAGAAATATAGCCTCTTTGTTAAAACAAAAAACACTTAAGCAATTGTTAACTACTTGAAAACATAATAATCTTTAAAACCCTTTTCGTTTGCGGAAGCATATTTGAAATAAACAATTTACGAAAATGTGACGTTTATAAATAAAGTTGCAGAAGCATTTTGAAAACGTTGCGGAAACGTAGATAAAATACAAGTATTTTGAGAGGTTGTTTGATAAATCGATAATCGAAACTAATGATCTTACAAAATCGTGACTTTTGAAAACGACGTTGAAAATTTGAAAGAGAATCCAAGTCTTTTGAAAATATCGTTAATAGTTCGAGAGAAAATATCCGTGTTAAAAATATTTGTAAAAGTTTATTTTGAAATCCATTTGTTAATCAATTTTGGAAACCATTGTTTAAGTTTTTAGAAAATTCCCTTTTAAACAATTTAAGAAAAATAATAAAAACATCCCAACCAAAAACAAAAATAAAAATAGTCCGAGGCCTTATTACAACATTTAACCCAAAATAGTAAAGTAATAAAATAAACGAAAAGAAGTCTAAAGTCCAAATAAACCATTTCCAGTATGGCCTCCTCGAGCCATCCATAGCCCAAGTCCATATCATCAAGCATTACCTACAAGGGTTAAGAGAAAGGGGTGAGTTACAAGAACTCGATGTGAAATCCCCTTATCGTTATTCATTGGGCCGGAACCCAATTAGCAATATTTTCTACCTAAGCCCATTTACAACAACAATAATGTATCAAATATAATATGCATATGGTATGCAATTCCCAAACCAAACCTAGTTTTTCATCCGCTACACACCACCCGTACCAACCAAAGACACACAGTGGGGAGCTTTAGTCACCCACCCCGCCAACACACCAAACGTAGGCATTAAGCCATTTATATCAGATTTGTGGACAAGCCACCAGATTAGTAGAATTTACATGGCATTGCCATTTTTCAGATTTGTGGCAGAGCCACCAGATTTATGTAGCAGAGCTACCAGAACTTCTCTTCATCATTATCCTATCCCATGCAAATCATGTATATAATGCATAGCCATTCACAACAATTTATTCAGATATTTATTACAAAATTATGGCCCATTACAACAATTAATCAAAAGGCCCATTAAGCAAAATATCAGATTTGGCCCATTTAGCAAAATATCAGATTGGCCCATTTATCAAAATATCAGATTGGCCCATTTATCAAAATATTAGATTGGCCCATATAGCAAAATATCAGATTGGCCAATTTATCAAAATATCATATTGGCCCATTTATCAAAATATCAGATTGGCCCATATAGCAAAATATCAGATTGGCCCATTTATCAAAATATCAGATTGGGCCATTTATCAAAATATCAGATCGGCCCATTTATCAAAATATTAGATTGGCCCATAAGCAATTTCGTATTTCGGCCCTTTAGGCCATTTCCATAATTCATCCCGTAAGGGAAATTTCGTAATTCGGTAATTTACCCACTAATGGTAATTCGGTAGTTTCGCAATCCAGAGTTAACTTCTAATTTGGGAATAATAATTTAAAACTGTCCATCCGCATCGTACTGACTAAATTGACTATAACTTGAGTTAGAAATCTCGAAATCTAAATCCGTAAATTTTCCTTGAGACTAGACTCATATATCTTTTTACTATAATTTTTCCAGAATTTTTGACTTAGCCATTTAGTATAGTTTATTCCTTAAAAATTCCCTTGTTTCACTGACCAATGATTCTAATCTCTCTTACCCAAAATTCAAATATCTCACTGTACAGTTTTCATATGTTGCTCTCACTTATTTCTATTGAAAATAGACTCACTAAGAAATCTGTACATATAAACTATAACTCATAATTCACTTTGTACAATTTTATAAGATTTTTCCAAGACAGATTAGGGAACCACGAAGTCATTCAGAACTAGTCATACTAAAATTAATATATCTCAAAATATAGAATTGCTTTTCCTTCTCCGTTTCTTCCTTATCAAAATAGACACAGTAAGATTTAATTCGATATCTTATTCACTATCTAATTCCCTTTCTCCTATTTTTCGTGATTTTTTAAAAACGCGTCACTACTTCTAACTGAAACTGTTTTATTACAAAATACGATTACCACTACGATCATACGCACGCCCGAGTGATCACGGATGCCGGTTTTCAGTTTTCTTCGATATTTTGACCAAATCACAGAACATATCATACAAAGTTTCAGAGAGATGTTAGATTACACACCATATCAAACATGTATTCGGAAGGTACGGGATTACACACCTGATTTTGATTTCCTAAAGAACCACTCGTCGATGACCTAGAACAATACCAACCAAAAGTTAGCCTCGGATTTCCAAAAGATTTCGTATCACTTACACTTGAATCACTTACCACTATGTCCGAAGGTAGAATATATCTGGTGATTTGTCCCTAAAACATATAGTCAATTATTTCAAATTATTACTCCGTTAGCAACCAACCGAATATTGAATAATATCAATAATCCATAAGAACTCCTTAACTTATTAATATTGGATCCGATTTCTCCGTTCGACTTTAGGCTAGAATGATGTTCAGCCTCCCACTAGAATACTACAAAAGGGAGAATGATCTTGTTTGAGAGAGTAGAATAAAATGATGGTCTCAGTCAATATGACCATCCCATACCAAAACATAGATTCGGCATTAGGAGAAAGAAATAAAAAGTTGAATAGAGTACTTACCGATTGGTCAAGGGGGGAGTGACAATTCGAATGAAAAAAAGATTAATGAAGAAATGGAGGTTTCGGCTATGGAGAAGTAATGGGCACAATATTCGGATATGGAGGAAAGGATTAGAATAGAAGAGATGCTTGAAGGATTTTTATAAAAAGAAAAGAAGGAAGAAGAAGGAGAATGGTTCACTAGCTTGATTTCCAAGAAAGATGAAAGAACAACTTTTGGTCTCAATTGTTGGTGTACAATCGGCAACAAGAAGAAAAGAAGAAAAGAATTTGCACACTCCAAGTTGAAAATTCGGCAAGAGGGATATGTGGAGAGAAGAGAAAATGTCACAAAAGTTGCATAATGAAATTTGACCCAAAACTAGCACTAAAGCCTTGCCAACACTAACAAAATTCGGCTCTCACCCCTTTAGCCCCAAAAACCGTCCACATTCAAGCCATAAGAGTCAAAATTTTTCCAACCATTCTTTCCATAGCATTCTCCACAAAATCAGCCACTTGTTCCCCTTACTTACCTATTTCTCTTGATTCCTTTCCCCAACTTCAACCTTGCCTTTAGCCACCTTACCAAAATAATGAAGTCAACCTTGACATGAATGCCTCTTGGCCGACACTTAAGGAAAGAGTGCAAAAATAATAGTTAAAGTTTGCACACAATGGGATTTGAACCTCTTCCCTCAAAGTCCATCACTTGATGCCATAACCTCTTTACCAATAGCTCATTTATGCAAGCACATTACTCATTTATTTCTATAAGTCTTGAAGCTACTTACCATCTCTCCTTAATAGGCTTAAACACAAAATTTTACTAAGGCCCAACTTGAACCCGGAACTTCATAGAAACCTCGTAACTTTCCAAAATTACCTTCTTAATAAGTCCAACTTGAAATAATGCCGTTCTCTTGTTCTCAAAATTTTAAAACACTTCTACGCTCAAGGACCATTGGGCCCAATTCTACTAGGCCCAATTTCAGGATTGTTACATGAACATCCATAATAGCTCACCAAAAAGCTAAAAATAGCTTACACATGCTACTAGGACTTCGAAAATACGAAGAATATCTAAAACCGGGCTTCGGAGCACTTACTACCAAGCTTGAAAAATTGAAAGAGCCCTAACAATGGCTATTGAAATTTTCGGCAGCTTGGGGGAGAAGATGAGTGAATTTTTGTCATCTTTTCACCTATTTAATCACTTAATAACTAAATGACCAAAATGCCCTTTTTGATAAACTTCAAATTTTAACTCATCCATGCCCATTTTTGTCAAAAAATTAGAATTTTGATAAATTACTATTTAAGGACCTCTAATTAATAATCTAAAGCTATTTCACACATATAGCTTCTAGAAACACACATTTTGCAACTTTTACAATTTAGTCCTTTTGGACAATTCAACCACAATTTCACAAAATTGCTTCATGAAACTTTCACACTAGCATGCATACATAATATAAACCTCAAAAACTCTTTCATAACCCTCGGATTTGTGGTCTCGCACCACTATTCTGACTAGGCCCTAAACCGGGATGTTACAACCTGGCACACGGGCGTGTGTGGCCACTTCGAAGGGCACACGGTCTAGACACACTGGCGTGTGGTTGGCCATGTGACCCAAGTCAGTATGTACCCCCTGTTTTCATACGGGCATGTCTGGTGGTCGTGTGAGACACACAGTCTGGCCATACGGGTGTGTATCCTTTGTTTGAAGCAAAAAAAAATTGGCTAAGTGTTGAAAATTTTCCCGAGTTATGGGTTTAGTCCCTAGTCATTTCTAATGCATGTTTAAGGCCTCGTAGGCTCGTTTAAGGGACACTATCATTGGTTGTGATTGAATTGTTTTTGAAATGATAAATTGTATATGAAATATGTGTTTTAAATGTTGTAAGCTCGGTAATGCTCCGCAACCCTATTCTGGCGTTGAATAGGGGTGAGGGGTGCTACATTTACGAAGCACTTATAGGCTTAGTATTGAAAATGATTCATCGTATGCTTCCTGTACTATAATAATTCAACCCAAACTTTTATATATGTATATAAACATATATCTTTAACTGAATAATCATCAATATAACAATACTCACATATGATCAAGTAATTCATTGAACATTTAACATATAACACTTACTAATATCTTGACTATACATTAGCTTTTAACATTAAAATAATTTTATAAATTCCATTCACAGTTAGCCCGATGAACTAGTAACTTGACTCGGATACTCGGGTAACTACACCACACCAAAGGCATCATAGATGCATAACAGGGGCACCGAAGTGCAGACAGGGGCACAAATGTACAAAGAGGGGCACCGTAGTACGAATAGAGACACCAAAGTGTATACAAGGGCACCAAAGTGCAAATCTCGTACAAGCACGCATTCTGACCCTATTGGCATGCCAATTGTGTCCTAGTGATTACTACGTTCAACCGGGCATTTCATGGAATCCATTTCTTTTAAACATATTTATCATTCAAGGGTACTTCATAGTTTCCGTACACATGATATAATATCAATACATATATTCACATTACCAATGTGCCATCACAAAGATTAACATCATCTATTAATCACTTTCATATCTCTCGATACACATGCTATAACAATTCATAATCATGTTGAAATCGCATATATATCATATCTCATAAATATTCAATAGTTTTCTAATAAATCCTTTCTTACCTTATATTCAATTATAATATTTCGAGTTTCAGCTCAGATTTTAAACATCATATATAAGTATATACATTTATGAATCAGCATTAACGTTATTTATATATATAGGTATGTACAATTCTATACCTACGAGCTTACCTGGCTAAATTGCAGAAATGTCAAAATACAGGGGCATTTTGGTAAATTTCCATTCTCCTCGATTTTCCACCCGATCTTGATCTAAATTAATAATTTCATTCAATCTATTAATTTACATAGTAAAATAATATATTTTATGCAATTTAGTCATTTTTGACATTTTTATAAAATTGCCCCTAAAGTTTCACTTTTATTCAATTTAGTCCCTAAGCCTAAAACATGCAAATGAACCATTTTTACCCAAAATTGAGCCCAACCGAATACTTATGGTATCCAATACAGCCCATTCAGGCAACAATTTCACAACAAATCCTTTTATTTTTACTATTTTAATAATTTAGTCCTTAATCGACAAATTCATCAAAAATCACTAAATAAAATACTTTTAAATAACAACTAAAATTTTAAATTCATCACTTAACATCTAAAATCACAGGTTTCATCAATGGAAACATTCAAAATCTTTAACAGTTTCAAAATCGAATGTACGGGCTAGCTTGACCTAGTTGTAATGATCTCAAAAACATAAAAATTATTAAAAATGGAGCCAAAATCACATACCATGCAATAGGAAACCACTATGGCCGAATTTAGCTTAAAACCTCCATAGAATTTTGGTTGTTTGAAGAAGAAACTAAAAAGATGATAACCAATTACCTTTTGTTTTTATTTTATTGTAATTTAATATACCAAATTACCATTTTAACCTTAGTTAATAATTAAATAAAACATCAAATTCATGTCCACTATTGTCCACTAACACCTTGAATGGTCTAATTACCATTTAAGTCCCTTTTCCTTTATTCAATTAGCCATTTAATCACTCAAATCAAATAGTGATCAAATTTTACATCTTTTACGATTTAGTCCTTTTTAATTAATTAACTATCGAAACGTTAAAATTTTTCAACGATACTTTAATAACACCTTAATGACACTCCATAAATATTTATAAAAATATTTTCAGGTTGGTTTATAGAAATGAGGTCCTGATACCTCATTTTCTAAACCCACTTGACCTTAGGGTCTTACCACTTGAACTTATTAAATCATTTATATAACAAAAATCACAATATCAAAACTTTTTTAAAACCATGTTTGAGTCGTAAATATTAAATAATAATATTTACGAACTTACTTGTCAGATTTGGTGGCCCCAAAAGCTCGACTCTACTGAAAAACATGCTGTTACATGTGCATGGTGTCTCGGTGATGTTCGATGAAGACACCATCAATGCGCAATACGGGTTATCTGATGGCCCTGATGAACACGCCCAAATTTTGAAGACCATGACAACTGAAGGACTCAACCAAGTCCTAACATATTTATATGTAGAGGGGATGAAGTGGACAGTTTCTCGAAATGATTGCTAAACCATTGACCGTGTATCATTGAAGCCTCACTGTAGAGTGTGTTATCATTTCCTTAAAACTCATCTCATCTCTTCTACTCACAACTCAACTATTTCAAAAGAACATCTAGTATTATTGCACTTGATTATGATGGGCAGAAAGATCAATGTTGGAAGCATTATATTTAGAGAAGTCCACCGCTACTCCCAAAAGAATGACGATACCTTAAAATTTTCGTCCCTCATCCTGGCTCTTTTTTAGAGGGTGAAGGTCCCTATTCAAGCGAATGAAGACACAATCCCCAACAAAGGAGACATAATAAAGCAACTCGTCCTGAGATTTTTTAGGGAGGAAATGCCACGACATGCGGGCTCTAAATCCACAGCTTCTCCTTCTATGACTTCGATGCTGCCCCATCAACATCTCACAATGACTTTGAATAGAAAATGATTGATACTCTTGAGATGCTACAACAACAATTTCAAATGATGGAGAAGCACCAATTAAGGCTAGCCACTGATCTTGGCTGAGCTCAAGAGGAAATGGCTATATTTTGGGGATATGCCCGACGAAGAGATAAGGCCATTAAGAAATCTCTTCAGAAGCACTTTACCCGACCTATGCCTACGTTCCCTATTTTTCCTAAAGAATTGTTATTGGAACCAAACGATGATGATAATGTTGATGATGATGATGAAACCACTACGGAGAAGAAGACTACAGAAAAATAGGGAGATGTAACACCCCTAACCCGTATCCGTCGCCATAACAGGGTTATGGAGCATTACCGGAGTTTACAAAATAATTACAGATAATTCATGTCATATACTATTCATATCAGAAACTAATCATATTGTCCCTTGAATGGACCCTCGAGGCCCAATTTAAACATTAGAAACAATTCGAGACTAAACCAGGAACTCAAAGAATTTTTTGAAAAATTCCAAATTTTTTCTTATATACAAGGGTCACACGCCCGTGTAAGTAGGCCGTATGGCTCACACAGCCAGGTGAAATGCCCATGTCTCAGGCCGTGTGGGCATTTGATGTTAGGCACACGGCCGTGTCCCAGCTCGTGTCCTTACCCGTGTAACTCTCTAAGTTGTGCCACACGCCTGTGTGCTAGGCCGTGTGGTCAATTTAATTTTCAAAAATTAGGTGCAGGATTCACACAACCAAGACACACGCCTGTTTTCTAGGCCATGTGTCACATACGACTGAGACACACGCCCGTGTCTCTTCCCGTGTGCCTAATTCTAAGCATGTTTCTAAATTTTAAGATGCAGGGGACACACGACCAAACCACATGCCCATGTGCCAGGCCTTGTGTCACACACGGTCAAGACACACGCTCGTGTGTCTACCCGTGTAGACAAAATAAAGCCATTTCCTAGCTTTATTTCTCACCCAATTTTTTTTCCATTAACCTACAACAACACTTGTACATATATACCAACCAATTCCAAGCATTAAACCAAGTAAACATCATTAACATGCATAATATAACATCACATACATTCATATACGCAAACTTACTTTTTAGTAAAAACATATATTTTACCCTAATTCAATCTAACCATACCATATACATATAAATAGTAAGCATGATATAACCTTATAATAATATACCAAAATATACCATCACTAGCCATTCCAATGGCTAGATTACAAACATCCATTTACATGCCAACATTGGCAAAGTTAGCCTACACATGCCATTATACCAAAATAAGTTTATTATTTATACCAAAGTGAGTTGAAGGATAGTGTGAAGATGCTCTGACTGATCTCCAACCATTACAAGCTTCTGAGCACTATAAAACAGAGGAAATAAAACCTAGTAAGCATTTAATGCTTAGTAAGTTCGTATTACAGGAATTAAACTTACCAATCATATTCATTTCAATAGTCATAACAATAACATGCTTCCCAAAAAATTGGAAAGTTTGCCTAATCACGTACACTCAATTAAGCAAGTTAGTCACATATTTCACATGTACATCAAATAAACATGGATGAGTTCATCATGCTACAAACTTTCAAGTATTTCAGAAGAATTCGAGACATAATTCCTTTAATCTCACAATTTTTCATGTTAGGAGTTTTATCCGTTGAATTATTGAAATTTCAATGGATACTCAAGTAGTATACGCGAGGTATACAAATCAGTGATCCGTCAATTAATGTTCAGGGGTACCTGATAGGGCACATAATCAGGGAGCACATTCTCGAGCCACATATATTAGGATGCTCAGATGAGCCATGTAACAGGACACTTATCCGGGCTAAATAGGAAACTCATATGAGTTTTAATCAGGGAGCTCATAGAGCTTAACAGGTAACTTAAAATAGTTATTATCAGGGAGCACCGGATTGCGTAACAGGGAGTTCAAGCGATCCATGTCAGGAAGCTCATAAGAGCCTATACCAGGACGCTCACGAGGAGCTGCGTTTGTCTCCGCAATAAATGCTGGATCGCAACCGATTGAATCATGTAACATGACTCTCACAAAGAGCTGCGGTAATGCACAACACATGTAGGATCACTACCAATCAGGATGCTCGTAGGAACTATATATATCAGGATGCTCGAGAGGGCTTATAACAGGATAGCTCGTCTGAGCTATATTCTGTCTGCAACATATGCTGGACCACATTCAATATGGGAAATCATGTATCCATCGAATTTCATTATTCAAACGGGACTTATCATTTATCAATCAATATCAAGCATGTGATTAATTTCATACATTAAGCATTTATACAATTCATAAAAATACAACACTCAATTCAAACATATTAATATACATAATTAAGTTACACAAACTTACCTCAATACTTATTCATATACGAAAATATACAAATAAAAAACTCTTTGTTTTCCTCGATCCAATTCCGTATTTGGTCTTTTTGGATCTATATAAATGAATTTAATCATCAATTTTGTAACGCCCCAAAAATATAGAGTTTGTACTTTTGCATGATTTGGCTTAAATTCCATGTGTGCTTCAATGGCTAAGTATTTGAGTGAATTTCAGGGTTTTTAGGAAGCCTGGGTTCGAGTCTGGGCCTTGGAAATTTTTTAGTTTTTGCTCTTAAGTGAAATTTGCTGTTAGCAGTTAGGACTTATGTTTAAATGGGTGTGTTTTCATGTCACAAAAAGAGCATGTGGCTTGATGGTTGTGGCGTCACTAAGGTGGCAAAGGAGTTGAGGTTCGAATCCCATGGCATGTAAAGATGGGGTTTTATTTTGCATCTCTGGGTGTGAGAGGTAGAGTTTGATTGAAACTCTGCAGAGGAGGTTGGAGACTTGGTCATCAAATTTGAATGGGAGGTCGAGCAAATCAAGGAGGAATTGGTGGAGAGTTTGAAGAAGTTGGGATGTGAGGGGAGTCCTGGCCGACTGGGAGAGCATGAGTAAGGGGAAATTCGGCTATGGCATTCATTTTGGGTGCATTTTCGACTTTGTGAGAGTTTAGAGGTGCAAGATTTTCTCTGGTATTTTCGGTTATTTTCTCTTTTCTGTTTCGAGATTACTTTTTTTGTATGTCTCGTGCAACATTTTTGACCATTCGGGTCTTTCTTTCTTCTACTTTCTTTTCTCTCAACTTTCATTCACTTTTGGCAATCAACATACCAATTGCCAATTGCCGAATTCTCCATTGAAGCCCTTATTTCTTCTCCACACTTTTCTCTCTGCGAATTGGTAGTCTCCTTCTCTTTTACTTCCATTTCTTCTTCTTCCCAAGTTTTGTCTCCCTTTCTCTGCTAGGCCGAATACTCATACTCTCTCCCTCTCAAATCTTTTTGGTTCTTCCTGGTTCGGGCCAAATCTTCTTGTCAGCCAACTGCCGAAACATGTTGTTAATTGGTATTGGTAAGGGAGGAATACTTCAATCACTTTATTTCTCGTTATTAGTTAGATTTCTTATGGCTTGATTATCAAGCTTCGGCTCTCTCTTTTTTGTTTTCTCTTGTGGGGCCGGATGTTTAGTTGTTTTCTAACAACTTTTGTTACGCCAAATCTTGTTAGGAGGGGGAAATCGCCCTTGATCAGTGGGGAGGCGCTAGTACCGGTGAGTTTGAGTAAGGTGAGTGGTTGTGGTTTAAGTTAATAACGATGGTGGATTAAGAGTATACGTTAGCCTTATTGGTTTTAAATCGATACGATATGTTCGTGGATTGTAGGATTCGGAGCGTGGCTTTTAACTAGTTTCGCGAGCAGTGTGTAATTGTACACCCAATGTTGTTCTGTCAAATCGACGATAGAGGTGTGTATTCACACCTCAGTTAGCTATGAACCCAGGTAAAAGCCGGAAAAGCCAAACTTCAAATTTGAGGACTCACGAGCGTGTGAACGCTCGTAGGGACAAATCGAGCCATAATCATTGGCGCTAGATAGTAGAGGCTGCCACGAACGTTCTCGTGGGCTTAGGTCATAATAGGCCTCGTTGGGATGAAATGGGCCATGTGGGCCCAATGGGCTCATTGGCCCCACAGGGGTGAAATCCACGGTAAGTGACTAATAATGGATTGGGCTGCGAAATTCATATAGCCGTAATGGAATTTGGGCTGAACGGGCCACACAAGCGTGTGGGCCCACTTGAGCCAAGTGACGGGCCTTGGGCCCAATTACACTGTTTTGGCCATATAAGTTGTATGAGTCGTTCGAGATGATGGTATGCCTTTGGAGAGGCCGTAAACTGTACCGAAATACCATCGAAGGGTAAAATTATCGAAATGCCCTCGAAGGGTAAAATTATTGAAATACCCTCAAAGGGTAAAATTACTGAAATACCCTCGAAGGGTAAAATTATCGATATGCCCTCGAAGGGTAAAATTACCGAAATACCCTTGAGGGGTGAAATTACCATTTTACCCCTAACCGACGAAATGACCATTATACCCTAGTGGTAGCTAGTTGATGTGTGAATTCTGTCTATATGAATGTTTAGGAAAATGACATACTGCATACACGAAATATTTATGACACGACATTCTGCATTGGGGTTGGGATTCTAATTTGGAGGAAGTACTGTACTAGTGGCTCTGCCACGTTTTTACTGTTTTAGTGGCTTCTCCACGTATTTTGATTTTAGTGGCTGGGCCACGTTTACTGTTGCTAGTAGCTTTGCTACGTTACTATTAGCAGCTATGCTGCGATATTGGTGTGTTGGCTAGGTGGGTCGACTTAGTCCCCACATGGTGTGTTGGTTGAATACGGGTGGTGTGTTGGTTGGATTGGGTTGGGTTGCATCTCTATTTTGTATCGATATTATTTTGGGCTTAGGCCCACTCACATCTTGTATAGGGCTAAAGCCCTGATCGATCTCGATCTTGAATAGAGCTCGGGCCTAGGCTTCTTTGCATGATTGGGGATTACACATTCAGTTCTTGTAACTCACCCTTTCCCTTAATTGTGCAGGTAATCCCCAGCCGCAGATGATTTGGAGCTGCGAGGGACTCGGAGGTGGCCACACACTCGTTGTTATTTAAACTTAGGCTTAGTTATTTTATTTTTATATTGGGTTAATAATTATGTAATAAGGCCATTTGAGGTTTTTAACTTTTATTTGGTTTTAAATTTTCACGTTAATCTGCTAGATTAGGAAACACGGGTTTTCAAAATAATAACTGTTTCTAAAGAAAATCACGTTTTTCAAATCTTAAAGGTTACAACTAGAAAAGGCTTCCGCGGATTTATTTCAGATTGATAAACTTATAACAATTGATATGACCTATAATTGGACAACATGGTTTGATTTTACAGCACTAACATTTTCAACACCAGTTGAATAAATGGGATTTAAAATTTAGTAACGAACTTTTATCGACAAGCCCGATTTTCAAACAGTACTTAGATGTGACACGTTAGATCCGATCGTAACGTCTAGGTCGAGTTTGGGGTGTTACATTTAGTGGTATCGGAGCCAAGTTACCAAACTCGGCTGTGGAATGGGTTCTTGAAAATTTTCTAAAATTGTCCGAATTCTGGTTTTTGAAAGAAAATTGAAAGGTTGGTTACTGAAAGTGTGGCACACCGAGTCTCCGGTGCCAAATCTATAAGTTCTCGACAATTGTTTTTACATTATATCTTGAAATGTTATACTGAGAAACTACTATGGATAGTAGTATTGTACTGAAACTCTTTAGTTAGAGTAAACGGAGACTATAGAAGATCAAAAACTGTAGTGAGGTCTCGATCTGTTAAAACAACTCTAAATTACTGTTTATCATAAAATATCCGTTAATAATTACTTAAATTATAAACTAATGCATAAAACTCTTAAAACAGATAAATACACTATATCGATATGAGCACAAGGGGTCGCGGAAGGGGTACACGTTGCCGCGGTAGGGGCGAGAGGGTGGTGCTAGGGTGGGTCTTGACATTGAGTCACATGCCTGCTTTGGGAGGCACCACCTCACGATGCAGACACAGTCTCATGATCGAGCGATTGGGGATGATGCTCTATCCCAAGCATTACTACGGGTTCTCGAGAGGGTTGCTTGGAGTAAATCTTCGGATCGGTGGGCCGGGTCAATCTACGAGTGACTCGGGTCCAATGGAGCAGAAATTTTCATGGTGTTTCTAGTGTAGCCCCGGAATATGGAAGAATATTGGTTAGAGGCTACCGAGCGGATAATAGATGACCTCGATTATCTTGTGGAGCGAGAAATTAAAAGGAGCAATGTCTTTCTCGAGAGATTTCAGGCATATCGGTGGTGGCTCACCTGTAGAGAGAGGGTACACAGGCCGACCATTTGGCGTGGGATTTCTTCAAGACGGCCTTTCAAGGAAAATATGTTTGGGTGAGTTACATGGATTCCCGGAGGAAGGAATTTCTGAGCCCGAGTCAGGGGAATAGGTCTGTGGCAGAGTATGAGGCAGAGTTTTTATGGCTAAGTCAGTATGCTCGTGGTATAGTCGCTACTGAGTATGAACACCGTGTGCATTTCGAGGATGGCCTCTGAGATGATTTGTGGGTGCTGATAGCTCCGCAAAGGGTACGAGATTTTGCTGCCCTTGTTGAGAAGCCAAAAATTGCATAGGATGAGCGCTCCGAGCTCCAGAACCGCGAGAAAGATAAGGGTAGGTTTAAAAGGGATTCAGGGCCCTTAGGTTCTTCTAGAAGGCCTATAAAGAGGACCAATTTGATGGGCCAGTCTGAGCAGTTCCTGTTACTATGGTTAGACCGCAGCCTTGCGCAGATTGTGGGAGAGCTCACCAGGGTGAGTGCTGGAAACGAACTGAGGCGTTTTTCAGATGTGGGTCCATAGATCATCAGGTCAAGACACAGTACTCGAGGCTGCTCGATGCATGCCACAGTCGGGGCCACGTTCACCCGGGAAGAGGTGGTCGCAGCCACCAAGAGGTCGTGGTTAGGCTAGAGGAGGAAATGGTTTGGGAAGAGGTCGTGGAGCACCGGCGAGAGGTGCTAGTAATACTGAGGCGAGACGGCGGAGTTTGGTTTATCTTTGCTCGTCGTTGAGAGGATGGCGAAGCCGGACGTCATAAGCTGATGCGTTCTAATTTATAATGTACCATACAATCGCTTTAATTGACATTGGGTGTACACACTGTATGTTGCATGCAATCGTGTCTAGGACATTGGGTTTTTAGGTTGAAATTAGTGATAGAGAGATGACTATGTTAAGTCCATCGGGACAATCGGTTAGAGTGAATAAGTTGTTTAGAGACGTGCCCCTAGAGGTCCAAGGGTTGTCTTTCCTGCATTTTGATGGAACCGCTGTTTGGCTAATTCGATCTAATTTTGGGCATGGATTGGCTAGTGAAACACCGTGCAAATTTGGACTTCATTGCTAAGCATATGGTGTTGAAGTCTTCTGAGGAGGCGGAGGTGGTTGTGTTAGGGGAGCGAAGAGATTGTCCTGCCTAATGTAATTTCACTGCGTTAAGGGTAGAAAAAGCTTGTTCACAAGGGTTGTGAGGTGTTCCTAGCCTATGTTAGTAATTTTGATTCTAAAGGTCTTTCTATTGAGGATGTCGAATTGTTAAGGAGTTTCGGATGTATTTCTTGAAGAGCTTCGTAGGTTGCCTCTGAATTGTGAGGTTGAATTTGGTATTGAGCTCCTACCTGCTACAGCTCCAGTGTCTATTGCCCCTTATAGGATGGCGCCGAAGGAGCTGGTGGAGAGTTAAAGGCTCAAATTCAAGAGTTACTGGACCGAGGGTTCATTCGGCCAAGTGTGTCTCCATGGGGAGCACTAGTGTTAGTCGTGAAGAAGAAGGATGGATCCATGCGCATGTGCATCGATTATCGATGGCCCGAACAAGTGACGATAAAGAACAGGTAAGTTTACCAAGGATAGATGATCATTTTGACCACCGTGTGAGGAGTTTCGATTTTCTCCAAGATAGATCTTCGATCTAGGTACAATCAGCTAAAGGTTAAGGAAACGGATGTGTATAAGATTGCGTTCGGGACTCGCTATGGTCATTATGAGTTTATGGTAATGCCGTTTGGGTTGACGAATGCACCACCGCTTTCATGGATATGATGAACCCAGGTATTCCAGCCCTTTTGGATCGGTTTGTAGTGGTGTTTATAGACGACATCCCGGTGTATTCCGAATCGAGGAGGATCATGATGCTCATCTTAGAATTGTTTTGCAAATTTTGAGGAAAAGCGCTTATACGCTAAGTTCAGCAAGTGTGAGTTCTAGTTGCGAAGTGACATTTCTGGGTCACGTGGTGTCTGCCGGGGATTAGGGTTGATCCTCGAAAAATTGAAGCCGTATTGGACTAGAAACCACCAAAAATTGTATCCGAGGTTCAAAGCTTTCTGGGGTGCATATTACAGACGCGTTTTGTTGAGGGTTTTCACCGATTCTTGCACCTCGACTAAGTTCTTTGCGTAAGGGGTACTATTTAATTTGACCGTAAGCGAGCAAGAGAGTTTTGAGAAATCAAGAAAGTTTTGATCAAGCCCCAAGTGTTAATACAACCGCAGTCCAGGAAGGAATTCATTGTCTCTTGTGATGCGTCGCACATTGGATTAGGTTGTGTCTTGATGCAAGAGGGTAAGGTGGTTGCATACGTGTCTCCGCCAATCTGAAGCCTCACGAGACTAATTACCCCACTCACGAATCGGAGTTAGGCTGCGGTTGTATTCGCATGAAGATTTAGAGGCATTATTTATACGGTGAGAAGTCTATTATTTACACCGACCATAAAAGCCTCAAGTACCTCCTTACTCGTAAGGATTTGAATCTTAGGCAATGACGATGGATAGATTTGCTTAAGATTATTATTGCTCGATTGAGTACCATCTGGTAAAGCTAACGTAGTAGCGGATGCACCGAGTCGTAGGGTTGTATCTCGATTTGAGAGCAATGTTTGCTCGTCTCACTGTTCGATTATGGTAGCTTGTTAGTCTGAACTTTAAGTGAGACCGACTTGGGTGATCAAATTAAGGAGAAATAATTGTTGGATGAGTCACCGCTCCTCGTTTCCGACAAGTTGAGAGCGAGAGACTACGGACTTTGTGTTGAATAGTGAAGGAGTAC